>CM059434.1:68391693-69668504 GCA_030390025.1 Squalus acanthias | reverse complement strand
GGGGGCCGGCAGCGAACCCGCTGCCTGGAGACGGCCATCTATTTAATTATTATAATGAGGCTGGAAGCTACTTCTGTAACCTCCATTTATGTTTAGCTGTAGCTGGTTGAGTTTGCACACCCTGTAAAACCCGCCATCTACAGCAAGGCGAGGGCTGCTGCATTCAGGAGCCTTTACATCTACCTCCTGGATCCAAGGTCCCTACCTAAACCACACCCATGATCAGAGACCTCTCATGAGGCCTCCAATCCCCCTAGGCCTCCGATCCTCCCCTCCTCCGGCCCTCAATCCTCTTCGGACCCCCCACCCCCGGATCTTCTCCCGGCCTCTCAATCTTCTCCCGGCCCCCGATGCCTCGATCTTCTCCTGACCCCTTAATCTTATCCCGGCCCCCGACTCCTCGATATTCTCCCGGCCCCTGACACCCTCCCCCCGATCTTCTCCCATGGAGAAACTATTGGATGAAATTAAATCACTGAAGGTGATTGTCCAGTCTCAGGAGAGACGCATTACCGTGTTAGAGAACAGGCTCTCAAAGTTCAAAAATGCCACTGCTTAATTCTACCTTCTGTTCTCGCATGCACTCCAAGGTATCAGTGCTTCCTGCCACGCCAGTTCAACTCATCATTGCCCATCCTGACAACTCTGCTGGCAAATGACAGTAGCTTTTTTTAACAACCTACATAAAAGTATGCGCATTCTTAACTCCAGTGAAACAAGTCCATGTGGAAGTATTTAATGTTTTGTTCTGGAGTTTAATTGAAGAATTCACGGGAAATGTTAAAAGATGCTTGGGAACATATAGTGAACTAAAAGTTGAGCCATACCTGATCAGTGTTTCTACATAAGGTCATAGACTACTATTGTCAGTGAGCATTAATCTCTCCATGAGCAGATACCTTCAATATAAACACCAGAACATCTCTTTGAATTGAGGCAGGGAGGGGAAAGGAATGTCCTCAACATGACCTCTAGCAGACCAGTAGGTCATGTCAAGGGCATCTGCTGGATTGTGGGAGGGTATAGCCTGAACTGCAACTTTTTCAAGTATATGATTCATGAAACAAAGTAACTTTTAAACAATCTCCAGGGTAATATTCTTACAGACTTCTTCAGCTTGTGGCTGCATTGCTTTTAGCAAATATGGTAGCTGTATCTTTGAGTTCTGCTCGTGGATAATGAAATAATATTTAGTGGATCCAATTTTAAAGTTCACGATTTGCACTGTGTAGGGTTGGGGCAGTATTTGGTACTTGGTAAAAATTATATTTTATAGCATTCGGAGATAGGACTCTAAATACAGGTTAAAATGAGTGGATTCTGCGGTTTTTATGGTACATTGTGAAGCCAGCATATTCGTGCTGTGAGTCAGTCCAGAAACAGTGATGACCAATGCTAGTAAATCCACAGGTATTCTACGCTATTGTCTTTTCTTTTATAAATAAAATGGTTTTGTTTTAAGAACTCTTTACCTATCAGAAATGGAAATCTTTATAAATGATTAAAAGTGTTATTTGGTGTACTGGACTGCGCATTTTGGCAACAAAAATGCTATTTTATTTTTTGTGATGGGTTTATGCCATTTTTTTGTTCTCCCGGCCCCCGACCTCTCCCCCCGATCTTCTCCCCTCCCCCTCCCCCGATCTTCTACCCTCCCCCTCCCCCGATCTTCTCCCCTCCCCCTCCCCCATCTTCTCCCCTCCCCCTCCCCCATCTTCTCCCCTCCCCCTCCCCATCTTTTACCCGACTCCTCCCCCATCTTCTCCCCGACTCCCCCCCCCGATCTTCTCCCGGCCCCTGACCTCTCGATCTTCTCCTGGCCCCTGACCTCTCCCCCCGATCTTCACCCCTCCCCCTCCCCCCATCTTCTCCCCTCCCCTCCCCCCGATCTTCACCCCTCCCCCTCCCCCCATCTTCTCCCCTCCCCCTCCCCCCATCTTCTCCCCTCCCCCTCCCCCCATCTTCTCCCCGACTCTCCCCCCTCGATCTTCTCCTGGCCTCCGACCTCTCCCCCCATCTTCTCCCCTCCCCCTCCCCCCCGATCTTCTCCCCTCCCCCTCCCCCCATCTTCTCCCCTCCCCCTCCCCCCATCTTCTCCCCGACTCTCCCCCCTCGATCTTCTCCCGGCCCCCGACCTCTCCCCCCGATCTTCTCCCCTCCCCCTCCCCATCTTCTCCCCTCCCCCTCCCTCTCCCCCCCATCTTCTCCCCGTCTTCACCCCCCCCCCCCCCCCGATCTTCTCCCGGCCCCTGACCCCTCGATCTTCTCCCAGCACACGTTCTCTGTGTGGCCTAGTGCCGCAGGCCTACCCGCCTGGAGCCAGCCAGCCTCTCAATCTGGCTGGCTGCGGGTGGGAAATAGAGGCTTCCCATTCAAGTCAGGTCCTGCTGTTAAAGTCGGCAGGGCCTGTGGGAAACAATTTCTCCCAAGTTTCCCGACCACCTCGAGCCCCCCTCCGCATTAAAATTCAATCCATGGCTGCAGAAAAATCAGGACTGGGAATTAAATATTGTAAGGTATAACATATTTAGAAAAGATAGAGCGGGATAAAGGGGAGGTGACGACTTTGGATCACTCGTTAAGGTATGCTAGAATCTCCGGCCAACACGTGCTTCGGGAGGAGAAACCGGTAACGGGAGTGTGGAGACTCATTCCGAGACCCGCCAGAAATTCAAAGGTAAGATTCGAGGATTAGTGTAATGATGTCCAAGAGTGTAGCGTCCTTGTATAAGGAGAGGTTAGAGAGATTGTCCGCAAAAGACGTGCAGGACTGATTAGTGACGTGCCTCACCAAGGGTGAGAGGACGCCTTTTTCGGAAGTAATTGCGTTTATTCAGGAACGGGTAAACGAGAAAAAATTGAAACCAGATAAGGCCAAAAACCTTTTGGCCTACGATGCACATTACTGTGCCCAAAGAGACGATGATTTGTTTAAAGAAAAAGAACTAGAAATCGAAGAATTAAAAGGAAAGCTGCAGGAATGCAAGTGCCAGAAAGATCAGGAGGTTGATAGATTGAACCGACAGGTCTGCGCGCTGGAGTTGGGAGCTGAACAATCAGCCACTCTGCTGCAGCAACAGTGTGTTTATACCCTGACTCCTGCTGCTGCCTTGGAGGAGGCACAGCAAGGCCTGCGGGACTTGAGATCATGTCAAAAGGAAAATGTCCAGTTGAAGCAGGAATTAGAAGCTGCTAGAGGGGCATTGAGGGGCATTGAGGGAAGCATTTAAACAGCCTCACAGGCAAGCAGATCATATTCACTGTCAGCTTAAGATTCTAGAACTTACTGGGAAATTAGGGAAACAACAGGCGCTCGTTTCGGCCGTTATGGCGGGTTTACCGGTCAATTGGGACCAAGGGTCCGGTAGCCAAGTTGATTGGGGTCAATTAGGGAATGAGGCGTTTAAGTATAAAAATGATGATGAGTGGCCGGACGAAAAGGAGACGCCTGGACCTGATGGTCCACATGCGCCAGTTGCTGTCATTACCACTAGTACTCAAATCACACTAGACGGGGAGGAGGCGATGTCCACTCTCTATTCAAAGCCCTTAAATCCCACTGAGGTTGGTATCTTGGCTAATGAGGTGGGCACCGTTAATACCACAGATGACCCGTTAGATGCAAATAGGCAGTGGGAAGATTTTAGACGGGGTCACCCAGAATTGGAAAGCGCGGACCTTAAACGCGTCGTCCTTGCCAGCTGCACTAGCTGCCTCAGGGACGAGTTGCCGGACACGGTCCATCTGACTAGGACGACACCAGGCCAGGCTCGTACAAGCATCCTCGAAGCTTTGGGTATCGACAATTTGAATTTAGTTGGTCTGCTACATCAGACCAAACAAAAATCCGATGAGACCCCTCGTGTGCTTATGATCTCTATGAGAAAACACAGAGTACGGCACCCGCAACTCGGATCTCGGGAAAGAATCAATTTCAGTTCAAATCCATCTTTTTAAGCCAACTCCACCCCCAGGTCAAGGCGATGTTTTGGAATATCTACCCATCCCACGGATCAGTGGATGGTTGTAGCGGCCAACGCCACCCGATCATGGGATATGGTGAAAGATGCGATCTGCCCGAAAAAAGTGTGGCAGCTATTGAAGGGCCCCCACAGTACGGCAGAAAGCCAATGGGTCCCTGCTATAACTGTGGGGAAAAGGGTCACGTTACAAAAGACTGCTGGAGACCTAAGTCAGCCCCAAGACAGACTCAGGGCGGGAACCGTGATCTCCCACCCCAGTATACCCCGAGAGACGATGGTAGGCCCTCCGGGATGGAACAGCAATTGGCAAAACTGATTTCTCTGATGCAAACTCAAATAATCACCGGGGGCCAAAACCCTGCCATCTGTTCAGTCGCGCCACCATCCGTGCCTCCACCAGGGGACTCCCTTGAGGGTTCTGCGTGAAGGGGTTTGGCCCCTCCGAATTGTTGGAAGTGGGGTTCCGACGTGATGGTAACGGGCGGCCAGTTGTCCTGGCTGTTTTAGCAGGGGGGCCAACAGCAAATTATGCTTATAGATACTGGCTCTGCCGTTACCATCATCCACATCTCACACCCTGAACGCCACGTAGCGGTGGGCAAGAGTTGTCTGCTTCTTAAGGGTTTTAACAGAGATACTATGGCTGCCTATACAGGAAAGGCCTCCGAACTGCGGTTGGGAGGTCGCACCTTCAATGTTCCCTCACCTATGTTAATGTCAACTCCGGATGGTAGAGGTATTTTGGGAACCGATGTGCTTAATCAGTACAGAGTGGTTATTGACTATAATCGTAACTGTGCGTGGTTAGGATTGGATAACTGTGGCGATACAATCGAAATTTTGGATGCCCATTCGGTATTTGCTATCAAGAAGATGTCCATTTATGATCCTCCTGATCATGGGGATGAGCGTGTTAGGCGCCTTATTGACAAGCATCTTGCGGCCTTTGCCACTACCAAGCGGGGAGAATGGAAGGGGAAGAATCAATAGAGTGGCCCCCACATCCCTCCACTAAACAGTACCCTATTCCGAGAGAAAGCCACCCACACATCCGAGACACGATTGAGTCTCTTGTTCAGCGGGGTGTTCTTAGACCTGGCACTTTCACGACCAATTCACCTGCTTGGCCCGTAAAGAAGCCAGACGAAACCTGGAGACTAACCATTGACGATCGAAAATTAAATTCGGTTACTCCAGCATGTTCGCCGGTTTAAGGAAAACCCCTACCCTGCTGTCACAGATCCCAGCCAATTCCAAGGTTTTCACAACTCTCAATATCTCCAACGGCTTTTGGTCTATCCCTGTTCGGAAGGCCGACCAGTATATAAAGCTACACCTGGACCTGCCTTCCACAGGACTTTCACAAAGCCCCGACTATATTTCACAAAAGAATGGCAGCGGCCCTCAACTCTTTTTCATGTCCTGATTGTTTGCTTCAATATGTAGATGACTTGCTGCTGGCTTCAGAGAGTATCGAAGAACATTTGCTCCTCCTGGATGAACTACTCACACTTATTACACAATCAGGGTTAAAGATTCATCCTCGCAAGGCTCAGTTAGTTAAAGATCGTGTTACCTTTCTGGGTGTCTCTATCTCGCCTGCTGGTTCGCCCCCCGACTCCCAAAAGGTTGCGATCATTCAGAGCCTGCCCCTACCTCCGGTCGTTCCTGGGTTTGGTGGGATACCAAAGATATTTCATCCCAGGTTTTGCAGAATTGGCAAAGCCCCTCTATGAGCTCCTGAAGCTAAAGGGGGAAGATATTCGCTCAGCCTGGACAGATACCCACACCCAGTCGGTGGATAAGCTGAAAGCTGCTGCAATACAGGCATCATTTTTAATTTCCCCGGATCCAACACAGCCTTTCCACCTGGAGGTCGGAGCAACTGAGCAGAGTCTCACCCGCGATCCTCTGTCAGGAGAGAGCTGGCCGATTGCAGCCCATCGCATATGCATCTAGGATTTTGCAAGGAGCTGAGAAGACTTATACAGCATGCGAGCGACACCTGCTGGCCGTTTTCTGGCCAGTACATCATTTTACTTACATTACGGGGCTGCAGAGCACTATCTTGCACAGCCCGCACATGACATTGAACCGACTGCTCAAACCAGCGGACTCCTTGATTTCATCGCAGCGCCTCAGCAAGTGGACACTTGAACTTTTGCAAAGGGACTTTGACATTACCCCCAAAGCGACCACGTTGCTGCCACAGTTCTTAGCCTATGAGGCCGATCCTCATAAATGCTCCTCATTGACTTTGAATTCCACCCTATTGAGAGGGAACCAATAAAGGGGGCACCCGACGTCTATGTTGACGGCTCCTCGTATCATCTACAAGGATTACCTCACACCGGATACGCCAGATCGGGTAATCAAGCGACATTGTATTCGCCACTCCTCACAATACGCCGAAATCGCAGCACTCCTGACCGCTGTAAAGAAACCTCTGACAGGCCCGTTAATATTTGGTCTGACAGTGCCTATGCTATTAACACAATGCTGACCTTACCCTTGTATCATAAGAATTACTATTGTACGGTGGACGGTAAACCACTCACACACGGCCCCTGGTTACGCCTGCTTTGGGCACTTCTCAAGCAACGCTCCCAACCATGCTTTATTGTTAAGGTGACTGCACATAAAAGAGGTGGCCCACACTCTGCGGGGAACGTGGAGGCAGACAGGGCCGCCAAAGATGCCGCTGTTCAGGGGAACCAGAGGATACACACACTGAACCATACTGCCCAGTCACCAGGAGCCCTACCCTCAAACACCCTGATCTGGTGTCCTTACAAGAACAAAACCAGCCGTACGCCATGGTGCGTGCCTGGCACAAACAGGGCAAGCCCATTCCTCAACCCACAGTGTGGGCCCCCAAGAGTATGATGGCCCCTGGCCCCGATTCAACTGAGCAGTTGCTAATGTTCCAGAAAACAGCAGAGGCCTGTCCGGTGGTGTGTAACCGTTCTCCCTGTTCCATTCCCACCCGATAGGCGGGCTCTATTCAGCCTCCACCACGTTGGATAAAATAGCCGCGACGGCATGGTGGCCTGATATGGAAAACACAGTAAAGCTATACGTTTCATGGTGCTTACCTTGTTTACAACATAACCCTCCTGCATGTACCAATCGAGTCCTCCGCAGAAGTGCCACTCCCCCAGAGGGCCGGTGTCAGGAGCAACAGGAGAGAACAGTGAGGATTTAAACTCACTTTCGCGGGCTTTTTTTCAGAGGCTTACCAATCTCGCAGACCAGCGGCGGCGTTCCAGAGCCACGTCACGATTCAAAAAGTGACGCGGGCAAGAGGAAGCAGCTGATTGGGTGAGTACAGCCAGGTGAGAATTTATACTACTATATAGTTTGACAGTTAAGGTTAATAGTTCATAAAGTTTAGAAGGTCATAATTTTTGTGGTTATAGTTTCTAAAGTCTCTGTTGTGTAGCGGGGAGTGCTAGTAAACAAGGGCCCCTGAGAATATGATTTAATTGTAGTGTAATTAGTGGTATTGATTTGATTTAATTTAATTTAAATTAATTAAAGGGTAAGTCATGGCAGCACAACTCGGCCCCATGGCATGCTCCTCCTGCACTATGTGGGAAATCAGGGACACTTCCTGTGTCCCTGACGACCATGTGTGTGGGAAGTGTATCCAGCTGCAGCTACTGGCAGACCGCACTGCGGCGCTGGAGCTGCGAATGGACACATACTGGAGCATTTGTGATGCTGAGGACATCGTGGATATCATGTTTAATGAGTTGATCACACCGCAGGTAAAGGCTTCACAGGCAGGAAGGGAATGGGTGACCGCCAGGCAGAGTAGTAGGCGCAGGCAGGTAGTGCAGGGATCCCCTGTGGCCATCCCCCTCTCAAACAGATATACCACTTTGGATATTGTTGAGGGAGATGGCTTATCGGGGGAAGGCAGCAGCAGCCAACTTTCTGGCACCGTGGGTGGTTGTGCTGCACAGGACGGGAGGAAAAAGAGCAGGAGAGCTATAGTGATAGGGGATTCTATTGTAAGGGGAATAGATAGGCGTTTCTGCGGCCGCAAAAGAGACTCCAGGATGGTATGTTGCCTCACTGGTGCAAGGGTCAAGGATGTCTCGGAGCGGCTGCAGGGCATTCAGGAGAGGGAGGGTGAACAGCCAGTTGTTGTGGTGCATATAGGTACCAACGATATAGGTAAAAAACGGGATGAGGCCCTAAAAGCTGAATATATGGAGTTAGGAGGTAAATTAAAAAATAGGACCTCAAAGGTAGTAATCTCAGGATTGCTGCCAGTGCCAAGTGCTAGTCAGAGTAGAAATAGAAGGATATTTCAGATGAATACATGGCTAGAGGAATGGTGCAAGGGGGAGGGATTCAAATTCCTGGGACATTGGAACCGGTTCTGGGGGAGGTGGGACCAGTACAAAACTGGACCGATGTCCTAGGGGGAGTGTTTGCTAGTGCTGTTGGGGAGGGTTTAAACTAAAATTGCAGGGAGTTGGGAACCTGTGCAGGGAGACAGAGGAAAGGGAAGCAAGGATAGAAAAAAAAGACAGGAAGGAGAAAAGCAAAAGTGGAGGGCAGAGAAATCAAGGGTGTAAATCAAACAGGCCTACAGTAAATAATAATTCTAAAAGGACTAAGAGTGTGAAAAAAACAAGCCTGAACGCTTTGTGTCTTAATGCGAGGAGCATTCATAATAAGGTGGATGAATTAGCTGCGCAAATAGATGTAAACAGATATGATATAATTGGGATTACGGAGACATGGCTCCAGGGTGACCAAGGCTGGGAATTCAACATCCAGGGGTATTCAATATTCAGGAAGGACAGGCAAAAAGGAAAAGGAGGTGGGGTAGCATTGCTGATTAAAGAGGAGATTAACACAATAGTAAGGAACGATATTAGCTCTGATGATGTGGAATCTGTATGGGTAGAGCTGAGAAATACCAAGGGGCAGAAAACATTAGTGGGAGTTGTATACAGACCCCCAAACAGTAATGCTGAGGTTGGGGATGGCATTAAATGGGAAATTAGAGACGCGTGCAATAAGGGCACTGCAGTTATCATGGGTGACTTTAATCTACATATAGATTGGGCTAACCAAATCAGTAACAATACTGTGGAGGAGGAATTCCTAGAGTGTATACAGGATGGTTTCCTGGACCAATATGTCGAGGTACCAACTCGAGATCAGGCCATCTTAGACTGGGTATTATGTAATGAGAAAGGATTAATTAGCAATCTTGTTGTGCGAGGCCCCTTGGAGAGGAGCGATCATAATATGATAGAATTCTTCATTAAGATGGAGAGTGAAGTAGATGACTCAGAGACTAGGGTCCTGAATTTAAATGAAGGAAACTACGATGGTATGAGGCGTGAGTTGGCTAGGATGGATTGGGGAGCGTTGATGGTGGATAGGCAATGGCAAACATTTAAAGATCGCATGGATGATCTACAGAATTTGTTCATCCCTGTTTGGCATAAAAGTAAAACAAAAACGGTGACTCAACCATGGCTAACAAGGGAAATTAGGGATAGCATAAGATCCAAGGAGAGGACATATAAATTGGCCAGAAAAAGCAGCAAACCTGAGGATTGCGAGCAGTTTAGAATTCAGCAAAGGAGGACAAAGGGATTAATTAAGAGGGGGAAAATAGAATATGAGAGTAAGCTTGGAGGGAACATAAGAACTGATTGTAAAAGCTTCTATAGATATGTGAAGAGAAAAAGATTGGTGAAGTCAAGCGTAGGTCCCTTGCAGTCAGAATCAGCTGAATTTATAATGGGGAACAAAGAAATGGCAGACCAATTAAATACATACTATGGTTCTGTCTTCACAAAGGAGGACACAAATAACCTCCCAGAGATGTCAGGGAACATAGGGTCTAATGAGAGGGAGGAATTGAATGAAATCAGTATTTGCAGGGAAATGGTGTTAGGGAAATTGACGGGATTGAAGGCTAATATATTCCCAGGGCCTGATAATCTATATCCTAGGGTACTTAAGGAAGTGGCCCTAGAAATAGTAGATGCATTGCTGGTGATCTTCCAAAATTCTATCGACTCTGGAACAGTTCCCATGGATTGGAGGGTAGCTAATGTAACCCCACTATTTACATAATGTGGTAGAGAGAAAACGGGGAATTATAGACCGGTAAGCCTGACATCGGTAGTGGGGAAAATTCTAGAGTCCATTATAAAAGATGTAATAGCGGAGCACTTGGAAAACAGTGACAGGATCGGACAAAGTCAATATGGAATTACAAAAGGTAAATCATGCTTGACTAATCTGCTGCAATTTTTTGAGGATGTAACTGGTAGAATAGATAAGGGAGAACCAGTGGATGTGGTGTATTTGGACTTTCAGAAGGCTTTCGATAAGGTCCAGCATCAGAGATTAGCGTGCAAAGTTAAAGCACATGGGATTGGGGGTAAGGTACTGACTTGGATAGAGAACTGGTTGGCAGACAGGAAGCAAAGAGTGGAATAAATGGATCTTTTTCCGAGTGGCAGGCAGTGACTAGTGGGGTACCGCAGGGATCGGTGCTAGGATCCCAGTTATTCACAATATATATTAATGATCTAGACGAGGGAACTAGATGTAATATCTCCAAGTTTGCAGATGACACAAAGCTGGGTGGGTGTGTGTGCTGTGAGGAGGATGCAGAGAAACTCCAGTATGATTTGGACAGGTTGGGTGATTGGGCTGATGCATGGCAGATGCAGTATAATGTGGATAAATGCAAGGTTATTCACTTTGGTGGCAAAAACAGGAAGACAGATTATTATCTGAACAGCAATAGATTGGGAGAAGGGGAAGTGCAACGAGACCTGGGTGTCCTTATGCACCAGTCGCTGAAGGTAGCATGCAGGTGCAGCAGGCGGTTAAGAAGGCAAATGGTATGTTGGTCTTCATAGCGAGAGGATTCGAGTACAGGAGCAAGGATGTCTTGCTGCAGTTGTACAGTGCCTTGGTGAGACCACACCTTGAGTATTGTGTGCAGTTTTGGTCGCCTTATCTGAGGAAGGATGTTCTTGCCATGGAGAGAGTGCAGCGAAGATTCACCAGACTGATACCTGGGATGGCAGGAATGACGTATGAAGAGAGATTGGGTCGATTAGGCTTGTATTTGCTAGAGTTTAGAAGAATGAGAGGGGATCTCATTGAAACTTATAAAATTCTAACAGGACTAGACAGACTAGATGCAGGAAGGATGTTCCCGATGGCGGGAGAGTCCAGAACCAGAGGTCACAGTCTAAGGATAAGGGGTAAGCCATTTAGGACTGAGATGAGGAGGAATTTCTTCACCCAGAGAGTGGTGAACCTGTGGAATTCTCTACCACACAAGGCAGTTGAGGCCAATTCATTAAATATATTCAAGAAGGAGTTGGATATATTTCTTCAGGCTAAAGGTATCAAGGGATATGGGGAGAAAGCGGGGACAGGGTACTGAATTTGGATGATCAGACATGATCTCATTAAATGGCGGAGCAGGCTCGAGTGGCCGAATGGCCTACTCCTGCTCCTATCTTCTATGTTTCTATGTTTCTATGACCCACCTCCAGATTGATTTTATTTGCCCACTACCCAAATCGCAGGGCAACTTCACATACGGCTTGGTGCTGGTTGACCAATTTACTAAATGGATCGAGATATTTCTGTGCCGCACCAATACGAGACTCACCGCTGCTAAGATTCTGTTGCGTGAGGTGTTCTGCAGGTGGGGAATACCATTACAGGTAGACAGTGATCAGGGGTCACACTTTACAGGAAAGATTTTCACCCATTTACAGGAAATCATGGGGATTAAACACGAACTGCATCTCTCCCACCACCCTCAGTCATCAGGAGTGGTGGAAAGGGGAAACAGGACCCTCAGGACGATGTTGAAAAAGTTATGTGCAGACCACCCCACTCAATGGGCTAGTATGTTGCCAATGTGCTTAATGGCAATAAGATCAACACCCCACAAAACGACAGGGGTCTCCCCATACCAATCCATGATGGACAGGCTTATGAGAACCCGAACCAGGACAAGCCCCCTAACACAGGAACCCTGTAGTTCTAAGTGGCTGGAACAGATGGTGGAATACACCAACCAAATGAACCGGCTTCTGGCCCAGAATCTAGGAAAGTCGAAGAAACAGATTAAAAAGTACTTTGACAAGAAAGTACAGCCTTTCGAATATCAGGTGGGGGATACCGTCATGGTCTTAAATTATGGGAAAAGGGAAAACGCCTTTGAGCCTAAATGGAGGACACCCTACCCAGTTGTGGATAGGTTGAACCCAGCAGTCTATCCAATTCAATTCCCAGAAAAGAAGGGGACAAAGGCAAGAAAGTAGTATCACATAAATCAGTTAAAAACTGTGAAAGAATGAATATTACACATTGGCCCGAAAATTAGAACTAATACGCGAGTGTACGCACTGTGTACTCTCGCGTTTTAGGTCTCCAATTGCCGGTTTCCAGCATGCACTGCGCATGCGCGGGAAACCGGCACTTCGTGAATTCAAAAGGGGGCGGTTCCTAGGTGAACCGCGTGCGCGCTACAGGCTGCGTGCACGCAGTGTACTTAGTGCTTTGAACGCGCAGGTAAGCATGGAAGATTTTACACATAAAGAAAGGAGGTGTAAGATCCTCTTTTAACAAGGTAAGTAGTTAATTAACATAGAAACATAGAAACATAGAATCTAGGAGCAGGAGTAGGCCATTCGGCCTGCTCCACCATTCAATACGATCATGGCTGATCATCCAAATCCAGTACCCTGTCCCTGCTTTAATCCCCACAGTACACATATCCCACCCTACCCCCACGTATTTAATTCCCCCTAACATATCCCATCCTATCCCCATAACCCCACATATTTAATCCCCCCCTAACACTAAGGGTCAATTTATCATAGCCAAATCAACCTAACCCACACATTTTTGGACTGTGGGAGGAAACCGGAGCACCCGGAGGAAACCCACGCAGACACGGGGAGAATGTGCAAACTCCACACAGACAGTCACCCGAGGTCAGAATTGAACCCGGGTCCCTGGCGCTGTGAGACACCAGTGCTAACCACTATGCCACCGTGTATTATTTTAAATTTTTTTCAACAGGTTTATCTTTTTTAGATACTTTAAAGAAAGGTAAGTTTATTTTTATAACTTTTAAAAACATTTTAAATTTTTTCAAAAATTTAATTTTTTGTTTAAAGTGGTTAATTTATTTAACTATACTTATTTTATTAATGTGATGGCTTTTTTGAAAAATTTAATTGAGGTTTAGCTGTTCTTTTGGGGGGGTATATTATTCATAGCTTTGACAGGTCTTCCTGTCAAAACTATGAATGAAAGATGGTGTGCTGCCATTGGCTCTAACTGAATCACGTGATCCCAGAGCTCGCACAAACTAACTCCGTCTCTGGGTCACGCAAGCACTGCACAGCTGCAGCCTTGAAACTAAAGTTCGTGTGGGCCCAGAGGAAAAAGGAAGGCGCGGAGTGAGATATCGCGGGGAAGCCTTACCCCCGCGTCAACACTCAGTCTTTAATTTCTGGGCCATTATCTTTTCAGGTGCAATAAGAAGCTGCAACGACTAAATGGCATTACTAACGATAATCGGTCTGGCCGGCATCGCCATAACTATTACAACCGCATACAGAGGACAAACCAAAGAAAACATGCTTGAACTTTATGGGACGGAACCCCAGGTTCTCGGGGGAAGAAAATCAACCACCCACAATGATACATGGGAATCGTATGAAGGAGAAATTCCCTTGTGGATAAACACCAGCAGAACACGTTATGAGATGATAGAGATTGAAGTAACCTGTGGGACAGTCAAAGGGAGAATTCACATGTGGGAAATAAGGGAAGGCTATGGAGCGTGTATCAGGTGCAAAGTAAAAGAAGGAAAAGGGGCATGGCAATTTATGAGGAAGGACCGCGGAACGTGGAAAAAGGAGAAAGGAACAAGAGGGAACCCGGTAGTGTCGGAAGGGGAGGGATATGTCCAGTTATGTTGGCTTCGATGGTGGCGAAGTAATGAGGGCCAATACTCCTGCATAGGGTCTAATATTGAACCAAGCTATGATAGCGGAAATGGGAACAAAACAGGTAGCTTTACTATACCTACAAGAAGATGGGCAGATAAAGATGGTTTAGGAATAGATTATGATACTCCCATTGACGGTTGTGTACAGGGTCGGGGTTACATGTCGAGTGTGAAACTTATGGCCTACATAAAAACTAAAACCCCAGATCCACCAAAAAAGGAACAGCAGGGACAATGCCCCCAGTTATCACCAGGGCCAGGGAACGGTCTGGTATTAATACCTGCACATAAGGTAATCTACCACCAAGTAGTGGCAGAGATAGTTCCTGTTATCCTAAATCTTACAAGACTGACCCCACCAGATTGGTGCCCCAAGAAAACGCAACAACTGATGCAGAAGATGATGAATCAAATATTTAATCAATATTGGGAAAGGGCTACACTGTCCATAGGTAAAGAGAGGTTACAAGACGTATATTGGTATGATAACAGAACCGAATGGGACTAAGGGTATAACACGACCAGTATAGAAGAGGGAGGAAACAAAACAAACCTAAGCAGTGACCAAACTGGTCAGGGAGGAGGCAGGTGGTGTTGGGATCTATTAAATGACGCCTTTACCGGATTTAATACGGCAACTTCGGTAGTCAACTCTATGGACCCAGCTGGTTTGCAACACCAACTGCGGACAGTACAGGAAAGGTTAAAAGATATACTGATCAGGGAGAACTATATTGAGGACGGAGAATTAGGGGAGGACCAAATAATGACTATACGTTTACAGGACATTATATGTGAAATAGAAAATCATGCCAAAAAGATTAATGAAATAATTAGAGAAGACAGAAAGGCATCTGACCAAGCCATTGGGCCAGAAATTCGGCTTTTCGGCTTCCTGCGGGTGCAAGCATCGCGCGCGTACTTGCCCACTGCGCCTGCAGTTGTGCTTTGGGCCCACGAGGACTTCGGGTCCTGGGCCTCCTCCAGCTGCCAGCGCGCAGTGCTTGTGTATCCCAGGGGCGCAGTTAGTTCGAAGCGTCCCCTGGGATCACGTGGGCCATGGAGAGCCAATCCTAGCAGGGCATTTTCATTCATAGATTTGACAGGAAGACCTGTCAAATCTATGAATAGAGATCGGCCCCAAAACCACACCTAAACTTCAAATACATTTTTTTTTAAAACATCACATTTTAAAAGTTACATAAATTAACTACTTTAAACAAAAATTTTAATTTTTGAAAAAATTAATTATACTTTTTAACGGTGCTAAAAATAAACTTACCTTTCTTTAAAGTATCTAAAAAAGATAAACCTGTTGAAAAAATGTTTAAATTGTAATTAATTAACCACTTACCTTGTTAAAAACGGGTCTTGCGCCTCCTTTTTAAATGTGCAGCTTCTCCACACTTACCTTCCCGGAGAAACCTGAAAAAAAAACGAAGTTCGCTGCGTGCACGCTGCCTCTCCCGCGCACGCGTTCGACTTCTGAACCCCTCCCTTCAGGGGAACGGAAATTCCGGTTTCCCGCGCATGCGCAGTGCATGCAGGAAACCGGCACTTCAGGTGTCCTTACGGGTGAGTACACAGCGCGTACTCACCCGACAAGAGCCGAATTTCTGGCCCAATGTATGTGTCATGTCTGGGAACTGGTTGATAGAGCAGGCTAGGGAAAATCTAAAGGATATCAGTGAAGTGACATCTCCCCACCTGGGTAACGAATCAACACTTGTCCGGGCTCTCACGGTACCTCGATGATACAGAGGTGTGTAAGATTAGAAACTTGGCTAAGGTGTATCTAATAGAGCATGAATGCCACAAGGTGGGGAACCAGAGGCTATTGGGAATGGCTATCCAACTCCCTAGCCTTGTGAACCAAACCATGCCCAACCTCCTGTTCAGAGTAGAAAATATAGGAGTAGTACGAGGGAACGCCATCAGTCGATTCCTGACAGCACCGCAATGGGTAACGCCTCTAGGGGAATTGACCTGGTTAGAACCAAACCTGCAGGGATGCAGTGACAGCAAGGATGCCTATATATGTCCGTATGATCTATATGATCATGCATTGACGACACCTGGCTTTTATTGGAATCAACCTAGCAAGAATTGTACTATGGAGGTGACGGGCCCTTCGGATGTTAGGACAAAGATAGCCTATAAAGGGAAAGGGGAATACTGCTTCACTACTTACCACCACGGAAAGATCAGGTGTGCTACCACCCTGGGGACGTACTGTTTCGTCCCCACCAAGACAGTTATAATAGGGACCAAAACCCTCATTGATGTAAGGGTTCCCACAAAAATAAACCAACAAGTCGAAGATAGGTTAAGGCAAGAGTTTCATGAGTATGTCACAGAATTTGGTTACAACATTCCTGAGCTGCCAGAGGTTCTGAAGGAATTGATGGCACGGGTCAATGCCACACAACGACATTATTATACTCTACAGCAGGAAAATAAAGAAGCTTCTAAAGAGATTCCAGAAGTAGGTGATGGCACACACTGGTGTGACATGGGACTAGATATCGAAATTCCCTCATGGATCTGCATTCTCTCCCATGCTTTGGTTATTTTGCAGATATTTGTATTAATGGCATTACTACTCATTATAGCTCGCTTAAAGGCTGCGGTCAAGGAGGTAAAGACTAAGCTGGTAATTGCATCCACTATAAAATCACCCCCACCCTTCTTTCAACGTTTGTCAAAACACCACTCATAGATTAGAAGGATTAGAAATTATAATTAGAAGGATTAGAAATTATAAGGTGAGGAATCGGTATAAAACCTCATCCTCAAGGTGGGGACTCTGTAAATGGTTAATAACTGTATTAAATGAGCCATTGTAGTTGCTTTTGCTAGTTCATGCTTTTTCTCTGTATGTAACAATCACAAGGCCAGTCTTGTGGTCTGACAAGATAAGATAAATTTGTTAGGGAACTGCTGAGTTTGTAGAAGTACTGTGTAACGTTATTATTGTAAGGAGACAGAAGGTTCTCCTCCGATAAGCACTAGGACAGTTGAGGCGGATGCCGGTGCTGGCTCGAACAACCAACACAGGGCGTAGGACAGCCAAGGAAGATGAGACCAGGTCATGAGGTTGGAGTGAGATAAACCAATCATCAGCTTGACATGTCGAGCTCCAGCCAACCGTTATTGAAATTAGGATCAAGAACGTGGTGATCACACGTTGGAAAAGGTATAAAAAAGATAACTTTGAGACCCCTGATTGACTCTGGAGAAGACAGAAGAGAGAAGGCCAGCCGAGCAAGCCCAGCGTCCCACCTCAGTGGCAGTCAAGATCACCGTGGCTCTCAGACATAGCTAACATCTCACAATTGAGCTGTGAGAAGCAGGACAAGCGCGCATGTGGCTTTGCCAGGATAGCGGGCTTGCCCATGGTGCAGAATTAAGGCATCATGACTGCTGACAGGAAACCGGGCATTGACCTGCGTGATGCGCTGCCTATGGTCACACACTAGCTGGACATTAAAGGAGTGGAATCCCTTTCAGTTCCGGTACATGACAGAGTTGACATGCGGTGCCTGTAAAGCAATGTGCATGCAGTTAGTGGCACCCTGCACCATGCGGAAGCCTGTAATCCTAGCAAACCCTCGTCCTTGCTCTGCCTGCTTGTCTCTGGCAAGAGAGAATGAAATGTAGTTAACTCTCTTTCAATATAGAGCCTCACTGACCTCTCTTATACAACAGTGGATGGCAAACTGCGAGATGTTGCTAATTTCTCCAGCTCCAGCCTGGAAGGAGCCTGATGCATAAAAGTTCATTGCCATGGTCACCTTCACAGCCACTGGCAATGGTCCTCGCCCTGCTCTGAGGTTGGAGTTGTGGCTGCAGCAGTTGGCAGATTTCACTGAGGACGTCCTTATTGAAGCACAGACGTCTCAGACATTGTTCCTTGCTGAGGTTCAGGTAGAGAATTGTTCCCTGAACACCCTGGGTAGATATGGCCTCCTGCTGAGAGCCCTTCTCCACCTCCTCCTCCCTCTTCTAGCAGCTTGTCCTGCTCTGTGTGGCCTCTGCACATTCTCCCGGTCATGCTCTATTCCAAGGGGAAGGCCTACTGGTGCATCCATGTCTGGCAGCAACGGGTTTGTGCAGAAGCCTTGATGTCAGCAAAAGGTCATTCAGCACCTGCCACACCACTCCCTGTAGACTTTAGCAACTTGAAACAACTATGATAAGTACCAAAGACTTGTAGAATTGTAGCAACAGCTAGAAGAAATCAACCAGCAACTAACCTGTAAGTAGTGCTCATTCTCCCTGTCATGCTGCAGGACAAGGGGGATACAAACTACTGCACCCATGTCTGGGAGCAACTGGTCTGAGCAGAATCTTTGCAAGTCAGTGCCAAGTCCTTGCACACCTGCCACATCACTCCCTGTAGACTTTAGGCAACTTTAAAGAACTCTACAAAGTACCGAAACCTTCTGCAAACTCAGCAACAGCCAATAGAAATCAATCAGCCACTAACCTGCAAGTAGGTGATGATCCCTTTAAAAAGCGCTGGTGGGGGTCCTTCCTGCAGTTTAACATGTGTTTAGCTGTATAAGGTTAAGAGAGGGCTTAGGCTGGAGCGTAGAGCTCCAAAATAGCAGTGCTGGCCTCAAATCAGCTGATTGACGTCATGATCTGCCTGCTCTGCATACTTCTGGCGGACGTTAGCTGTGCACGCGTTAACGCCTTCATCAAGATGTCGTCTGGTGCGATTCATGGCAGAGGTGTGTGCGTGTGCAGCGGATGTCGCTTTGGTCACCGAACGGCACCCGTAGCGCCCAAACAACAGGCGGTGCTGAGCTTAATTTCGCACCCTATGAATTAGTCTGCTCTCAAGTAAAGGGCATCATTGACCAGATGAATGCATGCCTGTACTGCACACCGGTTGATGCTTCGGACATTACCCCATGGCAACCTGGAAAGACCCGGTGCCATAGAAGTTGAGGGCAATGGTCAACGTCATAGCCACTGGGAGGGCAGTGTGGGGAGATGAGCGTGGCTTCGGGTCTTCTGTAGTAGTTGATGGAGATGCCCTGTTGTTTCTTTGATGAGGCGCACTCTATTTTTGCAGAGCTCCTTAGAAAGGTCCTTATAAGACCTGTGCTGCCTGTATATTGCGTTGTGGAGGAGAATACCTGGTGGGCTGCACCTTCCTCAAAAAGGTACCTGACTCTTGTTAGCTCCGTCCTCTGTATCTCCTCCTCCATGATAATGGAATACAGTGATATGCACATAGGGAACGCTATACTGACTCTTTAAATACCTTGACTGCAGGTGGGAGAGAGAGGTCAGCAAATCTTACAGTGAGCTGAACCTGTGAAATGCAATCAAATGCAAGTTCAGGTATTTGTGAAGAAAAATCCAAATAAAGGTTCATAAAAGCAAGTCCAAGTTGCAGAAATCAGTAATTAAACTCCTGACTCTTCAATCTCAGAAACTCCTCACTGCTGCCTTGATCAGGTAATTCTGGCAGCTGTGGGGCCTCATATACCTCAGTCTAATTTACTCAGAGTGCATTAGCAGCACAAACTCAGGAAACACACAGCTGCTATTTCACTAGTTCCCTGACATATGCAGATGAAGCCAGTGGGGACGAGGCAGATCGCAAGAAGGCTCAGAATGTGAGAGGAAACTCGGGGAGACGAGAAACCTATTAAAGGTGCACAATGGTTGGAAATGACTTCCACCTAATTTTCCTCACTCAGAAAATTTCCTATGCTGTTTATACACCGCTAATACGCTGAAAACAGCAAGAAAATTCACCCACAATATGCTAACTGTGGCATAGTCAATGATTTGCAGAGGTTTATCATTACTTCTTCACTTTTGTAAGCAAAGCGTCTATTTATTAAACCTAGGAGCCAATATGAATTTTCACTGTTTAATCAACTTATCCTTTCACTTTTAAAGATTTGTGTAGCTGAAACCCTAAGGCCTGGATTTTCTTGGTAAAATTGCACAATTTCAGGTGGTATAGAGATGGTCTGGCAAGGGAAACGGAGCAAGAGGGCCTTCCACTGATCACCCAGCCCAAAATATGGCTGCTCCGATTTCCTGTGCTGACCTAAGAACATAAGAACATAAGAATTAGGAGCAGGAGTAGGCCATACGACCCCTCGAGCCTGCTCCGTCATTCAATGTGATCACGGCTGATCATCGACATTAACTCCACTTTCCCGCCCAATCTCCATATCCCTTGATTCCCCTAGAGTACAAAAATCTATCTATCTCAGCCTTGAATATACTCAATGACTGAGCATCCACAGCCCTTTGGGGTAGAGAATTCGAAATATTCACAACCTTCTGAGTGAAGAAATTCCTCCTCATCTCAGTCTCAAATGGCCGACCCCTTTTCCTGTGACTATGCCCCCTAGTTCTAGACACTCCAGCCAGGGGAAACAACCTCTCAGCATCTACCCTGTCAATCCCACTCAGAATCTTGTATGCTTCAATGAGATCACCTCTCATTCTTCTAAACTCCAGAGAGTATAGGCCCATTCTCATCATAGGACAGCCCTCTCATCCCAGGAATCAATCTAGTGAACCATCGTTGTACCGCCTCTAAGGCATGTATACCCATCCTCAGATAAGGAGACCAGAACTGTGCACAGTACTCCAGGTGTGGTCTCACCAAAGCCCAGTACAATTGCAGACTTCCTTACTCTTGTACTCCAACCCCCTTGCATTAAAGGCCAACATTGCAATATTGCTGAGAAACCACTCAATCCTGAAGAAGCTGGGGGTGAAGTATCTGGAGGCTCGAGAGCTACCAAGAAGCTAGTGTTTGAACCCACCTTCAAAGCTTGTCAAATGAAGACTCATTTCCAGCTTCCCTTCCCTGTGAATTATGTGAGTGAATGTATTCGCACAGTTCCCTACATGAATCCAGACTTTACCAGGTAAGTTACATTGAAATGAAATTGCACACATTTGTGTTAAATTTTAAACACTCGTTTCATATTGGACTTTGAATATTGATCAAAATAAGAACTAAAAAATAACGAGGGAGGGGAAAAAAAGCACATGTTTAGTGTTGTGTATATACAAAATCTTTGGAAAAACTCCTAAAGCTTTCCACGGAAGGTAAGCGTAACAGTCTTGGATACATTTAGGGAAGGGAGTGAAATTAACATCAGCTCCTGATAGTTTTATAGTAAATTCACCATCTGAAATGAAAGTCCCAGCTTCAATTCCTTGTCTGCGCTGAGTTGGCTAATATCAGCCAGATAAATTAGCTTAGACTAGGAAGGAGAATAAAATCAACCAGATTGCTATCGATGAATTGCACATGGAGAATGGGCATTGCATGGGGTGTTGCAGGGCTGATGTCCCCATACATAAGTCAGTACTTTCAGGAGAAAAATAAAAAGTAAATAGAAATTTGTGGAGATTTTTTTGGAGCTGTACTATCCTTCCATGACTAATAAAGCTGCTGCAGTTTTTTGGAGGTTGACGAATAACTAAGACGGGAGACATTCTAATGTTCATTTCTAAATGGAGGTGGTTGGTACCATCACTTACTTAAGTTTTAGGACCTAATGACAGGAGCAGGAAAGGTTTATTCATATATCAGCCCCACTTCTCACCATATCCTTCAATCCCTCCTTTATCGAGAAATGCATCACAATTTACTCTTGAACCCACTTATACTGTCTGCTTCAGTGGACTTCCCCAGTAACCTAACCTATTCCAGCATTTGAGAGGGTGGGGGGAAGGGAGGAAAAAGATGCAAATCAATGTCTTACTGCTTCTTGATAGAGATTGCTGATTGATATACCAATGGGCTGTGTCACAAGAGTATCTCCATTATTTTCAGTTTTTATGTGAAACATCTCTGTGGACATGACAATCTCTTAACATATATGGTAGGCTGGTATTGTTAGATTTGCATCTGAGTACATTTGCTATTAACTTTTTTAATTTATAGTCTTCGTGTTCTTGCACGGCTATTGACAGCTAAATTCCTGCACCGGGGAATTGGAGCGAAAGGTGGTGCGTATGGAAGAGGAGCCACCCTAACCACAGTGGCCTGTTTTCATTCTATTCTTACAGGTACATGCATCCGTTACAATTGACAATTTAGAATAGCATACACTTTGAAGAGTAGAAAACAGAATGAAGCATCCAATGTCTCCTTTTCCTGACTTTTATCAACTGTTGAAACCTCCATGAAAAAAGTACACGATCCTTTTTCATATTTTTTAATTTGAAGAAAATTGATCTATTGACAAGTCTTTTAATCTGACTGTTCCCTGTCCAGCTTTGAAAGTGTAAAGTTAACTTAGAATCATTGAAGTCCACAGCAAAGAATGGGACTATTCACCCCATCGTGTCATCATTAGCTCTTTGCTGGAGCAATTTACCATTCCTAGATTGAGTTTGAATAAATTTTCATTTGTCAAATCGTTGCAGTTACACATTTTGTCCTTATAAATTGATCAAATTAGTGGGGTGCACATTTGCTAAAATGTTTTTTTTTTAAATGCAGAGTCTGACCCTCAACAATTTAAAAAGTACACTAATTCTTAGCCCTTCTTATACTATGCAGAGTCAACATGGTTTTATGAAAGGGAAATCGTGTTTGACAAATTTGCTAGAGTTCTTTGAGGATGTAACAAACAGGGTGGATAAAGGGGAACCAGTGGATGTAGTGTATTTGGATTTCCAGAAGGCATTCGATAAGGTGCCATATAAAAGGTTACTGCACAAGATAAGAGCTCACGGGGTTGGGGGTAATATTTTGGCATGGATAGAGGATTGGCTAACTAACAGAAAACAGAGTCGGAATAAACGGGTCATTTTCTGGTTGGCAACCAGTAACTAGTGGTGTTCCGCAGGGGTCAGTGCTGGGTCCCCAACTCTTTACAATCTATATTAACGATTTGGAGGAGGGGACCGAGTGTAACATATCAAAGTTTGCAGATGATACTCAGATGGGAGGGAAAGTAGTGAGTGAGGAGGACATAAAAAATCTGCAAGGGGACATAGACAGGCAGAGATTTGGCGGATGGAATACAATACTGGAAAGTGTGAGGTTATGCACTTTGGCAGGAAAAATAGTAGAGCAAGTTATTATCTAAATGGCAAGAAACTGGAAAGTACTGAAGTACAAAGGGATCTGGGGGTCCTGGTGCACGAAACTCAAAAGGTTAGTATGCAGGTGCAGCAAGTGATTAAGAAGGCCAATGGAATGTTGGCTTTCATTGCTAAGGGGATAGAATATAAAAATAGGGAGGTATTGCTTCAGTTGTACAAGGTATTGGTGAGACCGCACCTGGAATACTGCATACAGTTTTGGTGTCCATACTTAAGAAAAGACATACTTGCTCTCGAGTCAGTACAAAGAAGGTTCACTCGATTAATCCCGGGGATGAGGGGATGGACATATGAGGAGAGGTTGGATAGATTGGGACTCTACTCATTGGAGTTCAGAAGAATGAGAGAGGCGATCTTATTGAAACATATAAGATTGTGAAGGGGTTGGATCGGGTGGATGCGGGGAGGATGTTCCCGATGATGGGTGAAACTAGAACTAGGGGGCATAGTCTTAGAATAAGGGGCTGCTCTTTCAAAACTGAGATGAGAAGGAACTATTTCACTCAGAGGGTGGTAGGTCCATGGAATATGCTGCCCCAAAAAGCTGTAGAAGCTACATCATTACATAAATTTAAAACAGAAATAGACAGTTTCCTAGAAGTAAAGGGAATTAAGGGTTACGGGGAGCGGGCAGGAATTTGGACATGAGTCTAGGTTCGGATCGGTCATGGCCCTGTGGGTAGCGCAGCGGGCCCAGGGGCCGTGTAGCCTGATCCTGCTCCTATTTCGTGTGTCCAATTCTGTTAGGTTCAGGAGATGGTTCTGTGATAGTAGATTGGCGGTTAGGATCAGATCAGCCATGATCTTATTGAATGGCGGAGCAGGCTCGAGGGGCCAATTGGCCTACTCCTGCTCCTATTTCTTATGTTCTTATGTTCTTATGTAGTGGGGTGCCACAGGGATCAGTGCTGGGGCCTCAACTATTTACAATCTATATTAATTACTTGGATGAAGGGACCGAGTGTACTGTAGCCAAATTTGCTGATGATACAAAGATAGGTGGGTTAGCAAGTTGTGAGGAGGACACACAGTCTACAAAGGGATATAGATAGGTTAAGTGAGTGGGCGAAAATTTGGCAGATGGAGTACAATGTGGGAAAATGTGAGGTTAACCACTTTGGAAGGATGAATGAAAAAGCAAATTATTATTTAAATGGGGTGAGACTACAAAATGCTGCGGTACAAAGGGATCTGGGGGTCCTAGTACATGAAACACAAAAACTTAGCATGCAGGTACAGCAAATAATTAGGAAGGCTAATGGAATGTTGGCCTTTATTGCAAGGGGTATGGAGTATAAAAGTAGGGAAGTTTTGATGCAACTTTACAGGGCGCTGGTGAAACCGCACCTGGAGTACTGCGTGCAGTTGTGGTCTCCATATTTAAGGAAGGATATACTTGCATTGGAGGCAGTTCAGAGAAGGTTCACTAGGTTGATTCCTGGGATGAAGGGGTTGACGTATGATGAAAGGTTGAGCAGGTTGGGCCTATACTCATTGGAGTTTAGAAGAATGAGAGGTGATCTTATTGAAACATATAAGATTCTGAGGGGGATTGGCAAGTTGGATGCTGAGAGGATGTTTCACCTAGTGGGGGTATCTAGAACTAGGGAGCATAGTTTCAGAATAAGGGGTCTCCCATTTAAGACGGAGATGAGGAGGATATCTTTTGAGGGTCGTGAATCTTTGGAATTCTCTACCTCGGAGAGCTGTGGAGGCGGAGTCACTGAATATATTCAAGGCGGAGATTGACAAACATTTGAACTACAAGGGAGTCGAGGGGTATGGGGAGAGAGCTGGAAAGTGGTGTTGAGGACAAGATTGGATCAGCCATGATTTTATTGAATGGCGGAGCAGGCTCGAGGGGCCGATTGGCCAATCCTGCTCCTGTTTCTTATGTTCTTATGTTCTTATGCCATTTGCCTTTCTAATTGCTTGCTGTATCTTGCTAACTTTCTGTGTTTCCTGTATGAGGACACCTAAATCTCTTTGAACACCAACATTTAATAGTTTCTCACCATTTAAAAAATATTCTGTTTTTCTATTCTTCCGACCAAAGTGAATAAGCTCACATTTCCCCATCTTATTCCCCACTCACTTAACCTGTCTATATCCCTTTGCAGCCTCTTTGCATCCTCCTCACAGCTTACTTTCCCACCTAGCTTTGTATCGTCAATAAACTTGGATACATTACACTTGGTCCTTTTATCTAGGTCATTAATATAGATTGTGAATAGCTGAGGCCCAAGCACTGATCCTTGCGGCACTCCACTAGTTACAGCCTGCCAATCTGAAAAAGACCCGTTTATTCCTACTCTCTGTTTTCTCTGTTAATCAATCCTCTATCCATGCGACTGTATTACCCCCAACCCCATGAGCCCTTCTTGTGTAACAACCTTTTATATGTCACCTTATTGAATGCCTTTTGGAATTCCAAATATACTACATCCGCTGGTTCCCCTTTATCTACCTTCGTTACATCCTCAAAAAGCTCTAATAAATTTGTCAAGCACAATTTCCCTTTCATAAAACCATGTTGATTCTGCCTAATCATATTACGATTTTCGAAGTGCCCTGTTACCACTTCCCATATCCTCAGTCTGCCAATGTGCCGCCCGGATCCCACCTTTGCTGAATTTGACCGGCCCTTCTGGACAAGTGGCTAAAACGTCAACCGAAGCCGGTGTGGTACTTCTTTAAATATGCTAATCGAGGTCCAATCAAGCCCTGACTGCAATTTTAAATCTGACTTGAGCAGGGAAGCCGCTGTAGCTTTCACACCAGATGAAAGCCTGACAGAAGAGGATCGGAAGCAGAAGAGACCATTCAATGTCATTTTTTTACTTTCCTTTGTGGGTCCAGGAGGTTCTTCCAGCTCCCACAAGGAATGTTGTGGCCTCCCCTGCCCGGATTCCCTGCCCTCCATACTTGCACGAGTTCCGGCGTGCAGCCAAGGACCTGAACAATTTACCACAGGCTGGCAACCACTTCCCGTCAACTTCCCTTCTGTTCAGTGTAGATATCGTTCAGCGGAATGCTAAGAAAGCCCAGTAGTTACAATCAGCGTGGCCGGACAGGAAATTAACTGACTCCAGCCAGAAATCTGCTGGGAGACAAAATCAATGGCCCTAAATTTCATCAAAGGGGTTTTCATTCTTTGAATGTGGAGCTTGTAAGTGATGCCAGCCACATTATTCACCATTGTAGAATTCGCAAATTATCGCGATTTCAAAATAATGAGAAAGAGACATACAGTTTCATAAAAACAGCTTTATTTCAGCAAAATGCTGTCAGGTTCAAAAACGGACACAAGAAGCCTGTAAAATGGCCGCCACGCCTCGTGGCAGAAGGTTCCAGATTTCTCAGTAGGCAGACAAGATGGCGTTTCAATAAACATTTCAGCAAGATTGGACAGTGCTCAGCATATTGATATAAGACAAGACGCGATCGTTTTGCATTTCTAACACCTAAGCAAGAAATATAAGTGCTGGAATCGGTTTTCCATACACAAACGGGGGCTATTGTACTGGGCAATCAAGGGCCCATCCAAAGACATTGATACGCAAATTCCCCACGGCTCTACGATGAGAGAGCCGTTCGCGGGTACTCACAACGAGATTTTGGAGGCCCCCAAAACCTCTCCAGGGAGACTTCTAGCCAGTTCCACAATGGGAGAAATATTAACGGGTACTTAGACAGTTACAAGTATCACCGAAACCCATTAACGACAAGAACCACCCCATACAAGAAGTTTGAGCGCCAAAACATGACAAAAGATGAACATTAAGTTTGGGCGGGAGATAATGAATTACAGTACTATAACTGTAGTGTCCAAGCGCCCATCGCTCTTATCTTTTTCATTCGCTTGGAATCGTCTCTTGGCTATTATCCCGGACGACCGTTACTCTCTCTTGTTCCGCTGATCCCTTTTGGGGTCGACCTCGTGGCGCGCTGCGAAATCGGGTGCACCATCCCGAAGGTCGGTAAATGGTGTCTGGACCCGAAGGCCCGAGGAGATGAGATGAGATGAGAAGAGAAGAAGAAGAATCCACGTGCCGCCGCGGTCAGTAAACCCCGACCGCGCCCGTAAATATAAAGACCATTTTTGAACTCTATCAGGGTACTGCGTGAACTGGTCAAAGACTTTCCTTCAAATTCTATCGACAACCGGTGTCAATACAGGAAGACTCTTCTTTGAATTTTACCGGTTAAGTGGTGTCGGTCCAGAAAGACTTTTCTTTGAGTTCTACAGCCGGGCCCGAGCACTGTCGAGTTCTTCATGACAACGGGGAGCCCAGCCTGCTTGCAGCAGCAGAGCGAGTAAACAAGTGGGGTACAGAGACCCCTGATCAACACGTGAATAGTCAGGTGCTGTGCCGAAAACATCCGAGCATCGTTTTAGAATTCTCCGAGTTATCACGAGTGGTGAGCATGGTTCTCGATCCTACAGATCTAGATTAGGACAGATATTAATAGGGGAGGGTTTTGTTTTAAGGATAATTATAATGTGTGTCCCCTTTTACGATGTGTCGTGCGCTCCTCGTTTCCCTAAACCTAGTTGCATAAATGTATGTAAGCTTGTACTGTCATTAATCTGTGCTTATGACATGTATTTCGTAATCTTGAACAATATCCAATAAAGATTTTCCATTTCGTACTATTCAACCGGGTCTACCTGAGTTTTCTCTGCATTACTGCTCTCGCACCTAAGTCCAGTGTCAGAACCGTAAGGGCGAGTGGGTCGAACCACTCACAGGTGTCTAGTGCTACCAGGCTGGCTGGAGACCAGAACAGGCAACAAGGCCAAACCCCGCACTAGCACCCAGGCTAAGCACAGAGCCACGCGAACCCCTAACAGGAAATGGCGACCGCAGCAGGAGGCTGGCAGCGAGAGAGTAATGTTTTAGACCCTGGTGTGAATAGGCGAAATGTGATGGATGAGAGGGTAGCCGACTATGTGTTTGGGAAGGTTAACTTAACCAAAAGGTGGATAAGTGACCTACTGATGGATAAGCGTCCGCTAGACGCAGCCATCAAATGGACAGACAGTAAAGAGCATAAGAAGTCGGTAGAGAAAGCGGTCTGGCTGATGTGCTACAAGAAGCAAGTCCAACTTTCGGACCAGGTCATTGTGGCACAGGCAGCTCAGATCAGGGAATTGGAAGTTGAGATGGAGGAAAAGGTCACGGGAGGACAGAAACTCATCGCATCCTTGAATGCGTTACATCAGGATTGCCAGATAGTAGCCAACCACCATGAGGCTAAAATAGATTACCTAGAGTGTCAGGTCGCGGAATCAAAGTTAAACAAGGGTAGGATTAAAGAACGGTGTATCCGCCTAGCTAACCAGATAAAAGCCCAAGAAGAAAGCTTGCTGGGAGTTAGGGCGGCATATAAGATGGCCCTCGAGGATAGGCATGAGGGAGCTGACAACAGTGTTTGCCAGAAGGAGATAGGGAACCTAAGAGAGGCCCTGAATAAGGCAAACGGCTTGGTGTGCCTCATCAGCCCGTCAGCGCACCAGCCGCAGGTGGGTAGGAAATTCCCAAAATCCCTACCAGACAAAGCAGAGGAGGTATTTGCCACTGCACCCTCCGCGCCACTCAGCTATTCGGCAACCTGGGTAAGGAAGGAAGTGGTGGAAATAGAAGAGGAGGTCCCCGAGGTACGACAATCCCCAGAGGTAGTGTCGAAGCCGGGACCGTTGTGTCCGTTAACAGGTCACAAGAGGGGCCCGAACGGAGTCAATGGGGAAGACGGGGATGTCCTGAACCAGTTTGTGTTGCCTCACAGCTCACACCAGCTGAGAGCAATGATTAGTCATGTACGGAAGCTGTCTGAGTCAGACGACCCTTCCGTACACTTCAGGGAGGTAGAACAGACCGCAGCAATTAATGGCTGCGACGATGCGGAAAAGACTAAAATGTTGCTGTTCTCGTTAGATAGCTCGATCCTTCAGTGTCTCTCAGACGAGAGCAAGAGGGGTAGTAATACCTATGAGAAGTTAAGGGACGAGGTCCTAGAAGTGTTGGGGGCGGACGATGAAGGTCCGTTCGTTAGATTGGGTCAGACAGTTGAGATGGAGGGAGAACCCCCGAAGGTTTTCGCCGACAGGCTGTGGCCAGTATACCAGCGTAGCTGCCCAGGTGCGCCAGGGCGCGATTATCTGGACGGTGTCGGTTTAACTCATTGGCTCAGGTGTTTAGTAGCCAACAGTTTGCCAGCCGTCAGGGAGCAGGCCAAAGCGTGGTTTGATCCCACTAACCCCGCCACAACAGAGGAGTCGGTCCTAAATCGACTCACGATAGGGTATCGGAACACTAGGAGCACGGGAGCGCGTCCCCTTAAGGGAAAGGTGCATGAGGCACGGCCCGCAGCCCCGGCTCAAAAGGAGTGGCATCAGGAGGGAAACCGCGCCCCACAAACCAGTGGTGTTTGTTACGGGTGCGGAAAGACAGGTCACTGGCGTAAGAACTGTAGGAACCCCTGGAAGGACCCCAGGGATAAAACTCCCGCAGCCCGAACCCAAGTGCCTGTCTCTGAGAAAGGAGCTGGTGTGCCTATCCATCCTGATGCGATAGAATCAATGTTAGGAGCCATGCGGTCTCTCATGATTTCGCACGGGAAGGTAGCAACAGCCCCATGCAACCCGGACTTCTGACTGGAACCGGTGCAGCCTGCCTACCTGTGTCCCCTTGAAAGACGCGCACAGGAGGGGGTCTCCTGTAAGGAGGCCAGGTTAAAAGAGCAGGCCTTACGGGAGGAGAACGCCCGTTTAATGGGGAAAGTAGATGGGCTAGAAGGACAGCTTAGAGACATAAAGGCAGCCTACAGGGTAGCCAGGAGCCGGGAGTATGAGGATTTAAACCATGGGAGAAATCTGCAGCCTCCAGCAGGCGAAATTTCACAGAATGCACAAGCAGGGGCGGTGGCCTGTCTTAGGGGAGGGGCCAGACCTGCGAGTGGGGACTCTCAGCCCCAAGCAGGACAGCAGGGCACACAGACCGGTAAAGCAGCCTGCTTGAGGGGAGAGGACATTTTAGAAAAGTGTAGGATCTTTTCTTGGGGTTGGGATTCAGATAAGGGAGAGCTCGAGGAGCTCGACCAAGATAGTGACCCGATCGGAGAGGTGCTAAGATTGGAGGACGAAAGGTTCGTCCTCGACTCAAGCTTAGGGGAGATAGGGATTGCGAGTGGAGATCCACACAGGGTGGAATCAGAAGCTGCAGGTCCCGAGCCCAGGGGGGCGGAGCTAGGGGAGACGGAGCCAGCGGCTGTGGTAGGACCACAGGTCGTGACGGTGGAAGTCTCGGAACCCGGTCCGTCAGCCTTGGAAGTCTTGCCCTTCGGGGAGGTAGGGATTGTGAGTGGAGGACCACATACTGGGCCAAGTAGGGTGGTACCAGAAACTGCAAATCCCGAGTTCAGGGAGGCGGAGCCAGGGGAGACGGAGCCAGCGGCTGTGGTAGGACCACAGGCCGTGACGGTGGAAGTCTCGGTACCCGGTCCGTCGGCCCTGGAAACCTTGTCCAATGTAGCCCTCCGTAGGTCAGGTCGGACACCCCAGCCCAGGAAGGCGTGGTCAAGTCCCCTGTATGCCCCCAGGCGTAAGTTCAAGGTCAAGGCAGCCCAGGGAGATCCCAGTCCCAGCGCAGCAGCGACAGGCTGCGGCAGATCAAAGGAAGGGGTCAGTGCCCTCCCACCGTTGGGAAAAGCTTGTGGCAGCCTTCGCAGAATTTAGGTAGGCCGCCCTGGGAACGGGCGGCGCTGTACAGTTTATAAGTGTAGGATGAGTTTATAAGTTTATAAGTTTAAGTTTATAGTTTTAAATCAGGTTAAGTTTGTAGTTTAATTTTAACAGAAAATGGTAAAATGATGGGAGTTAGAGATAGGAATAGTTAAAGTCTATCCAGCATACATGTCGTTATACGTGAGACGAGGTCAAGGGACCCGCTCACCCTTCACAAAAGCCAGAGACTCTGGGGAGGCTGGCTACAGCATTTTATCTGATCACAGGAACCAAGGAAGGATGGAACGGATTCTGGTAGTGCTCGCGGCATTTGGATGTGGATTGGCCTATCGAGGCCGCACCAAGGATGTCGTGGTGTTTGGTTGCTCCGGGGACACGGCCCCCATCGCGACGGATGGGACCGGGAGGCGAGAGGCTGAGGAGACCGCCACTTATTTCCACAAGGGAAGGTGGCCAGGATGGCTGGGAACGAATTCAACTGAATACTCCATTACATCGGGATTTGCCTACAAAGAGACTTCTTTGATGTGCCCCAAAGTGAGGATCATTGCACCCAGGATCAGCGTCACCGTCGGCAAAAGGATTTGTTTGACTTGTAATGGGAATGTCCCATTGAGCCGATGGTGGTGGCTACGGAAATTGAACAAGAATATGAGAAATTCCTCGGTTGAGTGGGAGCGATTGGGTAATAATACCCATCGGACAATTACGGGGACTAACGGACAATTGAAAGTCTGTTGGGACAAATGGCGGAAACCGGATGAGGGAATTTATGTTTGTATGTGGGGATCGAAGCACGTTTGCCCAAGGGCATATCCATATTTTTCGTACACCAATTGCAGGATAACGGGAAAGGGATGAGGTGGGATGTCAGCACAAGGGGGTGCGGAGCTCCATACTCCCCGATCCCGGTAAACGCCACTGAACTCATCACACGCCCACGCAAGGCCCCGCCCACGATTCCGGTGGTTTTGGCTCAGGAGGAAGGGTGCCCTAAAACCACTAAGGGGCCCGGGAATGGTTTGGTACTGGTCCCTACAGACCAGATACTATTTCAGGGGGTACATTACGCGGTGGCCTCGGTGATTTTAAATCTCACCGATGTGCGGTTACCAGAGTGGTGCCCCAAAGAGACGGAACAATTGTACCAGGTCCTGTTGACAAACATGTTTAGACAATTCTACGAGTTTGATTTTGCAGAGATTGACAAGACAAGCTTGTACACCACACCACACGAAGTTTTGGGTCAGGTGGGGAGACAAAGAAGGGGTATTGTGAACGATATGTTCACCGCTTTTAATACAGGAACATCTGTGGTCAACGCTCTAGACAACGTGGAGCTGCAGACCCAGATCAATGGTTTAAAAATACAATTAAAAAGCATCCTCACGAGCGAAAATAAGGTAGTGGGGTCCGAATTACACGAGGACCAGGCCATGACACTACACTTAAAGGAAATTATAGCTGAGCTGGAGAAACACGCGCGTACGGTAAATGCCCTGATCAGGGAAGATCGGAATGCGTCCGATCAGGCTGCGCAGAACGAGGTGTGCGTGCTTTACGGGGCATGGTTACTGGGCGAGGGCCGCAGTAATTTGGAGGATTTAAAACAAGGTTTGGTCCCGTCCTGGATAAGTAACAAACACTTGCAGGTGCTCCACCCTTTTCAGAATGCATTAAGCCCGTGCCAGCTCAGGCTAGCCTCAGAGGCATACCCAGTCCCCGTGGACTGCGGACGGTCAAACCATACCATTATGGGTATAGTTTTACGTATGCCGGTTTTGGGCGACACAGCAAAGCCCGCCCCGGTGTATCGGGTAGAGAACATTGGTGTCATTCAGGGGGGAGCCCACATTCGCTACGCAGCGGTCCAACCTTACGTCATCCGCTGGGAGCAAACGATGACAGGTACCGATCTCTCTGGTTGTCGTGGCCGGGGAGCACACATAATCCTGTGTCCCCAGCACTTGAATGCCTTTTTATCACCACAGTGCGGGTTCAGAACGGCTGGCGCCAAGCCCATGAATTGCACCATGGAGGCAATGGCACAAGATCATGTGCCTCCGCAGGTAGCATACATCGGGGGTGGAACGTATTGTGTTACCACTGCAGCGCAACACTACCAGCATGGAAACCGCAGCCGGTGTCCGGTGAGTGACAGCAGTTTCTGTTTTAAACCCAGGGCTCAAGTTCAAGTGGCACAGCAGCGAATTGTCCCGATCCCTGAACCATCCACTGTTCATCTTACAGTAAAAGAGAATTTCACCAACTTGCAGCGATTCGTCGCGCATTTCGGATACATCATTCCCCCTCTCCCTGAACACCTCACCAAGCTTTTGAAAGCCGTCGTGGTATCGCAAAAACATTTTTACACCCTAGAACAAAAGACTGTCGAGATAGGGACAGAAATTCTAGACATAGTAATCCCACCGTGGTGGGATCTGTTCACCAATATTGAAGTGCCTTCATGGATTAGGATAGCCTCCCACATTTTAGTTGTGTGCCAAGTAATAATTGTAGTGTACCTATTGGTCGTGTACTGCAAGAGAGGCAAGCGCCTCACAAAGCAGGAGAACACAGGAGAGTGGAGAGAACGTTACGTGCGCATGCACGAGGAAAGCGCCGCGTAAACGGCCAGGATGACGCCGCTCCATTTTACCATGTGTGTTTTTGTAATTGATTGTTAGTTATGAAGATATGTAACCAAGTTTGGAACTTTGTATTTTAAAAGAGTTGTTTGATTATTTTTAACTTTTGTATTGTTAAAATGGTTGTTTGATTCGTTTTTTTCCTTGTATAATAAAATACATATACAGGTGGTACGAGAGGCATCGGCCTGTTGCACCTGGAAGACATATACGCGATGTAAGTTTAAAAGGCAATACTGCCTACGGTTTTGTCCAAGTTAGATAATGTAATTTTCCCTGGGAAATGAGGACGGCATGGAGACCCTAGATAGTTTAAGTTAAGGGAGTGTTTGGATGTGGAGAATCGGGATAATTTTGCTCACCACCACTTTTAATTGATACGATAAGCGGAGTTATTCGCATCAACAGGAGGGACACTGTAAAATTCGCAATTATCGCGATTCGAAATAACGAGATAAAGCAGATTCGTTTCATCAGTTTTATTTCAACGAAATGCTGTCATGATTAAACAGGACACAGAAGCCTGTAAAATGGCCACCGCGCCTCGTGGCAGAAGCTTCCAGAATACAGTGGGCAGACAAGATGGCGTTCGAATAAACATTTCAGTATAAGATTGGATAATACTCGGCAAACATTGATAAAGACAGGATGCAACCTGTTTGCATTTGTGACAATAGCAAAGATATAAGTGCTGAAATCGTTTTCCATGCACAAGTAAGGACCATTGTACTGGGCAATCGAAGGCCCATCCAGATACATCAATACGCAAATTCCCCACGGCTCTACAATGAGAGAGCCATTCACGGGTGATTAAGTCAGTATTCGAGAAGGCCCCAAAACCAGTCAGGGAGACTCCTAGCCGGTTCGACAATGGGGAAAGCATTAACGGGTAGTTGGCCAGTTTAAGGTGATACCGAAACCCATTACAAACAAGAATCACCCCATACTGGGAATTTTGAGCGCCAAGATTTTTACAAAGGATGAACATTAAGATTGGGCGGGAGATAAGGAAAACACAGCACTATAACTATAGTGAACAAATGTCCATCGGTCTCGTGATTCGACTCTTGACTCGGGCTGAACTCTTGCTTATTATTCTCTTATCTGGCTGATGACTGCTGAACTCTTATTCGCTTGCCGCTTCATGGACTCGCTTGACTGGTGAGCTTTTGATTGTCTCTCTGGACTTCTACAACCATGTCCGAGCACTGTCGAGTTCTTCATGACAACGGGGAGTCCAGCCTGCTTGCCGGAGCAGCGAAGATAAACAAGTGGGGTACAGAGACCCCTTCAAACACGTGACAGTCAGGAACTGCAGCGAAACAAGCCGAGTGCCTTACTTTAAAATTCTCCGAAGTATCACGAGTGGTGAGCATGTTTCCTCGATCCTACAAATCTAGATTAGTGTAGGTATTAATAGGGGAGGGTGGTTTTATTAAGGATAAAGTATAATGTGTTCCCCCTTTTTTTACGATGTGCCGTGCGTTCTTCATTACCATAGACCAAGCTTTATGAATGTATGTATACTTGTACTATCGTTAATTTGTGCCTATGACATGTACTTCATGATTTTGGACATTATGCAATAAAGATTTCCATTTCGTACTATTCAACCGGGTCTATTTGAGTTTTCTCCGCATTACTGCTCTCGCACCTAAGTCCAGTGTTAGAACCGTAAGGGCGAGTGGGTCGAACCACTCACAGGTGCTTATTGCAACAAGGCTGGCCGGGGACCAGAGCAAGCAATAGTATTAGGCAACGAAGGCCTAACCCCGCACAAGCACCTACGAACCGTAACCCCTTACACCATGCAATGTGTAAGGAAGGTTGCTTGGAGATCAGGGTTAACCACTTCAACCATGGCTAATAATAACATGGTATCAGCCGGAGACCGAGAGCAACAACAGGCTTAGTGAAGCCTTGAGTGTTACTGTATAGTTATTGAACAAAGTATTGTTTTTCTGAATTCCCACTTAGGTTGCCTGGATAGTTTGGGAGGAACCATACAGTACAGCCTGTCAGGGTCTCAAGAATTATAGTGCATGTTGCATAATTCTACACTTAGGAAGGGATTGGACTGCTTATCCACAGAAAATGAAGAGGAAAGAGCTGGAAACCATCCATTCCATCGTCATGGTGAGAGCCCGAAGGAGTAGGGGAGTTGACACCAGACAACCCACTGCCAATAGCATGTGCAATTCAACAGGAAATTATGTATGACATTTTCCTGTGGAAATGATATAAACAATTGCCATAGCCCCCATTGCTGTGGAAGAGCCTTTGCAATGCTCACAAATAACCAGAACTCAAAATTATTATACCCTTACAATCCTTCATGAACAAATAAACAGAGAAAGGTGTCATGGACTCCAACCTATGCACTGTCTGCAACATAATAAAGATTATTTCCACTGCCTGTGCATGAGATCTATGCTCCCAAATCAGAGATCTTTTCAAGACTAGGGCCTGAGATTTTGTTTAATAAGTTCTGCCGAGAACAGCTGTTTCTGCCTTTACTGGGAAGAGATGGCTGGGTCCACCGTCCCCTTGCAGCCTCTCCTGCTCCCTGGTGCTCTGTGCATCAGCCTGTGATGCATCAAGTAACTGTATCCCGTTTGGTGTTGGAATAAGTAAAGTGACATTTCAAAGTTGGGGAATCAGGTTCAGAAATGGGTCTGGAGCTGCCAGACTGCCAACCAAATCCTTCTCTCTGCAAAGGGCCAGCACTTGTTAGAGACATTCAAGGTCATTCATTTTAGGAGGGTGCACTCTCATTTTGGTTCAGAAGAAGTTACTGAGCAATGCTCAGAGACCTTACAAATGCTCAGGATGTCTGAAGATTGCAACCACTCACAGTAGTGTGGGCAGCCATCCCATTATCAACCTGATCCTGATAGCTCTCCTCGAAGTTCTCCATCTCCCACTCCCAGTGCATCTGCTCAGAAGATGCAGATCTACTTTCTCATTTCTACTTAAGGAATTGATGGTTGCCCTTCTTCCACATATTGCCGCTCATTGTAGGTGACCTTTTCCTTTGCAAAGAACATAAAGACGTAAAAAGGATGGGGATTCATTTAAAAGTGAATGTCACCAACTTGTCTGTAGGCATTCCATTACAATCATGCTTTTGTTAGGGAGAAATTATTTCACTCCAGTCTGTGTTGATAGGTAAAAGCAAAACAGTTTATTTAATATTCAGAGATCTCTGGGAGAAGCGTCACAGACCTTACCCGGCCTGGTGACTACAGCTTCTCGACCTCCCGTTGTCAATGACAACCTTTTATTGAAGAGTTGTCCAATCACATAGTTACAAAATATCACATGATTACAATTATGTCAATTCAAACTAAACAATTAATTCGTTATATTCCTTGTCTTGCTAAACAATTTATGTCAATTCAAACTAAATCATTAATTCGTTATATTTCTTATCTTGCTAAACAATTATGTCAATTCAAACTAAACAATTATGTCGATTCAAACTAAACCATTAATTCATTATATTCTTATCTTTGTCAGCTACAAACTAAAAGCAATTCAATGACGTATATATGCTGCCTGAAGGGGCCCCTGTCTGGTTCTCACAGTTGTATATTGTATTTTTGGCCTTGGATGTTGCTAAGTATCACAACTCTCAACCAGGCTTATCTCCCCACCTGGGCTCTTATTCTATTTCATACAGAAACGAGAAATTATTTATTTTAATTTAACATGAGTTCAAATTCACCCCTTCACTCCCCTTCACTCCCTCCTTTCGGTCCCGTACCAAATTAAAAATTCTGGTCAGGGATACCGACTTCTTTCCCGCATTTATCATCCCCGGATTATATCTGTGTTGATAAATTCGCCTCTCCCTTCTATCTATCCTTGGTGTTGGGTGTCTGTATGAAAAGAAAAGAGCTTTACATATAGATATCCTGTAGTGGCTGTTCATTGCTTGGTTCAGATATACCGTTATGGATACTGTTGGGGGAAATGACCTACCAGTGGAAGGCACCAGCAGCCAGGTTCATGGCACCATGGCTGGCTTTGCTGCACAGCAGGGCGGGAAAAAGAGTAGTAGAGCTATAGTGATAGGGGACTCAATTGTAAGGGGAATAGACAGGAGTTTCTGTGACTGCAACTGAGATTCCAGGATGGTATGTTGCCTCCCTGGTGCAAGGGTCAAGGATGTCTCGGAGCGGCTGCAGAACATTCTGGAAAGGGAGGGTGAAGAGCCAGCTGTCGTGATGCATGTAGGTACCAACAATATAGGTAAAAAGCGGGAAGAGGTCCTACAAGCAGAATTTAGGGAGCTAGGAGCTAAATTGAAAAGTAGGACCTCAAAGGTAGTAATCTCTGGGTTGCTACCAGTGCCACGTGCTAATCAGAGTAGCATGAACAGGATAGCGAGATTAAATACGTGGCTTGAGCAGTGGTGCAGGAGGGAGGGATTCAAATACCTGAGGCATTGGTACCAGTTCTGGGGGAAGTGGGACCTGTACAAAAGGGACGGTCTGCACTTGGGCAGGACTGGAACCAATGTCCTCGGGGTAATATTTGCTAAGGCAGTTCGGGAGGATTTAAACTAATATGGCAGGGGAATGGGAACCTATGTAGCGAAACAGGGGGAAGTAATATGCAGTCAGAAACAAATGTTAGAAGGGTGAGAAACAATAAGGGAAATCCGAGTAAACAAAGGCAAGAAACACAAAGGGCCATACTAAATCATAAGTCTAAAAGGACAAAGGGTGTTAATAAAACAAGCCTAAAGGCTCTGTGTCTTAATGCAAGGAGTATCCATAATAAGGTGGATGAATTGACTGTGCAAATTGATGTTAATGGATATGATGTGATTGGGATTACAGAGACATGGCTCCAGAACAATCAAGGCTGGGAACTGAATATCCAGGGGTATTCAACATTCAGGAAGGATAGAATAAAAGGAAAAGGGGGTGGGGTAGCATTGCTGATTAAAAAGGAGATTAATGCAATAGCTAGGAAGGACATTAGCTTGGAGGATGTGGAATCAATATGGGTTGAGCTGCAGAACACCAAAGGGCAGAAAACGTTAGTGGGGGTTGTGTACAGACCTCCAAACAGTAGTAGTGAGGTGGGGGAGGGTATGAAACAGGAAATCAGAGGTGCATGCAAAAAAGGCACAGCAGTTATCATGGGTGACTTTAATATGCATATAGATTGGGCTACTCAAACTGGAAACAATACGGTGGAGGAGGATTTCCTGGAGTGTTTAAGGGATGGTTTCCTAAACCAATATGTTGAGGAACCAACTAGAGGGGAGGCCATCCTGGACTGGGTGTTGTGTAATGAGGAAGGACTAATCAGCAATCTTGTAGTGCGAGGCCCCTTGGGGAAGAGTGACCATAGTATGGTGGAGTTCTACATTAGGATGGAGAAGGAAACAGTTAAGTCAGAGACCATGGTCCAGAACTTAAATAAGGGCAACTTTGAGGGTATGAGGCGTGAATTGGCGAGGTTAGATTGGCAAGCGATATTTAAGGGGTTATCAGTGGAAGGGCAATGGCAGACATTTAGAGATCGCATGGATGAACTACAGCAATTGTACATCCCTGTCTGGCGTAAAAGTAAAAAAGGGAAGGTGGCTCAACCATGGCTAACAAGGGAAATCAGGGATAGTATTAAAAGCAAGGAAGTGGCATACAAATTGGCCAGAAGTAGCAGCAAACCCGGGGACTGGGAGAACTTTAAAACTCAGCAGAGGAGGACGAAGGGTTTGATTAGGGCAGGGAAAATAAAATATGAAAGGAAGCTTGCGGAGAACATTAAAACGGACTGCAAAAGCTTCTATAAATATGTAAAAAGAAAGAGGTTAGTAAAAACAAACGTAGGTCCCCTGCAGTCAGAAACAGGGGAAGTCATAATGGGGAACAAAGAAATGGCAGATCAATTGAACAAGTACTTTGGTTCGGTGTTTACTATGGAGGACACAAACAACCTTCCGGAAATAAAAGAGATCAAAGGATCTGGTAAGAGGGAGGAGCTGAGGGAAATCCTTATCAGTCGGGAAAAGGTGTTGGGGAAATTGATGGGACTGAAGGCTGATAAATCCCCAGGGCCTGATGGTCTGCATCCCAGAGTACTTAAGGAGGTGGCCTTGGAAATAGTGGATGCATTGACGATCATTTTCCAACATTCCTTAGACTCTGGATCAGTTCCGAAGGAGTGGAGGGTAGCTAATGTAACCCCTCTTTTTAAAAAAGGAGGGAGGGAGAAAGCAGGGAATTATAGACCGGTCAGCCTGACATCGGTGGTGGGTAAAATGATGGAATCAATTATTAAAGATGTCATAACAGACCATTTGGAAAGTGGCGACATGATAGGTCCAAGTCAGCATGGATTTGTGATAGGGAAATCATGCTTGACAAATCTTCTGGAATTTTTTGAGGATGTTTCCAATAGGGTGGACGGGGGGGAACCAGTAGATGTGGTGTATTTGGACTTTCAGAAGGCCTTCGACAAGGTCCCACACAAGAGATTGGTGTGCAAAGTTAAAGCACATGGGATTGGGGGTAATGTGTTGACGTGGATTGAGAACTGGTTGGCACACAGGAAACAAAGAGTAGGAGTAAATGGGTACTTTTCAGAATGGCAGGCAGTGACCAGCGGGGTACCGCAGGGTTCAGTGCTGGGGCCCAGCTGTTTACATTATATATTAATGATTTGGACGAAGGGATTAATTGTAATATCTCCAAATTTGCGGATGACACTAAATTGGGAGGCAGTGTGAACAGTGAGGAGGATGCTAGGAGGCTACAGAGTGACTTGGACAGGTTGGGTGAATGGGCAAATGTATGGCAGATGAAGTACAATGTGGATAAATGTGAGGTTATCCACTTTGGTGGTAAAAATAGGGAGGCAGACTATTACCTGAATGGTGGCAGATTAGGGAAAGGGGAGGTGCAACGAGACCTGGGCGTCATGGTACATCAGTCACTGAAGGTGGGAAGGCAAGTGCAGCAGGCAGTCAAGAAAGCAAATGGCATGATGGCCTTCATAGCAAGGGGATTTGAGTACAGGAGTAGGGAGGTGATGCTACAGTTGTACAGGGCCTTGGTGAGGCCACACCTGGAGTATTGTGTGCAGTTTTGGTCTCCTAACTTGAGGAAGGACATTCTTGCTATTGAGGGAGTGCAACGAAGGTTCACTAGATTGATTCCTGGGATGGCCAGACTGACATATCAAGAAGGACTGGATCAACTGAACTTGTATCCTCTGGAGTTCAGAAGAATGAGGGGGGATCTTATAGAGACGTTTAAAATCCTGACTGGTTTAGACAAATTAGATGTGGGCAGAATGTTTCCAATGTTAGGGAAAACTAAAACCAGGGGTCACAGTCTAAGGATAAAGGGGAAGCCATTTAAGACTGAGATGAGGAGAAACTTCTTCACCCAGAGAGTGGTGAATCTGTGGAATTCTCTACCACAGAAGGTTGTTGAGGCCAGTTCGCTAAATATATTCAAAAGGGAGTTAGATATAATACTCACAACTAGGGGGATCAAGGGGTATGGCAAGAAAGCAGGAATGGGGTACTGAGGTAGCATGTTCAGCCATGAACGCATTGAATGGCGGTGCAGACTCGAAGGACCGAATGGTCTACTCCTGCACCTATTTTCTATGTTTCTATGTTTCTATGTTTCAATATTGACTACAGCAACCGGCATCATTCTGGCCATAGCTGCCTTACAACATGCATTTAGAATCATCAGTATAACACAGAATGCTATTCCAATTACAAGAATAATTATCAGTCCATGCATCAACTATGAACCCCATGATTCCCCAAACAACCAATCCCACCAGTTTGCTCCTGCAGTTTTGTGTAACTTCCGAACTTCCCTCTGTATGTGCTCAGCCAAATCAGTTATATTTTCTGAACTGTCAGGAATGTATGTACAGCACTCTGTCCCAATCAATGCACATGTTCCCCCTTTCTCTGCTAGGAGGTAATCAAGTGCCATTCGGTTTTGTAGCGTCACTGTCCTTATCGCTACCATCTCGGCGTTGATGTCTATTAGAGCTTCTGCTGTATCATTCCCAACCTGTTCTAAAACCTCTGCCAACAACCGTATCTCTTTAATAGCTCTCGCGACTCCGTATGGGGGTAAATAGATCGCGAAGTATCTTTCAGCCTCAGTAATCTCTCGTTTATAACAATAGGCTGGGTGTTCCTTGAGGTTTAGGCAGTGATGTACAAAGGGTACGACATACCCCAGATAACAAGACCCCGTCCAATTGTAGGGGAGTCACGGGTAAGCTTTATGTCCACATCTGAAGTAAGTGTTATTATAGGCTTCATACCTACTCCATATGTTATTCATTATCATGATTTTACCCTTCCATGGCCCCCCACTGGTCATGTTTGGAATTGTACCGAGATTCCACGTCCCATACGTGAAGGTTGCACCACTGTACCCACTCCTGGTCACCTTTAATTCATATTTCTGCTCGCATTTACTCCAACCCACAGCCAGCCCTCCTGTGCCTTTGCTGACTAAGCACAGACTTCCATTTGGTCTACCACTTCCCGAGGTGTTAGTGAGTACAAGGGACGGCGGGGGTTGAGCGTGATTGTAATTCGGTTGATACCACCCTCGGAAGGCAGTAAGGTTATAACCTGCACTCCTCCAGTCTTCCGTTTCCATCTTTTGTCTGAATCCCCAATCTACTAGAGTTCCCCAGGTATCATTTTTACGGATTAACCATTCAGCCATTTCCTGAGCACTAAAGGGTATTGGTCTTAAAGGTATCCCTCCCTTACTATGTATCAGAATATGGGAGCAGACCCAACACGAACTCAAGTTCATATTTTTTGCATAGACATAGGACATATACACAAAGGTATTTACGTGCAGCTCACGCCTCTGTCTCGCTTTGCGATATGCCTGGACTGATGAGCATTGCAAATCCGCGTGACACGGGGCCCCTCCACATTCTATAGTCCAATTACTTTTACCAGTTAAATAAGTCCTTTTATCTTTAAACAGCCAGGCTGTACTTCCAGTCTCTCGTTCTAACGTCCAATTCTTCTGGCTCCCGTCTCTGGCAGTCGAACAGCGAACTGTGTCTTGGTTACACAGTCTTATGGGATCCCATCTCCAGGGAAGGCACTCGTATTCTAATGAAGCCGCGTTTACTACGTATGCTGCAGCTAAACTAATACACATTATTAACTTCATCTTATCACTCTACGTTAACAATGTCCCAAAGGCTATATTGCCAATCTAACTACTTTTCTTGTTGCTTGTAGATTCTATTATTCTGGAGGAAGGAAAAGCACTTAATTACTAAATTGGTGGTCCCATCATTCCCAGTCGGATTCCTTTTTCCATCGACTCCCTTTGTTGTCGAGATGGATGGGATTGGTTCCATATATATTTCAAAATCCAACCCAGTGTGAAACAAATCAGAATGATGCAGAATGCCCAGACCAATCCCCTTACCAGGGGCCATTCCCATTCTGTGTACGGTTTCCACTCTCCCTCATTTCTTATACTCGGTATTTGTTTTGTTGCGTCCATTTCTACACTGGTGAAGGGTTATAGATCTTTAGCTGGGTCCAGTGTTTCCACCTTCCCATTCCCTTTATATCAATACAGGCACACGTGTCTCCACTGATAAGGACTTGATAAGGACCGGCCCATCTTGGGGCAAACCCCTGTTTTGTAGGTAGGACCTTAACCATTACTTTTGTTCCTGCAGAGGGAACGTTTGTAAACGCAGTCAAGTCTAAATTTTTATCCTTTTCTTCCTGTCTTTCTCTAACCTGCTGTCTCATTTCTTTTAACTGCTTGCTTAATTCAAGGACATATCGGCGGATCCTATCCTGTAAGGGTCCTAGTTCCTCTCCTCCCGTTATAATTCCATAAGGGAGTTGCATTGCTCGCCCTGTCATTAATTCATAGGGAGATAAGCCTGTCGTTCGATTAGGGATAGCTCGTAATTTCATCAGGACTGCGGGCAGAGCATCTACCCAAAATTGGTGGGTTTCACTCAGAGCCTTTGCTAATGCGGTTTTTAGGGTTCGGTTCATTCGCTCCACCATCCCAGAGCTCTGAGGACGGTAGGGAATGTGGAATTTTTGTTTTATTCCCATCCATGCGCAGATATTCTTTACTACCTTTCCCGTGAAATGGGTTCCCTGGTCAGAGTCGATTTGAATAGGAACCCCCCACCTCGGTATTATTTCTTCTGCCATTATCCGGGCCACTGTGGCAGCTGTGCAGTTTCGTGTGGGGAAAGCTTCCACCCATCGCGTGAATTGATCTATTATCACTAAGCAGTATACCCTTCCCCTTGAGATCGGTAGGGGTCCCGTAAAGTCTATTTGTATCTTTTCCCAGGGACCCCTTGGTCTTGGCTGATGGGCCATCTGTATTTTTACTGGCCGTCCTGGATTATATTGTGCACACGTTAGGCATCTCTGACAGTGTTTTGCTACATCCCTCCCTACACCTGGCCACCACCATTCTTGTTCTATTAAATGAATCATTGCTCCCCTTCCAGTGTGGTCACTGCCGTGGTGTAAGTTCAAGAGCGTTTGCCGAATGCAAACGGGGGCTATTACTTTCCCGTTTTTTCGCCAAATCCCTTCTTCATCTTCTCTGCCTCCTACACGATACCATCCCTGCTTTTCTCCAGGCGGGGTGTCCTTGTGTAATCTTTTAATATCCACCTCCTCCACCTGTACACTAGCTACCGTCTCTATAACCCTTTCTTGTTTTAATGCTTGTTGTGCTGCTAAATCTGCCGCTCTGTTTCCCTCCTGTTGAGGGGTTTCTATCCTCTGATGGGCTTTTATCTTTACTACTGCTGCCCGTGTGGGAGCTTTCGCAGCTTCTAAAAGGGCTTCTATCCGTTGTTGATGTTTAATGTGGTCTCCACTTGTTGTGACAAACCCTCGTCTCCCCCAAGCTGTCATATAGTCATGTACTACCCCGAATGCATATCTGCTATCCGTATAGATGTTTACCGTCTGCCCCTTTGCCAAATTGAGGGCTTTTGTTAATGCTACTAGTTCTGCTACTTGAGCCGATAGTCCTCCATCTAATCTACCTGATGCCAACGTTTGTCCCCTTTCATTAACTACTGCCCACCCTGTCCTGGGTGACCCGTCTATGTATTTCCAAGAACCATCTACATATAGGGTTAACTGTGTCTCTTCCAGTGGTTCGTCATCTAAGGGGTCGTTATCGGCCTCATCGTCTATTTTGGTGCATTCATGAGGCTCTCCCGTCCCTAGAACACCTTCAGCCGGGTTTTCCCCAATGTCTCTAATGATCTTTACTGATTCATCCCTGGGTAATAAAACCGCTTCCCAACGTGCTCTTCGCATGTTGGACACTGACCGTAACTTGCTATTATTTAACATTTCCACTAATGTATGTTTGGTGTGTAGGATAATATCTCCAGTCATCACCGTGGGTTCACTTACTTTCACAGCCCACGCTGCACAGTCTAGTGCTGCCACACATCGTGACATGCCTGCAACTACAGGTGACTGTTGAGTGGAGTAATATGCTTTTATCGCCATGCTGTTGAGTTATTACTGCAGCATAAAATCCTCCCTCATTCTCACAGTGGATGTGGAACGGCTTTTCCATATTGGGTAATCCGAGACCGGGGGCTGATACTAGCGCCTGTTTGAGGTTCCCATATGCTTCCTCTTGTTCCGGACCCCATTTGATAAGGGCACTGCCCGGATTTCCCCCTTTTACTAACCTTTGGATTGGTTCTGCTATTGCTGCGAAATTAGGTATAAAGTTCCTACTGTAATTAAAGAGACCCAAAACTTTCCTAATCCCTCTAACTGAGACCGGTCTGGGCATTTCTTGTATTGCCTTCCGACGGTCACTGTGCATTGTTCTGACCCCCTGGGATAGTTGTTGTCCCAGGTGTGTAACCTCCCCTTGCCCAACTTGGGCTTTCTTAGGATTTACCTTAAACCCCCCATTTTCTAGTGTCTGTAAAATTACAGTTAGGGCAGCTGCATGTCCGCGCTCGTCTTCTGAGGCGATTAGCAGATCATCCACGTATTGCAGCAACACGGTGGCATAGTGGTTAGCACTGGTGCCTCACAGCGCCAGGGACCCGGGTTCGAATCCGGCCTCGGGTGACTGTCTGTGTGGAGTTTGCACATTCTCCCCGTGTCTGCGTGGGTTTCCTCCGGGTGCTCCGGTTTCCTCCCACAGTCCAAAAATGTGCGGGTTAGGTTGATTTGGCTATGATAAATTGACCCTTAGTGTTAGGGGGGGATTAAATATGTGGGGTTACGGGGATAGGATGGGATATGTTAGGGGGAATTAAATACGTGGGGTTACGGGGATAGGGTGGGATATGTGTCGGTGCAGGCTCGATGGGGATTCTGTGTGAGAAAGCAGGGACAGGGTACTGGATTTGGATGATCAGCCATGATCGTATTGAATGGTGGAGCAGGCTCGACGGGCCGAATGGCCTACTCCTGCTCCTAGTTTCTATGTTTCTATGTCTATGTTTCTATGCAGTACAGTGCTGCGATAAGGGAGGAGGTCTGCTGTTTCCAGCAGTGAACTCATTACCCGGTGAAATATTGCCGGACTATTATGGAACCCCTGTGGCAATCGAGTCCATGTGTAATGTCTATTCCCTACGGTGAAGGCAAATTTATTTTGGGATTCAGGATCTAAGGGTAAGGACCAGAACCCATTAGCAATGTCCAAAACTGTAAATATCTTATGCTTTGGGTTCATGGCGTGTAAGATTGTGGATGGGCTCGCCACTATTGGGTGTAATTTGGGCGTCACCTTGTTTAATTCAGTGTAATCAATAGTCAGTCGGAATGAATTATCTGGTTTGAGAACTGGCCATACGGGTGAATTAGTTGTGCTTTCTGTAGTCCTAATTATGCCTTTCTCCTCCAGCTCTCGTACTATATCTTGTACTGCTTCCCGTGCTTCGGGTTTAATGGGGTATTGCTTATGGGGCTTGTGTTCCGGGCCTGGAACCATGATTGGCTCTACCTTTACCCGTCCAGTGTCTTGTTTTGTTTTTGCCCAAACTCCGTTCATTATCTGGCATATGGCCCCGGATGGTGTCCGTTCTAATTCCCAGTTCCTGCTTAAGAATGTTGCGCTCCCTACCTTTGCCAGGTTGGTGCATGGTTTATCTGTACTGACTTTGGATCCATCTCTTTTAGACCAAACAATCTTATTTTGCGCAGAGTCCACCAATATATTGAATTCCTTTACCAGATCTATTCCTAATATGGTACCTTCGTTGTTTTGGCACACATAAAACTGTACAGGAAAGAGTTTCCCGGCTAACTCTAGAACTTGTACTTCACTTTTATAAGCCTTAATTTTTGTACCCCCTAGTCCTACTATATATATATACTCCTTGGTTGTCGGAAGGGGCAAATCAGTTAAAGATACTGATGCTCCTGTATCAACTAGCATTTCACACGATTGGCCCCCTAGTAATGCTGCAACATAGACTCGGTTGTCTGAGCTTCCTGTGACTGGGGCCGCCTCCCGTCATTGACTCTTTCCCTTAAACTTAAGATACTCCATAAAGTCCTTTCTTTCCTCCGGACTAAGATAAGTGCCCTGTGTCTGGTCCACCTCTCCTTTCTTCCAGCAGTTGTGACTCTGGTGTCCTAGCTTACCACAATGGTCACATCCCCCTTTCTTTCCACCTCTGCAATCCTTTGCCATATGTCCCATCTTTCCACAACTATAACAGCTCCCTTGAATCTTCTTGTACGGTTGCGATGCCCCCCCTGCCGCTACCCTTTTCCTGTTTAATTTTTACACCTCCCTTTTCGGTGGGTTCGGATTCCTTAGCATCTATCTGACTTGCCCATTGAACTGCGAGATCATACGTAGGGGCAATCAACACTCCTAATTTTAGGATGGCTTGGTGTGCCGGTGAAAGACCGTCCTTAAACAGCTGGATAAATGACTGGTCTGTTCGTTGTGGATTTACTTGTCCTGATGATTCGCAATAGGCGTCAAACAGTCGTTCTCCATAATCACTACTGGATTCCCCCTGATCTTGCCTTACTGATTGAATTTTTCCCCAATTTATAGTAGGACCCCCAAGCGCTGTTTCTACTGCGGTCTTAAAGGGTCCATATGCTGCCCATTGAACTTCCCGTGTTGCACTCGGAGGTATTACCTCTGCCCATTCTCCATCCTGCATGCCTGCAGTGGGGTTTATAGTTCTCCACTTGTCAGCTGGGCATCTTGCCCTGACTAACTGGTGGATGTCCCTACAATGTAAATCGTGGATGTCCCACATTCCCTCTAAATTTCTCCAGAACTCTGCGTTCTGGCTACGAGGTTTGAGGGTTACCAAATCTTTGAGAATAGCTTGTTTCTCAAGAGGCGTGAAAGCCCGGTATTGATCTTGTGCTGCCCTCTGGTGGTGTAACACGGGTGCCATCGGTACTACCGGAACGTCCCCTTTAATTTCGATTGGGGCCGAGGCATACGGTGGGGGCCTTTCTTTATCCTCATCATTTCTGTTCCCTTTATCTGTCCTTTCCATTCGTTCTAATGTGCTTTCTAACTCGGCTATTTTCTTTTCTTGTCTATTTCCTCTATCTGTCAATTCAGTCCGTTCCAGTGTGCTTTCTAACTCGGCTATTTTCTTTTCTTGTTCTTCCATCTTACTAGTTTGTGTCACTATTTTCTTTGTCAACATTATTAACTGATGTGTCAGAATTACTCCTGCCTTTCTAGTTTTCGTATGTTTTTGCTTCTCCCACCACTCCCGTTGCGCCAGGGGTTTTTCTAACGGATCCCACCCATCTTTCCTCATTTGATCAATCAAACCCTTTTGGTCCTCGGCGTAGAGCCGACTCATGGATCCTGGCGGGCCCCAATCGGGTTCCGCGCCTTTCTCCATAATGTATTAATATCGTTACTAGCTTACCGCTCTCTGGCCCACCCTAGTAACTCGTTTTCAGAGGTCTGCCTATCATCCACCATAAGTATGGTGGCGGCCCCGACTTGGAACAATCTTGCTCACAGAGGTGAGTTTTGGGCAGCCACTTGGCCCCTTTCACATGTAGCCATTAATACATTATCACAACACGTCATACAATCCAACAGATCCCGCAACGCAACACAGCAGAGAGGTCTTACAGATTCTTTTGGCTGTCTCGGATTCCCAACTAACTCTGGCCGTCACGTGGGGCCCAATCGCCCTCTTAATTTCGGCTCAGTATGGGTCCACGAGGCATTTACAGTCCGAAATAACACATCAGGCTTCAAATATCTTAACTACTATTAATACGTTTGGTTAACCTTATTATTTCAATATACAAACACCTTATGCGCTACCTAGGTTTTAATAAACTGTTTCTTACCCGTCACAGACACCAAATTCGTTGGATACTGCGGTCGCCTTCACACCGCCCTGCCAAGTGACCCAATTTCTGGGTGGTCAAAGATTTGACTACATAACAACATAAGATAAGAACATAAGAAATAGGAGCAGGAGTAGGCCAATTGGCCTCTCGAGCCTGCTCCGCCATTCAATAAGATCATGGCTGATCTGATCGTAACCGCCAATCTACTATCACAGAACCATCTCCTGAACCTAACAGAATTGGACACACGAAATAGGAGCAGGATCAGGCTACACGGCCCCTGGGCTCGCTACGCTACCCACAGGGCCATGACCGATCCGAACCTAGACTCATGTCCAAATTCCTGCCCGCTCCCCATAACCCTTAATTCCCTTTACTTCTAGGAAACTGTCTATTTCTGTTTTAAATTTGTTCACTGGTACAGGTGGTCTTTCAGCTCTGAAGTATCATGCCGACTACGCCAATTGTTAGGGAGAAATTATTTCACTCCAGTCTGTGTTGATAGGTAAAAGCAAAACAGTTTATTTAATATTCAGAGATCTCTGGGAGAAGTGTCACAGACCTTACCCGGCCTGGTGACTACAGCTTCTCGACCTCCCGTTGTCAATGACAACCTTTTATTGAAGAGTTGTCCAATCACATAGTTATAAAATATCACATGATTACAATTATGTCAATTCAAACAAAACAATTAATTTGTTATATTCCTTGTCTTGCTAAACAATTTATGTCAATTCAAACTAAATCATTAATTCGTTATATTTCTTATCTTGCTAAACAATTATGTCAATTCAAACTAAACAATTATGTCGATTCAAACTAAACAATTATGTCGATTCAAACTAAACCATTAATTTGTTATATTCTTATCTTTGTCAGCTACAAACTAAAAGCAATTCAACGACGTATATATGCTGCCTGAAGGGGCCCCTGTCTGGTTCTCACAGTTGTATATTGTATTTTTGGCCTTGGATGTTGCTAAGTATCACAACTCTCAACCAGGCTTATCTCCCCACCTGGGCTCTTATTCTATTTCATACAGAAATGAGAAATTATTTATTTTAATTTAACATGAGTTCAAATTAACCCCTTCACTCCCCTTCACTTTCAAGAGCAGATTATGCAGCAATCCCTTCAGTTTTCACTCAAGCACTACCAGAATTGATCTCGGAAAGTGGGATAAGGAACACTGGAATGGTGGAAGAGGATGTATGCATGTAGGGGAGGAAGTTTGATGAAGTATCTCGTACATAATAACAGTCTCATTCATCTCTTCATTTACATTATCTGGACATGGATGGTGTGGAGGTGAGTCATGCTTCCAGCATTATTGCAAGACGTGTGTATGTATTTGTGCCTTCACTTGCCTTGGCAAGGTTATAAAAAAAATTCCAGCACTGTATTGCTGTCTGTGTGAAGAGAAGAGGCGACTAAAAATGGAAATGAGAAAAGGAATAAGGACTGGTCTCAAAATGTTTTATTCAAGCATTTTGAATAAACTATGCTTAAAATGAAAAAGATAAATAAATAAAATTGATAAATTTTGCTGTAAAACAATTTATCTCAACTTAATATTTAATATCCTGTTAAAATCAAATCAATAAGAATAAGATAAATAATTCAAACAGATGATGCCAAACAGTTGTGAAAATGGTCTATTTCCGTAACTGTGAAGAATATTGAAAAAACTTAATTTATATACAAATTTTCAGCAGTGAGATGGGAACCTGTTCTTCAAATAGAAACACTTAAAACTGGTCTCAAAATAGTAACAAGTTAAAGAAAAACATTAACAGGAAGTGACTTCAGGATCAGAAGGCTGTGCCTGTAAATATTATTTGATGAGGGACAATGATGTGATTGCAAAGAGAAACCAAAGTGGCAGCGTTCAGACAGATTACAATTGACATAGCAAGTGAAACACATCTATCGCCAATGGAAAGTAAAATTGGTTGGCGCATAAAATAGGAGGCCAACTGATCCAACCAGTTTCCCACCAGGCAGGTTAGATTGAAATTATCCCCCTGGACTTGAGCACATAATCCAAGTTGACACTTCAGTGCAATATTAAGAGAGTGCTGCATTGTTGGAGGTGGTGTTTTCGATGCGATGTTAAATTGAGGCCCTATCCACCTGTTTAGGTGGATATAAAAGATCCCATTGGTATTGGGCCAAAAATTCATCCCGCGACGCGAGAGTACGCACTGCGTACTCTCGCGTATTCTCTCTCCAATTGCCGGTTTTCTGCATGCCCTGCGCATACGCTGAAAACCGGCACTTGGTCTTTTGAAAAGGGGGCGGTTCCTCGGTGCATTACGTGCGCGCTACAGGCTGCGCGCACGCTGTGCACTTCGTGCTTTGGACGCGCAGGTAAGTACGGAAGATTTTAGAAATGGAAAAAGGAGGAGTAAGACCCACTTTTAACAAGGTAAGTAGTGAATTAAGTATTTTTTTTAACAGGTATATCTTTTTTAGAGACTTTAAAGACAGGTAAGTTTATTTTTATAACTTTTTCAAAGATTTTAAATTTTTTCAAAAATTTAATTTTTTATTTAAAATGGTTAATTTATTTAACTATACTTATTTTATTAATGTGATGGTTTTTTTTTTAATTTAATTGAGGTTTAGCTGTTATTTTGGGGGGGGTGTAAGATTCATAGATTTCACAGCACGTATGTGAAACTTATGAATGGAAGATGGTGTGCTGCCATTGGCTCTAACTGAGTCACGTGATCCCACAGCTCGCACGAATTCACTACGCCGGTGGGATACGCAAGCACTGCCCAGCTGATGTCTGGAACATCAAGTTCGTGCGAGCTGGATCTGAAAAAGCACAGGCGGAGTGAGAGATCGCGGGGAAGCCTTACCCCCGCGGGAACAGAGCGAGATCAATTTCTGGGCCATTATTTAAAGAACTGCAAGGGAGTTCAACTAACCCCACCAAAAACAGATTAATTGGTCATTTGTATTAATGCTGTTAGTGATATCTAGCTGTGTGAAAATTGGCTGTCATGTTTACCTACATAAGTGTCTAAAAAGTACTTTGCAGTGCATTGGCACAGCCTTTAAGACACTCCATAAAAGCTGCTTCTTTGACCAAGCTTTTGGTCACCTGTCCTAATGTCTCCTTCTTTGGCTCGATGTCAATCTTCATCTGATTCTGCTCATGTGAAATGCCTTGGAAAGTTTTACTAGGTTTAAATGTGCTATATAAATGCAAGGTGTTGTCCTGAAGATGTGAAAGGTGCTATATCAATGCAAGATCTTTTTTTCTTTTTCTCTTTTTGTATGTGTTGCACTTTCTCCTTTACCCCTTACCTTATGTGGAGACCTGAAGCTAATTTCAGGGCTATGACCCTCTACTAGCCATGGAAACGATCTTGTCTCTCCCTAGGGCTAATACCAGAATCCAGATTTCGAGGAAATAGTGATCCAGGTGATGTGCTGAGAGGGAAATTGGAGCATGGATGGCAGGGATGTCTACTCCAGATGGAAACAAACAGGTGGAATTTTGCCACAAGCGAGCCAGTGGGGAATTTGGTGCAGGGAGGTAGTGAACAGGGAGGGTGAGGAAGAAGCTCAAAAGGCTGAGACCAGAAGTAATAGACTGGAGAGGCTAGGGCTTGTCAGCAATGACCAACAAATGTGTGGAGAGGCCTGGGCTGGGGACACCAAATTCAAGCAGCTCCTGGAAGTCCTGCTTGTGGCGTCAGAAATAATGTAATCCAGGTCTTGAGATGGGGCTGCCTCGGATCTTGATTGGCAATTTTAGATGTTTGGGGTGAAAACAGTTGTAGTGGACCTGTGTGAAACCAAGCAAGGAACAATAAAGTCAGAGGCCATGGTAGACCTGCATGGGGCCAGGTCTGGAACCAACAAGGTCAGAGGTCTGGGGAAAGTCTGTCTGCATTAATTAATACTGAATTGAAAGTGATACTGAATTACGAGTCCTTAACAGTTCACTGGGAGGTGCTTTATGAAAATAAATTTCAAGATGAAATTGCAGTAAAGAGAATATTTAATCTGCTCTGTTTATGAGTAGGAAGCAGCAAAGACTGGGTCTGGCTTGGAAGACTGGCTGCAGAGGGACAATTGAACTGGAGCACGGGGATTGGTCTCTGAAAATCACATTAATAGCCATGTGCCTAGCACACTGATCAATCCTGTGCAAGATTTACCAGTTAAAAGATTTCAATGGATCAAATGGCTGGAACTGAACAGTTGAATGGGCGTGTTTTTTATATATATAAATGCAAACAGCTCATCTTAAATTCACCTGCCGTAGTGCATGATTGAGCCATAATCATATTCTGTGCCCAGATTATTTGTCCGCAGTAGATTAAAATTATGTTCTAGCCCTGTAAAGATAACACATGCAGAATTAATTCAAATAAACCCTTTTGGATTGGTCCATAAATGCCAACCTAGAAAACTGGCAAAAGCTGACCGACAGCCTTAAAAAAGCTGACACCGTCCTAAAAAAGCAGACAGACAAAAAACAGCCCTTCTACTGGTCCAAAGACAGGTGGAGTCAAGTACCGGTAATTTCTTTGGTCTTCTCCTGTTCCGCCGCCCTAGCCTTGGTGGAGGATTGGTGGAAACCCCGACTACACATGTAAAGAGGAATTCCGCCGATCTTCAGGAATGGGAGCTGAATTTTGTGCTCTCAGTGGACCTGACTGTCTGGGGTTTACAATCTATTGTACTCTTATTGATTATTAATATCACTCCTCCCATTTCCCCATAGATGAGAGTGGATGAATGTTGGGATTATTCCTTATTACTCAGATTTACTAATTAGGATACAGCGACATTCAGCGAATCATTTACATACAATGTCACCACCAATTAGAAGTGCTTGCAGGTAAGTCAGCCACCTTCTTTTTCATAGCAAAATCCCCAGCAATTAATTGCTGGATTGTTTTTCCCACCCATCCCCTTCCACCCACAGAAAAAAGCAACAGCCTACAAGCGAGGAGCAGTGATGGCCAGAAAGAGCTATTGTTCATTTAAGTAATTGTTCATCTGAACTCTAATTTACAGTTTTTACTGTATAATAGCTTCAGGGGTACAACAGAAAGAGATTTCCAAAACATTATGGGCTGGATTTTCATTGACCCGTGGAGGTGGGTTTGGAGGCATGTGGGGGGTTAAAATTGCGAAAACTGGCGGGTGAAACCTGGCGGGAGCACATTTGGATAGCTGACGCTGGCTGGCTGGCTGGCTGTGGTGGTGGTGGTGGGTGGATGGATGACATATCTGACATATCTGGGAGTGGTGGTGTATGGGAGACATATCTGGGAGTGGTGGTACAAAAATATCTGGGAGCAGACTTAGGGCTGCTGCTGCTCATTTTGCATCCAGGTCCTCTCAACACAAAAGGCCAGGCAGTCTTTGCAGACCTTCAATGCAGCAACAATGATGATATAATCAGAGGTGACTTTCAGACTGAAAACACTAATTGGGGCATGGGTTCCCACATGCTGGAACTCAATTGCCCAATTAGGTGAAAATCGCAACAATCTCCCACATCCAATTGCAGTCGGGTGGATAACACGAAAAGTGGATGACATGACCCCAACCCGCCCCAGTATCAAAATCCAGCCTATTAAGTAAAAATAATAAATTACAGTAAGCAAATAGAAATAATTTAATAAACAATATCAAAAAGAATATCTATTGGTTTAAATATATAAATAGGTATAGCAGAATCAGAGTGATCTAGAACGATGTGTGTGACATGGACAATGTGGACCTGCCTGGACTATACAGGGTGAATGCATAAATATGAAGTGTATAATGCTGCACTCCTTGGGCAGAAAGTTGCACAGCTTAAGAGTCATCTGGACACACTCCACAACATTCTGTAGGAGAATGTTTTCTTTCTGAAGGAGGAAGTTTGGAACTCTCTTGTGCAAACGGCAATTGATGCTAGATCAATTGTTAATTTTAAATCTGCAATTGATAGATTTTTGTTAACCAAAGATATTAAGGGATATTGGGCAAAGGCAGGTATATAGAGTTAGGTCACAGATCAGCCATGATCTCATTGAATGGTGGAACAGGCTCGAGGGGCTGAATGGCCTACTCCTGTTCCTATGTTCTGGAGCAGACATTCCAGAAGGTTTCCCACACATTGCTAGGAATAGTGAAGTTGGTAAGGGAGACTGGGCAGGATGCAACAGATGAGGATAGAAAGGAGATCATCTATGGAGATGGATTTGTCTACTAGATATATCTGTTTACGTACTAGTGATGTGGACAAAAGGGTGACACAGAGGAGGGGAACCAAGAGTAACTACAAAACACTGAGGAGCAAGTGGTTACCCATGTGGGAAACTATACAGGTAGTAAGAATCGTGGGTGATTCTATAGTTGGGGGTTTGATGGTTTCTTTTGCAGCTGTGATTCAGAGTGCCAATTGGTATGTTGCTTCCCCAGTGCCAGGGTTCGGTACATCATGGAGCGAATACAAAAGGTTCTGAAAAGGGTGCAAGACTGGTATGACTTGTCTAGAGACCTCTTATAGTAGTGATGTAGTTGGGGTGGTGGTGGGGGTGCTGGTGGGGGTGGGGGGGACATATAAATGCAGGGAGCAAGGAAGCATGTAGCAAAAACAATGTGGTTATAACGGGAGATTTTAATTTTCATGTAAACTAGGAAATGCTCAAGTACTAAAGGCAATGAATTTCTAGAATTTATTCAGGACAGTTTTGTAAAAGTAAAACAATGATAATGGAGAAAATAATAGGAGTTAAGATAGACAAATCACTAGTATCTGATGGTTTCCACTCTAGGTTATTCAAAGAAATAGGTGAAGAAATTGGAGATCGTTTATTCATCATTTTCAAAGCTCTCTAGATTCAGAAATTATGCCTTTGGATTGGAAAATGTCAAATATTATTGAATGATTTAAGATGGGAGGGAGGGAGAAACCAGGTAATTATAGACCGTCAATTTAACATTAGTTATGGGGAAGTTACTGGAATCTATCTTCAGACAGTGATAGAGCACTTGGGCAAGTATGAGCTGATCAAAGAAAGTCTGCATGGATTTGTGGCGGGTAGGTCATGTCTGACGAATCTAGCTGAATTTTTTGAGGTCACTAGCATGGTGGCTAGGGGAGTGTCTATGGATGTTGTCTATATGGACTTCCGTAAGGCATTTGATAAGGTTCTAGATGATCAGCCATGATCGTATTGAATGGCGGAGCAGGCTCGACGGGCCGAATGGCCTACTCCTGCTCCTAGATTCTATGTTTCTATGTTTCTATGTTTCTATGTTTCTATGTATGAGAGATTATTAGCTAAAATGAAAGCACAGAGAATTGAGATAATCTTGTGACATAAGTTGCTAATTGGTTGGGAGGTAGGAAACAGAGTAGGAATAATGGGAACGTTCTCTGATTGGTGTTCTCCAGAGAACCTGTGCTTGGGCCTCAGCTTTTTATCACATACATTAATGACTTGGATGAAGAAATAGAGTTGTATATCCAAGTTTGCAGATGACACTAAGTTAGGAGATGCAGTAAGTTGAGTAGATGGCAGCAGGAAATTATAAATGGACATAGACAGACTAAGTGAGTGGAGTAAACTGTGGCACATGAAGTTCAATGGGGGGAGGTGTGAGTTGATCTACTTTGGATCCAAGAACGACAAATTGAATATTTTCTGAATGGTGAGAGACAAGGACCTGTGGAAGAGCAAAGGGATTTAGGTGCCCGTGTACACAAATCACTGAAAGCTAATGTACAGTTACAAAAAGTAATCAAAACAGGCTAATGGATGATTGGCCTTTATCTTAAAGGTGTTGGAATACAAAAGTGAGGAAGGATAGCTCAAATAAAGCCAATTAATATACTTGCAGCGAGCTGGAAAAACCTCATCATCTGAACAATTAATCTCAAAGAAACAAGCCAGATAACTGTCAGTGGGCTGAAAGGTCCTTTAATGAGAATGGTTCTTTTAAAGCTGCATTTTAGCAGTTTACCTATTATTAATTTCTTTGGGGTAAACATTAAATGAACACACCTGTAATTGCATCTATCAGAAACCATTAGTTCATCTGAAAACATTATTGTCTCAAATTCATAGCAGATAACACTGGGGGGAAAGCAACATCTAATTGCTTCTAACAGTCGTCAGTCTCACCATCCAACCAATCTGACCGACTGACATTGACAACTTCCAATCTCAGTACAAAATAAGCAGATTTTTCTGTACAGTACTGACACACTGACTGTCTAAAAAGTTGATGGTTGCCATGCATGCTGGTCTATGGGGGTAATTTTCAACTTCACCCCTGGGTGGTAGTACAGCAGAACGGATCACCCGTTCCACGCAGAATCCTCCTGATCCACCCTGCCACATTACCACCCATGCAGTGACGTTGAAAATTACCCCCAATATTTTAACATGTAATGTACACTTATTATCTCTAGGAGAGTGAAGGAACTGTGGTGGTCATTCAAGAAGATAATTCTGAATGTATTGGACAAATGTGTACCCATGTAAAGCAAAGGTGCCAAGATTAAAGGCATTTCTGTCTGGTTAAATGGGACTACCAAGCAACACATAAAGAAAAAAACCCATTTAAGGTCATGAAGGAAAATGGCACTGAATTAAGATTCAAAATAAAAAGGCATGTCAGGAGTGTTTTTGAAGATGTAACGAGTAGGATGGATAAGGGGGAACCAGTGGATGTGTTGTATTTGGATTTTCAAAAAGCATTCGATAAGGTGCCACACAAGAGGTTATTACACAAAATTAGGACTCATGGGATTGGGGGTAATATATTGGCATGGATTGAGGATTGGTTAATGGACAGAAAACAGCGAGTAGGAATAAATGGGACTTTTTCAGTTTGACAGGCTGTAACTAGCGCAAGGATCAGTGCATGACTTAGATGAAGGGACTGAGTGTAACATATCCAAGTTTGCTGATGATACAAAGTTAGGTGGGAAAGTAAGCTGTGAGGAGGACGCAAAGAGGCAGGTTGACTGAGTGGGCAAGAACATGGCAAATGGAATACAATGTGGGGAAGTGTAAAGTTATCCAGTTTGGTAGGAAAAAGAAAAAAACAGAATATTTTTTGAATGGTGAGAGACTGGGAAATGTTTGCACTCAGAGGGACCTAGCTGTCCTTGTACATGAATCACAGAAAGTTAACATGCAGGTACAGCAAGCAATTAGGAAAGCAAATGGTATGTTAGCTTTTGTTACAAAGGGATTAGAGTATAAGGGTAAAGAAGTCTTACTACAATTATACAGGGCATTGGTGAGGTCACACCTGGAGTACTGTGTACAGTTCTGGTCTCCTTACCAAAAGAAAGACATACTTGCCTTAGAGGGAGTACAGCGAAGGTTCACTGGATTGGTTCCTGGGATGGGGGGATTGCCCAATGAGGAGAGATTGAGTAGACTAGGCCTATATTCCTTAGAGTTTACAAGAATGAGAGGTGATCTAATTGAAACATTTAAATTCTTAAGGGGCTAGACAGGGTTAATGCTGAGAAAATGTTTCCTCTGGCTGGGGAATCCAGAACATGGGGTCACAGTTCCAGAATAAGGGGTCAGCTATTTAGGACTGAGATGAGAAATTTCTTCACTCAAAGGGTTGTGAATCTTTGGAATTCTCTACCCCAGAGAGCTGTGGATGCTCAGTCATTGAGTATATTGAGCCATGATCTTGTTGAATGGTGGAGCAGGCTTGAAGGCCCAAATGGCCTATTCCTGCTACTATTTCTTATGTTCTTATGTTCTTTGGGCACTGGAGTCAGCTGGTGGGGGCAACACTGCTGGCAGTGATGGCCTCGGTGATCTGGTCCCACCTCATTCTTTCTGGAGGGCCTCCTGACCCCTGTGGGTAGAGGACCTCTCTTGCAGTGTTGACCCCCTGCACAAAGCTGGAGTGCAGCCTGGGTGGCCCTGCCCTGGCTTGGTGAGCCATTTGTGTTAGTGCAGAAGCACTTTTCCCATTTTTTAGGTGTGGAAAAACAATTCAGCTTTAAGAGCTGAAGACTGCCATTTGGGAATTATTTTTAATATTTATGTTTCCTTTGAAAGGCAGCAAGGGCTGAAACATGCATTTTTTTCCACTTGATTTTAATTTTTATTAGTTCTGAACGCATTGCCCCTTTAATTCATAGCCCCTTTAATTGCCCATAATGCCTTGCGAACTCCACAGCCTCGCTCCCACAGACTGTAAGAAGCAGCAATGGCGACTGTGGACGGAACTTTGGGTCGGAGGCCTCCATTAACGCCACCAGGAGGGTGTTGCATGGTAAGTTAGTGCTGCGCTCCACATTGCCAACCCCTGAGAGCCAATTTTTCAAAGGTAGCGCCACGGCCATTTTCAGCGGCGGTTAGCTTGAGTTGCCGGTGACACCGCCAACTCTCTTGGTGCACACGAATTTTGCCCCCCGCAGAGATTGAAATGATACATGAAAAGGGGGTTTTTGATCAATTTTGGCTTCATAATTAAGTAGAGAACCAAACTAAATACAAAAAGTACAGGGGAGAACTGAAAAAGGAAAGGGCAAAGAGAGTGTATGAGAATAGATTAGCGGATAACATAAAATGGAACCCATAAGTCTTTTCTTAACATATAAATAGTCAAAGGAAGGGTAGGGCCAATTAGGGATCAAAAAGTAGATCTTCTGTGGCGGCAGAGGGCGTGGCTGAGGTGCTAAATGAGTATTTTGCACTTGTCTTCACGAAAGGAGAGGATGCTGCCAATGTCACAGTGAAGGAGGAGGTAGCAGAGAAATTGGATCAAATAAAAATAGATAAAGAGGAGATACTAAAAAGTTTGGCAGTGCTAAAAGTAGAAAGTCACCCAGTCCAAATGGGATGCATTCTAGGTTGCTGAGGGTGGTAAGGGTGGAATCTATGGAGGCTCTGGCCACAATCTTCCAATCCTCCTTAGATATGGGGGTGGTGCCAGAGGACTGGAGGATTGCAAATGTTACACCCCTGTTCAAAAAAGGGAGAGGGATAAACCTGGCAACCACAGGCCAGTCAGCCTAATGTCACTGGTGGGGAAACTATTAGAGGCTTTAATCGGGACAAAATGAATTGGCACGGATTTGTTAAAGGCAAATCATGTTTGACTAACTTGATCGAGTTCTTTGACGAAGTAACGGAGAGGGTTGATGAGGGTAGTGTGGTTGATGTTGTGTATATGGACTTTCAAAAGGCGTTTGATAATGTACCATATGATAGACTTTTTAGCAAAATTGAAGTTCATGGGATTAAAGGGGCAGTGGCTGCAGGGATACAAAGTTGGCTAAGGGACAGAAAGCAGAGAGTAGTGATAAACGGTTGTATTTCAGACTGGAGGGACGTGTACAGTGATGTCCCCAGGGTTCAGTATTAGGACCACTGCTCTTTTTGATATATGATGCGGAGATGCTGGACTGGGGTGGACAAAAGTGAGAAGTCGCACAACACCAGGTTATAGTCCAACAGTTTTATTTGAAATCACAAGCTTTCGGAGCTGCTGCCCCTTCGTCAGGTGAAGTGAAGGAATACGAATCAGCAAAGCATATATAGACAGAGAACAATGCCTGTGTAGCGTACAATCTCAGATGACTACAGTTAATCTATCTGACTGCCTTTCATCACACCTCGGCAGAGAAACAATCAGGTCAGCCAGGAAGGCACCACATCAAAGACATAGCAAGATACAACTGAGACAATGAGGTGGGGTCACAGGGGGTCTAATGTGTCAAATGCAGTCTGTATGGAAAACCATAAACTTTAAAATGTTTACTTCTTTTTACTGGAAATCACATCTATGAACAAGCCAACGACGACTCGAGTCTGGATGACTCTACGTCGTGTAGCGTGACATGAACCCAAGATCCCAGTTGAGGCCGTCATCATGGGTGCGGAACTTGGCTATCAGTTTCTGCTCGATGATTTTGCATTGTCGTGTGTCTCGAAGGCCGCCTTGGAGAATACTTACCCGCAGATCCGAGGCTGAATGTCCTTGACTGCTGAAGTGTTCCCCGACTGGGAGGTAACAATCCTGCCTGGCGATTGTTGCGTGGTGTCCGTTCATACGTTGTCTCAGTGTCTGCATGGTCTCGCCGAAGAACCATGCTCCGGTACATCCTTTCCTGCAACGTATCAGGTAGACAACGTTGGCTGAGTCACATGAGTATGTACCATGTACCTGGTGGGTAGTGTCCTCACGTGTGATGATGGTATCTGTGTTGATGATCTGGCATGTCTTGCAGAGGTTGCCGTGGCAGGGTTGTGTGGTGTCGTGGTCACTGTTCTCCTGAAAGCTGGGTAATTTGCTGCGAACGATGGCACTTTTGAGGTTAGGCGGCTGTTTGAAGGCGAGTAGTGGAGGCGTGGGGATGGCCTTAGCGAGGTGTTCGTCATCATCGATGACATGTTGAAGGCTGCGAAGAACATGGCGTAGTTTCTCCGCTCCGGGGAAGTACTGCCGAGGTGTGATGAAAGGCAGTCAGATAGATTAACTGTAGTCATCTGAGATTGTACGCTACACAGGCATTGTTCTCTGTCTATATATGCTTTGTCGATTCGTATTCCTTCACTTCACCTGACGAAGGGGCAGCAGCTCCGAAAGCTTGTGATTTCAAATAAAACTGTTGGACTATAACCTGGTGTTGTGCGACTTCTCACTTTTTGATATATGTTAATGACATGGACATGGGTATACAGGGCATAATTTCAATGTTTCAAAGATGACACAAAACTCGGAAATGTAGTAAACAGTGAGGAGGATAGTAACAGACTTCAGGAGTACATAGACTGGTGAAATGTGCAGACACATGGCAGAGAAATGTGAAGTGATTCATTTTGGTAGGAAGAATGAGTAGAGGCAAAATAAATTAAATGGTACAATTTTAAAGGGGGTGCAGGAACAGAGAGACCTGAGGGAGTACATACACAAGTCTTTGAAGGTGACAAAACAAGTTAAGAAGGCTGTTAAAAAGGCATACGGGATCCTTGGCTTTATAAATAGAGGCATAGAGTACAAAAGCAAGGAAGTTACGCTAAACCTTTATAAAATACTGGCTTTGCCCCAGCTGGAGTCCAATTCTGGGCACCAAACTTTAGAGAGGGTATCAAGGCCTTAGAGAGGGTGCAAAGGAGATTTACTAGAATGGTACCAGGAATGAAGGACTTTAGTTACATGGAGAGGCGAGATAAACTAGGGTTATTCTCCTTAAAGCAGAGAAGGTTAATAGGAGATTTGATAGAGGTGCTCAAAATCATGAAGGGTTTTGATAGAGTAAATAAGAAGAAACTGTTTCTAGTGGCAGAAGGGTCGGTAACCAGAGGACACAGATTTAAGGTAATTGTCAAAGAACCAGAGGTGACATGAGGAAAATAATTTTTACGCAGTGTTGCTATGGATGTGGAGGATCCGACTGGTCCCTGCCTACATCTTAGCTGGGGGTCTGCTGCGGATTTCAGTGATGCTGCCAGATGAAATTAAGAAAAGGCTTCCCTGATGTTGCTGCAAATGATGGCTGACCTCAGAGCCTCATAAAGCTATGATGTTCCTTTAACCTTCTTTTCAGGTAAGTAGTCAAGTATTCTGGGTCTCAGAGCTTCAAAATCATGAGCAGCCTTCTCTTTGACCTCTGCTGGGAAGGTGGCACATCCTCACCCACTTTCTACCCCTCCAGTTCACTTGTGCTCTGTGAAACAACTGGTGCCAAATCCTCTCTAATACCCTATGTGAAAGTATCTGAGGTAGTGTGTGGGAGTGAGAAAGCAAGTGATGTCGGGGGTAAAATGGAGGAGACTGTGACAAAGGATCGTTGTGCACAATCTAAGTCTAGTGACTCATGGGTCACTCATCATCATCTTCCTCCTCAGTATCATCACTGTCAGAATCCATGAGGATGATTTCCCTTCACTGCTCCCGCTTGCTTTTCTTCTTCATCATCATCATCTTCTCGCCCACCACCCATTGCAGTGATGGATCAACTTGAAAGGAAGATACAAGTTAAGAATGGGTGAGCATTACCTCCTTGGGGTTACGGAATCAGACTAGGGTGTGGAAGCTTGTGCCTGGGTACTATAGTGACTATATAGGTGTACACCATTAACCTGATGCCGGCAACATGCCTCTGTCTTTGCCATTCCCCGCATAAGAGCACATGCCCAGCAGCTCCACAGCCCACTCCTTGTAGGGAGTTAATTCTTTATTGTTGGAGATGACCCGTCTGGTGCCCACCTTTCACAGACATTAGGCACGAGTTCCTGCTGCAACAATGCTGAGTGAATTAGGTGAAGACTAGTAATTGAGGTTTGTCATCCACATGGCACCAGACAGCTAATAGAAGAGATCTAGTGGGATCACCCTGTTAAAGTGAAAGAAGACATTTTAAGGTTGTGTTTACAAGTGTTTCCTTTTCACGTGGGATGATAAGTACAGTTGTGTAACTGTGGTACATTATCCCTTCTCAATCTCTGTGCAGCTTTGACATGGTTAACCACATCATCCTCCTCCAATGCCTCTCTTCCATTGTCCAGCTAGATGGAACTGGACTCACTTGGTTCCAATTATCTGATCGTCGCAAAAGCCTCTCCAGCAATGGCTTCTCTTCCTGCCCCCACACTGTTACCTCCAGAATCCCCAAAGGATCTATCCTTGGACCCTCCTCTTCCTCATCTGCTGCTTGGTGACATCATCCACAGACATGGGGTCATCTTTCACATGTATGCTGAAGCAGATCGACCTCTTCCACCACCTCACTGATACTTCTCTATCATAGGTTAACAAGCGCCACAGCCTATAGCTCAACTTATGGTCTGACATTAAGAAATATTGACCTAGAAATTCAATTAGGCCCAAAAACGGGCAGTGTCATGGGCCAACATTATTTGCCTGAGCTCTTTGAAAGTGGTCCACGCAGCGTGCAAAATCTGTGCTGCCTGTTCATTATAATGATTGGAGCGCTGATTTCAGCGCTAAACACGCTGCTGATTGGCTTAGCGCTCAACTTCAGTAGTACTTCCTTGTCAGTCTGGATGAAGACATGGCTCAGCAAACAAGTGAGCGAGCACGAAGGTCCTCGCATGCTGCACTGGAGGCCTTGGTCGTGGCCATTCAAAGAAGGCGGACTGTCCTGTTTTCCCTGGGTGGCAGGAAGCCATCCAAGGCCATTTGCAGAAGGCTCGGGGAGGAGATAGCTAACTCCGTCACGGCCACCAGTGTGGAACCAACGACGTGAATCCAGTGCCAAAAAAAGTTTAATGACCTCACGTGGCAGGTCAAGGTGAGTGAAGGCTTCAGCAAATGTCATATCCCACCATCTGCACCACAAGTCTCACACATTGCTCAATGCACCACACGCTCATCACTCACCTACCAACAATCTCCACCTATCAGCACTCATACCTCACAATCATAGCTTCACTTCACCCTCACAACCTTACCACTGCTGCAACACCCATACCCGCATCTCATGCCTTGCACACTCTGACAGCTATTCAACGATGACAGCCATATCACCCAAGCACATTGCACTACACTCACTGACACACTTGTCTTTCTCTTGCAGGCAAAGGCGGCTCAGAACAGGAGGAAGCAGCGGCAGGTGGGAGGCGGCCAAGCCACGATACAGAACCTCAGCGACCTGGAGGAATCCGTGCTTGACATGATTGGAGCGGCAGTGATGGAGGCCATGGCAACGAGAGAAGTTGAAGCCGTTGGTGATAATAATGGTATGCTCATACCTAATCCTTCTTCTCACATCCCACTTTCCCCTCATCCCACAATCTCTTCTCACTTACAAGCTGCTGATGGTGAAAGCTTGTTTCCCCCCCCACCCCCTTCACCACAACCTTGTGCCTTTCTGCTTTCCAATACCCAAGAACTGCCAGCAGGCCAGCCTATCCCTGAAGTTCTGGAGGAGAGTTCTGGAGGAGAAGAAGAAGACACTACATCACTGCATCTGACACTCACAGACACCAGCTCAGAAAATGGCACTGCACGAAATTTAGAGGGTAGTATAGAGGCAGGATCTGCATGTGGTGAGACACTGGGCATGAGTGGGCTGCAGCCAGGCCAGGGGGAAAGGGTAGCTCGGGTGCCAGCTCCCTGGAGGACGAGTTCGTGTATGAGTTCTGCTGCACAAGACTCAGATGATGACCTCGATGGGGTGGCCTTCAGAAGAAGGGTAATGGGCATGCACACAGAAATGTTAGATGCAATGGTAGGCCTGCCAGAGAGCGTCTTGTCAATGTCAAGGAGCATGGAGGGGTTCGGCTCCAACATTGGATGGGGCTTTGCACAGAGCTGGGAGACCATGATTTCCAGGATGGAAATGATGGAAAACTCCATTCAAGACCGTGTTGACCCAGACAAGATGCTGCGTGTGATGGCCGATATCGCGGCTGCCATTGCAGCACAGGCAGAAGCAACCCAACATCTCAGTGCTGCAGTGGAAGCACAGACTGCTCTCCTGCTGGCTCAGCTTGCTGCCACGCAAGCTCAGCCTGCTGCCATCATTGCTGAGTTTACGAATGTCGAAAGGGACTTGCAGGGTGTCGCAGCAGGCTAGCAATCTGTCCTCCAACAAGTTGCTAGGAATGCTGAGTCACCACCCCGGGGGAGTGGCAGTGGCTCCGTGGAGCACGAACCTGCTGCCCTCTCAGGATGACAGCATTCCTACTCCCACCACTGCCACTCCACCATTACTCTTACCGCTGCCTATCAGCCGGCCAGCCCAGACTGCTGCCGCCCATGTCAAGGTGGTGCAGTCTACAGCCGGGCCTTCTATGTCCACAGCTGATTGAGGTCGTCATGCAAGGCCATCTGAAGTCTCCTCCACTAAAAGTCAGCAGCCCTCCACCAGCCATGCTGCAGCCACTGGGGGAGCACTGCATGGGAACACTAGAATAGGAAAAGGCACACGATCGACAGAAACAAAGGCAATGCACAAGGGTGATTTGTTGATACTGTAATGTTGATTGGATTCGGATAAATGTATTATTTTTATTCGGAATGTGTGTTTTGTGCTGGCTTTGTGCCCAGGAGGATGATGTGATGTTCTGTGACAGAGGGATGGTAAGATGGGGATGTGGTGAGCAGTGAGGATCTGCGGTTTCATCACTGGAACCGGAGTCTGATGAGGCGCCCATGGACAGTCCGTCTGGAATGGGAATTTGCTGCCTGCCTCCTCCCTCTTCCTCCTCGTCCTCTTCCTCCTCCTCCTCCTGAGGTGGCCCCACAATCCCTGGTGGCAAGGGCTGTGCCCTCATGATGGCCAAGTTGTGAAGCATGCAGCAGACCACCACAAAATGGGACATCCGGCAAGTACTGGAGGGCTCCTCCTGAGCAGTCAAGGCAGCAGAACCATTGCCTGAGTACCCCTATGGTCTACTCGATGATGTTCCTAGTGGGAGCATGGCTGTCATTATATGAGTGCTGGGCAGGAGTGGTGGGGATGTGGAGGGGAGTCATCAGTCACGTGCACAGCGGATAACCCTTGTCTCCGAGCAGCCACCCACGGGTTTGATGTGGTGGCTGGAAGATTTCTGGTACACTGACTGGTGCAGGATGAAGGCATCATGACTGCTGTCAGGGTAGTGGGCATTCACCATTACGATGCGCTGTCTGTGGTCGCACAACAACTGCACATTAAGTGTGTGGTAGCCTTTGCGGTTATGGACCATCTCAGGATTGGTATACGGTGCCCCCAAAGCTACTTGTTTGCAGTCGATGGTGCCCTGCTCTACGGGGAAGCTCGCTATCCTGCCAAAGTCACATGCACGCTTGTCCTGCATCTCAGTGTTCAGAGAGAAGACAATGTAGTCCCTTCTCCTGGTGTAGAGAGCCTCAGTGGCCTCCCGAATGCAGCGATGGACGGCGAACTGTGAGATGTTGGCTATGTCTCCTGCTGTAGACTGGAAGGATCCGCTGGCGAAGAAATTGAGGGCCACGGCGATCTTGAGGGTCACTGGGAGAGCCGTGGTCGTCCTGCTCTGAGGCTGCAGGCCTGGTTGCAGGAGGTGGCACAGTTCTGTGACCACCTCCTTGGTGAAGCGGAGCCTCCTAATACACTGCTCCTGGCTTAAGTGGAGGTAGGAGACGTGATCTCGAAGACCCGAGGTAGGTATGGCCTCCTGTTGAGAAACCTCCTGGCCCTCCTCCTCCTGCTTCTGCGTATATCTTTCCCTCTTATTCACTGCCTCTCCCAAAGATACTCCTGCGTGAGGGGGAACTGCAAGTAGAGCCCCCATGACTGTTAGCAAGTGTTGTGAGCAGAAGCCTTTAAATGAGAATGAAGTCGTTCGCCACTTGCACCAACACTTCCTGTGACCTCAGGAACTTGAAACAAGTTTAGAAAGCTGCAAGAGTTGCAGAAAGTTACACAGAGCCAGTCAAACTGAGAAACCATGTCAGCTGTATATTTTTTGAGGATCCCTTTAAATATCGCTACTGGAGGCTCCTTCCTGCTGCTGAACACTTGGTCAACAGGTCGTGATTAAGAGAGGGCGGCCGCCATGTTTGCTCAGAACAGGCCTTAATGGCTGGCTCTAAAGCTCTGAATTTCTAAGCCATTGTGACAGCCTTCACCCTCAAAACTTTCTGCTCCCTGGTTTTGTTCACAAACACACACCGCAGCTTTGCCAGAGCAACTTCAAAGTAAGAGACTTGCAACTGTCCTTTTCCTATGCTTTAGTCCCTTTCATAATTATGAACAAAATCAAACAATAGGAAAAGATCAACTCTTCCATCAGACTTGTCCCATACTGTCACAGTGCAACTTATGCTCATCATGATCTCCATCTGCCGTCTTCCACACCCACACAAGGCAAAAAACAGAAAAAAAAACTTACAGCACTTATAAAGTTTTGGGGAATTGCTCTCTGAGCCCTGAAGGTAATCAAAAACATTTTTTTTTAATTCGTTCATGGGATCAGGGCGTTGCTGGCAATGCCAGCATTTATTGCCCATCCCTAATTGCCCTTCCGAAGGTGCTGGTGAGTCGCCTTCTTGAACCGCTGCAGTCCGTGTGGTGAGGTACTCGCACAGTGCTGTTAGGGAGGGAGTTCCAGGATTTTGACCCAGCGACGATGAAGGATCGGCGATATACTTCCAAGTCAGGATGGTGTGTGACTTGGAGCGGAACGTGGAGGTGATGGTGTTCCCATGCACCTGCTGCCCTTGTCCTTCTAGGTGGTAGGGGTTGAGGGTTTGGGAGGAGCTGTCGAAGAAGCCTTGGCGAGTTGTTGCAGTGCATCTTGTAGATGGTACTCACTGCAGCCACGGTGCGCCGGTGGTGGAGGGAGTGAATGTTTAAGGTGGTGGATGGGGTGCCAATCAAACAGGCTGCTTTGTCTTGGATGGTGTCGAGCTTCTTGAGTGTTGTTGGAGCTGTACTCATCCAGGCAAGTGGAAAGTATTCCAACACACTCCTTACTTGTGCCTTGTAGATGGTGGAAAGGCTTTGGGGAGTCAGGAGGTGAGACACTCACCACAGAATACCCAGCCTCTGACCTGCTCTTGTTGCCACAGTATTTATGTGGCTGGTTCAGTTAAGTTTCGGGTCAATGGTGACTCCCAGGATATTGATGGTGGGGATTCGGCGATGGTAATGCCGTTGAATGTCAAGGGGAGGTGATTAGACTCGCGCTTGTTGGAGATAGTCATTGCTTGGCTCTTGTGTGGCACAAATGTTACCTGCCACTTATCAGCCCAAGCCTGAATGTCGTCCAGGTCTTGTTGCATGCGGGCATGGACTGCTTCATTATCTGAGGAGTTGTGAATGGCGCTGAACACTGTGCAGTCATCAGCGAACATCCCCATTTCTGACCTTATGCTGGAGGGAAGGTCATTGATGAAGCAGCTGAAGATGAAGCAGGAGATCACAGTGACCATTGTGACTCATCCCCCAATACCCACCTACCTTCTATACATAGTTATTATGGCCACTCACAGGAACTCACCCAGCTCCTAATTGAATGTTTGTGGTGAATCTGCACTCAATGCACGAGCTGACAACTTGTTCCATAGGTCGATGATTCTCTGTGAAAAGAAGTATCTCCCAACATCTAACCTAGTTCTATGCTTACATAACTTATACTCATGTCCACTGGTCATGAACTTACCTAACTCAAACAGCGAACCACATGTACCAAATCTAATCTTACATTATTTTAAAGATCTCAATCAAATCTTCTCGAATTCTACACTTTTCTGGAGTAAAAAAACAGTTGTCTGAGCCTCTCATGGTCAATAAGGGCCTTTAAGCTTGGTATCAATACAGTGGTCCTTCTCCGAACCTTTCCAGGGCCTCTCTACCACCCATAATGTGACAGGACCAAAACTTGACACAGAATTACATATACGCAAGGACTTCTGTGCAAAGCTGAACTTTAAGAGATACCTACATCTGTTACTTTCACCACTGCTAATCGCTCAGCTGATTAAAGCAGTGACTAGTTGAGCCACCGAGGTGAAGAATGTCCAATGTCCCATCTCCTGATTTTAGGTAGGAGGCAGTAGGGAGACCACAAATGGTCTGTGGCTCGGGTTATAAAGGGGAAAAATTGTCCAGAGTTCCTGCTCTTGACTGATATCTAGCAACCCCTGATGGAAGTGCTACATAGACAGCAGGTGAGGGCAGGATCCGGCTCCATTATGATGACCCCTTGTGTGATTAGCTGACCAATACTCACTGGGCCGAAAATTGATCCCGGGACGCGAGAGTACGCACTGCGTACTCTCGCGTATTCCCACTCCAATTGCCGGTTTTCTGCATGCCCTGCGCATGCGCTGAAAACCAGCAATTGCTCTTCTGAAAAGGGGGCGGGTCCTGGGTGCATCGCGTGCGCGCTACAGGCTGCACTTCATGCTTTGAACGCGCAGGTAAGTAGGGAAGATTTTGGAAATGTAAAAAGGAGGAGTAAGACCCGCTTTTAAGAAGGTAAGTAGTGAATTAAGTATTTTTTTGAATTTTTTTTTACAGGTATATCTTTTTTAGAGACTTTAAAGACAGGTAAGTTTATTTTTATAACTTTTTAAAAGATTTTAAATTTTTTCAAAAATTTAATTTTTTATTTAAAATGGTTAATTTAATTAACTATACTTATTTTATTAATGTGATGGGTTTTTTTAAAATTTAATTGAGGTTTAGCTGTTATTTTGGGGGGGTGTAAGATTCATAGATTTCACAGCCATGCTGTGAGACTTATGAATGGAAGATGGTGTGCTGCCATTGGCTCTAACTGAGTCACGTGATCCCACAGCTCGCACGAATTCACTACGCCGCTGGGATACGCAAGCCCAGCACAGCTGATGTCTGGAACATCAAGTTCGTGCGAGCTGGATCTGAAAAAGCACAAGCGAGGTGAGACATCGCGGGGAAGGCTTACCCCCGCGGGAACAGAGCGAGATCAATTTCTGGGCCATTGTCTCAGCTCACATGTGAAGAATAGTCACTTGAGCAAGGCACAGGAGGGTGACCGGCACTTATGGAAACATCCTTGTAAGCAGTCAATACCTTCAGGAGAGGAGGTGGCGAGGGAAGAAAACAAAGCGGGGGGGGGGGGGACATTGAAGTTCAACATTCTTGCATTTTGGGTGGTGTTTTAGGCTTTCTTTTGAGACTTAAGAAGGTCACAAAACAAAGAAAAAAACAACTGCTCAAAACTAATGCTAGGCAGCCAAGATAGAAGGCCACGGGAGTCATTTTTAGAAGATGTTTTTCAGAAATATAATCACTAAACAGGAAACACTCAACATAAACAGGTTGGAACAGTAAACAAAATGATCCTGCCAGCAATATGTGCTGCTATTTGGGCTTTTACCCAGCATTTGTTCTTATGTTCACGGCTAGACTGCAGTTTCCACAGGCAGGCAGAACCTTTATGATCCAAACTCTATGGGGGAGAAATTCCTTACCTTAGTGGCCACACAATAGCACGGCGTTAAGTCAAGAAAGTGGTGGCGGTTGCTCTTCCGCCAGCTGGTGGCAGGTCCCGTGGCAACATCCATTTCCGAAGTCCCGGTGATGCTGCCGTTCTGAAGTAGCACCCTGCAAAAAAAATGGAGCAGTGGTGATGTCAGTCGGCATGCAACGCTGACTTAACGTCACCACGGTGAACTTCGGCACCAGCGCTGAGTTCATCGCTGGGTCCTAAGCACGCCAGGCAAACACAGTGTGCAAGCAGACTGACAGAGGCACTGTCAGCATCTCTTAAAGGGACACACACATCTTTCAGGTAGTTTGCATTTAAACTTTTGGATTGTTTTTTTTTTGATTTTATTGAATTAGTGGCTTGCTGCAATAGATGTTAAGAGTTTTTTAAGTGTGTTGGGAGTGCTGCTGGATGCTTGCAAGGGCTCAAATGGTAAAGGAAGGCCTCTGGAAAGACAGAAAATGCTGCAAATAGTCAGCAGGTCAGGCAACATCCGTGGAGAGAGAAACAGAGTCCACGTCTCAGGTCGAGATGCTGCCTCACCAGCTGAGCATTTCCAGCATTTTATGCTGCCGTTTCACGTTTACAGCATCCACTCACAGAGGGAAGAGGAAGACGCAGAAGAGGAAGAAGAAGAGAAAACAGAAGAGGAGATAACAAGAAGGAAGGATACAACCCAGACAGTCCCTTTCTGGCTGGGATATCCGGGATGGAATCATCCACCTGCGGTACCAGTGAACACAACCCCAATTCCCCTTTCAACATTAGTCCCACACCTTACCTTCCCTCTGTTACTGACCATCACAGCGTCCTCTTGGTCATGATGCTGAAATAAAAGCCACCACAAAGCAAATTTTCCAATTCAACTTTGTACATCTATCCATCCAATATGATATCAAGAAATCAAATCATCACCCATATGCATTCTCTTAGTGACTGTCTTGTGTGTGCCTTTGCCTATCCTACTGATGTCACACAGTGCTACCCCAGTGGCTGCAGCATGGCTGGTGCAAGGCTGCTGACTTTAAGTGTGAGACACTGCAAATGGCCTTGCTGGTTGACCTTGAGGAGCTGGTGGCTGGGAGTGTCAAATCAATCTTCTCCTTCTTCTTCACTCTCCTCTCCCTCTTCTTGGCCAACCACTGGCTGGGCAGGCTGCATTTCTTGGGTGTGTGAAATGAGGAAGGGTGGAGTTGTGGTGAGGGGAGGGCGGGAAAGTAAGAGTTGCATGCCAGAAGGAAGATAACATATGAGGATAATGAGGATACCAGCATCTTGTATCCTTTCAGCCCCACTGCTGGCCAAGGGCTCAGCCATGCCCCTGCCAAGAATGGCCTGCACCGTCTCCTCCAAGGGGGTGAGGTGAGGCTAGTGTCGAAGTTTCGACTTCCGAGTAAGACTCTTTAAACAATATCGTCAAAGAAGGCTTTATTATTATATTTTACTTGCAAGGAGAATGCAACCATAGCCAAATAGCTATGACTACAGACTGAAGAATCACAGAAAATGGAATATTCTTATACACTGATAATACAATCTTTCCATATCACATGACATGTTGTTTAAGGTAAGCTAAGTTAAAAGTAAAAAAAAACACATAAGAAATGCCTTACGGTGAAACTAACTAATCTCTACAAAATGGAGTCTATCTATCTGTTCTTCTCTCACCAAGGCCAAGGCCACTGGTTGTTTACTTCACTAGCCTTTGGTTATCTCAATTTAATTAGAAGAAGCCTGTTGTTTCTCTGTGCTGGCAGACTTTGCTGACAGCATAGACTAAAACTTTAAATACATTTTCATGAGAAACATAACAACGGATTCTTGCTTTCCAAACAAGTCAGAGTCGGCCATTTTGTATCATTCTTTGTTCAAGGAAGCCATTTTGTGTCCAAGACAAAAACTGTACTTCCACATTCCCCCCTTTTTGTCCTTCTAGGACAAAATAGCTCAATTTAACCCTTTCGGTCTCTCCTGTCGGTTCCTGTACCAAATTTGGATTTTGGCCAGGGATGCCAACTTCTTTTCTGTTTTAACCATCCACGGGATTATACCTGTATTGATGGCTGACCTTATTTAAGATCGTCTCTCCTTTCTGTCTATCCTTAGGGTTGGGCATGTAATTCTTTCAATTCTAATTTGTCCAGTCTTAATTTTGGCCACTGTAACTGGCATCATCTTGGTCATCTAATCCTTAAAAATTTATCTTACCCAATCGCCTTAGCTCTTCCCCTAGGGGACTGTCCTTCTCTTCCTCTTCATTTACTTCCCTCTGTACCATCATACTTCCTCCAGGTATAACTGCCTTACCTAGCCTATTACAACAGCATTTAATCATTGTGACAAACAGAATTACTGCTACCATTACTACTAATCCATACAATAATATTTGTCCCATTGATCCCAGCCATCCTCCCAGTATCCAGTCAAACCATCCTTGGTTCTTTGGATTCCTATACTGATTCACTGCATCTCTTATGTGTTTAACTATGTTAGTTATATTTTCTGAACTGTCTGGGATATAGGTACAACATTCATTCCCTATCAAAGCACAAGTTCCTCCTTTATTTGCCAACAGATAATCTAATGCCATTCGATTCTGCAATGTCATTACTCTTATAGCTAACATTTCAGCACTCATTTCAGACAATCCTTCCTCAGTTTCATTTGCCACTTTTTCTATCAGATCTGCTAGCTCGGTTACTTCTCCCATTAACTTCCCTATTCCGTATGGGGCTATTAATACTCCAAAGACTCTTTCATAAGTTGCTATCTCTCTTTTACTTCTTTGGAATTCATAATGTTCTCCTATATTGTCTAAAATGTGGATATAAGGTACTACATAACCCAAATAGCAGGACCCTGTCCAGTTATGTGGCAACCATGGATAGGCCTTGTTCCCGCATATAAAATAGGTGCAATTATAGGTCGTCAAGTTACCCGCTCCTCCCATCCATATTCGGATAGGGTCGCCTGTCCAGTGGGACCTACTGGTTTTATTATTTACTTTAGTCCAGTCAAACTGAAAAAATCCCTGCTCAAGCAGGCCAGGAATTGGTGGTTGCCACATGACTGTTTGATTACAGGAACTCTCTCCGACTTTCTTTTCATCTTGCATCCTGCTTACTGCAGCCTGCTTTTTAAAACATAATGCCCCTTGTGGTCTACCGACTCCTGAGGTATTAGTTAATACAAGAAACGGGGGTGTTCAAGTATGATTATAAGGCTGATACCACCCCTGAAAGGTGATTAGGTTATACCCTGCTGATCTCCACTGTTCTACATCTGAGGTCTTATCCGGGTCCCTTGAACTGTTTCTTCTTATTACCCATTCTGCTGTTTCGGAAGTATTAAAGGGAATTGATCTGAGGGGGATCCCTCCCGTGGTGTGAATAGGTATATGGGCACAGACCCAACAACTAGATCTACCACTAATTTTAACATGCTCGTAAGACATGTACAAGAAAGTGTTAACATGTAATTCTCGTTTCTTCCGGGATCCTTCCCCACCTCTTTGGCACGTCATGCATATCAGTCCGATTGGTATGCAAAATATAAGTAACAGCTTCATTGTGTAAGTCCTTCAAAATTTAATTTTTCAACACTGATCTTTTTTTCTATTATCCCCCACCCTGTGTTGTTTTGCATTTTATGATTCCCTTATCAATTCTATTTGTCTTTTGATGCTTGATATTCAACCTTGCTGGCATTTCTGCTATCTATTCCTGGCTGCATGTTGTCAGTTTCTGTTCTAAGAATTAAAACCCATCTTTGAATCTAACAGCTATTTCTTACAATTCCCTTCTTTGAGAAGGAAATAACCCTTATTGACTTCTCACAATCGGCTCTTGACTAATCTAACTAGTTCTTATTGCTCTCTCAACTTGGGCATTAGTTAGTAGGGAGTCTTGAAGATTTCTCCCTTCTAATAGTCCATTCCGGTGTTCCAATTCTGCCCCGCCTGGGGTATCCTCTGTTTCTTCTATCTTCCTGATGTTACCCCGCCTGGGGTCTCCTCTACATTGCTTCGGATCTTCTCTTTCGGTGTGCTCAATTTAATTTGTTAGTGCTGGTTAGTCATGGGCATTAGTACCCAATTGGCTTGTGTATCTTACTACATAGGTTACATATATCAAATACACTATCATTACAAGTTGGAGAACTACCAGAGCGTGTGAAATATTACAAATCTAAGTGTGTGCTGATATATTAAGCCCAATTATCCCACCAGTGTGAGTTGTCCCCATGCTGTCAATTTCAATATCTATTCTCAAGTTGTCTTGCTCCAGAACATAAAAATGCTTTAGGGAGGAGTTCAGTCGCATCATGAGCTCTCTGATAACCTTAGACAACAGGGGAATGTCATATCCGAATTGTGCCACATAATTGTGCAGCTCATACTTAAGTACCTCATTTACTGTCAGTTTCACTTGAGCATAGGTTTCGATATTATGTAAAATGTGTTGGTTGATGGGACAGGTCCTGTTAGACCCGTAAAGCATGGTAGTTGCGGTAGTAGTGACACAGGAGGCACCACCAAAACCACCTCATACTGGATTCGCACTGGTTTTTCCCCATGCTCTGTTACCTACAAAACACAATTATTATAGTCATAGTTAAATTCAGTCTTACAATCATTTCAAGCAACATTACAGTTTAACATCTAATCAACAAATCATGGACTTAAAAGATTCTCCAGACCGCTCTTTTACTCGTATCCATATTGTGGATAGTTCTTACTAAACATGATTTCTCCTTAGCCCTCAATTGTCCCAATCCAGATTCCATGTAACTCTCCACTTCAACTTCAATTTCAATCCCTCTAACAGGTACCAGTGTATTTAACTCTATTCTGATTCATTAATTAGATAGTTTCTCGATGGAGTATGTGTCAATGCTTTAAAGGTTGTCTCGCTCTCCTGAACCACATCAACCACCTCATGTTTTACTGTTGTCAAGTAACTGAGCATGTCTGAGACCCGTTCTTCAGTGCAGATTCACCATACATTTCCAGATGGTAATTGCTTCATACGTAACAAATCACATTTGCACACTCATACCGGTATCTCAATATCATGCCACATGTGCCTTTCTCGGGCTTTCAGGTATCTTATCAAAAGATTGTCTTTGTTCATCTTCCTCTGCATGGTCCCGATGTCTTGGATAGTGGCCAGGCTATCATATTCAGTTTTCTTAAAAGTTCATTATAGGCAAGGACACAAATGTCTCCAAGAGAAAGCTATCAATTTATTATTCTTAGCTACACTTTCCTGACTTTCACTAGAAAGTTTTTTAAATTCCCATTCAGCAGTGTAATTCTCCTGTTTCAATCTTACACCTTCAATCACGTCCTCTCTCCATTTCACACATCCCATTAATTACCATTCATATCTCATTCATGAGCCCTGGAGAAACTTTACTGTCCAGTACAATATTTAAGATTGAAAACATAGATCAAACATTCTCACTTGGTCCAAGTTATTAACACTTTTTATTTATCATTATTTTAGAGGATCTTTTATTTTCCCAAAAGTAACCCAATATATATATAGTGCCTGAGTCCATTTTGTTATTACAAAATTATCCCAAAATCCAAACAGCAGTACTGTTGAACTGATAGGTTTTGTCAATGTTCAATTTCATTTCTATCAATTTATCTTCCATTTCCAATTTCAGAAACAAATGATTTCCAGCCTAGGTGGCTTATACAGTGTTTTAACATTAGAGACAGAAGTGCTGCATTTAGTTTACAAAGTAACTTCCATATAACAAAAGAAAGAAGAGAATCCATTGTGACTCTACTTAGAGCCCAAGGGGTTAATTTATCAAATCAGAATTTTCCTTCTGTCACTGTGGGGAAATATTAACTTAAAATTAATAATGTCCAATATCTTTAAATTTCATACTAAAGTTGTTGCTCAGTGAACTTAAACAGCTGTCAGTGGAAAGGGTTAACTCCTTTGCAGGTCTTTAAGAAGGTGGTGCAAAACATTGTCAGGCGCACGCAACTGCGTCACTTCACGTAAATTTAAAAAAAAATTCTCCTGATCGAAAAAGACAGTTGTGTTTTCACACTTTAACTGAACACGAACAGAACAGATAAAACAAAACAAACTAGTACATGCTTGTAGAAAACCATAAATTACATCATATTTCTTATTGTCCTTTCTTCAGATGTCTTTCCAAAATACTGTAAAAACATTGAATATAACGGGAGAAAAATTAGTTTTTCACATTTAAGCAAATCAAATCAAAGTGCTTTGGAAGATTTCACCATAGCAACCGCGACTCCAAGGTTAAACCTTAGACCAAAACTTAATCTTTTGTTAAACAAACTTTTTGTTGTTCTTCTCAGTTTTTACACACCAGCTTAACTTAAATTGTAGTTCAAAGGTTGTTTTTCTAATTCTTGGGGCACAATGCTTTCCCTGCAAAGTCTGATATAAAATTCCTGTCTATCCCTGACAGTAAAGGCGAATTTCCCTTGTGATTCCTCTGCCAATGGTATGGACCAGAACCCGTTCTGTATCCAAGACTGTAAATATTTCAAAATCTGGTTTCAGACCATTAAATATCTTATTCAATGTGGTCTACACAAATTTACACCAACCAGAATTTCACCGTGCACAATGAAAGTCTGGTTTTAATAGGTTAATTAACCTCAATAATTCCAATTCAATCCAGATCAATTTAAAAAAAAGCTAACCAGTGTCAGTTGGAAAAGAAAGAAACTATAGTCACATTAACAAAGAAACAATTACCCATGCCTTGTAAACATTCAAATTAATTTTCTTTCCAGGCACATTGGCAACTGTGACTTCAAGGCTGAAGCTTATACCTCTTTTTTAAAACAATTAACAAACTTAAACCAACACACGCTTCATTATCATTCAAGACAAGTCTTCAAAGAGTTAAACAGCTTTTAGCTCTCTGTACAAAAGAGTGGGTGGAGCTAAAACATAAACAAAAATGACAGACACCTTTTTTTTTAGGCAGATTTTTCAGACAAAATAATACTGTAACTTAACAAACTTAAACATTCACAGCCAGGAATACTTTCACACTTTTCACACACACTTACACACAACTTTCACACAAACTGAGATCCCAGTATTCCTTTTAAGATTCCTTTCACTCAACAAATCTTGTGTATTAGCTTTTATCTTGGCACAGACATTAATAACTTCCATGTCGGTAAAACTTTAAATTTCTTCTTTTTTTTTTACATTCCTTTCAGATTTCAATGTCGGTAAATTCCTTTTACATACACCTGTAGTCCCTTTTCTGAACAAATTATTGTTGCTTGCATTTTGCATAGCAAATCTCTCCCTAACAGGTTCATAGGGGCATTGTCTGATAGGAGAAAGGCATGTTGGCCAGAGAAATTGTCTGCTTGTATTGAATAAATAATATTCTGGTCCGTCGGTGTTGCGGAAGCTGCTTGCTCCATTAAGAGGGAAACTTTATTCTTTTGGTCCCTATTTCTCTCCTGAATTCTTTTCAGAATTTGTGTCAATTCAGGAGCTGTTTTATGTCTCCAATTGAGGCAGACTAAAGTCAGTGGTTCTTTAAGTTCTGTTCTGAGACCATTTACGAGGGCATTGATTAAAGGAATCTGGTAATTTTCTTTGGTCAGAGGGAATGCTGCCCCATAATTGCTTCTATTCTTAAAGTCATTTGTCTAACTTCATCTTGTTTAGCCAATTTACTCACGGGGTCTTTTCTCTTATTCTTAATGTCAGATCTACTGGCTTGTATACTACGGTCCTTACACCTTTCTGCTTCCTTTTTCCAGTCTGAAAAGGCTGACCAATTCACTGACTTTTTACCTCTTCTTTGTGGGTCTCTATTTGCGAGACAGTTCTGGAAGACGTAAAAAGCTGGAGTTCCTTTTTCTGGGCTCTTACTCTGTGAAGCTCCCATCTTAGTAAAGTTTTAATTATACTAGGCACTCTTCTTCTAAATCGCAAGTTTCACCCTTTACCCCCTTATGATTATTTCTGACCATCCAAAGTTCTACAAGACAATAACAAGAACTAACAACAATCAAGACAATTATAAGTAAGATGTAAAAGCCCAAACAGGCAAACAAATCAAGTAATCAAACATTTAACCTTATACTTTAAACTAAACAAATAGTCAATTCTCAGTTTTGCATTGTTCTCCACTACAAACTGAGTCCTTAACATTTAACTTATACTCTATACTCTGCCGCGAGATTCTTTTTTTTTTCTTCTTTCACGGCTCAAGGGGCCCACCCTTGATACTGCAGTTTTAATTTCACGGCTCAAGGGACCCACCCTTGATACTGCAGTTTTAATCTTTTAGCGCTTTCTCATAACCTGGTACCTTTTATCAGTCCGGGATACAACCCTGTCGACTTTTTCCCTTGCCTCCTTTGCCCGATAGTTTTGAAACTTGAGCTGTCAATATCCTCCTCCCTTTTTTTTAACGTTAAAAATCAAAAGCTACAAGATTCAACTCAAATCTAAAACACAAGTCTTAACAATCGCAGTGCTCCCATCGGAAGAAACAGACCACACCAATTCAGTATCTAATGAGAAATCCTTTTTTTTTGTGATAAAACATCACTGTGGCCATTCAGGATTTGTCACTAGAAATTCATGGTGTCTTTTGTCCGTGACTTACCGAAAGGTAGCAAGCGATCTCGGTTGAACCTCCAAGAAATACTGTCGAAGTTTCGACTTCCGAGTAAGACTCTTTAAACAATATTGTCAAAGAAGGCTTTATTATTATATTTTACTTGCAAGGAGAATGCAACCATAGCCAAATAGCTACGACTACAGACTGAAGAATCACAGAAAATGGAATATTCTTATACACTGATAATACAATCTTTCCATATCACATGACATGTTGTTTAAGGTAAGCTAAGTTAGAAGTAAAAAAAAACACATAAGAAATGCCTTACGGTGAGACTAACTAATCTCTACAAAATGGAGTCTATCTATCTGTTCTTCTCTCACCAAGGCTAAGGCTACTGGTTGTTTACTTCACTAGCCTTTGGTTATCTCAATTTAATTAGAAGAAGCCTGTTGTTTCTCTGTGCTGGCAGACTTTGCCAACAGCATAGTCTAAAACTTTAAATACATTTTCATGAGAAACATAACAACGGATTCTTGCTTTCCAAACAAGTCAGAGTCGGCCATTTTGTATCATTCTTTGTTCAAGGAAGCCATTTTGTGTCCAAGACAAAAACTGCACTTCCACACTAGGAATGGGAGATGTGCCTCGTGATTGGTGCAGATTGTTGGTAGGTGAGTGATTGGGGATCATGCATTGAGCAGTGTGTGAGGCTAGTGGTGCAGTTGGTAGGAGGTGGCTTTTGAAGATGCATTCACTGACCTTGACCAATGGTCTAAGGTCATGAAGCTTCTTTTGGCACTGGAGCCAGGTGGTGGGGGTGACACTGCTGGCAGTGATGGCCTCAGTGATGTGGTCCCACATCATTCTTTCTGGAGGGCCTCCTGGCCCCTGTGGCTAGAGGACCTGTCATGCAGTGTTGACTCCCTGCACAAAGCTGGAATCTTGTGTGCGAGACCCTGGGTGTCCCTTCCCTGGCTTGCTGAGCCATTTGTGTTAGTGCTGAGGCAGTTTTCCCATTTTTTGAGGTTCGGATGGGAATTCAGCATTAAGTGCTGAAGAATCCCATTTGGGACTGCTTTTTAATGGTATTTTTTTTCAAAGGAAGTAAGGGCTGAAAACTGCATTTTTTCACTTCATTTTAATTTTTATTAGTTCTGAATGCATTGCCCCTTTAATTCATAGCCCTTTTAATTGCCCATAATTCATTTCAAACTCCACTGCCTCGCTCCCAGAGGCTGTAAGAAGATGCAATGCTGCTCCTGGATGGGAACTTCGGGTCGGATGCCTCCAGTAACACCACCAGGAGGGCGTTACATGATAAGTTAGCACTGCACTACAAATCTCCAGCTCCCCCCCGCGTGAATTTTTGCCCGGTAGAGCTGCGGCCATTTTCAGCGGCCGTAAACCCGAGGCCATGGTGAGATCGGCAGGTTTCTGTCGATGTCCAATTTCTATTCACCATTATATGTGGGTTAGCATGCATCACCTTAACAATTAACTCCTAATTGCATATATCAACGAGAAAAACATGGGCTGCCCACAACATTCTCCTGACATCTCAGAAGATGGAAAATAATACACTGCCAGATCAATGTGTGCCAACTAAAACTGCTTGGTCTCATTTCCATTAGAAAAACAGCAATGTACTAAAAGACTACCTCATTCAATATATAATATATCAACTGTTTTAAAACAAGAAAGCAAAATCAAAATCCTTTGGGGTGCCAAATATCCAATACGCCTCCCCTGTTACCAATGTGTCTCTAACAACCTGATCTTCTGTTTATTCCTTTCCCTTCTGTTATAACTAGGGATTATTTACCATTTGACTTTGCAAGGATTTTCAGTTTAAGATATGTTTTTGATATGAATCATAGAATGATACAGCACAGAAGGAGGCCCTTTGGTCCATCATGCCTGTGTCGTGTCTGAACTCCAGTATGTTTCTGATATGAACTTGGGTTCAGGATTTTTCAGTTAATCTTAAAGTCCAGCATCCTTTATGTTACCTCGATATGGTTGTGGCCATTGCAGTCTTCCCCCGGGGGGCCAGAGTGTTCCCCTGAGTCAGGGGATATACCCTTTTAATAGTCAAATCGAGATCCTATGACGTACATAAGACCTCATTTGAGGACATTACTTGGCAGAGTGTCAGCCGGCCGTCCAGCTGAGTTTGCTGTACTTTTGCGGGGACAAGAGGAGCAAAAGTGTTCCTCCAGGCTTCACAAAACCAGCCCGGGCCGCTGGCGCTCAGGCCCCCCCCACGCTCCGAAGACTGACACCACCTCCCCACAGACCACCCTTCCTGCCCCGCATGATGGCAGCCTCTTTTCCCCAAATGGAACACACAGACACAAACTCCAAGTCAACTTAACAGGAACCAGCTCAAAGCAACGGACTTCAGGATTGCAGTTTGTTTTGCTGTTCATTCTTAATGCATATGTTTTAAAGATCTTGGACTCCTTTAAGAAAAATCTGCCTTGTGTTTAATCTAAACATTTGATTAATTATAAGGTCAATTATATAAACTGAAAAACCAGTGTGTAATTCATCTCTGCAGGATTATTGTATCTTCCTTTATTATGTACATCTTTTACTTTTGGGGCATAATGATTGTTTGGAACGCTATATTTGTCATGGACACAGCTTCTACCGAAAAATGGGCTTGTATTGGCTCCAAGAGCAATTTATCCTGCATAATATGCCGAAATATATGTATCTGTGATGGCACGATGGACATGTGGAGTGCCAGTGTTCAAAAATGTGATTGTCCCCTTAAATTACAGTTTTTGTTCAAAGTGATTTAATCTGTACCCTTGTTTTGCCTATAAATGAGTGATTTTTTTTCAAAGTAGTCTCATGCAGTCACATGATTTCTTATTTAATTCTTATTTACCATCTAAAAACATGTCTCCCTGGCTGGCAACTCCGGACTCAGATTCACTCCTTTGCAACTCCATTCTATGCCCTTCCACTCCGCCACCACATCCCCTCCCCAACACTGCTCAAGACATCATTTTGCTAATAGTTATAACAGTAATTTAGCTTAATCTACACGTTAAAGCTACCTGTACATAGCACATTGCCCGTCTGCTTGTTCTGTGATTTTCCCTGTATTCTTTCAATATCTGGGATTCTGCTCATTTTTGATTTCACGGACTCCTGGACCTCTTTGCTCTTCTGGACGAGACTGCTTACCTTGGCTGCTGTGACTCTGATCCGCCACTCAATGGGGGCAAAATTTGGATATGTAGCGCCCGTTTTTTGGCCGCTGTGAGCAATGTGCCCTTTCATTTTTTCTGGGTGCGCAGTCCCTTTAAATGTTGCTATTTGAAAGCCAGTGAGCCAGCTGTGCGGGAGCGTCAGAGCAGTGCGCGGCCGCGCAGCTGAAAGGCAACATTGGCTGCGAGTGCCCTTAGAGAGGTCCAAAATACAAGCGCAGTGAACGCCCGCCGGAAGTATGTAGAGCAGGCAGATATTGACCTCAATCAGCATGCAGCCTTGAAGGCCAGGCTGCGACTGCACCATCTCGGCATGGGCGGCAACAGTCTGGGCTGGCTGGCTGACAGGCAACAGCAAGGGCACTGATGGAGTGGCAGTGGTGGGAGGACGAATGCTGTTATCCTGAGAGAGGACAGCAGGTTCGTGCTCTACGGAGCCATTGCCACTCCCCTGGGGGAAGTGCCTCAGCATTCCTAGTTATCTGTTGGAGAACAGACTGCTGGACTGCTGTGACACCCTGCAAGCCCCTTTTCACTCTAGAATCCCAAGCCACGATGGCAGTGGTCTGAGCTTCCGCTGCAGCACTCTGACGTTGGGTGGCTGCTGCTTGTGCTGCAATGGAAGCTGAGACACTGGCCACCAGGCACTGCATCATGGTTGGGTCCACAAGTGAGCTAATGGCATAAAAACAGAAAATGCTGGAAATACTCAGCAGGTCAGGCAGCATCGGTTGAGAGAGAGACAGAGCTAACGTTTCAGGTCGATGACCCTTCATCAGAACTAATGGAGTTGGCCACCACTTCCACGCTGGAAAGGATGGGCTCCAAGCTCTGCGCAAAGCCCTGTGCCAAGTTGGTGCCGGACTCCTCCATGCTCCTTGACATTGACCACAGGCTTTTTGGCAGGCTTCCCAATGCACCAAGCATTTCATTGTGCATACCCATCAACCTTCTTCTGTAGCCTGCCCCATCAAAGTCCTCATCTGAGTCCTCTGCAGCAGAATTCATGTCCAACCTCACCCGCCGGAGAGCTGGCACCTGCGCTATCCTTGCCCGCTGCCTGGCTGCAGGCCACTCGAGCCCTGTGACTCACCACGTGTGGATCCCGCCTTTATGCTATCCTCTAAATTACGCACAGTATAAGTTGCTGAGCTGGTGGCTGCAAGTGTTAAATTGAGTGACGGTGTGTCTTCATCTTCACTATCTTCCTTCTCTTCCACCAGTGCCTGGCCAGGTTGCAGTTCTTGGGTATCTGAAAGGAGAAAGGCACAAGGGTTGGCTTGTGGTGAGGGGAGGCGGCGGAAAGGAAGAAGTGCATGCTTACACCATCGGCAGCTTGTAAATCAGAAGAGATTGTGGGATGAGGGGGAAGTGGGATGTGAGAAGGAGGATTAGGTATGAGGATACCATCATCTTCGATGGTTTCAGCAATGGCCGTTCCAATAATGGCCAGCACCGTCTCCTCCATGGGGGTCAGGACATGCAGGTGCGCCTGTCCCCCATTGGTTACCTCCTGCTGCCTCCGGTTGTGAGCCACCTTGTCCTGCAAGAGGGAGTAAGTGTGTCAGTGAGAGTCGTGCGATATGTTTGGTGATGTGGCTGTCATGGTTGAATAGCTGGCAGTGATTTCAATCTGTGAGATGTGGGTGTGAGGCTTGTAGCAGTGGTAAGTGTGTGCTGGTGAGGTGAAGCAATTAATGTTAGGTATGAGTCCTGATTGATAGAGAGAGTGATGGGGGTATGGTGCATAGAGCAGTGGCTGAGGCTAGTGGTGCAGTTGGTGGGATATGGCATTTGACCACTCGTGTGTGAGGTCATTGAACTTCTTGAGGCATTGTATCCAGGTCCTCGGGGCTAGACTCCTGGCATTGACCTCCATGGCTATCTGCTCCCACTGCGCTCTGAACTTGTGGCCCCCTGTGGATACAGCACATCTCTCCTCCTTTCTAATTCCTCCACCAATGCCTCTAGTGCAGCATTGGAAAACTTTGGAGCACGCTCTCTCCATGTTGTGCCATTATTGAGCGTTTCCCAGGTCAGAATCAGTTGTAGAATGAATTCCAGCACCTACTCCAGCCACAATGCACCTCCCCTTTAAACAGTGCAGGCTAGCTTTAACTAGCCTCTCAAGATTCTGGCCCCCCTGCTGATGTGTGCAGCTAATTAACAGCGCAGTTAGCACTGGCTACACACAGAAATCATATAAATGAGCAGGCAGCACGAAGTTCGCTTGCTGCCTGCATTACATTGAACGGGCGCAGGTTAATCGCACATCACAATCCCTGTGCCTGTTTTCGGGGGCAATTGAATTTGGCCCCTTGATATCTTTCAGTTTAAAGTAACCTGTTCCAACCTACAGTGCACATTCCCCCTCGACTGTTGTCATCTACTGGGCCCCTGGACTGTACTCCACTGGGCTTAGTTTTACTTGGTTTCAGGGTGGAACTCTGCTTTTTCCTGGCCAAATACCATTCCCCTGCTGGCCTGTGGGCTTTATTATGACCGGCACTTCATCATTGCATTCCATGCAGATTGTGGGGTAGAAATTGGTCCCTGCATGTTTTCTGACACTGAATCAGCGCCTGAACTCCTGGGCACCATTAAGTAGTGAAACCCTAATTAACATTGAATTAGCGGGCTGCCAGTGCTAGTCCTGCTATTCATGGCCGCTCATCAAATTGGGACCCCGGAAATGATGTGCCTACGATACCATTTAAAGGCAGCCTTCACCTCTTAAAGGGGAGGTGCACTTTGGCTACTGAACATTGCAATCTGCCATGGTCATGCATGAAACAGCTGATGGCCCCCAAGATCTCAGATGATGCCCTGGGAGTCCTGGTGGAAATCCCATCCTTTTATTTAAATCCATCCATGGCCTCACCATTCCCTATCTCTGTAACTTGCTCCAGCACTACAGTACCCCTGCCACCCCCCCCCCCCACCCCCCACCCCCCGCTGTTCCACTGATTCTGGCCTTGTGTATGCCCCCTTCTGCCACCCCACAATTAGTGGCCGTGACTTCAAGTGCCTAGGCTCCACCTTTGGAATTCCCTCCTTAAAGCCCTCTGCCCCTCCAGCTCCCTCGCCTGCTTTAAGACTCTCCTTAAAAGCTACCCCTTCAACCAAGCTTTCAGTGACCCATCGTAATCTCAGTTTCTCTGGCTCAGGATCTATTTTTGTCTTGCATCTCTAAAGTATCTTGGGACACTTTTCTGCATTAATGGTATTATATAAATACAAGTTTTTGTTTTTGTTAAATAGTTTATTCTGAATGTTGTTAACTAACCCTTAGTTCCCCTTTTATGACAACAGAGTACTTTCTAAATGGCGAAAAGCTAGAAACAGTGGAGGTCGAAAGAGACTTGGGGGTCCAAGTACATAGATCATTAAAATGACATGAACAGGTGCAGAAAATAATCAAAGGGGTAAAAATTCAGTTGGTTGCGCCTCCCGTTAGCGCCTTAAGAGGGCGCTAATGGGGCGCAAAGCCTCTAACGCCCGGGCGCAGCGATGTTTGCGCCACTCGGGAACTTAACTAGAGATTGTGCGGCGGCGCTAAAACGTACCGCTGCGACCACCTGCGCGCGCAGATTGTGACGTCATTCCATGGTGCAACGCCCTTGTGGCGCCCCGGAGCGGAAATTGAGTGGCGCCCCCTGCCTTATCGCCTGGCGCATCCAACGACCGGAAGACTGGAACGCTATCAATCGTTGTGGGGCTGGGGGGGGGGGCGCTATTTAAAGGGGGCCTCTTCCTGTCTTTTTCTGTGGTCGACATTTTTGCACCACTCGTTCTGAGAGAGAGAGAGAGATTCGGAGAGAGAGAAAGAGAGACTTCTACATTGACTCAACGCTTTGTGAGGTAGTTTTGCCTATTGATCCTAACTTCGCTGGTACTTTAGTTGCTGTCCTTCATTACTTTGCTTGCAAAGAGAATATGGGGGCTGCACTGATTGGGGGCGTCGTCCTGCTCCAGCTGAATCGGAGGATACAGAGACGCAGAGAGAGAGTGGCAATGATGGCCAGACGGAGGAGGGCCATCAGGCGTATGTACAGGAGAGCTTACCCTCCCAGGATATATCGTGAACAGCTCTCCTACATCCATATGTCTGAGGAGCTGTGTTTGCGAAGGCTGCGATTCAGCAAGGAGGTGGTCACTGAGCTCTGCCACCTGCTGCAGCCAGATCTGCAGCATCAACTGAGGTCCAGGACGTCTCTGTCGGTGGCAGTGAAGGTCACAGTGGCTCTCAACTTTTACGCTACTGGCTCATTTCAAGCTGCTGCTGGGGACCTCGCCAATATCTCCCAGTTCGCGGTGCATTGCTGCATCTGGCAGGTCACAAATGCCATCTTTAAAAGGAGACGAGAGTTCATCTCTTTCCCCATGACCCCAGACAAGCAGCGTGACCGCGCTCTGGGCTTTGCGAGGGTAGCGGGCTTCCCCATGGTGCAGGGCGCCATTGACTGCACGCATGTGGCTTTGCGTGCTCCGCATGAGAATGCCGAGGAATTCCGGAACAGAAAGGGGTTCCATTCCTTGAATGTTCAGTTGGTCTGTGACCACAGACAGCTGATACTCGCTGTCACTGCCCAGTATCCTGGCAGCTGCCACGATGCTTTTATCCTGCGCCAGACTACTGTGGCAGAACTTTTCGAGGCACCGCATCAGCCAGTTGGTTGGCTTCTCGGGGACAAGGGGTATGCATTGAGCACCTGGCTGATGACACCGCTCCGTACGCCCAACACCCCTGCTGAGCTGCGGTACAATGAGAGCCATCAAGCTACCAGGAACATAATTGAGCGCACAATCGGCGTGCTGAAGCAACGGTTCCGCTGTCTCGACCATTCTGGAGGAGCCCTGCAGTACTCGCCTGAGCGAGTATCGAACTTCGTAGTCGTGTGCTGCATGTTGCATAACATGGCAATCCTCAGGACCCAGCCAATGCCACCAGGCCTTGGAGCACCACCAGAGGAGGAGGAGGAAGAGGAGGAAGAGGACGAGGAGGATGATCATCAGCAGCACCAAGGCGGGAGGGCGGCCCACAATGGTCAAACTGCAAGGGCCGTCCGTCAATGGCTAATAGCAAGCCGCTTCTAGGGCCCCTGCCATTGCTAACAACATTAATGAACCCAGCACGCAACCCCTAAGCCGGCCAAGGCACCAATAATTCCAACCACCAACCATGTATATTTTGAATACAGAAACTTATTTATTTTACAAACTCTGTGTGTGTCAATTCCTCATGACAAACTCATAGAAATAAACACAAAAAAACAGTCAATAACATAACTGGTTCTCACAACCTGGAGATAATGTCCAAAACACTAAACAAAAGTTGGACCATGAACCTTGACCTTTAATAAAAAAATGACCAGCATTTTGTCACACCTCCTACTTTTTGCCCTTCGAGGGTGATCTCCTTCCCTTGCGCACTTCCCCCCTTCTAACCCTACTGCTCCTCCGTAATGGGACCTCAGTGGCTGCAGCAAGGCTGGTGGAAGGCTGCTGCTCGTCAGACCCTGACACTGCAGATGCCCCTGAAGGACGGCCTCGACCAGTTCTGGGCCTGGAGGGCCCGGCTGCAGACTGCACCAACTCTGCATGGGCGGCAGCAGTCTGTCCTACAGGCGGTGGCAAGTGCAGTGGAGAAGTGACAGTGTTGGCAGCAGGAATGCTGTCATCGTGAGAGAGGACAGCAACTCCCTGCTCGCCCGACACACTGGCACTCCCACGGGGCAGCACTTCAGCATCCGGAGCAATCTGCTGGAGCACAGATTGCTGGCCTGCTGCGGCGCGGTGACAGCCCCGGGGACATGTGCACGAACCATCGAGTTTGGCAGCAGTCTGTGCTCGCGTGGCCTCAATCTGAGTCTGTATGAGAGCAGTCAGAGATGGGATCACGGCAGCCAGTGACTGAATTGCAGCACTAAGCGTTAGTGTGGCATCCGCCTGTGCTACAGCGATGTGCTCCACACTCCTTGCCAGTGACTCAATGCATTCGGGCACCCTTCCCACTGCACCCATGAGCTCAGTGTGCATGCCCACCGCCTGGGTGTTCATTTCTGCGATCAGCCGCTCCTCCTCTGCGTCCATTGCAGTAGGAGTGTCTGGCATACTCTCCCTCTGGGGAGAAGGCCCCCGTTCTTCCCTACCCCCCCCATGGCGTTGCTGCAGCCCACTGGGTCCTGGAGCTTCACCCTCATCAGACCCTTCCCCCCTGCTCCCCTCCAGGGAAGGCGTGTTCCCAGTGTGGGCATGGGCTTCCTCGGGAGAGGGTGGCACTGATGCTCCGGCTTCCTCTTCCTCCTCGGCTGCAGCATCACTCCCAGTGGCAGCTTCAGGGCCCGTCTCCTCAGCTGGTGAATCACCATCTGAAAGCAGGGAGGTACAAGAGTGGCTTTAGCGTGAGGACAGGGTGGCAGTAAGGGAGGAATAAGTGCAGCGAGTTAGCAAGTTGGATTGAAAGTGTCAAAGGCTGGTGTTGTGAGGGACAAGTGGAAGGACAGAGGACAAAAAGGTGATGACCTTACCATTGCTGTCCAGAACGGGGTCAGCGTCTCCAGTGGCGACGGGACCGATCACCCGGCTTGCCACAATCCTGTGGACGCGCTCCTCAAGATCGCTGAGGGGTTGCAGCTGAGGCCGCCCTCCACCTGTCCGTTGCTGCTGTCTCCGATTATGCGCCAGCTTGGCCTGTAAGAAAAAGGACAGCATCTGAGTAAATATACAGCCATGGTCTTGCCTGATGTGCCTCCCATAGGTGAATAGCCCTTACTGTATACAGCCATGGTCTTGCCTGATGTGCCTCCCATAGGTGAATAGCCCTTACTGTATGCAGCCATGGTCTTGCCTGATGTGCCTCCCATAGGTGAATAGCCCTTACTGTATGCAAAGTGTGGAATGTGTGTGTGTGTTTCATGAAAGGGCCATAGGTGTTGGATGAGTGTTGTGCATTGGGGTTTTAAGACCCTCTGGCCATAGAGTGAGGTTGAGATGGAGGGATGGAGAGGTATTGAGAAAAAGCCACTCACCCTGACGACCCAAGTGAGGTCGTTGAACTTTTTGCGGCATTGAGTATGGGTCCTGGGCACCATGCTCCTGGAGGAGACGCTCTGAGCCACCTCCCTCCACACTCTTCTGAACTCGCGTGGCAAAGGCCTCCTGCCACTCTCAGGGAAGAGCATACATCTTCTGCGCTCCACCGCGCCAACCAGAGCATCCAAGGGCCGCTCGGTGAAGCGATGAGCGCGTTCTCTCACCCTCTCCATCCTTGGCAGCAAAATGGATTCACAGGTCTCTCCAGGCCGAGATTCAAGGCTGCAATGAGCAGGGTGTGGCTGGGGAGCAAGTTGGCCCCCCCCCGCTTTAAGAAGTGGCCGGCGCCAGTGTGTCTGTGTTCCCTCGCTAACTGGCAGCAGCTGCGCTGCGCTCGTGCGCTGAGTTAGCGCCTCACTGCTCGGCCTTTGCGCCTTAAGACAGGTGTGCAGCGCCTGATTTAGCGCTCCACTCACCTCCCGGGGCGGTAAAAGTGAAGTTTCCAGTCAGTGCCGATAATTAGCGCCAGGCGCTAATATTTGCGTCCAGACGATATTTGCGCCCCAAATGGGGCGCGACCTAATTTTTACCCCAAAAAGTCTAATGGAATGCTGGCCTTTATATCTGGAGGACTAGAATATAAGGGGGTAGAAGTTATGCTGCAGCTAAACAAAGCCCTGGTTAGACCAGACCTGGAGTACTGTGAGCAGTTCTGGGCACCACACCTTAGGAACGATATATTGGTCTGGGAGGGAGTGCAGCGTAGGTTTACCAGAATGATACCCAGACTCCAGGGGTTAAATTACGAGGAGAATTACACAAACTAGGGTTGCATTCCCTAGAATTTAGACGGTTAAGGGGTGATCTGATCGAAGTTTTCAAGATATTAAGGGGAATAGATAGGGTAGATAGAGAGATACTATTTCCACTGGTTGGGGAGTCTAAGACTAGGGGGCATAGTCTAAAAATCAGAGCCAGATCTTTCAGGAGTGAAATTAGGAAACACTTCTGCACACAAAGGGTGGTAGAAGTTTGGAACTCTCTTCCCTAAACGGCAGTTGATGTTAGATCAATTGTTAATTTTAAATCTGAGATTGATAGATTTTGTTAACCAACGGTATTAATGGATATGGGGCAAAGGCGGTTATATGGAGTTAGGTCACAGATCAGCCATGATCTCAGGCTCGAGGGGCTAAATGGCCTACTCCTGTTCCTATGTCCTGACAGCATAAAGTACCCAGCACCAGAGAAGATAGAGGTACCAAAAAGATCCTTGACTTGGGGCAATTTCAGTACTTTTAAAATGAGATATAAATCTGAAGATTTCACATAATGAAGACCACAATGCTGCCATAAGAAAGCTGCAGAACGGTTTGTTTCTTCTTGCATTCTTTATAGGTTGGCCAGCACTGGGCTATAAAGCCAGGCAGCAAAGCAAGATCATGTGATCATTAGGAACATGAATAATGTCCCCAACTTCAACTCCCTTTCAGTATATGTATAAAATGGTCAGAAAGTATCATTGGAATACTTTTATTTATAATTAGTCAAAATGCCAAATAGTAATTGAAGTGTCAGTCTCGGCTCAGTGGTAACACTCTTGGCTATGAGTCAGAAGATTGTGGGTTCAAGCTCCCCCTTCACAGACTTACGTAAATAATCTAGTGCAGTGCTGAGGGAGCATGTGTTGTTTTTTATGAATGATACCATAAACTGAATCCCTGTCTGCTTTCTCAAATGGAAGTAAAAGTTCCCATGGCTCAATTTGAACAAGAGCATGGGAGTTATCCTGGTGTCCTGGATAACCTGCATCCCTTAACAGACACCACCAAACAGGATTATCTGCTCATTTATCTTATTGCTGTTTGTGGGACCTTTCTGTGTGCAAATTGGCTGCCTCATTTCCTTACATTATAACAATGATTACACTTGAAAAATACTTCATTGGTTGTAAAGTGCTTTGGGAGGTCCTGAAGTCACGAAATGCGTTATATAAATGCAAGTCTTTTCTTTCTATAATTTTACAAAACTATGTTTCTTTCTTTCAGATGCTCACACCTATTGAAAGTGGAATAGCAATAAACGCCATTCGGTGATATAGTTTGACATGCACCCACAAGATAAGAACATAAGAAATAGGAGCAGGAGTCGGCCATTTGGCCAATCGAGCCTGCTCCGCCATTCAATAAGATCATGGCTGATCTTCTACCTCAACTTCACTTTCCTGAACTATCCCCATATCCCTTAATTCCCTTAATATTCAAAAATCTATCGATCTCTGTCTTGAATATACTCAACGACTGAGCCTCCACAGCCACAGGGGTAGAGAATTCCAAAGATTCACCACCCTCTGAGTGAAGAAATTTCTCCTCATCTCAGTCCTAAATGGCCGACCCCTTATTCTGAGACTGTGACCCCTGGTTCTAGACTCCACAGCCAGGGGAAACATCCTCCCTGTATCTACCCTGTCAAGCCCTGTAAGAATTTTGTTTGTTTCAATAAGATCACCTCTCATTCTTCTAAACTCTAGAGAATATAGGCCTAGTCTACTCAATCTGTTCTCATAGGACAATCCTCCCATCCCAGGAACCAGACTGGTGAACCTTCATTGCACTCCCTCTATGGCAAGTATATCCTTCCTTAGGTAAGGAGACCAAAACTGTACACAATACTCCAGGTGTGGTCTCACCAGGGCTCTATATAATTGCACTAAGACGTCTTTACTCTTATAGTCAAATCCTCTTGTAATAAAGGCCAACATACCATTTGCTTTCCTAATTGCTTGCTGTACCTGCATGTTAACTTTCAGTGATTTATGTACAAGGACACCCAGGTCCCTCTGAACACCAACATTTCCCAATCTCTCACCATTTAAAAAATACTCTGCTTTTCTATTTTTCCTACCAAAGTGGATAACTTCACATTTCTCCACATTATATTCCATTTGCCATGTTCTTGCCCACTCACTTAGCCTATATCCCCTTGAAGCCTCCTTGCATCCTCCTCACAACTTACATTCCCACCCAGCTTTGTATCATCAGCAAACTTGGATATATTACATTTGGTCCCCTCATCCAAATCATTGATGTAGATTGTGAATAGCTGAGGCCCAAGCACTGATCCTTGCGGTACCCCACTAGTTACAGCCTGCCAACCCGAAAATGACCCATTTATTCCTACTCTCTGTTTTCTGTCCGTTAACCAATCCTCAGTCCATGCTAATATATTACCCCAATCCCATGAGCCCTAATTTTGTTTAATAACCTCTTGCCAGATGCCAGCTCCACTGTATCAAATTGTGATATAGAATCACAAAAATATAAGGAACCATGGAACATTTCTTAATTTTCTAAGTATTTTCTCAGTATGTGAACATTATGCTGTAATATGACACAATGTGTGATGTAACAGGGCATGGTGCAAACTCACAACTTTCTGCATCAGCGGAACTGTTAAAGAAGCGCATTTTACAAGTTTAAAGTCTTTTTTTTAAACGTATTTTTAAAAAAAATATTTTGAACCTGAAAGGATCCTTGCTGCTTCAATGCTCCAGTCTGCTTGTATTTAATGGGGACTGATAACAGCTGTATGAAATTCAATGGGGTATCAGACTGATAGAAATACATTTCTGCAGCTTGCCTGTCACTGCTGGGAAATGAGTTCTGTTACTTCTCAACTGGCCCACTGGGTGGAGTGCTAACCACACACCAGCCTTTCATTCTGAAAACAGTGTGGTCAGACAACACAGGCACCCTCAGCTTGGAAAACAGTGTGATCCTGAGGAGAAAGACTATGGACTCCTCACATCCCTCTTTTTCTGAAGTGCAACAAAGCCCAATTGGGGTTCTTCAGGATAGTTGCCAACGATGCCCCGATTGCTTGGTATTTTCAGTGAGGTGAATAAACCAGTTCCATTGTTCATCACTTCCCATGCAGCATTCTCTTCATGTGAAACTCAACATCATGATCTAGTTTTAGAGAATAGTGTAGTTAGGCAAGCGACTGCCAGAAATGGAACTCGAACCTATTAACTAACTATGCTAGCAGGCTAAGTTGATGCTGTTTTAACACAGCTGACTGACATTAGAGTGACCTATTGAACTTTGAAGTTATTTTTGCTTAATTGCTATTTCACACTAGCAGGAAGCCAAGGGAAGTAAACATGGGTCAATTTGCCTACTTGTTTCTTCAGCAGTCTGCCCACACATTAATGAACTGACCTTGGATTAACTGGAGTTATTTCCCTGGGGAGTTATGCCAGACATTTCCTTTCTGAGTATTGACAACTAATTGTGGAAGGCTGGAGGTAAGGGTCAGTGCACTCACATCTGTAGAAGCCCACTTCCTGTGCTTTACAACACATTTAATAATAACAGCTTTATTCATCTATTGCACAGACATAAGACCCAAGGATACACACTGAACAAAGGATTGCCAGGAGTTTGGTTTACAATTAGCGGAAAATGTGAATGATACTTTTAACACAATAGGGCCATTTTTCATCTGCTTAGTGCCCAGGGAACGCTTATTATCCGAGCGCAAAGCAAAGGAAACAGGTGGAGGCCACTAATGCTGGATCTCCTCTCCCTTTGTGCTGCACAGGTCTCTTGAGAATCTCCCCAGGTGGAGAGGAGCGCTTGGACCTACAGCAGGTGCAAGCGTGGAGATTCGGTGGACAGGATGTATGGGTCGCCCTGCCTCATTATCCTGTGTCAATGTCAGGTGGGCACGCATTGTAATTACAACAGTGACTACACTTCAGAAGAACCTCATTGGCTGTAAAACGCTGTGGGGTGCCCTGAGGTGGTGAAAGGCACTATTGAAATGCAAGTCTTTTTTTATTATGAAGTGCGCTGGAGTACCAGATGGTTTTTGCCACGGTTACATCAGAAAGATCACAGATGGATCATGCAGCAGGACCAATAACATTGTTGCTTTTGCCACTGACCAATAGTAGCAAAGTGAGAAAACAAAATAATTCTACAGAGCTCAGACGGTCATCAAGTGCAGCCACATTGCCATTTGGGTCCCAGACATAATGCTGTGTTTTATATGACCCGAAGGGGATTTTTTCATCACGGTATGGAGACAATGGGGATGAAATTTAACTTCAATAGGAACGCAAAACAGACAGTAGTGGATTGGCTGCCCATTGTACTTCTTTTTTCAAAAAATTGGGCAGGATATATGACAGGCGGACGATCGGCTATCGCCTGTTTTGTGCCCCTGTAAAAGTTGAATTTCATCCTCAATTTGTAGCCAGCAGCACAGGATCATGCCGACCAATGTCTGGTTCCCTGGAAATTCTCACAATACATTCATTTTAAAGCAGTCACCAATGCCATCTTTACTTGAGAAGTCGCACAACACCAGGTTATAGTCCAACAGCTTCATTTGAAATCACAAGCTTTCGGAGCGCTGCTCCTTCGTCAGGTGAAGTGTCAGTCAGTCTTCACCTGACGAAGGAGCAGCCGCTCCGAAAGCTTGTGATTTCAAATAAAGCTGTTGGACTATAACCTGGTGTTGTGCGACTTCTCACTTTTGTCCACCCCAGTCCAACACCGGCATCTCCGCATCTTTACTTGAAGCAGAATAAATACTGGAAGGACGACTCCATGTAGACCAAGGTGACCGATGTAGCCAAGGTTCATGACACCCATGCACAACCACTGACAAAAAAAGAGCACAGGTGCAATTATGTTTGTGCTACAAACAGAATGAATATAAAGCATATCATTGGTATCTTGAAGCAGCACTTTGCATGTCTGGACTGACGAGGGGCAGTTTTACAGTACAACTCTAGCGAGGTGGTTTCCAGAAAGAATTGTTGTCTGCTGCATGCTCCATAACTTCACCCTGAAAAAAGTTTCAGCATGCTCCTCAATGACCAGAATGGCCAAGTCAAAGTGTCAGTGAGGAATTAGCGGTGGTACCATCACTGCAGCAAGGAAAACGGGCAGGCAAGGCATTCATTTTAGAAACGTTCCCAACTGACACAACTATACCATTTCTTAAACAAAAAGTAAAAAAAACTGCAGACACTGGAAATCTGAAACAAATACAGGAAAAAAATCACTTCAGATGTTCAACCAGCTCCTGTTTTCCACTTAAGCACTTTACAGATCATTCAATTTCTTCCTGCATTTCCCTCCCCTTCCCCTTCCCCTTGTTCTGTTCCGTTTTAAATGCTATTCATCTGTAAAGTCTTCCAATCTGATGAAGGGTCTACAGCTGAAACATTAACTCATCTCTTCTCTCCACAAATCCTGACAGCCTGGGGGATTCTGAGGGCCTTAGATTTCCTTGGGCTGTACATGTGGGAGGGCCCTGCCTGTGATCAACCAACAACAAGTCTGCCATAATTGATACACAAGGCACTTACTGGAGAGTGGCCAGCAGTATACAAACTGTATCCTCCCGCTCCCGATTCCTTGTAGTGCTTAACTGTAAATCTGACTTTATTTGCGCTGTAATGGCGAATTAAAAAGCAGTTTAGTTGACTAAACACTTACTTTTGCCTCCCAGTGCTATTTCAAACTGACTGAGACGACTGGAAGAATTATTTAAAGGGACACTCACTTGCAGGCATTTGGTTCATTAGGCTTGGTGTGCTTTTGTGACTAGTAGATTGGAAAGCCATTTCGGAGCTTGGAGATTGCTGCTTCTTCTTCATCCGTATACCTCACTCACCCTGACTAAGCATTTACAGCGATTCATGGTTGCCATTTTTGCTTCTTTATTCTGCACAGAGGAGCAGTTGGAGGAAAACGAACAGCAGCAAACTCAGCAAGTAGGCCAGTTGGAGCACAGCAGGTGAGGAAGGCTGCTCGTAGAAGGCCACAGGGTCCATAGGCCTAGAGTCACTGGCCTGGACATCTCTGAGGAGCAGTGTGTCAGGAGGCTGTGCTTCACCAGGCAGGCTGTTACACATCTGTACAGCTTCCTGCGGCAGGACCTGCTGTCTGCTGGACCAGGGACCAAGCTTTGTCAGTGGCTGTGAAAGTCTCAGGCTCCTTCCGGACTGCTACAGGAGACTTCAGCCGCACCTCCCAGTCTGCAGTGCACAGCTGCATTAAGCAGGTTACCAATGCCCACTTAACCAGAACCAAACAGTACAGCACTTTCTCAAATGACTCCAATAGCTAGAAAGAGAGCTCTGGGATTATCAGCAGTGTCCGGCTTCCGTTGTGTACGGGGCATCATTGACTACCATGAGGGCACCAGAGGACAAGACAGAAGCTTTTTCTCAACAGGATAAGGCTTTCATTCCATCAATGTCTAACTGGTGTGTGCTCACTGCTGAAGGATCATGCAAGGCTGTGCAGTTTCATTGGCAGCAGCCACTACGCTTTCATCTTGAGATACCCACTGTTCCACCCCTCCAGGAATTTCAGAGGTTGGCTGCTAGGGGACAAGGGATACCCACTGCATACTTGGCTGATGACAGCCCTCTGCAACTCCACCATGCCTGAGCAGAACTCCACCATGCCTGAGCAGAACTCCACCATGCCTGAGCAGAACTCCACCATGCCTGAGCAGAACTCCACCATGCCTGAGCAGAACAGATAGAATAATAGCCATGGGACCACTAGGAAGATCATTCAACACACCATTGGCATTTAGAAGCTAAGGTTCCAGTGCCTTGATCAGTCGGGTGGAGCCCTGAGATATGCCCCAGATAAAATGGGTTGTATCATGATAGTGTCTGCATTCTGAAGAACATGGCTATGTAACAAAGATTGGAGTTGATGGAGGCAGGCAACAGGAAGAGGCATCAAGGTGAGGGAGCAACAAAAGAAGGAGGGATGGAACAACACCTGGTAGCCAGAAGCCTAGGATCTCTCAGCACTTTCATTAACAGGCAGTTAAGTAGCTATAATCCCCTTCCCGCCAGGTTCAGCGAGGCGAGCAGTGGGTCTGCGGGGGTCGGAGGGGTCCAAAGGTGCACTGTGGAGGTAAGTGATGGGTGCAAGTGTGGAGAGGTAAGTATGTGAGGTGAGTGAAAAGTGATAGAAAATGTTTCCTTACCTTTGTTTCTTCCTGCAGGCTTCAATAGTTGGGGAACCGGAAACTCCTCATCTCACCGGCAGAGATGACAGAATGGCTGCTGCATTCTCCGATGCAACAGCCATCTGATTTCTGCTCAGCAGATAGGTTTGATGAGTCTTGAATACAAGGACTCATCAAACAACAGAGAATGTCAGTGTTTGACAGCTTCACTAGCGTGGGTTGGCCACAAGTCGATGGAGGCGGGACTAAAACCCGACAAGCAGCAGTCCCGCCTCCAACACGCCCCCATTGGCAAAATCACCCCCACAAATTAGAGTAAAGAGAAAAATAAACCAAAGATGTAAGAATTTAGATTGCTTAGAAACTTACTAATGAGTGCTCCACAATTAGCGCCCCCTGCCCCATCCCGTGCCACAGACATCAGGCTTCCGCCAGTGAACTAAACACCTCATTCTACCAAACCCCAGGGTCCCCTCCAAAGTGCTGCCAAACCCCAGGAACATCTTCCCCAATGCTACCGAAGCCGAAAACCCATTCACCAAACCTTACAACCTTACTCCTGCTCCCAGTACTGCTAAACGCCAGCTACCACCTCCAAACTGGCGCATCTTGCATGCCATCTTGCTGTGTAAACTTGGCTTTAAAAAGGGCAAGGAATAAAAATTAAATACATACAGGTAAAGGAATATATATAGAAAAATAATAAAGGCCGCTCATTTATGGTTTTCACAGAATAATGGACAGAATTGCAATTCCTAAAGCACCAGTAAAGATCCATGTAATAAAAACAGAATTTGATTTATCCAGTCACTGTACATCAATGGCCCTAATAATATACTGTGCATGACATGATATAATCTCTCTATAGTTATAAAACCACAAATCCTCTGGGGGAGAAATTCGGTATCGCAAAGTTTAGCACCTGGTGCTAATTATCGCCTCCGACTGCAAACTTGGCTTCTATCGCCCCTGGAGGTGATTGGAGCGCTAAATCAGGTATTACACACCATCTTAAGGAGCTAATACCGAGGAACGAGGCGCTAACGCAAAGCTCATGTGATGTCAGTCAGCAATGGAACACAGACACACTGGCGCCGGCCAGTTCTTAAAGGGAAGGGTCGATCTTGCTCTCCTTCCACACCCTGCTCATTGCAGCCTTGAATCTGGGCCTGGAGAGACCTGTACATCAATTCTGCTGGAAAGAACAATGGAGAGGTCCAGGGAAAGAGCTCAGAATGCAGCCCTCATAGTCTCTTCTAAATCAATGCAAGGAAGGTCAAATCAAAATGAACCTGCAAAGTGCTGCTCAGTACCCAAAACTCCTTCACACAGTGTTGAATCTCTCCAGAAGTCTCTCTCTTTCTCTCAGAATGCGTGGCGCAAAAATGTCGCTGACAAAAAAAGGCAGGAAGCGGTCACCTTTAAATAGCGCTCCCCCAGTCCCTTCCTGACTGCAAAACGCTCCCCTCAACCTATCGTTGCTAGAGGCAGGTGGTAAGACAGGGGGTGCCACTCAATATCCGGTCCGGGGTGCTACCGGGGCGTTGCACGCTTGACTGACGTCACGATCTGCGGGCGCAGGAGATCATGGCGGTAGTGTTTAGCGCCGCTGCAGAATGTCTGGTCAATTTTGCGAGTGGCGCAAACATCGCCGCGCTCGGGTGCTAGTTGCTTTGCACCCCATTAGCGCCCTCTTAGGGCGCTAATGGGAGGCACAAAGCAACCAAAATTTTCCCCCTTGACTCACCAGTCACTAGATCTGATAGTTAGTAATAATAATCGCTTTTTAAGTGTTAAGCATCTAAATAATGTGATTTTTGTTGCATTAACTACTTGTCCAGGATATACTCAGCAGAAAGCTAAACACAAAACCAAATAAACTAGACTATACTGAAACCTGTTAACGATGGGACGGGTTAAGTACCCACTACAGCTAACAGTTATTGTCTGGAAAATGCTTGAATTATTCTGGGAAATGCTGTCAATAATGATTTGAAGAGCACAACTATCATTAGGAGCAGTTAACATTGCTAACAGGTCATGTATAGCACATGGACTTATTAAATGGAGGGCAAGAAAAGACCATCAAGCCCATGAATGTTCACCTTATCTGTTAGATGCTGCAACTTCATGGACTCGCCTCCAGACAGTAAGAGCATCTACAGGTATATAAAAGGGAAGAGAGTAGCTAAAGTAAACGTTGGTCCCTTAGAGGATGGGACTGGGTAATTAATAATGGGAACAGGGAAATGGCAGAGACTTTGAACAAATATTTTGTATCGGTCTTCACGGTAGAAGACACTAAAAGCATCCCAATAATAATAGATAATCAAGGGGCTATAGGGAGGGAGGAACTTAAAACAATGACTATCACTAGGGAAAAAGTACTAGGCAAACTAATGGGACTAAAGGCTGACAAGTCCCCTGCACCTGATGGCCTACATCCTAGGGCCTTAAAAGAAGTGAGAAGTCGCACAACACCAGGTTATAGTCCAACAGCTTTATTTGAAATCACAAGCTTTCGGAGCGCTGCTCCTTCGTCAGGTGAAGTGAAGAGATGCATATAGGCACAGCATATATAGTCAGAGAACACTGCCAGATGATTACAGTTACGTGCATATCGACACAGACGTCAAGTTTCTACAGAGATGCAAGAAAGCAGACAAGATCCCGAAAGGACTACAGATCACGAACCCACTCAAGTCGACATACAACACAGACTACACTGAGAGACTCTGCCGTCATACCTCTCGCACACTCCTCAACCATCTCGTACACCAGCTCTACAGCAGACGCCGCAACCTCGAAACCAAGATAGAGTCCATGTTCTCAGCCTGTGCTCAGGACACAGCAAACCAGCTACGAGACACCGCCAAACAGACGAGGCAACGGAACTACACTGCCTACATGCACACCAAGAACAGGAAGCTTGAGAAACTTGGCATCACCACCAGCAGCAACCAAGCCTCCCCCGGTACCACGGTTGCAACCACAGGGAAGTCCATTGTCAACTTGTCCGACCACACCCTTCAACCAGACGAAATCAAAGTTCTCAGCCGAGGGCTCAATTTCTGCCCCACCACCAAAATGGACCCCATCGGTCTCGCGGCAGACACAGAGGAATTCATCAGGAGAATGAGGCTCCAGGAATTCTTCCACGAATCCCAAGATGTCAGCAGCGAACCCAATGAGACAATCAATGATCCGGAACAGCAGACAGAGGGACCCGCAGTGCAGCAACCGAAGAAGAAAGAGTCAAATTGGACCCCTCCGGAGGGTCGCTGCCCTAAGCTTGACATGTATGCTCAAGCTGTCAGGAGATGCATCAACGCCAGATTCATCAGCCGCACTCACAAGACAGTCCAGAATGTCACCCGAGCACAACGCAACGCCATCCACGCTCTCAAGACCAACCGCAACATTGTCATCAAACCAGCGGACAAAGGAGGAGCCATCGTCATACAGAACAGAATAGACTATTGCAAAGAAGCATACCGACAACTGGACAACCAGGAACACTACAGACAGTTACCCGCAGATCCGACCAAAGAACACACCCGCCAACTCAATAAACTGATCAAGACCTTCGATCCAGACCTTCAAAGCATCCTACGTGCTCTCATCCCACGTACTCCCCGCGTGGGAGACTTCTACTGCCTCCCAAAGATACACAAAGCCAACACACCCGGACGTCCTATCGTATCAGGCAACGGAACCCTGTGTGAGAACCTCCCTGGATACGTCGAGGGCATCCTGAAACCCATCGTACAGGGAACCCCCAGCTTCTGTCGCGACACTACAGACTTCTTACAGAAACTTAGCACCCACGGACCAGTTGAACCAGGAACACTCCTCGCCACGATGGACGTATCGGCACTCTACACCAATATCCCCCACGATGACGGCATCGCTGCGACAGCCTCAGTACTCAACATCAACAACAGTCAATCTCCAGACGCCATCCTACAACTCATCTGCTTCATCCTTGACCACAATGTCTTCACCTTCGACAACCAGTTTTTTACCCAAACACACGGAACAGCCATGGGGACCAAATTCGCACCCCAATATGCCAACATCTTCATACACAAGTTCGAGCAAGACTTCTTCACTGCATAGGAACTCCAACCAACGCTATACACCAGATACATCGACGACATTTTCTTCCTATGGACCCACGGCGAAGAATCACTGAAAAGACTACACGATAACATCAACAAGTTCCATCCCACCATCAAACTCACCATGGACTACTCCTCAGAATCGGTTTCATTCTTGGACACACAAATCTCCATCAAAGACGGACACCTCAGCACTTCACTCTACCGCAAGCCAACGGACAACCTCACGATGCTCCACTTCTCCAGCTTCCACCCTAACAACGTTAAAGAAGCCATCCCCTATGGACAAGCCCTGCGAATACATAGGATCTGCTCAGACGAGGAGGAACGCGATGGACACCTACAGACGCTGAAAGATGCCCTCATAAGAACGGGATATGACGCTCGACTCATCGATCGACAGTTCCGACGGGCCACAGCGAAAAATTGCATAGACCTCCTCAGAAGACAAACACGGGACACAACCAATAGAGTACCCTATGTCATCCAGTACTTCCCCAGAGCGGAGAAACTATGCCATGTTCTTCGCAGCCTTCAACATGTCATCGATGACGACGAACACCTCGCTAAGGCCATCCCCACGCCTCCACTACTCGCCTTCAAACAGCCGCCGAACCTCAAACAGACCATCGTTCGCAGCAAATTACCCAGCTTTCAGGAGAACAGCGACCACGACACCACACAACCCTGCCATGGCAACCTCTGCAAGACATGCCAGATTATCAACACAGATACCATCATCACATGTGAGGACACCACCCACCAGGTACATGGTACATACTCATGTGACTCGGCCAACGTTGTCTACTTCATACGTTGCAGGAAAGGATGCACCGGAGCATGGTACATCGGCGAGACCATGCAGACACTGCGACAACGTATGAACGGACACCGCGCAACAATCTCCAGGCAAGAGTGTTCCCTCCCAGTCGGGGAACACTTCAGCAGTCAAGGACATTCAGCCTCCGATCTTCGGGTAAGCGTTCTCCAAGGTGGCCTTCGAGACACACGACAATGCAAAATTGTCGAGCAGAAACTGATAGCCAAGTTCAGCACCCATGAGGACGGCCTCAACCAGAATCTTGGGTTCATGTCACGCTACATGTAACCCCACCTGACGTAGAGTCATCCAGACTCGAGTCGTCGTTGGCTTGTTCTCTCTACACAGATGCGGCCGGACCTGCTGTGATTTCCAGCAAAAAAAGTTTTTTGTTCTCCATACAGACCCCAGCATCTACCACATTTGACCCCTTGTGACCCCACCTCATTGTCTTTGATGTGATGTTTTGCTGACTGACCTGTTTGGACACCATCCACACCTTTGATTGCCGTGATTATCTCTCTGCTGAGGTGTGATAAAGGGCAGTTAGAAAGATTAACTGTAATCATCTGGCAGTGTGACTATATATGCTGTGCCTATATGCATCTCTTCACTACACCTGATGAAGGAGCAGCGCTCCGAAAGCTTGTGATTTCAAATAAAGCTGTTGGACTATAACCTGGTGTTGTGCGACTTCTCACATTTGTCCACCCCAGTCCAACACCGGCATCTCCGCATCATGCTTAAAAGAAGTGGCTGCAGAGATAGTGGATGCGTTGGTTGTAATCTACCAAAATTCCCAACGTTGGCCGAGTTGTCTACCTCATACGTTGCAGGAAAGAATGCACCGCGGCATGGTACATCGGCGAGACCATGCAGACACTGAGACAACGTATGAACGGACACCGCGCAACAATCACCAGGCAGGAGTGTTCCCTCCCAGTCGGGGAACACTTCAGCAGTCAAGGACATTCAGCCTCGGATCTGCGGGTAAGCGTTCTCCAAGGCGGCCTTAGGAACACACGACAACGCAAAATCATCGAGCAGAAACTGATAGCCAAGTTCCGCACTCATGAGGACGGTCTCAACCGGGATCTTGGGTTTATGTCACGATACATGACGTGATCCGGACTCGAGTCGTCGTTGGCTTGTTCACAGATGTGATTCCCAGTAAAAAAGTAAAAATTTTAAAGTTTATCGTTTTACATACAGACTACAGCTTTTGACACGTTAGACCCCCTGTGACTCCACCTCATTGTCTCAGTTGTATCTTGCTATGTCTTTGATGTGGTAAGTTCCTGGCTGACCTGATTGCCTTTTGTCACACCTCGGCAGATAAACAGTCAGGATGATTAAATTTAGTTGTCTGCCATTGTAAGGTACACATGCATTGTTCTCTATCTATATATGCTTTGGCGATTCTGTATCTCTTTACTTCACCCGACGAAGGAGCAGTAACTCCGAAAGCTTGTGATTTCAAATAAAACTGTTGGACTATAACCTGGTGTTGTGCGACTTCTCAATTTTGTCCACCCCAGTCCAACACCGGCATCTCCGCATCATGGCCCCTATTCAAGAAAGGAGGGAGGCAAAAAGCAGGAAACTATAGGCCAGTTAGCCTAACATCTGTCATTCGGAAAATGCTGGAATCCATTATTAAGGAAGTAATAGCAGGACATTTAGAAAATTATAATACAATTAAGCTGAGTCAACATGGTTTTATGAAAGGGAAATCGTGTTTGACAAATTGACTGGAATTCTTTGAGAATGTAACGAGCAGAGTGGATAAAGGGGAAACAGTAGATGTAGTGTATTTGGATTTCCAGAAGGCATTCGATAAGGTGCCACATAAAAGGTTACTGCACAAGATAAGAGCTCACGGGGTTGGGGGTAATATATTAACATGGATAGAGGATTGGCTAACTAACAGAAAACAGAGAATCGGGATAAATGGATCATTTATGACAAACTGGGGTGCCACAGGGATCAGTGCTGGGGCCTTAACTATTTACAATCTATATTAATGACTTGGATGAAGGGACCGAGTGTACTGTAGCCAAATTTGCTGATGATACAAAGATAGGTGGGAAAGCAAGTTGTGAGGAGGACACAAAGGGCTGGATTTTGCCATTGGTGGTGGGTTGGGGGCAGGTCAGGTGGCCGACGGGTCCCGCACCCGCCTCCGATGTCAGGCGGGATAATTTAGCGATTTTGCCCTAATTGGGCAATTGATTCCCAGCGTGTGCGAACCCCTGGCCCAACGAGTCTTTTGGCCCTGAAAGTCACCTCTGATGACATCATTTATGATGCGGAGATGCCGGTGTTGGACTGGGGTGGACAAAAGTGAGAAGTCGCACAACACCAGGTTATAGTCCAACAGTTTTATTTGAAATCACAAGCTTTCGGAGCGGCTGCTCCTTCGTCAGGTGAAGTAAAGGAATACAAATCGACAAAGCATATATAGATAGAGAACAATGCATGTGTAACGTACAATGGCAGACGACTACATTTAATCCTCCTGACTGCCTTTTGTCACACCTCGGCAGATAAACAATCAGGTCAGCCAGGAAGGCACCACATCAAAGACATAGCAAGATACAACATTTATGACATCATTTATGCAGCTGCATTTAAGGGCTGCAAGCAGCCTTGGTTCATTTTCTGCCTTAGAACTTCTATTAGCGATTCTTCTAAGGGTTTTGTGCTCCTGATTTGTCTACTTCAAGGTCCAAGGATGCACCCCGGTTTGATTAGGACTCCCTCCAAGCTCTGGTGGAGGTAGCCAGAGCTCAGAAGGAAGTGTTGTTTCCTTCCTCTGGGAGGAAAAAACCTCCCCAGCAGACCAAAGCTGTGTGGCTGCAACTGGCACAGGAGGTCAGTGCAAGATCAATGTGCAGCAGGACCTGGCTGCAGTGCCGAAAGAGGTTTAATGACCTTCTGCACACAGGAAAAGTAAGTATCACATCACCATTACCCTCAATCTGCTCCCCATCACCTCTCATCACCAGCACTCTGCATGGTCAACCTCCTCCTCCACATCCCACTTGACCCTTACATCCCTTGCACCCTTAATCATCCCTCTCTCTCTATGTACACATTCACTTGACTATTCGACTATGCTGCCCTCACACTCCCTATCACTGTTATGCTATGACAACAACTTACGACACATAGGGAGGGCCCTTGGTATTGGGACCTCACTCCATCTTTGTCTCATTCTAAGCATCTATGCTATGGATTCTCTACACTCATTCCATCATTCTCACTCAAACTCCACTTGTGTCCCTCATTGCAGGAAAAGAGAGCCCACAATAAGAGGGAAAGGGCACAGACAGGAGGAGGGCCACCCTCAATAGCCCAGCTCACCAGCGCTGAAGAGGCGGCCCGAGAGAGCGTGGGATCCGAGGAGGATGTGCAAGTGGGGGGACGGACAGACGAGCGCATCAGAGCCAGCTGGTGACAGAATAGTTTTGCATCTCTCATTGACATTGCATGAGTCACTGATATTGCTTCTGATGCTCAAACAGATTGACTTATGATCATCTGCACAATTCCATGTGTATGCAACGTTTATATCACATGACTAACTCATTCCTTTATTCCCCCACAGGACCATCAACAGCTCCCCTCTCCCAATGCCCAGTAGCAAGAGCCTGAGCCAGAAGACTCCTCAGAGGAAGCTGCAACCTCTGAGGGCGCAGCGTCAGCAGAACTGAATGCACCCAGCACCAGCGCAGACACTCAAACCTCGGTGGGACCTTCGGGACATAGAGTAGTGTTGTCACCTAGTGTATCACAGCTCACAAGTGAGCATCAGCAGATGGTAGACACAGGGACAGCAGTGGAGAGTCCTCGTAGGAGAGCGCAGGACTCTGCCAGCTCGGCTCAGCTGCATGTGGACCCTGTGCCTCTGGGTCCATCCAGAAGGAGAGCGGTGCTGGAACTCCAGGAACAGGTGCAGGAGTCTCTGGCAGGTTTTGTCTCCAGGGTTGCTGCGAGTGTGGGGAGGATGGAGGAGTTCATCGCGAACATGAGCAGAGCCGTAGTGGAGGCTTTGGCACATGAACGCATCACCACGGAAAGGATGGCAACCTCCGTGGAAAGGATGGCTACGGTAGAGGAGAGGATGGCTCCAGCCATGGAGGAGCTAAGTCGCCAGAGTGTTGAAAACATGGTCATTGTTCAGAATAGACTGACATCTCTTGAGGAGCGATGGTCAGCTACTGAGCATAGAAACCAGATCTTCATGGAAGTCCTCTGGAGTAGGACTTCCAGTGCAGAAATGGGTCCTCATGGCCCCCCTGATGTGCAGCAAGGTGCTGTCAAGCCACTTGTTAGCTCTGAAGTGGGGCTGACCAATGAGAGGGATGTTGGTGGCAGACAACAAGGAAGTGAGGGCTCCTCTCCAAGCGCTCACACTCCCATGCCACTGCGGAGCCCTCGGTCAGAGCCCCACCAGAGTCCTCACCCAACTGAGATGGGTGTCTCATCCCCTGCACAGCCGCAGGAGCAGCAACTGTTGGCGAGCCCTCACAAACTCGGAAACCCAGAGGATGCCCACCAAAGGTGTCGAGGCAGGAGCAGCATGAAAGTGAGCAAGGGGCCTCCACATATGCTGAAGCCGCAGGGGAAGCACCACGTAGGAGCACGCGTAAGAGGAAGATAAAGCACAAGTAGTCACAAGGGTAGTCACTTGGGTGTTCTGTTGTGTTCAATTGTGAAATGCCATCCTTCAGTGAATGTTATAAAATGAAGTGATGGCAAAACTGTTGAAGTTCTGGGCTGTGTCATTTCGCAAATGGAAGTTCCACATTGAGGGCTCAGGGTGACTTGGATTTGTCATGATGGTGGTCAGAGTGATAGGAAGCCGTAGGTTCTTGTCCATTGTCTATGGTGTGGTAAGAAGGTGCGAGCCAAATGTGTTTGATTGGGCAGACTAAGCAAATCTGGCCAAGATGAGTGCATCCCTTTCATCCCGGGCAGCAATGTGCTCGCGTGCTGCTGCCGCTGGTTGATGCGCCTCCGCAAGGTCTTCATTCTTGCTCTCCTCCTCCTCCTCCTCCTCATCTGAGGAGGCTATGCGCTGAGCCACTTGTCCCTCAGGCAGCTGCAAGCCATGATGCTGTGCGAGGTTGTGAAGTGCACAGCAGACCACGACGATTCTGGAGACCCTGGTTGCTGAGTGCTGCAGGGCTCCACCTGATCTATCAAGGCATCTGAATCTCAAACAGACCATCGTTCGCAGCAAATTACCCAGCTTTCAGCAGAACAGCGACCACGACACCACACAACCCTGCCACGGCAACCTCTGCAAGACATGCCAGATCATCAACACAGATACCATCATCACATGTGAGGACACCACCCACCAGTGGAGATGGATCTCAGCTTCACCACTTCCAAAATCAGTAGACCTGCAAAAAGTTCTGCAAGACCTGAGAAAAGAAAGTTCCGCCAGCTGCAAATGATCATTGTTGAAAACTCCGTTTTTATGGTGGAGCTGCAGCTGTTAGGAAGCCAGCCACTTGTGAACCCGACAGGATTAGCTGGCTTGTTCCAGGAGAGACGTGCAGCACGCTGGAAATGTGGTAAACTCTGAAAGGCCTCTCAAAATGGGATTACAGTGGTCGTGAAATAGCCTTAAGGGCCTATCCCGCCACTTGGAGGCGGGACCAAAAGGGAGTCTGTCAGCCCGCATTTGGGAAAGTTGCACAGAGGTGGCTTGAAGGCGGGATCGGAACCCGCCGCCATTTAATGAGATCATGGCTGATCTGATCTTGGCCTCAACTCCACTTTCCCGCCCACTCCCCTTAACCCTTGACTCCCCTGTTGCTCAATTATATGTCTATCTCAGCCTTGAATATATTCAATGACTCCACCTCCACAGCTCTCTGGGGCTACTTTACCACCTGATCTGCCTTCAAACCCGCCTCCTCGGGGCTGGCAAAATCCAGCCCAAAGAGTCTCCAAAGGGATATAGATAGGTTAAGTGAGTGGGCAAAATTTGGCAGATGGAGTATAATGTGGGAAAATGTGAGGTTATCCACTTTAGTAGGAAAAATAAAAAAGCAAATTATTATTTAAATGGAGAGAGACTACAAAATGCTGCGGTACAGAGAGATCTGGGGGTCCTCGTACATGAATCACAAAAAGTTAGCATGCAGGTACAGCAAGCAATTAGGAAGGCAAATGCAATGTTGGCCTTTATTGCAAGGGGGATGGAGTATAAAAGTAGGAAAGTCTTGCTACAACTGTACAGGGTGCTGGTGAGACCACATCTGGAGTACTGCATACAGTTTTGGTCTCCTTATTTAAGGAGGGATATACTTGCATTGGAGGCAGTTCAGAGAAGGTTCACTAGCTTCATTCCTGAGATGAAGGGGTTGTCTTATGAAGAAAAGTTGAGCAGGTTGGGCCTATACTCATTGGAGTTTAGAAGAATGAGAGGTGATCTTATTGAAACATATAAGATTCTGAGGGGGCTTGACAGGGTAGATGCAGGGAGGATGTTTCCCTTCGTGGGGGAATCTAGAACTAGGGGGCATAGTTTCAGAATAAGGGGGCACCCATTTAACATGGAGATGAGGAGGAATTTCTTCTCTCAGAGGGTCGTGAGTCTTTGGAATTCTCTTCCCCAGAGAGCTGTGGAGGCAGAGTCATTGAATATATTCAAGGCTGAGATAGACATATAATTGAGCAACAGGGGAGTCAAGGGTTAAGGGGAGTGGGCGGGAAAGTGGAGTTGAGGCCAAGATCAGATCAGCCATGATCTCATTAAATGGCGGAGCAGGCTCGAGGGGTCGAATGGCCTACTCCTGCTCCTATTTCTTATGTTCTTATGTTCTCCTGAACTGCTAATAATGCGAACTGCAAGGGAGGCAAGTAAACGGCCTGTGGCCGATTACAGGAAAAAACTTTGTGAAATTCCTCACTGACTCCCAAATGCAATTAAACAAACTCCAGGAGACTATGGATACCCATGATGCATTACTAGATATCCTTAATTAACTACAGCCACCCACCACCCCCTCCCCCACTGATATCCAAGTCTCAAAATTATACCAGACTGGCAAAGACCATTTCATCAGGCCAAAGGTAACGACTTTCCACCCCACTTTACTTCTTATCCTCGGGTCAGGCTCCCTAATCCCGCTAGGAGCCCACCAAAGATATTTAAATTACCTTTAATGCAAGAAATTGGCTGGGGTGAGGGGTGGGCTTTAGGGCCCCCATCATTAACTCCACTCCCTCGTCATTGACTTCATTGCCCTCCATGGCTACTTGCTCAGACCAAATTAGACTGTGGAAAACTTTGCTGTCTGATTCAACTTAGAGCTGAGCATGAATTCCCACATCCTATCCATCACCAAGACCACTAACTTCCACATGCACAATGTCCTTTCCTCTTGCTCATACTTCATTCTACTGCCGTCAAAATCTGTTTCCACACTTTTGTCACTTCTAGGTTTAATTTCTCCAATGCCCTCCTAGCTGGAATCCCATCCTACATAAACTGCAAATTATCTTGTCCCACACAAGGTACCACTCACCCATCATCTTTGTTCTTGTGGACTCAATCTGGCTCCTTGGGGACGATCTTACCAGCCCTGGGGAGGCGGGTATGGAGGCGGGACTGCCGGGAAAATGGCAGAATTTGGGGACGGGTGCCCAACCCGCCTCCATGCCATCTTCCCAGGAGGCGGGTAGCCGTCCCGCGCCGGGTCCCGTCTCCTTGGAGGCGGGAAGGGATTAAAGCCTATTAACTGCCTGTCAACAGGTAGTTAACAGGCAGAAAATAGGATTATCCTCTTTTTGCCCTCACAAGTGCGGGCTTCCCGAAGGCTCCAAAACCCGTCAGCTCAGTGAGGCGAGTACTGGGTTTGTGGGGGTCGGGGGAGTGCAAAAGTGTGTTGTGAAGGTAAGTGATGGGTGCAAGAGTGGAGAGGTGAGTATCTGAGGTAAATGCAAAGTGTTAGTAGAAGTGTACTTACCTTTGTTTCTTCCTGCAGGCTTCAGTCAATGTGTATGTGGAGAGTCTCGGACCTCCGTGTTGCAGATGACAGATGGCCGTTGCATTCTCAGCCATCTCATTTCTGTAAAAGAAAGAAGTTTGATGAGATTTTGAATTCAAGACCTCATCAAACGACAGAGAATGTCACTGTCTGACAGCTTCATAGAGTCCCACCTCCAAAAGCTACCCATTGAGAAAAATCACCCCCTTTGTCTTCAAACACATTGGAGAAAAAATTCAGTCGCGCCCCGTTTGGGGCGCAATTATCGTCCGGGCGCAAAAATTAGCGCCTGGCGGTAATTATAGCCACTGACTGGAAACTTCATTTTTAACGCCCCGGGAGGTGATTGGAGCGCTAAATCAGGCGCTGCACACCTGTCTTAAGGCGCAAAGGCCGAGGAGTGAGGCGCTAACTCAGAGCGCGAGCGCAGCGCAGGTGCTGCCAGTTAGCGAGGGAACACAGACACACTGGCGCCGGCCAGTTCTTAAAGTGGGGGGCGATCTTGCTCCCCAGCCACACCCTGCTCATTGCAGCCTTGAATCTCGGCCTGGAGAGACCTGTGAATCCATTTTCCAGCCAAGGATGGAGAGGATGAGAGAACGAGCTGAGCGCTTCACCGAGCGGGCCTTGGATGCTCTGGTTGGCGCGGTGGAGCGCCGAAGACCAATACTTTACCCAGAGAGTGGCAGGAGGCCTTTGCCGCGCGACTACAGAAGAGTATGGAGGGAGGTGGCTCAGCGCGTCTCCTCCAGGAGCCTGGTGGCCAGGACCCATGTCCAATGCCGGAAAAAGTTCAACGACCTCACTCGGGTCGTCAGGGTGAGTGGCTTTTTTGCAATACCTCTCCATCCCTCCATCTCAACCTCACTCTATGGCCAGAGGGTCTTAAAACCACAATTAACAACACTCATCCAACACCTATGGCCCTTTCATGAAGCACACACACACATTCCATACTTTGCATACAGTAAGGGCTATTCACCTATGGGAGGCACATCAGGCAAGACCATGGCTGTATACAGTAAGGGCTATTCACCTATGGGAGGCACATCAGGCAAGACCATGGCTGAATATTTACTCAGACGCCGTCCTTTTTCTTGCAGGCCAAGCTGGCGCATAATAGGAGACAGCAGCAACGGACGGGTGGAGGGCGGCCTCAGCTGCAACCCCTCAGCGATCTTGAGGAGCGCGTCCACAGGATTGTGGCAAGCCGGGTGATCGGTCCCGTCGCCACTGGAGACGCCGACCCCGTTCTGGACAGCAATGGTAAGGTCATCACCTTTTTGTCCTCTGTCCTTCCACTTGTCCCTCACAACACCAGCCTTTGACACTTTCAATCCAACTTACTAACTCGCTGCACTTATTCCTCCCTTACTGCCACCCTGTCCTCACGCTAAAGCCACTCTTGCACCTCCCTGCTTTCAGATGGTGATTCACCAGCTGAGGAGACGGGCCCTGAAGCTGCCAGTGGGAGTGAAGCTGCAGCCGAGGAGGAAGAGGAAGCCGGAGCATCAGTGCCACCCTCTCCCGAGGAAGCCCATGCCGACACTGGGAACACGCCTTCCCTGGAGGGGAGCAGGGGGGAAGGGTCTGATGAGGGTGAAGCTCCAGGACCCAGCGGGCTGCAGCAACGCGATGGGGGTAGGGAAGCTCGGGGGCCTTCTCCCCGGAGGGAGAGTATGCCAGCGAGTCCTGCTGCACTGGACGCAGAGGAGGAGCGGCTGATCGCGGAAATGAACACCCAGGCGGTGGGCATGCACACTGAGCTCATGGCTGCAGTGGGTAGGGTGCCCGAATGCATTGAAGCACTGGCAAGGAGTGTGGAGCACTTCGCTGCAGCGCAGGCGGATGCGACACTGAAGCTCAGTGCTGCAATTCAATCACAGACTGCTCTCATGCAGACTCAGATTGAGGTCACGCGAGCACTGTCTGCTGCCATCCTCGCTGGTTCGTTCACATTTCCCCGGGGCTCTCACCGCGCCGCAGCAGGCCAGCAATCTGTGCTCCAGCAGATTGCTCCGGATGCTGAGGTGCTGCCCCGTGGGAGTGCCAGTGTGCCGGTCGAGCAGGGAGTTGCTGTCCTCGCTCAAGATGACAGCATTCCTGCTGCCACCACTGTCACTTCTCCACTGCAGTTGCCACCGCCTGTAGGACAGACTGCTGCCGCCCATGCAGAGTTGGTGCAGTCTGCAGCCGGGCCCTCCAGGCCCAGAACTGGTCGAGGCCGTCCCTCAAGGGCATCTGCATTGTCAGGGCCTGACAGTCAGCAGCCTTCCACCAGCCTTGCTGCAGCCACTGAGGTCCCATTGCAGAGGAGCAGTAGGGTAAGAAGGGGGGAAGGGCGCACGGGAAGGAGTTCACCCTCGATGTAGGAGGTGTGACAAAATGCTGGTCATTTTTTTATTAAAGGCCGAGGTTCGTGGTCAAACTTTTGTTGAGTGTTTTGCACATGATCTCCAGGTTGTGAGAACCAATTATGGTAATGACTGTTTTTTTGTGTTTATTTGTATGAGTTTGTCATGAAGAAATGACACACACAGAGTTTGTAAAATAAATAAATTTTGGTACTCAAAATATACATGTTTGGTGTTTGGAATCATTGGTGCCTTGGCCGGCTTAGGGGTTGCGTGTTGGGTTCATTCATGTTGTTCTCAATGGCAGAAGCCATTTCCACAGCAGGGGCCTAGAAGCGGCTTGCTATCAGCCGCTGACGGACGGCCCTTGCAGTTTCACCATTGTGGGCCGCCCTCACGCCTTGGTGCTGCTGCTGATCATCCTCCTCCTCCTCTTTCTCCTCTTCCTCCTCCTCCTCTGGTGGTGCTCCAAGGCCTGGTGGCATTGGCTGGGTCCTGAGGATTGCCATGTTATGCAGCATGCAGCACACAACTACGATGTTGGAAACTCGCTCAGGCGAGTACTGCAGGGCTCCTCCAGAATGGTCGAGACAGCGGAACCGTTGCTTGAGCACGCCGATTGTGTGCTCCACGATGTTCCTGGTAGCTTGATGGCTCTCGTTGTACCGCAGCTCAGCAGGGGTGTTGGGCGTACGGAGCGGTGTCATCAGCCAGGTGCTCAGTGGATACCCCTTGTCCCCGAGAAGCCAACCAACTGGCTGATGCGGTGCCTCGAAAAGTTCTGCCACAGTAGTCTGGCGCAGGACGACGCCCCCCATCAGTGCAGCCCCCATATCTCTTAGCAAGCAAAGTTATGAAGGCCAGAAACCAAAGTACCAGCGAAGTTAGGATGAGTAGCCAAAAGTACCTCACACAGCGTTGACTCAATGCAGAAGTCTCTCTTTCTCTCTCTCTCTCTCTCTCTCAGAACGAGTGGTGCAAAAATGTCAACCACAGAGAAAGACAGGAAGAGGCCCCCTTTAAATAGCGCCCCCCCCAGCCCCACAGCGATTGTTAGCGTTCCACTCTTCCGGTTGTTGGATGCGCCAGGCGGTAAGGATGGGGGCGCCACTGAAATTCTGCTCTGGGGCGCCACAAGGGCGTTGCACTCTCGTATGACGTCACAATCTGCGCGCGCAGGAGATTGCGGCGATAAAGTTTAGCGCCGCCGCAAAATGTCTAGTTAAGTTTGCGAGCGGCGCAAACATCGCTGCGCCCGGGCGCTAGCTGCTTTGCGCCCCATTAGCGCCCTCTTAAGGCGCTAACGGGAGGCGCAACCAACTGAATTTTTCCCCCATTGAATTTTATCCCTTATCTTTATTTTCAGATTCTTCCACATCCTCACCCATCCTAACTCTGCAATCTCCTCTCGGCCTATTTCCCTTCCTGCACCATTTAATCCTTTGACACTGACCTTTCGTGCCTCCCTATTCCCTTCACCCACCATTGGTAGCTTTCAGCTGATGGCACTCTCATTAAAACCCTGTACTCTATTGTTCTCTCCACCTTTAAAGCCTTCTTAAAACCCATCTTTCCCAGCAAGCCTCGCCTAACTCTCCCACAATGGCTCAGAATCCATTCCTTTTTATGTTTCTCTCTGTAAAGTGCCTTAGGACACTTGCTAGGTTAAAGATGTTGTACAAACACAAGTTGTTATTTATGTGGTCCAGGGTCTCTACTCCTGCTCAGCTGAGTTCCGATCCAACCTTGTCTGATCAGGACTTTTTAATATTTAGGCTAATTAATGAATGAAATCATAGAATCATCGAATGGTTACAGCACAGGAGACTATTCGGCCCGTTGAGCCCGTGCCGACACTTTGCAAGAGCACTTCAGCTAGTCCCACTCCCCTGCCCTTTCCCTGTAGCCCTGAAAAAAAAATTCCTTCAGGTACTTATCCAACTCCCTTTTGAAAGCCACGATTGAATTTGCCTCCACCACCCATTCAGGCAGTGCATTCCAGACCCTAACCACTCGCTGCGTAACAATGTTTTTCCTCATATCGCCTTTGGTTCTTCTGCCAATCACCTTAAATCTGTGTCCTCTGGTTCACGACCCTTCTGACAATGGGAACAGTTTCTCTCTATCTGCTCTGTCTAGAACCCTCATAATTTTGAACACCTCTATCAAATCTCCTCTCAGACTTCTAAGGAGAACAACCCTAGCTTCTCAAGTCTATCCACATAACTGAAGTCCCTCATCCCTGGAACCATTCTTGTAAATATTTTCTGCACCCTCTCTAAGGCCTTCACATCCTTCCTAAAGTGCGGCTCCCAGAATTGGACACAATGGGCTGGATTTTGGCAATGGGGAGCTTTTGGAGGCGGGACTCCCACTTGTCGGGTTTCAGTCCCGCCTCCATCAACTTCTGGCCAACCCACGCTATTTTCCCTTGATTGACCTTGTTAAGCCCGCCCAGCGGGCTTAGCAGGCCAATTAAGGGAAAGCCGGTTACAGAGAACGTCAACGTATGACGTTTCATCGGTCAAATATTTTTGACAGATGAATTGCCATCGTTTGACAGCTCTGTGAAGCTGTCAAACACTGACATTCTATGTAGTTTGATGAGTTCTTGAATTCAAGACTCATCAAACCTCTTTCTTTTGCAGAAATTAGATGGTTGTTGCATTGGAGAATGCAGCGGCCATCTGTCATCTCTGCCGCGGAGGTGCGAGACTCTCCGCATACCCACCGATTGAAGCCTGCAGGAAGAAACAAAGGTAAGTAAACTTTTACTAACACTTACCACTTACCTCACATACTCACCTCTCCACACTTGCACCCATCACTTACCTTCACAGCGGACTTTTGCACCCCTCCAACCCCCGCAGACCCACTATTCACCTCAGTGACCCTGGCGGGGTTCGGAGCCTTCGGGAAGCCCGCACTTGTGTGGGTAAAATGGGGATAATCCTCTTATCTGCCTGTTAACTATCTGTTAACAGGCAGTTAAGTGGCACTAATCCCCTTCCTGCCTCCAAGCAGACGGGACCTGGCGCGGGTCAGCTACACGCCTCCTGGCAAGATGGCACGGAGGCGGGTTGGGCACCCGCCCCCAGATTCTGCCATTTTGCCGGCAGTCCCGCCTCCATACCCGCCTCCCCAGGGCTGGCAAGATCGCGCCCATAAATCCAGTTGAGGCTGAACCAGTGTTTTATAAAGGTTCATCATAACTTCCTTGCTTTTGTACTCTATGCCAGTATTTATGAAGCCCAGGACCCCATATGCTTTTTTTAACCGCTTTCTCAACCTGCCCTGCCACCTTCAACAATTTGTGCACATATACCTCCGGTCTCTCTGTTCATGCACCCCCTTTAGAATTGTACCCTTTAGTTTATATTGCCTCTTTTCGTTCTTCCTACCAAAATGCATTAGTTCGCACTTTTCTGCGTTAAATTTCATGTGTCACATGTCCGCCCATTTCACAGGTAGTTAACAGGCAGAAAATAGGATTATCCCCTTTTTGCCCTCACAAGTGCGGGCTTCCCGAAGGCTCCGAAACCCGCCGGTCAGCGAGGCGAGTACTGGGTCTGCCGGGGTCGGGGGGGTGGGGTGCAAATGTGTGCTGTGAAGGTAAGTGATGGGTGCAAGAGTGGAGAGGCGAGTATCTGAGGTAAGTGCAAAGTGTTAGTAAAAGTGTACTTACCTTTGTTTCAGTTGAGGCCGAACATGTCTCAATCAGCTGGGAGCTTTGACTTGACATTTGAAGCTGTCAACACATCAGCTGATTCAATGGCCACTGACCTCCCGCCTCAGCTTCACATACAAGGTCTGGGCACAGCGGGAAACCGGTGGGCGACCTGTCAAATCCAAAAAGCTAGGAAAAACCATTGATAAGTGGCTGTAAACAAGCCACTAATGATTTTAATTGCCTCCCCCGCCGCTGCCTGTTGTGTCTGCTCAGTGCTGGCAGACCCGACATCGGGAAATTCCAGTGTGCACGTTTTGACAGTGGGTTCCAGACCCGCTGTCAATCATTTTAAATTTAACAGCTGACCTACCACCAATCCTGTCCGCAGAGCGCCGGCAAAATTTTGGCCTATGACTTTGGCAGCATCTTCTTCCGTGGTGAAGACAGATGCAAAGTACTCATTTAGTACCTCAGCCATACCCTCTGCCTCCATGTGTAGGTCTCATTTTTGGTCCCTAATCGGCCCCACCCCTCCTCTTAATACCCGTTTACTATTCTTATGCCTATAAAAGACTTTGGATTCCCTTTTATGTTAGCTGCCTGGCTATTCTCATACTCTCTCTTTGCCCCTCTTATTTCTTTTTTCACTTCCCCTCTGAACTTTCTATATTCAGCCTGTCATATGCCCACTTTTTCTGCTTCATCTTACTCTCTATCTCTTTCGTCATCCAGGAGCACTGGCTTTGGTTGCCCTACCTGTCCCCCTCGTGGGAATCTACCTCGACTGTACCCAAACCATCTCCTCTGAAAGGTAGCCCATTATTCAATTAGTTTTGCCTGCCAGTCTTTGATTTCAATTTACCAGGGCCAAATCCATTCTCAACCTACTGAAATTGGCCCTCCTCCAATTAAGTATTTTTATTCTAGATTGCTCCCTGTCCTTTTCCATAGCTAATCTAAACCTTATGATACTATGATCACTGTACTGTAAATGTTCACCTACTGACACTTGTTCCACTTGACCCACCTCATTCCCCAGAACCAGATCGAGCAATGCCTCCTTCCTCGTTGGGCCAGAAACGTACTGATCAAGAAAGTTCTCCTGAACACACTTCAGAAATTCTTCCCCCTCTCTGCCCTTTACACTATTACTATCCCAGTCAATATTAGATTAATTGAGGTCCCCCATTATCACTACTCTATAGTTCTTGCACCTCTCTGTAATTTCCCTCCAAATTTGCTTCTCTATATCCTTCCCACTCGTTGGTGGTCTATAGAATACACCTAGTAGTGTAATGGCACCTCTATTATTTCTTAAATTAAAAAGACATAATCACACATAGTGCCCACACTACTTGCATACGTCACAACTATTTATTAGTGCTAATACTGAAGAGGACTGCAACAAATTATAAGAAGACATTAATAAACTTGCAGAATGGGCATATAATTGCCAATTGAATTTCAACATAGATAAGTGTGAGGTATTATATTTTGCTGAGAAAAATAAGGAGGTTGCATATTACTTTGAAAAGAAGAATCTAAATGGGGTAGAGGACCTAATGGATTTGGGAGCACAAATGCACAAATTACTAAAAGTAGTGACGCAAGGTTAATAAGACCATAAAAAAGCAAACCAAGCACTAGGGTTTATGTCTAGAGGGATAGAATTGAAAAGTAGAGAAGCTATGTTAAACTTGTATCGAACCTTGGTTAGACCACACTTGGAGTACTGCGTACAGTTCTGGTCACCTTATTATAAAAATTATATAGAGACACTGGAGAGGGTGCAAAATAGATTCACAAGGATGATACTCAAACTGCACGGTTATACCTATCAGGAAAGGATAAACAGGTTGAGTCTCTTTTCTCTTGAAATGAGAAGGCTGAGGGATGATCTAATAGAGGTCTTTAAAATTATGAAAGGTTTTGATAGAGTCGATACAGAGAGAGTGTTTCCACTTGTGGGGAAGAGCAAAACTGGAGGCCATTAATATGATAGTCACCAAGAAAACCAATAAGTAATTCAGAAGAAACTTCTTTTCCCAGAGAATGGTGAGAATGTGGAAATCGCTACCACAGGGAATAGTTGAAGGAAATAGCATAGATGCATTTAGGGGGAAGCTAGAATATAAGGTCATGCTGATAATGTTAGATGAGGAAGGATGGGAGGAGGCTCCAGTGGAGCATAAATGGCGGTATGGACTGATTGGGCCGAATGGCCTGTTTCTGTGCTGTATATTCTAAGTAATTCTATGTAATTCTATGTATCTTGGTATCTGGAACTAATTTGGTCATGCAAAAAAAACTGACTGAAATATCACACTGAATACCAAAATAGTGGTGGGGTAGTTTAAAATGAGGGCTGAGAGCCATTGTCTTTCTTACTTTTAAATGAATGCCACATCCACAGCTCAAATGGCCAGTTGAGTTTAGGACCAATGGGCTGGATTTTCAATGACCCGTGGAGTCGGGTTTGGAGGCGTGTGGGGGGTTAAAGTTGCAGATTCGGGGGTCCCGACCCCATCCCGACTCCATTCCGCCTCCACGCAATTTTGACAAAATCGGTCGCGGGGTTCCCGACTCCGTCCCGCCTCCAAGAGGCGGGAGAGGCCATTAAAGCCCTTAACAAGCCCTAAATTGGCTCTGTAATGCCATTTTGAAACGTTTTAACTACTTTAACCCTTTTCCAACGTGAAGTACGCCTGATGTGAAACACGCCAGTGAAACCTGGCGGGAGCACAAGTGGATAGCTGACTATCAGCTGCAGGTCCACTATTACAACGGAGATGTGATGAAGGTATGAGTAGTATTGTGTTGAAGGTAGTAGTAGTATTAGGTCTGAAAGTCGCCTCTGATGCTGCTGCATTGAATGTCTTCAGAGACTGCCTGGGAGGACTTGGTTGCAAAAAAAATTCTCATTCTCTCTCTCTCTTTCTCAGATGCTGCTCATTTTGCATCCAGGTCCTCTCACAGCAAAGGCCAGGCAATCTCTGAGACCAGGCAGTCTCCGACCTGCAATGATGACATCATCGGAGGCGACTTTCAGACTGAAACCACTAATTGGTTCATGGGTTCCCACATGCTGGAACTCAATTGCCCAATTAAGTGAAAATTGCATCAATCTCCCACATCCAATTGCAGGTGGGTGGATAACACGAAATGCGGATGACAGGACCCCAACCCGCCCCAGTATCAAAATCCAGCCCAATGTGTCAATTCAAGACAATTGGGAGAATGATTCAAACTCTACCCGCCTGATTGAAACTGGGCAGGTGGGCAGATAAAATCGCCCAAGTTACTTAACCGCCAGGAAGCTGCCAGGATCCCACCGCCAAAGACACCCACCCAAACTCAGCTGGGTCCTTCTTTACATACGCACATTCTGTCCCAATGAAGTCATCGGGATCCGACTGCAATTATAAATGTGGAATGAGTGAGGAAGCCATCGCAACTTGTCCGCCAGGTGAAAATCAATTAGGACTTTCTGGAAGAAGTCGAATCTGGAACAGGTAAGATTTTCTCTTTCCTTTGTGAAGGCAGGTGTGTGCATCTGGGCCCCACATGGAAAGATAACAAAATATCACCGAAATATGCTATTTCACTCAGTGAGGTGACAAGGATAGCTGGTGCAGGGAGCAGGAATGTAGCAATGAAAATGGGCTTCAAAGGCAAATTGTTGGGGCGGAGCAGAAAGTGTTTTACTGTGCTCATAAATCACCCACGAGTACCTGGTGCTGATTCTGGGTGCCTGTAATAGGTTACAGTGCCATTCTCAAAGAATAAAAATTTTCGCCTTGATATCTGCAATCATTGATTGCAGATAACAGATCTAGCAGCTCAAAACTGCGTATCCATGAGGCTCTGTGGGCCATCAGCAGCAGCAGAATTGTATTCCATCACAATCTGTAACCTCATGGCCCGGCATTTCCCTCACTCTACCATTACCATCAAGCCAGGGGACAAACCCTGGTTCAATGAGGAGTGCAGAAGTGCATGCCGGGAGCAGCACCAGGCGTACCTAAAAATGAGGTGCCAACCTGGAGAAGCTGCAACACAGGACTACATGCATGCTAAAAAGCAGAAGCAGCATGCAACAGACAGGGCTAAGCGATCCCACAATCAATAGATCAGATCAAAGCTCTGCAGTCCTGCCACATCCAGTCGTGAATGGTGGTGGACCATTAAGCAACTAACGGGAGGAGGCGGCTCCATGAATATCCCCATCCTCAATGATGGTGGAGCCCAGCACGTGAGTGCAAAAGACAAGGCTGAAGCGTTTGCAACCAGCTTCAGCCAGAAGTGCCGAGTGGATGATCCATATCGGCCTACTCCCGAGGTCCCCACTATCACAGAAGCCAGTCTTCAGCCAATTCGATTCACTCCACGTGATATCAAGAAACGGCTTAGCGCACTGGATACAGCAAAGGCTATGGGCCCCGACAACATCCCGGCTATCGTGATGAAGACTTGTGCTCCAGAACTAGCCACGCCCCTAGCCAAGCTGTTCCAGTACAGCTTTAACACTGGCATCTATCCGACAATGTGGAAAACTGCCTAGGTATGTCCTGTCCACAAAAAGCAGGACAAGTCCAACCTGGCCAATTACCGCCCCATCAGTCTACTCTCAATCATCAACAAAATGATGGAAGGTGTCATCGACAGTGCTATCAAGTGGCACTTACTCACCAATAACCTGCTAACTAATGCCCAGTTTGGGTTCCGCCAGGACCAATCGGCTCCCGACCTCATTACAGCCTTGGTCCAAACCTGGACAAAAGAGCTGAAATCCAGAGGTGAGGTGAGAGTGACTGCCCTTGACATCAAGGCAGCATTCGACCGAGTGTGGCATCAAGGAGCCCTAGTAAAACTGAAGTCAATGAGAATCAGGTGGAAAACGCTCCACTGGCTGGAGTCATACCTAGCACAAAGGAAGATGGTTGTGGTGATTGAAGTCAATCATCACAGCCCCAGGACATCACTGTAGGAGTTCCTCAGGTCAGTGTCCTAGGCCCAACCATCTTCAGCTGCTTCATCAATGACCTTCCCTCCAACATAAGGTCAGAAATGGGGATGTTCGCTGATGACTGCACAGTGTTCAGTGCCAATCACAACTCCTCAGATAATGAAGCAGTCCATGCCCGCATGCAACAAGACCTGGATGACGTTCAGTCTTGGGCTGATAAGTGGCAAGTAACATTCGCGCCACAGAAGGGCCAGGCAATGACTATAGAAACATAGAAACATAGAACAGTACAGCACAGTACAGGCCCTTCGGCCCTCGATGTTGTGCCGAGCATTGTCCGAGACCAAGATCAAGCTATCACACTCCCTATCACTCTGGTGTGCTCCATGTGCTTATCCAATAACCGCTTGAAAGTTCCTAAAGTGTCCGACTCCACTATCACAGCAGGCAGTCCATTCCACACCCCACCCACTCTCTGAGTAAAGAATCTACCTCGGACATCCCTTCTATATCTCCCCCCATGCACCTTATAGTTATGCCCCCTTGTAACAGCTGCCTCTACCCGAGGAAATAGTCTCTGAACATCCACTCTATCTATCCCCCTCATCATCTTATAAACCTCTATTAAGTCGCCTCTCATCCTCCTCCGCTCTAAAGAGAAAAGCCCCAACTCCCTCAATCTTTCCTCATAAGACCTCCCCCCCAAACCAGGCAGCATCCTGGTAAATCTCCTTTGCACTCTTTCCAATGCTTCCACGTCCTTCCTATAGTGAGGTGACCAGAACTGCACACAATATTCCAAATGTGGTCTCACCAAGGTCCTGTACAGTTGCAGCATAACCTCACGGTTCTTAAACTCAAACCCTCTGTTAATAAACGCCAACACACCATAGGCCTTCTTTACTGCTCTATCTACTTGAGTGGCAACCTTCAGAGATCTGTGGATATGAACCCCCAGATCCCTCTGCTCCTCCACGTTCCTCAGAACCCTGCCGTTGACCCTGTAATCCTTATTCAAATTTGCCCTACCAAAATGAATCACCTCGCACTTATCAGGGTTAAATTCCATCTGCCATTTTTCGGCCCAGCTCTGCATCCTATCAATGTCTGCAGCCTACAACAGCCCTCCACCTCATCCACTGCTCCACCAATCTTGGTGTCATCAGCAAATTTACTGATCCACCCTTCAGTCCCCTCCTCCAAGTCATTGATAAAAATCACAAACAGCAGAGGACCCAGCACTGACCCCTGTGGCACACCGCTGGTAACTGGTCTCCAGTCCGAAAATGTTCCATCCACCACCACCCTCTGCCTTCTATGAGATAGCCAGTTACTTATCCAATCGGCCAAATTTCCCTCTATCCCACAACTCCTTACTTTCTTCATGAGCCGACCATGGGGAACCTTATCAAACGCCTTACTAAAATCCATGTATACGACATCAACTGCTCTACCTTCATCTACACACTTAGTTACCTCCTCAAAGAATTCAATCAAATTTGTTAGGCAAGACTTACCCTTCACGAATCCGTGTTGACTTTCCCTGATTAAGTTGCCCCTTTCCCAATGGTCATAAATCCTATCCCTCAGGACCTTTTCCATTATCTTACCAACCACCGAAGTAAGACTAACCGGCCTATAATTACCAGGGTCATTCCTATTTCCTTTCTTGAAGAGAGGAACAACATTCGCCACTCTCCAGTCCTCTGGCACCATTCCCGTGGACAGTGAGGACCCAAAGATCAAAGCCAGAGGCTCTGCAATCTCCTCCCTTGCCTCCCAAAGAATCCTAGGATATATCCCATCTGGCCCAGGGGACTTATCGACCCACAGGTTCTTCAAAATTGCTAAAACATCTTCCCTCAGAACATCTACCACCTCCAACCTATCCACCTTTATCACACTCTCATCCTCAAGAACATGGCACCTCTCCTCGGTGAACACTGACGAAAAGTATTCATTCATCACCTCTCCTATCTCTTCTGACTCCATGCACAAGTTCCCACTACTGTCCTTGATCGGCCCTACCCTCACCCTGGTCATTCTTTTATTTCTCACATAAGAGTAAAAGGCCTTGGGGTTTTTCTTGATCCGACCCGCCAAGGACTTCTCATGCCCCCTCCTAGCTCTCCTAAGCTCTTTTTTTAGCTCATTCCTTGCTACCTTGTACCCCTCAATCAACCCAACTGAACCTTGTTTTCTCATCCTTACATACGCTTCCTTTTTCCTCTTGACTAGACATTCAACCTCTTTTGTGAACCATGGTTCTCTCACTCGGCCATTTCCTCCCTGCCTGACAGGGACATACCTATCAAGGACACGCAGTAATTGCTCCATGAAAAAGCTCCACTTTTCGTTTGAGCCTTTCCCTGATAGTTTCTGTTCCCATCTTATACTCCCTAATTCTTGCCTAATCGCATCATAATTACCCCTCCCCCAATTATAAACCCTGCCCTGCCGTATGGCCCTATCCCTCTCCATTGCAATAGTGAAAGTTACCGAATTGTGGTCACTATCTCCAAAGTGCTCTCCCACATATAAATCAAACACTTGGCCCGGTTCATTACCCAGTACCAAATCCAACGTGGCCCCAGCTCTTGTCGGCCTATCCACATATTGTGTCAGGAAACCCTCCTGCACACACTGTGCAAAAACTATCCCATCCGAACTGTTTCACCTATAAAGGTTCCAATCAATATTTGGAAAGTTGAAGTCACCCATGACAACTACTCTGTGACCTCCACACCTATTCATAATCTGCTTTGCAATTTCTTCCTCCACATCTCTATTACTATTTGGGGGCCTGTAGAAAACTCCTAACAACGTGACTGCTCCTTTCCTATTTCTAACTTCAGCCCATATTACCTCAGACGGCAGATCCCCCTCGAACTGCCTTTCTGCCGCTGTTAAACTATCCTTGATTAACAATGCTACTCCTCCACCTTTCTTACCAACTTCCCTACTCTTACTGAAACATCTATACCCCGGAACTTCCAACAACCATTCCTGTCCCTGTTCTAACCATGTCTCCGTAATGGCCACCACATCGTAGTCCCAAGTACCAATCCACGCTCCAAGTTCTCCTACCTTATTCCGGATGCTCCTTGCATTGAAGTAGACACACTTCAAGCCATCTTCCTGTCTGCCGGTACATTCCTGCGACCTTGATACCCTCCTCAGTACCTCCCTACACTCACCACTGGCTCCTGGACTACAGCCCTTTTTCCCATCCCCCTGACAAATTAGTTTAAAGCCCCCCGAAGAGCCGTAGCAAATTTCCCTCCCAGGATATTGGTGCCCCTCTGGTTCAGGTGCAAACTATCTCCAACAATTGAGAATCTAACCACTGCCCCTTGACATTCAATGGCATTACCATTGCTGAAACCCCCAACAAAAACATCCTGGGGCATCACCATTGACCAGAAATTTAACTGGACCAGCCACATAAATACTGTGGCTACAGGAGCAGGTCAGAGGCTGGGTATTCTGTGGTGAGTGTCTCACCTCCTGACTCCCCAAAGCCTTTCCACCATCTACAAGGCACAAGTAAGGAGTGTGATGGAATACTCTCCACTTGCCTGGATGAGTGCAGCTCCAACAACACTCAAGAAGTTCGACACCATCCAGGACAAAGCAGCCCGTTTGATTGGCACCCCATCCACCACCTTAAACATTCACTCCCTCCACCACTGGCGTACCGTGGCTGCAGTGTGTACTATCTACAAGATGCACTGCAGCAACTCACCAAGGCTTCTTCGGCAGCACCTCCCAAACCCGCGACCTCTTCCACTTAGCATGGGAACACCACCACCTCCAAGTTCCAATCCAAGTCACACACCATCCTGACTTAGAAGTATATCGCTGTTCCTTCATCGTCGCTGGGTCAAAATCCTGGAACTCCCTCCCTAACAGCACTGTGGGAGTACCTTCACCACACGAACTGCAGCGGTTCAAGAAGGCGGCTCACCACCAGCTTCTCAAGGGCAATTAGGGATGGGCAATAAATGCTGGCCTTGCCAGCAATGCCCACATCACATAAGCGAATAAAAAAAAAAAATTGTGTACTGAGGGTCATACCCAGTAGTTTAATTACAATGAATTTCTGTGAATTTTCTTACCACTTCTCCCTGTGATACCAATTAGGGTCACACTGGGCTTTTTGATTTTTTCCAACACAGAAGCAGGAAGAGAGGAGTAAGCATGGCGAATGATTTAAGGCACTGAAGGCAGGCACAGCCTTTGAAATATTGGGGGGGAGTTTTAACCCGCACGAGCGGGTGGGTTGAGGTCGAGTGGAAAGTTAAAATTTGTAGAAATTTGAAGCGTGACCGAAACCCGCCTCCACCACGCACACGTCCAGGTTTAATGGAGGCGTGTCTGGCTACATGCGATTAACCTGTTCACCAGAGACGGTGTGATCATTCCGACAGGTGGGTCAGTAATTGGCACAGCCGTTTACATCATTAGCACATGGTAATGAGGCGATTATTGAACTGAATTAAACAGGCATTTGAATTTAATGCCTTCAGCATGGATTTCCCGCGGCTTGGGAAACTCGCCAGTGAGAAGGAGGCGAGATTGAGCGGCACTTCGTGGGGGTGTTTAAAGGTCAGATTGCCCGATCTCTATAAAGGCTCAGTGCTTACAGCTGCCTTGTCAGTTCCCTCTGGCAAATGCTTTGCAGAGGTTGGTGAGAAACTGAAGGCTTTCAAACAGGCAACATCAGGATAGGGGGCATCATGGATATTTTCGAGAGGACATCACACGAGGAGACAATCATCATCCAGGGCAGCGACGTCATGCTGTAGTGGGATCTGCAGGTGCACAAGAGCGATGTGCACAACACAGAGAATGGCAGAGAAGAGAACAACAGAGGAGCCAAAGTTGCAGGAGGCACTACCCACGTAAGATGGTCTACAGACAGAGGCTTAGGGTCCTTGCCACATCTGAAGAGCAGTGCTTCCGCAGACTCGGATTGACACGGCAGGTGGTCACAGACACCTGCAGCTTCCTTCAAGAAGAGCTGCTCCCTGCTGAACCTGGTGGCCATGCATTGCCCATCGCCGTCAAAAGTCACCACCGACCTCAATTTCTTTGCCTCTGGCTCCTTCCAGTGTGCCACCGAAGACATCTCGTGGGTCTTTCAGTCGGCTGCACATAAATGTATATGGCAGGTGATGGTGGGTTGTTTGTCAGGGCATCAACGTAAGTCAACTTCCTCTGCAATAGCTAGAATGAGCGGGCAGTTACATGCGCCTCTCTGGCTGGCTTTCCACAGATACAGGTGTGAAGGAATATGCCATATTTCAGAAAAATACACCATCCTATGAAATAATTCTGATTAAAACATGACAAACTAGGCTTGAAAATCTGAAAGCTTCAGCAAGGAAAAGCTGTAAACACCATACAGGCTTTTGAGATAAGATAAGCTGTTGACACTGAAACAATAGCCTTATTGAAACAGAAGGTTGGAGGTTCCGGGAAGTCTGAAGCTTGGAAGAACACAATGGTATAACCCTGGTTAAAGTGTTTTAAACCAACACTTTGAAATGAGTCACATAAATTAAAGAAACATATGCCTTCATAAATATGACATCAAATGAAACAGGAGACACGATTATGTGTTGCAACCAGTTGAGGTAGCTAAGAAGACAATGAGATACCCGATTGAGGTGTTTTTAATTTACATGTTGTAAAAAGATACAAACAGAAGACTTTCGTAAATATGACATCAATAGATGCAACAGCCATCACATTGTTTTTGTGTTGAACTTGGAACACCTAGGAGACACGAAGTCTGTAATACAACCAGCTAAGGTGACTTAAGAATTGAATAGAAGACCTTGCTAAGAATGGCATCAAATAGATGCAGCTGTCATATTGTTTTTATGATAAGTTTTAAACACCTACACAGCAGACATAATTCTGAATGCTAGCAGCTGAACTGACTGTAAGAATAGCAAGGGTCAACAGAAAAATGACTGGAGATAATTAGCTTACATCAGCAGAAAACTTCAAAGGAAATACCACTGAGAAAGAGTATAAAAGATTGGATTTTCAAATAGGAAGACAGAATTCGCTGGAAGGGGCAGAGCGATTCTCAGCTTCAGAGGCAGGATCTGTAAGTTTTCAACTCTTTAAGTCTCGGGGATCAAAGGTACTTGTATTTGATTTTGGTGGATATTCTGGAATAGACTAAGAAATGTAAAAATGTAACGAAGTTAAGATTTGAGAATAAGGATCTCTGATGATAAGAATTGTAAGCTTTTTGTATTTTGAACTGTTAAAGTTGCGATTGAATCACCAGCTGTAAACTACATGTTGGTTCTTTAATAAATCTATATTTTTTTAGAATTGTCTCAAATAGTACTTCTGTTTCAAACTCGCAAACTCAATCTCTGTACACTCTGTGGTGAGGAGTTGCAGAATTCTGGGGGAGTTTTCCAACCCTCATAATATCCAGAAGGTTACAGTTTAGCTAAACTTATTAAAAGTGCTATCTGGAGGATGGTAACATCTTCAGGCTGTTCCTTTCCTTTAGGGAGAGATAGTCTGGACCTTTAGACCCAATTAAGCGTCTTTAGGATCTGGCTATCTCTAACTTTAGAACGTCTGGGGAATATGCCTGATCCGGGGTAGCCCAAAAAGGGCTAGGACTAGTAATAATCCTTTCACAGGATGCCATCAATTACACACATGTGTGTCAGATTCCCTGGCAGCTGTCATGATGCTTTTATACTGTGGCAGTCCAACATTCCAGACCTTTTCTTTCCAGGAAACAGACATAAGGGCTGGCTCATAGGAAACAACGGATATCAACGTTCCCTCTAAGTTGTGCGGCCGCGCGGCCACGCAGTTCCCTACCAGTCCGTGCGGTCACACTGCTCTCTATCAGTCCGTGCGGTCACTCTGCTCTCTATCAGTCCGTGCGGTCACTCTGCTCTCTATCAGTCCGTGCGGTCACACTGCTCTCTATCAGTCCGTGCGGTCACACTGCTCTCTATCAGTCCGTGCGGTCACTCTGCTCTCTATCAGTCCGTGCGGTCACACTGCTCTCTATCAGTCCGTGCGGTCACTCTGCTCTCTATCAGTCCATGCGGTCACTCTGCTCTCTATCAGTCCATGCGGTCACACTGCTCTCTATCAGTCCGTGCGGTCACACTGCTCTCTGCCAGTCCGTGCGGTCACTCTGCTCTCTGCCAGTCCGTGCGGTCACACTGCTCTCTGCCAGTCCGCGCGGCCGCGCAGCTCCCTACTAGTCCGTGCGGTCACACTGCTCTCTATCAGTCCATGCGGTCACACTGCTCTCTGCCAGTCCGTGCGGTCACACTGCTCTCTATCAGTCCGTGCGGTCACACTGCTCTCTATCAGTCCGTGCGGTCACACTGCTCTCTATCAGTCCGTGCGGTCACACTGCTCTCTGCCAGTCCGTGCGGTCACACTGCTCTCTGCCAGTCCGCGCGGCCATGCAGCTCCCTACCAGTCCGCGTGGGTCCGGCTTTTGTAATGTTAAATTTTGCACGTGTGAATGGGCTGCGCAGCCCCTTAAACCCCGAAACAAAATTAGGGGAAACATTGATGAATACCCCTTCAAAGTTGTCTCATGACACATGCGAGGAATCCTACCATTGAGGCACAAGAGCACTACTCTGAGAACCACATGACCACCAGGAGTGTCATCGAGCAAACCATCGGAATGTTGAAGATGCGCTTCAGGTGCCGAGATAGGTGTGGAGGCGCCTTTCAGTACTCGCCAGCGAGGGACTCCAGAATCATAGTGGTGTGCTGCGTCCTGCACAACATTGCGCAGCAGAGAGGTTAGAGAAGGCGGACGACCAAGGTGCTCATCAATCATCTTCAGATGAGGAGAACATTGAAGAAGAGGAGGAGGAGTATGAAGATGGGGTCATCCTTTGCTGGAAAGCCAGGTACATTGCTGCCTGGGATTCAGGGATGCCCTGCCAAAGACTGCTCCACCTGCACTTGTACAGAGGCAGACTCGACAATCAGAAAATGAGGCAGCATGGCGGGTACTGGCTGAGGGCTGGGCAACGGGTGAGAAGTGGGAGTGTGTCATGTGGTGTTCCCACTTCCATGTCCCCTTTCACCATCATCCTCTCCTAGGCCAGTGCCACATCACTCCTCCCACTCTGCTGGAGAGCAGCTTGGTGAAGATCAGTGATCAGTAAACATCCTGCTTAAGGCGCCAGATGTCTCCTGCACAGCTATGGTCATGACCTTCATGGACTCATTTGCGAGCCATGCTTGAAGTTCCATGGAGATGGCCACTCTCTCCATGGCAGACATTTTTGCAATTGCCTGCGTCACTAATCCACTGCTATTCGAGGAGGACTCCCCCATCCTCTCCGCTATTGTGGAGAGTGGGACCTCTGTCAGTACCTCGCAAAGTTGCTCCTGTGCCTCTATCATTCTCCTTCTGAACAGTGGCACCGGGTTCAGCATCTGTGTCCAACTGAGCAGAGCTCAGAGAGGATTGCTCCCCCGATAGCTGTCCCTGCTACCAGTGTCTGTTCGTGCTCTCTTGTGGATTGTGAATCACCAGGTGAAAACCCAACTAGCTCTCTAACTGGACCCACCAAAGTGTGAGTATTTGCACTGGTGCATGGCTGTATATCCTGGGATGGTGCACCCTCAGAAGGAATGAGGACCGCTGAGGAGTCGTTATCCTGCATCTCCAGCGACACTTGCTCTACGCGTGAAGGCCCTGGAAGATGAATAAAAGGATATGATTTAGTCGTGGCAAAGTAACAATCTTGACAATTGCCATACTCAGACTTCCCATAATTCAGTTATTGATGAGATATTTTTAATTCTGTCACCAGGCATCTGTGAGTGCCCAGTCTCTCCATAACTAATTGGGAGGGATGCAGATGTGACACTTATCTCCGTGGCCTCTTTCTCTGCATCTGTAAGCTGCATAATTTGTGGCGGGCCACCTCCAGTCCTCTCCCTCTCCCTTGCATTTTGCACTCTCTTCTCCTACAAGGGGCAGACCTCTGAGTGAGGAAAGGGGAGGTATACACCCGATGGATGCGGTGCATTCACTGAGGGTGACTATCAGACAGATGCATCACATTGCGTAAGGATTGGGGTCAGTGGCGGATGGATACATGGGGAGGTGATGAAGTACATAGAAAGTGAAGGGTGGGAGGTGCTGAAACGTAAGTGGGTATGAGGAATGATGTGATGGAGTACGCTTGGCAAGACAGAGTGCAGGAGGTACACCACACGATATAGGTGAATCAGCAAATCTACTCACTTTTTTTGACCTGGTTAGGTCATTAAACCACTTCCTGCACAGCATCCAAGACTGGGGCACAATGCTCCTGCTGCTTACCTCCTCAGCCACATCCAACAACGCCTTCTTGGTGACAGCTGCAGGTTTCTTCCTCCCATTGCTGGGGAAAAGTATGTCCCTCCTGCTCCTGACTACACCCAGCAGTAATTCAAGGGAAGCGTCATTGAATCTGGGTGCTGGCCTTGGTCTTTGTGAATCAATCCGAAACACCTCCTGGCTCCTCCAAATTCCATTTCTGCATTGGCCCTTTAAATAGCGGACTTGAGATCGCGTCATGTGGGTGCGCATCGCACCTGATGTGTAGCTTGGAGACACAAATCCTGGAAGGAAAAATGTAAAGATTCAATCAAGTCAAAATCGTGAAATATTACCCGCTAACTTTACTTCTGTTTTTTGCGCACACAGCCTCCCCACACACCCCTCCGCTATTTCCACTGGTTGGGGTGTCTAGGACTGGGAGCATAGTCTAAAAATTAGAGCCAGACCTTTCAGGAGTGAAATTAGGAAACACTTCTGCACCTAAAGGGTGGTAGAAGTTTGGAACTCTCTTCCGCAAATGGCAATTGATGCTAAATTAATTGTTAATTTTAAATCGGAGAGTGTTAGCTTTTTGTTAACCAAAGGTATTAAGGGATATGGGGCAAAGGCAGGTATATGGAGTTAGGTCACAGATCAGCCATAATCTCATTAAATGGCAGAACAGGCTCGAGGGGCTGAATGGTCTACTTCTGTTCCTATGTTCCTATGACACTTGTTATAGCTGATGTAGGATTGGTTGATACTCTCAGTGGGAGCAGAAAATTTCAAATGCAAGAAGATCTCTTTTGAATAGATCCGCTGGATCTGGGTTCAGATGTACCTTCACTACTACTGCTGCTGCTACAATGGCGATGACAACCGCTTGCATTTATATAGAATCTTTAATGTAGAAAAATGACCCAAGCTGCTTCACAGAGGCGTCATCAGCAGTAAATGCAGACCAAGCCAAAGAAACGAATATTTGGAAGGCTGACCAAAAGCTTGGTCAAGGAAGTGGATTCTAAGGAGGGTCTTAAAGAAGGAGAGGGAGGTGGAGAGACTGGGGTGGGGGCTTAGGGAGGGAATTCCAGAGCGTGGGGTGTAGGCGACTGAAGGCATGACTGCTGACGGTGGACCAAAGAGAGGGGGTAAGTACAAATGGCCAGAGTTGGTGAAATCAAGAGTTCTGGTGGGGTTGTTGTGCTGGAGGAGGTTGTCGACAGATGCCACAAAGTGATTTAAACAGAAGGGTAAGAATTTGAGGTGTGTGGGATTGGGAGCCAATGTAAGACTGCGAGGACAGGGAGTTCTGTTCACCAGTTGTTGTAACTCCCAGCGGTGCATTGCCAGAAGTAGGTGTGCGAGGACAGGGAGTTCTGTTCACCAGTTGTTGTAACTCCCAGCGGTACATTGCCAGAAGTAGGTGTGCGAGGACAGGGAGTTCTGTTCATCAGTTGTTGTAAATCCTAGCGGTACATTGCCAGAAGCCCCGGCTCGATGTTCAAACTTTCTGCCAAAGTTACAGGGGCCAATTGGAAGAACATCTGATGAAATTCCCGGTGTAGGATGAAAATGTTAAATTGGAGACATTGGGCACCAGGAGTTAACATCGAGCGGACCTTGGTGCATGATAGGATATCAGAGCAGAGGTTTGGAGAAGCTGAATTTACAGAGGGTGGAGGATGGGAGGCCAGCTCAGAGAGCAGTGGAATAGTTGAGTCTTGAGATAACAAAGGCATTGATGAGCTGAGGTAAGAGTCCAGGTGTGCAATATTATGGAGGTGGAAGTACCTGGTCTTTGTGATGGAAAGGATATGGGGTTGGGAGCTCAGCTCAGCGTCAAATAGGACATTGAGGCTGCAAACTGTCTGGTTCAACCAGAGACAATATTAGCTAGGAAGAGAGATGGGGGGAAAAATTGGGTTGCTTTGCGTCTCCCGTTAACTGGGCGCAAAGCACCTAACACTCGAGCGCGGCGCCGCTAACGCCTCCCGCGAAATTCAGGGGCAGGTTAGCGGCGGCGGTAGCCGGTAGCGCCCCGCTTGTGCCCTGGCCGCAAACTTCGGTCGCACCCCCTGATCAACCGCCGGACAATATGTCCAACAGGGTCAGGGGGGCATTTTTGTGGCCGCAGCGGCGCTAATTAAAAGGCAGGAGTCGGGCGGCCTTTATTTTTGGGCGCCTGCCAGCACCTGCCCCCTCCCGCTTCTTCATGCAGGGTGCCGGCAGCGATCGGTCAGCCCAGCACTCCTCTTACTCCTCTTGAGTGCCGGGCTGTTTTCCCGGCACCCCGCTCCCCGGTGATCCAGCAGGGCCCCGGTGCGCGCTGCGCTAGGCCCCTCCCCAGACTTCTATTTGAAAACACAGGGGATGGAATTTCTGCAGGCTTCTCCCAATCTCCAGCCGTAATTTCAGTGGAGGATCAGCAGAAACCCTGGAGAAAGGTTATAAATGGCCGTTTTTAACTTTTGTTTATCATTTCTCTGGGGTTCCACTGATCTTCCAATAAAGGTACAGTGGGAGATCAGAAGGACCCACAAGTAACTTGAAGGTGCGAATGTTTTGAGAGAAAGTTTAAACCATAACAAACAAAATTCTGAAATTGCCGGCACAACAGTACAAAGACAATCCTGGACCTAAGCTCGAAATTAAGAAGTCCATCATGGCATAAACCCAGACAGCAGGCCTTTAACGAACATACATTACAACAGTGACTACACTTCAAAAGTACACCATTGGTTGTAAAGCACTTTGGGACGTCCTGAGTTCGTAAAAGGCGCTATATAAATGCAAGATCTTTCTTTCTTATATGAAAATGACGGGCAGGAAAAGACCAGTTGGTTCATAAAGCCTGTCCCACACTCACGTTGGCCGAAGCATTCTGACTAGACACTTCCTACCGTACCATAGCCATGTAATCTCCTGGGAGAGTCAAAAAAAACCAGAAAAATCCAGGGCCAATAAGGAGAAAAAAAACTCAGGCGATCAATACTAATCCAGGGGATTACATGGACCAGGTGTTGATTATCTTTAATCCACTTACCTTCTATATGATGCTATCTCCTGGTGGGTTGTAACAGTACCCAAGTTGGATGCCTTTGCCATGTAGAATCGTATCTGGAAAAATTAACCCCAATATTCCCATACCAGTGTATAAAATTATGAGGGGCTTAGATAAAGTGGATAGGAAGGACCTATTTCTCCTAGCAGAGAGGTCAATAACCAGGGGGCATAGATTTGCAGTAATTGGTAGAAGGATTAGAGGGGAGTTGAGGAGAACATTTTTCACCCAGAGGGTGGTGGGGGTCTGGAATTCACTGCCTGAAAGGGTGGTAGAGGCAGGAACACTCATCACATTTAAAAAGTACTTGGATATGCACTTGAAGTGCTGTAACCTACAGGGCTACGCACGAAGAGCTGGAAAGTGGGATTAGGGTGGAGAGCTCTTTTTCGGCTGGCACAGACACGATGGGCTGAATGGCCTCCTTCTGTGCTGTAAATTTCTATGATTCTATCTCCGCCCCAGTCAAGAACCGGTCCAGCTCCCTCGAAGGCAGGCAGCGAGTCAGCGCACACCACACAAGCCGACAACACATTCCAGAGGCTCACTACTCTCTGGGAAAAGAAGAACCCCTAACATCCCGTCTATTCCTACTCTTACAGAGTTAAACTCGTGTCCCCTGGTCCTCCCCAATCTGTTAAACTGGAATAATCTATCAATAGGCACACAATCCAGCCCTTTTGTGGTAGTATTTAATTTAAAATCCTCATCTTCATCTTCAGATTGCTTTACAGCCTTACCTTTGCAACCTTCTCCAAGATTACATCACCTAACACAACCTTCAGTCCTCTGACTCTGGACTTCTAGCCTTTCAGCTAGCCTTCAGTGGCCTCAGCCTCACTCTCTGGAATCCCTCCCTAAACTCCTCCACTGCTCTTCTCTTTCCACCTTTATAAGCCTATTGAAACTCATCTTTTCAACCATGCTTCCGATCATCTCTCCTAACTCTCCCACTATGGTTCAGTAATTATTGCTTCTATCTGTAAAGTGCCTTTGGAAGTTTTTTCTACATTAAAGGCATATCTAAATGCAAATAGTTGTTATTGCTGTTGTAGTAGCAGATCCTAATTTAGGTCTTATGAACGATGGTGAGAATTATCCGTGGTCTGGCATCAGTCCCAATGCTAGACAGTTCCAGCTTCCAGTACCTCAACCACCAGAAACACTGCAAACATTTATAATTGGGAGTACTAGTGATTTCCTGGGGATTCTCCCGATCGTCTGCCATAACTTAAACGGAAGATCCCTGAAAACAATGGGCCGTAATTTGCAGCCCCTACGAGTGCGTACAAGGTGTGTACGTGCCCGTAAGGGCCGCGCAAATTCCGAGTTTAGGCTTGCGAATCCCCGGGAAAAGGGCATCCGCGGGTGGTAACTTCTGCCCAGCGAATGCCCGTGAAATTCTTATGCCTGGCGTAAGGCCTGCTTTTACCAGCGTAAGAGTTTAAAAAGACATTAAAATAATTTTTTATCAATAATTTATACATTAAAAAACCTGTACAATAAGGTAAGTTTATTTTTAGCCCCTTTAAAAATTTACATTTTTGTTTCAAAATTTTAATTAAATGGCATTTTAATTAATTTTAAATATATAATTTTTTTTTATTTATTTGATGTGTAGATGTATTTTTTGAGGTATTTCCATTCATGCTTATGGGGTTTCCATACATATGGGAATAGTAGCATAGTGGTAATATTACTTGGTTAGTAATCCAGAGACTGGGGCTAATGATCTGGAGACAATGAATTCAAATCCCACCTCAGCAGCTGGGGAATTTAAATTTAGTTAATTAAATAAATCTGGAATAAAAAAACTAATAACAGTAATGAAACAATCGGATTGTTGTAAAAATCCATCTGGTTCACTAATGTCCTTAAAGGAAAGAACACATCTGGGGACTTGTGCAAAAATTGGGAGAGCTGTCTCACAGACTAGTCAAGCAACAGTCTGACTCACAGAATCATACCTTTCAGTCACAAACTCCTCCATCACCATCCCTGGGTATCCCCTGTCCCACTGGCAGGACAGACCCACCAAGGTGGTGGCACAGCGGTATACAGTCGGGAAGGAGTGGCCCTGGGAGTCCTCAACATTGACTCCGGACTCCATGAAGTCTCATGGTCAAGTATGGGCAAGGAAACCTCCTGCTGATTACCACCTACTGCCCTCTCTCAGCTGATGAATCAGTACTCCTCCATGTTGAACACCACTTGGAAGAAGCACTGAGAGTAGCAAGGGCACAGAATGTACTCTGGGTGGCAATGTCCATCACCAAGAGTGGCTCGGAAGCACCACAACTGGACGAGTCCTGAAGGACATAACTGCCAGTCTGGGCCTGCGACAGGTGGTGAGAGAACCAACACGAGGGGAAAACCTACTTGACCTCGTCCTCACCAATCTACCTGTCACAGATGCATCTGTCACGTCTTCACACAGACAATACCCACCATCGTGTTGTGTGGCACTACCACCGTGCTAAATGGGACAGATTCAGAACAGATCTAGCAGCTCAAAACTGGGCATCCATGAGGCGCTGTGGGCCATCAGCAGCAGCAGAATTGTATTCCACCACAATCTGTAACCTCATGGCCTGGCATATCCCTCACTCTACCATTGCCATCAGGCCAGGGGACCAACCCTGATTCAATAAGGAGTGTAGAAGAGCATGTCAGGAGCAGCACCAGGCGTACCTAAAAATGAGGTGCCAACCTGGGGAAGCTGCAACACAGGACTACATGCATGCTAAAAAGCGGAAGTAGCAGTATATAGACAGGGCTAAGCGATCCCACAATCAACGGATCAGATCAAAGCTCTGCAGTCCTGCCACATCCAGTCATGAATGGTGGTGGACAAGTAAACAATAACAGGCTCCATGAACATCCCCATCCTCAATGATGGTGGAGCCCAGCACATGAGTGCAAAAGCCAAGGTTGAAGCATTTGCAACCATCTTCAGCCAGAAGTGCCGAGTGGTTGATCCATATCGGCCTCCTCCTGAGGTCTCCATCATCACAGAAGCCAGTCTTCAGCCAATTCGATTCACTCCACGTGGTATCAAGAAACAGCTGAGCGCACTGGATACAGCAAAGGCTATAGGCCCTGACAACATCCCGGCTGTCGTGCAGAAGACATGTGCTCCAGAACTAGCCGCGCCTCTAGCCAAGCTGTTCCAGTACAGCTACAACAGTGGCATTTTTTCCGACAATGTGGAAAACTGCCCGGGTATGTCCTGTCCACAAAAAGCAGGACAAATCCAATCCAGCCAATTACCGCCCACTCAGTCTACTCTCAATCATCAGCAAAGTGATGGAAGGTGTCGTCAACAGTGCTATCAAGCGGCACTTACTCACCAATAACCTGCTCACTGATGCCCAGTTGGGTTCCGACAAGATCACTCGGCTCCAGACCTCATTACAGCCTTGGTCCAAACAGGGACAAAAGAGCTGAATTCCAGAGGTGAGGTGAGAGTGACTGCCCTTGACATCAAGGCAGCATTTGACCGAGTGTGGCATCAAGGAGCCCGAGTAAAATTGAAGTCAATGGGAATCGGGGGGGGAGAAACTCTCCACTGGCTAGAGTCATACCTAGCACAAAGGAAGATGGTTGTGGTGGTTGGAGGTCAATCATCTCAGCCCCAGTACATCGCTGCAGGTGTTCCTCAGGTCAGTGTCCTAGGCCCAACCATCTTCAGCTGCTTCATCAATGACCTTCCCTCCAACATAAGGTCAGAAATGGGGCTGTTCGCTGATGAAAGAACAGTGTTCAGTGCCATTCGCAACTCCTCAGATAATGAAGCCGTCTATGCCCGCATGCAACAAGACCTGGATGACATTCAGGCTTGGGCTGAAAAGTGGCAAGTAATATTGACGCCACACAAGTGCCAGGCAGTGACTATCTCCAACAAGCGAGAGTCTAACCACTGCCCCTTGACATTCAATGGCATTACCATCGACAAATCCCCCACCATTAACATCCTGGGGGTCACCATTGACCAGAAACTTAACTGGACCAGCCACATAAATACTGTGGCAACAAGAGCAGGTCGGAGGCTAGGTATTCTGCGGCGAGTGTCTCACCTCCTGACTCCCCAAAGCCTTTCCACCATCTACAAGGCACAAGTAAGGAGTGTGATGGAATACTCCCCACTTGTCTGGATGAGTGCAGCTCCAACAACACTCAAGAAGCTCGACACCATCCAGGACAAAGCAGCCCGCTTGATTGGCACCCCATCCACCACCTTAAACATTCACTCCCTCCACCACTGGCGCACCGTGGCTGCAGTGTGTACCATCTACAAGATGCACTGTAGCAACTCGCCAAGGCTTCTTCAACAGTTCCTCCCAAACCCGCGACCTCTACCACCTAGAAGGACAAGGGCAGCAGGCGCATGGGAACACCATCACCTGCAAATTCCCCTCCAAGTCACACACCATCCTGACTTGGAAGTATATCGCCGATCCTTCATCATCGCTGGGTCAAAATCCTGGAACTCCCTCCCCAACAGCTCTATGGGAGTACCTTCACCACACGGACTGCAGCGGTTCAAGAAGATGGCTCACCACCACCTTCTTAAGGGCAATTAGGGATGGGCAATAAATGCTGGCCTTGCCAGCGACGCCCACATCCCATGAATGAATAAAAAAAATATGGAATCCCCATAAGTATGAATGGGGATTCCCTTCTTTTATTGGTTGAGCTGGCCCATGTGATTCCAGTGGCACTTGCGAACCGCGTGCGTCCCTGGGATACGTGGGCCTCTACCCGCGGGTACCCGCTGAGGCCCAGTAGTGCGAGTCTCCGTACCTCCCAGACCACCAGGTACGCGGGCATTTTATTTGCGGATCGGAGGCATTTCCCCCGGGAAGCCTCTGACCGCAAATTCAGGGTCAATATTTATGCAGTTTCTCCGGGGTTTCCATGGATATTCTGCCAGAGTAACGGCGGACAACCGAGAGAACATTCGCAGCAATTCAACCGAACTATCTTTGCATTAGTCAGTAAGAATCAACCCTGTGTCTTTGAGATGTTTCCACTGATAGGTAAATCACACTGACAAGCTCATTAACTGTTCCCATTCAGGCTTCATAATGGTGCCATCAGGCTGTCTACGATCTTGATGGTGAGACCTTCTCTTTAACAGGAGACTCACTCTGTTATTGATGGTGCTGCATTTGAATGATTACAAATGGCTTTAATAATGCATCCACATCAAAAGTAAGTAATTGAAATTATGAACATGATTCAAATTGCTTTGATACATTATAATAGAAGAGATAAAGTATGATATTTTTTACTGCACGGACTGGACCAGTTCCAACTCTGAGCTTGAGAAGGAGAAGGTTATTGAACACGACAATGTTCCCAGATGACTCACAAGCTTATACAGTGAGTATCATCTGAGTATTGGAGGCCAGGAAGATCTTAGAATTAACCCCTTGTCTTTGCTGAGTTAGCTGATCCCAGCTGGCCACCAGCTCAGCCCTACTATTGACCTCATCACCTCTATGATTAGGAAAGAAAAATTCAACTTGGATTTTGTCTCCTGATCGCTGTCCCGCATAAGAGATTAGCGTGCAAAGTTAAAGCACATGGGATTAGGGGTAAGGTACTGACTTGGCTAGAGAACTGGTTGGCAGACAGGAAGCAAAGAGTTGGAATAAATGGGTCTTTTTCCAAGTGGCAGGCAGTGACCAGTGGGGTACCGCAGGGATCGGTGCTAGGACCCCAGTTATTCACAATATATATTAATGATCTAGACGAGGGAACCAGATGTAATAGCTCCAAGTTTGCAGACGACACAAAGCTGGGTGGGCGTGTGTGTTGTGAGGAGGATGCAGAGAAACTCCAGTATGATTTGGACAAGTTGGGTGATTGGGCAGATGCATGGCAGATGCAGTATAATGTGGATAAATGCGAGGTTATCCACTTTGGTGGCAAAAATAGGAAGGCAGATTATTATCTGAACGGCAATAGATTGGGAAAAGGGGAAGTGCAACGAGACCTGGGAGTCCTTGTGCACCAGTCGCTGAAGGTAAGCATGCAGGTGCAGCAGGCGGTTAAGAAGGCAAATGGTATGTTGGCCTTCATAGCGAGAGGATTCGAGTACAGGAGCAAGGATTTCTTGCTGCAGTTGTACAGGGCCTTGGTGAGACCACACCTTGAGTATTGTGTGCAGTTTTGGTCGCCTTATCTGAGGAAGGATGTTCTTGCCATGGAGGGAGTGCAGCAAAGATTCACTAGACTGATACCTGGGATGGCAGGAATGCCGTATGAAGAGAGATTGGGATGATTGGGTTTGTATTTGGTAGAATTTAGAAGAATGCGAGGGGATCTCATTGAAACTTATAAAATTCTAACAGGACTAGACAGACTAGATGCAGGAAGGATGTTCCCGATGGCGGGGGAGTCCAGAACCAGGGGTCACAGTCTAAGGATAAGGGGTAAGCCATTTAGGACTGAGATGAGGAGGAATTTCTTCACCCAGAGAGTGGTGAATCTGTGGAATACTCTGCCACAGAAGGCAGTTGAGGCCAATTCATTAAATATATTCAAGAAGGAGTTGGATGTATTTCTTAAGGTTAAAGGGATCAAGGGATATGGGGAGAAAGCAGGGACAGGGTACTGAATTTGGATGATCAGCCATGATCTCATTAAATGGCGGAGCAGGCTCGAGGGGCCGAATGGCCTACTCCTGCTCCTATCCTCTATGTTTCTATGGAAGTGTGCGCCTGTGAGGACAAGATAAGGCTTAACTATGATAGCCCCTAGGGGTCAAATAGCCTGGTGCTATTCACTGTAAAGGCTCACACATGAATAATGGGCACCAGGGTGAGGTGCCATGGGGTAATCAGCTCCTGTGCAATTGTACAGCAGCAGGAAGTTAACACCTTCAGGAGAGGACACAAGGGAGAAAACTGGTGTGAAATGAAAGAGAAAAAATCATGATGTCTTGTTGACCAATTGCATCTAAGCCTGCTTGTTCAGATGTGATTGTGTCCTGGAATTGTGTTTCTGTTATCAAGATCTGTAAAACCTCATCTACATCATCTGCTGCTATTTATTGTGCCTGTAACTTGGCACTGATATGTAGCAAAAGAGATCTAATGAAGAGGTGCCCAAGAACACATAAATTAATTTTGAAGCATAGATTATTCCTGTTTCAGGAAAAATAATCTCTGGGAATTTCCATGGCCTACTCCTGCTCTTATTTCTTATGTTCTCTTCTTATGATTCTCCCACTCTGCCATTGTAACTTTGGCAGAAACCCTGTTTGCCTGCATATCTGAGCATTTCCATTAAACTTCCACTGAAGCTACAGTGGCGGAGTGGGAGACGCCCCAAGGAAATGCCCAGCAAACTAATTGCATATTTTCAACAGCCATGAAGTGAAGCCATTTTTATTCTGTATTATTGTATATGTAGAGTTGATGGCTGCAAGCAGAGATGCTGGGATGTATGTTCAATAGAGGTGGGACATTGAGGATTTGTACCAGCATTGATGGGGAGCATGATACTCGGAACCTTTCTGTCTTCATTTCATACCATTTTAAAATCGTTAAAATGGAAGCTGTCTTCTCTCGGTGGCTGGGGGATGAGTTATCTGAGAGAGCCAGGTCAGATTGTTTGACCTAGAAATTAGTCAAGGGATTTTCCCAGTTTCAATTTGAATTGTTCATGGGCAAGGCATTAACAGATATTCGGAACCTAGGAGATATATAGTCACCTGTTTATTAGCATTACATGTAATAATTACATGATTCGATCTTTGACAGCGCTGACATCTGAGGCTCGAGGGCTGAGTTTTGTGACTATTCAGTATCCTGCCTCTGTGTATTAATTAACCTCAAAACAAATCTAACTAACAGTTTTAACCTGTACACACTGATCTTTCAAATAGATTATTGTTTTTTCAATATATTTGTGTCAGTTACATTTACAATAAAAACCAGCATTCAGGGCTAGAAATTCATTATAGCCCAGGAATGGGCGGTATCTTTAGAAAAGTTTGAGAATTAGCGCCAGGCGCTAATGCTTTAGACTGCACGCAAAATTCATTCTCACTGTTCAAAGAAATGATTGGGACGCTAAATCAAGTCTTAAAGGCCTAGCTCATTAGCGTTACACTCAAAGGGTGAACCAATATCGGGTGCAGCCTAATCGCAACTCATCATTGCCAAAGGATTTTCCCAGTACTTAAAGGGGAGGTTCATTGATACTGCAGCACCTCATTCTCAGCATTGCTGGCTGTGCAGCTGCCTCAGCAAGGAGAAACACAACAAGGAGAAGGAGCCAGAGGACTGATGCAGGTGTGCTCATGGCAGATCCACCTCAGTCGGGTGGTCAGGGTGATTGAATGCTTCAACAAATGCTACATATCACCATCTGTACCACAAGCTTCACACACTGCCCAAAGCACCACACCCTCAGCGCTCACCCACCAACAATCTCTACCTACCAACACTCACACCCACACCTCACACCTTGGACACAATGAAAGCTATTCAACTATGGGAGGCATAAGGGTCATTAGTTATTTGAATGAAGGTGATGTGTGTGATATGTTTATGCATAAATTTATTAATGGAGTTTACAATATTTTGTGGTCCCTCTCATTTCACCTTTGTACTCAGGAGGACGCTGTGATATGGCATGACACATGGATGGTATGATGGGGATGTGGTGAGCAAAAGGGATCTGGGGTTTATGTCATCCCGGTGTGAGATTGGAGGTCTGTTTGAAGGAGGTGGCAGAGTTCTGTGACCACCACCTTGGTGATGCGGAGCCATCTAATATACTGCTTAATTGAAGGTCGGAGAAGTGCTGTCAGAAAACCCTCGGAGGGTAAGGCCTCCTGGTGTGAGCCCTGATGCCCCTCCTCATCTCTCTGCGCACATGTTCCCGTATTTCTCACTGTTTATGCTCCCTCCACCATAGATCCTGGAGGACTAGGTGGCGCTAGTACAGCCCCCATTAATGTTGTCAAGTGTAGTAGTTTGAATCTTTGAACAATAAATGTAGCTATTTTGTAGTTGCCAGAAGACTGTTGATGCAAAGGAAGCTTGAAATTATTCATAGGAACTGTTCTACTGGGTGAAACTGACAACAAACCACTGAAACTAACCTGCCCTGACAGCTGGGAGTGATTAATGCTGATATCTTTAAGTAACGTCACTGGAGCCAGCTTCCTGGAGCTGCACGCCAGCTCTCCCTGTCATTGTCTGGTCGAGGTGCTGACGTAAGTGGCGACAATGAATTTTCCAGATTGGGCAGCCAGTGAGCGTTGTACGCTTATTGACATCATGATCTGCCTGGTGTTGAAGTCCCCGGCGGTACCACGTAGCGGCGGCGTAACAGGGGAGCCGGATTTGCCGTGCGTCGCTGGATTCGCCTCACCCTGGCGCTACCCCGTTACCGCCATCTGCTGGCGCTAATGGGAGATGCTAAGGTACCGAATTTTTCCCCCTCATTTTTTCCACTTTTCAGAGGAGACCCCAAGCAGAACATGTGGCCATCCCATGTATTTTCCAGTAACCAACATACCATAGAAGTTTACAGCATGGAAGGTGACCATTCGGCCCTTTGTATCTGTGCTAGCTTTTTGCTGGAACAATCTCATTGCTCAGCTCTCTCTCGATAGCACTGGATCTTCATTTGCTTTAAATATTGATGTAATTTTCCCTTAAAGGATGCAATGGTCTCTGCCACAACCATTCCCTATAGCAAAACATTCCATATCCCAACAACTCACGCTGTAAAGAAAGTTCCACTACCCTCTCTCCTCATTCTCAGGGATAACACTAAATTGATTCAACTATTCACTCCACCAAAACTTTTACTGATTTAAATAAATTCTGCTGAATGCTCTCTATGGCTTTGATGTCCTTTCCATGATGAGGTGTCTAAAACTACAAACAGTACTCTGCCCTAACCAATATTTTGTATAAAGTATTTTTACTTCTTCACTCTTGTAGTCTATGCCTCTATTTATAAAACCTAAAATGCTACTGGCCATTTTTATGGCTTTACCTACCTTCACTCACGCTTTGAAGGAATTACGAATATAAACCCCTATAGGCTGAATCTTAACTCCCAAAAACGGGTGGGTTGGGTTGTGTCAGAGATTAAAATGCAAAAAATCTGGTGGGGAGGGGGTGGGGGGGTGGGGGGGAGGGGTGGGGAGGGGGTGGGGGTGGGGGGAGGGTGCTTTTTTGAGGACGTCTTTAAATTTTCTTCTGTAGATTTCCCTGATTGACAGGCTGGAAAGCCTGCAACACAAGGTGGCAGCTGAGCTGGGCTGAGGTCGAGTGGGTGAAGGTCGAGGGGGGTGTGATCGCCGGGGGGGGGTCCCATTGTGAGGGAGTCCGATCACTGAGGGTGCGGGGAACGGTGGCCGGTGGGGTACGATCACGGGGGGAGGGGCAGATGGTGGTCAGGAGGTCCAATCACAGGAGCGAGGGAGCAGGTGGTGGTCAGGAGGTCCGATCGCGGGGGGAGGGGCAGATGGTGGTCAGGAGGTCCGATCGCGGGGGGAGGGGCAGATGGTGTTCAGGAGGTCCGATCGCGGGGGGATGGGCAGATGGTGTTCAGGAGGTCCGATCGCGGGGGGAGGGGCAGATGGTGGTCAGGAGGTCTGATCGCTGTAGTGAGGGAGCAGATGGTGGTCAGGAGGTCCGATCGCGGGGGGAGGGAGCAGATGGTGGTCAGGAGGTCCGATCGTGGGGGGAGGGGCAGATGGTGGTCAGGTGGTCCGATCGCTGTAGTGAGGGAGCAGATGGTGGTCAGGAGGTCTGATCGCTGTAGTGAGGGAGCAGATGGTGGGCAGGAGGTCCGATCGCGGTAGTGAGGGAGCAGATGGTGTTCAGGAGGTCCGATCGCGGGAGTGAGGGAGCAGATGGTGGTCAGGAGGTCCGATCGCTGTAGTGAGGGAGCAGATGGTGGTCAGGAGGTCCGATCACGGGGGGAGGGAGCAGATGGTGGTCAGGAGGTCCGATCGTGGGGGGAGGGAGCAGATGGTGGTCAGGAGGTCCGATCACGGGGGGAGGGAGCAGATGGTGGTCAGGAGGTCCGATCGCGGTAGTGAGGGAGCAGATGGTGGTCAGGAGGTCTGATCGCGGTAGTGAGGAGGCAGATGGTGGTCAGGAGGTCTGATCGCTGTAGTGAGGGAGCAGATGGTGGTCAGGAGGTCCGATCGCGGGAGTGAGGGAGCAGATGGTGGTCAGGAGGTCCGATCGCGGTAGTGAGGGAGCAGATGGTGGTCAGGAGGTCCGATCGCGGGGGGAGGGGCAGATGGTGGTCAGGAGGTCTGATCGCGGTAGTGAGGAGGCAGATGGTGGTCAGGAGGTCCGATCGCGGGGGGAGGGGCAGATGGTGGTCAGGAGGTCCGATCGCGGTAGTGAGGAGGCAGATGGTGGTCAGGAGGTCCGATCGCGGTAGTGAAGAGGCAGATGGTGGTCAGGAGGTCCGATCGCGGTAGTGAGGAGGCAGATGGTGGTCAGGAGGTCCGATCGCGGTAGTGAGGAGGCAGATGGTGGTCAGGAGGTCCGATCGCGGTAGTGAGGAGGCAGATGGTGGTCAGGAGGTCCGATCGCGGTAGTGAGGAGGCAGATGGTGGTCAGGAGGTCCGATCGCGGTAGTGAGGAGGCAGATGGTGGTCAGGAGGTCCGATCGCGGTAGTGAGGAGGCAGATGGTGGTCAGGAGGTCTGATCGCGGTAGTGAGGGAGCAGATGGTGGCCAGGAGGTCCGATCACGGTAGTGAGGGAGCAGATGGTGGTCAGGAGGTCCGATCACGGTAGTGAGGGAGCAGATGGTGATCAGGAGGTCCGATCACGGTAGTGAGGAGGCAGATGGTGGTCAGGAGGTCTGATCACGGTAGTGAGGGAGCAGATGGTGGTCAGGAGGTCTGATCGCGGTGGGGTGTTTACTGGATAGCTTGTCGGGCCTGGAGGAAACACTCCTCCTCCTGGCCCACAAGCAGTGCTGTAAAGACACTTATCTCATGGATTTTTATCTTTTTAACCTCCCTCTTGACCAAACCCATGCGTTTTTGCGTGTTAAAATTCTCCGCTACATTTCTGGCTCCAGTGTACATGATCCAATGGTCCTTTAATATAGGTGAAACTGACTCAACCTTCAATAATACAAAAGCAAAATACTGCGGATGCTGGAAATCTGAAATAAAAACAGAAAATGCTGGAAATACTCAGCAGGTCAGGCAGCATCTGTAGAGAGAGAAACAGAGTTAACGTTTCAGGTCGATGACCCTTCATCAGAACTAGAAAAAGTTGGAGATGTAACAGGTTTTTAAGCAAGTACAGAGGCAGGGAGAGCGGGGAGGGGAGGAAAGAACAAAAGGGAAAGTTTGTGATAGGATGGAAGGCAGGAGAGATTAAGAGACAAAAGGGATGATGGTGCAAAGCAAAAGGAGATGGTAATGGGACAAGACAAGTTAAGTTTCTTCCCTTTTGTTCTTTCCTCCCCTCCCCCGGATGTGTTTGTTGGTGACATCACACTGGAGGTGCCAGGAATGGTGGAGGATGATCCATTGAATGCGGAAGCTGGTGGGGTGAAAGGTGAGGACAAGGGGAACCCTATCGTGTTTCTGGGAGGGAGGGGAAGGGGTGAGAGCAGAAGTGCGGGAAATGGGACGGACACGGTCGAGGGTCCTGCTAACCATGGTGGAGAGACATCCTTGACTGAGGAAATAGGAAGAAATATCAGAAGCATTGGTACGGAAGGTGGCATAGTCAGAACAGATGCGATGGAGACGGGGAAACTGGGAGAATGGAATAGAGTTATTCGAGGAAGCGGGGTGGGAGGAAATGTAGTCAAGGTAGCTGTGGGAGTCGGTGGGCTTATAGTAGATATTCGTTGACAGCCTACTTCCAGAAATGGAGATAGAGAAGTCGAGGAAAGGAAGGGAAGAGTCGGAGATGGACCATGTGAAGGTAAGGGAAGGGTGGAAGTTGAAAGCATAGTTGATTAAATTTTTCAGTTCGGGTCGAGAGCAGGAAATGGCACCGATACAGTCATCACTGTACCGGAAAAAGAGGTGAGAGAAGGGACCTGATGAGGACTGGAACAAAGAATGTTCCACATATCCCACAAAAAGCCAGACATAGCTGGAACTACTTTCTATATTACTGATTATTATCTTTTGTATTGTTAGCCTTAACTTTATCGTATGGTTCCCTTTTAATATATAATATATATTTATTTATTTTTATTTTATTGCCCATCCCTAATTGCCCTTGAGAAGCTGGTGGTGAGCCGCCTTCTTGAACCGCTGCAGTCCGTGTGGTGAAGGCACTCCCACAGTGCTGTTAGGGATGGAGTTCTAGGACTTTGACGATGAAGGAACGGCGATATATTTCCAAGTCAGGATGGTATGTGACTTGTAGAGGAACTTGGAGGTGATGGTGTTTCCATGTGTCTGTTGCCCTTGTCCTTCTAGGTGGTAGAGATCGTGGGTTTGGGAGGTGCTGTCAAGGAAGCCTTGGCGAGTTGCAGCAGTGCATCTATTGGATGGTACACACTGCAGCCATGGTACGTCGGTGGTGGAGGGAGTGAATGTGTAAGGTGGTGGATGGGGTGCCAATCAAGCTGGCTGCTTTGTCCTGGATGGTGTCGAGCATCTTGAGTGTTGTTGGAGCTGCACTCATCCAAGCAAGTGGAGAGTATTCCATCACACTCCTAACTTGTGCCTTGTAAATGATGGAAAAGCTTTGGGGAGTCAGGAGATGAGACACTCGCCACAGAATACCTAGCCTCTGACCTGCTCTTGTTGTCACAGTATTTATGTGACTGGTCCAGTTAAGTTTCTGGTCAATGGTGACCCCCCAGGATGTTGATGGTGGGGGATTTGGCGATGGTAATGCTGTTGAATGTCAAGGGACGGTGGTTAGACTCTCTCTTGTTGAAGATAGTCATTGCCTGGCACTTGTGTGGTGCGAATGTTACCTGCCACGTATCAGTCCAAGCCTGAATGTCGTCCAGGTCTTGCTGTATGCGGGCATAGACAGCTTCATTATCTGAGGAGTTGCAAATAGAACTGAACACTGTGCAATCATTAGCGAACATCTCCATGTCTGACATTATGATGGAGGGAAGGTCATTGATGAGGCAGCTGAAGATGGTTGGGCTGAGGTCACTGCCCTGAGGAACTCCTGCAGCGATGTCCTGGGGCTGAGATGATTGACCACCAACAACCACAACCATCTTCCTTTGTGTTAGGTTTGACTCCAGCCAGTGGAGAGTTTCCCCCCGATTCCCATTGACTTCAGTTTTACTAGGGCTCCTTGATACCACACTTGATCAAATGCTGTCAAGGGCAGTCACTCTCACCTCACCTCTGGAATTCAGCTCTTTTGTCCATGTTTGGACCAAGGCTGGAATGAGGTCTAGAGCTGAGTGATCCTGGCAGAACCCAAACTGGGCATCGGTGAGCAGGTTATTGGTGAGTAAGTGCCGCTTAATAGCACTGTTAACAACACCTTCCATCACTTTGCTGATGATTGAGAGTAGACTGATGGGGCGGTAAACGTCCGGATTGGATTTGTCCTGCTTTTTGTGGACAGGACATACCTGGGCAGTTTTCCACATTGTCAGATAGATGCCAGTGTTGTAGCTGTACTGGAACAGCTTATCAAGAGGCGCGGCTAGTTCTGGAGCACAAGTCTTCAGCACGATAGCCGGGATGTTGTCAGGGCCCATAGCCTTTGCTGTATCCAGAGCACTCAGCCGTTTCTTGATATCACATGGAGTGAATCGAATTGGCTGAAGACTGGCCTCTGTGATGGGGGGGACCTCAGAAGGAGGCCGAGATGGATCATCCACTCGGCACTTCTAGCTGAAGATTGTTGCAAATGCTTCAGCCTTGTTTTTTGCACTCGCATGCTGGGATTCTCCATCACTGAGGAAGGGGTTGTTCATGGAGTCTCATCTTCCCATTAGTTATTTAATGGTCCACCAGCATTCACAACTGGATGTGGCAGGACTGCCGATCTTTGATCTGATCCGTTGATTGTGGGATCACTTAGCCCTGTCTATAGCATGCTGCTTCCGCTGTTTAGCATGCATGTAGTCCTGTGTTGCAGCTTCCCCAGGTTGGCCCCTCATGTTTAAGTATGCCTGGCGCTGCTCCTAGCAATCTGTTCTTTGTGCTTCATCCATCTTATATTTGAAGATTTCTCATTGCTGAACTGTCAAACTGTTGTGCCCAGTTAGTTTGGGCCAGATCCCTTTTAATCTTGCCGAGCGTTGCCTTTTTGAGTTCAATGCTGTTGTTTTGACTCTTCATTATCTTTTCTAATGTTACATTGAACCTGCCTACATTACAATCTACAATATATTACATTGCTTACGTAGGTCTTGCACTCCATTGATAATTCCTATGTAAACATTTCCTGTGCAAATTCCATTGTTAAAATGTCCCCACACAGACACTAAACGCTGTTAGTCAGCATACCGTCTAAAGTTGGAAGTTTGTGCTAAAAGGGTCGATTACACATCAGACGTTTCATTATTTTTAATACATCAAAGGAATGCTCAGGCTGCCTAGCACCTTCTCTATTTCAGCCTTATTTTTCATCCCCTGTTAATGGCCAGGCCTGCACTGTGTACTCCAGTGACTATGGATACTTCCCCACAATAAATTCTGCCTGTGTTGTTGCCTGCCCAGCTTATAGGTGTGTCCACTTAGACAAAATCCTCTGTAAACGTTGCTTCCAGTGATTTATTTGGCAGCTCACCCTTTGCTTGGCTTTGGGCCATAATGCAAGCTGGTATCAACAAATGATTGTTGCCTGGAATAGTACAAAAAAAAGAAAGACTTGCATTTATATAGCGCCTTTCATGACCAACAGACGTCTCAAAGCTAATGAAGTACTTTTGAAGTGGAGTCACTTTTGTAATGTGGGAAACGCAGCAGCCAATTTGCACACAGCAAGCTCCCACAAACAGCAATGTGACAATGACTAGATAATCTGTTTTTGTTATGTTGATTGAGGGATAAATATTGGCCAGGACACTGGGGATAACTCCCCGCTCTTCTTCAAAATAGTGCCTTGGGATCTTTTACGTCCACCTTAGAGAGCAGACGGGGCCTCGGTCTAACGTCTCATCTGAAAGACGGCACCTCCGACAGTGCAGCATTCCCTCAGCACTGGAGTGTCAGCTTAGATTTATGTGCTCAAGTCCCTGGAGTGGGACTTGAACCCACAACCTTCTGACTCAGAGGCGAGTGTGCTACCAACTGAGTCACAACTCACATGTGTGCACAATTGTTTGTGTCACCAAGCCACCAATAATAGCATTTTTTGTATTAAGACAAAAGGTGAGTAACTAATGCTTGTAGAGAACTGCAACTTTCACCAATCTACAGTATGCTAAGCTACACATATCTCAGCTTTCTCAGTTGAACACATACCTGGTAAGCATGGTGATGAGTCTCTTCACATGTCAGACTCCTGGCTGACCAAAAAGAATCTAATCTGCTGACTCCCTCTTGCATGTATGTATATAAATCTACCTCAGTGTTGACATTCTTAATTCAAACCAAAGGAAATCAATAGGCATCAGAGATTGATGTATTAGAATTTCTTTCAGCACATTCCGTAACCTTCACATGAAAAGCAGATATCACCTTATAAATGGCGTACTCTAAATCATCAGGGACATGCATATGCAGAGTTTTTTTCATTGAGTCATGTACAATGTGCTTAAAACAAATTGAAGCCTTTAGACCCCATAGTGTAGTGATTGAGATATTCTCTTTAGGACCCTTCGGTAGAACATGTCAGATGTATGCAAAATACACAGAGTTAATGTTTCAGGTCGATGACCGTTCTGATGAAAGGTCTTCGACCTGAAACGTTAACTCTGTTTCTCACTCCACGGATGCTGCCTCGCCTGCTGAGTTTTTCCAGCGTTTTCTGTTGTTATATGCAAAATACTGTTTGGTATGCTGGGAAGACTTCAATAGAATTGAATATTGGGCATGTCTTTTAACGGGCCACCTGTTTGCGTCACCATCCATGTCCAATGTCATCCCCTTTATGTCTCAGCCTTGACAGTGGGGCCACTTTTCATGTACAAGAGTAATTCAGTCCTGAATGGTTAACAAATGGTGCGAGGCTAGCCAGGATGTTAATGTGTTAATAAAGTACATTTTTCCTGATTCAGCTCATTTCTGTAAGTATTCGCAGCTTTAACTGCAGATTTGGACTTGTGTAGGGAGGAAACCTGCTGATAGAATCAGAAAAATAATGATTCAGCTGAAATTCAAAGAGTTGCAGACAATTAAAGAGAAGTGGTAGCAGAGGAGCCAAATTTCCTTGCCATCTCCGGAAAGGATCAAAAACCATTTTAATCCATTGGTAGCCTTTGCCAAGGCTGATGGGGAGAGGTCTAAGAAGTTAACAGGAATAAATTAAAACAAAGCAATCTTGGGGTAGAAAGTGGTTCTACATTGCACCTGTTTTTGGGTCTAAAATGGGCACAAAGCATATTAATTAGCAGTGGGACAGTTGGTGCACAATCTGCGCAGGCGTTGGTCCCACTGCTAAATTCCTGGGGTTCTTTTTTAAGGCATCAAGCCCCTTAAATATGTAAATTAGGGGCTAATGCCTGGTAAAGGACCCCTTTTCATAATTGGTGGATGATGAGCGGACAGGCATTGGGTTCTTCAGCGGCCCCTACGGTAAGTTTATAAAAAAAATGTTCTTTTAAAAACTCTGCATAGTACTGAGTCTGGGCACAAAAACAGGACCAGAATAAAATCTACCCCATCATTAGGAGGTATGAGACTGCTGCTGTTGAAGTGGAGGTGGTGCTGAATGATGTGTTTGAGAGGCAGATGAACTGCTTGTCACTCCACAATAATGCCCACGTTGGTCAGCATTGCAACATGCCTGGAGGGAGGGGAAGGCAGGTTTGAGGACATAGCTGACCATTACTGTCACTAGCTGTGCCAAACATATGGTGCAGCTTGCGCAGCTCTGCATCAGGCTCTCTGCTGACCCACAATTTCCCGTGGTCATTGGTAATTAGCTATGCTAAGGCCTGCAGATATGGTTTTTGGCATCTTGGACTCATTGGATAGCAATCAAGTGCATAAATTCTGACTGAGACAGACTCATTAACTGTTCATTGGCTGCACGCATCAGATGAGGACTTCGATGGGCCAGGCTACAGAAAAAGGCTGATGGGTGTACACACCAAAATGCTTGGTACATTGGGAAGCCTGCCAAAAAGCCTGCGTTCAATGGCAAGGAGCATGGAGGAGTCCGGCACCAACTTGGCACATGGCTTTGTGCAGAGTTTGAAGCCCATCCTTTCCAGCTTGGAACTGGTGGCCATCTCAATCAACACACTTGTGGAACCAATCATGATGCAGCATTTGATGGCCATTTCACTGCAGCACAAGCAGCAACCACCCAACGTCTGAGTGCCGCAGTGGAAGCTCAGACTGCTGCCATTATGACTCTGGATAGCAGTGTTCAAAGGGGCTTCCAGGGTGTTAAAGCAGTCCAGCAATCTGCTCCGAACAGATTACTAGGATTGCTGAGGCACCGTCCCGGGGGAGTGGCAGTGGCTCCATGGAGCACGAACCCCCTGTCCTGTCTCAGGATGACAGCAATTGTGATCCCACCGCTGCCACTCCACCAATGCCCTTGCTGTTACCTGCCAGCCAGGTATCCCAGACTGCTGCCGCCCATGCCGAGGTGGTGCAGTTTCAAGCCAGGCCTTCTAGGCCCAGCGCTGCTTGAGGTCGTCCTGCAAGGCCATCTGCAGTCTCCCTTACTGAATGTCAGCAGCCTTCCACCAGCCATGCTGCAGCCACTGGGGTAGCACCTTGTAGGATCACAAAGACAGGCAAAGGCACACAGAAGACAGACACTAAGGGAAGGCACAAGGGTGATTAGTTTTAATTGTGTATGCAATATGGCATGATTTCATTTATAAATTTGGATTGGAATGTGTATTTTTTCTTGGGTTTTATTTTTGCATTGTGGCCAAGAGGACAATGTGATAGTAACAGGGAAGGTAGGAAAGTGGGACTGTTGGTGAATGGAGAATTGGGGTTGAGGCTACTGGTATTGCACTTGAATACATACAGCCAGGGCAGAAAGGGGCTGTCTAGGTTGCAGCTTCTCTTCCTCGTCTTCCTCCTCCTCCTCCTCCACCTCCTCCTCCTCGAGCTCCTGCTCTCAGCTTCTCGCCTGATAGGTGGTGACAAGGGCTGTTCCTCATGATGGCAAGATTGTGCACAATGCATCATACCACCACGAATCCTGATACCCACTCAGCCGAGTACTGCAGGGCTCCTCCAGAGCAGTCCAGACAACAGAATCATTGCTTCAAGATGCCAATGGTCTACCCTATCAGACTCTCATTGTATGCTTGCTGCACACGTGTGCGTGGGTTGCGAACTGGAGTCATGCGCCATGTCGTCAATGGATAGCCCAAGAGCCACCCTTTGTTTTGCTGTGGTGGCTGAAATACAGCTGGCATAGAGGACTGCCAAAGAATGAAGGCATCACGACTGCTGCCAGGATACCGGGCAAGATGCGCTGCCTATGATCACACACCAGCTGCACATTGGGGGAGTGGAACCCTTTCGGTTCAGGCACATGGCAGAGTTGACATGAGGCGCACGCAAAGCAATGTGCGGCAGTTAATGGCACCCTGCACCATGGGGAAGCCTGCACTGCTTGCAAACCCTCATGCTCACTCCACCTTCTCTCTGGCAAGAGGGAATGAAATGAAGTTATCTCTCTTTGCATAGAGAGCCTCAGTGACCTCCCTTATACAACAGTGCACTGCAAACTGCGAGATGTTACTAATATCTCCAGCTGCAGCCTGGAAGGAGCCAGACGCATAAAAGTTCATAATCACCTTGACAGCCACTGGCAATGTGGTCCTCGCCCTGCTCTGAGGTTGGAGTTGTGGCTGCAGCAGATGGCAGATTTCAGTGACATTATTTAGAAACATAGAAACATAGAAAAATAGGAGCAGGAGTAGGCCATTCGGCCCTTCGAGCCTGCTCTGCCATTCAATATGATCATGGCTGATCCTCTATCTCAATACCATATTCCCACTCTCTCCCCATACCCCTTGATGCCTTTTGTGTCTAGAAATCTATCTATCTCCTTCTTAAATATATTCAGTGACTTGGCCTCCACAGCCTTCTGTGGTAGAGAATTCCACAGGTTCACCACCCTCTGAGTGAAGAAATTTCTCCTCATCTCAGTCCTAAATGTCCTACCCCGTATCCTGAGACTGTGACCCCTCGTTCTAGACCCCCCCAGCCAGGTGAAACATCCTCCTTGCATCCAGTCTGTCTAGCCCTGTCAGAATTTTTATATGTTTCAATGAGATCCCCTCTCATTCTTCTAAACTCTAGTGAATACAGGCCTAGTCGACCCAATCTCTCCTCATACGACAGTCCTGCCATCCCAGGAATCAGTCTGGTGAACCTTCGCTGCACTCCCTCTATGGCAAGTATATGCTTTCTTAGGAAAGGAGACCAAAACTGCACACAGTACTCCAGGTGCTCCTGTACTCAAATCCTTTTGCAATGAAGGCCAACATACCATTTGCCTTCCTAACTGCTTGCTGCACCTGCATGTTTGCTTTCAGTGACTGGTGTACAAGGACACCCAGGTCCCTTTGTACATCAGCATTTCCCAATCTATCACCATTTAAATAATACTCTGCCATTCTGTTTCTCCCACCGAAGTGGATAACTTCACATTTATTCACATTATACTGCATCTGCCATGTATTTGCCCACTCACTCAACTTGTCTAAATTGCCTTGAAGCCTCTTTTCATCCTCCTCACAACTCACAATCCCACCTAGTTTCGTGTCATCAGCAAACTTGGAAATATTACATTTGGTTCCCTCATCCAAATCATTGATATATATTGTGAATAGCTGGGGCCCAAGCACTGATCTCTGTGGTACCCCACTAGTCACCGCCTGCCACCCCGAAAAAGACCCATTTATTCCTACTCTCTGTTTCCTGTCTGTTAACCAATTTTCAATCCATGCCAGTATATTACCCCCAATCCCATGTGCTTTAATTTTGCACACTAACCTCTTATGTGGGACTTTATCAAAGGCCTTCTGAAAATCCAAATACACCACATCCACTGGTTCTCCCTTATCTATTCTACCAGTTACATCCTCAAAAAATTCCAGTAGGTTGGTCAAACACGATTTCCCTTTCATAAATCCATGTTGACTTTGTCTAATCCCGTTGATATTTTCTAAGTGTCCTGTTATCACATCCTTTATAACAGGCTCTAGTATTTTCCCTGCTAATGATGTTAGGCTAACCGGTCTGTAGTTCCCTGTTTTCTCTCTCCCTCCTTTTTTAAATAGTGGGGTTACACTTGCCACACTCCAATCTGCAGGAACTGTTCCATAATCTATAGAATTTTGGAAGATGACAACCAATGCATTCACTATTTCCATGCCTAACTCTTTTATTACTCTGGGATACGGATTATCAGGCCCTGGGGATTTATCAGCTTTCAGTCCCTTTAATTTCTCCAGCACTATTTTTTTGCTAATACTAATTTCCTTTAATTCTTCCTTCTCACTAGACCCTTGATTCCCTAGCATATTTGTGTCCTCTTTCGTGAAGACAGAGCCAAAGTATTTGTTTAATAGCTCATGCCATTTCCTTGTTCCCCATTATAAATTCTCCTGTTTCTGACTGTAAGGGACCTACATTTGTCTTCACTAATCTTTTTCTTTTTACATACTTGTAGAAGCTTTTACAATCTGCTTTTATGTTCCTTGCAAGTTTACTCTCATATTGTATTTTTCCCCTCTTAATCAACCTCTTGGTCCTTTTTTTGCTGAACTCTAAACTGCTGCCAATCCTTAGGCTTGCTACTTTTTCTGGCAACTTTATATGACTCCTCTTTGGATCTAATTCTATCCTTAATTTCTTTTGTTAGCCATGTTGGGCCGCTTTTCCTTTTGTGTTCTTGCGCCAGAAAAGAATGTATAACTGTTGCAATTCATGCATTTGTTCCTTAAATTTTAGCCATTACCTATCCACCGTCATGCCTTATAATGAAGCCCCCCAATCTATCATAGCCAACTCACTCCTCATACCTTCATAGTTTCCTTTGTTTAGATTTAGGACCCTAGTTTCGGATTGGACTTCTTCACTTTCCATTTTAATGATGAATTCTATCATGTTATGGTCACTCTTCCCTAAAGGACCCTGCAGAACAAGATTATTAATTAACCCCTTCTCATTGCACAATACGCAATCTAGAATAGCCTGTTCCCTCGTTGGCTCCTCAATGTACTGGTCTAAAAAAACATCTCATACACACTCCAGGAATTCATCCTCCACAGTATCATTGCTAATTTGGTTTGGCCAGTCTATATGTAGATTAAAGTCTCCCATGATTACTGTAGTATTCTTGTTACATGCATCTCTAATTTCCTGTTTGATGCCATCCCCTACATTACCACTACTGTTTGGAGGCCTATAGACAACTCCCACCAATGTTTTCTGCCGCTTGGTGCTTCTTAGCTTCACCCAGCCTGATTCTACATCTTGATTTTCTGAGCCAATATCCTTTCTCACTATTGCTCTGATGTCATCCTTTACTAACAAGGCCACCCCACCTCCTTTTCCTTTTCACCTGTCCTTCCTAAATATCGAATAGTGATAGCGGAATTGCTCCCTAAACTCCCTGGGCAGATATGGCCTCCTGCTGAGAGCCCTTCTCCCCTCCTCCTTCTCCCCCCCTTCTAGCAGCTCGTCCTGCTCTGCGTGGCCTCTGCTCATTCTCCTAGTCATGCTCGATTCCAAGAGGAAGGCCTACTATTACACGCCTGTCTGGGAGCAACTGGTTTGTGTACAAGCCTTGAAGTCAGCAAAAAGTCCTTCAACACTTGCCACAACACTCCCTGTAGACTTTTGAAACTTGAAACAAGAGGATGCTGCCATAGACATAGTGAAGGAGGAAGAAGTGTAGATATTTGATAGGATAAAAATTGATAAAGAGGATATATTAGAAAGGCTAGCTGTACTTAAAGTAGATAATTCACCAGAAACGGGTGGGATGCATCCTAGGATGCTGAGGGAATTGAGGGAGGAAATCGCAGAGGTACTGACTACCCCTTACATCACCGGTGTACCGTGGCTGCAGTCTGTACCATCTACAAGATGCACTGCAGCAACTCACCAAGGCTAATTCGGCAGCACCTCCCAAACCTGCGACCTTTACCACCTAGAAGGACAAGGGCAGCAGGCGCATGGGAACACCACCACCTCCAAGTTCCCCTCCAAGTCACACACCATCCTGACTTGGAAGTATATCGCTGATCCTTCATCGTCGCTGGGTCAAAATCCTGGAACTACCACCCTAACAGCACTGTGGGAGTACCTTCGCCGCACGGACTGTAGCGGTTCAAGGAGGCGGCTCACCACCACCTTCTCAAGGGCAATTAGGGATGGGCAATAAATGCTGGCCTTGCCAGCGACGCCTAGAACCCATGAACGAATAATAAAAAAAATATTACAATCCTCCAGAGATACGGGGGTGGTGCCAGAGGACTGGAGAATTGCAAATGTTACACCATTGTTCAAAAAAGGTGTAAAGATAAACCCAGCTACTACAGGCCAGTCAGTTTGACCTCGGTAGTGGGGAAGCATTTAGAAACAATAATCAGGGACAAAATTAAGTCACTTGGATAGGTGTGGATTAATAAAGGAAAGCCAGCACAGATTTGTAAAAGGCAAATCGTGTTTAACTAACTTGATTGAGTTTTTTGATAAGGTAACAGAGTGGGCTGATGAGGGTAATGCAGTTGACGTGGTGTACATGGATTTCCAAAAGGCATTCAACAAAGTGCCACATAATAGGCTTACCAGCAAAGTTGAAGCCCATGGAATAAAAGTGACAGTGGCAGTATAGATACGGAATTGGCTCATTGACAGGAAACAGAGAATAGTGGTAGTTTTTCGGACTGGAGGAAGGTATACAGTGGTGTTCCCCAGGGGTCCGTTCTCGATATATATTAATTACTTCGACGTGGGTGTACAGGGCACAATTTCAAACTTTGCAGATGACACAAAACTTGGAAGTATAGTGAACAGTGAGGAGGAGCGTGATAGACTTCAGGAAGACATAGATAGGCTGGTGAAATGGGCAGACACGTGGCAGGTGAAATTTAACACAGAAAAGTATGAAGTGATACATTTTGGTAGAAAGAATGAGGAGAGGAAATATAAACCAAAGGATACAATTCTAAAGGGGGTGCATAAACAGAGAGACCTCGCGGTATGTGTGCACAAATCATTGAAGGTGGCAGGGCAGGTTCAGAAAGCTGTTAAAAAGGCTTACAGGATTCTGGGCTTCATAAATAGAAGTATAGAGTAAAAAAGTGTGGAAATTATGATGAACCTGTATAAAACACTGGTTCGGCCTCAACTGGAGTATTGTGTCCAATTCTGGGCACTGCACTTTAGGAAGGATGTGAAGGCCTTATAGAGGGTGCAGGAAAGATTTATGAGAATGGTTCCAGGGATGAGGGACTTCAGTTATGTGGATAGATTGGAGAAGCTGGGGTTGTTCTCCTTGGAGCAGAGAAGTTTGAGAGGAGATTTGATAGAGGTGTTCAAAATCATGAGGGGTCTGGACAGAGTAGATAGAGGGAAACTGTTCCCATTGGCCGAAGGCTCAAGAACCAGGGGACACAGATTTAAGGTGATTGGCAAAAGAACCAAAGGCGATGTAAGAAAAAACTTTTTTACGCAGCGAATGGTTAAGATCTGGAATGCACTCCCTGAGAGGGTGGTGGAGGCAGAATCAATCATGGCTTTCAAAAGGGAATTGGATAAGTACCTGAAGGAAAGAAATTTGCAGGGCTACGGGGAAAGGGCAGGGTAGTGGGACTAGCTGAAGTGCTCGTGCAGAGAGCCGGCACGGGCTCGACGGGCCTCCTGTGCTGTAACCATTCTATGATTCTATGATTCTACAGAAAGCACCAAAAATGTGTAGAATTGTAGTAACAGCAAGAATAAATAAAGCAGCAACTAACCTTTAAGTCACTGATGATCCCTTTAAATAGCACTGGTTGGGGGCGGGGGTGTCCTTCATGCTGCTTAACGTCATGTTCAGCTGTGCGAGGTTAAGAGAGGCGTAGGCTGGAGCATGGCATTCCAAAATGGCAGCGCTGGCGTGAAATCCGCGTTGCACAGTGATTGTCGTCATGATCTGCCTGCTCTGCAAATTCTGGCAGACATTAGGTGTGCGTGCGCTAACTCCTTTACCAATATGGCGTCTGATGCACTTCACGTCAGAAGTGTGCGCATGTGCTTTGGACGCTATTTTGGAACCTTAAGGTGCCTGCTACTGGGCGCTACCATGCCCAATTTCTCCCTCACAGTCTCTACAAATTCAACATTTTTTCTTTTTAGAAAGTGCCTCAATCTCAACCTCACATTTCCAGATGTCCACATCGTCCAATTCCTTCAGGTGTCAGTAAGCGTGAATGTCAAATTAGTATTACTCACTGCCGGATGAAATATACTCCTGTGCTGTGGGGAAACACTCACACAAAACTGCATGCAGATTTGTCCCATTTATTTCACTATAGTCTCCAGCAAATACCAAGAGAGGAGACTAAACTCTCTCCCTAGGCCTGGTAGGATCCCAGGTCCTTAAGAGGAAAGAATAGTGTTCAACATCTTACACAATGTATTACCCAGTAGAAAGAGAGGGAGATAGAGAGGGAGACAGAGTGAGACATTTGGAACAGTCACAGAGGGCTGGATTTTCCCAGCTGAGGCGGGTTAGCATCAGAAGAGGTAGTTGACGGGTTCCGGTCCTGCTCTCGGCTGCAGCCGCTCTGCTGATAGAATTTTGCGATAATTGGGCTTGTTAAGCCCTTGGTGCGCGTTGCCCGGCCCAGTCACTAGATGCGGGTCTGTTCAGCTCCTCTGATGACTCGTTTGCTGCCGTTGTATTTAAGGGGGCCATGTCCACATTTGGTGTCACTTCTACTTCAACACTCCTGAGTGCTGCTTGATAGCAAACTGACTGCACAGAGACAGAGGGCTGCTCCATGCTTCAACGATGACTCCCCCCATGTTCTTGTGGAGGGAGCCTGAGGACGCAGGGCGGCTCTGTTCCCTGGGAATGGAAGGAGGAGACCTCCTCACCAGAACAAAGCAGCCTGGCTGCAAATAGCTGAGGAGGTCACTGCAAGGTCTGTTGTTGCTCGCACCTGGGCGCAATGTAGGAAGAGGTTCAATGATCTCCTGTGTTCAGGAAAAGTGAGTATAAAAGCACACTTACCTTCATTCTGCCGTGCCTGTCTTCACATCCCCATCACTCTGCATTGCCAACCGTACTCCTGCACATCCTAACTCACCCCAACATCCCTTGCACCGTCACCCATCCCTCTCTCCCTATCTACAGAATCATAACCCTATCTTACTATGCACCCCTCACACTCACCCTCAACATTATACAATGACAACAACTAACAACTCAAAAGGAGGCAACTTGGTATTGGCAGTTCACTCCATCATAGTCTCCCTCTAAACATCTACCATATCCATTCTTTACACTCATTCCATCACTCTCACTAAAACTGTACTTCTTTCCCTCTTTGCAGGAAAAGAGAGCCCACAAGGAGAGGGAGAGAACAGGAGGAGGACCACCATCGCTTGCTGATCTCACCAGCACTGAGGAGGCAGCTCTGGAGATCGCAGGAGAAGTGGGGGACGGAGAGAGGGGCTCATTAGAACAACCTGATGACAGAATTATTTTCCAGACATCTTATTTTGCAATCATGAATAACTGGATTGGGATCTGATGTCAATAGAAATTGAGTGCTAATCATGTGCACAATGGGATGTGTCTGCAATCTACATATCACATGTCTAAATCATGTCTTTACTGTCCGACAGGACCATCAAGAGCCCGGGCCCCCATTGTCCAGGAGGAAGAGCAGCAGGACTCCTCAGAGGACGCTCCAGCCTCTGAGGGAGCAGCATCAGCAGAAATGAGTGCACCCAGCAGCAGCGCAGAGACGCACACCTCAGTGGATCCTATGCGAGATAGTGTAGTGTTGTCACCTGGTGTATCACAAGTCACAAGTGAGCAAGATCAGATGGTGGAGACAGGGACAGCAGTGGAGAGTCCTCGTTGGAGGTCGCAGGAAGTTCCTAGCTCTCCTCAGCTGCATGTAGACGCTGAGCCTCGGGGGCCATCCAGGAAGAGGGCGATCCTGGAACTTCAGGAACAAGTTCAGGAGGCTCTGACAGGGTTTGCAACCACGGTGACTACGAGTGTGCAGAGAATGGAAGAGTCCATCTCCAACATGAGCAATGCCGTGGTGCACACACTGGCAACTGTAGGTTCTGCCATGGAAAGGATGGCAACCTCCATGATGAACATAAATCGACAGACTCAGGAGAACATGGTAACACTTCTAAATAGATGGTCATCTACTGAGGAGAGAAACCAGAGGTTCATGGACGTCCTTGTTATGAGCAATGTTAGCTTAGAAATGGGTCCTCATGGCCCCACTGATGTGCAGCAAGGTGCTCTCCAGCTGCTTGCCAGCAGAGAAGTGAGGGTGGCCCATAGGAGGGATGGTGGTGGGAGGGCACATGGAAGTGGAGGCTCTTCTCCAAGCGCTCCAACTACCCACCCCCCTTGCCAACCCCTCGGTCAGAGTCCTATATGCCTCCCCAAACAGTGATGGCCAAGTCTGCCACTGCACAGCTGCAGAAAAAGCAGACTTTGGCGGGGCCCTTAAAGGCTCCAAAACCCAGAGGACGGCCACCAAAGGCGCCTAAGCAGGCGCAGCAGGGAAGTGAGCAGGCTGCCTCTGCATCTGCTGAAGCCACAGGGGTAGCACCACGTAGAAGCACACATAAAAGAAAGCTCACACATAACTAGTCACTCGGGTAGTCACTTGGGTGTCTTCCTATAAATGAATGCTAAGTCTCAGTTCTTTTATTTTGTTGTAATAAAGTAATATTTTGTGAATGATTGATGTTGTTACCATATGTATGGTCACAAATTGAGGTGGCACAGACAAGTGTAAGGGTGCTTTTATTGTACAGCAATGGTGGTGAGAGTGCAAGGTTTGAACAGTTCATTGTAGAGATGCTCTATGGTGTGGCAGTGTGGTAATGCCAACCCTCATGTGCATGTGGCAGCCACATGTCTGTGCTGCATAAAGTTCGGTGAATCTGGCATTGATTAGGCCATCCCAGGCATTACGGGCAGCAATGTGCTCGCATGCTGGTCACACTGGGTCAGCCGCCTCCTCCAGGTCTTCCTCTTGCTGACCCTCATTCTGGTCCTCCTCCTCCTCCTCCTCTGAAGAGGCTGTGTGCTCTGTGCTTTGCTCCTCATGCAGCGCTAATCCTCGCTGCAGTGCGCTGTTGCGCAGGGTGCAGCAGACAACAACGATTCTGAAGACCCTGGCTGGTGCGTACTGAAGGGCTCCACCAGATCTGTCCAGGCATCTGAAGCGTATTTTGAGCAACCCTATTGTTTGCTCTACGAGAGATCGGGTGGAAATGTGGCTTTGACTGTAACGCTCCTCAGACTCGTTTGAGGACCTCCTCAAAGGTATCATTAGCCATGCCTTCATGGGATAGGACTTGGGGGAGAAATTCGGTATCGCCCCGTTTGGGGCCCAATTATCGGCCGGGCGCAAAGTTTAGCGCCTGGCGCTAATTATCGCCTCCGACTGCAAACTTGGCTTCTATCGCCCTTGGAGGTGATTGGAGTGCTAAATCAGGTGCTCCACACCTCTCTTAAGGCACTAACGCTGAGGAGTGAGGCGCTACCTCAGAGCGCTGGCGAAGCTCAGGTGATGTCAGTCAGCAATGGAACACAGACACACTGGTGCCAGCCAGTTCTTAAAGGGGAGGGTCGATCTTGCTCTCCATCCACATCCTTCTCATTGCAGCCTTGAATCTCGTCCTGGAGAGACCTGTACATCAATTCTGCTGGAAAGAACAATGGAGAGGCCAGGGAAAGAGCTCAGTGTGCAGCCCCCATAGTCTCTTATAAATCGATGCAAGGAAGGTCAAATCAAAATGAACCTGCAAAGTGCTGCTCAGTACCCAAAACTCCTTCACACAGCGTTGAATCTCTCCAGATGTATCTCTCTCTCTCTCAGAATGCGTGGTGCAAAAGTGTTGCTGACAAAAAAAGGCAGGAAGCGGTCGCCTTTAAATAGCGCTCCCCTAGTCCCTTCCTGACTGCAAAACGTTCCCCTCAACCTGTCGTTGCTAGCGGCAGGCGGTAAGGCAGGAGGCGCCACTCAATATCCGGTCCGGGGCGCTACCGGGGCATTGCACGCTCGACTGACGTCACGATCTGCGGGCACAGGAGACCGTGGCGGTAGTGTTTAGCGCCGCCGCAAAATGTCTGGTCAATTTCACGAGCGGCGCAAACATCGCCGCGCCTGGGCGCTAGTTGCTTTGCGCCCCTATATCGCCCTCTTGGGGCACTAACGGGAGGCGCTAAGCAACCAAATTTTTCCCCCCTTGTCTCCAAGGAGCCATCCTGAAAGTTCGTTTGGCAGTGTGAAGAGCTGAGGGACAGTGGACTGGCGCAGGATGTAAGAGTCATGGCAGCTGCCAGGAAATTGCAGGCACACATGCATGATGCTCTTCCTGCACGTTGAGGGAGTGGAAGCCCTTGCGGTTGACAAATACTGCTGGGTTGTGATGGGGTGCCCTGATGGCCACATGTGTGCAGTCAATGACACCCTACTCCTGTGAGAAGCCAGCCAGATTGACAAACCTGAGCGCCCGGGTGGAAACACTGGCTTCATCAGTTGAAAAGTGGATGTAATTTGCAGACTTGTGAAAGAGTACATTGGTGACCCGCGTGATGCCTCTGTGGGCGGCCAACTGGGAGATGCCACTAATGTCTGCTGCTGATCCCTGGAAGGGCCTAGACGCAAAGAGGTTGAGGGCGGTGGTGACTTTGACAGCCACTGGTCAGGCGTGCCCACCCGCTCCTCTGGGCTCCAGGTGTTGGTGCAGCATTGTGCATATGTCAGCGACTACCTCTCGCAAAAGTATCAGCCTCCTTTGGCACTGCTGCTCAGTCATATTGAGGAAGCTCATCCTCTGCCTGTAAACCCTGTGTTGGGGGTATCTCCTGTGGCACGGTGCAGCCCTGCGCTGATGGCCTCTGCCCTGCGCAGCATCAGGCGGTTGAGGAGAAGGTTGGCGCTCTTGTTGTTGGTGCTGCTGGTGTGCCTGGTTCTGCTGGTGCTGCAGCTGATCCTCTTCAGATTCTGAGGACCAGGATGAGAGTGTATAAAGCATTCCCATTCTGCTATTTCTATGGCAGTTGAGGATGAGATCTTAGAAGCAGTCAGCCAATGGGTAGAGAGGTTATTCCAAGGAGGTGACAGTGCATATAGAGTTAACACCACACACTTACAGCCTCAAGACAGGTCAAATGTGTCTTCCAGATCCTGAAATCAGCAACTTCTGACATTTGACAGTGAACAGATGTGAGAGTTTAGCTTTTATACTGCTGTTGCAGCTGTGAACTATTCAGCTCATTGGAACTCCCGACATACTTACCTGACGTGATCTGCGAACGACGTTAAACCCATTGAAAATGTGGCAAAATAGAAAAAGGCTGGCAAAATAGCAGGTAACAAGCATTTACACCTCCCCCGCCGCTTGGTGTCGGGTCTGTTCTGAAATCGCAGACCCGACACTTTGGAAACTCACATGGATGCGGGTTTGCGGTGGGTTTGCAACCTACCGTCAATCATTTCGAATTTAACAGCTGACCCACCTCTGAATCCGCCCTCTGAGCGCTGCCAAAATCACGGCCAGAAAGAAAGTGTGAGAGAGAGAGAGAGACACAGATTCAGCATCATTTCTTTTTGGGCCAAGTTCAAGCCCAGATCCCAGAGAAACAAGGATTATGTTTGAATTGACTAAAAATGACCAAAATTTAACGATCGCACAATTGTTAGAATGTAGTGCTGCTTAGTGAATTACAGTGAAAGCTGTATAAACAGATAACCACAAAAACAGACACTTATAGCCATCAATGCAAGTCCTTTAATGTTACCTATCCTTTTAAGGTTATTACTCTAAACACCATTTTAAATTTAATCCTGGCTGGCCAAGTTTTCCGGGCGGGCCTTGGGAAACCGGTGGCTAAAGGGAGGCAAGGACTGCTGGATCCAGGAAGAATGTGCTTTTCCACTTACCTACTGGATCCAGTTTACCTGCTTCACCAACCACGATCAGACACCCCTCCCAACACTTCTGATCTCCCCCCGACTCTTCTGATCTCTCCTGACCCTTCCGATCTCCCTCCCCCATAACCCTTCCGATCTCCCCCCTACCCTTCCAATCTCCCCCAAACCCTTCCAATCTCCCCCCAACCCTTCCAATCTCCCCCCAACCCTTCCAATCTCCCCCCTACCCTTCCGATCTCCCCCCTACCCTTCCGATCTCCCCCCAACCCTTCCGATCTCCCCCCAACCCTTCCGATCTCCCCCCAACCCTTCCGATCTCCCCCCAACCCTTCCAATCTCCCCCCAACCCTTCCTATCTCCCCCAAACCCTTCCGATCTCCCCCCTACCCTTCCGATCTCCCCCCTACCCTTCCAATCTCCCCCCAACCCTTCCGATCTCCCCCCAACCCTTCCAATCTCCCCCCAACCCTTCCGATCTCCCCCCAACCCTTCCGATCTCCCCCCTACCCTTCCAATCTCCCCCCAACCCTTCCTATCTCCCCCAAACCCTTCCGATCACCCCCCAACCCTTCCAATCTCCCCCCTACCCTTCCGATCTCCCCCCTACCCTTCCGATCTCCCCCCACCCTTCCGATCTCCCCCCTACCCTTCCAATCTCCCCCAAACCCTTCCGATCTCCCCCCTACCCTTCCGATCTCCCCCCTACCCTTCCGATCTCCCCCCTACCCTTCCAATCTCCCCCAAACCCTTCCGATCTCCCCCAAACCCTTCCAATCTCCCCCCAACCCTTCCAATCTCCCCCCTACCCTTCCAATCTCCCCCAAACCCTTCCAATCTCCCCCCAACCCTTCCAATCTCCCCCAAACCCTTCCAATCTCCCCCCAACCCTTCCGACCTCCCCCCGACCTTTCCGATTTCCCCCCGACCCTTCCGATCTCCCCCCGACCCTTCCGATCTCCCCCCAACTCTTCCGACCTCCCCCCGACCTTTCCGATTTCCCCCCGACCTTTCCGATTTCCCCCCGACCCTTCCGATCTCCCCCCGACCCTTCCGATCTCCCCCCGACCCTTCCAATCTCCCCCCGACCCTTCCGACCTCCCCCCGACCTTTCCGATTTCCCCCCGACCCTTCCGATCTCCCCCCGACCCTTCCGATCTCCCCCCAACTCTTCCGACCTCCCCCCGACCTTTCCGATTTCCCCCCGACCCTTCCGATCTCCCCCCGACCCTTCCGATCTTCCCCCGACCCTTCCGATCTCCCCCCGACCCTTCCGATCTCCCCCCGACCCTTCCAATCACCCCCCTACCCTTCCAATCTCCCCCATACCCTTCCGATCTCCCCCCGACCCTTCCAATCTCCCCCCTACCCTTCCAATCTCCCCCCAACCCTTCCGATCTCCCCCCGACCCTTCCAATCTCCCCCCTACCCTTCCAATCTCCCCCATACCCTTCCGATCTCCCCCCGACCCTTCCAATCTCCCCCCTACCCTTCCAATCTCCCCCCTACCCTTCCAATCTCCCCCCAACCCTTCCGATCTCCCCCCGACCCTTCCAATCTCCCCCCAACCCTTCCGATCTCCCCCCAACCCTTCCGATCTCCCCCCGACACTTCTGTAAGGGGTGACCTGTGGCTCTGTGCTTAGCCTGGGTGCTAGTGCGGGGTTAGGCCCTGTTGCCTGCTCTGGTCTCCAGCCAGCCTGGTAACACTAGACACCTGTGAGTGGTTCGACCCACTCGCCCTTACGGTTCTGACACTGGACTTAGGTGCGAGAGCAATAATGCAGAGAAGACTCAGGTAGACCCGGTTGAATAGTGCGAAATGGAAAATCTTTATTGCATATTATTCAAGATTACGAAATACATGTCATAAGCACAGATTAACGACAGTACAATCTTACACACAGTTATGAAACTAATTTTAGGGAAACGAGGAGCGCACGACACATCGTAAAAGGGGACACACATTATAATTATCCTTAAAACTTAAACCCTCCCCTATTAATACCTGTCCTAATCTAGATTTGTAGGATCGAGACTCATGCTCACCACTCGTGATAACTCGGAGAATTCCGAAACTCTGCTCGGATGTTTTTACCGCAGCACCTGACTATCCACGTGTTGATCAGGGGTCTCTGTACCCCACTTGTTTACTCGTTTCTGCTCCGCCTAGCAGGCTGGACCGTCTGCTGTCATGAAGATCTGTGTTGCCCTCGGAGTTCTGATACTACTCAAAAAAGAGTCTTCCTGTGCCCTACACCGGTTCGATAGAACTCGAAGAAGGGTCTTCCTGGGCCAGTTGTGGAGTAGCCGATAAAATTCAAAGAAGTGTTTATTCGACTTACAGGCGCGGTCGGGGCTTACTGACCGTGGCGATGCGTATTATCGTCTTCTTCTCTTCTCATCTCATCTCATCTCATCTCATCTCTTCTCGGGCCTTCGGTTCCAACACCGTTTACCGACTCCTCGGGATGGTGCGCCCGCCTCCAGGCCTCACAGCCCAGTTCTCCACAGATCTTCGTGGCAAACCACGAGGTTGATCCTAGCGGATCAGAGTCCAGAGCCGTCAGGCAAGAGAATAAAAGTTCAGCAGTCTTCCAGCGAGTCAAAGCAGCAAGAGAAAGATGGACGGTTGTACTTTACAGTTATAGTGCTGTAATTCCTCTTTTCCCGCCCAATCTTAATGTCTATCTTTTGTCAGGTTTTTGGCACTCAAACTTCTTGTATGGGGTGATCTCAGTCTTTAATGGGTTTCGGTGACACTTGTAACTGTCTGAGTACCCGTTAATATTTCTCCCATTGTGGAACCGGCTAGTAGTCTCCCTGGAGGGGTTTTGGGGCTTCCAAATGCTTGCTGTGAGTACCCGCAAATGGCTCTCTCATCGTAGAGCCGTGGGGATTTTGCATATTAATGTCTTTGGATGGGTCCTTGATCGCTCAGTACAATAGCCCTTGTTTGCACCTGGGAGACCGATTTCAGTACTCATGTTTAAAGTGTAAACCCATCGCGTCTTGTCATTATCTCATCATGTTGGATCTTTTCGATCTTGCACAAATGTTTATTGGAACGCCATCTTGTCTACCTACTGAAAGTCTAGAACTTTCTGCCACAAGGCGTGGCGGCCATTTTACAGGCTGTTTGTGTCCGTTTTGAAACCTGACAGCATTCTGCTGAAATAAAGCTGTTTATACGAAACTTTATGTCTCCTTCTTATTTTTATAAAATCGCGATAATTTTGCGAATTCTACACTTCCAATCTCCCCCCAACCCTTCCGATCTCCCCCCAACCCTTCCAATCTCCCCCCGACCCTTCCAATCTCCCCCCAACCCTTCCGATCTCCCCCCAACCCTTCCGACCTCCCCCCGACCTTTCCGATTTCCCCCCGACCCTTCCGATCTCCCCCCAACCCTTCTGACCTCCCCCCAACCCTTCCGATCTCCCCCCGACCCTTCCAATCTCCCCCCAACCCTTCCGATCTCCCCCCAACCCTTCCAATCTCCCCCCGACCCTTCCAATCTCCCCCCGACCCTTCCAATCTCCTCCCAACCCTTCCGATCTCCCCCCGACCCTTCCAATCTCCCCCCAACCCTTCCGATCTCCCCCCGACCCTTCCAATCTCCCCCCAACCCTTCCGATCTCCCCCCGACCCTTCCGATCTCCCCCCTACCCTTCCAATCTCCCCCCAACCCTTCCGATCTCCCCCCAACCCTTCCGATCTCCCCCCGACCCTTCCAATCTCCCCCCGACCCTTCCGATCTCCCCCCAACCCTTCCGATCTCCCCCAACCCTTCCAATCTCCCCCCGACCCTTCCAATCCCCCCCCGACCCTTCCAATCTCCCCCCGACCCTTCCAATCTCCCCCCGACCCTTCCAATCTCCCCCCGACCCTTCCGATCTCCCCCCAACCCTTCCGACCTCCCCCCGACCTTTCCGACCTCCCCCCGACCTTTCCGATTTCCCCCCGACCCTTCCGATTTCCCCCCGACCCTTCCGATCTCCCCCCGACCCTTCCGATCTCCCCCCGACCCTTCCGATCTCCCCCCGACCCTTCCGATCTCCCTCCAACTCTTCTGATCTCTCCCTGACTCTTCCGATCTCCTCCGATCCTTCCGATTTCCCCCCGACCCTTCCGATTTCCCCCCAACTCTTCCGATTTCCCCCCAACTCTTCTGATCTCTCCCCGTCTCTTCTGATCTCCCATCCGGCCCTTCCAATCTCCTCCATGAGGCCTCCGATCTCCCCCCACTCAACACTCCCCCCCCCCCCGACTCTTCCAATCTCCCCCGACTCCAGACCTCGATCCCCCTTCTGGCCTCTGATCTCGGCCCCCCCACCCCTCCACCCCGACCCTGAACCCCAAACCCCGATCTTTCCTTCGGCCTCCACTCCTCCTTCTGGCCTCCGATCTCCTCCCCCCCACCCCACCCCGCTAGCCTTTGCGATCCCTCTCTCCCTCCTCTCTGCTCCCCAGCTGCAGCCTGGTGCCGAAGGCCTACCTGCCTGACAGCTAGCCGGCCCCTCAATCTGGCTGGCTGCGGCTGGAAAATGGAGATTAAAAAATGCTAATCAGGTCCTGCCATTAAATTCGGCAGATCCTTCGGGAAACCCGTTCTTCCGGGTTTCCTGACCTCATAGCAGCTCCCCCTCCCACCCCCGCTCCCTCCCCGCCTCCGAGTTAGTATCCGGCCCTTTGTCTCCAATGGAGGCCTATTAATCTTTGAGACTTCTTCGGTCTGTCTCTAGAGAGGTTTGAGCTGCGGGGACCAACTTGAGGCTTTGGTAGTCTTCAGCAATGAAATCTTTAAGCTGCATGGTCACACGGCCGCACAGCGCTCTGCAGTTCCCGCACTGCCGGCTCACTGGCTTTTAAATAGGAAAAGCCGCGCATCTGTGATATTCTGAATGGGCTGCGCAGCTCCTTAAAGGGGCCACGCACCCAAAAAAATTAAAGGGAACATTGGTCTTCAGCTGATCTTATTTAAAATTATTTATTTTCCAGTCAGCCTCTGGAGTTGCCATGGTCTCAATGCTAATGTATATTTGAGAGATCTACTCCTTTACAGTGGAAAAAAGTTGGACAATGGACTCCTCCACAGTACCCTCAAAGTAGAAAATTCACTGTAAGTGCCGCAAACCTTTAAGTTAAGGATCACAGTGAACTACTAAAATTGTTCAGTAGTAATGTTTGTTTACCGCATTCATTAAACAGAAAATTTGGGGTGTTGAATATATAATTAGTAAATTCAATGCATATTTTGAATATCTAAGACAGACTGATAATTTGACTTTGCTTTGTGTGTATCAGGAAGGGATGGGGCTGGAGATCTAAATATTTACAAATTTCATTCTTTTCTGATTATTAGTTTTTGGAAATAACGGCAAGAGCAGGCTGCTGTGTGTTAAATCAGAGGGCAAGAGATCTGATTTATTGAAAGTATAATGTTGAGTCAAAAAGGTCAAATACATGAAATACCAAAGTTTTAAGCTGCGCTTGCTCCATAGTCACTGTGTCGCGTGAGCTGCTTTTCTCCCTGGGATACTGGAGCGAAGTGTATTTTCTGCTAATTCTGGACAGAGAAATGTCTTAATTCGGCTTCCTGAGAAATCAAGCTATTCTAATTACAAAATAGTTTGAAATATTACATCATGTAGTTTTTTAGATGTTTATGGGGTTAACAAGATACAATACAATAATAAAGCCTGCTTTGTCCCATATGCAAAATGTCAATCATATTTTTATGATGTTTGTAGAAGTATTGAGATAATATCCACTGGGGCGAGGACTAAGTTTAGCAAATACGTCAATTAAGATCTTTACCAGCTGTCAGAGAGGAGATGATTATTCCCTCTTCCACTTTAAAAAGGAGCATTCTGAATGAAAAATTGTACATTTCAATCCTATCCAATGTGAGTGAAATGGAAGGAGTTTCTTCCATTGGGATTCCATACAGTGGGGTAGATTTTAGTTTGGGCCAATGTTCATGCTCAGTCTCGGTATTGCGCGACTAGCACCCGCCTGAACCAAGAGGCCAAGGATCGATGGAAATCGGACCTCGAGCCTCATCAGCGTACTTGGCACAATCTGCTGGCACTGGTCGTGGCACCACACAGACAGTGTGCCCGAGCGGAGACATCAATGTTGGGGTTCCTGCCTTGCCTGCAGCGGTCTTCAGGTAAGTCCTGGGAGGGGAAATTGGAGTAGGCTATGGGTTGGGGGGGATAATTGCTACTCCTGACTCCACCGAACTTACCTTACATTGGTGGCTGCAGAGGACGCTGAAGAATCCTGAGCGAGACAGAACCGACACCTGCCCCACTCTTCGCCAATTAATTTCTGGATAGGGTACTTCAACAGGCATCAGGCCTCTGACTTACATACTTAGGGGCCTCACGCCTGTTTTAGGGGTGGTACTTCTGTTGCTCCTTTCAAGGCAAATGATTGCTGTGGACAGAGCCAGGGACGGGGATTCTCTATGCCGGGAGTTTCTGCTCCTCAGGCTTATTTAGGACCCAGCATATCAGTGGAGGTCTTTTGGTAGATTGGTCTCCTTAGGGGTCTAAGGAGATCATGACAAGGGTCGGGGATGCTGGATAATGCCCCTAAGGGTGCCAAAGTTTTCAGCAGTCAGAGGTAGGCAGGCACTAGAGATGCACCTGCTTGCTCCATGTAAATGTGGTGGCCTCCCATTGACCCCTCAAACTCCAGCAGAATCAATGCTTGAATGCAGTGTCCCAGTGTAACCGAGGCCATGCATCTGGTGTGAGATATTGAATTGCGTCTGCAGCTGAATAGTGATTAAAAAAATCTCAGTGCTAGCATTTGTCCATTGATGACTGCTCTGCCCCAAATCATGCCTTAATAATGGAAAAGCAAAAACCCGCTCTCCTGCAGATAGCCTCCTTCAGCCAACCAAAGTATTCTTTGATAATTGCTTTTACGGATTGATTGTATTGATAGCGATTTACAATAATGCATGCTTGGCAAGGTTAGTTTTCATTGCTCTTGGTTAAAAACTCAATGTGGTAACTAAAAACACAAATTAACCCACTAGTGAGGAGTGGACTGCTCCTTTGGTGTACCACTAGCATATTGAGAACATAAGATTGAACAATTCAAGAGGTTGCACTCACATCTTAGAAGATCACAGCGGCAGTGACATTGCATTAGGACTATTCAGCCTCAGGAGAAAGACCTTCAGAACTGCCAGTGAACTCTTACGCAGTTAAGCAGCAGTTCCTATCACTGACACCAGTCTGAGATCTCGTTTTACATTCTTTCCTGCTTAACTCAGATAGTAGCAGTTGTATGTCACGGGTAGCCATATTCAGTCGATAATGCTAAACAGTTAGGACTCGAGGAGTAGAAACTCGTTTTTCAGTGCCAGAGTGTAAGAGCTCGGCCGGAACTAAAGCCCTCTTCACAAAATCGGGCAAAAACTTTTCATGATTTTCTGTCCATTAAAATGAATGGATGGAAAACCATGAGCAGCTTGCGTCTGATTTTGCAATAAAGGCTTTAGCCCTATTAATCTCTTACTGCCCAGTGCTGAAGTGAAAACTCTACCCCAGGTCTTATTTAGAGCTTTACAGAACACAGCAGCAGTGACATTGTATGTCCATAATGCACTTCAAATCTGAGTCAGATGGTTGAGGATTCAACCCTCACTGCAGGACTTGAGCACATAGGAACAGGAGGAGGCCATTCAGCCCCTCAAGCCTGTTCTGTCATTCAACAAGATCATGGCTGATCTGTATCTTAACTCCATCCACCTGCCTTGGCTCCATATCCTTTTACTCCCTTATCTAGCAAATATCTATCGATCTCAGATTTAAAACTATGAATTGAGCTAGAACCTACTGCTTTTTGTGGGCAAGAATTCCACAATTCTACACCCTTTGTGTGAAGAAGTGTTTCCTAACTTCTCTCCTGAATAAAAATGAGAAGTCGCACAACACCAGGTTATAGTCCAACAGTTTTATTTAAAATTACGAGCTTTCGGAGCTGTTGCCCCTTCGTCAGGTAAAGGTACAATGAGGGAATCTATTACACAATTTTTAAACACAGAAAGCAATTTGTCTGCAGAGATACAATCTTTCAGGGAGGCATTACATCAAAGACACACCAGAGCACAGCCAAGACAATGAGATGGGTCACAGGGGGTCCAACGTGTCAAGTCCTGCCGTCTGCAGTTGAGCTTTTAACCTTTTTTTTTGGGGGGGGGGTTTGTGTTTTTTTTTAAACTGGAAAGACAGACAACGACAACGACAGACACTATAACCTGGTGTTGTGCGACTTCTCATTTTTGTCCACCCCAGTCCAACACCGGCATCTCCGCATCATGACCACTATTCTCTCCTGAATGGCCTGGCTCCGATTGAGGTTGTGTCCCCTTGTCCTAGACTGCCCAGATAGTGGAAAAAGTTTCTCTCTATCTACCCTATCAATTACTTACAAAATCCTAAAAACCTTAATCAAATCACCACTTAACCTTCTATATCACAGGGAATACAAGCCTAGTTTATGTAATCTCGCCTCATAATCTAACCTTTGGAGAAGAGAAAACATGAAAAGAATGACCATGAATGTTGGGAATCTAAAATAAAAACAGAAAATCTTGGAAACTTAAGGAGAGGAGGCCTTATAAGGACCCAATTCCAACCTTTACTCAGGAAGGGTAGTGATGACTGGGGGTAGGGTGTAGGAGGGAGTCCACACTCACGTGTCTCACAGTCACTCCACATGTTAAAATATTGCCTTCCTGATTACTGATATAAAAGCCATTAAAACTCAGAATTCGAAGTGACCTCGAATACCCAGAGTGACTATTTAGCTTTAATTCACAAATAGCCAAATTTATTTAAACTCGAACGTGTCTTAGGTTCATCCCACCTCCTCCGCGCTACCAGTAACCCAGCTGCAGGCTCCCTGCCTGCTCCTGGCCTGCGGCTAATAGCTTCGATGCTTTCAAAAGGAAACTAGACGAGTACATGAGAGAAAAGGGAATAGAAAGATATCCTGAAAGGCTGAGATGAGGTCGAATCATAGAATGATACAGCACAGAAAGAGGCCAATCGGCCCATCGTGCCTGTGCTGGCTCTTTGGTAGAGCTATTTAATTAATCCCAATCCCCTGCTCTTTCCCCATAGCCCTGTATTGTTTATCTATTCAAGTATTTATCTAATTATCTTTTAAATGTTACAGTTGAATGTGCTTCCACCACCCTTTCAAGCAGTCCATTCCAATCATAACAACTCGCTGTGTAAAAAAATGTTTCCTCATGTCGCCTCAAGTGCTTTTGCCAATCACCTTAAATCTGTGTCCTCTGGTTCTCATAGAATCATAGAATCATAGAAGATAGGAGCAGGAGTAGGCCATTCGGCCCCTCTAGCCTGCTCCGCCATTCAATGTGATCATGGCTGATCATCCAAATTCAGTACCCTGTCCCTGCTTTCTCCCCATATCCCTTGATCCCTTTAGCCTTAAGAAATATATCTAACTCCTTCTTGAATCTATTTAATGAATTGGCCTCTACTGCCTTCTGTGGCAGAGAATTCCACAGGTTCACCACTCTCTGGGTGAAGAAATTCCTCCTCATTTCTGTCATAAATGGCTTACCCCTTATCCTTAGACTGTGACCCCTGGTTCTGGACTCCCCGACCATCAGGAACATCCTTCCTGCATCTAGTTTGTCCTGTCCTGTCAGAATTTTATAAGTTTCAATGAGATCCCCTCTCATTCTTCTAAACTCCAGCGAGTATAAGCCCAATCGAACCAATCTTTCTTCATACGTCATTCCTGCCATCCCAGGTATCAGCCTTGTGAATCTTCGCTGAACTCCTTCCATGGCAAGAACATCCTTCCTCAGATAAGGCGACCAAAACAGCACACAGTACTCAAGGTGTGGTCTCACCAAGGCCCTGTACAACTGCAGCAAGACATCCTTGTTCCTGTACTCAAACCCTCTCACTATGAAGGCCAACATACCATTTGCCTTCTTAACCGCCTGCTGCACCTGCATGCTTACCTTCAGCGACTGGTGCACAAGGACACCCAGGTCTCGTTGCACTTCCCCTTCTCCCAATCTATTGTCATTCAGATAATAGTCTGCCTTTCTGTTTTTGACACCAAAGTGGATAACCTCGCATTTATCCACGTTATATTGCATCTGCCACGCTTCTGCCCAATCACCCAACCTGTCCAAATCATACTGGAGTTTCTCGGCATCCTCCTCGCAGCACACACGCCCACCCAGTTTTGTGTCATCTGCAAACTTGGAGATATTACATCTAGTTCCCTTGTCTAGATCATTAATATATATGGTGAATAGCTGGGGTCCAAGGACCGATCCCTGCGGTACCCCACTAGTCACTGCCTGCCACTCGGAAAAAGACCCATTTATTGCAACTCTTTGCTTTCTGTTTGCCAACCAGTTCTCTATCCAAGTCAATACCTTGCCCCCATGTGCCTTAACTTTACATGCTAATCTCTTATGCGGGACCTTATCAAAAGCCTTTTGGAAGTCCAAATACACCACATCCACTGGTTCTCCCTTATCTATTTTACCAGTTACATCCTCAAAAAATTCCAGTAGATTAGTCAAGCATGATTTACCTTTTGTAAATCCATGTTGACTTTGTCCGATCCTGTCACTGTTTTTCAAGTGCTCAGCTATTACATCTTTTATAATGGACTCTAGCATTTTCCCCATTACCGATGTCAGGCTTACCGGTCTGTAATTCCCCGTTTTCTCTCTACCACCCTGTTTGAATAGTGGGGTAACATTAGTTACCCTCCAATCCATGGGTACTGTTCCAGATTCCATCGAATGTTGGAAGATGATCAGCAATGCATCTACTATTTCTAGGGCCACTTCCTTAAGTACCCTAGGATGTAAATTATCAGGCCCTGGGGATTTATCGGCCTTCAATCCCTTCAATTTCCCTAACACCATTTCCCTACAAATACTGATTTCTTTCAGTTCCTCCCTTTCATCAGACCCTATGTTCCCCAACATCTCTGGGAGGTTATTTGTGTCCTCCTTTGTGAAGACAGAACCAAAATATGTATTTAATTGGTCTGACATTTCTTTGTTCCCCATTATAAGTTCCCCTGATTCTGACTGCAAGGGACCTATGCTTGATTTCACTAATCTTTTTCTCTTCACATATCTATGAAAGCTTTTACAGTCAGTTTTTATGTTCCCTGCAAGCTTACTCTCGTATTCTATTTTCCCCCTCTTAATGAATCCCTTTGTCCTCCTTTGTTGAATCTTAAACTGCTCCCAATCCACAGGGTTACTGCTTTTTCTGGCCAATGTATATGCCCTCTCCTTGGATCTTATGCTATCCCTAATTTCCCTTGTTAGCCATGGTTGAGTCACCCTTTTTGTTTTATTCTTATGCCAAACTGGGATGAACAAATTCTGTAGTTCGTCCATGCGGTCTTTGAATGTTTGCCATTGCCTCTCCACCGTCAAGCCTTTGAGTGACATTCCCCAATCAATCCTACCCAACTCGCACCTCATACCATCGTAGTTTCCTTTATTTAAATTCAGGACCCTAGTCTCTGAGTCAACTACTTCACTCTCCATCCTAATGAAGAATTCTATCATATTATGATCGCTCCGACCCAAGGGGCCTCGCACAACAAGATTGCTAATTAATCCTTTCTCATTGCATAATACCCAGTCTAAGATGGCCTGATCTCTAGTTGGTTCCTCGACATATTGGTCCAGGAAACCATCCCGTAAACACTCCAGGAATTCCTCCTCCATAGTATTGTTACTAATTTGGTTAGCCCAATCTATATGTAGATTAAAGTCACCCATGATGACTGCTGTGCCCTTATTGCATGCTTCTCTAATTTCCCTTTTAATGCCATCCCCAACCTCCGCATTACTGTTTGGAGGTCTATATATCACTCCCACTAACGTTTTCTGCCCCTTGTTATTTCTCAGTTCAACCCATACAGATTCCACATCATCAGAGCTAATATCCTTCCTTTCAATTGTGTTAATCCCCTCTTTAACCAGCAATGCTACCCCACCTCCCTTTCCTTTTTGCCTATCTTTCCTGAATATTGAGTACCCCTGGATATTAAGTTCCCAGCCTTGGCTACCCTGGAGCCATGTTTCGGTAATCCCAATCAAATCATATTCGTTTACCTCTATTTGCGCAGCTAATTCGTCCACCTTGTTCCGAGGGGTATTGAATTCAAAAGTAGTGCAGTTATGTTAAACTTATATAGGACCCTGGTCAGGCTGTCCTTAGAGTACTGAGCATAGGAAATAGGAGCAGGAGTAGGCCCTTCTGCCATTGGAAACAGTTTCTCCTTATTTACTCTACCAAAACTATTCATGATTTTGAACACCACTATCTAATCTCCTCTTAACCGTCTCTGCTCTAAGGAGAACAAACCCAAACCCAAACCCAACTTCTTCAGTCTCACCACATAACTGAAGTCCGTCATCCCTGGTACCATTCTAGTAAATCTCTTCTGCTGACTCTCTTGAGGTAGAAGATCAGCCATGATATTGAATGGCGGAGCAGGCTCGAAGGACCAAATGGCCTACTTCTGCTCCTATTTCCTATGCTCAGTACTCTAAGGACGGCCTGACCAGGGTCCTATATAAGTTTAACATAACTGCACTACTTTTGAATTCAATACCCCTGGAAATAAATTCCAGTGCTTTGTTAGCATTTTTAATTGCTTTGCTGACCTGCGATGCTGCTTTTAATGGTTTGTTCACCTGTATCCCCAGATCCCTTTGCTCATCTACTCCATTCAGTTTCTTACTTTCTAAGGTGTAGGTGATGTTTCTGTTCTTCCTACCAAAGTGCGTCACCTCATCTGTTAAAGTTCATTTGCCACTTAACTGCCCAGTCTGCAAGTTTCCTAATGTCTTCTTGTATCATGTTGCATCTTTCCCCTGTGTTAGATATACCCCCAGTTTGGTATCTTCTGCAAATTTTGATATTGAGTGACTTATTTCTAAGTCAAGATCATTAATGTAAATTATGAATAACAGTGGTCCCAGCACTGATCTTTATGGAACACTGCTTTCTACCTTCCTCCAATCTGAATAATTACCCTTTACCCCTTCTTGCTGCTTTCTATTTTTTTAGCCAATTTGCTATCCATTCAGCTATTTGTCCCCTGACTCCACATGCCTTTATCTTTGTCATGAGCCTACTGTGTAGTACCTTGTCAAAAGTATTTTGACACTCTAAGTATATAATATTTACTGCATTACCCTTGTCTGCTCTTTCTGTTACCTCTTCAAAGAATTCCATCAGTTTAGTTAAGTATGACTTAGCCTTTCAGAATCCAAGCTAACTATTTTAGAGCCTCTCTACAAATTATTGCCTCCAGTTCATCTATTTTGTTTTGAAAACTATGTACATTGCTGTACAAACAGTTTAAATTGCTTTTATTTATTATTCCTCTCTCTTTGTTTTTAGTAGTTATTTTACCTTTATTCTCTATGACTTCATTCGATCTCTGGCTATTCGTGTTATCCTTATTCCTTTCTTTAGTTTGCCCTTTCCTCTCTTTTCCTTTTTTTTATTGTTAGGTTTCTGTAATTTTTAGCAGTTCCCTCCCCCCATGTTATTAGTTTAAAGTCTTATATACAGCCCTAGTTATCCTCTCCTCTTTGACTTCATTTATGTTATCACTCTTTTGGAAAGGAATGAGAAAAGATTTCCTAAACACTTTTTCATGAACGCAGTGTTGCTTCAACAAATCTTTAAAAATGGCACCTGCAGCGAAGGCAAGTAATTTCTCCCATTATTTATGTGGTGGTGAAGGGAATCCATCTAGGGAGGCTGCCTGACTCAAAAAAATTATCTTGGAATTGAATTTAAAGCTCTTTGCACTATTGAGGAGATAAGCTGGGTTCTCCCACTGACTATTAGAAAACTGTATTCATTATGGGCAAAGCATAATGGCTCAGATTTTGCGATAAGAATAATGGTGGGGCTATCAGCGCTCATTGTTATTAAGGAGTAAATCGGACAGCAACTTCCGGCGTCCACAGATACGCAGTTAAACGCGGAAATCAGGAGGTTGCTGTCCGAGTTGTCCAGCTCCTCCACAAACTTCACTATACTGTTACCTTGCTGAGAGACTCACTACTCACATACGTCCAACGGCGTGAAGTTGGGGTACTTACCCACTAGATACACACTAAACACGCCAGAAAAAGTTAGGGGTTGTCCATTCAGGGCGCGGTAAGTCTTCATTATTGCAAACAACCTCTCTGGCACTGAACATATACTTTTACAAGTGTGGAGTTTCATTGTTTCAGATTTTAATTATTGTTGGAGATTTAATAAAAATTAAAAATTTTAAATAAAACATTTTTTTCTTCGTTTTTCTTTCTATCTCTTTTATCTCTCTCTCTTAATCCCATCCTTCTTTCCCTCTCTTTATTTGCTTTCTGTATATGATTTTACATTTAATTACCTATTCTAACTTATACTTCCTGGTTTAGACTCTGCGGGGATAATATTGGGCTCTGCAGCATCCGTTTAATAGGGGGCTACGAGGCCTTTTAATCTACAGGAACAGGGTCCACGACGTGCCCGAATGGGAAGTGCGTCGGACGCCATAGTTGTAAAGGGGTTTATACGTCCACACACCTAACGACCACCGGCACCATGTAGAGCAGGCAGATCATGGCGTAACTCAGCGCGTAACGCTCATTTGATGTCAGCACTGCCATTTTGGAGCTCCACGCTGCAGTCTCCGCCCTCTCTTGGCCTCGCACAGCTGAACACACGCTCAACGGCATGAAGGACCCCACACCAGCTCTATTTAAAGGGACCGTGAACTAGAATCATAGAATGGTTACAGCACGGAAGGAGGCCATTCGGCCCGTTGAGCCCGTACCGACTCTCTGCAAGAGCACTTCAGCTAGTCCCACTCCCCCGCCCTTTCCCCTTAGCCCTGAAAATGTTTTTCCTTCAGGTACTTATCCAACTCCCTTTTGAAAAATACTTACAGGTTAGTTGCTGGATTATTTCCTACGGCTATTGCTGCAATTCTACACATTTTGGCTACTTTTCCATACTTATTAAAAGTTACAGTAGTCTACAGGGAGTGGTCTGGCTGAAGTACTTTTTTGATGACTTTTTTTTATTCATTCATGTGATGTTGGCATTGCTGGCAAATCCAGCATTTATTGCCCATCCCTAATTGCCCTTGAGAAGGTGGTGGTGAGCCGCCTTCTTGAACCGCTGCAGTCCGTAAGGTGAAGATACCCCCACAGTGCTGTTAGAGAGGGAGTTCCAGGATTTTGAGCCAGCGACGATGAAGGAAAGGCGATATATTTCCAAGTCAAGATGTTGTGTCACTTCTTCCCATGCGCCCTTGTCCTTCTAGGTGGTAGAGGTCGCAGGTTTGGAAGGTGCTGTCAAAGAAGCCTTGGCGAGTTGCTGCAGTGCATCTTGTAGATGGTACACACTGCAGCCACAGTGCGCCGGTGGTGCAGGGAGTGAATGTTTACGGTGGTGGATTGGGTGCCAATCAAGCGGGCTGCTTTGTCCTGGACGGTGTTCAGCTTCTTCAGTGTTGGAGCTGCACTCATCCAGGCAAGTAGAGAATATTCCATCACACTCCTGACTTGTGCCTTGTAGATGGTGCAAAGGCTTTGGGGAGTCAAGAGGTGAGACACTCGCCGCAGAAGACCCAGCCTCTGACTGCTCTTGTAGCCACAGTATTTATGTGGCTGGTCCAGTTAAATTTCTTGTCAATGGTGACCCCCCAGGATGTTGATGGTGGGGGATTTGGTGATGGTAATCCCGTTGAATGTCAAGGGGCGGTAGCTAGACTCTCTCTTGTTGGAGATTGCCATTGCCTGGCACTTGTGTGGCGCGAATGTTACTTGTCACTTATCAGCTCGAGCCTGAATGTTGTCCAGGTCTTGCTGCATGCGGGCATGGACTGCTTCATTATCTGAGGAGTTGTGAATAGAACTGAATACTGTGCAATCATTTAGCGAACATCCCCACTTCTGACCTTATGTTGGAGGGAAGGCCATTGATGAAGCAGATGATGTCTGGGCTTGGGACACTGCCCTGAGGAACTCCTGCAGCAATGTCCTGGGGCTGAGATGATTGGCCTCCAACAACCACAACCAGCTTCCTTTGTGCTAGGTATGACTCCAGCCAGTGGAGAGTTTTGCCCCAATTCCCATTGATTTCAATTTTACTGGGGCTCCTTGATGCCACACTCGGTCAAATGCTGCCTTGATGTCACTTTCACCTCACCTCTGGACTTCAGCTCTTTTGTCCATGTTTGCACCAAGGCTGTAATGAAGTCTGGAGCCAAGTGGTCCTGGTGGAACCCAAACTGTGCATCGGTGAGCAGGTTATTGGTGAGTAAGTGCCACTTGATAGCACTGTTGATGACACCTTCCATCACTTTACTGATGATTGAGAGCAGGCTGATGGGGCGGTAATTGGCCGGATTGGATTTGACCTGCTTCTTGTGGACAGGACATACCTGGGCAGTTTTCCACATTGTCGGATAGATGCCAGTGTTGTAGTTGTACTGGAACAGCTTGGCTGGAGGTGCGGCTAGTTCTGGAGCACAAGTCTTCAGCACGACAGCCGGGATGTTGTCGGGGCCCATAGCCTTTGCTGTATCCAGTGCGCTAAGCCATTTCTATATATCACGTGGAATGAATAGAATTGGCTGAAGACTGGCTTCTGTGATGATGGGGACCTTAGGAGGAGGCCGAGATGGATCTTCCACTCGGCACTTCTGGCTGAAGATGGTTTCAAGCGCGTCAGCCTTGTCTTCTGCACTCACGTGCTGTGTTCTGCCTTCATTAAGGATGGGGATATTCATGGAGCCTCCTCCTCCCGTTACTTGTTTAATGGTCCACCACCATTCACGACTGCATGTGGCAGGGCTATAGCGCTTTGATCGGATCCGTTGATTGTGGGATTGCTTAGCCCTGTCTATAGCATGCTGCTTCCACTATTTATCATTCATGTAGTCCTGTGACATTGCTTCATCAGGTTGGCACCTCATTTTTAGGTACGCTTGGTGCTGCTCCTGCCATGCTCTTCTACACTCCTTATTGAACCAGGACTGGTCCCCTGGCTTGATGGTAATTGCTAAGTGAGGGATATGGTGGGCCTTGATTGTAGTGGTATAGAATTCTGCTGCTGCTGATGGCCCACAGCACCTCATGGATGCCCAGTTTTGAGCTGCTCGATCTGTTCTGAATCTATCCTATTTAGCACGGTGGTAGTGTCACACAGTATGATGGAGAGTGTCCTCAGTGTGAAGATGGGACTTTGTCTCCACAATAACTGTGCGGTGGTCACTGCTACCAATACTGTCATAGACAGATGCATCTGTAACAGGTAGATTGGTGAGGACGAGGCCAAGTAGGTTTTTCCCTCATTTTGGTTCTCTCCCCACCTGTCGCAGGCCCAGTCTGGCAGCTGGGTGGCAGCTTACACCATCTGCAGCTTGTAAATCAGAAAAGATTGAGCAATGAGGGAGAAGTGGGATGAGAGAAGGAGGATTAGGTATGCGGATATCTTCATCTTCAATGGCTTCAGCTCCACTGGTGGTCACGGCCTCAGCAATGGCCCTTCCCATAATGGCCAGCACCGTACCCTCCATGGGTGTTAGAACATGGAGGTGCACCTCTCCCCCTCCCGTTACCTCCTGCTGTCTCCTGTTGTGTGCCATTTGCTCCTGCAAGAAATGGGGAAGTGTGCCAGTGAGTGTCGTGGAATATGTTGGAGTGATGTGGCTGTCATTGTTGAACAGTTGCCAGTGTGTGCAAGCTTTGAGCTGTAGGTGTGAGGCTTGCAACAGTGCTAATTGTGTGAGGGTGAGGTAAAGCATATGAATGTGAGGTATGAGTCCTGATTGATAGAGAATGTTGGTAGTTAAGTGATGGGGTTATGATGAATTGAGCAGTAGATGAGGCTAGTGGTGCAGTTGGTAGGATATGGCATTTGAAGATGCATTCACTCACCTTGATCACTCATGTGAGATCATTAAACTTCTTTCTGTACTACATCCAGGTCCTTGGGGCTGTGCTCCTGGCATTGACCTCCACTGCTATCTCTTGCCACTGCCTTCTGAGCATGTGTCTAGAGGGCCTTTGGCCACCCCGAGGGTACAGGACATCTCTCCTTCTTTCTACCTCTTCCACTAAGACCCCCAGTGCAGCATCCGAAAACCTTGGTGCCGCTCTCTCCCATGGTCAGCATTGTTGATTCTTCCACAGTACAATATTCAGAATAATCTCAGCACCACCACCAGTCATAATGCACCTCCCCTTTAAGAGGTGCAAGCTAGTTTTAAGTCGTGCTGGGCACTAACGATATTGGGCCCCCTGCTGATGCACACAACCAATGTACGGCACGGGGAGCACCGGCTGCAGGCAGAAATTATGGAAAAGCGCTGACAGCACCAAGTTGCCGTCCTGCCCGCAGTGCAATCAACGGGCACAGGTTAATCAGGCAAATGCGATCCCTGCGCCTGTTTTTGGGTATTATCCAATTTAACCCCCTACATGCCTCAGTAAGGATTCTTCAGTCTGATTGGTTAAGACATGCCGTTGTTGTCCTGTTCACACAAGTCCCAGATCCCCTGTAGTGGGCACTGTGCTGTTTCAGATCTCTAATTACCCCAAATCGCAGTGTAAAAATGCACAGAAGGTCTCTGGGCAAGTGTAAGTGCAATGAATGGCGAGTGCCGTTCGTTCAACACTGACCGCAGAATCCGGGCAATTGTTGACCAAAGCACACAGTGGATGCAAATAAGCCCTTGATCTGTGTGATAAGGGAACACCTTGTCCTTTTTAGATGCACTGTAGAATAGGGGTCAGTTCTATGAAGGCTAAGCACTTAATTATAGAAGTGACCTTGGTTTAAAATATTTTAAGCTTTTTAAGCAGTTTGTTTCATAGATATTCCCATCTATAGTGCCTCTCTGCAGAGCTACATTTTAGCGTCACATGATGTGGAGACAAGGTGGCTGAGGAAGAATGTGCTCCCTTGGGAGATATTCACTTCTTATTGTTGGTGTCAGTCTGATTGATTTGCTCACCCTGATTGTGTTCTAACTTTCCTTTTTTAAAGATTTTCTGCTGTGTGTCAAATTCCTATCCCTAGTGCCACTAAAATGTCCCAGGTCTCAGACCCAGACACAATCTATTCAGTTAAAGCACTGATCTGTTCTCATACACATCAGTCTTGCCCTAATAAGGCTACTAGTTAGGTTAAAACTGGAGATGTAGAAATATTTCCACTCTTCCCTGTTGCAATAATAGATTAAACTGATAGGTTGATTGCTCCTTGGAATTCCTTCTTTGGAAAGGCACTGGATTGAATATTTTAAACAGCTGACTGCCTCACAAATCTTATCAAAACCAACGAGACTGCACAGTGTCTCTGGATAATTTCATGTCTTATTTTTACTATGTTATTCCTCAGCACTATGTTGATAGTCTATCAGGGCCAATTTCATGGCCTTTGTTATTTATAGCATTGGTCAAGAAGTTTTAACCTAACTAGGACTAGAGGAATCTTAATAATTGCCCCTCAAAAGACCCGCTTCCTACCATAAAACTTATGTGCTCTGTGAGGACTGGCTGCCCGCTTGTCCCAACTGATGAATAAGACAGGAGATTTATATTTAGGGAATGTGTATACTGCGGTGTGGAGAGATCCTCATCATCGAAGCGTCTGCTAGGGAATGAAATATTTAAATTCACCCAGTCACTACATCATCTGCTCCCAACTCCAGTACACCATGAGTTCCCTAGCCACACCTTTCAGCTGTTCCATTTTAATTAGCACCTTCAAACATTAAATAGCATCAGTGAGAAAAGCAGCAATGGCAGGCAACAAGCCAACAAAATCAGTTATACAGAACCACTGCCCCGAACACCCTTTAAATGACTGAAAATGACTTTTAAAAAATATATTAAACTATTTTGTAGTTCCTTTCAAAAAACCTTTCAAAACGTGCCCATTAGTGTCCTTGCACCCAAAAGATCCAGCTTACTTTTTGCAGCTGCCTCGAAAGTCCACAAATGAGCGCAATTAGCGGAATCTCCCAAAGGTGATTAATTCATCCTGGGGGGGGCGTGGTCAATTTTGTGGGCAGGGCAAATTCTAGCGCAATTTTAAAAAAACTAGCGCAAAAGATTGCGGGAACTCGAGTTGCGCTGAACGCAATTTGTGCTTAAAATCCGCGAGCTTTTGCGGCAGTTACTCTAATATCGGGGGAATTGCACCTGAAAAACCCAGTGCAATTGCGCAGCAACTCCAGGCCACTGACTTTAGCCATAATCTGGTCCACCTTTAAAATACCCCAGCTTTCCTTCATATTGGCCATTCCTTTTCACGGGGAGTTCTGGTCTGTCCAGATTGCAGACTGTTCTACAAGCAGAACCACTGCAGTACAACACAATACCCAGTCCAGTGATAGGAATAGAGTTCAGCAATAATTCATATTATTTCCTAGCACTGTGTAAATTAACAAATATGTCAAATTCTGCAGCTGAAACCATAGCCAATCAGCTTGAGGATTAATTTTTTCAGCACCCTCCTCAGTGGTTTCTCTGTCTCCATCCTTCATAAACTTCAGCGAATTCAGAACTCGTGCCCCATGTCCTCTCTCATAAAAAGTCTTGTATGTCCATCATCCCCATCCCGCCTCACTGGCTTCCTGTGCCCCAGGAAATCCCCAAATCCCTCCCGTCCTCATTTCATGCTACCTGAGTGACCTACTCCCGTCATACAACCCTGTCCATGTCCACTGGTCCTCTGAGTCCGGATTACTTTTTCAATCCTACTTCCTCCGCTCCCCCTTGTCAGATGCTAATCATTCACCCCTGAACTCTGGAATTCTCTTCCAAAACCATGTTTCCTTGTCTTCAAAAGCCTCCTCTTTGTGCTTTCGGTCTTTCCTCCACCCCAAATTTCCCATTTTTCCTGTTTGGTGTCCAGCTTCTCTTACTTGTTATGCACCAAAATGTTTTTTGCTACTTGAGGAACATGATGCAAATGTAAATTATTGTTGAAGTTAATGGAAAGAGTAAAATTAAACCCAAACAGTTAAAATGCAAGGGGCTAGAAATTTGTGGCCTTAGCGCCACTCTGTAGCGCCATTAAATAGTGCTAAAATGGTGGCCGCCACTCTTTCGCAAGCTGCTAGCGGTTCCCGTGGCGGCTGCCATTTTCGTGCTTACCTTTGTGTTGCCGGTAACTGGCAGCACCACGCTGGAGCAAATGGCAGCGTTGTGACGTAAATCAGCGTGCAACGGCAACTTTATGTCACAAGCGCGAACTTCGACCCTAGTGATGAATTCAGCGCTGGGTCCAAAACACATGAGGTTAACCTGGCATGCAAGCAGGCTGACAGTGGCGATGTCTACTCCTCATAAAGGGACACACACATCATTCAGGTAAGTTTGGATTTAAAGTTTTGGACTTTTTTTGATTTTATTGAAGTGATGGCTTGCTGCAAAGATGTGAAAAGTTTTTTAAGTGTGTCAGGAGTGCTGCTGGACATGTGCAAGGGCTCGGAAGTTAAATGAAGGCCTTTGAGAAGACAGAACATGTTGCAAATACTCAGCAGGTCAGGCAACATCCATGGAGAGAAAAACAGAGTTCACGTCTCAGTTAGAGATGCTGCCTAACCAACTAAGTATTTCCAGCATTTTATGCTGTCATTTCACATTTACAGCATCTGCTTGCAGAGGGAAGAGGAAGACACAGAATAGGAGGAAGCAGAAGGAAGGATCTATCCCAGACAGCCCCTTTCTGGCTGGGATATCCGGGATGGAATCATCTGCCTGAGTTACCAGTGACCACAACCCCAATTCCCTCAACATTAGTCCCACATCTTACCTTCCCTCTGTTACTGACCATCACAGTGTCCTCTTGGCCACAATGCTAAAATAAAAGCCACCACAAAGCAAACTTTCCAATCCACCTATATACATCTATCCATCCAATGTGACATCAAGAAATCAACTCCTCACCCGTATGCATTCTCTTAGTGACTGTCTTGTGTGTGCCTTTGCCGATCCTACTGATGTCACACAGTGCTACCCCAGTGGCTGCAGCATGGTTGGTGGAAGGCTGCTGATTTTCAGTGGGGGACACTGCAAATGGCCTTGCTAGTCAAACTTGAGGAGCTGGTGGCTGGGAGTGTGAAATCAATTGTCTTCTTCTTGTTCTTCTTCACTCTCCTCGCCCTCTTCTGTGATGACCCACTGGCTGGGCAGGCTGCATTTCTTGGGTGTGTGAAATGAGGAAGGTACAAGAATGGAGTTGTGGTGCTAGGAGGGCGGGAAAGCATGAGGTTCATGTGAGAAGGAGGATAACGTACGAGGATACCAGCATTTTGTATCCTTTCAGCCCCGCCGCTGGCCAAGGGCTCAGCCATGCCCCTGCCAAGAATGGCCTTCACCGTCTACTTCAAGGGGTTGAGGTGAGGCTAGGAATGGGAGATGTGCCTCATCATTTGTGCAGATTGTTGGTAGGTGAGTGATTGGGGGAGAGTCGTGCATTGAGCACTGTGTGAGGCTAGTGGTGCAATCGGTAGGAGACGGCTTTTGAAGATGCATTCACTGATCTTGACCACTGGTCTGAGATCATGAAGCTTCTTTGGGCACTGGAGCCAGGTGGTGGGGCCGACTCTGCTGGCAGTGACGGCCTCGGTGATGTGGTCCCACATCATTCTTTCTGGAGGGCCTCCTGGCCCCTGTGTGTAGAGGACCTCTCTTGCAGTGCTGACCTCCTGCACAAAGCTGGAAAGTTGCGTGCGAGACCCTGGGTGCCCCTTCCCTGGCCTGCTGAGTCATTTGTGTTAGTGCTGAAGCACTTTTCCCAGATTTTGAGGTTAGGAAGGGAACTCAGCTTTAAGAGCTGCATAATCACATTTGGGACTTCTTTTTAGTGTTAAATATTTTTTTAATAGGCAGGAAGGGCTGAAAACTGCATTGTTTCACTTCATTTTAATTTGTATTGCTTCAGAGTGCATGGCCCCTTTAATTCTCAGAAATCTTCATTGCCCACAATTCCTTGCGAGCTCCACAGCCTCACTTCCAGAGGCTGTGGGAAGCTCGAACGCTGCACCTGGACACGAACTTCACCTTGGATGCCTCCAGCAACACCACCAGGACAGTATTGCACTGAAGTTAAGCGCTGCACCAACAATCTCCATCCCCCCTGATCAATTTTGTTCCATTAGTATTTCATTTTCAGCGGCCAAAAACTCCAGTTGCTGGTGACACCAGCAACGTTGCTGGCTAAAACAAAATTCTCCCCCAATGACTCTAATGAAACAGTTCGGAATCTGCACAGAGCACTGGAGGTGTGGATTTGTAGGTTTTTTTATTAGTTCCGGGATGTGGGAGTCGCTGGCTATACCAGCATGTATTGACCATCCTAATTGCCCTTGAGAAGGTGGTGGTGAGCTGCCTTCTTAAACCGATGCAGTCCGTGTGGTAAAGGTACTCCCATAGTGCTGTTAGGGAGGGAGTTCCAGGATTTTGACCCAGCGACAATGAAGGAACAGTGATATATTTCCAAGTCAGGATGGTGTGTAACTTTGTAATGGAATAGCCATATTTCAGAAAAATACACCATCCTATGAACAGATTTCTGATATTATTAATACATGACATACTGGGTTTAAAAATCTAAAAGCCTCAACGACACAGGCTGCAAACACAATACAGGCTTTTGAGATAAGAACAGTTGATAACAAAAGCTGTAAACACCAAACAAGCTTTGAAATGGGAATTGGTTTGTAAATACTAAGACAAAGGCCTCATTGAAACAGAAGGTTGTAGGTTCCAAGGAGTCTACAGTTTGGAACAACACAATACCATTACCCAGTTTAAAGTGTCAAAATCTAACACGTCAAACAGGTGCACGGAACATTAAAAAAACAAGTGCCTTTGAAAAAATGACATCAAATAAAAGAAATACCTGCCGTAAAATAGTTTTATTTTAAACTTAGAATAAGGAGACATGGTTCTTAATACAACCAATTGAAGTAAATAAGAAATGCAAAGAACACCCTAGATGAAGTGTTTTTAATTTACAAATTCTAAAAGATACCTACAGAGAGGCTTTGAAGATATAATATCAATAGATGACACCAAGCAATCACATTGTGTTTGTATTGAAAATGGAACAGTTGGGAGATGCGAGGTCTGGAATGCAAGCAGCTAAAGGGAGTTAAGAATTCAATAGAAAGCCTTCCTAAGAATGGCATCAAATAGATAAATCGATAATAACCATAAAAATGATACGTTTTTGAAACACCTATACAGCAGACAGGATTCTAAAAGTTGGCAGCTGAAATGACAGTAAGAATAGAAAAGAAGTCAATAGAGAATCACTAGAGATAATTAGCTTACATCAGCAGAAAACTTCAAAGGATAAACCATTAAAAAAAGGTATAAAAATAGAGCTTTTCAGATAGAGAGTCAGAAGTCGCTGGGAAGGGGCAGAGCGATTCTCGCCTTCAGAACTACTCTGTAGGCCTACAACTCTGAGTCTTAGGTAATCAAGGTATTTGATTTTGGTGGATATTCTGGATTAAGAAATAAGTAGAAGTGTGGAAATGTAACGAAGTTAAGATTTGAGAATAAGGATCTCTGATAAGAAATGTAAGCTATTTGTATTTTGAACGGTTAAAGTTGCAATTGCCATACCAGCTGTTAACTAAATGTCGGTTCTTTAATAAATCTATATATATATTTAAAATTGTCTCACAGAGCAATTTCTGTATCAAACTCGCAAACTCAATTTCAGTACACTCTTCAGTGAGGAGTTGCAGAATTCTGGGGGGTTTTCCGGACCCTCATAATATCTGGAAGGTTACAGTCTAGTTAAACTTGTTAAAAGTGCTATCCGGAGGATGGTAACATCTTCAGGGTGTTCCTTTCCTTTAGGGAGAGATAGTCTGAACCTTTAGACCCAATTAAGTGTCTCTAAGATTCGGCTACCGCTAACTTTAGTTGAAGGTGAACGTCTGGGGAATACGCCTGATCTGGGGTAGCCCGAAAAGGGCTAGGACTTGTAATTATCGCCTCAACTTGGTGGTGGTGTTCCCATGCGCCTGCTGCCCTTGTCCTTCTAGGTTGTAGAGGTCGCGGTTTAGGAGGTGCTCTGAAGAAGCCTTGGCGAGTTGCTGCAGTGCATCTTGTAGATGGTACACACTGCAGCCACAGTACGCCAGTGGTGGAGTGAGTAAATATTTAAGGTGGTGGATGGGGTGCCAATCAAACGGGCTGCTTTGTCCTGGATGGTGTCGAGCTTCTTGAGTGTTGTTGGAGCTGCACTCATCCAGACAAGTGGGGAGTATTCCATCACACTCCTTACTTGTTTCTTGTAGATGGTGGAAAGGCTTTGGGGATTCAGGAGGTGAGACACTCGTTGCAGAATACCTAGCCTCTGACCTGCTCTTGTTGCCACAGTATTTATGTGGCTGGTCCAGTTAAGTTTCTGGTCAATGGTGGCCCCCAGGATGTTGATGGTAGGGGATTCGGTAATGGTAATGCCGTTGAATGTCAGGGGAGGTGGTTAGACTCTTGCTTGTTGGAGATAGTCAATGCCTGGCACTTGTGTGGTGCAAATGTTACCTGCCACTTATCAGCGCAAGCCTGAATTTCGTCCCTGTCTTGCTGCATGTGGGCATGGACTGCTTCATTATCTGAGGAGTTGCGAATGGAACTGAACACTGTGCAGTCATCAGTGAACATCCCCACTTCTGACCTTAAGATGGAGGGAAGGTCATTGATGAAGCAGCTGAAGATGGTTGGGCCTAGGACACTGCCCTGAGGAACTCCTGCAGCAATGTCCTGGGACTGTGATGATTGACCTTCAACCACCACAACCATCTTCCTTTGTGCTAGGTATGACTCCAGCCAGTGGAGAGTTTTCCCCTGATTCCCATTATCTTCAATTTTACTAGGACTCCTTGATGCCACACTCGGTCAAATGCTGCCTTGATGTCAAGGGCATTCACTCTCACCTCACCTCTGGAATTCAGCTCTTTTGTCCATGTTTAGACCAAGGCTGTAATGAGGTCTGGAGCCGAGTGGTCTTGGGGGAACCCAAACTGTGCATCAGTGAGCAGGTTATTGGTGAGTAAGTGCTGCTTGATAGCACTGTCGATGACACCTTCCATCACTTTGCTGATGATTGAGAGTAGACTGATGGGGCGGTAATTGGCCGGATTGGATTTAACCTGCTTTTAGTGGACAGGACATACCTGGGCAGTTTGGTGTAACCCTGCCCTGCTTTCTGGGAGGCTCTTTGTTGTTTTTTTTAAAAAAGGTGCACTTCCTTTGTGTTGAAATGTCTGATCTACCAAGTAGAGGTACTGGTCTATCCAGTGGTCCCCAGTCTAGCTACAATCAGGATTTCCTAATCCGCAATTGCAAAATCTTCATCCGAATTGTCTGAATTTTTGTGAAACAAGGCAAGTATCTTCTAACATGAACATCGATGCTTGAAACCAGACCAGTGAATTTCTGACTCATTTCATGTTGAACATGTAGATTCTTTCCCCCTTCCAACAATTTGGAAATGACTATCTTTTGATTATCGGGTCTCCTTGTGCCTGGCACTATTCCCCTCCTCCGGAGAATGGGCAGACAAGTTGTTTGCAGGCCTTTTCAAATCTGTTCTTGAGTTAAAGATAAGAACAAGCAGAGGATCAGAGTGAGATAACTTTCCTTCTACTTTCTCGGTGTTGTACGAACAATGGGTTCGACATCGTGACAAGAAGTCAGACAAACCCTTCACCCCCTCACCCGTTTGGAGTGAGTGAGCCCTCAGTGTGGATCACTGAACTGTCTTTCAGTCCCCAGTTTGGACTGAATTTGAGTTTGCCTTACCAAACCGCAATTAAGATACTCACAAGCTACTAAGTGAATGAATTAACCCTTTCTTACCAAAACATCAAAGAAGAAGTCAGACAGCAAGTTACGCACTAACTACTATTTATTAAAAACAAAACCATAAGTATCATAAGTGTCATTACTTAAATACAAACAATAAGTATACAATTAATAGATAAAAATATTTATAAGCAGGGTTACTTAATTTGATAGCAAATAATTACTAGACAGAATAACTAAATGGAATCCATAACCGAGGTATACATGAAGGCCCCTCAGTGTAACACTGTACTTCAGTATTGTTCAATCGCAGATTATTAAATTACAGTTGAGATCAGTGACTGAGTGCTGCCAATTGGTGAGATTAATCTATCAGAGTAAACTCATTAGATAACTGACAAGTTAACAACATTGGATAGTCAGTTTATTGAATAGATTCGAGTTTCTGTGCTGTTGGTTCGGTGAGATTCCGGAGCTTATATGACCAATGACCATGTCCTGATGAGTGGTGTGGTTGAGTTTATTTTCTTCCTCCCCTGGGATGGTGGTGTTCGTTTCTGGAGCATTGAGTTGATGAACCCCTTTGTGGCAGGGTTATCTGTTCTACTCAGACCTCCCAGCAAATACTCTTTATTTTCCTTAGATGTAGTTTCACTTTATAGTTTGAAGAAAATTCTCTGAATCCACCTCTTGCATGAGTGACAGTATCTGGGCTGGCAATTTAATCTCAGACAACCTGTACGGTTATTTGATACACATCTCTGCCTGTAACTGCCTGGTGTAGCTGTACAATCTGACTTAACCCTTTACTCTCTGTCTGAGTACCTTCTACATCTGCTTAGGAAAGATTACAACAGAAGACGATAAAGACAAAGAGAATTTTCTTCAAACTATAAAGTGAAACCAAATCTCAGGAAAATAAAGAGTATCTGCTGGGAGGTGTGCTAAGCAACCCCCTTAAATTCAGAGAAAACCTCCTTCATTCAATTGACCAATCTGGGTGACGTGTGTCCAAAGGGTGCACTTCTTTTGGTGTCAATCACTTCTAACAGCTACATAGGTTCTAGAGTGTGCCAAAATTAATGAGGCAAGGACACTTACTTCTACTTTCTCACTCCCCAGCTTTCAATCTTCCTTTTAACAAAGGGCCTTGCACAGGTTCAGATAAGGAATGGCATATGTACGTCCCACTGACGAGCTATCCTGGAGCTCAGTCCTCAATGTTAACTGTCTTATCATTGGTAAAGAAGAATAAACATCTTCAGGATTTTAATTTGTTTTGAGTTTGGATTTCCCAGCCATTTCCTAGCATCAGTTTAATTACTGATCTCACATTGTATGGCCACTTTTAAACTAAAACTCCATTTTGAAAATACAATTCAAGCTAGTTGCAGGGTGTTTTTGACAGTGTTTCTGGGTTACGGCACATCTCTCCTTAGCATCTTCCCACACCTCTCAGATTGGCAGGTGGAGCTCAGGAACAGAGTGCACATGGGTGTGGAGGAGCAAAACTTGCAGTATAACGCTGCAGCTTAATTCTCCATGACACAGCACATTAATACAGTTACGCTCCATCTCCCCAGACCACCCTGGATTTTATGCACATTATGAGTTTTAATTATTGTAAAATAATACTTCAGTTCTTGAAGTGGAAGAAACAGAGAATGTATGAAACACGTTGATTGACAGGACACTTTGCCATTTCTGCTTGGCACCATTTTATGCTTATTTAATCCAGCTGTTCAAACATTCCAATGAATTATTCTCTCTTCCCTTTCCCCTCATCCTGTCACGCTCACTAGTTTCAAGACCATCTTCTGCCCTTGGCTCTCGGATGGATTCTGATGGCTGACTTAGAGTTTTGGTTGCATTTAGTGACAGCCTGGCTTGGGTTTCAGAACTGTGGCTGAACTATTGCCTTGTTGTGTACAAAGCCCAATTAGCAAAACTGACTGCAGAATTGTGGTGTTTTTTTTTAATCAATGCTTCTGTGCCAATGCTTAGAATCAATGCTTTAATCAATGCTTCAGTGGTTTGTGAGTTAAACATGAGGCTGAATGTTTTGCAGTTTGACCTACCTGCACCAGCCATTCCTCCTGAGACAGCCTCTGAAATGTATGTATTTAAAAACATTTGAATCAAATTAAGGCTGTATTTACACTACAACTATAATATTGTTATAAATCAGAATGGATTTGCACCATCACAAGTTGTAGTGTTAATGCAGCCTAAGTAGCAGAAACAAAATTGTTCTCCTGTAAAGTTAAAAGATAATTGCCAGGATATCCAAACTTCTTAACTTCAAAAGAAGTGTTATCTGAAAGTCCATTGGTTCAGTAGACTCCACCTGCCACTCCCTGGAAAACACAGAGTAGTAATTCCATTGAGCCACCAGGAGTACGGCGAATCAAGACCTCCGCCCATGACTTTGGCCGCCTTGTGACCTTAATCCAAATCCTGGCGATGGGGTCATTAACAGACGGGGGGCAGCTGCCCGGCCCTTTAGCAGCACCCACCTAGCATAACCAGTGGAAGCTCAGAGCGGCACCCGGCCATTCTGCATGGTGTGGCCACAGGTCAATCCAGATAAAGCCTAAAGGCTTTCCAAATTGTTTAATGAGGCTCTAACGGCCGAAGCTCTTCATCCCTGACATAGAAACATGGAAACATAGAAAAATAGGAGCAGGAGTAGGCCATTCGGCCCTTTGAGCCTGCTCCACCATTCAATATGATCATGGCTGATCCTCTATCTCAATACCATATTCCCGCTCTCTCCCCATACCCCTTGATGCCTTTTGTGTCTAGAAATCTATCTATCTCCTTCTTAAATATATTCAGTGACTTGGCCTCCACAGCCTTCTGTGGTAGAGAATTCCACAGGTTCACCACCCTCTGAGTGAAGAAATTTCTCCTCATCTCAGTCCTAAATGTCCTACTCCGTATCCTGAGACTGTGACCCCTCGTTCTAAACCCCACAGCCAGGGGAAACATCCTCCCTGCATCCAGTCTGTTTAGCCCTGTCAGAATTTTATACGTTTCAATGAGATCCCCTCTCATTCTTCTAAACTCTAGTGAATACAGGCCTAGTCGACCCAATCTCTCCTCATACGACAGTCCTGCCATCCCAGGAATCAGTCTGGTGAACCTTCGCTGCACTCCCTCTATGGCAAGTATATCCTTTCTTAGGAAAGGAGACTAAAACTGCACACAGTACTCCAGGTGTGTTCTCACCAAGGCCCTGTACAACTGTAGTAAGACATCCTTGCTCCTGTACTTAAATCCTTTTGCAATGAAGGCCAACATACCATTTGCCTTCCTAACTGCTTGCTGCACCTGCATATTTGCTTTCAGTGACTGGTGTACAGGTACACCCAGGTCCCTTTGTACATCAGCATTTCCCAATCTATCACCATTTAAATAATACTCTGCCTTTCTGTTTCTCCCACCGAAGTGGATAACTTCACATTTATCCACATTATACTGCATCCGCCATGTATTTGCCCACTCACGCAACTTGTCTAAATCGCCTTGAAGCCTCTTTGCATCCTCCTCACAACTCACAATCCCACCTAGTTTCATGTCGTCAGCAAACTTGGAAATATTACATTTGGTTCCTTCATCCAAATCATTGATATATATTGTGAATAGCTGGGGCCCAAGCACTGATCCCTGCGGTACCCCACGAGGCACCGCCTGCCACCCTGAAAAAGACCCATTTATTCCTACTCTCTGTTTCCTGTCTGTTAATCAATTTTCAATCCATGCCAGTATATTACCCCCAATCCCATGTGCTTTAATTTTGCACACTAACCTCTTATGTGGGACTTTATCAAAGGCCTTCTGAAAATCCAAATACACCACATCCACTGGTTCTCCCTTATCTATTCTACCAGTTACATCCTCAAAAACGTCCAGGAGGTTTGTCAAACACGATTTCCCTTTCATAAATCCATGTTGACTTTGTCTAATCCCATTGATATTTTCTAAGTGTCCTGTTATCACATCCTTTATAATAGACTCTAGCATTTTCCCTACTACTGATGTTAGGCGTGTAGTTCCCTGTTTTCACTCTCCCTCCTTTTTTAAATAGTGGGGTTACATTTGCCACCCTCCAATCTGCAGGAACTGTTCCATAATCTATAGAATTTTGGAAGATGACAACCAATGCGTTCACTATTTCCATGGCTACCTCTTTTAGTACTCTGAGATGCAGATTATCAGGCCCTGGGGATTTATCAGCTTTCAGTCCCATTAATTTCTCCAGTACTATTTTTTTACTAATACTAATTTCCTTTAATTCCTCCTTCTCACTAGACCCTTGTTTCCCTTTCATTTCTGCGAAGTTATTTGTGTCCTCTTCCATGCAGACAGAACCAAAGTATTTGTTTAATAGCTCATGCCATTTCCTTGTTCCCCATTATAAATTCTCCCATTTCTGACTGTAAGGGACCTACATTTGTCTTCACTAATCTTTTTCTTTTTACATACTTGTAGAAGCTTTTACAATCTGCTTTTATGTTCCTTGCAAGTTTACTCTCATATTGTATTTTTCCCCTCTTAATCAACCTCTTGGTCCTTTTTTTGCTGAACTCTAAACTGCTCCCAATCCTCAGGCTTGCTACTTTTTCTGGCAACTTTATATGACTCCTCTTTGGATCTAATACTATCCTTAATTTCTTTTGTTAGCCATGGCTGGGCCGCTTTTCCTTTTGTGTTTTTGCACCAGAAAGGAATGTATAACTGTTGCAATTCATGCTTTCGTTCCTTAAATTTTAGCCATTGCCTATCCACTGTCATGCCTTATAATGAAGCCCCCCAATCTATCATAGCCAACTCACTCCTCATACCTTCGTAGTTTCCTTTGTTTCGATTTAGGACCCTAGTTTCGGATTGTACTTCTTCACTTTCCATTTTAATGAAGAATTCTATCATGTTATGGTCACTCTTCACGAAAGGACTCTGCACAACAAGATTATTCATTAACCCCTTCTCATTGCACATTACCCAATCTAGGATAGCCTGTTCCCTAGTTGGCTCCTCAACGTACTGGTCTAAAAAACCATCTCATACACACTCCAGGAATTCATCCTCCACAGTATTATTGCTAATTTGGTTTGGCCAGTCTATATGTAGATTAAAGTCTCCCATGATTACTGTAGTACCCTTGTTACATGCTTCTCTAATTTCCTGTTTGATGCCATCCCCTACATTACCACTACTGTTTGGAGGCCTATAGACAACTCCCACCAATGTTTTCTGCCGCTTGGTGCTTCTTAGCTTCACCCAGCCTGATTCTACATCTTGATTTTCTGAGCCAATATCCTTTCTCACTATTGCTCTGATTTCATCCTTTACTAACAAGGCCACACCACCTCCTTTTCCTTCTCGCCTGTCCTTCCTAAATATCGAATATCCTTGGATATTCAGCTCCCAGCCTTGGTCACTTGGTCACTTGTAGCCATGTCTCCGTAATCACAATTATATCATATCCGTTTACATCTATTTGTGCTGTTAATTCGTCTACCTTATTACGAATGCTTCATGCATTCAGATACAGTGCCTTTAGATTTGTCTTTTTAAAATTTTTAGACATCTTAACAATTTTTTTGTACTATGGCCCTATTTGTCTTATTACCATTTTTTCTTACCCGGACCCTATTTGTTAGTGCACTCCTTTGTTTGTACGCTCTGTCCCTTCCTGACACAATCTGGTTATCCTTCCCCCAATCACTTTCCTGCACTGCTTCCTTGTCTTTTCTCTTTAGCATTCTCGATTTCTCTCCACCGGGACCCTCCCCCCTCTTATTTAGTTTAAAGCCCTATCTTCCTCCCCTGTTATTCAATTCGCTAGAACTCTGGTCCCGGCATGACCTTGTGCTCTTGCACCTTAACTGACGCCGAGAGCAGTGAGCGAAGCGAAAGACCATTTCGTGCTGGTGGGGCCCACTGACAGCCCAGAATGTAATCTACACCTGCAATTCTACAACCTTTCAGAAGGTGGATTGAAAATTTTAGTGAGACGAGGCTAAATACAAATTGTTAAACTGCTATATTTTACAAACCACAAGTGAATGTACAGAGTGAGAGTTGGAATCAAAACTCACTTCACTAACTTCAAACCCCTCCTTGTGAGTAAAAAATAATGAAAATACACAACATTATCCCATGTTAGTTGGCTAACTTAACTTGCCTGCTCAGGCTTCTGGTCCTGATCGGCTCTGAGCTTAAATGAATGAATTTTCCTTTGCCAAACCCGGCTCCCTACCAGACCTAACTGGGCTGAAACCATCTGATTTTCATTCCATTGGGTGGTGTCTATAACGGGCGGCCAATCCACAACACCAGTTTTACACCAGGGGCATTACATTGAAAATCTATTCCCATGTGGTTCTTGCAATCTTTCAGCACCCCTTCCCCCACCAGCCCCACCCCAGCTCTAAACCCCTGTCTCTTTAGTTTCTGACCCACCTTCTGCTATGCCCTCCCCAAATTCATCTCATCACCCACCTCCTATTCCCTTGATCCCATTCCCACTAAACTGCCGACCACGCAACTTTTCATCCTGGCCCCCATGCTAACTGATATTGAAAGTGGTTCCCTCTCCTCAGGCGCGGTCCCCCTTCCTTTCAAAACTGCCGTCATCACTCCCATTGAAACAAAACACCCTCAACTCCTTGCAAACTATGGCCAAAATTCTAAAATTCCTTTCCACTCCAAATTCCTTCAATGTGTTGTCACCAATGTTCCCTTTAAGATGCGTGGCCGCAAATAAATTTACTGGGGACATTGGTTGTCACCTCCCAACCCATGCCCATCATTCCCGCAACTCCATGTTTAAATCTCTCTAATCAGGTTTTCATCCCTCCCATAGGACTGAAATAACCCCAACCAAAGTCATGAATAACATTCTCGATAACTGTGACCATGTTGCATTATCCCTTCTCAACCTCTCTGCAGCCAATGACACAGTCAATGACACCATCCTCCTCCAACACCTCCCTGATGTCCAGCTCACTTGGTGCTACTCTTATCTATCTAATCATAGCCAGAGCATCTCCAACAACTCCTCTCTTCCCATCCATACACCTCGGACTTGAATTAAATATTTTGGGTGCAAAATTCTGATCCGTAGCACCCGTGTTTTGGGCACTACGAGGGCCCTTAGAGGTTCAAAATGGTATCCTGCGGCGCACGCGCATACTTCTGGCACGAGTTGTGCCAGCCGCCATTTTGGTGAGGACATTAGCGCGCGCGCAGTGAGCATCTGCAGGAAGTATGCAGAATAGGCAGATCATGATGTCAATCAGCGTGTAATGTTGATTTACCGCCAGTGCTGCCATTTTGGAGCCCACCTCTCCAGCTAACGTCCTCTCTTAAGCTCGCACAGCTGAACATGCGTTCAGCAGCAGGAAGGACATACCACCAGTGCTATTTAAAGGGATCATCAACTACTTTCAGTTAGTTGCTGATTGATTTTTACTGGCTGTTGCTATAATTGTACAAGTCTTTGGTGCTTTCTAGAGTTCTTTAAAGTTGCTAAAGTCTGCAGGGAGTGGTGTGGCAGGTGCTGAAGGACTTTGACCTGACTTCAACGATTCTGGACAAACCAGTTGCTCCCAAGATATGGGTGCAATAGTATGCATTCCCCTTGGAATACAGCTTGACTGGCAAAATGAACAGAGGTGACACAGAGCAGGGCAAGCTGCTCGAAGAGGGAGGAGGAGGAGGGGAGAAGAGCTCTCAGCTGGAGGCCATATCCACACAGGAAGTTCAGGGAGTAATTCTCCTACCTCAATCTCAGCGAGGAACAGTGTGTGAGGCGTCTGTGCTTCAATAAGGAGTCCTCACTGAAATCTGCCACCTGCTGCAGCCACAACTACAACCTCAGAGCAGGGCGAGGACCGCATTGCCAGTGGCTGTGAAGGTGACTGTGACCATGAACTTTTTTGCATTGGGCTTATTCCTGGTTGGTGCTGGAGATATTTGCAACATCTCCCAGTTGGCCATCCACTGTTGCATAGGCGAGGTCACTGAGGCTTTGTATTCCAAAAGAGCTGACTACATTTCATTCTCTCTTGGCAGAGAGCAGCAGTCGGAGTGAGCACACGGCTTCGCGAGGATTGCAGACCTCCCCATGTGCAGGGTGCCATTGACTGCATGCACATCGCTTTGCGGGCTCCCCATATCAACTCTGAGATGTACCGCAACTGAAAGCGATTCCACTCCCTCAACGTCCAGCTGGTGTGCGACCATACTCAGCGCATCATGCAGGTCAATGCTCGGTATCCTGGCAGCAGTCATGATGCCTTCATTCTGTAGCATTCCACTATACCATCTGCATTTGAGCCACCACGACAAACCAGAGGGTGGCTATTGGGCGACAAGGGCTATCTGTTAACAATATGGCTCATGACTCCGGTGCACAACTCCCGCACACGTAGGCAGCACATAAGAACATAAGAAATAGGAGCAGGAGTCGGCCAATTGGCCCTTCGAGCCTGCTCCGCCATTCAATAAGATCATGGCTGATCTTCTACCTCATCTCCACATTCTTGCACTATCCCCATATCCCTTGATTCCCTTAATATTCAAAAATCTATCGATCTCTGTCTTGAATATACTCAACGACTGAGCCTCCACAGCCCTCTGGGGTAGAGAATTCCAAAGATTCACCACCCTCTGAGTGAAGAAATTTCTCCTCATCTCAGTCCTAAATGGCCGACCCCTTATTCTGAGACTGTGACCCCTGGTTCTAGACTCCACAGCCAGGGGAAACATCCTCCCTGTATCTACCCTGTCAAGCCCTGTAAGAATTTTGTATGTTTCAATGAGATCACCTCTCATTCTTCTAAACTCTAGAGAATATGGGGGGAAATTTCAGTTGCTTTGCGCCTCCTGTTCACGCTACAGGAAGTGCGGCAGACACCATATTTGTAAAGGGGTTAGCGCGCATGCACATAACGACCGCCAGCAGCATGCAGAGCAGGCAGATCATGACATCAACCAGCATGTGACGCTGATTTGACACCAGTATTGCCATTTTTGAGCTCCACGCTTCCAGCCGCTTAAACCTCCCACGAACAGGGATTCGATGGCCTGAAGGAGCCACCAGCGCTATTTAAAGGGGTCATCAACTACTTACAGGTTAGTTGCTGGATTATTTCTTCTAGCTGTTGCTGCAATTCTATGCGTTTTGGGAGCTATTCTATACTTGTTAAAAGTTTCAATAGTCTACAGGGAGTGGTCTGGCTGGTGCTAAAGTACACCTTGGTGACTTAAAGGCTTGTCTGGTGGTCGTGAAAAGCGGTATATAAATCCAAGTCTTTCTTTAAATTCAGGGCTGGTATTTAAGGACATAAGAACCCTTTTAATGAGGAGATTTATGTTCCTACAATGCCACTCAACCTCGGAGGTCCAGAGAGAGAACAATTGAAACTGTGGAGTCTCACTCCTGCAGGTAGTATATTGTTCCCAGAGGTCTTTAAAATTTTAAATCTTTCTGCCTTTCTGTCTCTCTGCTCGCTCTTCTTAGTCTATCTTTCTTTCCCTCACTTTATTTCTCTTTCTGCATCTAATTTGACTCTAATTTACCCCATTTCCTTCTCTGTTGTTTCTCTGTTTCAGGAGAAATTATTTTTGGTTTAAAATGGAGAATTACAATAGTTGCCAGAAAGCATCAAAATCGAAATAGGCCTGTGCCCTATTGAAGCCTGTATTATTCAGTCTGAGAGATGCATTTCATTAAATTTGTCTTCTGTTTCTTTGTGATAAGTTGTACAAAAGTGATTTATGGTTTTAATTTAACTTCAGAATAAATGGAACTGAGTGAACTGGTGACTGGACACTGACGTCTAACACCTTAGATCGGTGTTTAAATCCAGCCGATAGATGAGAGTAAGTCCCCTCACTCTGCCAGCAGTAATGATTCGATGTGAAAGACTGTTGCCTCAATCTAGTTCCTAATGGCTATCAGCCTTACTAAAGTAAACAACTGCTCCTGTTTTGAAAGTGGACAAACTAATTTCATGTAACAATGTAACATTTAACAAAGCCAAACACAACTTATTACAAACAGTATGGGAGGGAGATATTACCTGGAGGAAAGTGATCTCATTAAATCGTCCTCTAATTGCCGTGCTCAGCTAACTGAAGATTAATGTAGCGACCAGGGACATTGCTTCAGCCTTTCAAATTTCAGTTTAAACTTAACACTGGGTAATCTCTGCACTGACACTTTGAATTTGTGGTTCCCCTTGAAGCGGTCACTTTTATTAACTCCTTGTATTTTTTTCCAAGTTTTTGCAGTTTCTCAAACCTGCGGATGTGACTGCTGTTCCATTTCTGACTGTGGTTGTCAGATCCATACTCTACGGTAGCAGAACTTTCCTACTTCTGTCATGAAATAAATTATGGGTGATGTTCCCTACATGGCTACCATACTAGCTTTTAATGAACGATTTCTATTTTTCAAATTGTCATCTCCCCACCTCTCCTCTCCTGAAGGGGTTTTCTTGCTGAGTTGCAGTAGCACAGGTACCAGCCACCCTTCAGGACCTCACTTAAGCAACCGTTATTCATGTGTGAGCCTTGGCAGTGAGGGTCGGTACACTATTCGACTGTTCTGGTGACTCACATCGGAGCCTGATAATGGCCCAAAAATTCATCCCGGTGCGCGAGAGTACGCACTGCGTACTCTCGCGTATTCCCTCTGCAATTGCCGGTTTTCTGCATGCCCTGCGCATGCGCTGAAAACCGGCAATTGCTCTTTTGAAAAGGGGGCGGTTCCTCGGTGCATCGCGTGCGCGCTACAGGCTGCGCGCACGCTGTGCACTTCATGCTTTGGACGCGCAGGTAAGTACTGAAGATTTTAGAAATGTAAAAAGGAGGAGTAAGACCCACTTTTAACAAGGTAAGTAGTGAATTAAGTATTTTTTTGAATTTTTTTTTACAGGTATATCTTTTTAGAGACTTTAAAGACAGGTAAGTTTATTTTTATAACTTTTTAAAAGATTTTAAATTTTTTCAAAAATTTAATTTTTTATTTAAAATGGTTAATTTATTTAACTATACTTATTTTATTAATGTGATGGTTTTTTTTAAAAATTTAATTGAGGTTTAGCTGTTATTTTGGGGGGGTGTCAGATTCATAGATTTCACAGCACGTATGTGAAACCTATGAATGGAAGATGGTGTGCTGCCATTGGCTCTAACTGAGTCACGTGATCCCACAGCTCGCACGAATTCACTACGCCGGTGGGATACGCAAGCACTGCCCGGCTGATGTCTGGAACATCAAGTTCGTGCGAGCTGGATCTGAAAAAGCACAAGCGAGGTGAGAGATCGCGGGGAAGGCTTACCCCCGCGGGAACAGAGCGAGATCAATTTCTGGGCCATTGTCTTCCCCAGACAACCACACTGACTGTTTCCAATGGGGGGCTCACTGGACAATCATCGGAAATAGAAATAACGGAGGCCCGCGACCTCTTCCACCTAGAAGGACAAGGGCAGCAGGCGCATGGTAACACCACCACCTCCAAGTCACACACCATCCTGACTTAGAAGTATATCGCTGTTCCTTAATCGTCGCTGGGTCAAAATCCTGGAACTCCCTCCCTAACAGCACTGTGGGAGTACCTTCACCACACAGACTGCAGCGGTTCAAGAAGGCGGCTCACCACCACCTTCTCAAGGGCAATTAGGGATGGGCAATAAATGCTGGCATTACCAGCGACGCCCACATCCCATAAAAATGAATTAAAAAAAATAGAAACCCTGACTGCTTATCTCCTCCCTAACTCAGGGGACTGAGGCCAGTTGTAGGGCACTAATGTGATCCCTACTGAGACTAACTAACTCAGCACAGGCCAATGATCAAAATTGGGACCTTTCGTCCATCATGACACTTAAAACCATATTGTCAACTGTTACGGTGTCACTAAGAACACTGTGCTGGTACCTTCAGCGTGTGGCAAGGTGCACTAACTCTGCATCTCATCTGATCCTTTAGCAACCTTGTAAACGGGGCCATGGATAACAATATCATTGCATTACTGCCACCTACAATATTTTTTACTTTCAGTTCAAACTTAGAAGATTTTGTTTAAACCCAAACTAGAAACGTTTAGGCTGCAGCAGTTACTGTGTGTGGAGCAGCTCAATCCTCCCCCCTGGCCAATATGACAAAGTTTGAGCAGTGTTTTATGATACTGGCATTCCTAAGAGCTCAGCCTGTTGCATGTCACAAAATTCTGCAACATGATTTAACAAAGCGCCTGTGTAAAGTTATTAATTGGGTGACGCTCGTCAGATACTAGTCATTACTGAAATTAGCCAGCCTGGGTGAGGGAGAGTCCAGAGTCCATATTAATCAGCTGGATGGAAAATTTATGAGCTCCAAGATTCCGGTATTTTAAATGTTTAACAAGTCACTCCTTTGATCATTGTCAAATATGGATGAATAAGATAGCAAATTAAAAATAAAGAATGCCAAAAGTGTCTGCGTAGAAATCTAGCCTGCTTTACCGTATAATGCACATACGAGTGTTGTGGTGTAACCAATTATTTGAAGAAAACCGAAGCAGATCTGCTGAAAGAAATCCACAGCTGCTTCGAGGAATGGTGGTGCCAGTGGCTCTAACAGGAGGGGTTTTTTTTTATCAAAGGGGTGTTGTTACAAATCCTCTTTAAAACCGAAAAGAGCAGATTGGAGCCAAACTGTCTACAGATGAAATTGCTCTTCAAGATCCAATTTGGTTAAACTAGCCTCTTGTTAGCAAATCCTTTCTTCAGTTCATAGTTGAACCAACCCCCTTGGGCCCCTGGCATGTCTCCTCATCCTAAAGTCAAACTAATGGTTGGAGTTTCTGTTTGGCAAGTGCAAACAATCCAATCACTTTCTCAGCTCCAGTCACTCTAGTGCAGGGTCGAGCCACTTTAAGGAGAAAGATTTGGGATCAATCAACAAATGCACTTGTCTCCAGAGAGACTGCACAATCAGTGCTGGAGCCAAAGCTTAACTGCATGTCTGATAGCCTCTGCTTTAATAGTTTATACTAAATATATAAATGTGTTAAAAGATGGGTGCTGACGTGATCGCTGAGTGTCTGTTCCCCTCGTGTTCCAAACACACAGTCACTGCGGATCAGCAACAGCTTCCCCAGGGGCTGGTAAGACGGAACCTTTGTGACTGGTCTTGAGTCTCCTCGCTGTATGCCACCGACTGTTAGTTTTTATAAATCATTCTGTAGATGAGTCACCTCTCCACTCCCCCTGTATCTCAACTGGATGCAGTGTGGTATCAATATTGTTGTATTCATAGTTAAACACAGGATTCCTCCTTCTGACCTGGAAATATTTGTATGATTGATGGCTTCATGCAGTGCACTAAAATGGCTGAATATACATGGCAGACCTGAAAATGAGCAGGCTTTCCACCACATGTTGCATGGAAGTGCACCAGAAGATTTGTGACTTTAAGCTCGAATGCAGATATGTTGAGTCCTGGGCCTGGCCTGTGCAATTATTTTCCATGGGGACTTATTTGAGGCGGTACCTCTTTCTGCCCAAGCTCAGTCCCCTGCCTCAGAGGGTCACGGTCTGGGAGAGGACTCTGATGCTCCAGTCTGGGATCCACTGGACAGCCGGTAAACCAGGAGAAAAGAGACGTTCCACCTCACAGTCGGTGGAATTCGGGTACACCTGGGGATCCAAGCCTGGGTCCTAGTCTGGATGTGGGGAAGGCTGACAGGGCGGGCTTGATATTTTAAAGTTGTCACGGAGCTGCCAGCATAATGAAGAGTGGCCGAGCAGCGCCACTTCTCCTGCCTCTCCCCGCCTCGCCCCCGCCCCCCCCCCCCCCACCCACACAACGCTCTGGTGGGCACCCATGCTGCACTGTAAGGGGTTTTCTCCGATATTGGTCCCCCATTACACACAGTTCTTGGACGTCAGGATTTATAAGAACAAAATACACACGGCGCAGGGTTTTGGCTCAACCTTTGATTCGTTCGTTTATTGAACACACACACACAATTACTTCCCTAGTATAAATCCCTACGATTTATATCAGGCTAACAACCCCAAAATACAAACCCCTACGCAAGGGTCATTTGCATCGACACAATATGACACAGTTAAACCCATCCGCGATTTGACTGTTACACATAAACTTACTCAGACTCAATCACAAAAGCCCCCTCTATGATTTGACTGAAACATACAATCACCACTCCCGATCGACTGTCTCCTGGAGTTGATTGTAGGCCCGAATCTTTCTGCTCGCTGTTCTTGCGATAGCTCCCCACGCCGACTCTCTTCGAAGTGGCTTTCTTTAAACCAAAACCAACTTGCAATCTTGAAACACATTTCCTGACCCTTCCTGTGCACACGATGGCCGTATCAAAATGTATGAATGTCTCTAGCAGAGAACTCTTGATGGCTAATTGTCTCTCATACTGTCCATTGATTACTTGGGCAACGACTGTCTGTATTGAGGTCCTTTCTGACAATGCAACCTTCCCAAGGTGACTGCATATGCTTATTGTTGGTTTCTGTTAGCATTCGTATTCAAATGGTTCAGGGCCCGGCCCATTATCTAAGCCTGCACTGATACCAGCTTGATCCAAGGTGAACAATGTAACCCCTTAAGGTAAATGAATATGCGTAAATGTTCCTTTTCAGAAGCATTTGTATTTTACATTGTCTGTGAAAATTGATACCCAGTCTCTTGATGGTTCGTAGCTTCTGCTGCAATGTTTGAATTAACCCTTTATTGCCCATCTCTTTTTGCGGGCTGTGCAGTTCTGGGTTTTTATATTTCATAGTCCAATTTTTACTGTTGAGGGGGGAGAACGGATCCTACAGCACGCATTGTGGAGTAGGTGCCTGCCAGCAGCATTGAAATTAAGACACCTCCCACTAACCGTGGATACACATAAGCGATTGTTTTAGCTGGTTCTGCCGTTTCTCTGGAGGTTCTGCCGATCTCCCGCTGGAGAACCCCATGAAAATTCCAGTCAATAATGTAATCTTACTCTGAACTGATTAAGTCCTGTACTGTTTTTGCTCAACTATACCTGCTCTATAAAGTGAGACTGGCCATTTAAAAAGTAACCCATCTTCCCCCAACAGTTTGTAGCAATGCCGCAGAGTAGGGATACAGACCCCTGACATTTACCCAGAAATACGTTGGGAGTGGGGGGGAGGGGGGGCGGGGTCCGATATGGGAAAGCTGGAAGTAAGTTCAGCGAGTCCGCCTGTGGCTTTTTAACGCAGCCACTGATGTAAGAAAACTACTGGGCACTTGGTCTAAGCGTTAAACAAAGCTTTAATCAACTGTTTTTCAACGTGGAGATCTAGTTGTGTCCTTCACTAGTTCCTGTTGAGGAATGTCCTAAGCAAGCTGGGCCCATGCCCGAGTATTTATACTCTCCCTGGACAGCGCCACCAGCAGGCCGCCCAGTATTACTTCATACATGAATGACAAGATTCATGTCAGCCACCTTATTAGCATTTTACTTCCAGGTTTGGCATCAATTGGGCGGCAGCTCCACTCAGCTGGACACAGATGCTGTACCTGAGGTCCATCGAAGAAAAAGATAATCACTGAGCAACAGCAGAGAATGTGCGATGTACTGACAGGTCTTCCAAGCACAGTGACCATGATTGCAGAGAGAATGGAGTAGTCCACATCAAGTATGAGTAGGCTGATGTCGCAGGACATTGCGATGATGTCTTCTTGCATGGAGAACGCGGCCAACTCCGTGGAACATCAAACGCAGCAATCACATGAGTCCATGCAGCCTTGACCGTGGTCGTGCAGACTCTGGTTGCCAACGTGTCTGCCGCCTTAAATAGGATGGCAGATACCTTAGCCTTAGCCTTACAGTGCCTCACTGATCTACAGCTGAGTGCTCTCCAGCACAGTGGCAGCAGTGAAGTGCGGCTGGCCATGAAAGGGATGATGGCGAAATGAGACATCACCTTGCTCCTCCCTGTCTTCCTCATCTTCCTCCTCCTCCTCCTCCTCCATGGAATCGTCCAACGAGAATCTGAGCTCTGCACCTTGTTCCTTCTGCAGGTCCAAACATCAGCTGAAGGGCTCCTCCAGATCTGTCTAGGCACCTGAAGCGCATCTTCAGCATGCTGATAGCTTGTTCGATCACACATCTGATGGTGATATGGCATTCATTGTAGCACTGTTGGGCTTCATTGGTCGCATTTCTGATGGGTGTCATCAGCCAAGTTTGAAGTGGGTATCCCTTGTCTCCTAGCAGCCACCCCTGAAGTGAGCTTGCAGGTGCGAAGATGTCAGGGTGCTCGGACTGCCACAGGATGAAATCATCATGGCAGCTCCCTAGGAATCTGGCGCACACCTGCAGAACTATATGTGGTTGCACACCAGCTGCACATTGATGGAGTGGAAGCCCTTGCAGTTCACAAATTCTCCTGGTTGATCTTGGGGTGCCCATATTGCCACGTGTGTGCATTCGATGATGCCCTGCACCTGTGGGAAGCCAGCCAGAGATGCAAACCTGAGTGCCCAGACATTCTGACTGATATCTTTGCAGGTGAAGTTCACATGATTGCCGGCCCTGGCAAACAAGCCATCGGTCACCTGTCTTATGCAGTTGTGAGCAGCCGACTAGGATATGTCTCTGGCAGAGCCCTGGAAGGATTCAGAGGCTAACAAGTTGAGGGCGGTGGTGACTTTGACAGTCACTGGTAACACATGGCCACCAGGTCTAGCAGGTCTTCTTCTAGGAGGCTACAGATATCTGCCACCACCTGATGCGACAATCTGAGCCTCCTAAAGCACTGCTGTTCTGACATGTCAAGGAAACTCAGCCTCTGCCTGTACACACTGTCGTGGGCAGGGCCTCCTGCAAGTGGTACCTCTCTGCTGCTCACCTCTCTGATGTCCAGCTGCAGGTCTCTCAACAGATAGCTGCTGCTGCTGGTGTTGGTCATGTTGCTCCTTGTCCAAGGTCCAGTCTAAGGCAGCCAAGGTGCCACCCATCCTGATATGATTCAGAAAACTTCCAAAGTGTAGAAAGTAAACTCTCAGCAAAAGTAGTCTGAACAAGCATTGTGCCATGCTCCTGGATTCAGTGTAGGAAGATGTTTAATGACCTAAGCAGGTCAGGAAAGATGAGTGCAGTGGCACATTTACCTACATCTTGCTGTGCGTATCACCCCACCCCCTCACTCTGCCTTCTCAAGTCTACTCCATCACATCACACCTCACACCCACTTACCTTGCAGGTGCACCCATCCCTCTCTATCTATGCACTTCCTCACATTCCCATCTATCCATCCACCATTCCCATCTATCCATCCACCATTCCCACTCACCAATTTCATTCCTCTCCCTCATAGACACCTTCAACAAATGCACTCCATCCATTGGCTGAACACATGCCATTACACTCACTCATAGGTCTGTTCTTTCCCTCCTTGCAGGAGAAAGGAGCACAGAACACCAGGGAGAGGGAGCGAACCAGAGGCGAGAATCCACAGATTTCCCAATTGACAACTGCAGAGGAGAAGGCACTGCAAATCAGCGGAATTTCGACATCCCTGGCCGTCGGAGATGGGGAGGCGGGAAGCTTCCAGCTTCCTGGTGACACAATGAAATATCAGCGACCCACATGTCATGTGGCACTCAGTCATGTTGACTTGGTTTCAACAGCGAGTGAAATATGATCATCTTCATAATGATAACTTGCAACATTCTTGCCTTGCCAGTATTAATTCAGGTCTTTTATCTCCAACAGGGCCTTCACTTGTGCAGCAGAAGTTGGTGGAGGTCGCCGATGACAACTCCTCAGAGGAGCTGAATGCTTCTGAGGGTGCACAATCACAGAACTCATGCAGACCATGCACCAGCTCAGATACTCACACTTCGGTGGGACCAGTAAGGCAGATAGTTGGGTTATCACCTGATGACTCACACTTCACAAGTGAGCAAGAGCAGACGGTGGTGGCAGGGAGAGCAGGGGAGAGTCCATGCTGGAAACAGATGCTGTACTCCGAAGGCCGTTGATGAAAAGGAGAATCATTGAGCAGCAACAGATAATGTGCAGTGCACTGGCAGGCCTTCCAATCCCACTCACCACGATTGCAAAGAGTATTGAGGAGTCCGCCTCTAGCATGAGTGGGTTGATATGGCAGGCCAATGAGATGATGTGTTCTTCCATGAATAGAGCGGCCAGCGCTGTGGAACATCAAATGCTCCAATCAAATGCTCCAATCAAATGCTCCAATCAAATGCTCCAATCAAATGAGTCTATGCACGCCTTGACTACCGTCGTGCAGACTCTGGATGCCAACATGTCTGTCACCTTAAATAGGATGACAGCTACCTTAGCCTTGGCCTGACAGAGCCGCACTGATCTGCAGTTGAGTGCTCTCCAGCAGAGTGGTAGCACTGAAGTACGGCTGGGCCATTAGAGGGATGATGGCGAGAAAGGTCATGGAAGTGGGGACTACACTCAAAGCGCCTCCACATCTCATCTCACCCATTGCCCCCACTCGCAATCTGTAGCCTCGTCTCCCGATGGCCGAGTCTGCCCCTACACAGGTGCAGGTGGAACAGTCTTTGGCGGAACCCTCACGGGCTCCAAAACTCAGAGGACGTGGGCCAAGAGTATCTGAGCAGTCACAGCAGAGATCTGAGCAGCCTGCCTCTACCTCTGCTGAAGCCACAGTGGTTGCAACATGTAGGAGTAGCAAGAAAAGGAAGAGTAAGGCTTTGTAGTTGCACAAGGGCATGTACACGGGTGTCTTTGAAAATGTGTTGATAAGTTTCTGCTGTTTATTTAGCTCGCATAAATGTTATTGTTGTTCACCACTTTCCGGTCTTGTCCATTCTTGGGTGCTGGGTGTTAAGTGGCCTTTTAACTTGTTTGATGATGAATGGGAAGACATGAATTGATGGGGACTAATGGAGAATGATCAAGGCGTGGTTGGCTGGTTGCAGGACTCCTTTGTCAGTGGCATGGAGGGGGGAAGGTGGGTGGGTGCAAGAAGAAATGGATCCACTGGTGCATCTAAGTGAACCTTGCATTAATAAGGGCATCCCTGGCATCCCGGGCAGCAATGTGAGCAGCTCAGGGTGCATTGCTCTCATCACCCTCCTCCTCTTCTTCTTCCTCCTCCCCCTCCGAATTGTCCAAGGCGATCTAAGCTCTTCGCCTTATTTATCCTACAGGTCCAAACCTCATTGTTGCGCAATGTTGTGCAGAGCACAGCAAACCACAACCATTCTGGAGACCCTGGCTGGTGCCTATTGAAGAGCGCCTCGAGATCTGTCTAGGTATCTGAAGCACATCTTCAGCATGCTGATGGCCTGTTCAATCACACATCTGGTGGTGATATGGCATTCACTGTAGCACTGCTGTGCTTCAATGGTCAGGTTTCTGATGGGTGTCATCAGCCAAGTTTTAAGTGAGTATCCCCTGTTGTCTAGCAGCCACCCCTTAGGTCTGCTTACAGGTCCAAAGACATCAGGGTGCTTGGACTGCAGCAGAACCAAAGCATCATGGCAGCTCCCCGGGAATCTTACACACACCTGCATAAAGATCTTGTTGTGGTTGCACACCAGCTGCACACTGATGAAATGGTAGGGCTTGCGCTTGACGAATACTCCTGGTTGTTCTGGGGATGGCCAGATTGCCACGTGTGTGCAGTCGATGATGCCCTGCACTTGCGGGAAGCCAGCCAGAGCTACAAACCTGAGCACCTGCTCATGCTGACTGCTATCATCAAAGATAGAGTTGACATAATTGCCGGCCCTGGCAAACAAGCCTTATGTATTTGTGGGCTGTTGACTGGGAGATCCTGGATATGTCTCCGGCAGAGCCCTAGAAGAATCCGGAGGCTAATAAGTTGAGGGCGGTGATGACATTGACAGCCACTGGTAACACCCGACCCGACGTTAAACTCAAAAGCCTTTGTAAATATCGCTCCAGTTAAGTGATTCGCATATGTTAATTGACAACCGGCCTCTCCCGAGGGGTTTGCGCGCACGCAGCCTAACGCATTGCAGTGAAACCCGAAAGTTGGCGGGTTGTAGTCGGCTTCACGACGTGCTGTCAATTTCCCCGATTTTGATCCCCACTCGCTCCCAAACCCATCGCGCTCTACCATGTTAAAGTTCACCTGTTTCAGGATTTGTTTTGGAGTATTTTGCCACAATTTGGATTTAGAAAAGAATTACTGATAATGCTAGGTTTTTTTAAAGTATTGAGTATTGCAAATTTTTTAACAAAAAACATCTGGGCAAAAAGTGGTTAACATACTAATCGAAAGTTGTTTTCTCCAGAGACGAGGCACCGATTTAAACTTGGGGCATGAGTGTGGCGTGGGGGTGGGGCGGGGTGTGAGTGGGGCAAGTAGTTTTAACGCCCGGGCCTCGTCACCGTATTCCAGGATTGACTGCTGCTCGAACCCAGTGGGAATGACGAGAAGGCTGGTGGGTGGAAGTGGGATTGCAGCCAGGCACCTGAGCAAACAATCTCCAGTACTAAGGTAAGCCATTGGGATGGTGTTGGGAGGCGATTGCGGTCAGGGGAATGGGGGAATCCTGCAGTGGGGGTGGCTCCAGGTGGGGCCTGAAGAGCACTCCTGCTCCTCCTGGGCCTATAAGGAAACCATTAAAAAATGTTAAAACTCTTACCTTGCTGAGCCTCTTCTGGCCCGGGATCCAACTTCCGCTACCTTTCCCCATGCGTTCAGCACTCAGCGAGAGTCGTGTGATCCGTGGTCAAAACTGATTCAGGTTCCAAATGATTTCATTGGGCCTCACACGCCTCCGGAAATCCAAGCGTTAAAATAGTGGTCAGCAAGAGTGCAGCACCAATGGGGAGGTAATTCCTTGGCCCCTATTTTAACCCTGCACTGCCCCCTACTCATCAGACGCCCTGTGGGGGGGTGGGGGGGGGGGTGGGGAGGGGGGGCATAATTTGGGCTTAAACAACAAAATGACTTGTTATCTTATCTGGATAATTTGAAAAAACTCTCCCCGATTGTGTTAAAAAACCCTCAGAACTCTGTAGGTCAGTGATAGAGGGAGTAGAAGAGAGACAGGCTTTTTTGACAGAGAGAGGAAGAGGGAGAATGAGAGGATAGAGGTTTTTGAAACTTCAAAGCTACACGAGTAGTTACTATTGTTAAAGGGAAAGCTGCAAGTGTCAGATCCTTGAAAATCAGGAGTATCCGCCCTGAAATTACTGAAGAGATACAAGGAAGTATTTGGATATGGCCTTGCCAGTGATTGACAGTCTCTGGGAGCAGAGAGGCCACAGGAGATGGCAAGTGGCTGTGAATATGGGTAGAAGCATTTCTGTGGATGTAGAGGTTTCGGAAGGACAGCAGGGCAGTGAATTTAAAGGAGAGAGGGCAAGATGAGTTGAGATGGAGTTTGAAAACACACGGATGAGGGGTCACTCAGTTCAGAGGCTTCGGGAGGAAATATGGGAAGATATCTCGGGGAGAAATTCGGGCGGCGTTTTGGGTGCACAGTAAAGAATGAGGATGCTAAAGGAGAGGTGAGAGGAGTGGAACAAGGTGAAGTGCAATGGAGGAGAAGGTGCCAGAGGAGTAAAAGGCCAACGTGTGACTTGATGACACTGGCCATATGAAAATGATGGAAGTATGGGCGGGCAGTTGGTGGAAGGTATCACCAGATTGGGAGGTTTCAGGAGGAGACAAGGTATTGCCACCCATAAATCAAATTTTAGTTAATGTCAAGATGTCAATGCAATCATTCACAAAAAGGTTGTTATTGTGGATGATTGCCACTAACACAAAGCAGTCCTACAAACAACCAAGCATCCCTTTCACAGCCCCCCATTGCTCGGTATCAATTCATGTCTTCCTGTTCATCATCACACAACTGAAAAGGACACAACCAAGATGGGCAAGACAGGAGAGTGGTGCATAAGAATAATATCTATGTGGTTCAAATACACAACAGAAACTTAACAATATAACAATGCCTAACACATCCATGTACATACTTTTGTGCAACTACAAATCTTCACTCTTCCTTTTCCTACTGCTTCTATGTGGTGCAACCCCTCTGGCTTCAGCAGAGATAGAGGCAGGGTGCTCAAGTCCCTGCTCTGACTGTTGAGTTGCTCTTGGCCGATGTCCTCTGGGTTTTGGAGCCTGTGAGGGCTCCCCCAAACAGTTCTCCACCTGCACCTGTGCAGGGGCAAACTCGACCATCGGGAGATGAGGCAGCATGTGGGGTACAGACTGGGGAGGATGCAGTGCAATGGGTGAAAAGTGGAAGTGCTTTGAACGGAGTCCCCACTTCCATGTTCCCTTTCACCATCATCCCTCTCATGGCCCAGCAGCACCTTCCCGCGAGCAATGTGCTGGAGAACACTTTGCTGCAGATCAGTGTGGCACTGAAAGGCCAAAGCAAGAGTATCATTCATCCGATTTAAAATGGCATTCAGAGTGTGCAAGCCATTGTTGAAGGCCTGCGTGCATTCGTGTGATTGCCGCGTTTGATGCTCCATGTGGTTGGCCACTCTATCCATGGAAGCAAAGGCCGCCGACAGCAATCCACTCATGCTTGAGACGGGATCCTCTAATCTCTCTGCAATTGTGCACAGTGCACTTGGAATGCCTGTCAGTACATCGCACATTCTCTGCTGCTGCTCAATAAGTATCCTCTTCATCCACGACCCCCGGGTGCAGCATCTGCATCCAGCTGAGCAGAGCTTGGAGAGTCCTGCGCCCTCCAACGTGGACTCTCCACTGCTACCCCTCACTCCACCATCTGCTGTTGCTCACTTGTGCAAGTCACCATGTGAAAACCCAACTATCTCTGTAACTGGTGCCACCGAAGTGCGAGTATCTGAGCAGGTGCATGGTCTGCAGAAGTCCTGTGACGGTGCACCCTCGGAGGGAGTGAGCTTCTCTGAAGAGTCGTCATTGTCGTGTGTGACCTTGACCACCTCCTGATGGACACGTGAAGGCCCTGTGGGAGATAAAAGACATGAATGAGTACTGGTAAGGTAAGAAGGCTTGAAGTTATCATTATGCACATGATCATATTTCAGTTGCTGTTGACATCAAGTCATGTGTTTGCTTGATATTTAATTCTGTCACCAGATAGCTGGCAGGCCCCATCTCCGATGGTCAGGCACGTCGAGACTCCAATGATGTCCAGCACCTCCTCCTCTGCAGCTGTCAGTTGTGAGATGGCTGGAGGGCCACCTCTGGTTCTCTGCCTCTCCCTGCTGTTCTGTGCTCTCTTCTCCTGCAAGGAGGGAAAGAAGAGATCTATGAGTGAGAGTAATGTGTTCACCCGATGGATGGAGGGGCTTTGTTGAGGGTGACTATGAGGGAGAGGGACATTGCATAAGGATGAGTGTGGGTGTCAGTGGTGGGTGGATAGATGGGGATGTGAGTAACTGCATAGACAGAGAGGGATGGGTGCACCTGCAAGGTAAGTTGGTGTGAGGAGTGATCTGCTGGACTAGGTTTGAGAAGGCAGAGTGAGGGGGTTAGGGTGATGGAGGTGAATGTGCCATTGCTCTCACCTTTCCTGCCCCGCTTGGGTCATTAAAGCACTTCCTGTATTGGATCCAGGGGCGTGGCACCACGTTCCTGCTGCTGACCTCCTGGGCAACCTCCAACCACACCTTCTTTGTGCCAGCAGCAGGCTTCTTCCTCCAATCACTAGGGAACAGTATCTCCCTCCGGGTCCTTACAGCCCCCGGCAGCACTTCCAGGGTGGAGTCGGTCAAGGGCGGGGGGGCGGCCTTTGCCTGTCTCGACTCCATTACAATAGTGCTTTGTTTCTCCATGGCAACTCCAACTGCTTCAACTTACATGTTTGGAGTGTCCCTTAAATACTGCAGTTCAGAGCGTGTCATGCGGGTCGTCATCACACCTGCTGATGCTAATTTGCTAATTGGACGGGAAACCCAGAAGTAAAATAATAATGAGGTGGCGGAGTTAAAAAGCCACTGACTTACTTCCGAGTTTCCCACGCGCTATCAGGCTTCCCCCCCCCCGCCACCCACTTCCAGTGCATCTATGAATTAAAATCAAGCACACTATTTTTTAATCACCCAATATTAAAAGTAACTTTTTATCCCAAGTCCTTTCTATGGAAAATTGGTGAAAATCCAGCATTGCTGTTTATGGGAGCTTGCTGTGCGCAAATTGGCTGCTGTGTTTCCTACATTACAACAGTGACTACACTTCAAATGTGCTTATTGGCTGTAAAGTGCTTTGGGACGTCCTGAGGCCATAAAAGGCGCTACATAAATGCAAGTCTTCCAAGTCTTTCTTTGAGCCTCTGGGCCAATAGGTTGGAGTTAATATCTATTTTTCGTTATACTCTGATTCTGTCGAGCTTCCAGCAACTCAGCTGATTAAACTGGTCATTCACACCATTGTGACCAGTCACAGGTTTGGACTGCCTGTACTCGAGAATGTTTGTCTGGACATCCCTCAACAGTGCAGAACTACACCAATTCTTTGCCCAAGTGTGAGGAAGCAGGCAAAAATCTAACCGGGGGTGGAGGGCGAAGCAGCTTGCTTGGGAATGGAGGGACGGAAAAATATAATTAAACCAGCAGCAAACTTGCCTGGAATGAGTAAATTCAATAAAAGCCCTGTGAGGTTCCACAGCCTACAATTACCAGTAATGCCTTTGGGTTCAGCTTGTAGTTATGTTGCAGTCATTGGAAGTTCTATTGTTCCCTCTCAGATCGAAAGCCTCACAGCTGCAGGCCCCAACACCACTTTTATGAGAAAATGAGTTGATTGCATTGAACATTAGCCAGATTTAAACTATCTGTCACCAGCACTGATTGTTTTATCTGTAGAAACTTGGAGATCCCACAAGACAAAACATGAGTGAATGAGTTCCTGCTTCCGCACTCATGTCTCCGCAGGAAGTGGAGCACTGGCGGACGGAAACGGGCTTTGTACAATTTGGCTGGGGTTTTGCTCCAGGTGGACGAATAGGAGAAAGAACAGCTCCACTGCCAGTGTACGTACCATTAAAATAAGGACTTGTTTCTTCATGTGCCGACATACTGTGGAACTGCTGCAAGTCACTGTGTGGTGTAATTGGATTTTTGATGTTACTGCACAATACAACCTTGATTGGGAAAATTCTGCTCTGCTGTATAGCTTTATAGGCTCCGAATTTGTCGGTCGGTATGACGACATATTCTCCGAGTATGCCGTCATACTGCCTTTGAAACTGGCCGCAGCTTTGGGATTTGGCGCATGCGTAAGCACATGTGGAAATGCCAAAGATGCAGTCTGTCAGTGACGGCTCCGAAACTGGCTGCACTGTGCTCCCCTCCCGCGCCCCCCACTCCCACCCTCCACAGAGCCAGCAATCAGTGGAATCTTGTAAATCAGGGAAACTGATGAAAACTTCGGCTCTCCCACAGTAATTACGCTGTTAAATTCCCCACTAATAGTTAGACCCAAAGAGATTAGGTGTAACTGTTTTTTTTTTTACAGCGTATTGACTGCTAAACAAATGTTAAGGGCCTGGAAAACTAATTTTAATTTTGTGCAGTGTAAAATTTGTCCATTTTAATAAAAAAATTATATTTTTAAGAAACTTTTCCAAAAAAAATTATTTTATTTTTAAGCTTGTGCATCTTTATTTTAGGTTTGCCTTTTCCCCATGCGAGAGCCCCATTCTTTCTTTTACTCTCTGTAACTATTTTAAAAAGTTAGAATTTTAAGGTCCTCCCCTTCCTTGTTCGCTGTCTGTGAGAATTCTGCCTTTTGATTGGCTGCTTAGAAAGCCTGTTGATGTCACAGCAGCTCGCACCAGGGGATCCCCATTAAGTTCCGTTGAAGTGAATCCAAGGTCAGAAAACCCAAAGTTCTCGACACAAGGATTGCGAGATCCTTGTGCAAAGCATATTTCGGGGCCAGCAGCCAACGCCTTCGCTTGGCTGCTGGCCTCATATTCAGGGCCATAACGATATATTTAGAATATCTGTATGCTAGCTCAAATTTATGGAGAAAATAGCAGCTCATGGCTGGGGAGAAAGATAAGAGAGATTATTAATTGCTGTTTAAATAATTGACATGCCTCTGAATAAATGTTCAGATCTTATTTTAAGACAGACTGTCATCAGTGACTTGATTAGAAAATCAGAACCATTCTCCGATCTCAGCACTCAGCTTTCTGCTGTCTGTAATGCTGAATATTACAAAGTAGAAACTGAAGATATTCGTGGTCACTGGCGGGATATCACTTTATACAACAAGAACACATACATCACACAGGAAAAATTAGATTATGTTATACAACCTGGGTCTGAGAGTGGCATGGATTGGGGCAGACAATTTATACAATTGAAGTGAGTAGCATTTCTTTGTTAGAGATAAAATATTAAGTGGCACTGTACAGTGAAAATAGTGGCACTGTACCGTGAAAATAGTGACACTGTACCATGAAAATAGTGGCACTGTACAGTGAAAATAGTGGCACTGTACAGTGAATATAGTGGCACTGTACCGTGAAAATAGTGGCACTGTACCATGAAAATAGTGACACTGTACCATGAAAATAGTGGCACTGTACCGTGAATATAGTGGCACTGTACCGTGAAAATAGTGGCACTGTACAGTGAAAATAGTGGCACTGTACAGTGAAAATAGTGACACTGTACAGTGAAAATAGTGGCACTGTACCGTGAAAATAGTGACACTGTACCGTGAAAATAGTGGCACAGTACAGTGAAAATAGTGGCACTGTACCGTGAAAATAGTGACACTGTACTGTGAAAATAGTGGCACTGTACAGTGAAAATAGTGGCACTGTACAGTGAAAATAGTGGCACTGTACCGTGAAAATAGTGGAACTGTACAGTGAATATAGTGGCACTGTACAGTGAAAATAGTGGCACTGTACCGTGAAAATAGTGACACTGTACCGTGAAAATAGTGGCACAGTACAGTGAAAATAGTGGCACTGTACCGTGAAAATAGTGACACTGTACCGTGAAAATAGTGGCAGTGAAAATAGTGGCAATGTACAGTGAAAATAGTGGCACTGTACCGTGAAAATAGTGACACTGTACCATGAAAATAGTGGCAATGTACAGTGAAAATAGTGGCACTGTACAGTGAAAATAGTGGCACTATACTGTGAAAATAGTGACACTGTACTATGAAAATAGTGGCACTGTACAGTGAAGATAGTGGCACTGTACCGTGAAAATAGTGACACTGTACCGTGAAAATAGTGGCACTGTACAGTGAAAATAGTGGCACAGTACAGTGAAAATAGTGGAACTGTACCGTGAAAATAGTGGCACAGTACAGTGAAAATAGTGGCACAGTACAGTGAAAATAGTGGCACTGTACCGTGAAAATAGTGGCACTGTACAGTGAAAATAGTGGCACAGTACAGTGAAAATAGTGGCACAGTACAGTGAAAATAGTGGCACTGTACCGTGAAAATAGTGACACTGTACCGTGAAAATAGTGGCACTGTATCGTGAAAATAGTGGCACAGTACAGTGAAAATAGTGGCACAGTACAGTGAAAATAGTGACACTGTACCGTGAAAATAGTGGCACTGTATCGTGAAAATAGTGGCACAGTACAGTGAAAATAGTGGCACTGTACCGTGAAAATAGTGGCACTGTACCGTGAAAATAGTGGCACTGTACCGTGAAAATAGTGGCACTGTACCGTGAAAATAGTGGCACTGTACAGTGAAAATAGTGACACTGTACCGTGAAAATAGTGGCACTGTACCGTGAAAATAGTGGCACTGTACAGTGAAAATAGTGGCACTGTACCATGAATATAGTGGCACTGTACAGTGAAAATAGTGGCACTGTACCGTGAAAATAGTGACACTGTACCGTGAAAATAGTGACACTGTACCGTGAAAATAGTGGCACTGTACAGTGAAAATAGTGGCACAGTACAGTGAAAATAGTGGCACTGTACCGTGAACATAGTGACACTGTACCGTGAAAATAGTGGCACTGTATCGTGAAAATAGTGGCACAGTACAGTGAAAATAGTGGCACTGTACAGTGAAAATAGTGGCACTGTACCGTGAAAATAGTGGCACTGTATCGTGAAAATAGTGGCACTGTACCGTGAAAATAGTGGCACTGTACAGTGAAAATAGTGGCACTGTACAGGGAAAATAGTGGCACTGTACAATGAAAATAGTGCCACTGTACAATGAAAATAGTGGCACTGTACAGTGAAAATAGTGGCACTGTACCGTCAAAATAGTGACACTGTACCGTGAAAATAGTGGCACTGTACAGTGAAAATAGTGGCACTGTACAGTGAAAATAGTGCCACTGTACAGTGAAAATAGTGGCACTGCACAGTGAAAATAGTGGCACAATATAGTGAAAATAGTGGCAATCTACAGTGAAAATAGTGGCACTGTACAGTGATCACAGCAACAAAGTGGAACATAGTAACACCGCACAGTGAACACAGCAACAAAGTGGAACATAGTAACACCGCACAGTGATCACAGCAACAAAGTGGAACATAGTAACACCGCACAGTGAACACAGCAACAAAGTGGAACATAGTAACACCGCACAGTGATCACAGCAACAAAGTAGAACATAGCAACACTGCACAGTGATCACAGCAACAAAGTAGAACATAGTAACACCGCACAGTGAATACAGCAACAAAGTGGAACATAGTAACACCGCACAGTGAACATAGCAACAAAGTGGAACATAGTAACACCGCACAGTGATCACAGCAACAAAGTGGAACATAGTAACACCGCACAGTGATCACAGCAACAAAGTGGAACATAGTAACACCGCACAGTGATCACAGCAACAAAGTAGAACATAGTAACACCGCACAGTGAATACAGCAACAAAGTGGAACATAGTAACACCGCACAGTGAACATAGCAACAAAGTGGAACATAGTAACACCGCACAGTGATCACAGCAACAAAGTGGAACATAGTAACACCGCACAGTGATCACAGCAACAAAGTGGAACATAGTAACACCGCACAGTGATCACAGCAACAAAGTAGAACATAGTAACACCGCACAGTGAATACAGCAACAAAGTAGAACATAGTAACACCGCACAGTGAACATAGCAACAAAGTGGAACATAGTAACACCGCACAGTGATCACAGCAACAAAGTGGAACATAGTAACACCGCACAGTGATCACAGCAACAAAGTGGAACATAGTAACACCGCACAGTGATCACAGCAACAAAGTGGAACATAGTAACACCGCACAGTGATCACAGCAACAAAGTGGAACATAGTAACACCGCACAGTGATCACAGCAACAAAGTGGAACATAGTAACACCGCACAGTGATCACAGCAACAAAGTAGAACATAGTAACACCGCACAGTGAACATAGCAACAAAGTGGAACATAGTAACACCGCACAGTGAACACAGCAACAAAGTAGAACATAGTAACACCGCACAGTGAACACAGCAACAAAGTAGAACATAGTAACACCGCACAGTGAATACAGCAACAAAGTGGAACATAGTAACACCGCACAGTGATCACAGCAACAAAGTGGAACATAGTAACACCGCACAGTGATCACAGCAACAAAGTGGAACATAGTAACACCGCACAGTGATCACAGCAACAAAGTAGAACATAGTAACACCGCACAGTGAACACAGCAACAAAGTAGAGCATAGTAACACCGCACAGTGAACATAGCAACAAAGTGGAACATAGTAACACCGCACAGTGAACACAGCAACAAAGTAGAACATAGTAACACCGCACAGTGAACATAGCAACAAAGTGGAACATAGTAACACCGCACAGTGAATACAGCAAATGCTTCAGTGAATATAGCAATGGAGTACAATGAAGAAGACATCAACACTTTACAGTGAGAAATAAGGCAATGCTGTAGAGAAAAACACAGCAAATGCTACAGATAACGTAGCAGTGAAGTACAAAGTAGCATACTGCAAACTGTACATTGAAGATGACAACACAGTGTAGTGAACAGCATGATAACATTGAACAGTTAAGATAGGAATGCAATATAAAGAAAACACAACATGGTGAATAGCAGCAGAACAGAGTTTAGTGAGGAAAATAGTTAGATAGCACAGTAAAAAAAAACATGGTAACACTGAACAATGACAAATGTAGAACAAGTACAGTGAAAAACATAGGAACAGGAGTAGGGCATTCAGCCTCTCAAGCCTGTTTTGCCATTCAATCAGATCATAGCTGAACTGTACCTCATCCCCTTTTACCCGCCTTTGCTCCATATCCCTGATACCCTTACCTAACAAATATCTATTGATCTCAGGCTTGAAAATTTCAATTGCCCCAACATCCACAGCCTTTTGGAGGATAGAGTTCCAAATTTCCACTATACTTTGTGTGAAAAAGTGCTTTCTGATTCTACTCCTAAATGGCCCAGCTCTAATTGTAAGATTCTGTCCCCTTCTTCTGGATTGCCCCAGCAGAGGAAAGAGTTGCTCTCTATCTACCCTATTGAATCCCTTTATCATTTTAAACACCTCAATTAGATCACCCCTTACCCTTCTAAACTCAAGGGAATACAAGCCATGTTTATGCAACCAGTCCTAATAATTTAACCCTTTAAGCCCCGGTATCATTCTGGTGAATCTGCACTACACCACTTCCAAGGCTAATATATCCTTCCTGAGGTGCAGTGCTCAAAATTGATTGTAGTACTCCAGATGGGCTCTGACCAAAGCTCTGTACAACTAAAGCATAACTACCTCCCCTTTGAAATCCAGCCTCCTTGAGATAAATGCCAACATTCCATCAGCCTGTTTGATTACTCTTGCAGCTATGCACCAAGTCCCGTTCACCCATCACCCCTGTGCTCGCTGACCTACATTGGCTCCCGGTTAGGCAACGCCTTAATTTAAAATTCTCATCCTTGTTTTCAAATCCCTCCATGGCTTCACACTTCCTTATCTCTGTAATCTCCTTCAGCCCCACAACCCCCCCGAGATATCTGTGCTCCTCGAATTCTGCCCTCTTGAGCATCCCTGACTATAATCGCTCAACCATTGGTGCCGTGCCTTCAGCTGCCTAGGCCCTAAACTATGGAATTCACTCCCTAAACCTTGTAGACTCTCTTTGATCAGCTCATACTTGTCCAAGTTCTCAACCACTCTGGCCCGGATATTTACGGGGAGCCGGGGAGGGTGCTGGTGAGGTCGAAAAAGGCTGAAGAATCCAACAAGGCAGGGGACACAGAGCTCCTGCTGAAGTTAGTGGCAGGACCTCATTAACAACATAAAGCTCTGTTTCGCATCTGGCGCTTGGACAAATGGACAGCTCGGTTAGTGGTCGTTAGGAAAAACCAGCAGTGGGAGGACCCGTGGAGAGCCTTGGGGGTTGTCACCAGAAATCGAGAGGTTGGAGACGCATGCCAATTGGGTGAGGGGAGAGAGACCATGAGTGGGAGGGGGGAGAAAGCCAGCAATAGGGAGGGGGGAGAGAGTCTGTGATAGGGAGGGGGGAGAGAGTCTGTGATAGGGAGTGGGGAGAGAGACTGTTATAGGGAGGGGGGAGAAAGCCAGCAATAGGGAGTGGGGAGAGAGTCTGTTATAGGGAGGGTAGAGAGTCTGTGATAGGGAGAGGGGAGAGAGTCTGTGATAGGGAGAGGGGTGAGAGCCTGTTATAGGGAGGGGAGAGTCTTTGATAGGGAGGGGGGAGAGAGTCTGTTCAAGGGAGGGGGGAGAGAGACTGTGATAGGGAGAGGGGAGAAAGTCTGTTATAGGGAGAGGGGAGAGAGTCTGTTATATGGAGGGGGGAGAGAGTCTGTTCAAGGGAGGGGGGAGAGAGTCTGTGATAGCGAGGGGGGAGAGAGAGTCTGTGACAGGGAGGGTGGAGAGAGCCCATGATAGGGAGGGGGGAGAGAGTCTGTTATATGGAGGGGGGAGAGAGTCTGTTCAAGGGAGGGGGGAGAGAGTCTGTGATAGGGTGAGGGTCGAGAGTCTGTGATAGGGAGAGGGGTTGAGAGTCTGTGATAGGGAGGGGGGAGAGAGTCTGTGATAGGGAGAGGGGAGAGAGTCTGTGATAGGGAGAGGGGTTGAGAGTCTGTGATAGGGAGGGGGGAGAGAGTCTGCGATAGGGAGAGGGGAGAGAGTCTGTGATAGGGCGAGGGGTTGAGAGTCTGTGATAGGGAGGGGGGAGAGAGTCTCTGATAGGGAAAGGGGAGAGAGTCTGTGATAGGGAGGGGGGAGAGAGTCTGTGATAGGGAGAGGGGAGAGAGTCTGTGATAGGGAGAGGGGTTGAGAGTCTGTGATAGGGAGGGGGAGAGAGTCTCTGATAGGGAGAGGGGAGAGAGTCTGTGATAGGGAGAGGGGTTGAGAGTCTGTGATAGGGAGGGGGGAGAGAGTCTGTGATAGGGAGAGGGGAGAGAGTCTGTGATAGGGAGAGGGGTTGAGAGTCTGCGATAGGGAGGGGGGAGAGAGTCTCTGATAGGGAGAGGGGAGAGAGTCTGTGATAGGGAGGGGGGAGAGAGTCTGTGATAGGGAGGGGGGAGAGAGTCTGTGATAGGGAGAGGGGGAGAGAGTCTGTGATAGGGAGAGGGGAGAGTGTCTGTGATAGGGAGGGGGAGAGAGTCTGTGATAGGGAGGGGGAGAGAGTCTGTGATAGGGAGAGGGGTTGAGAGTCTGTGATAGGGAGGGGGAGAGAGTCTCTGATAGAGAGAGGGGAGAGAGTCTGTTATAGGGAGGGGGGAGAGAGTCTGTGATAGGGAGAGGGGAGAGAGTCTGTGATAGGGAGAGGGGAGAGTGTCTGTGATAGGGAGGGGGGAGAGAGTCTGTGATAGGGAGGGGGGAGAGAGTCTGTAATAGGAAGTGGGGGGAGAGCCCGTGATAGGGAGGGGGGAGAGAGTCTGTTCAAGGGAGGGGGGAGAGAGTCTGTTAAAGAAAGGGGGGAGAGAGTCCGTTCAAGGGAGGGGGGAGAGAGTCTGTTCAAGGGAGGGGGGAGAGAGTCTGTTGAAGAAAGGGGGGAGAGAGTCCGTTCAAGGGAGGGGGGAGAGAGTCTGTTCAAGGGAGGGGGGAGAGAGTCTGTGATAGGGAGGGGGAGAGAGTCTGTGATAGGGAGGGGGGAGAGAGTCTGTGATAGGGAGGGGGGAGAGAGTCTGTGATAGGGAGGGGGGAGAGAGCCTGTTATAGGGAGGGGGGAGAGAGCCTGTGATAGGGAGGGGGGTGAGAGTCTGTGATAGGGAGGGGGGAGAGAGTCTGTGATAGGGAGGGGGGAGAGAGTCTGTGATAGGGAGGGGGGAGAGAATCTGTTATAGGGAGGGGGGAGAGAGCCTGTTATAGGGAGGGGGGAGAGAGCCTGTGATAGGGAGGGGGGTGAGAGTCTGTGATAGGGAGGGGGGAGAGAGTCTGTGATAGGGAGGGGGAGAGAGTCTGTGATAGGGAGGGGGGAGAGAATCTGTTATAGGGAGGGGGAGAGAGCCTGTTATAGGGAGGGGGAGAGAGTCTGTGATAGGGAGAGGGGAGAGAGTCTGTGATAGGGAGAGGGGTTGAGAGTCTGTGATAGGGAGGGGGAGAGAGTCTCTGATAGGGAGAGGGGAGAGAGTCTGTGATAGGGAGAGGGGTTGAGAGTCTGTGATAGGGAGGGGGGAGAGAGTCTGTGATAGGGAGAGGGGAGAGAGTCTGTGATAGGGAGAGGGGTTGAGAGTCTGCGATAGGGAGGGGGGAGAGAGTCTCTGATAGGGAGAGGGGAGAGAGTCTGTGATAGGGAGGGGGGAGAGAGTCTGTGATAGGGAGGGGGGAGAGAGTCTGTGATAGGGAGAGGGGAGAGAGTCTGTGATAGGGAGAGGGGAGAGTGTCTGTGATAGGGAGGGGGGAGAGAGTCTGTGATAGGGAGGGGGAGAGAGTCTGTGATAGGGAGAGGGGTTGAGAGTCTGTGATAGGGAGGGGGAGAGAGTCTCTGATAGAGAGAGGGGAGAGAGTCTGTTATAGGGAGGGGGGAGAGAGTCTGTGATAGGGAGAGGGGAGAGAGTCTGTGATAGGGAGAGGGGAGAGTGTCTGTGATAGGGAGGGGGGAGAGAGTCTGTGATAGGGAGGGGGGAGAGAGTCTGTAATAGGAAGTGGGGGGAGAGCCCGTGATAGGGAGGGGGGAGAGAGTCTGTTCAAGGGAGGGGGGAGAGAGTCTGTTAAAGAAAGGGGGGAGAGAGTCCGTTCAAGGGAGGGGGGAGAGAGTCTGTTCAAGGGAGGGGGGAGAGAGTCTGTTGAAGAAAGGGGGGAGAGAGTCCGTTCAAGGGAGGGGGGAGAGAGTCTGTTCAAGGGAGGGGGAGAGAGTCTGTGATAGGGAGGGGGAGAGAGTCTGTGATAGGGAGGGGGGAGAGAGTCTGTGATAGGGAGGGGGGAGAGAGTCTGTGATAGGGAGGGGGGAGAGAGTCTGTGATAGGGAGGGGGGAGAGAATCTGTTATAGGGAGGGGGGAGAGAGCCTGTTATAGGGAGGGGGGAGAGAGCCTGTGATAGGGAGGGGGGTGAGAGTCTGTGATAGGGAGGGGGAGAGAGTCTGTGATAGGGAGGGGGGAGAGAGTCTGTGATAGGGAGGGGGGAGAGAATCTGTTATAGGGAGGGGGAGAGAGCCTGTTATAGGGAGGGGGAGAGAGTCTGTGATAGGGAGAGGGGAGAGAGTCTGTGATAGGGAGGGGGTGAGAGTCTGTGATAGGGTGGGGGGAGAGAGTCTGTTATAGGGAGGGGGGAGAGAGCCTGTGATAGGGAGGGGGGAGAGAGTCTGTGATAGGGAGGGGGGTGAGAGTCAGTGATAGGGTGGGGGGAGAGAGTCTGTTATAGGGAGGGGGAGAGAGCCTGTTATAGGGTGGGGGGAGAGAGCCTGTTATAGGGAGGGGGAGAGAGCCTGTGATAGGGAGGGGGGAGAGAGCCTGTTATAGGGAGGGGGAGAGAGCCTGTGATAGGGAGGGGGGAGAGAGTCTGTTCAAGGAAGGGGGGAGAGAGTCTGTTCAAGGGAGGGGGGGAGAGAGTCTGTTCAAGGGAGGGGGGAGAGAGTCTGTTCAAGGGAGGGGGGAGAGAGTCTGTTCAAGGGAGGGGGGAGAGAGCCTGTGATAGGGACGGGGGAGAGAGTCCGTTATAGGGACGGGGGAGAGAGTCTGTGATAGGGAGGGGGGAGAGAGTCTGTGATAGGGAGGGGGGAGAGAGTCTGTGATAGGGAGGGGGGAGAGAGTCTGTGATAGGGAGGTGGGAGAGAGTCTGTGATAGGGAGGTGGGAGAGAGTCTCTGATAGGGAGGGGGAGAGAGTCTGTGATAGGGAGAGGGGAGAGAGCCTGTGATAGGGAGGGGGGAGAGAGTCTGTTATAGGGAGGGGGGAGAGAGTCTGTGATAGGGAGAGGGGTGAGAGTCTGTGATAGGGAGGGGGAGAGAGTCTGTTATAGGGAGGGGGGAGAGAGCCTGTTATAGGGAGGGGGAGAGAGCCTGTGATAGGGAGGGGGGAGAGAGCCTGTTATAGGGAGGGGGAGAGAGCCTGTGATAGGGAGGGGGGAGAGAGTCTGTTCAAGGAAGGGGGGGAGAGAGTCTGTTCAAGGGAGGGGGGGAGAGAGTCTGTTCAAGGGAGGGGGGAGAGAGTCTGTTCAAGGGAGGGGGGAGAGAGTCTGTTCAAGGGAGGGGGGAGAGAGCCTGTGATAGGGACGGGGGAGAGAGTCCGTTATAGGGACGGGGGAGAGAGTCTGTGATAGGGAGGGGGGAGAGAGTCTGTGATAGGGAGGGGGGAGAGAGTCTGTGATAGGGAGGGGGGAGAGAGTCTGTGATAGGGAGGGGGGAGAGAGTCTGTGATAGGGAGGTGGGAGAGAGTCTGTGATAGGGAGGTGGGAGAGAGTCTCTGATAGGGAGGGGGAGAGTGTCTGTGATAGGGAGAGGGGAGAGAGCCTGTGATAGGGAGGGGGGAGAGAGTCTGTGATAGGGAGGGGGAGAGAGTCTGTGATAGGGAGAGGGGTGAGAGTCTGTGATAGGGAGGGGGAGAGAGTCTGTGATAGGGAGGGGGGTGAGAGTCTGTGATAGGGAGGGGGAGAGAGTCTGTGATAGGGAGTGGGGAGAGAGCCTGTGATAGGGAGGGGGGAGAGAGGCTGTGATAGGGAGGGGGGTGAGAGTCTGTGATAGGGAGGGGGAGAGAGTCTGTGATAGGGAGGGGGAGAGAGTCTGTAATAGGGAGGGGAGGAGAGAGTCTGTTCAAGGAAGGGGGGAGAGAGTCTGTTCAAGGGAGGGGGGAGAGAGTCTGTTCAAGGGAGGGGGGATTGAGTCTGTTCAAGGGAGGGGGGAGAGAGCCTGTGATAGGGACGGGGGAGAGAGTCTGTTATAGGGACGGGGGAGAGAGTCTGTGATAGGGAGGGGGGAGAGAGTCTGTGATAGGGACGGGGGAGAGAGTCTGTGATAGGGAGGGGGGAGAGAGTCTGTGATAGGGAGGGGGGAGAGAGTCTGTGATAGGGAGGTGGGAGAGAGTCTGTGATAGGGAGGTGGGAGAGAGTCTGTGATAGGGAGGTGGGAGAGAGTCTGTGATAGGGAGGGGGCAGAGAGTCTGTTCAAGGGAGGGGGGAGGAGTCTGTGATAGTGACGGGGGAGAGAGTCTGTTCAAGGGAGGGGGGAGAGAGTCTGTTCAAGGGAGGGGGGAGAGAGTCTGTTCAAGGGAGGGGGGAGAGAGTCTGTTCTAGGGAAGGGGGAGAGAGTCTGTGATAAGGAGCGGGGAGAGAGACTGTGATAGGCAGAGGGCAGAAAGTCTGTTATAGGGAGAGTGGAGAGAGATTCTGTGATAGGGAGAGGGGAGAGAGTCTGTTATATGGAGGGGGGAGAGAGTCTGTGATAGGGAGGGTGGAGAGAGCCCATGATAGGGAGGGGGAAGAGAGTCTGTTCAAGGGAGGGGGGAGAGAGTCTGCGATAGGGAGAGGGAGAGAGTCTGTGATAGGGAGAGGGAGAGAGTCTGTGATAGGGAGGGGGGAGAGAGTCTGTGATAGGGAGAGGGGAGAGAGTCTGTTATATGGAGATGGGAGAGAGTCTGTGATAGGGAGGTGGGAGAGAGTCTTTTATAGGGAGGAGGGAGAGAGTCTGTTATAGGGAGGGGGAAGAGAGTCTGTGATAGGGAGGGTGGAGAGAGTCTGTTATGGGAAGGGGGAGAGAGTCTGTGATACGGAGGGGTGAGAGAGTCTGTGATAGGGAGGGGGGAGAGAGCCTGTTATAGGGAGGGGGGAGAGAGTCTGTTTTAGGGAGGGGGGGAGAGAGTCTGTGATAGGGATGGAGGAGAGAGTCTGTGATAGGGAGGGGGAGAGAGTCTGTTAAAGGGACGGGGGAGAGAGTCTGTGATAGGGAGGGGGGAGAGAGTCTGTTCAAACGAGGGGGGAGAGAGTCTGTGATAGGGAGGGGGAGAGAGTCTGTGATAGGGAGGGGGAGAGAGTCTGTGATAGGGAGAGGGGAGAGAGTCTGTGATAGGGAGAGGGGTTGAGAGTCTGTGATAGGGAGGGGGAGAGAGTCTCTGATAGGGAGAGGGGAGAGAGTCTGTTATAGGGAGGGGGGAGAGAGTCTGTGATAGGGAGAGGGGAGAGAGTCTGTGATAGGGAGAGGGGAGAGTGTCTGTGATAGGGAGGGGGGAGAGAGTCTGTGATAGGGAGGGGGGAGAGAGTCTGTGATAGGAAGTGGGGGGAGAGCCCGTGATAGGGAGGGGGGAGAGAGTCTGTTCAAGGGAGGGGGGAGAGAGTCTGTTCAAGAAAGGGGGGAGAGAGTCCGTTCAAGGGAGGGGGGAGAGAGTCTGTTCAAGGGAGGGGGGAGAGAGTCTGTTGAAGAAAGGGGGGAGAGAGTCCGTTCAAGGGAGGGGGGAGAGAGTCTGTTCAAGGGAGGGGGGAGAGAGTCTGTGATAGGGAGGGGGAGAGAGTCTGTGATAGGGAGGGGGGAGAGAGTCTGTGATAGGGAGGGGGGAGAGAGCCTGTTATAGGGAGGGGGGAGAGAGCCTGTGATAGGGAGGGGGGTGAGAGTCTGTGATAGGGAGGGGGGAGAGAGTCTGTGATAGGGAGGGGGGAGAGAGTCTGTGATAGGGAGGGGGGAGAGAATCTGTTATAGGGAGGGGGGAGAGAGCCTGTTATAGGGAGGGGGGAGAGAGCCTGTGATAGGGAGGGGGGTGAGAGTCTGTGATAGGGAGGGGGGAGAGAGTCTGTGATAGGGAGGGGGGAGAGAGTCTGTGATAGGGAGGGGGGAGAGAATCTGTTATAGGGAGGGGGAGAGAGCCTGTTATAGGGAGGGGGAGAGAGTCTGTGATAGGGAGAGGGGAGAGAGTCTGTGATAGGGAGGGGGGTGAGAGTCTGTGATAGGGTGGGGGGAGAGAGTCTGTGATAGGGAGGGGGGTGAGAGTCTGTGATAGGGTGGGGGGAGAGAGTCTGTTATAGGGAGGGGGGAGAGAGTCTGTGATAGGTAGGGGGGATAGAGTCTGTGATAGGGAGGGGGGTGAGAGTCAGTGATAGGGTGGGGGGAGAGAGTCTGTTATAGGGAGGGGGGAGAGAGCCTGTTATAGGGAGGGGGAGAGAGTCTGTGATAGGGAGAGGGGAGAGAGTCTGTGATAGGGAGGGGGGTGAGAGTCTGTGATAGGGTGGGGGGAGAGAGTCTGTGATAGGGAGGGGGGTGAGAGTCTGTGATAGGGTGGGGGGAGAGAGTCTGTTATAGGGAGGGCGAGAGAGTCTGTGATAGGTAGGGGGAGAGAGTCTGTGATAGGGAGGGGGGTGAGAGTCAGTGATAGGGTGGGGGGAGAGAGTCTGTTATAGGGAGGGGGGAGAGAGCCTGTTATAGGGTGGGGGGAGAGAGCCTGTTATAGGGAGGGGGAGAGAGCCTGTGATAGGGAGGGGGGAGAGAGCCTGTTATAGGGAGGGGGAGAGAGCCTGTGATAGGGAGGGGGGGAGAGAGTCTGTGATAGGGAGGGGGGAGAGAGTCTGTTCAAGGAAGGGGGGAGAGAGTCTGTTCAAGGGAGGGGGGGAGAGAGTCTGTTCAAGGGAGGGGGGAGAGAGTCTGTTCAAGGGAGGGGGGAGAGAGTCTGTTCAAGGGAGGGGGGAGAGAGCCTGTGATAGGGACGGGGGAGAGAGTCCGTTATAGGGACGGGGGAGAGAGTCTGTGATAGGGAGGGGGGAGAGAGTCTGTGATAGGGAGGGGGGAGAGAGTCTGTGATAGGGAGGGGGGAGAGAGTCTGTGATAGGGAGGGGGGAGAGAGTCTGTGATAGGGAGGTGGGAGAGAGTCTGTGATAGGGAGGTGGGAGAGAGTCTCTGATAGGGAGGGGGAGAGAGTCTGTGATAGGGAGGGGGGAGAGAGTCTGTGATAGGAAGTGGGGGGAGAGCCCGTGATAGGGAGGGGGGAGAGAGTCTGTTCAAGGGAGGGGGGAGAGAGTCTGTTCAAGAAAGGGGGGAGAGAGTCCGTTCAAGGGAGGGGGGAGAGAGTCTGTTCAAGGGAGGGGGGAGAGAGTCTGTTGAAGAAAGGGGGGAGAGAGTCCGTTCAAGGGAGGGGGGAGAGAGTCTGTTCAAGGGAGGGGGGAGAGAGTCTGTGATAGGGAGGGGGAGAGAGTCTGTGATAGGGAGGGGGGAGAGAGTCTGTGATAGGGAGGGGGGGAGAGAGCCTGTTATAGGGAGGGGGGAGAGAGCCTGTGATAGGGAGGGGGGTGAGAGTCTGTGATAGGGAGGGGGGAGAGAGTCTGTGATAGGGAGGGGGGAGAGAGTCTGTGATAGGGAGGGGGGAGAGAATCTGTTATAGGGAGGGGGGAGAGAGCCTGTTATAGGGAGGGGGGAGAGAGCCTGTGATAGGGAGGGGGGTGAGAGTCTGTGATAGGGAGGGGGGAGAGAGTCTGTGATAGGGAGGGGGGAGAGAGTCTGTGATAGGGAGGGGGGAGAGAATCTGTTATAGGGAGGGGGAGAGAGCCTGTTATAGGGAGGGGGAGAGAGTCTGTGATAGGGAGAGGGGAGAGAGTCTGTGATTGGGAGGGGGGTGAGAGTCTGTGATAGGGTGGGGGGAGAGAGTCTGTGATAGGGAGGGGGGTGAGAGTCTGTGATAGGGTGGGGGGAGAGAGTCTGTTATAGGGAGGGGGAGAGAGTCTGTGATAGGTAGGGGGGATAGAGTCTGTGATAGGGAGGGGGGTGAGAGTCAGTGATACGGTGGGGGGAGAGAGTCTGTTATAGGGAGGGGGGAGAGAGCCTGTTATAGGGAGGGGGAGAGAGTCTGTGATAGGGAGAGGGGAGAGAGTCTGTGATAGGGAGGGGGGTGAGAGTCTGTGATAGGGTGGGGGGAGAGAGTCTGTGATAGGGAGGGGGGTGAGAGTCTGTGATAGGGTGGGGGGAGAGAGTCTGTTATAGGGAGGGCGAGAGAGTCTGTGATAGGTAGGGGGGAGAGAGTCTGTGATAGGGAGGGGGGTGAGAGTCAGTGATAGGGTGGGGGGAGAGAGTCTGTTATAGGGAGGGGGGAGAGAGCCTGTTATAGGGTGGGGGGAGAGAGCCTGTTATAGGGAGGGGGAGAGAGCCTGTGATAGGGAGGGGGGAGAGAGCCTGTTATAGGGAGGGGGAGAGAGCCTGTGATAGGGAGGGGGGAGAGAGTCTGTGATAGGGAGGGGGGAGAGAGTCTGTTCAAGGAAGGGGGGAGAGAGTCTGTTCAAGGGAGGGGGGGAGAGAGTCTGTTCAAGGGAGGGGGGAGAGAGTCTGTTCAAGGGAGGGGGGAGAGAGTCTGTTCAAGGGAGGGGGGAGAGAGCCTGTGATAGGGACGGGGGAGAGAGTCCGTTATAGGGACGGGGGAGAGAGTCTGTGATAGGGAGGGGGGAGAGAGTCTGTGATAGGGAGGGGGGAGAGAGTCTGTGATAGGGAGGGGGGAGAGAGTCTGTGATAGGGAGGGGGGAGAGAGTCTGTGATAGGGAGGTGGGAGAGAGTCTGTGATAGGGAGGTGGGAGAGAGTCTCTGATAGGGAGGGGGAGAGAGTCTGTGATAGGGAGAGGGGAGAGAGCCTGTGATAGGGAGGGGGGAGAGAGTCTGTGATAGGGAGGGGGAGAGAGTCTGTGATAGGGAGAGGGGTGAGAGTATGTGATAGGGAGGGGGAGAGAGTCTGTGATAGGGAGGGGGGTGAGAGTCTGTGATAGGGAGGGGGAGAGAGTCTGTGATAGGGAGTGGGGAGAGAGCCTGTGATCGGGAGGGGGGAGAGAGGCTGTGATAGGGAGGGGGGTGAGAGTCTGTGATAGGGAGGGGGGAGAGAGTCTGTGATTGGGAGGGGGAGAGAGTCTGTAATAGGGAGGGGAGGAGAGAGTCTGTTCAAGGAAGGGGGGAGAGAGTCTGTTCAAGGGAGGGGGGAGAGAGTCTGTTCAAGGGAGGGGGGATTGAGTCTGTTCAAGGGAGGGGGGCGAGAGCCTGTGATAGGGACGGGGGAGAGAGTCTGTTATAGGGACGGGGGAGAGAGTCTGTGATAGGGAGGGGGGGAGAGAGTCTGTGATAGGGACGGGGGAGAGAGTCTGTGATAGGGAGGGGGGAGAGAGTCTGTGATAGGGAGGGGGGAGAGAGTCTGTGATAGGGAGGTGGGAGAGAGTCTGTGATAGGGAGGTGGGAGAGAGTCTGTGATAGGGAGGTGGGAGAGAGTCTGTGATAGGGAGGGGGCAGAGAGTCTGTTCAAGGGAGGGGGGAGGAGTCTGTGATAGTGACGGGGGAGAGAGTCTGTTCAAGGGAGGGGGGAGAGAGTCTGTTCAAGGGAGGGGGGAGAGAGTCTGTTCAAGGGAGGGGGGAGAAAGTCTGTTCTAGGGAGGGGGGAGAGAGTCTAAGATAGGGAAGGGGGAGAGAGTCTGTGATAAGGAGCGGGGAGAGAGACTGTGATAGGCAGAGGGCAGAAAGTCTGTTATAGGGAGAGTGGAGAGAGATTCTGTGATAGGGAGAGGGGAGAGAGTCTGTTATATGGAGGGGGGAGAGAGTCTGTGATAGGGAGGGTGGAGAGAGCCCATGATAGGGAGGGGGAAGAGAGTCTGTTCAAGGGAGGGGGGAGAGAGTCTGCGATAGGGAGAGGGAGAGAGTCTGTGATAGGGAGAGGGAGAGAGTCTGTGATAGGGAGGGGGGAGAGAGTCTGTGATAGGGAGAGGGGAGAGAGTCTGTTATATGGAGATGGGGGAGAGTCTGTGATAGGGAGGTGGGAGAGAGTCTTTGATAGGGAGGGGGGAGAGAATCTGTTATATGGAGGCGGGAGAGAGTCTGTGATAGGGAGCGGGGACAGAGTCTTTTATAAGGAGGGGGGAGAGAGTCTGTGATAGGGATGGAGGAGAGAGTCTGTGATAGGGAGGGGGAGAGAGTCTGTTAAAGGGACTGGGGAGAGAGTCTGTGATAGGGAGGGGGGAGAGAGTCTGTTCAAACGAGGGGGGAGAGAGTCTGTGATAGGGAGGGGGGAGAGAGTGTGTTATAGTGAGGGGGGAGAGCGTCTGTGATAGGGAGGTGGGATAGAGTCTTTTATAGGGAGGAGGGAGAGAGTCTGTTATAGGGAGGGGGGAGAGAGTATGTGATAGGGAGGGGGGAGAGAGTCTTTTATAAGGAGTGGGGAGAGAGTCTGTGATAGGGAGGGGGGAGGGAGTCTGTTATAAGGAGGGTGGAGAGAGTCTGTGTTAGGGAGGGGGGATAGAGTCTGTGATAGGGAGGGGGGAGAGAGTCTGTGATAGGGAGGGGGAGAGAGTATGTGATAGGGAGGGGGAGAGAGAGTCTGTTCAAGGGACGGGGAGAGAGTCTGTTATAAGGAGGGTGGAGAGAGTCTGTGATAGGGAGGGGGGATAGAGTCTGTGATAGGGAGGGGGGAGAGAGACTGTGATCGTGTGGGGGAGAGGGTCTGAGATAGGGAGGGGGGAGAGACACTGTGATCGTGTGGGGGAGAGGGTCTGAGATAGGGAAGGGGGAGAGGGTCTGAGATAGGGAGGGGGGACAGAGACTGTGATAGGGAGGGGGGACAGAGACTGTGATAGGGAGGGGGGAGAGAGACTGTGATCGTGTGGGGGAGAGGGTCTGAGATAGGGAGGGGGGAGAGACACTGTGATCGTGTGGGGGAGAGGGTCTGAGATAGGGAAGGGGGAGAGGGTCTGAGATAGGGAGGGGGGACAGAGACTGTGATAGGGAGGGGGGACAGAGACTGTGATAGGGAGGGGGGAGAGAGACTGTGATCGTGTGAGGGAGAGGGTCTGAGATAGGGAGGGGGGAGATACTCTGTGATCGTGTGGGGGAGAGGGTCTGAGATAGGGAAGGGGGAGAGGGTCTGAGATAGGGAGAGGGGAGAGAGTCTGTTCAAGGGAGGGAGGAGAGAGTCTGTCATAGGGAGGTGGGAGAGAGTCTGTTATAGGGAGGGGGGAGAGAGTCTGTGATAGGGAGAGGGGAGAGATTCTGTGATAGGGAGGGGGGAGAGAATCTGTGATAGGGAGGGGGGAGAGAGTCTGTGACAGGGAGGGGGGAGAGAGTCTGTTATAGGGAGGGGGGAGAGAGTCTGTGATAGGGAGGGGGGAGAGAGTCTGTGATAGGGAGAGGGGAGAGAGCCTGTGATAGGGAGGGGGGTGAGAGTCTGTGATAGGGAGGGGGGAGAGAGCCTGTTATTGGGAGGGGGAGTGAGTCTGTGATAGGGAGAGGGGAGAGAGCCTGTTATAGGGAGGGGGGAGAGAGTCTGTGATAGGGAGCGGGGAGAGAATCTGTGAAAGGGAGGGGGGAGAGAGTCTGTTATAGGGAGGGGGGAGAGAATCTGTGAAAGGGAGGGGGGAGAGAGTCTGTTATAGGGTGGGGGGAGAGAGTCTCTTCAAGGAAGGGGGGGAGAGAGTCTGTTCAAGGAAGGGGGGAGAGAGTCTGTTCAAGGAAGTTGGGAGAGAGTCTGTTCAAGGAAGGGGGGAGAGAGTCTGTTCAAGGGAGGGGGGAGAGAGTCTGTTCAAGGAAGGGGGGAGAGAGTCTGTTCAAGGGAGGGGGGAGAGAGTCTGTTCAAGGGAGGGGGGATTGAGTCTGTTCAAGGGAGGGGGGAGAGAGTCTGTTATAGGGACGGGGGAGAGAGTCTGTGATAGGGAGGGGGGAGAGAGTCTGTGATAGGGACGGGGGAGAGAGTCTGTGATAGGGAGGGGGGAGAGAGTCTGTGATAGGGAGGGGGGAGAGAGTCTGTGATAGGGAGGTGGGAGAGAGTCTGTGATAGGGAGGTGGGAGAGAGTCTGTGATAGGGAGGTGGGAGAGAGTCTCTGATAGGGAGGGGGAGAGAGTCTGTGATAGGGAGAGGGGAGAGAGCCTGTGATAGGGAGGGGGGAGAGAGTCTGTGATAGGGAGGGGGAGAGAGTCTGTGATAGGGAGAGGGGTGAGAGTATGTGATAGGGAGGGGGAGAGAGTCTGTGATAGGTAGGGGGGTGAGAGTCTGTGATAGGGAGGGGGAGAGAGTCTGTGATAGGGAGTGGGGAGAGAGCCTGTGATCGGGAGGGGGGAGAGAGGCTGTGATAGGGAGGGGGGTGAGAGTCTGTGATAGGGAGGGGGGAGAGAGTCTGTGATAGGGAGGGGGGAGAGAGTCTGTGATAGGGAGGTGGGAGAGAGTCTGTGATAGGGAGGTGGGAGAGAGTCTGTGATAGGGAGGTGGGAGAGAGTCTGTGATAGGGAGGGGGCAGAGAGTCTGTTCAAGGGAGGGGGGAGGAGTCTGTGATAGTGACGGGGGAGAGAGTCTGTTCAAGGGAGGGGGGAGAGAGTCTGTTCAAGGGAGGGGGGAGAGAGTCTGTTCAAGGGAGGGGGGAGAAAGTCTGTTCTAGGGAGGGGGGAGAGAGTCTAAGATAGGGAAGGGGGAGAGAGTCTGTGATAAGGAGCGGGGAGAGAGACTGTGATAGGCAGAGGGCAGAAAGTCTGTTATAGGGAGAGTGGAGAGAGATTCTGTGATAGGGAGAGGGGAGAGAGTCTGTTATATGGAGGGGGGAGAGAGTCTGTGATAGGGAGGGTGGAGAGAGCCCATGATAGGGAGGGGGAAGAGAGTCTGTTCAAGGGAGGGGGGAGAGAGTCTGCGATAGGGAGAGGGAGAGAGTCTGTGATAGGGAGAGGGAGAGAGTCTGTGATAGGGAGGGGGGAGAGAGTCTGTGATAGGGAGAGGGGAGAGAGTCTGTTATATGGAGATGGGGGAGAGTCTGTGATAGGGAGGTGGGAGAGAGTCTTTGATAGGGAGGGGGGAGAGAATCTGTTATATGGAGGCGGGAGAGAGTCTGTGATAGGGAGCGGGGACAGAGTCTTTTATAAGGAGGGGGGAGAGAGTCTGTGATAGGGATGGAGGAGAGAGTCTGTGATAGGGAGGGGGAGAGAGTCTGTTAAAGGGACTGGGGAGAGAGTCTGTGATAGGGAGGGGGGAGAGAGTCTGTTCAAACGAGGGGGGAGAGAGTCTGTGATAGGGAGGGGGGAGAGAGTGTGTTATAGTGAGGGGGGAGAGCGTCTGTGATAGGGAGGTGGGATAGAGTCTTTTATAGGGAGGAGGGAGAGAGTCTGTTATAGGGAGGGGGGAGAGAGTATGTGATAGGGAGGGGGGAGAGAGTCTTTTATAAGGAGTGGGGAGAGAGTCTGTGATAGGGAGGGGGGAGGGAGTCTGTTATAAGGAGGGTGGAGAGAGTCTGTGTTAGGGAGGGGGGATAGAGTCTGTGATAGGGAGGGGGGAGAGAGTCTGTGATAGGGAGGGGGAGAGAGTATGTGATAGGGAGGGGGAGAGAGAGTCTGTTCAAGGGACGGGGGAGAGAGTCTGTTATAAGGAGGGTGGAGAGAGTCTGTGATAGGGAGGGGGGATAGAGTCTGTGATAGGGAGGGGGGAGAGAGACTGTGATCGTGTGGGGGAGAGGGTCTGAGATAGGGAGGGGGGAGAGACACTGTGATCGTGTGGGGGAGAGGGTCTGAGATAGGGAAGGGGGAGAGGGTCTGAGATAGGGAGGGGGGACAGAGACTGTGATAGGGAGGGGGGACAGAGACTGTGATAGGGAGGGGGGAGAGAGACTGTGATCGTGTGGGGGAGAGGGTCTGAGATAGGGAGGGGGGAGAGACACTGTGATCGTGTGGGGGAGAGGGTCTGAGATAGGGAAGGGGGAGAGGGTCTGAGATAGGGAGGGGGGACAGAGACTGTGATAGGGAGGGGGGACAGAGACTGTGATAGGGAGGGGGGAGAGAGACTGTGATCGTGTGAGGGAGAGGGTCTGAGATAGGGAGGGGGGAGATACTCTGTGATCGTGTGGGGGAGAGGGTCTGAGATAGGGAAGGGGGAGAGGGTCTGAGATAGGGAGAGGGGAGAGAGTCTGTTCAAGGGAGGGAGGAGAGAGTCTGTGATAGGGAGGTGGGAGAGAGTCTGTTATAGGGAGGGGGGAGAGAGTCTGTGATAGGGAGAGGGGAGAGATTCTGTGATAGGGAGGGGGGAGAGAATCTGTGATAGGGAGGGGGGAGAGAGTCTGTGACAGGGAGGGGGGAGAGAGTCTGTTATAGGGAGGGGGGAGAGAGTCTGTGATAGGGAGGGGGAGAGAGTCTGTGATAGGGAGAGGGGAGAGAGCCTGTGATAGGGAGGGGGGTGAGAGTCTGTGATAGGGAGGGGGGAGAGAGCCTGTTATTGGGAGGGGGAGTGAGTCTGTGATAGGGAGAGGGGAGAGAGCCTGTTATAGGGAGGGGGGAGAGAGTCTGTGATAGGGAGCGGGGAGAGAATCTGTGAAAGGGAGGGGGGAGAGAGTCTGTTATAGGGAGGGGGGAGAGAATCTGTGAAAGGGAGGGGGGAGAGAGTCTGTTATAGGGTGGGGGGAGAGAGTCTCTTCAAGGAAGGGGGGGAGAGAGTCTGTTCAAGGAAGGGGGGAGAGAGTCTGTTCAAGGAAGTTGGGAGAGAGTCTGTTCAAGGAAGGGGGGAGAGAGTCTGTTCAAGGGAGGGGGGAGAGAGTCTGTTCAAGGAAGGGGGGAGAGAGTCTGTTCAAGGGAGGGGGGAGAGAGTCTGTTCAAGGGAGGGGGGATTGAGTCTGTTCAAGGGAGGGGGGAGAGAGTCTGTTATAGGGACGGGGGAGAGAGTCTGTGATAGGGAGGGGGGGAGAGAGTCTGTGATAGGGACGGGGGAGAGAGTCTGTGATAGGGAGGGGGGAGAGAGTCTGTGATAGGGAGGGGGGAGAGAGTCTGTGATAGGGAGGTGGGAGAGAGTCTGTGATAGGGAGGTGGGAGAGAGTCTGTGATAGGGAGGTGGGAGAGAGTCTGTGATAGGGAGGGGGCAGAGAGTCTGTGATCGGGAGGGGGGAGAGAGTCTGTTCAAGGGAGGGGGAGGAGTCTGTGATAGTGACGATGGAGAGAGTCTGTTCAAGGGAGGGGGGAGAGAGTCTGTTCAAGGGAGGGGGGGAGAGAGTCTGTTCAAGGGAGGGGGAGAGAGTCTGTTCTAGGGAGGGGGGAGAGAGTCTGAGATAGGGAAGGGGGAGAGAGTCTGTGATAAGGAGCGGGGAGAGAGACTGTGATAGGCAGAGGGCAGAAAGTCTGTTATAGGGAGAGGGGAGAGAGATTCTGTGATAGGGAGAGGGGAGAGAGTCTGTTATATGGAGGGGGGAGAGAGTCTGTGATAGGAAGGGTGGAGAGAGCCCATGATAGGGAGGGGGAAGAGAGTCTGTTCAAGGGAGGGGGGAGAGAGTCTGCGATAGGGAGAGGGAGAGAGTCTGTGATAGGGAGAGGGAGAGAGTCTGTGATAGGGAGGGGGGAGAGAGTCTGTGATAGGGAGAGGGGAGAGAGTCTGTTATATGGAGATGGGAAAGAGTCTGTGATAGGGAGGTGGGAGAGAGTCTTTTATAGGGAGGAGGGAGAGAGTCTGTTATAGGGAGGGGGAAGAGAGTCTGTGATAGGGAGCGGGGATAGAGTCTTTTATAAGGAGTGGGGAGAGAGTCTGTGAGAGGGAGGTGGGAGAGAGTCTGTTATAAGGAGGGGGGAGAGAGTCTGTGATAGGGAGGGGGAAGAGAGTCTGTGATAGGGAGGGTGGAGAGAGTCTGTTATGGGAAGGGGGAGAGAGTCTGTGATACGGAGGGGTGAGAGAGTCTGTGATAGGGAGGGGGGAGAGAGCCTGTTATAGGGAGGGGGGAGAGAGTCTGTTATAGGGAGGGGGGGAGAGAGTCTGTGATAGGGATGGAGGAGAGAGTCTGTGATAGGGAGGGGGAGAGAGTCTGTTAAAGGGACGGGGGAGAGAGTCTGTGATAGGGAGGGGGGAGAGAGTCTGTTCAAACGAGGGGGGAGAGAGTCTGTGATAGGGAGGGGGGAGAGAGTGTGTTATAGGGAGGGGGGAGAGCGTCTGTGATAGGGAGGTGGGATAGAGTCTTTTATAGGGAGGAGGGTGAGAGTCTGTTATAGGGAGGGGGGAGAGAGTATGTGATAGGGAGGGGGGAGGGAGTCTGTTATAAGGAGGGTGGAGAGAGTCTGTGTTAGGGAGGGGGGATAGAGTCTGTGATAGGGAGGGGGGAGAGAGTCTGTGATAGGGAGGGGGAGAGAGTATGTGATAGGGAGGGGGGAGAGAGAGTCTGTTCAAGGGACGGGGGAGAGAGTCTGTGATAGGAAGGGGGGTAGAGTCTGTTATAAGGAGGGTGGAGAGAGTCTGTGATAGGGAGGGGGGATAGAGTCTGTGATAGGGAGGGGGGAGAGAGTCTGTTCAAGGGAGGGGGGAGAGAGTCTGTGATAGGGAGGGGGGAGAGAGACTGTGATCGTGTGGGGGAGAGGGTCTGAGATAGGGAGGGGGGAGAGACTCTGTGATCGTGTGGGGGAGAGGGTCTGAGATAGGGAAGGGGGAGAGGGTCTGAGATAGGGAGGGGGGAGAGAGACTGTGATAGGGAGGGGGGAGAGAGACTGTGATAGGGAGGGGGGAGAGAGTCTTTTATCGTTACCTCTGGTGTCTCCCAAGGATCTATTCTTGGCCCCCTCCTATTCCTCATCTACATGCTGCCCCTTGGCGACATCATCCAAAAACACAGCGTCATTTTCCACATGTACCCTGACGACACCCAGCTCTTTCTCTTTACCTCTTCTTTTGACCCCTCCACTGTGTCTACGTTGTCAGACTACTTGTCCGACATCCAGTTCTGGATGAGCAAAGAAAAATTCAAATTAAATATTGGGAAGACCGAAGGCATTGTTTTCGGTCCCCGCCACAAACTCCGTTCCCTTGCCACTGACTCCATCTCTCTCCCTAACATCTGTCTGAGGCTGAACCACACAGTTCACAACCTTGGTGTCATATTTGACCCTAAAATGAGCTTTATCCGCAGCATAACAAAGACCGCCTACTTCCACCTCCGTATCATCGCCTGTCTCTGCCCTTGCCTCAGCTCATCCGCTGCTGAAACCCTCATCCATGCTTTTGTCACCTCTAGACTTGACTATTCCAACGCACTCCTGGCTGGCCTCCCACATTCCAGCCTACGTAAAGTTGAGGTCATCCAAAACCCGTTCGCCCATCACCCCTGTGATCGCTGACTTACATTGGCTCCCAGTTAAGCAGCGCCTCAATTTAAAATTCTCATCCTTGTTTTCAAATCCCTCCAGAGCCTCGCCCCTCCCTATCTCTGCAACCTGCTTCAGCCCCACAACCCCCCGAGATATCTGTGCTCCTCTAATTCTGCCCTCTTGAACCTTCTCGATTTTAATTGTTCAACCATTGGTGGCCGTGCCTTCTGTTGCCTAGGCCCTAAGCTCTGGAATTCCCTGCCTAAACCTCTCCGCCTCGCTACCTCTCTTTCCTCCTTTAAGGCGCTCCTTAAAAACTACCTCTTTGACCAAGCTTTTGGTCACCTGCCCTAATTTATCCTTGCGTGGATCGATGTCAAATTTTTTGTCTTAAAATACTCCTGTGCAGCGCCTTGGGACGTTTTACTACGTTAAAGGCGCTATATAAATACAAGTTGTTGATGTTGTTCTTCTCCTCTTGGCCCACAAGGTGTGCTGAAATTTAGCCCTCTTCCTCCTCTGAGAAAACAGGTCCAAAGTACTCATTTAGCATGTCTGCCATTTCCTTATTATCCATTGTAGTCTCACCTGCGTCCGTCTTTAATGGGCTCATGATTCCCCTTTACGACTCTCATTCTTTGAATTCTATTTATAAAATCGATTGCTATTAGCTTTGATATCCTTTGCGTTTTTCTCATGTTCTATTTTTTGCTGCTCTTGGTACTTTCTTTGTGACCCTTTGATGCTTTTTATAGCTTTGCCAGTCTGGTGGATTTCCACTTTCCTTGCATTTATGTAAGCTTTTTCATTTAGCTTGTCTCTGTCTCTGAGATACTGTCACTGAGATACTGTCCCTGACTTCATTTGCTGACCATGGTTGCTTAACTACACAAGTGAAGATTTGGCCTTTTAGGAGTAAGCACTGGTTTTGAATCATACGAAATATTTCTTTGAATACTTCCCACAATTTGTAGGTTTACCCATTAAAAGATCAAGCCAGTTTATTGTCGTCAATTCATCCTTCAAAGTGTGCCTACTTAAATTTAAAACCTTGGTTTGTAACTCTCCCTTCTCCCTCTCAAACCTAATATCAAATTCAATCATATTATGGTCACTATTTCCAAGATGTTCCTTTACTGTCAGATTATTAACTGTAAAATATGGTAATGCTGAACAGTGAAGAACTCTCACGATAGCTCTATAGCCTAGATCAACAAATAGTGTTAATGGTCAGGTGGTGTGTGCCCACACAAACAATATGATGCAACTCAATGCCCAGTAACCTGGAGGCATTCGTTATGTAGCAGTCCGTCATGCCCGGCTTATTCGAAGGTACAGATGGACTGGACCGATGGCTGTTTGGAGATCAGGGATATCCTCTGCAAACCTGGCTGAAAACCCTGCCCCTCAAAAAACCCTGAATAATAGAATTGTAGAATCATAGAATTGTTACAGCACAGAAGGAGGCCATTCGGCCCATCTAGCACTTCAGCTAGTCCCACTCCCTCGCCCTTTCCCCGTAGCCCTGCAAAGTTTTTTCCTTCAGGTACTTATCCAATTCCCTTTTCAAAGCCACGACTGAGTCTCCCTCCACCACCCTTTCAGGCAGTGCATTCCAGATCCAAACCACTCGCTGCATAAAAAAGTTTTCCCTCATGTCGCCTTTAGTTCTTTTGCCAATCACCTTGAATCTGTGCCCTTTGGTTCTCGATCCTTCCGCCAATGGGACCAGTTTCTCTCTATCTATTCTGTCTAGACCCCTCATGATTTTGAACACCTCTATCAAATCTCCTCTCAACCTTCTCTGCTCTAAGGAGAACAACCCCAGCTTCTCCCGTCTATCCACGTAACTGAAGTCCCTCATCCCTAGAATCATTCTCGTAAATCTTTTCTGCACCCTCTCTAAGGCCTTCATTTCCTTCCTAAAGTGCGAGGCTGAACCAGTATTTTATAAGGTTCATCATAACCTCCTTGCTTTTGTACTCTATGGGCTGGATTTTGTCTTGGGGTCGGGTTGGGGTCGTGTTACCCGCATTTCGTGTCCCCCCCCCCCCCGACTCCAGAGTAATGTGGATGAATTATGCAATTTTAACTTAATTGGGCAATTGAGTTCCAGCATGTGGGAACCCATGAACCAATTAGTGGTTTCAGTCTGAAAGTCGCCTCTGATGATGTCATCATTGCAGGCCAGAGACTGAGTGCCTGGTCTCAGACACTGTGAGTGGACCTGGATGCAAAATGAGAGAGAGAGAGAGAGAGAGAGAGAGAGGAGAGAGAGAGAGAGAGAGAATTTATTTTCCATCCAGGTCCTCTCACAGCAAGGCCAGGCAGTCTCTGAAGACATTCAATGCAGCAGCATCAGAGGTGACTTTCAGACCTAATACTACTACTACCTTCATCACATCTCCATTGTAATAGTGGACCTGCAGCTGATAGTCAGCTATCCACTTGTGCTCCCGCCAGGTTTCACTGGAGTGTTTCACATCAGGCGTACTTCATGTCGGAAAAGGGTTAAACTAGCTAAAACATTTCAAAATGGCATTACAGAGCCAATTTAGGGCTTGTTAAGGGCTTTAATGGCCTCTCCCGCCTCTTGGAGGCGGGACGGAGTCGGGAACCCCACGACCGATTTTGTCAAAATTGCGTGGAGGCGGAATGGAGTCGGGATGGGGTCGGGACCCCCGACCCCGCAACTTTAACCCCCCCACACGCCTCCAAACCCGACTCCATGGGTCATTGAAAATCCAGCCCTATGCCTCTACTTATGAAGCCCAGCATCCTGTATGTTTTTTTAACTGTTTTATCCTCCTATTTCTATACTCACTAGCTCGTGGCACAGGGAGTAATTCCGAGATCACTACCTTTGAGGTCCTGCTTTTTAATCTCTTTCCTACTTCCTTAAAATCTGCCTGCAGGACCTCATCCCCTTTTCTACCGATGTCTTTGGTACCGATATGGACCATGACCTCTGGTTGTTCACCTTCACCCCTCAGAGTGTCCTGCAGCTGCTCAGAGACATCCTTGACCCTGGCACCAGGGAGACAACATACCATCCTGGAATCATGTCTGCGGCCGCAGAAATGCCTGTCTGTTCCCCTAACTATTGAACCCCCTACCACTATTGCCTTCTCGATCTTCCTCCCCCCGCCCGCCCCCCCCCCCGTACAGTTGAACCACCCGTGGTGCCGTGGACTTGGCTCTGGCTGTACTCCCCAGAGGAACCATCGCCCTCATCAGTATTATATGGGTGATGCGATGGTTCCTCTGGGGAGTACAGAACACTGGTTAGAGAGCAAGATGCACTCAGGGGACTCCTGCACTACCTGCCTGGTCCTCCATGTCTGTCTGACAGTCAACTATTCCCTTTCTGCCTGCAAACTCTTACGCTGCGAGGTGACCACCTCCTGAAACGTGCTATCCACGAAGCTCTCAGCCTCATGGATGCACCGCAGTGATGCCAGCTGCTGCTCAAGCTCCGAAACCCGGAGCTCAAGCTCCTCCAGCTGACGACACATCCTGCACCTGCACCATGGGAAGTGTCCTGGATTTCCCACATGACACAGGATGTGCATTCCGCGGGACTGAGGTGCCCTGCCATGCCTCTATTTATTCGACTATTAACTAACTTACAGAAATAAAGTTAAGACTAAGGCTGCGAAATTCGATATGTTAGCACCTCTCGTTAGCGTCTGGTGGGGGTGCTAACGGGACGCTAAGTGGTTAGCGCCCGGGCGCAGCGAATGCATCGACGCCCGAGAACTTCAGTGCCGCTAACTCTTAGCACCTGGGCCTCACAGCGCCTCGCAGATTGTGACGTCATAAAGTGCGCAGCGCCCCATTATCACCCGGATGAAAAGTTCATTCTCGCCCCCCTGCTTTATTGCCTCACACTGACAACGGCAGCAAGAGGAGGTGTTGTGAACTCGGCTGGCTGCTTCGGGAGCGGTAATTACAGGGAATGCTTTTCAACCTTTATTATTTGCACCAGTCTGGTGCCTGCGCAAAGTGGCATGCTCCTCCTGCACTATGTGGGAAATCAGGGACACTTCCTGTGTCCCTGTTGACCATGTGTGCGGGAAGTGTATCCAGCTGCAGCTACTGGCAGACCGCATTGCGGCGCTGGAGCTGCGAATGGATATACACTGGAGCATTCGCAATACTGAGGACATCGTGGATAGCACGTTTAGGGAGTTGGTCACACCGCAGGTAAAGGCTGCACAGGCAGGAAGGGAATGGGTGACCACCAGGCACAGTAGTAGGTGCAGGCAGGTAGTGCAGGGGTCCCCTGTGGACATCCCCCTCTCAAATAGATATACTACTTTGGATATTGTTGAGGGAGATGGCTTATCGGGGGAAGGCAGCAGCAGCCAACTTCCTGGCACCATGGGTGGTTCTGCTGCACAGGACGGGAGGAAAAAGAGCGGGAGAGCTATAGTGATAGGGGATTCTATTGTAAGAGGAATAGATAGGCGTTTCTGCGGCCGCAATCGAGACTCCAGGATGGTATGTTGCCTCCCTGGTGCAAGGGTCAAGGATGTCTCGGAGCGGCTGCAGGGCATTCTGGAGGGGGAGGGTGAACAGCCAGTTGTGGTGGTACATATAGGTACTGACGATATAGGTAAAAAATGGGATGAGGTCCTAAAAGCTGAATATAGGGAGTTAGGAGGTAAATTAAAAAATAGGACCTCAAAGGTAGTAATCTCAGGATTGCTACCGGTGCCATGTGCTAGTCAGAGTAGAAATAGAAGGATATTTCAGATGAAAACGTGGCTAGAGGAATGGTGCAAGGGGGAGGGATTCAAATTCCTGGGACATTGGACCCGGTTCTGGGGGAGGTGGGACCAGTACAAACTGGACGGTTTGCACCTGGGCGGGACTGGGACAGATGTCCTAGGGGGAGTGTTTGCTAGTGCTATTGGAGAGGGTTTAAACTAAAATGGCAGGGGTTTGGGAACCTGTGCAGGGAAACAGAGGAAAGGGAAGCAAGGATAGAAGCAAAAGACAGGAAGGAGAAAAGCAAAAGTGGAAGGCAGAGACATCAAGGGTGTAAATCAAACAGGGCTACAGTAAATAATAATTCTGAAAGGACTAAGAGTGTTAAAAAAACAAGCCTGAAGGCTTTGTGTCTTAATGCGAGGAGCATTCGTAATAAGGTGGATGAATTAGCTGCACAAATAGATGTAAACGGATATGAAATAATTGGGATTACGGAGACATGGCTCCAGGGTGACCAAGGCTGGGAATTCAACATCCAGGGGTATTCAATATTCAGGAAGGACAGACAAAAAGGAAAAGGAGGTGGGGTAGCATTGCTGGTTAAAGAGGAGATTAACACAATAGTAAGGAAGGATATTAGCCCTGATGATGTGGAATCTATATGGGTAGAGCTGAGAAATACCAAGGGGCAGAAAACATTAGTGGGAGTTGTATACAGACCCCCAAACAGTAATGCTGAAACATAACATAGAAGATAGGAGCAGGAGTAGGCCATTCGGCCCCTCGAGCCTGCTCCGCCATTCGATGAGATCATGGCTGATCATCCAAACTCAGTAGCCTGTACCTGCCTTCTCCCCATATCCCTTGATACCTTTAGCTTTAAGAAATATATCTAACTCATTCTTGAATATATTTAATGAATTGGCCTCAACTGCCTTCTGTGGTAGAGAATTCCACAGGTTCACCACTCTCTGGGTGAAGAAATTCTTCCTCATTTCTGTCCTAAATGGCTTACCCCTTATCCTTAGATTATGACCCCTGGTTCTGGACTCTCCGACCATCGGGAACATTCTTCCTGCATCTAGTTTGTCCAGACCTGTCAGAATTTTATATGTTTCGATGAGATCCCCTCTCATTCTTCTATACTCCAGCGAGTATAAGCCCAATCGACACAATCTTTCCTCATATGTCATTCCTGCCATCCCAGGTATCAGCCTTGTGAATCTTCGCTGAACTCCTTCCATGGCAAGAAAATCCTTCCTCAGATAAGGTGACCAAAACTGCACACAGTACTCAAGGTGTGGTCTCACCAAGGCCCTGTACAACTGCAGCAGGACATCCCTTTTCCTATACTCAAACCCTTTCGCTATGAAGGCCAACATTTGCCTTCTTCACCGCCTGCTGCACCTGCATGCTTACCTTCAGCGACTGGTGCACAAGGACACCCAGGTCTCGTTGCACTTCCCCTTCTCCCAATCTATTGCCATTCAGATAATAGTCTGCCTTTCTGTTTTTGACACCAAAGTGGATAACCTCGCATTTATCCACGTTATATTGCATCTGCCACGCTTCTGCCCACTCACCCAACCTGTCCAAATCATCCTGGAGTTTCTCAGTATCCTCCTCGCAGCACACACGCCCACCCAGCTTTGTGTCACCTGCAAACTTGGAGATATTACATTTAGTTCCCTTATCTAGATCATTAATGTATATTGTGAATAGCTGGGGTCCAAGGACCGAACCCTGCGGTACCCAACTAGTCACTGCCTGCCACTCGGAAAAAGACCCATTAATTCCTACTCTCTGCTTTCTGTGCACCAACCAGTTCTCTATCCAAGTCAATACCTTGGCCCCAATCCCATGTGCCTTAACTTTACACGCTAATCTCTTACGCGGGAGCTTATCGAAAGCCTTTTGAAAGTCCAAATACACCACATCTACTGGTTCTCCCTTATCTATTTTCCCAGTTACATCCTCAAAAAATTCCAGTAGATTAGTCAAGCACGATTTACCTTTTGTAAATCCATGTTGACTTTGTCCGATCCTGTCACTGTTTTTCAAGTGCTCAGCTATTACATCCTTTATAATGGACTCTAGCATTTTCCCCACTACCGATGTCAGGCTTACCGGTCTGTAATTCCCCGCTTTCTCTCTACCACCCTTTTTGAATAATGGGGAAACATTAGCTACCCTCCAATCCATGGGTACAGTTCCAGATTCCATCGAATGTTGGAAGATGATCAGCAATGCATCTACTATTTCTAGGGCCGCTTCCTTAAGTACCCTAGGATGTAGATTATCAGGCCCTGGGGATTTATTGGCCTTCAATCCCGTCAATTTCCCTAACACCATTTCCCTGCAAATACTGATTTCTTTCAGTTCCTCCCTTTCATCAGACCCTATGTTCTCCAACATCTCTGGGAGGTTATTTGTGTCCTCCTTTGTGAAGACAGGACCAAAATATGCATTTAATTGGTCTGCCATCTCTTTGTTCCCCATTATAACTTCCCCCGCTTCTGACTGCAAGGGACCTACACTTGATTTCACTAATCTTTTTCTCGTCACATATCTATAAAAGCTCTTACAGTCAGTTTTTATGTTCCCTGCAAGCTCACTTTCATATTCTATTTTCCCCTTCTTAATTAATCCCTTTGTCCTCCTTTGTTGAATCCTAAACTGCTCCCAATCCTCAGGATTACCGCTTTTTCTGGCCAATTTATATGCCCTTTCCTTGGATGTTATGCTATCCCTAATTTCCCTTGTTAGCCACGGTTGAGTCACCCTTTTTGTTTTATTCTTATGCCACACTGGGATGAACAAATTCTGTAGTTCATCCATGCAGTCTTTGAATGTTTGCCATTGCCTATCCACCGTCAACTTTTTGAGTGACATTCCTCAATCAATCCTACCCAATTCGCGCCTCATACCATCGTAGTTTCTTTTATTTAAATTCAGGACCCTAGTCTCTGATTCAACTACTTCACTCTCCATCCTAATGAAGAATTCTATCATATTATGATCACTCTGACCCAAGGGGCCTCGTACAACAAGATTGCTAATTAATCCTTTCTCGTTACATAATACCCAGTCTAAGATGGCCTGATCTCTGGTTGGTTCCTCGACATATTGTTCCGGAAAATCATCCCGTAAACATTCTAGGAATTCCTCCTCCACAGTATTTTTACTAATTTGGTTAGCCCAATCTATATGTAAATTAAAGTCACCCATGATGACTGCTGTGCCCTTACTACATGCTTCACTAATTTCCCATTTAATGCCATCCCCAATCTCAGCATTACTGTTTGGGGGTCTGTATACAACTCCCACTAACGTTTTCTGCCCCTTGTTATTTCTCAGTTCTATCCATACAGATTCCGCATCATCAGAGCTAATATCCTTCCTTTCAATTGTGTTAATCCCCTCTTTAACCAGCAATGCTACCCCACCTCCCTTTCTTTTTTGCCTATCTTTCCTAAATATTGAATACCCCTGGATGTTGAGTTCCCAGCCTTGGCCACCCTGGAGCCATGTTTCTGTAATCCCAATCAAATCGTATTCATTTACCTCTATTTGCGCAGCTAATTCATCCACCTTGTTCTGAATGCTCCTTGCATTAAGACACAAAGCCTTCAGGCTTGTTTTTTTAACGCTCTCAGACCTATATGAATTATTATTTACTGTGACCCAGTTTGATTTAAACCGTTGAGTTCTTTGCCTTCTAGTTTTGTTTTTCTCCTTCCTGTCTTTTGCTTTTATCCTTGTTTCCCTTTCCTCTGTCTCCCTGCTCAGGTTCCCAACCCCCTGCCACTTTAGTTTAAACCCTCCCCAACAGCACTATCAAACACTCCCCCTCGGACATCGGTCCCGGCCCTGCCCAGGTGCAGACCATCCCGTTTGTACTGGTCCCACCTCCCCCAGAACCGGTTCCAATGTCCCAGGAATTTGAATCCCTCCCCCTTGCACCATTCCTCTAGCCACGTATTAATTTGAAATATCCTCCTATTCCTACTCTGACTAGCACGTGGTACTGGTAGCAATCCTGAGATTACTACCTTTGAGGTCCTATTTTTTAATTTACCTCCTAACTCCCTATATTCTGCTTTTAGCACCTCATCCCATTTTTTACCTATATCGTTGATGCCTATGTGCACCACGACAACTGCCTGTTCGCCCTCCCCTTCCAAAATGTTCTGTAGCCGCTCCGAGACGTCCTTGACCCTTGCACCAGGGAGGCAACACACCATCCTGGAGTCTCGTTTGCGGCCGCAGAAACGCCTATCTATTCCCCTTACAATTGAATCCCCTATCACTATAGCTCTTCCACACTTTTTCCTCCCAGCCTGTGCAGCAGAGCCACCCATGGTGCCAGGAAGTTGGCTGCTGCTGCCTTCCCCTGATAAGTCATCCCCCCCAACAGTATCCAAAGTGGTATATCTGTTTGAGAGGGGGATGGCCACAGGGGACCCTTGCACAACCTGCCTGCACCTCTTACTCTGCCTGGTGGTCACCCATTCACTTCCTGCCTGTACACCCTTTACCTGCGGTGTGACCAACTCACTAAACGTGCTATCCATGACCTTCTCAGCATCGCGAATGCTCCAATATTCATCCATCTGCAGCTCCAGCGCCGCAATGCGGTCTATCAGTAGCTGCAGCTTGATACACTGCCCACACACATGGTCGTCAGGGACACAGGAAGCGTCCCTGATTTCCCACATATAGCAGGAGGAGCATATCATGGGGCGGAGCTCTCCTGCCATGACTTACCCTTTAATTAATTAATTAAAATTAAATTAAATGAATCCCACCAATTTCATTTCAATTAAATGATATACTCAAGGGCCCTTTCCCGACACTGGCCTCTGTAAAAAGCCCACGAAAGTGAGTTTAAATACTCACTGTGCTGCTGCTCTCTCCGCTCCCGACACTGGCCTCTAGAAAAAAGCCCGCGAAAGTGAGTTTAAATACTCACTGTGCTGCTGCTCTCTCCGCTCCCGACACTGGCCTCTGGAAAAAAGCCCGCGAAAGTGAGTTTGAATACTCACTGTGCTGCTGCTCTCTCCGCTCCCGACACTGGCCTCTGGAAAAAAGCCCGCGAAAGTGAGTTTAAATACTCACTGTGCTGCTGCTCTCTCCGCTCCCGACACTGGCCCGTGTAAAAAAGCCCGCGAAAGTGAGTTTGGGGATGGCATTAAACGGGAAATTAGAGATGCGTGCAATAAGGGCACAGCAGTTATCATGGGTGACTTTAATCTACATATAGATTGGGCTAACCAAATTAGTAACAATACTGTGGAGGAGGAATTCCTAGAGTGTATACGGGATGGTTTGCTGGACCAATATGTCGAGGAACCAACTAGAGATCAGGCCATCTTAGACTGGGTATTATGTAATGAGAAAGGATTAATTAGCAATCTTGTTGTGTGAGGCCCCTTGGGTCGGAGCGATCATAACATGATAGAATTCTTCATTAAGATGGAGAGTGAAGTAGTTGACTCAGAGACTAGGGTCCTGAATTTAAATAAAGGAAACTACGATGGTATGAGGCGCGAGTTGGCTAGGATGGATTAGGGAGCGTTACTTAAAGGGTTGACGGTGGATAGGCAATGGCAAACATTTAAAGATCGCATGGATCAACTACAGAGTTTGTTCATCCCAGTTTGGCACAAAAATAAAACAAAAAGGGTGACTCAACCATGGCTAACAAGGGAAATTAGGGATAGCATAAGATCCAAGGGGAGGACATATAAATTGGCCAGAAAAAGCAGCAAACCTGAGGATTGGGAGCAGTTTAGGATTCAGCAAAGGAGGACAAAGGGATTAATTAAGAGGGGGGAAATAGAATATGAGAGTAAGCTTGTAGGGAACATAAAAACTGACTGTAAAAGCTTCTATAGATATGTGAAGAGAAAAAGATTGGTGAAGTCAAGCGTAGGTCCCTTGCAGTCAGAATCAGGGGAATTTATAATGGGGAACAAAGAAATGGCTGACAAATTAAATACATACTTTGGTTCTGTCTTCACAAAGGAGGACAGAAATAAACTCCCAGAGATGTCAGGGAACATAGGGTCTAATGAGAGGGAGGAATTGAATGAAATCAGTATTTGTAGGGAAATGGTGTTAGGGAAATTGACAGGATTGAAGGCCGATAAATCCCCAGAGCCTGATCATCTACATCCTAGGGTACTTAAGGAAGTGGCCCTAGAAATAGTAAATGCATTGCTGGTCATCTTTCAAAATTCTATAGACTCTGGAACAGTTCCCATGGATTGGAGGGTAGCTAATGTAACCCCACTATTTAAAAAAGGTGGTAGAGAAAAAATGGGGAATTATAGACCGGTAAGCCTGACATCGGTAGTGGGTGAAATGCTAGAGTCCATTATAAAAGATGTAATAGCAGAGCACGTGGAAAACAGTGACAGGATTGGACAAAGTCAACATGGATTTACAAAAGGGAAATCATGCCTGATTAATCTACTGGAATTTTTTGAGGATGTAACTGGTAGAATAGATAAGGGAGAAACAGTGGATGTGGTGTATTTGGACTTTCAGAAGGCATTCGATAAGGTCCCGCATAAGAGATTAGTGTGCAAAGTTAAAGCACATGGGATTGGGGGTAAGGTACTGACTTGGATAGAGAACTGGTTGGCAGACAGGAAGCAAAGAGTTGGAATAAATGGGTCTTTTTCCGAGTGGCAGGCAGTGACTAGTGGGGTACCACAGGGATCGGTGCTAGGACCCCAGTTATTCACAATATATATTAATGATCTAGACGAGGGAACTAGATGTAATGGGCTGGATTTTCAATGACCCGTGGAGTCGGGTTTGGAGGCATGTGGGGGGTTAAAGTTGCAGATTCGGGGGTCCCGACCCCATCCCGACTCCATTCCGCCTCCACGCAATTTTGACAAAATCGGTCGTGGGGTTCCCGACTCTGTCCCGCCTCCAAGAGGCGGGAGAGGCCATTAAAGCCCTTAACAAGCCCTAAATTGGCTCTGTAATGCCATTTTGAAACGTTTTAGCTAGTTTAACCCTTTTCCGACGTGAAGTACACCTGATGTGAAACACGCCAGTGAAACCTGGCGGGAGCACAAGTGGATAGCTGACTATCAGCTGCAGGTCCACTATTACAACGGAGATGTGATGAAGGTAGTAGTAGTATTGTCTTGAAGGTAGTAGTAGTATTAGGTCTGAAAGTCGCCTCTGATGCTGCTGCATTGAATGTCTCCAGAGACTGCCTGGGAGGACTTGGTTGCAAAAAAATTCTCTCTCTCTCTCTCTCTCTCTCTGTCTCTCGCTCTCTCTCTCTCTCTCTCTCGAGATGCTGCTCATTTTGCATCCAGGTCCTCTCACAGCAAAGGCCAGGCAATCTCTGAGACCAGGCAGTCTCTGACCTGCAATGATGACATCATCAGAGGCGACTTTCAGACTGAAACCACTAATTGGTTCATGGGTTCCCACATGCTCGAACTCAATTGCCCAATTAAGTCAAAATTGCATCAATCTCCCACATCCAATTGGAGGCGGGTGGATAACACGAAATGCGGATGACACGACCCCAACCCGCCCCAGTATCAAAATCCAGCCCAATATCTCTAAGTTTGCAGACGACACAAAGCTGGGTGGGCGTGTGTGCTATGAGGAGGATGCAGAGAAACTCCAGTATGATTTGGACAGGTTGGGTGATTGGGCAGATGCATGGCAGATGCAGTATAATGTGGATAAATGCGAGGTTATCCACTTTGGTTGCAAAAACAGGAAGACAGATTATTATCTGAATGGCAATAGATTGGGAGAAGGGGAAGTGCAACGAGATCTGGGAGCCCTTGTGCACCAGTTGCTGAAGATAAGCATGCAGGTGCAGCAGGCGGTTAAGAAGGCAAATGGTATGTTGACCTTCATAGTGAGAGGATTCGAGTACAGGAGCAAGGATGTCTTGCTGCAGTTGTACAAGGCCTTGGTGAGACCACACATTGAGTATTGTGTGCAGTTTTGGTCGCCTTATCTGAGGAAGGATGTTCTTGCCATGGAGGGAGTCCAGCGAAGATTTATCAGACTGATACCTGCGATGGCAGGAATGACGTATGAAGAGAGATTGGGTCGATTAGGCTTATATTCGCTAGAGTTTCGAAGAATGAGAGGGGATCTCATTGAAACTTATAGGGGGAAAAATTCAGTTGGTTGCGCCTTAAGAGGGCGCTAATGGGGCGCAAAGCCGCTAGCGCCCGGGCGCAGCGATGTTTGCGCCGCTCGGGAACTTAACTAGACATTGTGCGGCGGCGCTAAACTTTACCGCCGCGACCACCTGCGCGCGCAGATTGTGACGTCATTCCATGGTGCAACGCCCTTGTGGCGCCCCGGAGCGGAAATTGAGTGGCGCCCCCTGCCTTACCGCCTGGCGCATCCAACGACCGGAAGACTGGAACGCTATCAATCGCTGTGGGGCTGGGGGGGGGGCGCTATTTAAAGGGGGCCTCTTCCTGTCTTTTTCTGTGGTTGACATTTTTGCACCACTCGTTCTGAGAGAGAGAGAGAGATTCGGAGAGAGAGAAAGAGAAACTTCTGCATTGAGTCAACGCTTTGTGAGGTAGTTTTGCCTACTGATCCTAACTTCGCTGGTACTTTGGTTGCTGTCCTTCATAACTTTGCTTGCAAAGAGACTATGGGGGCTGCACTGAATGGGGGCGTCGTCCTGCTCCAGCTGAATCGGAGGACACAGAGATGCAGAGAGAGAGTGGCAATGATGGCCAGACGGAGGAGGGCCAACAGGCGTATGTACAGGAGAGCTTACCCTCCCAGGGTATATCGTGAACAGCTCTCCTACATTCATATGTCTGAGGAGCTGTGTTTGCGAAGGCTGCGATTCAGCAAGGAGGTGGTCACTGAGCTCTGCCACCTGCTGCAGCCAGATCTGCAGCCTCAACTGAGGTCCAGGATGTCTCTGTCGGTGGCAGTGAAGGTCACAGTGGCTCTCAACTTCTATGCTACTGGCTCATTTCAAGCTGCTGCTGGGGACCTCGCCAATATCTCCCAGTTCGCGGTGCATTGCTGCAACCGGCAGGTCACAAATGCCCTCTTTAAAAGGAGACGAGAGTTCATCTCTTTCCCCATGACCCTAGACAAGCAGCGTGACCGCGCTCTGGGCTTTGCGAGGATAGCGGGCTTCCCCATGGTGCAGGGCGCCATTGACTGCACGCATGTGGCTTTGCGTGCTCCACATGAGAATGCCGAGGAATTCCGGAACAGAAAGGGGTTCCATTCCTTGAATGTTCAGTTGGTCTGTGACCACAGACAGCTGATACTCGCTGTCAATGCCCACTATCCTGGCAGCTGCCACGATGCTTTCATCCTGCGCCAGACTACTGTGGCAGAACTTTTCGAGGCACCGCATCAGCCAGTTGGTTGGCTTCTCGGGGACAAGGGGTATCCATTGAACACCTGGCTGATGACACCGCTCCGTACGCCCAACACCCCTGCTGAGCTGCGGTACAACGAGAGCCATCAAGCTACCAGGAACATCATTGAGCGCACAATCGGCGTGCTGAAGTAACGGTTCCGCTGTCTCGACCATTCTGGAGGAGCCCTGCAGTACTCGCCTGAGCGAGTATCCAACTTCGTAGTTGTGTGCTGCATGTTGCATAACATGGCAATCGTCAGGACCCAGCCAATGCCACCAGGCCTTGGAGCACCACCAGAGGAGGAGGAGGAAGAGGAGGAAGAGGACGAGGAGGATGATCATCAGCAGCACCAAGGCGGGAGGGCGGCCCACAATGGTGAAACTGCAAGGGCCGTCCGTCAACGGCTGATAGCAAGCCGCTTCTAGGGCCCCTGCTGTGGAAATGGCTTCTGCCATTGCTAACAACATCAATGAACCCAGCACGCAACCCCTAAGCTGGCCAAGGCACCAATGATTCCAAACACCAAACATGTATATTTTGAATACAAAAACTTATTTATTTTACAATCTCTGTGTGTGTCATTTCCTCTTGACAAACTCATAGAAATAAACACAAAAAAACAGTCATTAACATAACTGGTTCTCACAACCTGGAGATAATGTCCAAAACACTAGACAAAAGTTGGACCACGAACCTCGGCCTTTAATAAAAAAATGACCAGCATTTTGTCACACCTCCTACTTTTTGCCCTTCGAGGGTGATCTCCTTCCCTTGCGCACTTCCCCCCTTCTAACCCTACTGCTCCTCCGTAATGGGACCTCAGTGGCTGCAGCAAGGCTGGTGGAAGGCTGCTGATTGTCAGACCCTGACACTGCAGATGCCCCTGAAGGACGGCCTCGACCAGTTCTGGGCCTGGACGGCCCGGCTGCAGACTGCACCAACTCTGCATGGGCGCAGCAGTCCGTCCTACAGGCGGTGGCAAGTGCAGTGGAGAAGTGACAGTGTTGGCAGCAGGAATGCTGTCATCGTGAGAGAGGACAGCAACTCCCTGCTCGACCGACACACTGGCACTCCCACGGGGCAGCACTTCAGCATCCGGAGCAATCTGCTGGAGCACAGATTGCTGGCCTGCTGCGGCGCGGTGAGAGCCCCGGGGACATGTGAACGAACCATCAAGGTTGGCAGCAGTCAGTGCTCGCGTGGCCTCATTCTGAGTCTGCATGAGAGCAGTCAGAGATGGGATCACGGCAGTCAGTGACTGAATTGCAGCACTAAGCGTTAGTGTGGCATCCGCCTGTGCTACAGCGAAGTGCTCCACACTCCTTGCCAGTGACTCAATGCATTCGGGCACCCTTCTGCGATCAGCCGCTCCTCCTCTGCGTCCATTGCAGTAGGAGTCGCTGGCATACTCTCCCTCTGGGGAGAAGGCCCCCGTTCTTCCCTACCCCCATGGCGTTGCTGCAGCCCGCTGGGTCCTGGAGCTTCACCCTCATCAGACCCTTCCCCCCTGCTCCCCTCCAGGGAAGGCGTGTTCCCAGTGTGGGCATGGGCTTCCTCGGGAGAGGGTGGCACTGATGCTCCAGCTTCCTCTTCCTCCTCGGCTGCAGCTTCACTCCCACTGGCAGCTTCAGGGCCCGTCTCCTCAGCTGGTGAATCACCATCTGAAAGCAGGGAGGTACAAGAGTGGCTTTAGCGTGAGGACAGGGTGGCAGTAAGGGAGGAATAAGTGCAGCGAGTTAGCAAGTTGGATTGAAAGTGTCAAAGGCTGGTGTTGTGAGGGACAAGTGGAAGGACAGAGGACAAAAAGGTGATGACCTTACCATTGCTGTCCAGAACGGGGTCGGCGTCTCCAGTGGCGACGGGACCGATCACCCGGCTTGCCACAATCCTGTGGACGCGCTCCTCAAGATCGCTGAGGGGTTGCAGCTGAGGCCGCCCTCCACTTGTCCGTTGCTGCTGTCTTCTATTATGCGCCAGCTTGGCCTGCAAGTAAAAGGACAGCATCTGAGTAAATATACAGCCATGGTCTTGCCTGATGTGCCTCCCATAGCTGAATAGCCCTTACTGTATGCAGCCATGGTCTTGCCTGATGTGCCTCCCATAGGTGAATAGCCCTTACTGTATGCAAAGTGTGGAATGTGTGTGTGTGTTTCATGAAAGGGCCATAGGTGTTGGATGAGTGTTGTGCATTGGGGTTTTAAGACCCTCTGGCCATAGAGTGAGGTTGAGATGGAGGGATGGAGAGGTATTGAGAAAAAGCCACTCACCCTGACGACCCGAGTGAGGTCGTTGAACTTTTTGCGGCATTGAACATGGGTCCTGGGCACCATGCTCCTGGAGGAGACGCTCTGAGCCACCTCCCTCCACACTCTTCTGTACTCGCGTGGCAAAGGCCTCCTGCCACTCTCAGGGAAGAGTATACATCTTCTGCGCTCCACCGCGCCAACCAGAGCATCCAAGGCCCGCTCAGTGAAGCGCTGAGCTCGTTCTCTCACCCTCTCCATCCTTGGCAGCAAAATGGATTCACAGGTCTCCCCAGGCCGAGATTCAAGGCTGCAATGAGCAGGGTGTGGCTGGGGAGCAAGTTGGCCCCCCCGCTTTAAGAACTGGCCGGCGCCAGTGTGTCTGTGTTCCCTCGCTAACTGGCAGCACCTGCGCTGCGCTCGCGCGCTGAGTTAGCGCCTCACTGCTCGGCCTTTGCGCCTTAAGACAGGTGTGCAGCGCCTGATTTAGCGCTCCACTCACCTCCCGGGGCGGTAAAAGTGAAGTTTCCAGTCAGTGGCGATAATTAGCGCCAGGCGCTAATTTTTGCGTCCAGACGATATTTGCGCCCCAAACGGGGCGCGACCTAATTTTTCCCCCATAAAATTCTAACAGGACTAGACAGACTAGATGCAGGAAGGATGTTCCTGATGGTCGGGGAGTCCAGAACCAGAGGTCACAGTCTAAGGATAAGGGGTAAGCCATTTAGGACTGAGATGAGGAGAATTTCTTCACCCAGAGAGTGGTGAACCTGTGGAATTCTCTACTACAGAAGGCAGTTGAGGCCAATTCATTAAATATATTCCAGAAGGAGTTAGATATATTTCTTAAGGCTAAAGGAATCAAGGGATATGGGGAGAAAGCAGGGACAGGGTACTGAATTTGGATGATCAGCCATGATCTCATTAAATGGCGGAGCAGGCTCGAGGGGCCGAATGGCCTACTCCTGCTCCTACCTTGTATGCTTAATGTTTTATTGGTGCAAGATGTCCAAGCCCTCCACTTTGTGAGAGTGTTTGGGGCTGTAATGGCAGTTGTCCAGGTCGCCTTGCAAAACAGAACTGGCGCCAACTAGCTTGTGCAGCATCATTGGCCCTTCCCTTTAAGTGAGGGAAGCAGCCTCTGTGATGAAAGAGTACCGTTTACAATGCGCTCAAAATTGTTTAACGCTCTGCCGCTACCGTCGCACTCTCGGACTTTAGCACCCTAAGAGAAGCAGTTAGCGCTTGATTTAGCGCTGCACTTTCCTCTTGGAGCGCTAAAACTGAATTTCGTGGGAGGTGAGAATGATTAGCGCCTGGCGCAAATTTTTTAACTTTTAGGGTTAAAAATTCAGTTGGTTGCGCCTCCCGTTAGCGCCTTAAGAGGGCGCTAATGGAGCGCAAAGCCGCTAACGCCCGGGCGCAGCGATGGTTGCGCTGCTCGGGAACTTAACTAGAGATTGTGCGGTGGCGCTAAAACTTACCGCTGCGACCACCTGCGCGCGCAGATTATGACGTCATTCCATGGTGCAACGCCCTTGTGGCGCCCCGGAGCGGAAATTGAGTGGCGCCCCCTGCCTTACCGCCTGGCGCATCCAACGACCAGAAGACTGGAATGCTATCAATCGCTGTGGGGCTGGGGGGGGGCGCTATTTAAAGGGGGCCTCTTCCTGTCTTTTATTGTTGGTGGCATTTTTGAACTACGCATTCTGAGAGAGAGAGGGAGAGACTTCTGGAGAGATTCAACGTTGTGTGAAGGAGTTTTGGGTACTGAGCAGCACTTTGCAGGTTCATTTTGATTTGCCATTCCTTGTATCGATTTAGCAGAGACTGTGGGAGCTGCACTCTGAGCTCTTTGTCTGGTACTCTCCATTGTTCTTTCCAGCACATTTGATGTGCAAGTCTCTCCAGGCCGAGATTCAAGGCTGCAATGAACAGGATGTGGATGGAAAGCAAGATTAACCATTCCCTTTAAGAACTGGCCCGTGCCATTGTGTGTGTGTTCCATTGCTGACTGACATTACATGAGCTTCGCTAGCGCTCTGAGTTAGCGCCTCACTCCTTGGCCTTTGCACCTTAAGACAGGTGTGCAGCGCCTGCTTTAGCGCTCCACTCACCTCCCGGGGCGGTAAAAGTGAAGTTTCCAGTCAGTGCCGATAATTAGCGCCAGGCGCTAATATTTGCGTCCAGACGATATTTGCGCCCCAAATGGGGCGCGACCTAATTCCTACCCCTTAAAATTTTAGCGCCCCAAATGGGCTTTACTGAATTTCTCCCCCTAAGAGTCTTAAAAGTCGGGCCTACCTTTGGGGGCGATTTTCCCAGCCCCGAGGAGGCGGGTTTGGAAAGGGACAGTTGGCAAAATGGCAAAAACTGAGGGCGGGTTCGGAACCCGGCTCCAACCCGCCTCCGCGCAATTTTGCCAGAGGCGGGTTTGATGGGTGCGATTCGGTCCCGCCTCCATCAGTTGGGAAGGTAGTTAAGACCCTTAAATAGTAGTTAAGGGCCTCCATAATCCTATTTTGACAGGCCTTCGTTATTTTACCTCATTTTCAGCGTGTTGCACGACCCTCCTAAACCACGCCAGCTAATCCTGGCGGGTTGACAAGTGGGTGGCCTCCTCACAGCTGCAGCTCCACCATTAAAATGGAGCTTTCCTCAGGGAGCAGTTGCAGGTGGCAGAACTTTTGTTCCAAAGGTCTTTCAGCACTTTTAGCAGGCCTACCGAAGTCGGAGGTGCTGCAGCTTCTATCTCTCAACTGTGGGGCATCCCTGGAAGATCCTCTCCCCGCTTGGACTGAGCGCTTCCCCAACGGAGATATCTGCCAGCAGCATGGGAACCATTTATTTCCTTTTACCATGGACCTCAGATTTGGATGAGGAGCAGCCACAGCAGTAGCAGAACCAGGCAGCTCAGCAGCAACAGCAGCAGGAGCCCCAACCTCCTGCTCACCCACCTGATGCTGCACAGGGCAGAAGGCGCCAGCGCATGGAAGCACGTCGTGCAAGGAATGCACTCATCCTGGCCAGATTTGCATAGGTTGCCCATTGTGGCACATGTGCTTGGCTCCTTCTTAACACATGATAGACAATGGACATGACTCTCTGGCCTCCTTTCACTCTGACCACCAACCTGACCACGCAAGTATCGCGGAGCCTGCAATGTGGAGCTGCCTAAGCCGAAATAACAGATGCCATCACGTCAACAGTTTGCCATCACCTAATTTTAATACATTCACACAGGAATGGTATTTCATCAATAAACAGACTAATCACCCAATCTGCACACAGATCTGGAGGTTATATCCCTTGCCAGCTGGACCCACGCAGCCTTGGTTTCTTTGGGAGGGCACTTCCTCCCAGATGAGGGGAAGAGCACCTCCCTGCTGGCTCTTGCCCCCTCAACCAGCATACCCAGCGCCTCATCCAAGAACCTCGGAGAGGCCCTTGCCTTGGAGCTGCCATTCTTCAAGGAGATAACAGCTTGGGGGTGGTGCAGCATCGACCAAAAACCAGTGGAATGAGCCAAGGCAGCAAGCAGCCCTTAAATGAAGCTGGATAAGTGACGTCAGCAGAGGCGAGTTTCAGTCCCAAAACACTAATTGGCCCAGGGGAACCCACACCTCTGAAATCAACTGGCCAATTAGGGGAAAATCGCAAATTTTTCCCACCTCTCAGTGGAGGCGGGTTTGGAACCCACCCAAACCGAAACCCCCCTCCAACCCACCTCCATTGGGAAAATCGCGCCCTCTATCTCCGGCCGCGTGCAGTAGGATAAAGAGGAGGCCCATGGTCTATTTAATGGAGGAGCTGGAAGAAACAGAAGAGCAGGCATGAAGATTGGTGAGGCAGGCATTGCTTCCAGAAATTCCCAGATTCAGCCCCGCAAGAATATTCCACATCAACTGATAACTTCAGTGTTCCTATAAACACCATGTTATACATTTCCATTTATTGTCCCATATTACACCATCCTGCCATTTATTGATAATGTAAAATAGCTTTTCCCAATAAAAACAGCCAGGTGTGCTTACACAACAGGCCAGCAAACTTGGACTCACAAACTGGGCTATCATTTCTCCTGTGACAGGAATCAATGACAGCCGTTTTCCACTTCTATGCTTGCCAGCAGCAATTTTTTACCCATTAGAGTGAATGAGAGGAAAATCATGAGCTCGTGAAGCAGGAATCTCCAGGCAGCATTCATGATTCTTGAATTCCACCAGTTGCTCTCGGCCCTGTTTTGTTTAGTCCTATTAAAGGGCTTACATTGTTTCTAGTTTTCAACTCTGACAAAGGGCCTGAAATTCCTGGGCTTGGGAGGGTTATAAGGCAGTGGAATTGGTCCTAATGGACCTCCTCCCCTATTTTCTTAAGTTGGCAGATTCCACCAGCTTCTTGTACCCGCCTATCCTCTGGGAGGACATCATCAGAAGAGGTGGGACTGGGGGTATGATTGCATCTGTCAGAAATGCTGCCAGTTCTGCCATTAGTGGTCTCAACACAAAGTGCGACTGTATGATACAGATGCATTGGCATAGATAGATCAGATCTTGCGTTGGTCGACAAACAGTTTTAGGACAGTTGAAGCTGTGTGGGTGTCATATTGGATCCTCCTCCACCATTTCAAAACTGCTGTCAGAGATGAGTCAGAAGATGGATGTGAGTGAAAGTAGTACGAGCTGCCTGCCTTGCAGCAAGCCCAGAGTTCCTGTGTGACATTGGACTATTCTACAATGTGCTACAGGATCTGCCCACCTGTAACAGGAGCTGTAGACTCATTCCATGACCTTGCCCCTTACAGAGCACCTAATTAAAAAGTCTGTGAGTCTTGGGTACTTTTATGGCTGTACCAGGGGAGAAGCTTGAGAAGTCTCTGAAAGCCAAGGTCTCAGGGAAGTTCAAGCTCTGTGCCTCTCGATCCAAATTAGAAGTTAAGGAGCATTCATGCTGGAGAGTTGCTGCAGTCTTATGAACAACACAGAGCAGCAGCTGTCTGCCATTAGCACTGCCCACACTGAGCAGACCTGCTAACCGGACTCCAGCAAATAACATTCTGTCCCAAGCATCTGACACAGCGAGAAGGAAGTGCACCATCAAACTGAGATGCACTGAGCCTCTCTGAAATGTCCAACTGCAGCCCCATGTGAGATCAACTAACTGCAACATTCTGGTCTGTATTGCTTCATGCTGCATCCGCTGGTGTCTTTACCCACAAGGCCAGTAAGGATTTGATCCATATTTACAAGGAGGAACCTCCAATGTAGTGAATGATAAACAAGTGCCGAGCATGTGGTTTGAATGCTTTCAGTGGGTAGTCTGACCCAGATTATTAAAGTAACTGCTCTGACATCCCAGTGATAAAGAGTGCACTCAGGCACAGCACTTCAATACAAAGAGAAGCTTGGTTGTGAGGAATCGCAGTCTTAACATAGCATCTCTCACTGTGGATGCTTTCTCTGCCTTTTTAAGTTAACAAAGCTTATTTTATTGGCAAATAAAATTCAAATACTTGAACACGGAGAAGCATTTTCTTTTGTGCCTTCTACCAAGTATTGGATCCAGCTGTGAATCCAAAGGAAGGTCTCAGAAACTCACCCGAACATGTAACATGCTTTATTTGGGCGGTGACTGATCTCTGAGTTACATTGTGGAATCTCAACATAAATATCTCACAATGTGACTACATAAAAACATACAGAAAATTTATCCAAAAATTTCTCAAAAATTCCAATCAGAAGTTTTAAAACTTGAGAAATAGTCCATTTATTCATTTTTTCTAGAAAAGTATACTTGGAGCAAACTAGGAATCGAGAGTCTGTTTGTTGATGGTTTTGAAGAATCATTTATTTTTAATTTTTCATTTTTTTCTGCCATGAGATGGTTGTGCTTGGCTGTGCGGTGGCAGTGGTAGATTTGGTGCATGCAAGCTTACACTGCACGGTATTTTCGATATCTCCATCAAACACTACCAGGAGATTGCAGGTGGGGAAGGAAAATGTATTTGCAGCCAATATACAGTTGTGACAAATGCTTTGACCCCAGTGGCTCTGTTGCATTCAGTACAAGAGCTAAACCTCAAGACGGTGAAGCAATTAAGGAGGGGGTAGGACCAGGGCCAGCTCCATCGAGAAACAACTGAACAAAGTATACTTACTACAGCACACACAATCCCTCCCTAACTAACGTCAGACCAAGTTCGGACAATAGTGATAACCACCCGCAGAGCTAAGGGGGAAGCCTTCATCATGGAGCAAGCTCAATGAATTGCTGACCACTTCGGTATGAAAAAGAAGGAGATTTCCACCTATGGCTGTAGAAAGGTCTTTAGATCCCCATTGCCCCACCGCTGTTAGCAGATTTCCAATTGCAAGAGATGGATCAGCATGTCCCTCCTCCACTGCCAGATTGAGCTAATGGGAGAAATCCGGGTCCTGCCTGTTTCACTTGGAGCCATTTTCAAGCAGCATCTCCCTCAATGGGAGAGGAGAAGGAACCACTCCAGTGGTGACCTCTCTACACGGTGTACAGACATTAGGATAATTGCTTTTGCCTGAGATGAAGAGCGTTCACTTACTTTTCCTCCACTGGACCATTCTCATGACCATGGGAAACTCTCACTCCCACCCCACCCCCACCTGCTGGGCCTTGAACCTGGAAAATGGGTCCACATTGATCCTTCTCAGGCCTGCAGCTGTGTTTCAGGCTTCTGAGATTGGGGCCGTCTGGCTGCTGATGGAGCTCAGAAGGCCCTGATTGCCTCAAAGCAACTTACCGACCTGTCTTCAGTCTACCCCTGGGATTCCTGCTGATGCCCCAAAACCCGAGGTCAGCGACCTGGGACATTACCCCGACCTTCCTCTCGCCACAGATGCTGCCTCACCTGCTGAATGTGGCCAGAAGTTTTTGTTTTGACTTAGAGGAAGTTTGGTTTCGAACAGAAATTTAGTCCTGAGCATCGATTAAACTTTAGTGTTGAGAAACAAAAAGAAGACAAGCAGAAAGTTAACCTGCAAACACTAAAACTGATGCTGAATGACTGACTTCTCGGTGTTAATTGCTTAACTAAGCTGGGGGAGCGGCGAATAGATCACAGGTATTTTACAAAGCCTAGAAAGAAGTAAACTAGTGCGAGTCACTCCAGCTGTGGGAGCACCTGAGTGAGAGACAACAGAGTGAGAATGACTAAAGGTGCATTCACATTAACTACCAGTCCTGACCAGTAGCTGTAATTCAGGTTCCAGATCCGATTTCCACTGCTTGGCTCTTGCTTGGCTGGAATTCTAACTGTCCTGTTTAGGAGTGAGCTCCGCACAGGCCTGAATACCCCTTCCAGCATTTACAAATGTAATTATTTCGTGAGTGGGAAGAGGGGAATCTCTGCTGTCTAAACATTTAAATTGAGGTAATGTCGCTATGAAAGTGCCCAAGAGCTCCAATGGACTGGACCTCTTGAGTACTTCAGCACTTTGTAAACCAGGTTTGACACCACATTGGATATATACTGCAGGTGGTGCGAAACCTAAATGGTATGAGACGAACCATGTCCCCACCAACCCGTCCCATTTCCCACTTCACTCCACAGTTAGATTAAGCCTGGATTTACTCTGGATAACTCCAGAATCGCACTGCCAGTTTAGTGGCAGTGCAGAGTAGAAATGATTACACGCCAGTGCCAAACTTACAATGTAACTGCACCCTAAAAAGAGGTTTTGAACCAAAATTCAGCCATGAGCTGGCTGATGCGTCAGATAACGATCAGATAAGAGTGTCCAGGAAAACGACAAATACTAGCAGCGTCTCTCCGTGTACTCACGCGAATTTAAAATGACTGAGCTTGAGAAATAGATGGTTACACTCTGCAATATACAGTAGGAGACGGGTTCCTGAGCTGAACATTGTAGGAGGTGGTCAACTCATAGCTGGAAAAGAATAGTGAGGCAGAAGAAGGGTGACTCTCTGCCAAGGGATAGAGGGACTTAGTGCAATAAACTCCTGGCAGTCTGAAGCTGTCTGATAGGTGTACAATGCTGGATCCTTATGAAACAGACAAGGATGGACTCTGGGGAGTGAAATCACAAGCAACACCACAGCAGCATGGAGTCAGGGAGGAAGAGGTAATAGGGTTGAGAAAAGGAAAGTGGTAGTTATAGAGGATTTTACCAGTCGGGGATTGAGAGCCTTTTCTGCAGCTATGACTACGTGTCCAGAATGATCTGTTGTCTCCTAGGTGCCAAGTGAAGGGAGATAACACAAAGAGTGGAGAAAATTCTGGAAAGGGAGGATGAGCAGCTTGAAGTTATCGTTCATGTCCTAACTGATGATGTAAGGAAGAACATGATGGAGTTGGAGGAGTTAGATGTTACATTAAAAAGCAGTGCCTGAAGAATTATAATCTCAGGGTTACTCCAAGGCCTTGAACTGGGCCAGTTCGGGAGGAACAGGATAGATACATCAACCCTTGGCTTGACGGTTGGTGTTGAAGGGCAATGGGACAAGTTCTGGGCAGAGGGAACTTCTACCGGTTGGACTGGCTTCTCATAAACTGACTAGTAGTAATGCCTGAGAGAGAGTAAACAGGGCAGTGGGCGAGAAGTTGAACTGTCTGAACTGAATGTCAGCAAAATTCAATGTGAGTCGCTCAGCCTGCTCTCTGTCTGTCCCCGCCACTTCAGGGATTTCCCACTGGAAGTGATGGAGGTGTACAATATATCTGCCAAATAATGGGTGAGCATATCAAACACTATGCAAATAGTAGAAATGCGTCATACAATGTAATTTCGGTCGTTTTCACTTCAGTAGGTCCCAAGGGATGCCCGTTCATCCCGTTCATCCAACGTTGCTAAGGGCAACAGAGCGATCAATTTCATTGCCATTTTTAAAACTTTCAAACTTCTTTTTAAACCTTAACCAGGCGGCACGGAGACCACCGCCCATGCTGAACCTCTGAGGCCTGCCACAGCCAACTTTTGCTACCACCCCAGGTAGACCTCCCAGTAGAGCTCACCAAAGTACTTGGCTCCCAGTAAGTAAAGGTGGACTCATCAGTGTCGTGGCTGCATCTTCTAATATCGGCATATCCTGTTGACCCATGAACTGTCATTTCAGCTCTGAATTGCCCATTACTGGTCTGGTGACTACGGAGCTCAGTGTTCAAACCTGTAGCTTCTCCCTTCGTACTGCACAGAACTCTTGAAATATACAAAGGATTGATCTTGTCTTCTACACTGAGGTTTCTGCCCGTGATGATAAGTGATTCCACCCACCACGCCTCCGCCCCACCACTGCCAACAACCAAGTCCACGGGATCGTCATTGTCTTCTCGTGCTTCATAACTTCTATCTGGGAGCTGAGCCCATCGTTTACTAATGTGCTTCAGTTACTTTACAATATTTATCGACCTTAATGACTAAATTTAACAGTTGGGCTCCCAACCTCACCAGGATGTGAGCTCATCCATTGACTTAAAGGGGAGTGCAGTAAAATTCCAAACCATTTTGCTGCAATGTGGAATCACATGTTGGCCCCTCACATGGAGCAGCAGGCAGTAGCTGAAATTGTCATCAAATAATACCTCAGGTACATGTGTTCATGAAGAATGCTCCAAACTTAAAATCCTACACTGCTGATGCACAGGAGGATAATGTGTCGGGGTTTACCATCAAGTGTGTGCCTATAACTTGGGAGAGTGAAATCAGCTCCTGTACATTTGGGATGACTGGCAAACATTTCAAGATACGATAGCAAAATACTGCGGATGCTGGAAATCTGAAATAACAACAGAAAATGCTGGAAGCACTCAGCAGGCCAGGCAGCATCTGTGGAGAGAGAAACAGAGGGTCCCAGACCTGAAACATTAACTCTGTTTCTCTCTCCACGGATGCTGCCTGACCTGCTGAGTGTTTCCAGCATTTTCTGTTGTTATTAAACATTTCAAGATGTTATATTTAGAAAAGTCCAAGATTATTCAACCAGTCCGGTAGAATTTTCAAAACCAAACCTCAAGTCTCTTTCATTTATATTTGCTAAAAATAGAGATGAGCATGTGTGGGTCATTTTGTTTTTAAACAAACGGAAACTTGTTTTCTGAGTTTCTTGGTATCTGTCAGCTTTCAAAGAACGATCAGCAACACTGCGCCAGGACCTACACTGAACGGAGCTTGACCCGAGGAATTCAATGAAGCCTTTGTACAGTCTGCAGCCTTGAGGTAGCAAGGAATGAAAACTATGGGGGAATCTAAAGGTCTTCAAATTGACCAATACTTCATTTAAAATGTTTTGAAAGGATTTTTCACCACCAGAACCTATTATCATAAAGATCCCCATTTATTGCTGAAATAGTGGGCTCAGCGTTTTAATATTACGAGTTCTATTTCCTTATTTGCCTATTTCAGATAGTTCAACTGAAGGTTTTCCAGCAGTATGTGCATCATTCATAGCACATGACTCCTTGAGTTTGTGATATGACAACAGCTACTAATTCTTTTTCACATTATCAAAAGGAAGAATTAACTTGCATTTATATAGCGCCTTTCATAACCTCAGGACATTCCAAAGTGTTTGACAGCCAATGAAGTACTGTTAAAGTGCAGTCACTGTTGGAATGTAGAGTACAAGTCTATTGCCTTCCTCAGCAATGCCCTGGAGTTTACTGCTCTGTGCCTGGATGGAATGGTCAGTCTTTTAAATTCACGTGAGCATGTTAAAGTGACTCAAAACACCTTCAGCAGCAATATCCTCTGCACTCCCTTAACTGCCATCAATAATCATCCTTCGCTGTGCTGGGAACTTATTTGATGGATCAGAGATCTGCCTTGTTTTAAATCATAAAAGACTGGCACCTGGAAATTCCTCTCGGGCGGTTACACAAAGCGGGCGGTATCGGATCGGCCGCCCGTTATACGCAACGCCTGATATTCAGTTCCATTGCAGCCTGGGTATATTTTACGATACCTTTATGGAATTTTGGTTAGTAGCCAGTTTAAATTGGTTTCTGCTTGCTGAGATCAATCTAAACCCACATCGCTGGTTGGTTGGTATGCCGACTGCTACTTTAAAGGCCGATGAATCATAGGGGATGAACTTCCCGAGGATTTCTCCACCACCGTAACTTTGGCGGAAGTTTGATGGAAAGCACGTTTACGAGCATTAGTAGGGTTTCGGCCGAAGCTATGCTGGCGGAGTGAGAGAAACTCTGAGGACTTTCTTCCCCATAATTCCAGGTGGACTTAATAAGTCTCCCACTCTGACCTCTCTGTCCTCGGCCTCTTACACTGTTCCAATGAAGCTCAACATTAGCTCGAGGAACAGCACCTCATCTTTCGATGAGGCACTTTACAGCCTTCTGGACTCAACATTGAGTTCAACAATTTCAGATTATAACCTCGGCCCCTATTTTTTCAAGGCGGCAGGTGTTGATGATTCTGCCATCCCTATTTGCAACATTTAACCACTTCCTGCCTTCCACCCTATCACAGACCGTCCCTTTTATTCTTTCCTCCCCTCCCCCTTTCCCTGCCTCTGCACCTGCTTAAAACCTGTTACATCCCTAACTTTTTACAGTTCTGACGAAGGGTCACAGACCTGAAACATTAACTCTGTTTCTCTCTCCACGGATGCTGCCTGGCCTGCTGAGTGTTTCCAGCACTTTCTGTTGTTATTTTGGATTTAATAAGTGTTAGACACAAGGTTCACCCACAGGTTTGAAACAGTTAATATCAATTACAAGGCTGTGAGAAAGAAACAGATAAGAATTTGGGATTACTGACCCACTGAGGGGGAGGGACAGAAGGTAACCGACTCTTGTATCAGAGATGCTGGTCTTTATGTGTAAACGCTACATTGGGAAAACCTGTCAGGTATCTCTGTGCCTTTGTACCCCGTTTTGATTGACAGCCTTGTCTTTTTAAATTTATCTATTGATTTTCCTTTGTACCTGTTTGGTTTTCAAAGTCATGAAGGAGTAGAATTGCTCGTCTGCATCAAGGTTTCTTTAGTGAATCACTGGCTTGTCAGGCAATTGAATGAGCTGGGGCAATGGAACACTCAGTGAACATCTGAATAAGCTTCTCCTCACAGACATTTATTCCAAGTGAGTGAGAATTATTACAGTTTTGAGAAGTTTATTATTTTTGAAATTAGTTTAACATACTAGTGAAATATCAAGAACTCTTTTACTGAAATCTAGGGTGTATTTACACAACATCTGCACAGAGAAAATACAGCCCGAATCTGTAGATAGGGCCTGCCCTGACACCAGAGTGAAGACTTTGGGCTTTAACATCCAATTTACATAGGTTTAGCATTGGTGCAAAGCTGAAACCACTTTGCGCTGACCCTATCCTGGTAAATGTATGACAGTGAAAACTGCTTTGTTTCCTTTTGTTTCTCTTTAATTTTTCTTCGTAAACTTGAGGTCATCCAAAACTCGGCTGCCCGTGTCCTAACTCGCACCAAGTCCCGTTCACCCATCACCCCTGTGCTCGCTGACCTACATTGGCTCCCGGTTAAGCAACGTCTCAATTTCAAAATTCTCATCCTTGTTATCAAATCCCTCCATGGCCTCGCCCCTCCCTATCTCTGTAATCTCCTTCATCCCCACAACCCCCGAGATATCTGTGCTCCTCTAATTCTGCCCTCTTGAGCATCCCTGATTATAATCGCTCAACCTTTGGTGGCCGTGCCTTCTGTTGCCTCGGCCCTAAGCTCTGGAATTCCCTGCCTAAACCTCTCTGCCTCGCTACCTCTCTTTCCTCCTTTAAGACGCTCCTTAAAACCTACCTCTTTGACCAAGCTTTTGGTCACCTGACCTAATTTTCTCCTTGTGTGGCTCGGTGTCAATTTTTTTGACGTATAATACTCCTGTGAAGCGCCTTGGGACATTTTACTACGTTAAAGGCGCTATATAAAAACAAGTCGTTGTTGTTTCCGAATAAACCTGATGTGCAGTTCGTAAACTGAGGTATATGGTCTTGGGTAGTCAGAATTGACTCGCAATGCCCTATATTTACTTGTACGAGAGCATAACCCGAGGTATAACAATAGTACTCCGTTATGACCTGAACCAGATACTCATGTCTTCACATATGTGGTTATTCAATGTCTTCGAAGGCAGACCAAGCAAACACTTGGTGAGAAAAGGCCTGATACAAGTTGATAAGCTCCTTTATCTCACAGTAAGGTGAACATACAGAACAGCAATTATGATTGGACTCATTTAATTTAATCAGTATGACTTATTTTTGTGTAATAATACAATATAAAGAACACACCGTGCTTCCCCACATCAGTGAGTCATCTTACTTGACTTAAATGAGATTACTTCTAAGAGACCTCTAGGTTTTCTAATCTTGCAGCTTCCCCTTTGAAAACTTATATTTGCATTCTTTTCAGGACCTCACTGACTGCCTTGCAAACACCTAACACTTGCCTGTGTTTCTGACATACATTTTTTTTATTTGCAGCCAGAAAGGGATCAATTAATTTTCAACACAATGGGTGTGAGGTGTGTTTCAATTGCCAATACTGGCAAATTAATTGCATATTATTTACGCTCTATGTGGAAACAAAATCAAAGCTAGCTCATCAGTATCTTGGCACATCTGTCATGGCTTACTGGCACACCTATTGTCACTTGCACAACAATACTGTATGGGCCAGATGTGATGTTGCCCTGCGAGACATCCAGCTGCTTCAGTCATACGACTGCTGCTATACACCCACATCAACATGATCACTGATCTGAGTGGAATCCCTGCCTCAAGGCTCTCTCAATCTAAGCACCCAGCATGTTAAAGCCAGACAGGCCAGCCTCGTGTAGATTGGAGCCCAATCCCTCTATAGCAATAAATGACACTCCAATGTGCTTAGGTCCTGTGACATTGGAAGCACTGTTGCGGACACCCCTGGATTTGCCACACATTCTGTGGTAGACTCCAGTGCAGACAGCCTTTCATCTATCACCACACAGATCCACTTGGTAGACTCCTCCCCAGACCTTGCAGCACATATTGCATGGATCTAAGTGACATCTGTTCAGACAGTAATTCTAATTTAAAAATGTGAGGTTAGAATCTCTAGGCACTGCATCAGAGACATGAGCGGCACAGGTCCTCCAGGTAGTAGGTGGCTGGTCTTCCATCTGCCAACATCACTTGCTCCTACTGAACCATTAGCATTGCAATTCCCCTCCTCATACTCAATGACTACATCCTCTGGGATTGTGTGCAGCTGAGCTGGTGCTTGAAAACAGTGGTGAGAGTGCAGATACTGTGAGGTGTTTGCTTGCTTAGAATACTGGCCATGGTGTCAGGCTGATCTTCCAAGCTTACAAAACTACAGGGAACATATGTCAACATGCTGATTGCAGGAAGTCCATGCAGTGTAATGTACTGTGTCCAATGTTTTGGAGGTTCAGTGTACCTGTGAGTTCAGCCACATTACATAATAAGAATACAACCATACTAGCCCTGGGATTTCTCTGGCTTCACTCTCCCCTGCTCCATCAATGCTAATGCATCCCATGATGTCCACATTGGCCTCTTAAAATAAAGGCAAGGGCTTGCAATACTTGATAGGTAACTGTGAGATTGTCCCAGTTTAGATGCCAAAAACAGAGACATGCAGGTCCTCTGCTTTTTGCAAACACCAGATTCTGCAATTTGTTATTAAATCTGCTGGATGAAGCACTTTGGGGAGTGGAAGGTGGGGGTGGGGGGGGCGGGGTGGGGGTGGGTGGTGGTGGGTGTACCGTAGAAGACAGGCACCTTTCCTTCACTTTATGAATGATTATCTCCAGTGTTTGGTCATCTAAATGCATCGTGTCTCCTCCAACCTGCCTATTCCAAGAATATTGCTGTATAGACTCCTGGCCAGCCCTACTCTGTGCAAATCCAAGGGTTTTAATGCCTCCTTAACCATTTAACTGCTGCTCCATTGATCTAATGTGCAGGCACCAGATCCGATGGCTCATTTTTCCTACAGTTAAATACAGCACATTCAGGAGGTAAGAGGCAGGAGAAATACTTCCCAAATACTTCCAGTGCTGCACAATTAACCCCTAATAGGCTTAAGTGTTTCTTTTTCTTTATTGTTATGTACAAGGCCACTTTTTACATTAATTTTGCATTAGAAAGTATTGACTACAAACAAAAACCAGCCTTCGCCATTTGCTTTTATTATTATGTATGCAATATATTTACTGTGATGTAGCACTGTCCCCCTTGTGCTTATAAGGATATCAGTACCAGTAAACCCTGTTCCTTACCATGTATTATTGCTGTGCTAAGTGATCATCCCTTGGAAGGATTAAGTTTAGAGAATGTCCACAAGGTCACCTGAGGGCCTGCTTGTGATTGTACTGGCATCTACCATTCAGCCCATCGTGCCTGTGCCAGCTCTTTGAAAGAGCTATCCAATTAGTCCCACTCCCCTGCTCTTTCCTCATGGCCCTGTAAATTTTTCCCCTTCATGTATTTATCCAATTCCCTTTAGAAAGTTACAATTCAATCTGCTTCCAGCATCTTTTCAGGCAGATCATAACAACTTGCTGTGTAATTTTTTTTTCCTCATGTCGCCTCTGGTTCTTTTGCCAATTACCTTCAATCTGTGTCCTCTTGTAACTGACCTTTGTGACACTGGAAACTGTTTCTCCTTATTTATTTTATCACAACCCTTCATGATTTTGAACACCTCTGTCAAATCTTCCCTTAACCTTCTCTGCTCTAAGGAGAACAACCCCAGCTTCTTCAGTATCTCCACATAACTAGACTCCCTCATCCCTGGTACCATTCTGGTAAATCTCCTCTGCACCCTCTTCAAGGCCTTGACATCCTTCCTAAAGTGCGGTGCCCAGAATTGGACACAATACTCCAGCTGAGGCCTAACACGTGATTTATAAAGGTTGAGCATGAATTCCTTGCTTTTGTACTCTCTGCCTCTATTTAGAAAGCCAAGGATCCATTTGCCTTTTTAACAGCCTTCTTAACTTGTTCTGCCACCTTCAAAGATTTGTGCACATTCAGCCCCAGGTCTCTCTGTTCCTACACCCCCTTTAAAATTGGAGCATTTAGTTTACATTGCCTCTCCTCATTCTTCCCACCAAAAGGAATCACTTCACACTTCTCTGTGTTAAATTTCATCTGCCATTTGTCTGCCCATTTCACCAGTCTCTCTATGTTCTCCTGAAGTCTGTTACTATCCTCCTCCCTCCTCGCTGTTTACTACTTTTATGAGTTTCGTGTCATCTGCAAACTTTGAAATTATGCCCCTTATACCTAAGTCCACTCATTAATATATATCAAAAAAACCAGTGGTCTCAACACCGACCCCTGGGGGACACCACTGTATTAATGCCTGTATTAATGAAAAGCACCGTTAACCACTACTCTGCTTTCCCTTAGCTGATTTCGTATCCATGCATCCACTGCCCCTTTAATCCCATGGGCTTCAATTTGCTAAATTTTGCTAACAAGTCTATTATGTGGTACTTTATCAAACGCCTTTTAAAAGTCCATATACATAACAGTCAACAGTCCTGCCTGTGTTGGCAGGAATAGGTTATTATATTTCAGCACTGGGGTCTCCATGCTTTCAGCTACTTCTCATGTCACTTGCCTAGAGCAATGTTTCTCAAACTGGGGTCCTCAAACCCCTGGGGTCCATAGAGACTTTCTGGGGGCCCGTGAAATAACGTGAGTACCGAGCAGGACCGGCCTTACCTGGGGGGGGCGGGGGTGGGGGGGGGAGGCGGGGGGGGGCAGTGTGGGGGGGGGAGGGGGCAGTGGGGGGGGGGCGCATGGTCAAGAGTAAGCGAATGAGCAGCGTCCGGAGGCAGGTTTGGTGCGAGCCGGGAACGAAGTGCGGCTGCCACATGTGCAGCGCAGTGTGGGCTGGCTGTCTCACCGAGGAGGGGAGCGTGCATGGAGGAACGCTGAGAGCAGCACCAAGATCACCAGGTAGACCTGCAGTTATCAAGACTGGTGGTGGGCGGCAAAAGGTTGGTGGATGATAATGTGGCGCACCCATCTCACTGATATCTGTAAGTAAATACCTGTTTTCTTAAAAGCATTATTAAAACACTCTCTACATGCAGCACTTTCATATTCTGAGTATTATAAAGTATATTTTAGATAGGGTGTCTGTGATCACTAATCAATTTGAAAAGGAGTCCTTCAATCAAAAAACTTTGAGAACCACTGTCCTAGAGTGACTGCATCTCCACACACACTACCTACTGGAGGCTAAGTCCTATAAGCAGGGAGTTCTCCAGGTGTCCTGGCCAACATTTATCCCTTATTCAACATCAGGCGCTGATGCTCAAAGGCCTGCTCAGTACCTCATGCATAGAAGGTGCCATAGTGTGGTGGGGAAGCGCCTGCGGTCCAGAGAGCCTGAGCACATTAGGGCTAGTTCCAGTCCCGCAATCCTAGCGGGAATGCTGTGTTTGAAGGGAGTGTAGATTGGAGAAAGGACAACAGCATTGTAGCCCCAATTCTCTGACCTGCACTCCCTGTATATGTAGGGCTCCACACGGAAAGCATGAATTTAGCTCTGTTGTGCATTAGGCTTATTACAGTTGCCAAAAACAGTCGAGAACATAGCCCCATAATGCATTTGAAGTGCCTGGAGCATGGCCCAGACACCCAGCGCCCGTATAAACTGGGTGCTGCATGAGAATACTCTTCATTGAGTCTTTTCTCTGAAAGTGGACTAATTTGTTCGGACTTGTGGCAAATAGCTGCTGTGTTTGTTTCACTAGTCAGTTCTCTTTGCTGTCTAGTTGTTTAACTGTTCTGCTGCTTTAGTGTTTTGCCAAAGAAGGACTTACTGAGAAGTTCTTATATCTGGACCTCATCTTTTAACTCTGCCTATTCCCCAAGGGGTATTTCATTGTCTGATTCCTATATAGGAGCTATATGTAACCTTCTGGGCATCCTTTTCTATTTGCAAGTTGAGGAAGAGAAGGTGAATCAGAGATAGCGTGTCAGACAAGTGTATTTGCACCTTAAGCAATAAATTAAGACCTGCCCTTATGCTGCTACTTGTGATTACAGGATCTAACAATTGTACCTGGACAGATCTGATGAAACCTGCATGCTGGGATTACGATTTCCTCAAGCAGAAGCCGTCACAGAACTGTGCGCACTAACAAAGCCAGAGGTGGGCATCAGATAGGGCTAGCTCTGTCCGTGACAGTTGATCCTATTGCTGTTTTGAACTTTGATACCATTGTGTCCTTCCAAGCAGCAGCAGGAGATATCTGCCAAATCTCCCGACCTATATCGTGAAAGTGGCAGAAAAACATGCAGCAACATGAAAGAGCTCTGTTTGGTAAGATTCAAGGCTGAGATAGATAGATTTTTGGATTCTAGGAGAATTAAGAAATATGGGGATCGGGCGGGAAACTGGAGTTGAGGTCGAAGATCAGTCATGGTGGAGCAGGCTCGAAGGGCCATTTGGCCTACTCCTGCTTCTAATTCTTATGTTCTTATTCCCCCAAAGTGCAGGGCATTTTTGATGGCACACATGGGTCATAGAGGCCCCTGCCCCAACTTTATAAGCAGAAAGGGGTTCCATGCCATGAATGTGCAGCTGGTCTGTGAGAATAGGTAAGAACATAAGAACATAAGAAATAGGAGCAGGAGTAGGCCATTCGGCCCTTCGAGCCTGCTCCGCCATTCAATGAGATCATGGCTGATCTTCTGCCTCAACTCCATTCACCAGTCCTATCGCCATATCCCTACAATGCCCTTACTAGTCAGAAATCTATCGACTTCTGTTTTGAATATACCCAATGACTGAGCCTCCACAGCCCTCTGGGGTAGAGAATTCCAAAGATTCACCACCCTCTGTGTGAAGAAATTTCTTCTCATCTCAGTCTTGAATGGCCTACCCTTTATCTTGAGGCTGTGGCCCCTGGTTCTAGACTCCCCAGCCAAGGGAAACATTCATCCTATCAAGCCCTGTAATAATTTTGTATGCTTCAATGAGATCCCCTCTCATTCTTCTGAATTCAAGAGAATACAGGCCTAGTTTACTCAATCTCTTCTCATACGACAGTCCCGCCATCCCAGGAATCAATCTCGTGAACCTTTGTTGCACTCCCTCTATGGCAAGTATATCCTTCCTTAGGTAAGGTGACCAAAATTGTACACAGTATTCCAGGTGTGGTCTCACCAAGGCCCTATATAATTGGAGTAAGATTTCTTTACTCCTGTACTCAAATCCTCTTGTAATGTAGGCCAGCATACCATTTGCCTTCCTAATGGCTTGCTGCACCTGCACATTCACTTTCAGTTGCTCATGTACAAGGACACCCAGGTCCCTTTGAGCATCTGCATTCCCCAATCTTTCACCATTTAGGAAATACACTGCCTTTCTGTTTTTTCTACCAAAGTGGATAACTTCACATTTATCCACATTATATTCCATCTGCCATGTTCTCACCCACTCACTGAAGCTGTCGAGATCCCCTTGAAGCCTATTCACATCCTCTTCGCAACTGACACTGCCACCTAGCTTTGTATCATCAGCAAATTTGGAAATGTTACATTTGGTCCCCTCATCCAAATCATTGATATAGATTGTGAATAGCTGGGGCCCAAGCACCAATCCTTGCGGCACCCCACTAGTCACAGCATGCCATCCTGAAAAAGACCCATTTCTCCCTACTCTTTGTTTTCTGTCTGTTAACCAATTCTCAATCCATGCCAGTATATTACCCCCAATTCCATGTGCCCTAATTTTGTTCACCAACCTCTTGTGTGGGACCTTATCGAAGGCCTTCTGAAAATCCAGATACACCACATCTACCGGTTCCCCTTTGTCTACTCCACTAGTTACATCCTCAAAGAACTCCAATAGGTTTGTCAAACAGGATTTCCCTTTCATAAATCCATGTTGACTCTGCCCAATCTTACTATTAGTTTCTAAGTGCCCAGTTATTGCATCCTTTATAATAGATTCCAGCATTTCCCAACTACTGATGTGAGGCTAGCAGGTCTGTAGTTCCCCATTTTCTCTCTCCCTCCTTTCTTAAATAGCTATGGTTACATTTGCTATCCTCCAATCTGCAGGAACCGTTCCACAATCTATAGAATTTTGGAAGATGACAACCAATGCGTCCACTATTCCAATGGCCACCTCTTTCAGTCCCATTAATTTTGCTAGTACTGTTTTTTTACTAATAATAATTTCTTTAAGTTCCTCATTCTCGTCACACCCTTGGTTTTCTCGTATTTCTGGGAGGTTTTTTGTGTCTTCCTCCGTGAAGACAGAAACAAAGTATTTATTTAATTTCTCTGCCATTTCCTCATTCCCCATTATAAATGCTCCCGTCTCTGACTGTAAAGGACCTACGTTTACCTTCGCCGGTCTTTTCCAATTCACATACCTATAGAAGCTTTTACAATCCGTTTTTATATTTTTCGCTAGTTTGTGCTCATATTCCATTTTCCTTGTCTTTATCAATTTCTTGGTCCCCCTTTGCTGATTTCTAAAAAGATCCCAATCCTCAGGCTGACCGCGGTTTCTGGCAACTTTATAAGCTTCCTCCTTTGGCTTAATACTAGCTTTAATTTCTTTTGTTAGCTATGGTTGGATCACTTTTCCTTTTGGGTTTTTATGCCCTAGAGGAATATATGTTTGTTGCAAATTATGCATTATTTCCTTGAATGTTAGCCATTGTATGTCCACCTTCATACCTTTGAGTGTAGTCTCCCAATCTACCATGGCCAACTTGTCCCTCATACCCTTGTAGTTTCCTTTGTTTAGATTGAAGACCTTAGTTTCAGATTGGACTACATCACTCTCAAACTTAATGCAAAATTCAATCATATTATGGTCACATGTCCCTAAAGGCCCCTTTACCACAAAATTATTGATTAGCCCTTTCTCATTACACAGTACCAGATCCAGAATAGCCTGTTCCCTGGTTGGTTCCTCCACATACTGATCCAGGAAACCATCTGGCAAGAATAATGCATTTAGATACTCGTTACCCTGGCAGATGGCTTAATGCATTCATCTTATGCCAGTCCACAGATCTATAATTTCAAGGACCACATGCTGCTGGGGAGCCAAAGTTATCCATTGAAGCCATGGATGCAAAACACTCCCTTAGCACAGCTACAGATATGTGTGGGTGCAGCGCTGCAGGGAGCTTGTTGAAATCCTCCATTATCCGTTCGTCAACATGGTGAATCCAGAACAAGACTGGGTGCTGTTTTAGTTTGAAGTCCAGGGCGCCAGTCATAGCATTATTTATGGAAGCTATGCCTAAGATTAGGACCTCAGCCAAAGGGAGCTGACAGCATTGCAGAAGACGTTGGAGTGGCCATGCTCTCCATGGTGATCGGCATCTTAGTCAGATAGCAAACTGCTGCCAAACTGCTTTGTGATGTCTAAATCCCTGGACTCAGCATCTAAGCTGGCAAGTAGGTTGTGGCTCCTCCATGTCCACCTGCACTGGCTCTTCCTCACTCATGTTATGTGTTTCACCAAATGTTCCTTCCTGCAGCTCACAGGCTCACAGACTGAAGCCCCTCCCCCCCACCCCCCCGTACCGCCCATTCCTGATGTGAAAGTATTTGGCTTGATGCTTGCCATGCAGGCATGGGCAATGCAGCCTGAGTGAGATGCATGTTCTGGGATGCACATTATACTTGGGGAATCAATAGGGTTGAAGAAGAACATATGTGTAATACTGTCAGTAAGACACTAATTCAAATACAGCTCACATGGCAATATATTGTGTATTATGCTGCTGTGAGCCACTGGATGATTGTGTTTGAGTGAGTGAGTGAGTGAGTAAGAACAATAAAACAAGGCATGGCACCAGACCCGAGCTGGAAGTAAGCCTCAGTCCTTGCTCTCCTCCACTTCCTGTATTACCTCGAGGGCCACAATTTACAGGTCTGTCTCCTTATGGAGGGTCAATGGTCTTATGCTTGCTGTGCCTCCTCCCGTCAACAATTTCTGGCCCCTGCTTTTTTTTTGTTCATTCTCAGGTTGTAGGCGTCACTGGCAAGGTTGGCATTGATTCCCCATCACTAGTCTTTTGTCCTTGAGAAGGTGGTGGTAGACCTGCTTCTTGAACCACTGCAGTCCATGTGGTGAAGGTACTCCTACAGTGCTGTCAGCTAGGGAGTTCCAGAATTTTGACCAAGTGATATATTTCCAAGTCAGGATGGTGTGTGACTTTGAGGGGAACTTAAAACTGATAGTGTTCTAATGCATCTGCTGCCCTCGTTCTTCTTGGTGGTAGAGGTTGTAGGTTTAGGAGATGCTGTTGAAGAAGCCTTGGCGAGTTGCTGCAGTGCATCTTGTAGATAATACACATTGCAGACATGTACGTCGGTGGTAGAGGGAGTGAATGGTTAAACTAGTGAATAAGGTGCCTATCAAGCAGACAGCTGACGTAATAAAGACTCACTACGCACTTGAACATAAAGCAAGGCTTTAATCAACTTGTAACAAAACATGGAGGTCTAGTTAGCAGTCACTAGCTTCCTGTTTCCAGATTGTCTCTGCCCAAGGTGGGCCCATGCCTGAGTATTTATACTCCCTGGACGGCGCCCCAGCTGGCCGCCCAGTAGTACTTCCTGAGTTGTTACTTGCGATTTATGACAACAGCTTTCTCCTGGATGGTGTCGAGCTTCTTGAGTGTTGTTGGAGCTGCAGTCATCCAAGCAAATGGTGAATATTCCATCACACGTTATGTGGCTGGTCCAGTTGAGTTCATGGTCAATGACTACCCCCAGGTTGTTGATGGTGGAGGATTTGGCTATGGTAATGGCATTGATTGTCAAGGGGAGGTGGTTATGCTCTCTCTTGTTAGAGATGGTCATTGCCTCTTATTTGTGTGGCATGAATGTTACTTCTCACTTAGTAGCCCAAGCCTGGATGTTGTCTATGTCTTGCTGCATGCGGGCACGGACTGGTTCATTTTCCAAGGAATTGCAAATGGAGCTGAACACTGTGCAATCATCAACGAACAACCCCACTTCTGACCTTATGATGGAGGGAAGGTAATTGATGATGTACCTAAAGATAATTGGGCCTAGAACACCGCCCTGAGGAACTTCTACAGAGATGTCCTAGGGCTGAGATGATTGACCTCCAACAACCACAACCATCCTTTGTGCTAGGTATGACTCGAACCAGTGAGAGTTTTCCCCATGAAATCCATTGACTTCAGTTTACTAGGGCTCCTTGGTGCCACAATTGGTCGAATGCTGCCTTGATGTCAAAGGCAGTCACTCTCACCTCACCTCTGGAATTCAGCTCTTTTGTCCATATTTGGACCAAGGCTGTAATAAGGTCTGGAGCTGAGTGGTCTTGGCAGACCTAAACTGAGCATCAGTGAGTACGTGCTGCTTGATAGCACTGTTAACGACTTCTTCCATCGGTTTATTGATGATTGGAAGTAGACTGATAGGGCAGTAATTGGCCGGGTTGGATTTGTCCTGCTTTTTGTGGACAGGACATATCTGGGCAATTTTCCACTTTGTCAGATAGATGCCAGTGTTGTAGCTGCACTGGAACAGCTTGGCTAGAGGTGCAGCTAGTTCTGGAGCACAGGTCTTCAATACTACAACCGGGATGTTGTCGGGGGTCATAGCCTTTGCTGTAGCCAGCGCACTCAGCCATTTCTTGATGTCACATGGAGTGAATCAAATTGGTTGAAGACTGGCATCTGTGATCCTGGGGACCTCAGGAGCAGGCTGTGAAGGATCATTCACTCGGCACTTCTGGCTAAAGATGGTTGCAAACGCTTCAGCCTTGTCTTTTGAACTCACATGCTGGGCTCCGCCATCATTGAGGATGGGATTACATAGGATTACATAAGATATACAGCACAGAAACAGGCCATTCGGCCCAACCAGTCCATGCCAACGTTTATGCTCCACTCGAGCCTCTTCCCGTCTTTCCTCATCTACCTCTATCAGCATAACCCTCTATTCCCTTCTCCCTCATATGCTTGTCTAGCCTCCCCTTAAATGCATCTATACTATTCGGTTCAACCACTCCCTGTGGTAGCAAGTTCCACATTCTCACCACTCTCTGGGTAAAGAAGTTTCTTCTGAATTCCGTATTTGATTTCTTGGTGACTATCTTCTATTGATGTCCTCTAGTTTTGCTCTTCCCCACAAGTGGAAACATTCTCTCTCTATCCACTCTATCAAAACCTTTCATGAATTTAAAGAGAAAAGAGACCCAGCCTGTTCATCCTTTCCTGATAAGTATACCCTTGCATTTCTGGTATTATCCTTATAAATCTTCTCTGCACCCTCTCCAGTGCCTCTATATTCTTTTTTATAATATGGTGACCAGAACTGTACGCAGTACTCCAAGTGTGGTCTAACCAAGGTTTGATACAGGTTTAGCATAACTTCACTACTTTTCAATTCTATCCCTCTAGAAATACACCCTAGTGCTTGGTTTGCTTTTTTTTATGGCTTTGTTAACCTGTGTTGATACTTTTAGTGATTTGTGTATTTGTACACAGAGATGGGGACATTCATGGAGCCACCTCCTTTCGTTAGTTGCTTAATTGTCCACCACCATTCATGACTGGATGTGACAAGACTGCAGAGCTTTGCTCTGGTCTGTTAGTTGTGGGATCGCTTAGCTCTGTCTATAGCATGTTTCGCCAGGTTGGCACCTCATTTTCAGGCATGCTTGGGGCAGCTCCCAGCATGCTTTCTACATTCCTCATTGAACCAGGGTTGGCCCCCTGGCTTTCTGGTAATGGTAGAGTAAGGGATATGCCAGGCCATGCAGTTACAGATTGTGGTGGAATACAATTCTGCTGCTGCCGATGGCACCTCATGGATGCCCAGTTTTGAGCTGCTAGATCTGTTCTGAATCTATCCCATTTAACATGATGCAGGATGTCCTCAGTGTGAAGATGGGACTTGATCTCCACAAGGTCTGTGCGGTGGTGACTCCTACCAATGCTCTTAAGGACAGACACATCTGCGACAGGTAGATTGATTAGGACGAGGTCAAGTAGGTTATTCTCTTGTGTTGGTTCTGTTATGTGAAGCCTTCTCCTGCAAGTAGATAGTAAATGGACAAATGTTGGGACGAGAAATATGAGAGAAGATGTGTGCCATCTAAGTGTGCAGTCCAGTCCTTACTTTATGTGAGTCTCTGAACTTGCGGGTAACTTATGCTGCCAGTATTTTGCTCTTTGCTACATTTCATGGGCCACAGATGAAAGCATATTGGCTTGGCAGCAATAGAGAGAGGGCAGCAAAAACATGGGCCTGGCTATACCGCTGGAACTCCTCTTGATTTATAAACTCAGTTCGGGCTGGACTCCATCCTAAATTTTAACGTTCCATGATCACATTGAGCCCCAGGACATTTAAAAGTGGATGGCAGATTTGTTCACTGGCTGGAATTAATAATGGCAGTGACCAGGCCAACACTGCAAGACCACAGGAAGCCTGTAATTAAATGATCTTCTGTCTCTCTCGCACACACACAACCATGATTGTTCTGACAGAGCCACATGGTTTTGGAAACTGCTTTTATGGGTCTGGAGGCATCCTCCTCTCCTTCTTCATGGCACGTCTGAGCTACAGTCCACTCTCCCTCTTTCTCTCTCAGGCAGTCATGTGAGATTAGTTAGAAATCGTGACATACAGCTTCCTGCCAGGAGGCAGGGCTACTGCTCAAGCTGCTGGTTTCTGACTATGTGAATGAGCTGAGCTGTCAGTGCACAAAGCAGCTGAATCCTGTGTGACTGAGAGGAAAGGACACAGACTTTTCTCACGAGGACTAGCATTGAACCGTTGCTTCTCCCTCATACAGGTCCTGCCAACAAATCTTAATTGTAAATGTTTTATAAAGACAGAAGCTGACAGGAATAATTGAGATTTCACTGAGGCTCCTGAGTGCTGAAGTAATTCTAACACAGGTAAGTGTAAATGACAGTGGCTGCATTTTTTGCTGTTGTTTTAATTTCCGCTCTGATGTAGCTCAGTGTGCTTTTATGAATTATATGCTTGCTCAGGTCACTGAGGCAGGTTTTGTCTGAGGTGCTTGTGGTGCTTATTGTTTCACTTTCTCGTTGAAGAATGAATCCCACTGCAGAAACTATTTGGCAAATACAGTCTGACACTTACAAGCAGTTCCTCTGGTTGTGGTACAACTCCGTGCAGTCCAAACTTAGCATTTGCATTTCTGTTTAGAAGGCAGAGATAAGGAGATTGTAGTTGTAGACTGAGCGGAGGCTCCTTAAGTTCTGCGTGATCTACATTGTATACACACTGGGCTGCTGATAGCACTGCATTTAGCAGGAGGGAGATCTTATCAGCCTGTTGAGTGAGGGAGATTACCAAGTCACTTATACATTATCTGGGCTGCTTGGTTTGATGAGACACACAGAAACTGATTCGAAGCTGGTTTAGTTAATGTCTCCCTTGTCATATATTCCTCAGTAAGAAATGTAGGAGCAAGTAATTCCAGTGCCAAAGGACCAAGTGTAAACCTGAGGGGCAGCACCTCACTGCCAGTACAGCAGAGCCAGAGGGCTGTTGGAGCTGGAGTCGCAGGTTTCTGCTTTTCACTGGTGTTGTATCTTTTTCATGCTACTGGTGGGGTTACCATCAGGACCCCTTTTTAAAGAGGGCAGTCTCATCAGCTGCATTAAGACTCTTTCTTTAAAGGGATTCCTATAGTCTCTGTCAGGATCATTTCATTTCTAATTTATATCTTGCACTTGTTACTGTCCTTAGGAGCCCCTGTGTCCCAGGGCCTTGTAAACACCCACAAGGCGCTGCTGTGGGTTGGCATGCCTTCAAGCTGCCATCTCTTTCTCTCTCTCGATCTCGTTCTCTCTCTCTCTGCTCAGATAATCCATCTCAGAGCAGAAGCACTCAGAAAGGACACCCATCCAGTCCACTTCAGTACAAGTCACCAATCTTCAGTAGCTGCAGCTGCTCAGTACCTGTGCTTATTCAGATCTTGAAGAGGGCTCACAATCAGACCAATTCAGAAGAACCTCTACCCTTTTACAGATTTTACTTGCTATAGTCCTGAAATGGTGTCACAGACAGCTGACTATGAAATCTGTCAGTCAGACAGTCTCCAGCATCCCACAGTTTCCCAGTTAGCGACTGAAGCAGATCGATTCACAGCAACAACTGATATTAAACGTACAAAAAGAACATTGAAAAACATTTTTTAAATGTTGGGGGCAGAGGAATGTACAAAAAAAGTGCTTTCAATTCGTTTAATATTCTTCAACCGGCAGTTGCTATCAGTCACTTAGTGCTGCCACAGCGATGACAGAATTAATTGGAATCCAAAACATCACACTCAGAGTTCAAAAAGTAAATGAATATCAGTTTAATCCCTGGCAAACCTTGGCTCAGAGTCATCAGAAAGAAAATAACACATCCATTCTAATCAGCAAACTTCTAAATGTAATGGGGGAAAAATTCAGTTGGTTTGCACCTCCCATTAGCGCCTTAAGAGGGCGCTAATGTGGCGCAAAGCAACTAGTGCCCGTGCGCGGCGATGTTTGCGCAGCTCACGAAATTGATGACATTTTGCGGCGGTGCTAAACTCTACCGCCACGATCACCTGCGCCCGCAAATCGTGACGTCAGTCGAGCGTGCAACGCCCTGGTAGTGCCTCGGACCGGATATTGAGTGGCGCCCCCTGTCTTACCGCCTGCCGCAATCAACGACAGGTTGAGGGGAGCGTTTTGCAGTCGGGAAGGGACTGGGTGAGTGCTATTTAAAGGCGACCGCTTCCTGCCTTTTTTTGTCGGTGAAATTTTTTCACCACGCATTCTGAGTGAGAGAGAGAGAGAGACTGCAGGAGATATTCAAAGCTGTGTTGAGGAGTTTTGGGTACTGAGCAGCACTTTGCAGGTTCTTTTTTATTTGATCTTCTTTGCATTGATTTAGAAGAGACTTTGGGGGCTACACTCTGAGCTCTTTCCCTGGGCCTCTCCATTGTTCTTTCCAACAGATTTGATGTACAGGTCTCTCCAGGCCTAGATTCAAGGCTGCAATGAGCAGGGTGTGGATGGAGAGCAAGATCGACTCTCCCCTTTAAGAACTAGCCGGCGCCATTGTGTCTGTGTTCCATTGCTGACTGACATCACATGAGCTTTGCCAGCGCTCTGAGTTAGCGCCTCGCTCCTCGGCCTTTGCGCCTTAAGACAGGTGTGAAGCGCCTGATTTCGTGTTCCAATCACCTCCAGGGGCGATAAAAGTCAAGTTTGCAGTCGGAGGCGATAATTAGCACCAGGCACTAAACTTTGTGCCCAGCCGATAATCGTGCCCCAAACGGGGCGATACCGAATTTCTCCCCCAATATCTTAAAAAGCTAGGAGCAGATTTAAATCCTGGCTTTAAATAAGGCCCTAAGCTCTGGAATTTACTCCCTGCACCTCTTGCCACTCCACCTCTCCTTTAAGACCCTCCTTAAAACCTACCTTTTTGACCAAGCTTTTGGTCACCTGCCCTAATGTTTGCTTCTTTGGCTCAGTGTCAATTTTTGTTTGATTACACTGCTGTGCAGTGCCTTGGGATGCTTTACAACGTTAAAGGTGCTAAATAAATGCAAGTTGTTGTTGTTAAAGCCTGGTTTTGAAGAAGTTGTGATTGTCGGTCATTTCTTGTTGATTTTAACTGAAATAAATCAGGGAAAATGCTGTTCACTCTGGGAAACTGTGCTATACATATGTTCAGTGAGCACTGTGGTCTCTTTATATCAAGCCAACCCTCACCATTCCATTCTTATCTGGGTTCATCTCCAGGAGCAGTGCGAAGGTCAGTTTTAAGGAGACAGGTTTTAAATGGCAGCATTTCTAGCGAAGAGATTCTTAGAATGTAAGAACATAAGAAACAGGAACAGGAGCAGGAGTAGGCCATACGGCCCTTCGAGCCTGCTCCTCCATTTAAGAAGATCATGGCTGATCTTTTACCTCAACACCACCTTCCCGCCCTATCCCCATATCCCCTTAGTATTCTTCTGTCACATTTGTAAGCTTCTTAATGGATAAATCAAAGCAGCAGGTTTTCAGCATTCTATGAATGAAGGGTGGGGGGTGTCACTGTTGAGGAGCAGCTCAAAGAGTTCTCCACAGTGCTGTGTGCTGTTTCAGCTCAAGACCACGCTGCTTGTTGGAAGTTGTCACCATCTGAGGTGCACAAACTTCATGAGAAAAAACTTGGATCTACTCGGTGACATCTCAATGGTTCCTGCAATCACAATTCAGTCCAAAGACAGTTAAGGGATCCTGCAGACAGAGGGGGTAGAAATTGGTCACTGTTGTGTCAATCCTTCACCCACAGCGAGTCTGTGTCAATCCTTCACCCACAGAGAGTCTGTGTCAATCCCTCACCCACAGAGAGTCTGTGTCAATCCTTCACCCACAGAGAGTCTGTGTCAATCCTTCATGGAACAGCCATGGGGACCAAATTCGCACCCCAATACGCCAACATCTTCATGCACAAGTTCGAGCAAGACTTCTTCACTGCACAGGACCTCCAGGCAACGCTGTACACCAGATACATTGACGACATTTTCTTCCTTTGGACCCATGGCGAAGGATCACTGAAAAGACTACACGATAACATAAACAAGTTCCATCCCACCATCAAACTCACCATGGACTACTCCTCAGAATCGGTTTCATTCCTGGACACACGAATCTCCATCAAAGACGGACACCTCAGCACTTCACTCTACCGCAAGCCCACGGACAACCTCACGATGCTCCACTTCTCCAGCTTCCACCCTAACCACGTTAAAGAAGCCATCCCCTATGGACAAGCCCTGCGAATACACAGGATCTGCTCAGACGAGGAGGAACGCGATGGACACCTACGGACGCTGAAAAACGCCCTCGTAAGAACGGGATATGACGCTCGACTCATCGATCGACAGTTCCGACGGGCCACAGCAAAAATCGCATAGACCTCCTCAGAAGGCAAACACGGGACACAACCAACAGGGTACCCTACGTCGTCCAGTACTTCCCCGGAGCGGAGAAACTACGCCATGTTCTTTGCAGCCTTCAACATGTCATCGATGACGACAAACACCTCGCTAAGGCCATCCCCACGCCTCCACTACTTGCCTTCAAACAGCCGCCTAACCTCAGAAGTACCATCGTTCGCAGCAAATTACCCAGCTTTCAGGATAACAGCGACCACGACACCACACAACCCTGCCACGGCAAACTCTGCAAGACATGCCAGATCATCAACACAGATACCATCATCACATGTGAGGACACTACCCACCAGGTACATGGTACATACTCATGTGACTCGGCCAACGTTGTCTACCTCATACGTTGCAGGAAAGAATGCACCGCGGCATGGTACATCGGCGAGACCATGCAGACACTGAGACAACGTATGAATGAGCACCGCGCAACAATCGCCAGGCAGGATTGTTACCTCCCAGTCGGGGAACACTTCAGCAGTCAAGGACATTCAGCCTCGGATCTGCGGGTAAGCGTTCTCCAAGGCGGCCTTAGGAATACACGACAACGCAAAATCATCGAGCAGAAACTGATAGCCAAGTTCCGCACTCATGAAGACGGTCTCAACCGGGATCTTGGGTTTATGTCACGATACATGACGTGATCCGGACTCGAGTCGTCGTTGGCTTGTTCACAGATGTGATTCCCAGTAAAAAAGTAAAAATTTTAAAGTTAATCGTTTTACATACAGACGGCAGCTTTTGACACGTTAGACCCCATGCGACTCCACCTCATTGTCTCAGTTGTATCTTGCTATGTCTTTGATGTGGTACCTTCCTGGCTGACCTGATTAACTTTATCACACCTCGGCAGATAAACAGTCAGGATGATTGAATTTAGTTGTCTGCAATTGTAAGTTACACATGCATTGTTCTCTATCTATATATGCTTTGACGATTCTGTATCTCCTCACTTCACCCGACGAAGGAGTTGTAACTCCGAAAGCTTGTGATTTAAAATAAAACTGTTGGACTATAACCTGGTGTTGTGCGACCTCTCAATCCTTCACCCACAGAGAGTCTGTGTCAATCCCTCACCCACAGAGAGTCTGTGTCAATCCCTCACCCACAGAGAGTCTGTGTCAATCCTGCACCCACAGAGAGTCTGTGTCAATCCTTCACCCACAGAGAGTCTGTGTCAATCCTTCACCCACAGAGAGTCTGTGTCAATCCCTCACCCACAGAGAGTCTGTGTCAATCCTTCACCCACAGAGAGTCTGTGTCAATCCCTCACCCACAGAGAGTCTGTGTCAATCCCTCACCCACAGAGAGTCTGTGTCAACCCTTCACCCACAGAGAGTCTGTGTCAATCCCTCACCCACAGAGAGTCTGCGTCAATCCCTCACCCACAGAGAGTCTGTGTCAATCCTTCACCCACAGGGAGTCTGTGTCAATCCCTCACCCACAGAGAGTCTGTGTCAATCCCTCACCCACAGGGAGTCTGTGTCAATCCCTCACCCACAGAGAGTCTGTGTCAATCCTTCACCCACAGGGAGTCTGTGTCAATCCCTCACCCACAGAGAGTCTGTGTCAATCCTTCACCCACAGAGAGTCTGTGTCAATCCCTCACCCACAGAGAGTCTGTGTCAATCCCTCACCCACAGAGAGTCTGTGTCAATCCTTCACCCACAGAGAGTCTGTGTCAATCCTTCACCCACAGAGAGTCTGTGTCAATCCTTCACCCACAGAGAGTCTGTGTCAATCCCTCACCCACAGAGAGTCTGTGTCAATCCTTCACCCACAGAGAGTCTGTGTTAGTCCCTCACCCACAGGGAGTCTGTGTCAATCCCTCACCCACAGAGAGTCTGTGTCAACCCTTCACCCACAGAGAGTCTGTGTCAATCCCTCACCCACAGAGAGTCTGTGTCAATCCCTCACCCACAGAGAGTCTGTGTCAATCCTTCACCCACAGGAGTCTGTGTCAATCCCTCACCCACAGAGAGTCTGTGTCAATCCCTCACCCACAGAGAGTCTGTGTCAATCCCTCACCCACAGAGAGTCTGTGTCAATCCTCACCCACAGAGAGTCTGTGTCAATCCTTCACCCACAGAGAGTCTGTGTCAATCCCTCACCCACAGAGAGTCTGTGCCAATCCCTCACCCACAGAGAGTCTGTGTCAATCCTTCACCCACAGGGAGTCTGTGTCAATCCCTCACCCACAGAGAGTCTGTGTCAATCCCTCACCCACAGAGAGTCTGTGTCAATCCCTCACCCACAGGGAGTCTGTGTCAATCCCTCACCCACAGAGAGTCTGTGTCAATCCCTCACCCACAGAGAGTCTGTGTCAATCCCTCACCCACAGAGAGTCTGTGTCAATCCTTCACCCACAGGGAGTCTGTGTCAATCCCTCACCCACAGAGAGTCTGTGTCAATCCCTCACCCACAGGGAGTCTGTGTCAATCCTTCACCCACAGAGAGTCTGTGTCAATCCCTCACCCACAGAGAGTCTGTGTCAACCCTTCACCCACAGAGAGTCTGTGTCAATCCCTCATCCACAGAGAGTCTGTGTCAATCCCTCACCCACAGAGAGTCTGTGTCAACCCTTCACCCACAGAGAGTCTGTGTCAATCCCTCATCCACAGAGAGTCTGTGTCAATCCCTCACCCACAGAGAGTCTGTGTCAATCCTTCACCCACAGAGAGTCTGTGTCAATCCCTCACCCACAGGGAGTCTGTGTCAATCCTTCACCCACAGGGAGTCTGTGTTAGTCCCTCACCCACAGAGAGTCTGTGTCAATCCCTCACCCACAGAGAGTCTGTGTCAACCCTTCACCCACAGAGAGTCTGTGTCAATCCCTCATCCACAGAGAGTCTGTGTCAATCCCTCACCCACAGAGAGTCTGTGTCAATCCTTCACCCACAGGGAGTCTGTGTCAATCCCTCACCCACAGAGAGTCTGTGTCAATCCTTCACCCACAGAGAGTCTGTGTCAATCCCTCACCCACAGAGAGTCTGTGTCAATCCTTCACCCACAGAGAGTCTGTGTCAATCCCTCACCCACAGAGAGTCTGTGTCAATCCCTCACCCACAGAGAGTCTGTGTCAATCCTTCACCCACAGAGAGTCTGTGTCAATCCTTCACCCACAGAGAGTCTGTGTCAATCCTTCACCCACAGAGAGTCTGTGTCAATCCCTCACCCACAGAGAGTCTGTGTCAATCCTTCACCCACAGAGAGTCTGTGTGAGTCCCTCACCCACAGAGAGTCTGTGTCAATCCCTCACCCACAGAGAGTCTGTGTCAACCCTTCACCCACAGAGAGTCTGTGTCAATCCCTCACCCACAGAGAGTCTGTGTCAATCCCTCACCCACAGAGAGTCTGTGTCAATCCTCACCCACAGGGAGTCTGTGTCAATCCCTCACCCACAGAGAGTCTGTGTCAATCCCTCACCCACAGGGAGTCTGTGTCAATCCCTCACCCACAGAGAGTCTGTGTCAATCCTTCACCCACAGAGAGTCTGTGTCAATCCCTCACCCACAGAGAGTCTGTGTCAATCCTTCACCCACAGAGAGTCTGTGTCAATCCCTCACCCACAGAGAGTCTGTGCCAATCCCTCACCCACAGAGAGTCTGTGTCAATCCTTCACCCACAGGGAGTCTGTGTCAATCCCTCACCCACAGAGAGTCTGTGTCAATCCTCACCCACAGAGAGTCTGTGTCAATCCCTCACCCACAGGGAGTCTGTGTCAATCCCTCACCCACAGAGAGTCTGTGTCAATCCCTCACCCACAGGGAGTCTGTGTCAATCCCTCACCCACAGAGAGTCTGTGTCAATCCTTCACCCACAGAGAGTCTGTGTCAACCCTTCACCCACAGAGAGTCTGTATCAATCCCTCACCCACAGAGAGTCTGTGTCAATCCCTCACCCACAGAGAGTCTGTGTCAATCCTTCACCCCAGGGAGTCTGTGTCAATCCCTCACCCACAGAGAGTCTGTGTCAATCCCTCACCCACAGGGAGTCTGTGTCAATCCCTCACCCACAGAGAGTCTGTGTCAATCCTTCACCCACAGAGAGTCTGTGTCAATCCTTCACCCACAGAGAGTCTGTGTCAATCCCTCACCCACAGGAGTCTGTGTCAATCCTCACCGTCCCTCACCCACAGAGAGTCTGTGTCAATCCCTCACCCACAGAGAGTCTGTGTCAACCCTTCACCCACAGAGAGTCTGTGTCAATCCCTCACCCACAGAGAGTCTGTGTCAATCCCTCACCCACAGGGAGTCTGTGTCAATCCCTCACCCACAGAGAGTCTGTGTCAATCCCTCACCCACAGGGAGTCTGTGTCAATCCCTCACCCACAGAGAGTCTGTGTCAATCCTTCACCCACAGGGAGTCTGTGTCAATCCCTCACCCACAGAGAGTCTGTGTCAATCCCTCACCCACAGGGAGTCTGTGTCAATCCCTCACCCACAGAGAGTCTGTGTCAATCCTTCACCCACAGAGAGTCTGTGTCAACCCTTCACCCACAGAGAGTCTGTATCAATCCCTCACCCACAGAGAGTCTGTGTCAATCCCTCACCCACAGAGAGTCTGTGTCAATCCTTCACCCACAGGGAGTCTGTGTCAATCCCTCACCCACAGAGAGTCTGTGTCAATCCCTCACCCACAGGGAGTCTGTGTCAATCCCTCACCCACAGGGAGTCTGTGTCAATCCTTCACCCACAGAGAGTCTGTGTCAATCCTTCACCCACAGAGAGTCTGTGTCAATCCCTCACCCACAGGGAGTCTGTCTCAATCCTTCACCCACAGGGAGTCTGTGTTAGTCCCTCACCCACAGAGAGTCTGTGTCAATCCCTCACCCACAGAGAGTCTGTGTCAACCCTTCACCCACAGAGAGTCTGTGTCAACCCTTCACCCACAGAGAGTCTGTGTCAATCCCTCACCCACAGAGAGTCTGTGTCAATCCCTCACCCACAGAGAGTCTGTGTCAATCCTTCGCCCACAGGGAGTCTGTGTCAATCCCTCACCCACAGAGAGTCTGTGTCAATCCCTCACCCACAGGGAGTCTGTGTCAATCCCTCACCCACAGAGAGTCTGTGTCAATCCTTCACCCACAGAGAGTCTGTGTCAATCCCTCACCCACAGAGAGTCTGTGTCAATCCTTCACCCACAGAGAGTCTGTGTCAATCCCTCACCCACAGAGAGTCTGTGCCAATCCCTCACCCACAGAGAGTCTGTGTCAATCCTTCACCCACAGGGAGTCTGTGTCAATCCCTCACCCACAGAGAGTCTGTGTCAATCCCTCACCCACAGAGAGTCTGTGTCAATCCCTCACCCACAGGGAGTCTGTGTCAATCCCTCACCCACAGAGAGTCTGTGTCAATCCCTCACCCACAGGGAGTCTGTGTCAATCCCTCACCCACAGAGAGTCTGTGTCAATCCTTCACCCACAGAGAGTCTGTGTCAACCCTTCACCCACAGAGAGTCTGTGTCAATCCCTCACCCACAGGGAGTCTGTGTCAATCCTTCACCCACAGAGAGTCTGTGTTAGTCCTTCACCCACAGAGAATCTGTGTCAATCCCTCACCCACAGGGAGTCTGTGTCAATCCTTCACCCACAGGGAGTCTGTGTCAATCCTTCACCCGGAGGATGTCTATATCAAACCTTCACCCACAGATTCTGCACCACCCACAGAAAGTCTCTACTGGCCTATCAGGGGAGTCGCACAACACCAGGTTATAGTCCAACAGATTTATTTAATTTTACAAGCTTTCGGAACAGTTCGCTCAGTCCGAAAGCTTGTAAAATTAAATAAATCTGTCTGACTATAACCTGGTGTTGTGCGACTTCTCATTTTTGTCCACCCCAGTCCAACGCCGGCATCTCCACATCAGGGGAGTGACAGGGGAGCAGGTTTCTCCAGTTCTAATTTCAACGATTGGAATGAATGCAAAGGGCATTGATATATTGGAATTCCATGTAATGGGAGTGAATGCAAAGGAAATTGAAATGCTAAACTTGTCGTAAATATACGGTTGTTGGCATTGGTTAGCCTCGCGAATAAACAGGAAGTCTGCTCAGCTACACAGTAAGTAACACTTACTCTGCTGAGTAAACAGGAGCTCTGTGCAGAGAGTAACACTTATCATGTCAAAAAGTAGTGACTTGTACCGTTCGATAGGCTGGGAAATTGGGCCCATTTGCGCCGGCCGTTCAGGTCAGTTTGGAAGAAAAAAAGGCATCCGCCTCGCTTCTGCCCACGTCCAGCACGGAAAGCGGCGGCCACCATTTAGGGCAGGTCTGCAGCGCTGCTGTTGCCTGCGCTTGCCCCAGATATTTAGATGAGCCAGATTTTGAAGTCAGTCGCTGAATTGACGCACGATCTGGTATTTTGGATGTCGCCGCTCCTATTAATGCCCTCTCCAAAGCACGCATGGCAGAACGTGTGTGCAGCAGTATGACGGACACCCTACTAGGGCTTCTTAAAGGGACACACACAACTTTCAGGTAAATTTAGATTTTTGCTTTTGTACTGGTTTCTTTACATTTTATTGGAGTAACGGCTTGGTGTAATTAAAAAATTGTTAAAGTGTGTAGGGAGAGCAGGGAGTGCTGCTGGACGTTTGCAAGACTTTGGCTCTGAGAGGAAGGCCTCTGAGAACACCACTTGCTCCCAGTCCTGGGGGCTCTTGTTGCAGTCCCCCTTGGGCTGCAGCAGGACATGGAGATAGGGCAGAGGCAGCAAAGGGGACAAGCTACTCACAGAGGGAAGAGGTGGGGGAAGAGGAAGAAGCAGAGGAGGAAAAAACAGAAGAGGAGGAAATGGAAGGAAGCAACCCAGACAGCCCTTTTCTGGCCAGGTCATCCGTGTTCGAATCATTCGCCTGTGGTACCAGTGAACACAACCCCAAATCCCCTTTCAAAGTTTGTCCCACACCTTACCTTCCCTCTGTTACTGACCATCACAGTGTCCTCTTGGCCACAATGCTGAAATAAAAGCCACCACAAAGCAAACTTTCCAATCCAACTTTATCCATATGTGCATCCAATATTGCATCAAAAAATCAACTAATCACCCTTATGCATTCCCTTAGTGAGTGTCTTGTGTGTGCCTTTGCCTATCCTAGTGTTCTTATGCAGTGTTACCCCAGTGGCTGCAGCATGGCTGGTGGAAGGCTGCTGACTTTCAGTGGGGGCACTGCAAATGCCCTTGCTGGTCGACCTTGAGGAGCTGCTGGCTGGGAGTGTCAAATCAAGTGACGGTGTTTCTTCTTCTTCTTCTTCACTCTCCTCTCCCTCTTCTTGGTCAACCACTTGATTTTTGGGTCTCTGAAATGATGAAGGCACAAGGGTAGGGTTGTGGTGAGGGAAGGGCAGAAAAGCAAGAGCTGCATGCTTACACCATGTGCAGCTTGTAAATCAGAAGATATTGTGGGATGAGGGGAAAGTGGGATGTGAGAAGGAGGATAATGTATGAGGATACCAGCACCTTGTATTCTTTCAGCCCTGCCGCTGGCCGAGGGCTGAGCCATGTCCCTGCCAAGAATGGCCAGCACCGTCTCCTCCAAGGGGGTGAAGTGAAACTAGGAATGTGACTCAGCATGGTTTTATGAAAGGGAAATCATGTTTGACAAATTTGCTAGAGTTCTTTGAGGATGTAATGAGTAGGGTGGATAAAGGGGAACCAGTAGATGTCGTGTACTTGGATTTCCAGAAGGCATTCGATAAGGTGCCACATAAAAGGTTACTGCGCAAGCTAAGAGCTCACGGGGTTGGGGGTAATATATTAGCATGGATAGAGGATTGGCTAACTAACAGAAAACAGAGAGTCGGGATAAATGGGTCATTTTCAGGTTGGCAAACTGTAACTAGTGGGGTGCCGCAGGGATCAGTGCTGGGCCTCAACTATTTACAAGCTATATTAATGACTTGGATGAAGGGACCGAGTGTAATGTAGCCAAATTTGCTGATGATACAAAGATAGGTGGAAAAGCAAATTGTGTGGAGAATGCAAAGAATCTCCAAAGGGATATAGATAGGTTAAGTGAGTGGGCAAAAATCTGGCAGATGGAGTTTAATGTGGGAAAATGCGAGGTTATCCACTTTGGTAGGAAAAATAAAAAAGCAAATTATTATTTAAATGGAGAGAGATTACAAAATGCTAAGGTACAGAGGGATCTGGGGGTCCTTGTACATGAATCACAAAAAGTAAGCATGCAAGTAATTAGGAAGGCAAATGGAGTGTTGGCCTTTATTGCAAAGGGAATGGAGTATAAAAGTAGGAAAGTCCTGTTACAACTGTTGGTGAGACCACACCTGGAGTACTGCGTACAGTTTTGTTCTCCTTATTTAAGGAAGGATATACTTGCATTGGAGGCAGTTCAGAGAAGGTTCACTAGGTTGATTCCGGAGATGAAGGGGTTGTCTTATGAGGAAAAGTTGAGCAGGTTGGGCCTATACTCATTGGAGTTTAGAAGAATGAGAGGGGATCTTATTGAAACATATAAGATTCTGAAGGGGCTTGACAGGGTAGATGCAGGGAGGATGTTTCCCCTCGTGGGGGAATCTAGAACTGGGGGGCATAATTTCAGAATAAGGGGCACCCTTTTAAATCGGAAATGAGGATGAATTTCTTCTCTCAGAGGGTCGTGAATCTTTGGAATTCTCTTTCCCAGAGGGCTGTGGAGGCTGCATCATTGAATATATTTAAGGTGGAGATAGACAGATTGTTGAACTATAAGGGAGTCAAGGCTTATGGGGAGCGGGCAGGGAAGTGGAGTTGAGGCCAAGATCAGATCAGCCGTGATCTTATTGAATGGTGGAGCAGGCTCGAGGGGCCAAATGGTCTACTCCTGCTCCTATGTCTACGTCTTATGTGAAGTGTGCCTCGTGTTTGGTGGAGATTGTTGGTAAGTGAGTGATGGGGGGAGTCGTGCATTGAACAGTGTGTGAGGCTAGTGATTCTAGTGATTCAGTTGGTCGGAGACAGCTTTTGAAGATGCATTCACTGAGCATGAACAGTTGTCTGATGTCATAAAACTTCTTTTGGCACTGGAGCCAGGTGATGGGATGACACTGCTGGCAGTGACCGCCTTGGCGATCTGGTCCTACATCCTTCTTTCTGGAGGGCCCCAGTGGGTAGAGGATCTCTCTTCCAGTGTTGACCCCCTGACAAAGCTTGAGTGCTGCATCTGAGATCCTGGGTGCCCTTTCCCTTGCCTGTTGAGCCATTTGTGTTAGTGCTGAAGCACTTTTACCATTTTTGATCAGCAGAAGGCAGCTCACCTTTAAGAGGTGCAGACTGCCTTTAAAAGGAGCAGGCTAGCTTTAAGTAAAGCTAGCCTCGCTCGAATAACACAAACTTCAGCCCCTGCTGAGTGCACAGCCTGTCAGCAGCACGTTCAGTGCTAGGCTGTGTGCTGCAATCATTATAATTAGCAGGCAGCACAAAGTTGACGTGCTGCCTGCGTTTTTTGAATGGGCATCGGCATATCTTGCATTGTGGTGCCCGCACACGTTTTTTAACGTTAGCCAATTTCTCAGCCACATTCATTGACCCTTACCCTGCTGAATAAACAGGAACTCTCTGCGGTTACACAATTGTTAATCCTTACCCTGCTGAATAAACAGGAACTCACTGCAGTTACACAATCGTTAATCCTTACCCTGCTGAATAAACAGGAACTCTCTGCAATTACACAGATTAACCCTTACCTTACTGAATAAACAGGAACTCTGTGCAGTTATACAATCATTTACCCTTACCCTGCTGAATAAACACGAACTCTGTACAATTGCACAGTCATTAATCCTTACCCTGCTGAATAAACAGGGACTCTGTGCAGTTACAGTCATTTACCCTTACTCTGCTGAATAAACAGGAACTCTGTACAGTTACAGTCATTAACCCTTACCCTGCTGAATAAACAGGAACTCTGTGCAGTTACACAGTCGTTAATCCTTACCTTGCTGAATAAACAGGAACATTTAGTGTAAAGGGGACTGAAACATGGTGGATCTGGGTTCTGCCTGTTTTCTCTACGCCTCCACCTGAAATTCCACCAGAACTGTCTGATTCACATTTCTACATTATCGAATTTTGCTTTGCAACGTTCACAGTGGAAATTTACAGAACATTGTTGTTGCGGATGGTCCATTGTGGAAGTATGTGAAGTTTAAAGCTGCACTGTGTATTCAGCAGTCAAATGCTTGCGTGCTGTTTAAAAGCAGGATGGAGTGAGTGAGCTGGAGTGGATGCAGCATGGCTTTAATCAAGTTGTGCTCACCAGCAATGCATTTCTGAGGGACTTCAGCAGCTTGTGTTCTTGCTCACGGATCTGACACCTTCCAAATTGCCTGTGCGGAGATCCTACTGTGAGGGACAAGGCAGGAATGTGTGGATTATCAGGTCCTATGCCTTTGCTTGTCAGTCATAAGAGCAGAGCAATTAAAAGGACTGCTTAAGAGGTAAAGGGGATTACTGTGTGAAAAGCAGATCTGTTGAAGGAAAATAGGGAGCAGGCTGAGAAATATTCTGTTGTTTGTTGTATGCAATGGTGTGGTGTCCAATTTTAAGAATGTATTACACTCAGTAGTTGTGACAGTGTTCATTAGCAAGCAGTCCTCTTAAGCTCATTTCTTAAATTAGGAGAGGAAGTTTTGCAGCACGTTTCATTACAAAATGAAAGGCAGTAGATTATTATGCAGAAGCCAAAAATTACACCAAAACATAGGGGTTTATTTTGGCCAAAGGGTGAAAACAGGCGCTAAATAGGTGCAGTGCTAATAAGACAGGCCTGATTGAAAGTCTGGATTTAGCAGACAATTTTGGTCCTAATTGCTGATTCCCATAGTTTGAACTTGCCTGGAGGCGCTAACCAGAAACCTATATGTTTAACACTCAGGTACTGATTACACGCAATTTCCGTGGAGCACTGTATATGTGGGCTCCTCGCACTCACTTCCACTGAAGGTGTGGGCACACAGCAGCACATTGCAGGATGCTCAGGGACCGAGGGAGAGGACACACAGGCTCTCGGACGTGGCGCTGGAGGCCCTGGTGGAGGAGGTTCAGAGGAGGAGCGATGTCCTGTACCCAGAGTGGAGGGGGGGAGGAGTCCACCTCGCCCTCCTGTCCCTCTCTGCTGCAGCAGCTGATGCTGCTCTGCCTGGCCTCATCTCCTCCTCCCATTCCTTGTCCAGATCAAGGGGGACCCCTAGCAGGATGCCCATGACCAAGCACTCCCTTTCGCCTGGTGACTCCTAGAAGGTGGAGTAGCACAGCACTTACTTTCTTTAGGTGAAGTCCTCAGAGAATTTCCGGAATAACTATTGCTCCAGTGTTGGTGAAGCTTTGACAAAGTGTCCCAGAAAATCTCCCGATGTGTTTCAGAAATCCTCTTCACCTCTCTAGCATCAAGTGAACATGAAATGGCGATGTCCCTTTAAGTAGCGCGTGAAATCCACATCAACGCCTTGTTCACTCCCAATCAGCTGGTCGCTGTTAGGAGAGGGCGTTAGGACAAGCGCTAGCCACCAAATTGCCATGCAGCTTCCTTAATGATTGCTAGCAGGCATTTTAAGTGGCAATCAGCCCTTTAACAAGCCTCCTAGTGCAGGTTTCAACTCCTTTACCAAGAATTCGTCTTGCCCTAAACGTGGGCTAAACCAGTGTTTCCACCCAAGACCCCAGCTTGGCCACCTCGGAGGGCGTTTAGCGTCTGAATACGCTGCCGAAAATCACCCCCATAATATTTTCACTGCACATATACAAATTAGTCAGGCTCTGTTCAGTGAACGCATAGGGTTAATTTTGAGAATTCGGCCCTGCTGCCAGATCTGTCAAGCAGTACAGAGATAAACGCAGTTTGTAGTGTTTATTTGTTTACAAAATCCACCTCCTGCACACCAGCTTCCATCTCCGTTCACTTAAACAGTTTTGCAGTCTAAATTCCCCTTTCATTTCAAACCTCTCTCACTTTGAGCAGAATTGTAACTTCGGTGCTGAGCTGTATTTCAACATACCAGCATCAGGGCAGTCAGAGGGGAAGAAAAGGGGGAAGGCGATGCCAGGTTGTGCTTGCAAAGGCAAGTCTAAAAATGGATTGCGAACATTTGGGATGGAAAACACCTGGGCTAGAAATTCCTCTCGGCGGTGGTGCAAAACGGGTGGTATCGGATCGGCCGCCCGTTACACTCAGCGTCTGATATTCAGTTCCATTGCAGTTAATGGAGCTGAATATCAAGCGCTGCGCACAATGGGCGGACTATCCGATACCGCCGGTGACGAATTTCTAGGCCAACAGGTCACATTGGCCCTGAAATTGCAGTCGGTGGTGTAACTAAGGAGTACAGCGCTGACCTCCGAACGCAATCCGCACTCACCTGGTGCGAAGCCCCAAGCGGAAAGTTGCTTTGAAAAGCTGCAGACTTGTGCGCAGCATAGTGGCCCACGGACCCCAGGGACGCACCGTGTGCATAAGCATATCTGGGATCACGCGGGCTGGTGCTCCTTTCACTCAGGCAATCAGGAAACAGAAATCACCGATGCCTGACATCAACCCGAACATACGGTGAATTTCAAAGGGGGTGTCACGGTGTACTAAGTACGCCGTCATACCGACAGCAAATTCTGGCCCATTATGAGTCTGCAGGAAGATGAACTGAGAGCTGGGGTTTCACAGGTGAGTCCATCCCACTGGAGAGCAGCAGAGAGATGGAGAGAGATACCTGGGAAAACCATCCACCCTCACTCCTCCCAAAGCCAAAGCTGTGCAAAGAAGCGAATCCACCGGCAGAAGCCGAGGGGAAGAAGACGATGGCGGGGTCGGGGGAAAGGGGCTGCTAGCAGTGTATGGAGGTGGTGGTGCAGGTAGTGCTGAAAGTGGGCCAGGTGGGACTCATCCTGGCACTGAGCCGGGAAAGGATGGGCCCTCTTGCTGTCTGCACACGCTTTCATTGGTTCGGGAGGCTGGTGACATCAGAGCGTACAGATCAGCTCAAGGTAATAACGGGATTTCATGAAAGAAACGCCTTTTGTGGAAGGGGGAGTTATTTTCCCAGCATGCATGGCAGCAGAGAGACCACTCCGACCCTGGGGGTGAAGTGTTGCAGCACTGGCCACTCCGACCCTGGGGGTGAAGTGTTGCAGCACTGGCCACTCCGACCCTGGGGGTGAAGTGTTGCAGCACTGGCCACTCCGACCCTGGGGGTGAAGTGTTGCAGCACTGGCCACTCCGACCCTGGGGGTGAAGTGTTGCAGCACTGGCCACTCCGACCCTGGGGTGAAGTGTTGCAGCACTGGCCACTATCTGTGCTGAAACTAGCGGCCAGTAAAAATTAACATTTGTTGCTAAATATCTTTTAAAATGCGAATGTCACATTGGCACAATACGATTTGTTCTTCGAGGTTGGGGTTTAAGCACATTGTTGGACAGGGTATGAAGGAGCTTTACTCTATGTCGAAACCTCCCCCAGGAGTGCTTGATGTGGCAGGGCAGAGGGAGCTATGCTCTGCATTTAGCCTGTGCAGAAACCGATCTGCGAGTATTCAACACAGATAAATGTGAGGAGTTACATTTTGGTAAGAAAAATAGGGAGGTCACACATTACTTGGAAAATAAGAATCTATATGGGGTAGAGGAGCAAAGGGATCTGGGAGTACAAATACACAAATCACTGAAAGTAGCGACACAGGTTAACAAGGCCATGAAAAAGCAAAGCAAGCACTAGGGTTTATTTCTAGAGGTATAGAATTGAAAAGTAGTAAAGTTATGCTAAACCTGTATCGAACCTTGGTCAGGCCACACTTGGAGTACTGCATACAATTCTGGTCACCACATTATAAAAAGGATATAGAGGCACTGGAGAAGCTGCAGAGAAGATTTACAAGGATGATACCAGAAATGCGAGGGTACACCTATCAGGAAAGGATGAACAAGCTGGGTCTCTTTTCTCTTGAAAAGAGAAGGCTGAGGGGTGACCTAATAGAGGTCTTTAAAATTATGAAAGGTTTTGATAGAGTGGATACAGAGAGAATGTTTCCACTTGTGGGGAAGAGTAAAACTAGAGGCCATCAATATAAGATTGTCACCAAGAAATCAAATAGGGAATTTAGAAGAAACTTCTTTACCCAGAGAGTGGTGAGAATGTGGAACTCGCTACAACAGGGAGTGGTTGAAGCGAATATTGTAGATGCATTTAAGGGGAGGCTAGATAAACATGTGAGGGAGAAGGGAATAGAGGGTTATGCTGTTAGAGTTAGAGCAGGAACGATGGGAGGAGTTTTGAGTGGAGCATAAATGCCGACATGGACTGGTTGGCCGAATGGCCTGTTTTTGTGCTGTATATCCTATGTATTCGGTGGGGTAGTGCAGAGGGCGTGTGACCCCACACCTGATGTGCTTCATGAAGAAGTAGAGAGCAAAAAAGTGGAAATGTTCTCCATTCTCCAGGACTGATTTCCCTCACCTTCATAAGTATAAAAGTTACAACAAAATAAAGTGGTTAGGATATAAACGCACTCTTCTCGCTGGCCAATCACTCTCCTGTATACATTATTATAATAAAATGCAGTCAACAAAAAAACTATTAACCCAACAAACACTGATTTCTGATCATGCTGTGGACCTGTCCTTCCCGTCCTCTCTCTCTATTCCCCTGTGGACCTGTCCTTCCCATTCTCTCTCTCTATACCCCTGTGGACCTGTCCTTCCCGTCCTCTCTCTCTATTCCCCTGTGGACCTGTCCTTCCCGTTCTCTCTCTCTATTCCCCTGTGGACCTGTCCTTCCCGTTCTCTCTCTCCATGCCCCTGTGGACCTGTCCTTCCCGTTCTCTCTCTCTATTCCCCTGTGGACCTGTCCTTCCCGTCCGCTCTCTATTCCCCTGTGGACCTGTTTTTCCCGTTCTCTCTCTCTATTCCCCTGTGGACCTGTCCTTCCCGTTCTCTCTCTCCATGCCCCTGTGGACCTGTCTTTCCCGTTCTCTCTCTCTATTCCCCTGTGGACCTGTCCTTCCCGTTCTCTCTCTCCATGCCCCTGTGGACCTGTCCTTCCCATTCTCTCTCTCTATTCCCCTGTGGACCTGTCCTTCCCGTCCGCTCTCTATTCCCCTGTGGACCTGTCCTTCCCGTCCTCTCTCTCTATTCCCCTGTGGACCTGTCCTTCCCATCCTCTCTCTCCATGCCCCTATTTCTCTTTACCCTTTCCCCAATCCCTAGTTGAAGCAGAGATTGGAGGTGTCTGTCCAGGGGTTTCCAGCGGTAACAGGGCCACTGTCAGACCACAAGATGTTTTTCTTGCTGCTTAAACCCATTTTTGACTCCAAGAAAAACAGTGGAATTGAATCTATCTGGAGGAGTCAACAGCTGGTTAGCTGCCTGTCTTTCTAGCCCTGGTGTTAAGGCCCAGCCACCCTACAGGGTCACCAAATACTTGGAGAATGTAAATCAGAAAGAAAATAAGCATTTCAAAATTGAGCGGAAGTGATACGACCGGAGAGAAAATGCTGTGACCATCACTTTGTCTGTTTACATGGTGTGACTGGTTAGAGCTTCTCTTTAAATTATAAAATTCCTTCAAGGCACGGTATCAATGTCTTTTTGTTTATTTGTAGGAATTTAGGGCCAAGTAAGCAAGAATCATATGGGAGTGCCATGTTTTGTGCGTTGGAGTAGGGAACTGTAAGCTGGTTAATGACTGAATTATGACTTCAGTAATTACCTTAATGCCAAACTGCAATTAAAACCTTGTTTATTGATTAAAAATAGACAGCTGCATTATTTATGCCTTCATTTGACTGTAAAGTACGTGTTTCACACACTTATGCTGATATATCAGACTCATGGCTTACCCAACCCTTACACAGTTGGGTACGAGCAGGCCCATGTTGACTTCTTGGTCAGATTTGTAAATGTCATTGTGGGCAGATACTCATGTTGTAAACCTATTCTGAGGACAGCACCTTTCTGGCTCAACTTGGTTAATGGCTTATTACCTCCACCGTGGATCATGTTTGTGACAACAACAGCAATAACTTGAATTTATATAACGCCTTTAACGTCGTAAAACATCCCAAGGTGCTTCACAGAAGTGTTATAAAACAAAATTTGACACCGAGCCACATAAGGAGATATTAGGACAGGTCAAAGAGGTAGGTTTTAAAGAACATTTTAAAGGAGGAGAGAGAGGTAGAGATGCGGAGAGTTTTAGGGAGGGAATTCCATAGCGTAGGGTCTAGACAGCTGAAGGCACGGTCACCAATGGTGGAGCGATTAAAATCGGGGATGCGCAAGAAACCAGAATTGGATGAACACAGATATCTCGGAAGGTTGATCTCGGAGGCAAAGATTAGAGAGATAGGGAAGGGCGAGGCCATCAAGGGATTTGAAAATAAGGATGACAATTTTAAAGTCGAGGCGTTACTGGACTGGGAACCAATGTAGGTCAGCGAGCACAGGAGTGATGGGTAAACAGGACTTGGTGCGAGTTAGGATACGGGCAGCAGAGTTTTGGATGAGCTCAAGGTTACGGAGGGTGCAAGGTTGGAGGCTGGCCAGGAGAGCATTGGAATAGTCGAGTCTATAGGTAACAAAGACAGGATACCTTGAAGCTCCAACATCCCATTTGGCACAGGATTCAGAATTGTTTCCAAATGGAATGAAGTTGTGTCTGGAAGTGTTATTATGTGCGGATACATGCCTTTCACCTCTGCGATCTGGGAGCAAATCCAATCTGGAAACAGGAGGGAGATGGTCTTCACCATCCAATGGACTGAGTGGCACATATCATCTCTAGGACACAGGTTCAAATCTACCCAATAAAGGAGAGGATAAATAATGCCTCCCTGATGAAGCACTGGGTAATTGAACATGCTACAACATTTGCCTTTCTCCTTTTGTAGCTGGATTCAAGTCCATGTCAGAGCGAGGGGACCAACATCTCCCCTGTCTGACAGGCTGGGGGGCAGATTATGTAAAAGCTCAATCCTTTGTCTCTGATGCAAATCTACATTACAGAGAACAAAAAAACATTTCCTTTTTGTGGTAGAGTCTCGCCGATACAGTGTGCAAGAATGTCATCCTTTCATCTTCTAATCTTGGATTCAAACCCAACCTGAGGGGGTGAGCAGCTGGCCTCTCTGATAATGACTAGGCATTGCAATGTGTTTCAGCATCTGTGATCTCAGTTCAAACATTCAGAGATAGTTGAGGTTTGAAGGTCTCTCTCTGATGGCTAATAAATGTCTTAAAATAAATAATCTTGAACAGTGTGAATCCAGTGCGTGATCTTCACTGAGGTCTAGGTTTAGTTGGCAGTAAAGTTTTGGGCAATGTTATAAATTTGAACATGAAAATAAATTTAATCTGGGCAAGGATTTATTTTTGTTATTCACCCTTCAATGAGATGTATTAATTGACTCACATGCCAAACTGCCTGTCTGTTCAATAGACATACAATAACTAAATAAATATACAAAGACCCATCACTCTGAAGTGGCAGGAGGGGGCTTACCCCCCGTGATCCCCTATATAGTGAGTTCCTGATCACAGCCAGACTGCCTAAAAGAGCTGCTGAGTAGACTTGCAGCACTTCACAACGAGAGAGCGATACATAAGTGAGGTGAATGAACCCACACCAGTTTCGTATTCCTCCGAGTGACTGAGCAATATTGGCATTGGCCTGGGAGAAGTCATCTGCCTCCCCTCTTCTCAGTCCAGGAAGAAGCTGTCGCTTGTGGGTGGGGGTGGACCCAAAGATGGCAGGGAAATAATTGAAATTCTTTGGCATCATGGTTACCCAAGTGTGGAGAGTTAAGTGGAGATGTGATAGTGAGAGGAGTAGACAGTCACCTCAGTAACCATATACATGAATCTTGAATGGTGAGCACGCTCCCAGGTACCAGGATAAAGATGCAGCAATTCTTGGAGAGGAAGGGAGATCAGCTGGAAGTTGAGGTTCATGTCAGAACAAATGACGTAGGAGAATAGGATTCAGGTCCTACAAAGTGAGTTCCAGGAGGTAGTCTCAAAAGCAGGATTTCAAAGACAGTAATCTCAAGATCACTACCACTCCCATGCATTAACCCAGACAGGAACAGCCAGGTTAGGGATTTAAATGTGTGGCTAGGGGTATGGTGTAGGAGGGAATGATTCAGATTCCTGGGGCATTGGGACCAGTTCCGGCCAGGAATGAGATGTATGGATGGGACAGTATTAGAAATGTTCTTATATTTGAATAAATGTTGCCACGATTATAATAAATTAACTATGATTTAGCAGGGAAGTATTGCAAGGCAATATTGCAGGAAGTATGTGAGGTACAGACTACATGCAATCATTTTATTATATTAATTATGGAGCCCTGCATCTATATGCGACAGCACTGAAATCATGACTGCTGCATCCCCACCCATTCACATAACAACATAAGAATTAGGAGTAGGAGTGGGCCATACGGCCCCTCGAGCCTGCGCCACCATTCAATAAGATCATGGCTGATCATCAACCTCAACTCCACTTTCCCGTCCAATCCCCATATCCCTTGATTCCCCTGGAGTACAAAAATCTATCGCTCTCAGCCTTGAATATACTCAAAGACTCGGCATGCACAGCCCTCTGGGGTAGAGAGTTCCAAAGATTCACAACCCTCTGAGTGAAGAAATTCCTCCTCATCTCGGTCTTAAATGGCCGACCCCTCACCATTTTACAGTTGACTTGTTTAGTGACACACTGAGTCAGTTCCAAAATCTGAGGTAGGTTTAGGCTTAGGAATGATGTGAATTGGAGGGTGATATGGATTGAAAGTGGTGCTGGAGTGATAATGCCATCAGAATGATGTGGATTGGGAGTGACACTGATTCAGAGTTTTGCCACATGACCTGTTTTTAATGTGGTTTGTATTTTTGATGTGTGTAAACAGTGATCATTGTTCTTTTCACCACATTACAGAATGAGTTAGCAGTGTATAGCAGCTGTGAACAAAAGCCAGTACTGCGGGGTTCATTATGTGTGGATTTATACTGCTGCCATGCTGCTTGTGAAGAGCTCCTGGAATTCCCTGTCCACCTAGTCAGGGCTCAAACCCATACCTGTTAGCTATCTAATGACCAACTGATGATTAACCTCATGGTGGGGAGGGGAGGGGTGGTTGTGTGGGTGGGTAGATAAGTCTCTTTATTACTGAGGTGCTTGTAAGATGATGTGCTTGGCAATGGAACTTCAAAACCAAACAAACCCTTCATGAAGGACCCAGTAATTCGATCCTGAGCAAGGGCTGAGTCGCAGTTGTCTAGTGTGCTGTTGATGATTATCCAGTCAGCTTGGCACAGTAATGGGATCTGGAGGGTAGGCCTGTTACTGGGGGTGGTATTCTTCCCACTCACCTCCACTATAACCTTGCAACCGAGTGCCCTAATCCTAGCTGGATAAGCAGTGGAAGCTTTCCTCTTATCTGCTCTGGTAAGTTACACAGTTTTAGCTGGTTAACCTCCAGCAGTGCCCCTGTGCACACTTGGAGGTCCCTAAGCTTTGGTTCTGCCAAATTGCACCTAAATTCACTGAACTTGCAATGTGTCACCTTGGGAGATAGTGTGCACTCCATGAAGGGCAGACAGAAACACTACAGGTGGCTGTAGAATTTTTAGTAACTTGAGTTGCCGTGTCTTATACATGACAATGGGTTTTTATTTGTGTCAGACATCTGGCTGGCCAAAAACAAATGGGGTCCATTGAGATGCTGATGAGTTTGAAATGCGCCGTGCTTGTGCTTGTAGATGACAGATTTAGAAGCCTCATGGTCCAGTTATGAGCACATGCCAATGCAACCAAACCTTGAGGACTTGAACGATAGCAAAATACTGCGGATGCTGGAAATCCGAAATAACAACAGAAAACGCTGGAAAAACTCAGCAGGCCAGGCAGCATCTGTGGAGAGAGAAACAGAGTTAACGTTTCAGGTCGAAGACCTTTCATCAGAACTGGAAAAAAGCAGGAAATGAAATAGATTTTAAAGCAAGTTTAGGGCTGGGAAAAGGGGGAGGGGATGAAAGAACAAAAGGGAAGGTCAGTGATAGGATAGAAAGCAGGAGAGATTAAGAGACATCGAGAGACATTAAGAGATATTCAAGGCAAGAGGAGGTGGAAATGGAACGGGTTGAGGAACAAAGGATGGCTCTAGATGAAGTGTGAATTGCGCTGGCAGAATGAAAGACAGCTGCCATGTGGGAGGGAAGAAAAAAAGGCCAAACAAAAGTGTGGATAAAAAAACTATATATATATATATTGTAGGGGCCGAGGTTATGATCTGAAATTGTTGAACTCAATGTTGAGTCCAGAGGGCTGTAAAGTGCCTAATCGAAAGATGAGGTGCTGTTCCTCGAGCTTACGCTGAGCTTCAGTGGAACAATGTAAGAGGCCGAGGACGGTGAGGTCTGAGTGGGAGTGGAGCGGTGAATTAAAGTGACAGGCGACCGGGAGCTCGGGGTCCCCCTTACGGACTGAGCGGAGGTGTTCCGCAAAGCGGTCACCCAATCTGCATTTGGTCTCCCCAATGTAGAGGACACCATAGTCCACGCTAGTTCACTCCTCTACCACCCCCAGCACCCCTTCCCCTTCGCCCGGCACCTTCCCGTGCAAGCGCAGAAGATGCAACACATGCCCTTATACCTCCCCCCTTCCCACTGTCCAGGACCCCAAACACCCCTTCCAGGTGAAACAGCGATTTACTTGTACTTCCTGCAATTTAGTATACTGTATTCGCTGCTCACGATGTGGTCTCCTCTACATTGGGGAGACCAAACGCAGATTGGGTGACCGCTTTGCAGAACACCTCCGTTCAGTCCGTAAGGGGGACCCCGAGCTCCCAGTCGCCTGTCACTTTAATTCACCGCTCCATTCCCACTCAGACCTCACCGTCCTCGGCCTCTTGCATTGTTCCACGGAAGCTCAACGTAAGCTCGAGGAACAGCACCTCATCTTTCGATTAGGCACTGTACAGCCCTCTGGACTCAATATAGAGTTCAACAATTTCAGATCATAACCCCGGCCCTGATCATATATATATATATTATTTTTTTTTAACCACACTTTTGTTTGGGCCCTTTTTTTCTTCCCTCCCACATGGCAGCTGTCCTTCATTCTGCCAGCGCAATTCACACTTCATCTAGAGCCATCCTTTGTTCCTTAACCTGTCCCATTTCCACCTCCTCTTGCCTTGAATATCTCTTAATGTCTCTCCATGTCTCTTAATCTCTCCTGCTTTCTATCCTATCACTGACCTTCCCTTTTGTTCTTTCATCCCCTCCCCCTTTTCCCAGCCCTAAACTTGCTTTAAAATCTATTTCATTTCCTGCTTTTTTCCAGTTCTGACGAAAAGTCTTCGACCTGAAACGTTAACTCTGTTTCTCTCTCCATGGATGCTGCCTGGCCTGCTGAGTTTTTCCAGCGTTTTCTGTTGTTACTTGAGGACTTGAATCCTGTTTTACCAAGGAGAATATTGGACATAAGAACTGCCTGAAAACAGACAGTACAGTGCAAATTAATCTGAATTACCAAATTAAGTCGTTCCAGCATGACCTTCTTATGGACTACTTGTTCCTTTTTGGAATTTAGTATTCATGTGAAAAGTTTGTAAATTGAATTTAAAGTTGTCTAATTTCTTGGTCTCCCTGAGGAGAGCACCCAGCTTCCACTCACTGTCCCTTCAGAAGGTTGTGGGTTCAAGTCCCACTCCAGAGAATTGAGCACGAAAATCTAGGCTGACACTCCACTGCAGTGCTGAGGGAGTGCTGTACTGTCGGAGGTGGCGTCTTTCGGATGAGACGTTAAACCGAGGCTCTGTCTGCTCTCTCAAGTGGACGTACAAGATCCCATGGCACTATTTCGAAGAAGAGCAGGGGAGTTATCCCCGGTGCCTTGGCCAATATTTATCCCTCAATCAACAGATTATCTGGTCATTATCACATTACTGTTTGTGGGAGCTTACTGTGCGCAAATTGGCTGCCGCGTTTCCCACATTACAACAGTGACTCCACTTCAAAAGTACTTCATTGGCTGTAAAGCACTTTGAGATGTCCGGTGGTCGAGAAAGGCGCTATAGAAATGCAAGTCTTTCTTTCCAGGGTACAAGTGAAGACTAGGGACTTGGCACTTCAAAAACTGTGGGGTAGAATCTCCCACCATAACCTCGGCCGGGGGTCAGGGGAAACCCTAGAGGAATGGCACAATTGTTTCTCCAGGGTTTCCCCTGATCTTCCAGCAAAGTTACACTAGGCGAGCAGGAGAACCCCCACAGAAATGCCACACATTCCTCTTTAAATGGGGCGATGAAAGTGAGATTCTTTGAAATGGATCCTAGTGGACTAGATGGGGAGATTGCCTTCCTGAGTCCTTATTGTTAACTTTTCTTGTTTTAAGAGGATCCCTCCTCAGTATCTGCTCAGTGCTTACCACTTTGCCTGGTAAAGCATTTTGAAGAGCATTATAGAAATGTAAGCTGCTGTCTAGATGGAGAAACTCCTGCTTGAAAAGAAATTCTGGTGAAAAGATGCACTTCTAAATACAGAGCAGACCTTTTCCAGTAATTCTGGAACATTCTGAATTCTTTTCAATTGATGATAGGCACAAACTCAATTCCCTTTCCTTCTTTCCTTCACAGAGACACAAAAGCAGCCTCTGAGACAGAAGACTAAATGTAGGATTGTCACCACAGGTGCTGAAAGGTACGTTAGAGATCTGCCTGGAAATGAAAAGCACACGATAACACAAAAAACATTTTGGCCAAAAAGCCTTTACCTTTCGCAGTGAGCAAAGCTCGACAAGATCTATCGATACTTGTACCATTCTTTAGAACTGTGCAGTTCCTTTCCATAGAAGGCATGAGAACACATTTTGAGTGGTTTACAGGTAATATCTGAACCTCAGGATTAAATTACAGGCTTATTGGTCACTCATTGTTTATAAATAACACATATTGTACTTCCAGTAAGTGAAGCATTAGTATTGACAGGCAAAATAATAACAAGAATTGCTGGAAACACTCGGCAGGTCAGGCAGCATGTGGAGAGATTTCACATGAGTTAGCTTTTTGTGTGTGGACTGGGTTTTGATGAAGGATCCACACCCGGAACATTGGGCCAGAATTTGCTGCAGCAGGGCATCTAACAGCGTCTGCCGTTAGTTAGACTTGTCCCCGCATCCTTCAGCTCAAAACAACTTTGCCCACTAAGTTGCTGAAAGTGCGAGCTGATAATGATGCAGCGAGGGAAACAGGGCATCTGGGACCTGAGTGGGCAACCAACAGGATATCTCCTGAACCAATGAGATTTAAAGATTGGGAAATAAACCGCAGAAGGACTGAGAAGGAGGGTGAATTAGAGTGGGTGAATTCAATGTCACATCTTCACACTGAGGACACTCTCCATCATGTTGTGTGGCACTACCACCGTGTTAAATGGGATAGATTCGGAACAGATCTAGCAGCTCAAAACTGGGCATCCATGATGCGCTGTGGGCCATCAGCAGCAGCAGAATTATATTCCACCACAATCTGTAACCTCATGGCCTGGCATATCCCTCACTCTACCATTGCCATCAAGCCAGGGGACCAACCCTGGTTCAATAAGGAGTGTAGAAGAGCATGCCAGCAGCAGCACCAGGCGTACCTAAAAATGAGGTGCCAACCTGGGGAAGCTGCAACACAGGACTACATGCATGCTAAACAGCAGAAGCAGCATGCTATAGACAGAGCTAAGCGATCCCACAATCAACAGATCAGATCAAAGCTCTGCAGTCCTGCCACATCCAGTCGTGAATGGTGGTGGGCCATTAAACAACTAATAGGAGGAGGAGGCTTCATGAATATCCCCATCCTCAATGATGGCGGAGCCTAGCACGTGAGTACAAAACACAAGGCTGAATCAAGTGCCAAGTGGATGATCCATATCGGCCTCCTCCTGAGGTCCCCACCATCACAGAAGCCAGTCTTCAGCCAATTTGATTCACTCCACGTGATATCAAGAAATGGCTGAGTGCACTGGACACAGTGCTATGAGTGCTATGGGTCCCGACAACATCCCAGCTATCGTGCTGAAGACTTGTGCTACAGAACTAGCTGCGCTTCCAGCCAAGCTGTTCCAGTACAGCAACAACTCTGGCATCTACCCGACAATGTGGAAAACTGCCCAGGCATGTCCTGTCTACAAAAAGCAGGACAAATCAAATCCGGCCAATTACTGTCCCATCAGTCTACTCTCAATCTTCAGCAAAGTGATGGAAGGCGTCATCGACAGTGCTATCAAGCGGCACTTACTCACCAATAACCTGTTCACCGATGCCCAGTTTGGGTTCCACCAGGACCACTCGGCTCCAGACCACATTACAGCCTTGGTCCAAACATGGACAAAAGAGCTGAATTCTAGAGGTGAGGTGAGAGCGACTGCCCTTAACATCGAGGCAGCAGTTGACCGAGTGTGGCATCAAGGAGCCCTAGTAAAATTGAAGTCAATGGGAATCAGGGGGGAAACTCTCCACTGGCTGGAGTCATACCGAGCACAAAGGAAGATGGTTATTGTTGTTGGAGGTCAATCATCTCAGCCCCAGCATATCACTGCAGGAGTTCCTCAGGGCAGTGTCCTAAGCCCAGGCATCTGCAGCTGCTTCATCAATGACCTTTCTTCCATCATAAGGTCAGAATTGGGGATGTTCGCTGATGATTGCACAGTGTTCAGTGCCATTCGCAACTCCTCAGATAATGAAGCAGTCGATGCCCGCATGCAGCAAGACCTGGATGACATTCAGGCTTGGGCTGATATGTGGCAAGTAACATTCGCACCACACAAGTGCCAGGCAATGACCATCTCCAACAAGCGAGAGTTCTAACAACACTCAAGAAGCTCGACACCATCCAGGACAAAGCAGCCCATTTGATTGGCACCCCCTTAAACATTCACTCCCTTCACCACCAGCGCACCGACAAGGCTGCTTCGGCAGCACCTCCCAAACCTACGCCCTCTACCACCTAGAAGGACAAGGGCAGCAGGCACATGGGAAACACCATCACCTGCAAGTTCCCCTCCAAGTTACACACCATCCTATATCGCCATTCCTTCATTATCGCTGGGTTAAAATTCTGGAACTCCCTCCCTAACAGGGTGTACCTTCACCACACGGACTGCAGCGGTTCAAGAAGTCGGCTCACCACCACCTTCTCAAGGGCAATTAGGGATGGGCAATAAATGCTGGCCTTGCCAGCGGCACCCACATCCCAGGAACTAATTAAAAAAAATCAGGTACAGAATGAGAAATAAAGAGAAAGAAAGAAAGATTGGATTAAGAGATTGAGAAAAAAGAGACAGGAAGGAAAAGTAAGAAAAAAGAAGTAAAATTTAATATTTGACATTTTTAAGATCTCCCTCAAAAATTCAAAACCTAAAAGAATGAGACTCCACACTTGTATAGGTTCATTTTCGATGCCAGAGAGGTTGCTTGGCAGTCATTAACACTTATCACATTGTTAAAAGGGTATATGCTTGTAACGCCAAGGCTCCACTTTCTGTGGCGAGATTAATGGGCAAATACAGCAAGTTCCTAAAAAACGGGGAAGCTAAGGGTGAAGCTAACGGCAGAGCGACGCAACTTGGACAGTAACTTTTGGATATTCACATTTAACCGCACATCTGCTCCTCGCCTGAATTTGCTGTACCATTTACCCATAAATAGCTGGGAGCACCAGTAGCCTTGCGTTAATTTGACAGCAAATTCTGGCCCATTAACTCATCTGTTCAGTCGACAGATACCGTCTGACCTGCTCAGTGTTTCCAGCATTTCCTGTGTTTGTTTCAGATTTCCAGCATCTGCAGTTTTTTTTTTGCTTTTTGTTTGGCATTATACTGGTAATATGGAAAACAAATCTGGAATAAAAAGCTGGTCTCAGTAATGGTGACCATGATGCGGCTGGATTGTCGTAAAAACTCAACTGGTTCACTAATGTACTTTAGGGAAGGAAGCCTGCCATCCTTACCCAGTCTGGCCTATATGTAACTCTTGTCCCACATCAATGTGATTGACTCTTAACTGCCCTCTGAATTAGCCTAGTGAGACATTCAGTTGTATCAAATCGCTAAACAGATTGTGGGAGCACCTTCACCACACGGACTGCAGCAGTTCAAGCAGAAGGCCCAGCACCACCTTCTCAGGGCAACTAGGGATGGGCACTTTCCGGGAACTAATAACAAAAAGGAGACTGGGATTAGAAATTGATATCAGCGCTGCAGAAAAATATAGTCAAGTGATTGATAGGAGAATATCGAAAGAGAGTCGTTTTGCAGTCGGGAAGAAAATTCGAGGATTATTGAACCCACACGGTTAATAAAAGGAACAGCAAGAAACTACAAAAGCTGGGCAGAGCAGGGAACAGCAATATTAGTGAGTGTTTGAGCTCCCCAAACTGCACACCTGTGTCCTGACCAGCTTATTCCTGTGCCAGGCCTTCTCACGTTAGTTCGCATGGTGATTCTTTTTGTAGGTGACCTTTGATCTGCTATGTTCAATGCTCCCCTCCAATGATGCAAAAAGTGATCCAAGACAGATCAATGCTGTGCGCATGCTTTACAGCTTACCTCCTAAGAGTGCAGCAGATGAACATTACACTGGGTCCTGGTATGAAGGAATGTATTCAGAGGTGGCTAGATTTGCCTTTGCACTACCGATGCTACCGAACTTCATCCTAATTTGCTTCCAAGTAGACTGCATTCACTCACTGACTTCTATCCCGATTTTATGAGAAAGTGCCCTTTGACCCCCTCACCGGGTTCCAGGACTGTGCAAACCCAATTTTGCTGGAACTGGGAAATTGGGGCTCTGGAATATGGAACCTTCACCAGTACTGGAAACTGTTAGGTTTAGCGAGGGACCGAACAGGACAAAGTGTTTGTTTTGTAAGAGACTGAGAGCTGGAAGTTAAGGCTCAGGACTCCTGTCACAGAGAGCTGATAATGGATTCAATGCTCGGCAGGGAATTCTCTGAAAAGCCGGAAAGGGGTGAAAATTGGTGGGCGATCTGCAACGATCATCTGAGTGAAGCAGTGAAAAGGCATTTAGTTTTGTTCAGGCTGATTCCAGTGTCCAGTTTTGATAAAAGGGTTATAACCAAAATGTTAAACTGCCGTTTCTCTTTACAGATGCTGTTTATTTCCAACAATCTCTGTTTTTATTTCACACAAATTATACATTGGTTAGCAGCAGCAAACAGTTAAATAAACTCACCAATCCTGCCACTCCTAATAGGGAGCCATGCTCAAAGAAAATAAGAACAGTGATCAGAGTATAGAATGTAGCTGCCTTTAGTCGCACTTCTTCAGTTTAGACAGAACCTGATTATGACAGGGCTGGATTCAGACTCAGGGGTCATGACTGCTAAACAGCAAAATGGAGGGCTCTTGTCCCTGAAAGGAAATTGAAGGGATTGAGTATTATTTTATTCTCTGAAGCTTTATTTCCATTCAGTTCTGACAAACCAGGTAAAGAATGGGTGATGGTGTGTTAGACAACACTGTCCTTTCACAAATAGAGCCTGGAATTCAAGTCCTGTCACACTAATGGGGATTAAACAAGTTTGTCTCACCTCTCCCCTTCCTGCTTTACTCTCTCACTCCGTGTCCCTCTCTCCCTCTCTGGGTGCAAAATCTCTCCTACCCTATTCATCAGTCTCGATTTCAGCAAATCGCATAATAATGAAGAGGGAAGCAATTCTAAGAACGCTGCAGCTGTGCTTCAGTTACTTACAAAACATAAGTGGTAGAATGAAACATCATGACCGCAGTTCTTTACTGTGCACCAGCGCAGTTCCATGGAGAATACTCTGGATCTTGCAATTTATGTATTTGGGTTGAATGTTCATTTAAATAAGTTTCTGGTGCATTGGAGGGGAACTTGAAAGAGCATTTAAATCTCCAGGGCAGTCACTGCAGTTTCTATTTAAAAGTTCAAATTATTTATGTAGAAAGAAAGAAAAATGGCATTTTTCAACAAGAAAGCAGCATTAGTTATAAAAGAGTCTCATTCTTAAATAAAATTAAAGCTTGAGTCCTGAACAAGGCAGTAACTTCGCTATTTATGCCGCTATCACGTGACCTTGGGACCTGCTGCTCCTAAATTGGGGGGGGGGGGGGGGATAAATCTATGCCAGCGCATTACTGGCGTAAATACAGAAAACTTGTCTTTGGCATGGGGGCGGGGCTATGCAAATGAGCAGCAGGGTGGGTCACTGGATGTATCTCGGAAGCTGTGCAAACGATCGAGAAAATTTGTGTGTAGTGATGTTTCAACGTAAACCCGTTATGTGCTAATTTCCTCAGCAAATGCGGTGCAACCTCGTACGCCATAGTTACACTGAAACGTTGCAGGAAATTCTGATCCAATGTGGTTACACCATCCTTTCAGTAATGGAACATGGGGTTCAAATCCCGTGTTGGCAGTTGGGATTGAGTCTCCTTCTCTTGTGACTATTGAATGAATTTGGCCTCAATCAGTTCCCAGTAGTTCTGGCTCCTCACTAACAAGCTGTCTTTACAGTTCATCATACTGGAGGAACTCTCCCTCCTTTCGAAAATGGGCAAGACTGAGTGACTAAAGCTTAAGGGGAATTATTTTCCTTCATTTTGGTTGCCATCCTTGCCTTTCCAAAGCTGTGGTTTATAATCTATCAAAGAAATGTTGTGCTTTGATGAAATTCTAATGTCTGATTAAAAAGCAAATGTACTTTGGCATGATATCTGTCATATTCCACAATCTGCATCTCTGCTGAGCTGTGATAGAGAATCAAAGGCAAAATAATGAAAAGAAAAACAACCGAAGTAAAGATCACTGTGCTTGGTGTGTGGTATTTCCATTGAGAGTTATCTGCAACTGTCGTTGGATCTGTCATCAAACTGGTTGACGGGCAAAATCTTACGGTGATTGATACTTCAATTCAGAAGAAAACTGCTCGAGACAAGTTTATTATTAGGGGCCAATAATGTGGTGCTGAGGCCCCGAATAATTGATATGGAGCCTGAGCCTGATCCATGCCTGATACGATGAGTGCAGAGAAATGCACACTCGGAGACTATGTACTCATTGTGAGCAAGGATCATTAGGGCCCCACTTTTCATACAGAGGCTCAAGGGCTGAATGGTCTACTCTTGTTCCTAAGTTAGACCCACTGGGTGGGACTGTGTTCATCTGTATAAGGCAATGTGTAGTGAAGCCATATTTAACAGGAACGAAGGGTTTCGACCTGAAACGTTAACTCTGTTTCTCTCTCCACGGATGTTGCCTGGCCTGCTGAGTTTTTCCAGCGTTTTCTGTTGTTGTTTTAACAGGAACGTGCTAGGTTGAATGTAGATCTGTGCTGAGTTAGCTGATCTCAGCTGCAGCAGAGGAAGTCGTGCTACAATTAGTCTCAGCATCCTCTGTTGAAGGAGGAGGAAAGTAACCAGGGTTCCAGATCTAACATGTTGCTATACAGGAACCCCTGCTATGATTGCATGTATGAACGCCTCGGCTGAGCTCTCATATCATCCACAGTTAAACAGCCAGTCACGCACTGCAAAGGCTGACAACTGAATGGAGACCACTTCGATGAGGTAGAGAGTGCAGGCACTGCATGTGAACCAGAATGCACCAGGGAGCCATCTGTGGGACTGTACTACTGCAATGAGATGTCTGTGGGACTGTACTACAGCAATGAGATGTCTGTGGGACTGTACTACTGCAATGAGATGTCTGTGGGACTGTACTACAGCAATGAGATGTCTGTGGGACTGTACTACTGCAATGAGATGTCTGTGGGACTGTACTACAGCAATGAGATGTCTGTGGGACTGTACTACTGCAATGAGTGGGCAAACCAAATTTGCAATAATAATGTGCAGGATGAGTTGATGGAATGTATACAAGCTAGTTTTCTAGATCAATATGTTGAGGAACCAACTAGGGAACAGGTTATTTTAGATCTAGTATTGTGCAATGAGAAAGGGCTAATTAATAACCTTGTAGTAAAGGGGCCTTTAGGGAAGAGTGATCACAATATGATAGAATTTTATATTGAGTTTGAAAGTGATTTAATTAAGTCCGAAACTAGGGTCGTGAGCTGTTTGTGGGACTGTACTACATCAATGAGCTGTGTGGCACTTTACTACATCAATGAGCTGTGTGTGGGACTGTACTACATCAATGAGCTGTGTGTGGGACTGTACTACATCAATGAGCTGTGTGTGGGACTGTACTACATCAATGAGCTGTGTGTGGGACTGTGCTACAACAATGTGCTGTGTGTGGGACTGTACTATAACAATGAGCTGTGTGGGACTTTACTACAACAATGAGCTGTGTGGGACTGTACTACAACAATGTGCTGTGTGTGGGACTGTACTATAACAATGAGCTGTGTGGGACTTTACTACAACAATGAGCTGTGTGTGGGACTGTACTACAACAATGAGCTGTGTGTGGGACTGTACGACAATAATGAGCTGTGTGTGGGACTGTACTACAGCAATGAGCTGTATGTGGGACTGTACTACAACAATGAGCTGTGTGGGACTGTACTACAACAATGAGCTGTGTGTGGGACTGTACTACATGAATGAGCTGTGTGTGGGACTGTACTACATCAATGAGCTGTGTGTGGGACTGTACTACATCAATGAGCTGTGTGTGGAACTGTACTATATCAATGAGCTGTGTGTGGGACTGTACTACATAAATGAGCTGTGTGTGGGACTGTACTACAACAATGAGCTGTGTGTGGGACTGTACTACAATAATGAGCTGTGCGTGGGACTGTACTACAACAATGAGCTGTGTGTGGGACTTTACCACAACAATGAGCTGTGTGTGGGACTGTACTACATCAATGAGCTGTGTGTGGGACTGTACTACATCAATGAGCTGTGTGTGGGACTGTACTACAACAATGGGATGTGTGGGACTGTACTATATCAATGAGCTGTGTGTGGGACTGTACTACATCAATGAGCTGTGTGTGGTACTGTACTACATCAATGAGTTGTGTGTGGGACTGTACTACAACAATGAGCTGTGTGTGGGACTGTACTACAACAATGAGCTGTGTGAGACTGTACTACATCAATGAGCTGTGTGTGGGACTGTACTACAACAATGAGCTGAGTGTGGGACTGTACTACATCAATGAGTTGTGTGTGGGACTGTACTACAACAATGAGCTGTGTGTGGGACTGTACTACATCAATGTGCTGTGTGTGGGACTGTACTACAACAATGAGCTGTGTGTGGGACTGTACTACATCAATGAGCTGTGTGTGGGACTGTACTACAACAATTAACCGTTGTGTGGGACTATACTACAACAATGAGTTGTGTGTGGGACTGTACTACAACAATGAGCTGTGTGTTGGATTGTACTACATGAATGAGCTGTGTGGGACATTACTACAACAATGAGCTGTGTGTGGGACTGTACTACATCGATGAGCTGTGTGTGGGACTGTACTACAACAATGAGTTGTGTGTGGGACTGTACTACATCAATGAGCTGTGTGTGGGACTGTAATACAACAATGAGCTGTGTGTGGGACTGTACTACAACAATGAGTTGTGTGTGGGACTGTACTACAACAATGAGCTGTGTGTTGGATTGTACTACATGAATGAGCTGTGTGGGACATTACTACAACAATGAGCTGTGTGTGGGACTGTACTACATCAATGAGCTGTGTGTGGGACTGTACTACAACAATGAGCTGTGTGTGGGACTGTACTACATCAATGAGCTGTGTGTGGGACTGTACTACATCAATGAGCTGTGTGTGGGACTGTACTACAACAACGAGCTGTGTGTGGGACTGTACTACAACAATGAGCGGTGTGTGGGATTGTACTACATCAATGAGCTGTGTGTGGGATTTACTACATCAATGAGCTGTGTGTGGGACTGTACTACATTAATGATCTGTGTGTGGGACTGTGCTACATCAATGAGCTGTGTGGGACTGTAGTACATCAATGAGCTGTGTGGGACTGTACTACATCAATGAGTTGTGTGTGGGACTGTACTACAACAATGAGCTGTGTGTGGGACTGTACTACAACAATGAGCTGTGTGTGGTACTGTACTACAACAATGAGCTGTGTGTGGGACTGTACTACAACAATGAGCTGTGTGTGGTACTGTACTACAAAAATGAGCTGTGTGTGGGACTTTACTACATCAATGAGCTGTGTGGGACTGTACTACAACAATGAGCAGTGTGTGGGACTTTACTACATCAATGAGCTGTGTGTGGGACTGTACTACATCAATCAGCTGTGTGTGGGACTGTACTACAACAATGAGCTGTGTGTGGGACTTTACTACATCAATCAGCTGTGTGTGGGACTGTACTACAACAATGAGCTGTGTGTGGGACTGTACTGCATCAATGAGCTGTGTGTGGGACTGTACTACAACAATGAGTTGCGTGTGGGACTTTACTACAACAATGAGCTGTGTGTGGGACTGTACTACAACAATGAGCTGTGTGTGGTACTGTACTCCAACAATGAGTTGCGTGTGGGACTTTACTACAACAATGAGTTGCGTGTGGGACTTTACGACAACAATGAGCTGTGTGTGGGACTGTACTACAACAAGGAGCTGTGTGTGGTACTGTACTACAAGAATGAGCTGTGTGTGGGACTTTACTACATCAATGAGCTGTGTGTGGGACTGTACTACATCAATCAGCTGTGAGTGGGACTGTACTACAACAATGAGCTGTGTGTGGGACTGTACTACATCAATGAGCTGTGTGTGGGACTGTACTACAACAATGAGTTACGTGTGGGACTTTACCACAACAATGAGCTGTGTGTGGGACTTTACTACATCAATGAGCTGTGTGTGGGACTGTACTACATCAATGATCTGTCTGTAGGTCTGTACTACAACAATGAGCTGTGTGTGGGACTGTACTACAACAATGAGCTGTGTGTGGGACTGTACTACAACAATGAGCTGTGTGTGGGATTTACTACATCAATGAGCTGTGTGTGGGACTGTACTACATCAATGATCTGTGTGTGGGATTTACTACATCAATGAGCTGTGTGTGGGACTGTATTACATCAATGATCTGTGTGTGGGACTGTACTACATCAATGATCTGTGTGTGGGACTGTACTACATCAATGAGCTGTGTGGGACTGTACTACATCAATGATCTGTGTGTGGGACTGTACTACATCAATGAGCTGTGTGGGACTGTACTACATCAATGAGTTGTGTGTGGGACTGTACTACATCAATGAGCTGTGTGTGGGACTTTACTACAACAATGAGCTGTGTGTGGGAATGTACTACAACAATGAGCTGTGTGTGGGACTGTACTACAACAATGTGCTGTTTGTGGGACTTTACTACAACAATGAGCTGTGTGTGGGACTGTACTACATCAATGAGCTGTGTGTGGGACTGTACTACAACAATGTGCTGTGTGTGGGACTGTACTACATCAATGAGCTGTGAGTGGGACTGTACTACAACAATGAGCTGTGTGTGGGACTGTACTACAACAATGAGCTGTGTGTGGGACTGTACTACATCAATGAGTTGTGTGTGGGACTGTACTACATCAATGAGCTGTGTGTGGGACTGTACTACAACAATGAGCTGTGTGTGGGACTGTACAACATCAATGAGCTGTGTGTGGGACTGTACTACAACAATGAGCTTTGTGTGGGACTGTACTACATCAATGAGTTGTGTGTGGGACTGTACTACATCAATGAGCTGTGTGGGACTGTACTACAACAATGAGCTGTGTGTGGGACTGGACTACAACAATGAGCTGTGTGTGGTACTGTACTACATCAATGAGCTGTGTGTGGGACTGTACAACATCAATGAGCTGTGTGTGGGACTGTACTACAACAATGAGCTTTGTGTGGGACTGTACTACATCAATGAGTTGTGTGTGGGACTGTACTACATCAATGAGCTGTGTGGGACTGTACTACAACAATGAGCTGTGTGTGGGACTGGACTACAACAATGAGCTGTGTGTGGTACTGTACTACATCAATGAGCTGTGTGTGGGACTTTACTGCATCAATGAGCTGTGTGTGGGACTGTACTACAACAATGAGCTGTGTGTGGGACTGTACTACATCAATGATCTGTGTGTGGGACTGTTCTACAGCAACCTGGCACTCACGGGATCACTAGGAGTGAATGCTACCAAGGGAGAAAGGAGAGCGACAAAAGGTGGGAAATATTCCGCTGCTCCCACAGCTGCATCACATTGAATTAAAATGTTCAACTTTGGATGTAATCAAAGTGGCTCCAAGGCACCAGACACTTGTGTCACATTCCGTACAATTAGATAACATTTAATTGAAATTTTTCTGTAATACAAGCAATAATTGCAGACAGACCTGGCGATAGACGGACTGCAGCTGTCAACTGGTGAGACTCTCAGTCCCCACCAAAGATTGAATAAAGCAGTAAAAGCAGCCAGATTAAAGCAGTTGGACCTGCAAGGACCAAGTCAGATCTAAACTGTTCACTTATGCTTATTGATTAATTTGTTTTGTCTCCACTCCAGCCCTTGACCTTCACTTTACATTGTAGTTGTGAACGTTGATGTTTAAATGGGCTTTAACTGAGATTGTAGAGAGCAGCTGCTTTATATTTGAGAAAATACCTGACAATGTAATCAGAGCCTATAAAAATTCTGACAGGACCGCAGACTCAGTGGCGGCTGTTCTGGGAGAGAAGTCAGGAAGAGTTTTTAAAGAAACAAGCCAATGGTTTTCCTATCATTTTTGTGTTGTCATCATGCCATTTGCAACTCAGAAAGACACTGAAGTTGGCCTTGAGCCATTTCAAAAAAGTTATTTGTATCAGGGCTATTTTCAGTAGGGAGGATATGGGGTCTCAAGGAAAATTTGAAAACCCCTCTCATCCCTACCGCGAAATCTCCTCACCTCCCTGCTTACACGCTGATATAGCAAAAGCTGACCAATAGCTTCAAAAAAGGTGACATAGACCCAAAAAGGCTGACAGCTCAAAGAACAACCCCAGTTATAAAACAAGTAGTGACACGGACTTTATAACGTAGGCTTTAGGTATGGTCAATATTCCTTACCTTGTATTGGGGGTAAAGATACCAGGAGAAAAGCCAAGTATTGAAATCATTGAACTGGTGATGCATACTGGTGGAGGGGAGAGGTCAGGGGCAGCGTAGGATCGCACAAATCCTGCATGGACCTCCAGCCAGTCAGAGCCCCGAGCCAGTCAGAGTCTCGAGCCAGTCAGAGTCTCGAGCCAGTCAGAGCCTCCAGCCAGTCAGAGCCTCGAGACAGTCAGAGTCTCGAGACAGTCAGAATCTCGAGACAGTCAGAATCTCGAGCCAGTCAGAGTCTCGAGCCAGTCAGAGTCTCGAGCCAGTCAGAGTCTCGAGCCAGTCAGAGCCTCGAGCCAGTCAGAGCCTCGAGACAGTCAGAGTCTCGAGACAGTCAGAATCTCGAGACAGTCAGAATCTCGAGCCAGTCAGAGTCTCGAGCCAGTCAGAGCCTCGAGACAGTCAGAGCCTCGAGCCAGTCAGAGCTTCGAGACAGTCAGAGTCTAGAGACAGTCAGAGTCTTGAGCCAGTCAGAGCCTCGAGACAGTCAGAGCTTCGAGACAGTCAGAGCTTCGAGACAGTCAGAGTCTAGAGACAGTCAGAGTCTCGAGCCAGTCAGAGCCTCGAGACAGTCAGAGTCTCGAGACAGTCAGAGTCTAGAGACAGTCAGAGCCTCGAGCCAGTCAGAGCCCCAAGCCAGAGACAGTCAGAGCCTCGAGACAGTCAGAGTCTCGAGACAGTCAGAGCCTCGAGACAGTCAGAGTCTCGAGCCAGTCAGAGCTTCGAGACAGTCAGAGCCTCGAGACAGTCAGAGCCCCGAGCCAGTCAGAGTCTCGAGACAGTCAGAGCTTCGAGACAGTCAGAGTCTCGAGCCAGTCAGAGCTTCGAGACAGTCAGAGCCTCGAGACAGTCAGAGCCTCGAGACAGTCAGAGCCTCGAGCCAGTCAGAGTCTCAAGCCAGTCAGAGCCTCGAGCCAATCAGAGACCCCGAGCCAATCAGAGACCCCGAGCCAATCAAAGACCCCGAGCCAGTCAGAGACCCCGAGCCAGTCAGAGCCTCGAGCCAATCAGGGACTCCGAGCCAATCAGAGACCCCGAGCCAGTCAGAGCCTCGAGCCAATCAGGGACCCCGAGCCAATCAGAGACCTCGAGCCAATCAGAGACCCCGAGCCAGTCAGGGACCCCGAGCCAATCAGAGACCTCGAGCCAATCAGAGACCCCGAGCCAATCAAAGACCCCGAGCCAATCAAAGACCCCGAGCCAATCAGAGACCCCGAGCCAGTCAGGGACCCTGAGCCAATCAGAGCCCCAGAGTCAGTCAGAGCCTCTGGACTGCCAGAGTCTCGAGCCAATCAAAGACCCCGAGCCAGTCAGAGCCCCAGAGCCAATCAGAGACCCCGAGCCAGTCAGAGCCCCAAGCCAATCAGAGACCCCGAGCCAGTCAGGGGCCTTGAGCCTGATCGCTCCTTCCTCTTTTTTAAATGATTTTCTGTAGTGATCTCTCTGTTCCTCACTAGCCTTACGGTTTATGTGCTGCCCGTTTCTCCTAAATCCAGCTATTTTGACTGGAATATACTCCGAGTTACTTAGAAAAATCACATGATTATTTTCACACCTGTTTGGCAGCCAGTTATTTACACCTCTTTTTCCTGGTGAACTCGTCTCCATTACCCGATACTGGGGAGGAGTCATAAAATATTACTTGTCTTTATGTTTGAAGCTGATCCTCACTTGCATGCCTTTGAAAGTCCCTGTGTGATTTCTCCCTATCTCATTAACCCTACGTGAATTACCACCATCATCCTGTTCCCTTCAACAGCCCTTGAAACCCTTCCGCTGTGTGCAAAGCCCTAGCTCCTGGGAAGCTACTCACTATCCAATTAATATTATCTTTGTCAAACTAATGACTTTTCTGAGCTCTAAATGCCTTCTGACTGTAATCTCCCTCTATCTCGTAGTCTTCTTTCTTGTAGCTTTTTAATCTCCTGTTCCTCTGCACCGTCTGTTGTGTGAGGGCCAGAGCCTGGTACCTGTTCATTTTAGGAACTTCCTCAGTAACTTCTCTGATCTTTTCTCTCTTCTTTAACCCAACACATATTATCAGGTTTTATTATTCTGCTCAACATTTACTTCTTTTTAATTTGGTGATCGTGTACTTGGTTAAATTGACTCTTTCCTCTGATTGCCTTGCCGTTCGGCAGACCCTTCCACTTCACTGACCAGCACTGACTTACCTATCAAGTCTGCTACTAGTCACACTAGAGTCCAGTACTAGTCACTCTAGAGTCCAGTACTAGTCACTCTAGAGTCCAGTACTAGTCACTCTAGAGTCCAGTACTAGTCACTCTAGAGTCCAGTACTAGTCACACTAGAGTCCAGTACTAGTCACTCTAGAGTCCAGTACTAGTCACTCTAGAGTCCAGTACTAGTCACTCTAGAGTCCAGTACTAGTCACACTAGAGTCCAGTACTAGTCACTCTAGAGTCCAGTACTAGTCACACTAGAGTCCAGTACTAGTCACTCTAGAGTCCAGTACTAGTCACACTAGAGTCCAGTACTAGTCACACTAGAGTCCAGTACTAGTCACTCTAGAGTCCAGTACTAGTCACTCTAGAGTCCAGTACTAGTCACACTAGAGTCCAGTACTAGTCACACTGGAGTCCAGTACTAGTCACACTAGAGTCCAGTACTAGTCACTCTAGAGTCCAGTACTAGTCACTCTAGAGTCCAGTACTAGTCACACTAGAGTCCAGTACTAGTCACTCTAGAGTCCAGTACTAGTCACACTGGAGTCCAGTACTAGTCACACTAGAGTCCAGTACTAGTCACTCTAGAGTCCAGTACTAGTCACACTGGAGTCCAGTACTAGTCACACTGGAGTCCAGTACTAGTCACTCTAGAGTCCAGTACTAGTCACACTGGAGTCCAGTACTAGTCACACTAGAGTCCAGTACTAGTCACTCTAGAGTCCAGTACTAGTCACTCTAGAGTCCAGTACTAGTCACACTGGAGTCCAGTACTAGTCACACTAGAGTCCAGTACTAGTCACTCTAGAGTCCAGTACTAGTCACACTGGAGTCCAGTACTAGTCACACTAGAGTCCAGTACTAGTCACTCTAGAGTCCAGTACTAGTCACACTGGAGTCCAGTACTAGTCACACTAGAGTCCAGTACTAGTCACTCTAGAGTCCAGTACTAGTCACTCTAGAGTCCAGTACTAGTCACACTAGAGTCCAGTACTAGTCACTCTAGAGTCCAGTACTAGTCACTCTGGAGTCCAGTACTAGTCACTCTAGAGTCCAGTACTAGTCACTCTAGAGTCCAGTACTAGTCACTCTAGAGTCCAGTACTAGTCACACTAGAGTCCAGTACTAGTCACTTTAGAGTCCAGTACTAGTCACACTGGAGTCCAGTACTAGTCACACTAGAGTCCAGTACTAGTCACTCTAGAGTCCAGTACTAGTCACTCTAGAGTCTAGTACTAGTCACTCTAGAGTCCAGTACTAGTCACTCTAGAGTCCAGTACTAGTCACACTAGAGTCCAGTACTAGTCACTCTAGAGTCCAGTACTAGTCACACTGGAGTCCAGTACTAGTCACACTAGAGTCCAGTACTAGTCACACTAGAGTCCAGTACTAGTCACTCTAGAGTCCAGTACTAGTCACACTAGAGTCCAGTACTAGTCACTCTAGAGTCCAGTACTAGTCACACTAGAGTCCAGTACTAGTCACACTAGAGTCCAGTACTAGTCACACTAGAGTCCAGTACTAGTCACTCTAGAGTCCAGTACTAGTCACACTAGAGTCCAGTACTAGTCACTCTAGAGTCCAGTACTAGTCACACTAGAGTCCAGTACTAGTCACACTAGAGTCCAGTACTAGTCACTCTAGAGTCCAGTACTAGTCACACTAGAGTCCAGTACTAGTCACTCTAGAGTCCAGTACTAGTCACACTGGAGTCCAGTACTAGTCACACTAGAGTCCAGTACTAGTCACTCTAGAGTCCAGTACTAGTCACTCTAGAGTCCAGTACTAGTCACTCTAGAGTCCAGTACTAGTCACACTAGAGTCCAGTACTAGTCACTCTAGAGTCCAGTACTAGTCACACTAGAGTCCAGTACTAGTCACACTAGAGTCCAGTACTAGTCACTCTAGAGTCCAGTACTAGTCACACTGGAGTCCAGTACTAGTCACTCTAGAGTCCAGTACTAGTCACTCTAGAGTCCAGTACTAGTCACTCTAGAGTCCAGTACTAGTCACACTAGAGTCCAGTACTAGTCACACTAGAGTCCAGTACTAGTCACACTAGAGTCCAGTACTAGTCACTCTAGAGTCCAGTACTAGTCACTCTAGAGTCCAGTACTAGTTACTGCTGTACCGTGTGTGTTACTGCCTCCTGTACCACACATGTTACCACGTGCTATAGCCATCTAAAGAAAAACAGGAACCACAACAGGGCAGCCTCACCTTACAGTCAACTCAACTTGTGGCAAATGATGAAATAATAAATTTCTTGTCTGCTCAATGTCAGCTGTCAGCCTGAATAAATGGGCCTGGTTTATTGAGACACTCTTAATTGGCTTTGCTTCAGGAGAATGAATGCTGAGCTGAACTGGCATGCTATTATCACTGAAATGACCACAGGCAGAACCAGTCAAATTGTGTGAGGTACAAATTGTGTAAGACACAATTTCACCACCGTCTGCTTTTGTGGTCCTTTACTTTTTGTAATTTTGGTTTTCCTTTCATCAGATTTTAATTTCAGTGTACATTGTACCATTAATGGTAAATTGCCACTGAAATAATTGTTGCAGATTATACTCTGAGATTTTGTCTGAAATCATACCACCCAAACATCTCTGCTTGATCTTGGTTGGAGATGAGACTCCTTCATCACAAATGACATCCTGTGTGACTGTGACCCTGGTAAACTATCCCTCCTCGTCCTTCTCGACCTTCCTGCAGCCTTTGACACGGTTGACCACTCCATCCTCCTCCAATGCCTCTCCTCTGCTGTCCAGCTGGGTGGGACTGCACTCGCCTGGTTCCATTCTTATCTATCTAATCGTAGCCAGAGAACCACCTGCAATGGCTTCTCTTCCCGCTCCCGCACCATTACCTCTGGTGTCCCCCAAGGATCTATCCTTGGCCCCCTCCTATTTCTCATCTATGTGCTACTCCTCGGCGACATCATCCGAAAACATAACGTCAGCTTCCACATGTACGCTGATGAAACCCAACGCTACCTTACCACACCACTCTCGACCCCTCCAGTGTCTCTGATTTGTGACACTGTTTGTCCGACATCCAGTACTGGATGAGCAGAAATTTCTTCCAACTAAATATTGGAAAGATTGAAGCCATTAGCCAGAATTTTCTGTACCTGGGCGGGTCAGATGTGGGCGGCCGGCGTGGCGGGTCGCGACCCCGTTGTTGCTTCTATCCCGCTGCAGAAATCGACTTTGCGCTAATGGAGCCTATTAAGCCCGCCCTGCGCATTACCTGGCCCTATTAAATGGTGCGGGTCTGATGATGCCACCGATGACGCGTTTTCAGCCAGGATATTATTTATAAGGGGCCGTGGCCACATTGCATTTGAAGGTTCATCTAGGAGTGTGCAGGCAGCGCACTGGAGATTTTCATTGCTCCAAACAGTTGGAGAGATGGCTTTACAGAGGCAGAGGGCTGCACTAAGATTCTCTGATGACCACCTCCATATGCTTGTGGAGGGAGTCGGAGCACGCAGCGAGGTCCTCTTCCCTTCCAAAAGTCACCCTCTAAAGATGTACCCATCCATTCCTTACATTCATTCCATCACTCTCACTCAACCTTCTCCTTCCCTCCTTGCAGGAGAAGCGAGCCCTAAATAAGAGGGAGAGGGAGAGAACTGGAGTTGGGTCTCCATCATTTGCCACCCTCACAACAGCAGAGGAGACTGCGTTGGAAGCAACGAGAATGGCCGAGCAGCTGGAGGTGGGAGACGGAGAGAGGGGGACATCTCAGCAACCTGGTGACAGAATTACATATCAGACAGCCACATGGCATACATCAGTCACTCATATGGGCACTGACATCAGCAGCCACTGAATGGTCATCATGGGCATAATGGTATCTACCCAATCTATAAATGACATATCTAACTCATCTCTTTACTCTCCCACAGGTCCATCAAGAGCCCCCCTCCCCCCCACCCCCCACTGTCCAGCCGGAAGAAGACAAATCCTCAGAGGAGCGTCCAGCCTCTGAGGGCACACCGTCACCAGACATAAGAGCACCCAGCACCAGCGCAGATACGCACACCTGGGTGGGTCCCACGCAAGATAGAGTAGTGTTGTCACCTGGTGTCTCACAACTCACAAGTGAGCAAGAGCAGCTGGTGGACAGCAGTGGAGAGTCCTTGCCGGAGGGCACAGGACTCTCCCAGCTCTGCTCAGCTGCATGTCGACCCTGTGCCTCAGGGGCCATCCAGAATGAGGGTGATCCTGGAGCTGCAGGAAGAAGTGCCGGAGGCTTTGACAGATTTTGTGAGCACGATGTCTGCAAATGTGCAGAGGATGGAGGAGTCCATCTCCAACATGAGCACCACCGTGTCGCAGGCGATGGTGACTGTAGAGCCTCCATGGAAAGAATGGCCACTTGCATGGAGCAGCTGGTGTGCCACCCACACGAGCACATGGCCTCTATGGAGAATCGATGGCAGAGGCTCATAGACCTCCAGCTCCTTGCTAGCCGCGTAGTGCGGGTGGCCCATGAGAAGGATGACGGTGAGACAGGACATGGAAGTGGGGGCTCCTCTCAAAGCGCTTACACTTCTCCCCCATTGCCACCCCCTCAGTCAGAGCCCCAGATGGCTTCCCGGATTGCAATGGTTGAGTCTGCCCTTGCACAGTCGCAGGAGGAGCAGACTTTGGCGGGACCATCACAGGCTCCAAAACCCATAGGACGTCTGCCAAGAGCATCTAAGCAGTTGCAGCAGGGAAGTGAGCAGGCTGCCTCTACCTCTGCTGAAGCCACAGGGGTAGCACCTCGTAGAAGCACACGGAAGAGAAAGATGACACACAAGTAGATTCACAAGGGTAGTCACTTGGGTGTTTTAGTCAACGTTAATGTCAAGTTTCCGTTAATGTGCTGTCAACCATAAAAATCTTTATTTTCACCACTTTCCGGTCTTGGAGAAATTTGTGTGCACCTTTGTAAGTGGCTTATTGAGTTGCAGTGAATGGTGAGACATAACGATACCTCCACCAATGGTGAAAGGCTTGGTCATTGTGGAGATGGTTTATGGTGTTGCACATCCTTACTCACACCAACTTACCTTGCACGTCCACCCATCCCTCGCTATCTACATTATCACATCCCCATCTCACTAGCCACCCCTCACACTCACCCTCATCCTGTTGCAATCATACCAACTAAGAGCACACAAGGGTAGGCACTTGGGTGTTTTATGCAATGTTCATGTAAAGTTTCTGTTAATGTGGTGTCAAACATTGAAACCTTTATTTTCAACACTTTACGTTCTTGGACAGATTTGTGTGCACCTTTAGAAGTAGCTTAGTGAGTTGGAGTGAATGGTGAGACATAACGGTACCTCCAGCAATAGTGGTCAGTGTGAAAGGAATGGCTTGGTCATTGTAGGGATGCTTTATGGTGTTGCTGTGGGGTGGTGCCAACCTGGTGCAGCATGTGGCAGCCATATGGGTGTACTGTGTAAAGTTAAGTAAATCTGGAAATGATGAGGCCATCCCTGTCCTCCTGGGCAGCAATGTGCTTGAGTGCTGGTGGGATCTGGCCCGCCGGTTCCTCCTGCTCCTGCTCCTCTTCTAGCTGATGCTCCTCCTCCTCCGCCTCCTCTGAAGAGGCTGTGCGCTCAGTGCCTTGCTCCTCATGCAGCGCTAATCTTCGCTGCTGCGCTATGTTGTGCAGGGCACAGCAGACCACAATGATTCTGGAGACCCTGACTGGTGCGTACTGAAGGGCTCCTTCAGATCTGTCAAGGCATCTGAAGTGCATTTTGAGCATGCCTATTGTCTGCTCTATGACACATCTGGTGAAGATCTAGCTTTCATTATATCTCTCCTCGGCCTCATTGCTTGGCCTCCTCAAGGGTGTCATGAGCCATGTCTTCAGTGGATAGCCTTTGTCTCCAAGCAGCTAGCCGGAAAGTTAACTTGGAGCTGAGGGAGGCTGGACTGGCGCAGGATGAAAGAGTCCTGGCAGCTACCAGGGAATTCGGCACACACATGAATGATGATCTTCCTATGGTTGCAGACCAGCTGCACATTGAGGGAGTGCAAGCCCTTGCAGTTGACAAAGACTCCTGGGTTATAATGGGGTGCCCTGATGGCCACATGTGTGCAGTCGATGATGCCCTGCGCCTATGGGAAGCCAGCCAGAGCGGCAAAGCCGAGCGTCCACTCAGTAACACTGGCTTCATCAGTGGCAAAGTTGATATAATTGGCTGACTTGTCAAACAGAGCATCGGGGACCTGTGTGATGCATCTGTGGGCGGCCGACTGCGAGATGCCGCAAATGTCTGCTGCAGATCTGTGGATGAAGAAGTTGAGGGCGCTGGTGACTTTGACAGCCACTGGTAAGGCTTGTCCACCCGCTCCTCTGGGCAGCAGGTCTTGCTCAAGCAATATGCAAATGTCTGCGATGACCTGGCGCGATAGCCTGAGCCTCCTTTGGCACTGCTGCTCAGTCATGTTGAGGAAGCTCATCCTCTGCCTGTATACCCTGTGTTGGGGGTATCGCCTCCGGTGTGGTGCAGCCCTGCCCTGATGCCCTCTGTCCTGTGCAGCATCAGGGCGTTGAGGAGAAGGTTGGTGGTGTCGTTGTTGGTGCTGCTGGTGTTAAGGCTCATCGTGGTCGGATTCTGAGGACCAAGGTGACACAGTATAAACGGCACCCATGCTGATGGAATAAATGGCAGGTCAAGTAGAGATCAGAGGAGCAAGCTATCAATGGTGTGATAGTTTGCAACAATGAGGTGAAACTGATTGAAACACTTGCAGCCTGTAGAAAGCTAAATGTGTGCTGGGAATGCAGTCAGCAACAGCTTCTGCCTGAGGAAAGTGATCAGCTGTGAGGAGGGAGCTTTTATAGTACATTTCATGCTGTCATCTAATCAGCTGGATCAATGGCCACTCAACTCCCGCCTCAGGCTGACAGATGTGGTTCCCAAGCTGTGTGAATCCCGTGGGCAGCCAGGGAAATTTGAAAGCCAGGCTGAAAAATGCTCTTAACGGTCTGACAAGTACCTGTTAATAATTTGAATTAGGTTGCCCGCCTCTGCCGGTCGGGTCGTTGCTGCACTTGCAAACGTGCCCGAGGGAAAGGCGCGTGGGGGCGGGATGACAGTGGGTTCCCGACCCGCTGCAACTTATTTCAAATTTCTAACCCGACTCGCCTCCAATCGCGCCTGCACGCACCCCAGAAAATTACGGCCATTGTCTTTCGTCCCCGCCACAAACTCTGCTGCCTAGCCAGCAATCCATCCCTCTCCCTGGCAACTGTCTGAGGCTGAACCAGACTGTTCGCAACCTTGGTGTCGTATTTGACCACGAGGTGAGCTTCCGACCACACATCCGCTCCATCATCAAGACCGTCTATTTCTACCTCCAGAACATCGCCCGATTCTGCCCCTGCCTCAGTTCATCTGCTGCTGAAACCTTCATCCATGCCTTGTTACCTCTCGACTTGACCATCCAATGCTCTCCTGACCGGCCTCCCATCTTCCACCCTCCATAAACTTGAGCTCATCCAAAACTCGGCTGCCCGTGTCCTAACTCACACCAAGTCCCGTTCACCCATCACCCTTGTGTTCACTGACCTACATTGACTCCCAGTTCAGCAATGCCCTGATTTTAAAATTCTTATCCTTGTTTTCAAATCCCTCCATGGCTTTGCCCCTCCCCATTTCTGTAACCTTCTCCAGCCCTGCAACCCTCTGAGATCTCTGCACTTCTTCAATTCCGGCCTCTTGAGCATCTCTGATTTTAATTGCTCCACCATTGCAGCTGTGCCTTCAGCTGCCTAGGCCCTAAGCTCTGAAATTTCCTTCCTAAACCTTTCCATCTCTCTACCTCACTCTCCTCCTTTAAGACGCTTCTGAAAACCTACCACTTTGACCACGCTTTTTGTCATCTGTCCTACTATTTCGATACGTGACTCGGTGTCAAATTTTGTTTGATAACGCTCCTGTGAAGCGCCTTGGGATGTTTTACTATGTTAAAGGCGCTATATAAATACAAGTAGTTGTTGCTGTTGTTGTTGGTATTGTATAAATCAAACACAGCAAAATGTTGGAAGTATATAAAGAAAAGTTGAAAGTGAGAAAAAGTGAGAGTTGATGTAATTGGGGCACCAATGGGATCTGCCAGCAAGTAGTTCCCTACATAGTCCCTGATTTCAGGGCAAACTAGCATGGAGAGCTACTCAGCAGAGTTCAGGAAGAGGGGAATGGGAGGAACAGGCACCTCAGGACTGCTATCAAGCATCTGCTGGTAGCTAGCTGTAGTGCCTCAGTGACATGCCACTGGAGGTCCATCTGTTCCATCCATCTGGTCACTACTCTGCCCGAAGCGGGCCTAATAAATACATGTAAATTAGGGTCAAATGATGCTGTCAAGGCTCTGATGTCATTTTGGTTACTATCCGGCATTGCTACCGCTAGTTTCTCAATCCCCCCCCCCCCACAAACCATGGGTGGAACAAGTCGAGAGGCGGCTATTGTGAGTGGTATTTGAAGGGATCCTTAGCTGCTCTCAGGTGAACATAGAAACATAGGAGGAGGCATTCAGACCCTTGAAACACTGGAAAGTTTTTAGGAGATACTTTGCTTGTATTACATTGTGATTATTGGCTACTGAGACCATTTCAAAGTGCTTGCAGTGCAAGTGGGCAAGTGGAGCTGTACCCAGCCTATCACCCATACAATCTGCACTCTACACCAAAACTGACCACTCCGTTTCTCAACCTGAACTTTAACCCCACTTGACATCACGTCAATGGCCAGCTTCACTCTATTAATGAATTATTTATCCCGATAAATACTTACCTCTGGATATGATCCGGGTACCTTGTGATCCAAGTGGGGTATTTCTTGGCACACTCGTATGTTTATTACAGTTCAGCCTTTGAGAAATTTGGAGGTGCTTCTTCAGAGTGAGGGTGAGAAACCAAACTGTTTCTTATTCCTCTCCTAAGTGCCACCTCGAGAAGTCAATCAGAATTGAGCATTGTAAAAAGTAAGTGCATTTTATGAGGTTGTTATTTGCAGATATGTGTTTTTTATTCTTTACTTGTCTTTTATTTATCATAAGATTTTGATATTCCACATCACAAAAAGAAACCTCATGCAATTTAATAAAATCAAGACATCAAAATTCACACAAAGGAACGTCAGCCTGCTGTACTTAAAGGGAAAACTGCAATCAATATCTTATTCAGGTTGCCAGGCAACTAAGAATGCACGAAAACAGCCAGCATAAATATTCACATTATACAATTCACCGCACAGTGTGTCTCCAGTCTGGGAAAGCTGACAAGTAGAGGTGGCTCCCCACAGGGATGGAACAAAAGTGGGAGAAAGAAATGGTCCCTCATACCTCAAAGCACTTGGTTGTACAACGGCATTAGCAGATGCCCTGAGGTAGGTTAGCTGATGGGCTGCTCATTGTAGGAAGGATGTGTGTTGTGTGCTGTGAGAAGGGGGAGAGGAATCATTAAAGGTGGGGGGAAGTTGCTCATCAGAGCGATGTTGTTGTAGGGAGCCAGTGATCAGAGGCTAGGTCATCACCCCTGCACACAAACAAACCACGAAACATTCCAGGAGGAGAATGCCAGGACACCCCGCTCTGCATCTCCTACTGGATGGCTGCTGAAGTTGGAAGAAAGCTCCTTCTTGTCCACTTGTTTGCCCCAACATTCAGCGGGTTGTGTGGCACGTGGGAATGCATTGTGAGAAGACACAGGGAGTAAAATAACAGCAATATCTTTCAAAAGGACAGAGGGTGGGTAAACCTGGCTCCAAATTTCCAGTTGACAGCAGTTCAGATGGAGGAGATGGATTACTGGAGTTTGTAACAGAGGAAATGGTCAGATTAGCACCACAGCCATCATCAGAAAAAGGCAGAAAGATCATTTAAAACAACGATCTTACGCACCCTGGGGTATAGAAGCTGCTTTCAAAATTGGATTATTGATGCCTCTGCATTATGTAACTGTATTCTGCTAAAATACGATAACTGTATGTCCTGATGGAAATTAAACTGTCCCTTTTTCAAACTGTTTAAGCCTCACCCAATTGTACCGATTTCAAAATGTTCAGCCTTCCAAGCAATTATTGTCCACAGAAAATGTCGCCAGTAAGGAGTCAAAGATGGGGAAGTAAACTTAACAACATAGGAACTGGATTAGACCATTCAGCCCCCCGAGCCTGTTCCGTCATTGGATTAGATCATGGCTGACCTGTACCTCAACTCCATTTACCCATTTTAGTTACATATCCTTTGATACCCTTGCCTAAAAAAAATCTATCAATCTCAGTCTTGAAAATTCCAATTAACCCAGCATCCACAGTCTTTTAGGGAACTGAGTTCCCGATTTCCACAAGCCTTTGTGTGAAAGAATGCTCCCTAATTGCACTCCTAAATAGCCTAGCTCTAATTTTAAGATGGTTCCCCTGGTTCTGTATTCCCCCACGAGAGGAAATTGTTTCTCTGTATCTACACTATCGAATCCCTTTATCATTTTAAAGACTTAGATTAGATCACCCCACATCCCTTCTAATCTCAAAAAGAATACAAGCCATGTTTATGCAACCTGTCCTCATAATTTAATTCTTTAAGCCCTGGTATCATTCAGGTGAATCTGTGCTGCACCCCCGATAAGACCAATATTTCCTTCCTGAGGTTCAGTGCCCAAAACTGAATGCAGCACTCCAGATGAGATCTGACCAAGGCTCTAAACAACTGTAGCATAACTTCCTCCCCTTTGAATTTCAGCCACTTGAAATAAAGGCCGACATTAGCCTTTTTGATTGCTTTAAGTACAGGTGCAACAGCTTTTAGTGATTTCCGCACATGGACACCCAAATCCCTTTTGCTCCTCTGCAGTTCCTTGTCTCTCACCATTTAGAAAAGATTCTGATTTGTCTTTCTTGGATCCAAAGTGGATAACCTCACACTTCCCCACATCGAACTCCATTCGCCACAGTTTTGCCCACTCACTTAATCTATCAATATGTCTTTGCAACTCCTTGCTCCCATCTGCACAACTTACTGTGGCACCCACCTTAGTGTTGTCTGCAAATTTGGATATACAGCTCTCTCTCCCTTCATCCAAGTTATTGATATATATGGTGAAAAGCTGAGGCCCCGGTACAGATCCCTGGGGAACACCACTTGCCACATTCCACCAATCAGGGTGCATTCCCTTATCCCTGCTCTCTGTCTGCGACCACACAACCTATTACCAACCCACGTCACAAGGCTACCTCCAATTCCGTGTGCTTTTATTTTGGCTAATAATCTCTTGTGTGGAAACTTAGCAAATGCCTACTGGAAGCCCATATAGGAAACATCCATAGACACTCCTCTTACCTCCATGATAGTGACCTCTTCAAAAAATTCAACTCAATTAGTCAGACATGACCTACCCTTCACAAATCCATGCTGACTCCCTTTGGTCAGCTCCTACTTATCCAAGAGCTCAGTCACTCTGTCCCTGATGATAGCCTCCAGTAACTTCCCCACAACAGATGTTAAACTGATGGGTCTGTAGTTTTCTGGTTTCTCCCTCCCTCCTTTCTTAAATAATGGAGTGATACTTGCAATTTTCCAAACCAAAGGCATAATTCCTGAGTCTAGAGAGCATTGGAAAATTAGGACTAATGCATTTGCAATTTCCTCATTTTTTTTAATACTCTGGGATGCAAACCATCAGGTCCTTGAGATTTGTCTATCTTAAGTCTCATTGTTTTCTCCATTACCATGTTTTTACTTATATTGAATTTAGTTTCCCTTGTATTGCTCTACTGTGAAAACAGTTACAAATCTTCATTTAACAAGTCTTCAATTTCCTTATTGTCCATTATAGTCTCTCATGCATCTGCCTTTAATGAGCTCACATTCCTCCTTACCACTCTCTTTCTCTTAATATATTTATAAGAACATTTACTGTTAACATTGATATTCCTTGCAAGTTTTTTGTGCTCCTTTTTGCTGCTCTTAGTACTTTCTTTGTCTCCCTTTGTTGCTTTTTATAACTCTGCCAGTCTGCTGGATTTCCACTTTATATTGTATCTTACCTCATTTGTTGACCATGCTTGCCTAACTACACAAGTGGAGCCTTTTCCTATTAGGGGTATGTACTGGTTTTGTATTGTACCAAATTCTTCTTTGAATACCTCCCACTGTTTGTATACAGGTTTATTCATTAACAGTTCAGCCCAGTTTACTGTGGTTAATTCATCTCGCATCCCTTTGAAATTTGCCGTACTTAAATTTAGAACCTTATTTTGTGACCCTCCCTTCTCCCTCTCAAAATTAATATCAAATTAAATCATATTCTGGTCACTACTCACAACAGATTGTTCACTATTTCTGGTTTGTTACTCATCACTAAATCTAAAATGGCCTGTTCCCTTGTTAGTTCTAAAACATATTGGGGTAATTTTCACTTTGTGAGACAGTGTTAAATGGGTGATAACAAATCGGCTGCCCGTTTTACATCTCTTCTGATTGTTATTTCAATAACAATTGGCTGCCGATTCGCTATCACCTGTTTTACACTATCGCACAATGTCAAAATTACCCACTAATACAAAAGCAAAATACTGCGGATGCTGGAAATCTGAAATAAAAACAGAAAACGCTGTAAATACTCAGCAGGTCAGGCAACATCTGTGGAGAGAGAAACAGAGTTAATGGCCCAGAAATTAGGCTCCCTGGCTTCCCGCGGGTGCAAGGATCCCGTGCGCAGCTACCTACCGCGCCTGCCGTTGACCTCTGGGCCCACGGGGACTTCAGCTCCTGGGCCTGCTCCAACTGCCGGCGCGCAGTGCTTGCGTGTCCCAGGGGCGCAGTTAGTGCGATGCGTCCCCTGGGATCACGTGGGCCAATGGCAGCAGACCATCTTTCATTCATAGATTTGACAGGAAGACCTGTCAAATCTATGAATTGAAATCGGCCCCAAAACAACACCTAAACTTCAAATAATTAAAAAAAAAACATCACATTTTTAAAATAACTATAAGTTAAATAAATTAACTACTTTAAACAAAAATTTAAATTTTTGAAAAAATTAAAATACTTTTTAACTGTGCTAAAAATAAACTTACCTTTCTTTAAAGTATCTAAAACAGATAAACCTGTTGAAATTTTTTAAAAATTATAATTAATTAACCACTTACCTTGTTGAAAACGGGTCCTGCGCCTCCTTTTTAAAAGCGCAGGTTCTTCAATACTTACCCTCCCATAGAAACCTGACAAAAAACCTAAGTTTGCTGCGTGCGCGCAGCCTCTACCGCGCACGCGGTTCACCTCTGAACCCCTCCCTTCACGAGACCGAAAGTTCCGGTTTCCCGCGCATGCGCAGTGCATGCAGGAAACCGGCACTTCAGGAGGCCTGACTGTTGAGTACACAGTGCGTTCTCACCCGGCAAGTGCCGAATTTTTGGCCCAATGTTTCAGGTCGCTGACCGAAAAGGTTAACTCTGTTTCTCTCTCCACAGATGCTGCCTGACCTGCTGAGTATTTCCGGTGTTTTCTGTCAACATTACCCCATTGTTCCAGAAAACTGTCCCGAATACATTGTAGAAATTTGTTACCTTTGCTACATAAGCAGTTTTGCTTCATCCAGGCTTGGCGAAAATTGAAATCTCCCCATTAAAACCACTGTAACCATTGCAGTCTGCAGTGTTATTTGACATTGGGCCAGAAATTCGTCTGTTGTCGGGTGAGTACGCGCTGTGTACTCACCCGTAAAGCCACCTGAAGTGCCGGTTTCCTGCATGCACTGCGCATGCGCGGGAAAGCGGAACTTCCGTTCCCCTGAAGGGAGGGGTTCAGAGGTGAACCGCGTGCGCGGGAGAGGCTGCGCGCATGCAGCGAACTTCAGGTTTTTTTTCAGGTTTCTCCGGGAAGGTAAGTATGAAGAACCTGCGCTTTTAAAAAGGAGGCGCAAGGCCTGTTTTTAACAAGGTAAGTGGTTAATTAATTACAATTAATAAAATTTCAACAGGTTTATCTTTTTTAGATACTTTAAAGAAAGGTAAGTTTATTTTTAGCACCGTTAAAAAGTATAATTAATTTTTTAAAAAATTTAAATTTTTGTTTAAAGTAGTTAATTTATTTAACTTATAGTTATTTTAAAAATGTGATTTTAAAAAAATGTATTTGAAGTTTAAGTGTGGTTTCGGGGCCGATCTCTATTCATAGATTTGACAGGTCTTCCTGTCAAATCTATGAATGAGAATGCCCTGCTAGGATTGGCTCTCCATGGCCCACGTGATCCCAGGGGACGCTTCGAACTAACTGCGCCCCTGGGATACACAAGCACTGCGCGCCGGCAGCTGGAGGAGGCCCAGGACCCGAAGTCCTCGTGGGCCCAAAGCACAACTGCAGGTGCGGTAGGCAAGTACGCGCGCGATGCTTGCACCCGCAGGAAGCCGGAAAGCCGAATTTCTAGCCCATTATCTTTGCTGCAGGCTAACTGAGGCTGTCACCTACCTCCCTGCCATATTAATTGTGCTGACTCAACTGAAACGTGCCTTTTGTCAATTTTGTTCTTGGTATTTTTTTCCTTCCCTTTCCCCTTTTAGGATCTGAAACTCAAGTCCAACTTCCGATTAAAAACTGGCCCATCATTGCACAACTGCAATAATCCTGGCTCAGCACAAAGCACATGATTCACTAAATGTCAGGAAGCATTAAATCACTAATAACATGTAAAGAAATATGGATATCAGCGCAGAAAATGCCTTCTTTTACCTTGTACTAACCCTGAGCTGAGCTTCCGAACCCTTGGACTGATACTACTTCTGGCAAATTCATCAGATTGTGAGTATGAGATCCAGCTGTATGAAGAGTGAGATAGGTTAGAGCTCACTGGAACATTGAGTGGGACAGAATGACAGATATCTCTGGGATCCCAGAGCTTCAGCTTTCGTACAGAGGCTTTTATCATTCTCTCAGGGTCTCAGTTGTAGGTGCAAGGAACTCGGAGAAGTTAAAAGTCTCCCCTTCCTCCTCCAAAATCGGAAACTCTAAAATTCCCTACCTTGTATCCTAAACTGCTCCAGTGTCGTCCTCAACTAAATATGGTGGTAACAGAAAATCCAAAATATGTACATGCAAGCCTTGGAGGGAAACGCCTGGCCCATACTCCGGTACCACATTACCGTGCCTAGCTGGGGAGTTTCAGATAGGAGACTGTCCTGGAAATATATCCCTGGAGTAATATTTAGAAAGTTGGAATATGAGTAGGATGTGGCATATAGAAAGTGCAGTGAATGTGGCGACCATCTCGGATCACTCAATTAGATGGGTGCTCTGTCACTGAAACAATGGAAACTCCAAATCCAGAGATGGATTCCAGTCTCCTAGAACCCTAGAAAACTGAGGGAGATACCTGGACAGCCATTACATCTAAAGCAGTAAGTAGGGGAGGAGGGATCCTTACCGCACAATAAGACTTGGTGGCCTGCCACTGGCTCCACAAACTGTCCACTTGAACCCATAGTATGGGGTATGTCACACTTACTGCATGTGCACTGTGAAGAGGTGTCCCTATGTACAGTGATTTTAGGCACTTATTTTAGTTTAAATTTATTTTACTGGCAGAGATAGAAAGCAGGAAATCCAAAGTGCAGGAGTGTGGAGCACTCGGACCTAGGGCAACTGTTTCTCTAGAATGAATGAGATGGTTTAACGGAGTCCCCAAACCAGTTAAATGGACTGAATTCACATGTTTATGAATAGGCTTGGACTCAAACTCAGGTGAATCTCAATTGATACACATTAGCTCAACACTTGCACAACATGAATGGCACATTCAAACCAATTTCAATACGATTGCAGTGCTCTCTTTGTAGGTGTCAACCTTGGCTCAGTGGTTGCACTCTCATCTCTGAGTCTCCAGAGATTTGAGAACATAATCCAGGCTGACATCTCAGTGCAACACTAAAGGAGTGCTGCACTGTCGCAGGTGCTGTCTTTCAGATGAGACGATAAACTGAGGTCTCTCAGATGATTGTAAAAACATCCCAAGGCACTATTCGAAGAGGAGCATGGGATTTCTCCTCGGTGTCCTGGCCAATATTTATCCCTCAACCAACATCACGAAAACAGATTATCTGATCATCTATCCCATTTCTGTTTGTGGGAGCTTGCTGTGCACAAATTGGCTGCTGTGGTTGCTTGCATTGCAACTGTAACTACACTTCAAAAATACTTAATTGGCTGTGAAGCGCTTCGGGATGTCCTGAGGACGTGAAAGGCGCTAAATAAATGCAAGTTATTTCTTTAATTGGGGAAGTGTTTGAATTGTTAACTGCGGAGTCCATACTCCATTCACTTCTTTAGGCCTCACCAGAATGGGCTCTGGTCTAATACCTCTGCCTACCGATGGTCTGCTGATTTTGATGGTTCTGTAGGCCTTTTCTAAGAACCATAATGTTACAAATACCACTGGGCTTCCTGGAAAATAATCAGAGTTTATCATAAACATATTTAATATTGAATCGAATTATATTGACCCGTAACAATTCTTTTGGCTGATGACTGTGCTGTAGTTTTCTTGGGCACAATATTTTTCTAATTAGTAAACTATTTAGCAGAGATAGAGGGAGTTTATTTATTTATTATTACATTAGCTTATTTCTTGTGGTATTGCTCATGACTAATCTGGAACAAGCAGAATGATTGTGCTGACTGGCTAATAACCCAGTCTGTCCCTTTAAGGCAGAAAGGTTCCATTAATTTTAAAGCTGAAAATAATTTAGGGACAGAATCCATGTTTTAGAACGCACCCCTATTAGGTTATTTTTTCCACTGGTGTTAGGGTCTGGAGGATGTGATATCAAACATGCTGTCGAGAGTGTGATATCAAACAGGATGTGGAGGGTGTGATATCAAACAGGATGTGGAGGGTGTGATATCAAACAGGATGTGGAGGGTGTGATGTCACACAGGATGTGGAGAGTGTGATATCAAACAGGATGTGGAGGGTGTGATATCAAACAGGATGTAGAGGGTGTGATATCAAACAGAATGTGGAGGGTGTGATATCAAACAGGATATAGAGGGTGTGATATCAAACAGGATGTGGAGGGTGTGATGTCACACAGGATGTGGAGGGTGTGATAGCAAACAGTATGTGGAGGGTGTGATATCAAACAGGATGTGGAGGGTGTGATATCAAACAGGATGTGTAGGGTGTGATGTCACACAGGATGTGGAGAGTGTGATATCAAACAGGATGTGGAGGGTGTGATATCAAACAGGATGTGGAAGGTGTGATATCAAACAGGATGTGGAGAGTGTGATATCAAACAGGATGTGGAGAGTGTCATTTTAAACAGGATGTGGAGGGTGTGATATCAAACAGGATGTGGAGGGTGTGATATCAAACAGGATGTGGAAGGTGTGATATCAAACAGGATGTGGAAGGTGTGATATCAAACAGGATGTGGAGAGTGTGATATCAAACAGGATGTGGAGAGTGTGATTTCAAACAAGATGTGGGGGGTGTGATATCAAACAGGATGTGGAGGGTGTGATATCAAAAAGGATGTGGAGAGTATGATATCAGACAGGATGTGGAGGGTGTGATATCAAACAGGATGTGCAGGGTATGATATCAAACAGGATGTGGAGGGTGTGATATCAAACAGGATGTGGAGAGTGTGATATCAAACAGGATGTGTAGGGTGTGCTTTCAAACAGGATGTGGAGAGTGTGATATCAAACAGGACGTGTAGGGTATGATATCAAACAGGATGATGGAGGGTGTGATATCAAGCAAGTTGTGCAGGGTATGATATCAAACAGGATGTGGAGGGTGTGATATCAAAAAGGATGTGGAAGGTGTGATATCAAACAGGATGTGGAGAATGTGATATCAAACAGGATGTGGAAGGTGTGATATCAAACAGGATGTGGAGAATGTGCTATCAAACAGGATCTGTAGGGTGTGATATCAAACAGGATGTGGAGAGTGTGATGTCAAACAGGATATCAAACAGGATGTGGAGTGTGATATCAAACAGGATGTGGAGGGTGTGATATCAAACAGGATGTGGAGGTGTGACTATCAAACAGGATGTGGGAGATTGTGATATCAAACAGGAGATGTGGAGGTGTGATCTCAAGCAGGATGTGGAGGGTTGTGATATCAACAGGATGTGGAAGAGTGTGAATTCAAACAGGATTGTGATGGTGTGATATCAAACAGGATGTGGAGGGTGTGATATCAAACAGGATGTGGAGGGTGTGATATCAAACAGGATGTGGAGGAGTGTGATATCAAACAGGATGTGGAGGGTGTGATATCAAACAGGATGTGGAGAGGTGTGAAATCAACAGGAGGTGGCTGGGAAGTGACAGCAAACAGGTTGTGGAGGATGTGATATCAAACAGATGTGCGAGGGTGTGATATCAAAACAGGATGTGGGAGGGTGTGATATCAAACAGGATGTGGAAGTGTGATATCAAACAGGATGTGGAGGAGTGTGATATCAAAACAGGATGTGGAAGTGTGACTATCAAACAGGATGTGGAGGGTGTGATATCATAACAGGATGTGGAGGCTGTGATATCAAAACAGGATGTGGAGGGTGCGATATCAAACAGGATGTGGAGGGTGTGATATCAAACAGGATGTGGTGGATGTGACATCAAACAGGATGTGGAGGGTGCGATATCAAACAGGATGTGGAGGGTGTGATATCAAACAGGATGTGGAGGGTGCGATATCAAACAGGATGTGGAGAGTGTGATATCAAACAGGATGTGGAGAGTGTGATATCAAACAGGGTGTGGAGGGTGTGATATCAAACAGGATGTGGAGGGTGTGATATCAAACAGGATGTGGTGGGTGTGATATCAAACAGGATGTGGAGGGTGTGATATCAAACAGGATGTGGAGGGTGTGATATCAAACAGGATGTGGAGGGTATGATATCAAACAGGATGTGGAGGGTGTGATATCAAACAGCATGTGGAGGGTGTGATATCAAACATGATGTGTAGGATGTGATATCAAACAGGATGTGGAGGGTATGATATCAAACAAGATGTGGAGGGTGTGATATCAAACAGGATGTGAAGGTGTGATATCAAACAGGATGTGGAAGGTGTGATATCAAACAGGATGTGGAGAGTGTGATATCAAACAGGATGTGTAGGGTGTGATATCAAACAGGATGTGGAGATGTGATATCAAACAGGATGTGGAGGCGTGATATCAAACAGGATGTGGAGGGCTGTGATATCAAACAGGATGTGGAGAGTGTGATATCAAACAGGATGTGGAGGGTGTGATATCAAACAGGATGTGGAGGGTATGATATCAAACAGGATGTGGAGGGCGTGATATCAAACAGGATGTGGAAGGTGTGATATCAAACAGGATGTGGAGAGTGTGATATCAAACAGGATGTGGAGGGTGTGATATCAAACAGGATGTGGAGGGTGTGATATCAAACAGGATGTGGAGGGTGTGATATCAAACAGGATGTGGAGGGTGTGATATCAAACAGGATGTGGAGGGTGTGATATCAAACAGGATGTGGAGGGTGTGATATCAAACAGGATGTGGAGGGTGTGATATCAAACAGGATGTGGAGGGTGTGATATCAAACAGGATGTGGAGGGTGTGATATCAAACAGGACTGTGGAGGGTGAGATATCAAACAGGATGTGGAGGGTGTGATATCAAACAGGATGTGGAGGGTGTGATATCAAACAGGATGTGGCGAGTGTGACATCAACACGATGTTGAGTCGATATCCAAGCAGGATGTGGAGTGTGTGATTTCATCAGGATGTAGAGGGTGTCGATATCAAACAGGACGATTGTAGGAGTGTGATATCAAACAGGATGAGGAGAGATGTGAATACAAAACAGGATGTGGAGGGTGTGATATCAAACAGGATGAGGAGGGTGTGATATCAAACAGGATGTGGAGGGTGTGATATCAAACAGGATGTGATGAGAGTGATAGTCAAACAGGAGGTGGAGGGTGTGATATCAAACAGGCATGTGGAGGGTGGCTATCAAACAGGATTGTGGAGGATGTGATATCAAACGGATGTAGGAGGGTTGACATCAAACAAGGATGTAGGAGGGTGTGATATCAAACAAGATAGTGGAGGGTGTTATATCAACGAGGATGTGGAGGGTGTGATATCATCACAGGATTGTGGAGAGTGTGATAACAAACAGAGATTGTGGAGGGTGTGATATCAAAACAGATGTGGAGGATGTGATATCAAACAGGATGTGGAGGGTGCGATATCAAACAGGATGTGGAGGGTGTGATATCAAACAGGATGTGGTGGATGTGACATCAAACAGGATGTGGAGGGTGACGATATCAAACAGGATGTGGAGGGTGTGATATCAAACAGGATGTGGAGGGTGCGATATCAAACAGGATGTGGAGAGTGTGATATCAAACAGGATGTGGAGAGTGTGATATCAAACAGGATGTGGAGGGTGTGATATCAAACAGGATGTGGAGGGTGTGATATCAAACAGGATGTGGTGGGTGTGATATCAAACAGGATGTGGAGGGTGTGATATCAAACAGGATGTGGAGGGTGTGATATCAAACAGGATGTGGAGGGTATGATATCAAACAGGATGTGGAGGGTATGATATCAAACAGCATGTGGAGGGTGTGATATCAAACATGATGTGTAGGATGTGATATCAAACAGGCTGTGGAAGGTATGATATCAAACAAGATGTGGAGGGTGTGATATCAAACAGGATGTGAAGGTGTGATATCAAACAGGATGTGGAAGGTGTGATATCAAACAGGATGTGGAGAGTGTGATATCAAACAGGATGTGTAGGGTGTGATATCAAACAGGATGTGGAGAATGTGATATCAAACAGGATGTGGAGGGCGTGATATCAAACAGGATGTGGAGGGCGTGATATCAAAAAGGATGTGGAGAGTATGATATCAGACAGGATGTGGAGGGTGTGATATCAAACAGGATGTGGAGGGTATGATATCAAACAGGATGTGGAGGGCGTGATATCAAACAGGATGTGGAAGGTGTGATATCAAACAGGATGTGGAGAGTGTGATATCAAACAGGATGTGTAGGGTGTGATATCAAACAGGATGTGGAGAGTGTGATATCAAACAGGTTGGTGTGATATCATGCAGGGTGTGGAGAGTGTGTTATCAAACAGGATGTAGAGGGTGTGATATCAAACAGGCTGTGTAGGGTGTGATATCAAACAGGATGTGGTGGGTGTGATATCAAACAGGATGTGGAGGGTGTGATATCAAACAGGATGTGGAGGGTGTGATATCAAACAGGATGTGGAGGGTGTGATATCAAACAGGATGTGGAGAGTGTGATATCAAACAGGATGTGGAGGGTGTGATATCAAACAGGATGTGGAGGGTGTGATATCAAACAGGATGTGGAGGATGTGATATCAAACAGGATGTGGAGGCAGTGACATCAAACAGGATGTGGAGGGTGAGATATCAAACAGGATGTGGAGGGTGTGATATCAAACAGGATGTGGAGGGTGTGATATCAAACAGGATGTGGAGGCTGTGACATCAAACAGGATGTGGAGGGTGAGATATCAAACAGGATGTGGAGGGTGTGATATCAAACAGGATGTGGAGGAAGTGATTTCAAACAGGATGTGGAGAGTGTGATTTGAAACAGGATGTGGAGGATGTGATATCAAACAGGATGTGGAGGTGTGATATCAAACAGGAGGTGGAGGGTGTGATATCAAACAGGATGTTGGAGGGGTGGAGATCAAACAGGAGGTTGCAAGGTGTGTATCAAACAAGATGTGGTTGGTAGTGATATCAACAGGATGTGGAGGGTGTGATATCTAAACAGGATGTCGGAGGTGTGATATCAGTGGTCCGGCTGTGGAGGAGTGTGATATCAAACATGGTGTGGAGGGCTGTGATATCAAAACAGGATGTGCGAGGGTGAGATATCAAACAGGATGTGGAGGGTGTGATATTAAACAGGATGTGGTAGGGTGTGATATCCAAACAGGATGTGGAGGTGTGATATCAACAAGGATGTGGAAGGGTGTGATATCAAACAGTATGTGGAGGTGTGATATCAAACAGGATGTTGGAGGTGTGATATCAAACAGGATGTGGAGGGTGTGATATCAAACAGGATGTGGAGTTTGTGATATCAAAAAGGATGTGGAGGAGTGTGATATCAAACAGGATGTGGAGAGTGTGATATCAAACAGGATGTGGAAGGTGTGATATCAAACAGGATGAGCAGTTTGATATCAAACAGGCTGAGGATGTGATATCAAACAGGATGTGGTGGTTGTGATATCAACCAGGATGTGGAGGTGTGATATTCAAACAGGATGTGGAGGGTGTGATATCAAACAGGATGTGGAGGGTATGATATCAAACAGGATGTGGAGGGTATGATATCAAACAGCATGTGGAGGGTGTGATATCAAACATGATGTGTAGGATGTGATATCAAACAGGATGTGGAGGGTATGATATCAAACAGGATGTGGAGGGTGTGATATCAAACAGGATGTGAAGGTGTGATATCAAACAGGATGTGGAAGGTGTGATATCAAACAGGATGTGGAGAGTGTGATATCAAACAGGATGTGTAGGGTGTGATATCAAACAGGATGTGGAGAATGTGATATCAAACAGGATGTGGAGGGCGTGATATCAAACAGGATGTGGAGGGCGTGATATCAAAAAGGATGTGGAGAGTATGATATCAGACAGGATGTGGAGGGTGTGATATCAAACAGGATGTGGAGGGTATGATATCAAACAGGATGTGGAGGGCGTGATATCAAACAGGATGTGGAAGGTGTGATATCAAACAGGATGTGGAGAGTGTGATATCAAACAGGATGTGTAGGGTGTGATATCAAACAGGATGTGGAGAGTGTGATATCAAACAGGATGTGGAGGTGTGATATCAAACAGGATGTGGAGGGCGTGATATCAAACAGGATGTGGAGGGTGTGATATCAAACAGGATGTGGAGGGTGTGATATCAAACAGGATGTGGAGGGTGTGATATCAAACAGGATGTGGAAGGTGTGATATCAAACAGGATGTGGAGGGTGTGATATCAAACAGGATGTGGAGGAGTGTGATATCAAACAGGTTGTGGAGGGTGTGATATCAAACAGGATGTGGAGGTGTGATATCAAACAGGATGTGGAGAGTGATATCAAACAGGATGTGTAGGTAGTGATATCAAACAGGATGTGGAGGGTGTGATATCAAACAGGATGTGGAGGGTGTGATATCAAACAGGATGTGGAGAGTGATATCAAACAGGATGTGGAGGGTGTGATATCAAACAGGATGAGGTGTGATATCAAACAGGATGTGGAGTGTGATATCAAACAGGATGTGGAGGGTGTGATATCAAACAGGATGTGGAGGTGTGATATCAAACAGATGTGGAGGTGTGATATCAAACAGGATGTGGAGGTGTGATATCAAACAGGATGTGGAGGGTGTGATATCAAACAGGATGTGGAGGGTGTGATATCAAACAGGATGTGGAGGGTGTGATATCAAACAGGATGTGGAGGTGTGATATCAAACAGGATGTGGAGGTGCTGATATCAAACAGGATGTGGAGGTGTGATATCAAACAGGATGTGGAGAGTGTGATATCAAACAGGATGTGGAGGGTGTGATATCAAACAGGATGTGGAGGGTGTGATATCAAACAGGATGTGGAGGGTGTGATATCAAACAGGATGTGGAGGGTGTGATATCAAACAGGATGTGGAGGGTGTGATATCAAACAGGATGTGGAGGGTGTGATATCAAACAGGATGTGGAGGGTGTGATATCAAACAGGATGTGGAGGGTGTGATATCAAACAGGATGTGGAGGTGTGATATCAAACAGGATGTGGAGGGTGTGATATCAAACAGGATGTGGAGGGTGTGATATCAAACAGGATGTGGAGGTGTGATATCAAACAGGATGTGGAGGGTGTGATATCAAACAGGATGTGGAGGTGTGATATCAAACAGGATGTGGAGGGTGTGATATCAAACAGGATGTGGAGGGTGTGATATCAAACAGGATGTGGAGGGTGTGATATCAAACAGGATGTGGAGGGTGTGATATCAAACAGGATGTGGAGAGTGTGATATCAAACAGGATGTGGAGGTGTGATATCAAACAGGATGTGGAGGGTGTGATATCAAACAGGATGTGGAGGGTGTGATATCAAACAGGATGTGGAAGGTGTGATATCAAACAGGATGTGGAGAGTGTGATATCAAACAGGATGTGGAGGGTGTGATATCAAACAGGATGTGGAGGGTGTGATATCAAACAGGATGTGGAGGGTGTGATATCAAACAGGATGTGGAGGGTGTGATATCAAACAGGATGTGAGGGTGTGATATCAAACAGGATGTGGAGGGTGTGATATCAAACAGGATGTGGAGGGTATGATATCAAACAGGATGTGGAGGGTGTGATATCAAACAGGATGTGGAGGGTGTGATATCAAACAGGATGTGCAGAGTGTGATATCAAACAGGATGTGGTTGGTGTGATATCAAATAGGATGTGGAGGGTGTGATATCAAACAGGATGTCGAGGGTGTGATAGCATGCAGGATGTGGGGAATGTGATAACAAACAGGGTGTGGAGGCTGTGATATCAAACAGAATGTGGAGAGTGTGATATCAAACAGGATGTGGAGGGTGTGATATCAAACAGGATGTGGTAGGTGTGATATCAAACATGATGTGGAGGGTGTGATATCAAACAATATGTGGAAGGTGTGATATGAAACAGTATGTGGAAGGTGTGATATCAAACAGTATGTGGAGGGTGTGATATCAAACAGGATGTGGTGGGTGTGATATCAAACAGGATGTGGAGGGTGTGATATCAAACAGGATGTGGAGGATGTGATATCAAACAGGATGTGGAGAGTGTGATATCAAACAGGATGTGGAAGGTGTGATATCAAACAGGATGTGGAGGTGTGATATCAAACAGGATGTGGAGGGTGTGATATCAAACAGGATGTGGTTGGTGTGATATCAAACAGGATGTGGAGGGTGTGATATCAAACAGGATGTGGAGAGTGTGATATCAAACAGGATGTGGAGGGTGTGATATCAAACAGGATGTGGAGGGTGTGATATCAAACAGGATGTGGAGGGTGTGATATCAAACAGGATGTGGAGAGTGTGATATCAAACAGGATGTGGAGGGTGTGATATCAAACAGGATGTGGAGAGTGTGATATCAAACAGGATGTGGAGGGTGTGATATCAAACAGTATGTGGAAGGTGTGATATCAAACAGGATGTGGAGTGTGTGATATCAAACAGGATGTGGAGGGTGTGATATTAAACAGGATGTGGAGTATGTGATATCAAACAGGATGTGGAGGATGTGATATCAAACAGGATGTGGAGGATGTGATATCAAACAGGATGTGGAGGGTGAGATATCAAACAGGATGTGGAGGGTGTGATATCAAACAGGATGTGGAGGAAGTGATTTCAAACAGGATGTGGAGAGTGTGATTTGAAACAGGATGTGGAGGATGTGATATCAAACAGAATGTGGAGGATGTGATATCAAACAGGATGTGGAGGGTGCGATATCAAACAGGATGTGGAGGGTGTGATATCAAACAGGATGTGGTGGATGTGACATCAAACAGGATGTGGAGGGTGCGATATCAAACAGGATGTGGAGGGTGTGATATCAAACAGGATGTGGAGGGTGCGATATCAAACAGGATGTGGAGAGTGTGATATCAAACAGGATGTGGAGAGTGTGATATCAAACAGGATGTGGAGGGTGTGATATCAAACAGGATGTGGAGGGTGTGATATCAAACAGGATGTGGTGGGTGTGATATCAAACAGGATGTGGAGGGTGTGATATCAAACAGGATGTGGAGGGTGTGATATCAAACAGGATGTGGAGGGTATGATATCAAACAGGATGTGGAGGGTATGATATCAAACAGCATGTGGAGGGTGTGATATCAAACATGATGTGTAGGATGTGATATCAAACAGGATGTGGAGGGTATGATATCAAACAAGATGTGGAGGGTGTGATATCAAACAGGATGTGAAGGTGTGATATCAAACAGGATGTGGAAGGTGTGATATCAAACAGGATGTGGAGAGTGTGATATCAAACAGGATGTGTAGGGTGTGATATCAAACAGGATGTGGAGAATGTGATATCAAACAGGATGTGGAGGGCGTGATATCAAACAGGATGTGAAGGGCGTGATATCAAAAAGGATGTGGAGAGTATGATATCAGACAGGATGTGGAGGGTGTGATATCAAACAGGATGTGGAGGGTATGATATCAAACAGGATGTGGAGGGCGTGATATCAAACAGGATGTGGAAGGTGTGATATCAAACAGGATGTGGAGAGTGTGATATCAAACAGGATGTGTAGGGTGTGATATCAAACAGGATGTGGAGAGTGTGATATCAAACAGGATGTGGAGGGTGTGATATCAAACAGGATGTGGAGAGTGTGATATCAAACAGGATGTAGAGGGTGTGATATCAAACAGGCTGTGTAGGGTGTGATATCAAACAGGATGTGGTGGGTGTGACATCAAACAGGATGTGGAGGGTATGATGTCAAACAGGATGTGGAGGGTGTGATATCAAACAGGATGTGGAGGGTGTGATATCAAACAGGATGTGCAGAGTGTGATATCAAACAGGGTGTGGAGGGTGTGATATCAAACAGGATGTGGCGGGTGTGATATCAAACAGGATGTGGTTGCTGTGATATCAAATAGGATGTGGAGGGTGTGATATCAAACAGGATGTCGAGGGTGTGATAGCATGCAGGATGTGGGGAATGTGATAACAAACAGGGTGTGGAGGGTGTGATATCAAACAGAATGTGGAGAGTGTGATATCAAACAGGATGTGGAGGGTGTGATATCAAACAGGATGTGGTAGGTGTGATATCAAACATGATGTGGAGGGTGTGATATCAAACAGTATGTGGAAGGTGTGATATGAAACAGTATGTGGAAGGTGTGATATCAAACAGGATGTGGAGGGTGTGATATCAAACAGGATGTGGAGGGTGTGATATCAATCAGGATGTGGAGGGTGTGATATCAACCCGGATGTGGAGAGTGTGATATCAAACAGGATGTGGAGGGTGTGATATCAAACAGGATGTGGAGGGTGTGATATCAAACAGGATGTGGAGAGTGTGATATCAAACAGGATGTGGAGGGTGTGATATCAAACAGTATGTGGAAGGTGTGATATCAAACAGGATGTGGAGAGCTTGATATCAACCAGGATGTGGAGGGTGTGATATTAAAGAGGATGTGGAGTATGTGATATCAAAAAGGATGTGGAGGGTGTGATATTAAAGAGGATGTGGAGTATGTGATATCAAACAGGATGTGGAGGTGTGATATCAAACAGGATGTGGAGAGTGTGATATCAAACAGGATGTGGAGGGTGTGATATCAAACAGGATGTGGAGGGTGTGATATCAAACAGGATGTGGAGAGTGTGATATCAAACAGGATGTGGAGAGTGTGATATCAAACAGGATGTGGAGGGTGTGATATCAAACAGGATGTGGAGGGTGTGATATCAAACAGGATGTGGAGGGTGTGATATCAAACAGGATGTGGAGGGTGTGATATCAAACAGGATGTGGAGGGTGTGATATCAAACAGGATGTGGAGGGTATGATATCAAACAGGATGTGGAGGGTATGATATCAAACAGCATGTGGAGGGTGTGATATCAAACAGGATGTGGAGGATGTGATATCAAACAGGATGTGGAGGGTATGATATCAAACAGGATGTGGAGGGTGTGATATCAAACAGGATGTGGAAGGTGTGATATCAAACAGGATGTGGAAGGTGTGATATCAAACAGGATGTGGAGAGTGTGATATCAAACAGGATGTGTAGGGTGTGATATCAAACAGGATGTGGAGAATGTGATATCAAACAGGATGTGGAGGGCGTGATATCAAACAGGATGTGAAGGGCGTGATATCAAAAAGGATGTGGAGAGTATGATATCAGACAGGATGTGGAGGGTGTGATATCAAACAGGATGTGGAGGGTATGATATCAAACAGGATGTGGAGGGCGTGATATCAAACAGGATGTGGAAGGTGTGATATCAAACAGGATGTGGAGAGTGTGATATCAAACAGGATGTGTAGGGTGTGATATCAAACAGGATGTGGAGAGTGTGATATCAAACAGGATGTGGAGGGTGTGATATCAAACAGGATGTGGAGAGTGTGATATCAAACAGGATGTAGAGGGTGTGATATCAAACAGGCTGTGTAGGGTGTGATATCAAACAGGATGTGGTGGGTGTGACATCAAACAGGATGTGGAGGGTATGATATCAAACAGGATGTGGAGGGTGTGATATCAAACAGGATGTGGAGGGTGTGATATCAAACAGGATGTGCAGAGTGTGATATCAAACAGGGTGTGGAGGGTGTGATATCAAACAGGATGTGGCGGGTGTGATATCAAACAGGATGTGGTTGCTGTGATATCAAATAGGATGTGGAGGGTGTGATATCAAACAGGATGTCGAGGGTGTGATAGCATGCAGGATGTGGGGAATGTGATAACAAACAGGGTGTGGAGGGTGTGATATCAAACAGAATGTGGAGAGTGTGATATCAAACAGGATGTGGAGGGTGTGATATCAAACAGGATGTGGTAGGTGTGATATCAAACATGATGTGGAGGGTGTGATATCAAACAGTATGTGGAAGGTGTGATATGAAACAGTATGTGGAAGGTGTGATATCAAACAGTATGTGGAGGGTGTGATATCAAACAGGATGTGGTGGGTGTGATATCAAACAGGATGTGGAGGGTGTGATATCAAACAGGATGTGTAGGATGTGATATCAAACAGGATGTGGAGAGTGTGATATCAAAAAGGAGGTGGAAGGTGTGATATCAAACAGGATGTGGAGGGTGGGATATCAAAAAGGAGGTGGAAGGTGTGATATCAAACAGGATGTGGTTGGTGTGATATCAACCCGGATGTGGAGGGTGTGATATTAAACAGGATGTGGAGAGTGTGATATCAAACAGGATGTGGAGGGTGAGATATCAAACAGGATGTGGAGGGTGTGATATCAATCAGGATGTGGAGGGTGAGATATCAACCCGGATGTGGAGAGTGTGATATCAAACAGGATGTGGAGGGTGTGATATCAAACAGGATGTGGAGAGTGTGATATCAAACAGGATGTGGAGGGTGTGATATCAAACAGTATGTGGAAGGTGTGATATCAAACAGGATGTGGAGAGCTTGATATCAACCAGGATGTGGAGGGTGTGATATTAAAGAGGATGTGGAGTATGTGATATCAAAAAGGATGTGGAGGGTGTGATATTAAAGAGGATGTGGAGTATGTGATATCAAACAGGATGTGGAAGGTGTGATATCAAACAGGATGTGGAGAGTTTGATATCAACCAGGATGTGGAGGGTGTGATATAAAGAGGATGTGGAGTATGTGATATCGAACAGGATGTGGTGGGTGTGATATCAAACAGGATGTGGAAGGTGTAATATCAAACAGGATGTGGAGGGTGTGATATCAATCAGGATGTGGAAGGTGTGATATCAAACAGGATGTGGAGGGTGTGATATCAAACAGGATGTGGTGGATGTGACATCAAACAGGATGTGGAGGGTGCGATATCAAACAGGATGTGGAGGGTGTGATATCAAACAGGATGTGGTGGATGTGACATCAAACAGGATGTGGAGGGTGCGATATCAAACAGGATGTGGAGGGTGCGATATGAAACAGAATGTGTGTCGTAAGAATGAGCCTTACGCGTGGTAAACTTAATGTAAGCTTTAATCAACTTAAAACGGTGCTGCATACAAAAGAGGTCTTACCCTATGCCTCTTCCAGAGCTAACTGATCAGTCCAGTATTTATCCTGGACTGATTACAGGAAGTGATGTCATACAGGAAGCTGAAAAGTGTTACCACATTCTCCCCCCCCAAAAGATTAGGAGGCCGGAATGCTCCCTCCATTTCGTAGCCGTTGGATGAGGGAGAGCCGCACCCGTTTGGGTTCTCGTAGCGGTAGAGGGCCCCTAGCCCGTTTACCCGCTGCGGGCCATGGACCAGAGTCCGAGTGCTCCAGCCCGCTCTGTGAGGGGTCAGAACGATCCTGACTGTGTACTGGTACCCGAATGGGTGTCGGGCAGGGCTGTGGCAGATCCGTTTCTGAGTGTACGGTACAGGGTTGATCGTGGCTGCGCGTGCGAGCCCCGACGGGCTCATAGTCAGTCTGCCCCAGGTCGGCACGCTGGAGTGAGGTACCAGCCGGCGTCAGATCCCGATCATGATGAGAGGCACCTGGCAAGCCCAGAGATGTGCCTGGTACAATATCATCCCCTGGTGTCCCTCTATGTTTCGGCGGGCAGGGAGCCAGATCCCGCAATGACACGGTAGATTCCCGACCGTCAGGATACCGAATATAGGCGTAGGTAGGGTTGACGTCAGTGAGCTCAACCTCATCTACCAGGGGGTCATTCTTAGACGCCCGGACATATCTTCGGAGTAGCACTGGTCCCGGTGCAGTCAGCCACGACGGGAGAGATGTCCCATAGGATGAGCGACGCTGAAATCGGAAGAACCGTTCATGAGGCGTCGTATTTGTGGCGGTCGAAAGGAGGGACCGTGTGGAGTGTAATGCGTCTGGAAGTACTGCTTCCCAATGCTGGTTGGGTAGGCCCCGAGATCTCAAAGCCAGACGTACCGCATTCCAAATGATAGCGTTAAAACGCTCGACTTGCCCATTCCCAACCGGATGATAAGGCGTCGTTTTGCTGGCAGCAATACCCCGTTCCGAGAGATAGGCCTTGAGTTCTCCCGACATAAAAGAAGGGCCCCGATCTGAATGAACATAGGATGCCATGCCACAGAAAGCAAATACCTGTTCAAGGCAGCTGATAACCGTGGTTGTCAGCATATTGGGGCAGGGAAAGGCAAACGGAAAACGAGAATACTCATCAACCATTGTTAATAGATAAGTGTTGCGAGTCGAAGAGGGCAACGGCCCCTTAAAATCGATGCTAAGCCTTTGCATTGGCTGGGTCGCATGTATGAGTATACCACCCGAGGGGCGGAAAAACCGAGGTTTCAATTCCGCACAGACTCTGCAGTCCGAGCACATCTTCTTTACATCCCCGGTAGAGAATGGGAGATTTCGGGACCGCACGAAGTGCAGCATGCGAGTAACGCCTGGATGACACAACCCATCATGGATGTCTACGAGCGTAGAGGGTGCCATGGCGGAGCAGAATGCTCGTGTGAGGGTATCCGGAGCCACATTCTCCTTGCCAGGTCGATAGTGGATGGTGTAACCAAAAGAGGCCAATTCCAGCCGCCAAAGCTGGATTTTATTATTTTTAATTTTGGTCCGTTTTCGATTATCGAGCATGAAGGCGACCGATCGCTGGTCCGTGATTAAGGTAAAGTGCTGGCGAGCCAGGAGATGACTCCACTTCCGTACTGCCTCTATGATGGCTGTAGCTTCTTTCTCGACTGGAGGATAATGTAGCTCAGCCCCTTGAAAAGTCCTGGACAAAAATGCCACCGGACGACCTTCCTGATTCAGAGTGGCTGAGATTGCCACCTCCGAGGCATCACACTCAACCACGAAAGGAAGACTCTCATCGATGGAGTGAAGAGCCGCTTTCTCCAACTGCTTTTTCAGGAGGTTAAAGGCTGCAACAGCCGTTGTGTCTAGTGGGAATGTGCTGGCCTTCAGTAGAGGTTGGATTCGGTCCGAGAAGTTAGGAATCCATTTCGCATAGTATGCAAACAGGCCGAGGGCCCGGCGCAAGGAGGCCGGATTCTTAGGTGGCGGGAGTTCTTGGAGTGGGCGAAGCCTTTCAGGGTCAGGTTTAATGATGCCATTGCCCACACAATAGCCAAGGATGTTGATAGTTGGTTGTGACTCAATGGATTTAGCCGCATTCAATGTCAAATTACGGTGCTGGAGTGCATCCCAAAATCGTTGGAGATTGGCGTCATGTTCCTGCTGATTGCGACCTGCGACAGTAATATTGTCCAGATAAGGAAACGTATCCTTCAAGTCTTCCTGTTTGACCAGGTCATCCATTGCTCGCTGGAAGACAGCCACTCCATTAGTGACCCCAAAGGGGAGGCGACGAAATTGATACAGCCGCCCATTGGCTTCAAAGGCTGTATACTGCTTGTCTGAGACCTTCAAGGGTACCTGATGATAGGCGCTTTTCAGATCATAAGTCGAGAACACCGTGTACTCAGCCAATTTATTAACCATATCATCGATGCGCGGCAATGGGTATGCGTCCAAGTCCGTATACTGATTGATGGTCTGTGAATAGTCAATGCACAGCCGTTTCTTGTGAGGTTGTAGAGGGTTCTTAACAATAACGACCTGGGCGCGCCATGGCGACGAACAAGGCTCGATGATATCCTCTGCTAAAAGCCGAGAAATCTCAGCCGCAATAAAAGACTGGTCTTCCTGACTGAAACGGCGTGACTTTGTTATAATCGGTTTGCATCGAGGAGGGATACTGGCAAACAGTGAGGGTTCATCCAGTGAAGCTGCTGACAAGGCACAGAACGGTAATCGAGGTCGTATATTAGAAATAGTGAGTTCAGGTTTGGATCCGCCGAACTCAATGGTAAGCTTCTTATGCTGCTTTTGAAAATCCAGCCCTAAGATAAGATCACTACATAAGTCCTTGAGCACCGAAAGCCGGGTGGAGGGATACCTGTGACCTTTAAGCATTATTTCAACTACACAGAAGCCAGAAATTCTGGTATTAAGTGATGACTGAGCCATTGCAACTGCCTGGTCCGATGGAAAAACATGTAGCTTTAACTGTGCAACAGTCTGTTCCCTAATGAAACTATCAGTGCTACCTGAGTCAATTAAGGCATCTAAAGTATGTCCATTAATTGATGCTTTTGTAGCTGCATGGAATAGATTCTGAGGACAAGCAGCTGTAATTGGTGTCGTTGCACAAAGAGTGGCTGAAATTCTAGGTGTGTTTCTTCGAGAAAAAACCCGAGAGGAAGCACGATAGTTTTTAGTTGGAACATCCTGATAGGCCCTTACTGGGGCAGTTCGGTAGGACTTAGCTTGATAAGCCCTCGTAGAGGCTCTTGATAGGCAAACCTTTACAAAATGACCCTTTTTGTTGCAATGACTGCAAAACGCATTGCGAGCAGGGCAGAATCTCCGAGGGTGAAACTCATCACCACAAAAAAGCATTTCTTAGATTGCCAAGAGGCTGCCACAGTGGGGTCATCATCCTCTTCATCAGTGAAGTCATCAGATCGATCGTCAGGGATAAAGTCCTCCCTAATAGAGTTCACCTGTGGCCTCTTAAATTGCCTGACTGTAGTTAAGGCAGCAGACCGAGGTCTGGGCACTGTAAAAAGGTCTGCATTCCTTTTTGCCAGATCTAGAGAGCAAGCCAGGTCATAAGCTCTCTGCAGCTCAAGTGTCTTACTTTCCAGTAGACGCTGGCGTATAAATGGGGAGGCAAGCCCGCAGATGAACGCATCACGGATCATTTCTTCGCGGTATAGCTCAGCTGAGGCTGCCCGAAAGTTACAGTCCATACTAAGTCTGCGAAGCTCTTGGAGGAATTTATCAATGGATTCCTCCGGCCCTTGTTGGGCTGTAGCTAGTAGATGTCTAGCATAGACCTCATTCGGTGTCTTAGTATATAGTCTCTTAAGCGTCTGAATTGCCTCCTCATAACTGTCCCAGTCTTCCACATACTGAAATACATTCGGGGTGACACAGTTGATGAGTATCCGCAACTTTGAGTTATCATCAGCTTTGCAATACTCAAGAAAATTCTCAAACGTGCGATACCAGTGTTTCCACACCTTACCGGCTGCTGGGGTGTTTGGGTCCAAGTCAACAAGACGCGATGGTTTAAGGATGTTTTCCATGATGGGTGATTCCCTGGATCCTAGCTCCGAGTTCGTCAAAAAGTTTGAGTGCGAAGTTTTTCCAAAGTTGATTAAATGTCGTAAGAATGAGCCTTACGCGTGGTAAACTTAATGTAGCTTTAATCAACTTAAAACGGTGCTGCATACAAAAGAGTCTTACCCTATGCCTCTTCCAGAGCTAACTGATCAGTCCAGTATTTATCCTGGACTGATTACAGGAAGGTGATGTCATACAGGAAGCTGAAAAGTGTTACCACAATGTGGAAGGTGCGATATCAAACAGGATGTGGAGAGTGTGATATCAAACAGGATGTGGAGAGTGTGATATCAAACAGGAGGTGGAGGGTGTGATATCAAACAGGAAGTGGAGGGTGTGATATCAAACAGGATGTGGTGGGTGTGGATATCAAACAGGATGTGGAGGGTGTGATATCAAACAGGATGTGGAGGTGTGATATCAAACAGGATGTGGAGGTGTGATATCAAACAGGATGTGGAGAGGGTGTGATACAAACAGGATGTGGAGGGTGTGATATCAAACAGGATGTGAGAGATGATATCAAACAGGATGTGGAGGGTGTGATATCAAACAGGATGTGGAGATGTGATATCAAACAGGATGTGGAGGTGTGTGATATCAAACAGGATGTGGAGGATGTGATATCAAACAGGATGTGGAGGGTGTGATATCAAGCAGGATGTGGAGATGTGATATCAAACAGGATGTGGAGGGTGTGATATCAAACAGATGTGGAGGGTGTGATATCAAACAGGATGTGAGGTGTGATATAAACAGGCTGTGTAGGTGTGATATCAAACAGGATGTGGAGAGTGTGATATCAAACAGGATGTGAGGGTAGTGATATCAAACAGGATGTGGAGGGTGTGATATCAAACAGGTATGTGAGGGTGTGATATCAAACAGGATGTGGAGGTGTGATATCAAACAGGATGTGGAGGGTTGTGAAATCAAACAGGATGTGGAGGGTGTGATATGAAACAGGATGTGGAGAATTTGATATCAAACAGGATGTGGAGGGTGTGATATCAAACAGGATGTGGAGGGTGTGATATCAAACAGGATGTGGAGGGTGTGATATCAAACAGGATGTGTAGGATGTGATATCAAACAGGATGTGGAGAGTGTGATATCAAACAGGGTGTGGAGGGTGTGATATCATGCAGGATGTGGGGAATGTGATAACAAACAGGGTGTGGAGGGTGTGATATCAAACAGGATTTGGAGGGTGTGATATCAAACAGGATGTGGAGGTGTGATATCAAACAGGATGTGGAGGTGTGATATCAAACAGGATGTGGAGAGTGTGATATCAAACAGGATGTGGAGGGTGTGATATCAAACAGGATGTGGAGGGTGTGATATCAAACAGGATTTGGAGGGTGTGATATCAAACAGGATGTGGAGGGTGTGATATCAAAAAGGAGGTGGGAGGTGTGATATCAAACAGGATGTGGAGAGTGTGATATCAACCCGGATGTGGAGGGTGTGATATCAAACAGGATGTGGAGGGTGTGATATCAAACAGGATGTGGAGGGTGTGATATCAAACAGGATGTGGAGGGTGTGATATCAAACAGGATGTGGAGGTGTGATATCAAACAGGATGTGGAGGGTGTGATATCAAACAGGATGTGGAGGTGTGATATCAAACAGGATGTGGAGGTGTGATATCAAACAGGATGTGGAGGGTGTGATATCAAACAGGATGTGGAGGGTGTGATATCAAACAGGATGTGGAGGGTGTGATATCAAACAGGATGTGGAGGGTGTGATATCAAACAGGATGTGGAGGATGTGATATCAAACAGGATGTGGAGGGTGTGATATCAAACAGGATGTGGAGGGTGTGATATCAAACAGGATGTGGAGGGTGTGATATCAAACAGGATGTGGAGGGTGTGATATCAAACAGGATGTGGAGGGTGTGATATCAAACAGGATGTGGAGGTGTGATATCAAACAGGATGTGGAGGGTGTGATATCAATCAGGATGTGGAAGGTGTGATATCAAACAGGAGGTGGTGGGAGTGATAAAAAAACAGGATGTGGAGGGTGTGATATCAAACAGGATGTGGAGGGTGTGAGATGAAACAGGATGTGGTGGGAGTGATAAAAAACAGGATGTGGAGGGTGTGATATCAAACAGGATGTGGAGGGTGTGATATCAAACAGTATGTGGTGGGAGTGATATCAAACAGGATGTGGAGAGTGTGATATCAAACAGGATGTGGAGAATGTGATATCAAACAGGATGTGGAGTGTGTGATATCAAACAGGATGTGGAGGGTGTGATATCAAACAGGATGTGGAGAGTGTGATATCAAACAGGATGTGGAGAATGTGATATCAAACAGGATGTGGAGAGTGTGATATCGAACAGGATGTGGGGAATGTGATATCAAAAAGGATGTGTTTGGTGTGATATCAAACAGGATGTGGAGGCTGTGATATCAAACAGGATGTGGAGGGTGTGATATCAAACAGGATGTGGAGAGTGTGATATCAAACAGGATGTGGAGGGTGTGATATCAAACAGGATGTGGAGAGTGTGATATCAAACAGGATGTGGAGGGTGTGATATCAAACAGGATGTGGAGGGTGTGATATCAAACAGGATGTGTAGGGTGAGATATTAAACAGGATGTGGAGGGTGTGATATCAAATGGGATGTGGAGGGTGTGATATCAAACAGGATGTGGAGAGTGTGATATCAAACAGGATGTGGAGGGTGTGATATCAAACAGGATGTGGAGAGTGTGATATCAAACAGGATGTGGAGGGTGTGATATCAAACAGGATGTGGAAGGTGTGATATCAAACAGGATGTGGTGGGAGTGATAAAAAACAGGATGTGGAGGGTGTGATATCAAACAGATTGTGGAGGGTGTGAGATGAAACAGGATGTGGTGGGAGTGATAAAAAACAGGATGTGGAGGGTGTGATCTCAAACAGGATGTGGAGGGTGTGATATCAAACAGGATGTGGAGAGTGTGATATCAAACAGGATGTGGAGAATGTGATATCAAACAGGATGTGTTTGGTGTGATATCAAACAGGATGTGTTTGGTGTGATATCAAACAGGATGTGGAGGGTGTGATATCAAACAGGATGTGGAGAGTGTGATATCAAACAGGATGTGGAGGGTGTGATATCAAACAGGATGTCGAGAGTGTGATATCAAACAGGATGTGGAGGGTGTGATATCAAACAGGATGTGGAGAGTGTGATATCAAACAGGATGTGGAGGGTGTGATATCAAATGGGATGTGGAGAGTGTGATATCAAACAGGAAGTGGAGGGTGTGATATCAAACAGGATGTGGAGAGTGTGATATCAAACAGGATGAGGTGGGTGTGATATCAAACAGGATGTGGAGGGTGTGATATCAAACAGGATGTGGAGAGTGTTAAATGAAACAGGATGTGGAAGGTGTGATATCAAACAGGATGTGGAGGGTGTGATATCAAACATGATGTGGAGTGTGTGAAATGAAACAGGATGTGGAGGGTGTGATATGAAACAGGATGTGGAGGGTGTGATATCAAACAGTATGTGGAAGGTGTGATATCAAACAGGATGTGGAGAGTTTGATATCAACCAGAATGTGGAGGGTGTGATATTAAAGAGGATGTGGAGGATGTGATATCAAACAGGATGTGGAGGGTGTGATATTAAAGAGGATGTGGAGGATGTGATATCAAACAGAACTGGAGAGTGCGATATCAAACAGGATGTGGAGGATGTGATATCAAACAGGATGTGGAGGGTGTGATATCAAACAGGATCTGGAGTGTGTGATATCAAACAGGATGTGTTTGGTGTGATATAAAACAGGATGTGGAGAGTGTGATATCAACCCGGATGTGGAGGGAGTGATATCAAACAGGATGTGGAGAGTGTGATATCAAACAGGATGTTGCTGGTGTGATATCAAACAGGATGTGGAGGGTGTGATGTCAAACAGGATGTGGAAGGTGTGATATCAAACAGGATGTGGAGGGTGTGATATCCAACAGGAGAGTGGAGGGTGTGAATATGAAGCTGGATGTGTGGAGTGAACAAAACAGGATGTGGAAGGGTGTTATACAAACATGAATTGGACAGTGTATATCAAACAGGACTGTGAGGGTGTGGATATCAAACAGGATGTGAGAGAGTAATATCAAACAGGATTTGGAGGTGTGATATCAAACAGGATGTGGAGACGTGATAACAAACTCCGGATGTGGGTGGGTGTGATATCAAACAGGAGTGGTAGGGTGAGATAATAAAAAGGATCTGGAGGGAGTGATATCAAATCGATGTGGAGAGTGTGAAATCAGACAGGATGTGGAGGTGTTATAAGCAAACCAGGATGTGTAGGTTGAGATATAAACAGGAACTGAGGGTGTGATAACAAATCGGATGTGGCAGTGTGATAACAAACAGATGATGGAGGTCTGCTATCCCACAGGATGTGGAAGTGTTAAATGACACAGGAAAGTGGAAGGTGGGATATCAAACAGGATCTGGAGGGTGGTGATAACGAAAATGGATGTGGAGAGTGTGAAATGAAACAGGATGTGGAGGGTGTGATATGAAACAGGATGTGGAGGGTCTGATATCAAACAGTATGTGGAAGGTGTGATATCAAACAGGATGTGGAGAGTTTGATATCAACCAGGATGTGGAGTGTGTGATATTAAAGAGGATGTGGAGGATGTGATATCAAACAGGATGTGAAGGGTGTGATATCAACCTGGATGTGAAGGGTGTGATATCAAACAGGATGTGGAGAATGTGATATCAAACAGGATGTGGAGAGTGTGATATCAAACAGGATGTGGGGAATGTGATATCAAACAGGATGTGTTTGGTGTGATATCAAACAGGATGCGGAGGGTGTGATATCAAACAGGATGTGGAGAATGTGATGTCAAACAGGATGTGGAGAGTGTGATATCAAACAGGATGTGGGGAATGTGATATCAAACATGATGTGTTTGGTGTGATATCAAACAGGATGCGGAGGGTGTGATATCAAACAGGATGTGGAGAATGTGATGTCAAACAGGATGTGGAGAGTGTGATATCAAACATGATGTGGGGAATGTGATAACAAACAGGATGTGGAAGGTGTGATATTAAAGAGGATGTGGAGGATGTGATATCAAACAGGATGTGGAGGGTGTGATATCAAACAGGATCTGGAGGTTGTGATATTAAAGAGGATGTGGAGGGTGTGATATCAAAAAGGATGTGGAAGGTGTAATATCAAACAGGATGTGGAGGATGTGATATCAAACAGGATCTGGAGGGTGTGATATCAAACAGGATCTGGAGGGTGTGATATCAAACAGGATGTGGAAGGTGTGATATCAAACAGGATGTGGTGGGAGTGATAAAAAACAGGATGTGGAGGGTGTGATCTCAAACAGGATGTGGAGGGTGTGATATCAAACAGGATGTGGAGGGTGTGATATCAAACAGGATGTGGAGGGTGTGATATCAAACAGGATGTGGAGGGTGTGATATTAAACAGGATGTGGTGGGAGTGATAAAAAACAGGATGTGGAGGGTGTGATATCAAACAGGATGTGGAGGGTGTGATATCAAACAGGATGTGGAGGGTGTGATATCAAACAGGATGTGGAGGGTGTGATATCAAACAGGATGTGGAGGGTGTGATATCAAACAGGATGTGGAGAGTGTGATATCAAACAGGATGTGGAGAATGTGATATCAAACAGGATGTGTTTGGTGTGATATCAAACAGGATGTGTTTGGTGTGATATCAAACAGGATGTGGAGGGTGTGATATCAAACAGGATGTGGAGAGTGTGATATCAAACAGGATGTGGAGGGTGTGATATCAAACAGGATGTCGAGAGTGTGATATCAAACAGGATGTGGAGGGTGTGATATCAAACAGGATGTGGAGAGTGTGATATCAAACAGGATGTGGAGGGTGTGATATCAAACAGGATGTGGAGAGTGTGATATCAAACAGGATGTGGAGGGTGTGATATCAAACAGGATGTGTAGGGTGAGATATTAAACAGGATGTGGAGGGTGTGATATCAAATGGGATGTGGAGAGTGTGATATCAAACAGGAAGTGGAGGGTGTGATATCAAACAGGATGTGGAGAGTGTGATATCAAACAGGATGTGGTGGGTGTGATATCAAACAGGATGTGGAGGGTGTGATATCAAACAGCATGTGGAGAGTGTTAAATGAAACAGGATGTGGAAGGTGTGATATCAAACAGGATGTGGAGGGTGTGATATCGAACATGATGTGGAGAGTGTGAAATGAAACAGGATGTGGAGGGTGTGATATGAAACAGGATGTGGAGGGTGTGATATCAAACAGTATGTGGAAGGTGTGATATCAACCAGGATGTGGAGGGTGTGATATTAAAGAGGATGTGGAGGATGTGATATCAAACAGGATGTGGAGGGTGTGATATTAAAGAGGATGTGGAGGATGTGATATCAAACAGAACTGGAGCGTGCGATATCAAACAGGATGTGGAGGATGTGATATCAAACAGGATGTGGAGGGTGTGATATCAAACAGGATCTGGAGTGTGTGATATCAAACAGGATGTGTTTGGTGTGATATAAAACAGGATGTGGAGAGTGTGATATCAACCCGGATGTGGAGGGAGTGATATCAAACAGGATGTGGAGAGTGTGATATCAAACAGGATGTTGCTGGTGTGATATCAAACAGGATGTGGAGGGTGTGATATCAAACAGGATGTGGAAGGTGTGATATCAAACAGGATGTGGAGGGTGTGATATCAAACAGGATGTGGAGGGTGTGATATGAAACAGGATGTGGTGGGAGTGATAAAAAACAGGATGTGGAGGGTGTGATATCAAACAGGATGTGGACAGTGTGATATCAAACAGGATGTGGAGGGTGTGATATCAAACAGGATGTCGAGAGTGTGATATCAAACAGGATGTGGAGGGTGTGATATCAAACAGGATGTGGAGAGTGTGATATCAAACAGGATGTGGAGGGTGTGATATCAAACAGGATGTGGAGAGTGTGATATCAAACAGGATGTGGAGGGTGTGATATCAAACAGGATGTGTAGGGTGAGATATTAAACAGGATGTGGAGGGTGTGATATCAAATGGGATGTGGAGAGTGTGATATCAAACAGGATGTGGAGGGTGTGATATCAAACAGGATGTGGAGAGTGTGATATCAAACAGGATGAGGTGGGTGTGATATCAAACAGGATGTGGAGGGTGTGATATCAAACAGGATGTGGAGAGTGTTAAATGAAACAGGATGTGGAAGGTGTGATATCAAACAGGATGTGGAGAGTGTGATATCAAACAGGATGTGGAGGGTGTGATATCAAACAGGATGTCGAGAGTGTGATATCAAACAGGATGTGAAGGGTGTGATATCAAACAGGATGTGGAGAGTGTGATATCAAACAGGATGTGGAGGGTGTGATATCAAACAGGATGTGGAGAGTGTGATATCAAACAGGATGTGGAGGGTGTGATATCAAACAGGATGTGTAGGGTGAGATATTAAACAGGATGTGGAGGGTGTGATATCAAATGGGATGTGGAGAGTGTGATATCAAACAGGAAGTGGAGGGTGTGATATCAAACAGGATGTGGAGAGTGTGATATCAAACAGGATGAGGTGGGTGTGATATCAAACAGGATGTGGAGGGTGTGATATCAAACAGGATGTGGAGAGTGTTAAATGAAACAGGATGTGGAAGGTGTGATATCAAACAGGATGTGGAGAGTGTGATATCAAACAGGATGAGGTGGGTGTGGTCTCAAACAGGATGTGGAGGGTGTGATATCAAACAGGATGTGGAGAGTGTTAAATGAAACAGGATGTGGAGGGTGTGATATCGAACATGATGTGGAGAGTGTGAAATGAAACAGGATGTGGAGAGTGTGATATCAAACAGGATGTGGAGAGTGTGATATCAAACAGGATGTGGAGGGTGTGATATCAAACAGGATGTGGAGAGTGTGATATCAAACAGGATGTGGAGGGTGTGATATCAAACAGGATGTGCAGGGTGAGATATTAAACAGGATGTGGAGGGTGTGATATCAAATGGGATGTGGAGAGTGTGATATCAAACAGGATGTGGAGGGTGTGATATCAAACAGGATGTGGAGAGTGTGATATCAAACAGGATGAGGTGGGTGTGGTCTCAAACAGGATGTGGAGGGTGTGATATCAAACAGGATGTGGAGAGTGTTAAATGAAACAGGATGTGGAGGGTGTGATATCGAACATGATGTGGAGAGTGTGAAATGAAACAGGATGTGGAGGGTGTGATATGAAACAGGATGTGGAGGGTGTGATATCAAACAGTATGTGGAAGGTGTGATATCAAACAGGATGTGGAGAGTTTGATATCAACCAGGATGTGGAGGGTGTGATATTAAAGAGGATGTGGAGGATGTGATATCAAACAGGATGTGGAGGGTGTGATATCAACCTGGATGTGGAGGGTGTGATATCAAACAGGATGTGGAGAATGTGATATCAAACAGGATGTGGAGAGTGTGATATCAAACAGGATGTGGGGAAGGTGATATCAAACCGGATGTGTTTGGTGTGATATCAAACAGGATGTGGAGGGTGTGATATCAAACAGGATGTGGAGAATGTGATATCAAACAGGATGTGGAGAGTGTGATATCAAACAGGATGTGGGGAATGTGATATCAAACATGATGTGTTTGGTGTGATATCAAACAGGATGTGGATAGTGTGATATCAAACATGATGTGGGGAATGTGATAACAAACAGGATGTGGAAGGTGTGATATTAAAGAGGATGTGGAGGATGTGATATCAAACAGGATGTGGAGGGTGTGATATCAAACAGGATCTGGAGGTTGTGATATTAAAGACTATGTGGAGGATGTGATATCAAACAGGATGTGGAGGGTGTGATATCAACCCGGATGTGGAGGGTGTGATATCAAACAGGATGTGGAGGGTGAGATATCAAACAGATTGTGGAGGGTGTGATATCAATCAGGATGTGGAGGGTGTGATATGAACCCGGATGTGGAGAGTTTGATATCAAACAGGATGTGGAGGGTGTGATATCAAACAGGATGTGGAGAGTGTGATATCAAACAGTATGTGGAGGGTGTGATATTAAAGAGGATGTGGAGTATGTGATATCAAACAGGATGTGGAGGATGTGATATCAAACAGGATCTGGAGGGTGTGATATCAAACAGGATGTGGAAGGTGTAATATCAAACAGGATGTGGAGGGTGTGATATCAAACAGGATGTGGAAGGTGTGATATCAAACAGGATGTGGTGGGAGAGATAAAAAACAGGATGTGGAGGGTGTGATATCAAACAGGTTGTGGAGGGTGTGAGATGAAACAGGATGTGGTGGGAGTGATAAAAAACAGGATGTGGAGGGTGTGATATCAAACAGGATGTGGAGGGTGTGATATCAAACAGGATGTGGAGAGTGTGATATCAAACAGGATGTGGAGAATGTGATATCAAACAGGATGTGGAGTGTTTGATATCAAACAGGATGTGGAGGGTGTGATATCAAACAGGATGTGGAGAGTTTGATATCAACCAGGATGTGGAGGGTGTGATATTAAAGAGGATGTGGAGGATGTGATATCAAACAGGATGTGGAGGGTGTGATATCAACCTGGATGTGGAGGGTGTGATATCAAACAGGATGTGGAGAATGTGATATCAAACAGGATGTGGAGAGTGTGATATCAAACAGGATGTGGGGAATGTGATATCAAACCGGATGTGTTTGGTGTGATATCAAACAGGATGTGGAGGGTGTGATATCAAACAGGATGTGGAGAATGTGATATCAAACAGGATGTGGAGAGTGTGATATCAAACAGGATGTGGGGAATGTGATATCAAACATGATGTGTTTGGTGTGATATCAAACAGGATGTGGATAGTGTGATATCAAACATGATGTGGGGAATGTGATAACAAACAGGATGTGGAAGGTGTGATATTAAAGAGGATGTGGAGGATGTGATATCAAACAGGATGTGGAGGGTGTGATATCAAACAGGATCTGGAGGTTGTGATATTAAAGACTATGTGGAGGATGTGATATCAAACAGGATGTGGAGGGTGTGATATCAACCCGGATGTGGAGGGTGTGATATCAAACAGGATGTGGAGGGTGAGATATCAAACAGATTGTGGAGGGTGTGATATCAATCAGGATGTGGAGGGTGTGATATGAACCCGGATGTGGAGAGTTTGATATCAAACAGGATGTGGAGGGTGTGATATCAAACAGGATGTGGAGAGTGTGATATCAAACAGTATGTGGAGGGTGTGATATTAAAGAGGATGTGGAGTATGTGATATCAAACAGGATGTGGAGGATGTGATATCAAACAGGATCTGGAGGGTGTGATATCAAACAGGATGTGGAAGGTGTAATATCAAACAGGATGTGGAGGGTGTGATATCAAACAGGATGTGGAAGGTGTGATATCAAACAGGATGTGGTGGGAGAGATAAAAAACAGGATGTGGAGGGTGTGATATCAAACAGGTTGTGGAGGGTGTGAGATGAAACAGGATGTGGTGGGAGTGATAAAAAACAGGATGTGGAGGGTGTGATATCAAACAGGATGTGGAGGGTGTGATATCAAACAGGATGTGGAGAGTGTGATATCAAACAGGATGTGGAGAATGTGATATCAAACAGGATGTGGAGTGTTTGATATCAAACAGGATGTGGAGGGTGTGATATCAAACAGGATGTGGAGAGTTTGATATCAACCAGGATGTGGAGGGTGTGATATTAAAGAGGATGTGGAGGATGTGATATCAAACAGGATGTGGAGGGTGTGATATCAACCTGGATGTGGAGGGTGTGATATCAAACAGGATGTGGAGAATGTGATATCAAACAGGATGTGGAGAGTGTGATATCAAACAGGATGTGGGGAATGTGATATCAAACCGGATGTGTTTGGTGTGATATCAAACAGGATGTGGAGGGTGTGATATCAAACAGGATGTGGAGAATGTGATATCAAACAGGATGTGGAGAGTGTGATATCAAACAGGATGTGGGGAATGTGATATCAAACATGATGTGTTTGGTGTGATATCAAACAGGATGTGGATAGTGTGATATCAAACATGATGTGGGGAATGTGATAACAAACAGGATGTGGAAGGTGTGATATTAAAGAGGATGTGGAGGATGTGATATCAAACAGGATGTGGAGGGTGTGATATCAAACAGGATCTGGAGGTTGTGATATTAAAGACTATGTGGAGGATGTGATATCAAACAGGATGTGGAGGGTGTGATATCAACCCGGATGTGGAGGGTGTGATATCAAACAGGATGTGGAGGGTGAGATATCAAACAGATTGTGGAGGGTGTGATATCAATCAGGATGTGGAGGGTGTGATATGAACCCGGATGTGGAGAGTTTGATATCAAACAGGATGTGGAGAGTGTGATATCAAACAGTATGTGGAGGGTGTGATATTAAAGAGGATGTGGAGTATGTGATATCAAACAGGATGTGGAGGATGTGATATCAAACAGGATCTGGAGGGTGTGATATCAAACAGGATGTGGAAGGTGTAATATCAAACAGGATGTGGAGGGTGTGATATCAAACAGGATGTGGAAGGTGTGATATCAAACAGGATGTGGTGGGAGAGATAAAAAACAGGATGTGGAGGGTGTGATATCAAACAGGTTGTGGAGGGTGTGAGATGAAACAGGATGTGGTGGGAGTGATAAAAAACAGGATGTGGAGGGTGTGATATCAAACAGGATGTGGAGGGTGTGATATCAAACAGGATGTGGAGAGTGTGATATCAAACAGGATGTGGAGAATGTGATATCAAACAGGATGTGGAGTGTTTGATATCAAACAGGATGTGGAGGGTGTGATATCAAACAGGATGTGGAGAGTGTGATATCAAACAGGATGTGGAGAGTGTGATATCAAACAGGATGTGGAGAGTGTGATATCAAACAGGATGTGGAGAATGTGATATCAAACAGGATGTGGAGAGTGTGATATCAAACAGGATGTGGGGAATGTGATATCAAACAGGATGTGTTTGGTGTGATATCAAACAGGATGTGGAGGGTGTGGTATCAAACAGGATGTGGAGAATGTGATATCAAACAGGATGTGGAGAGTGTGATATCAAACAGGATGTGGGGAATGTGATATCAAACATGATGTTTTTGGTGTGATATCAAACAGGATGTGGAGAGTGTGATATCAAACAGGATGTGGGGAATGTGATAACAAACAGGATGTGGAAGGTGTGATATTAAAGAGGATGTGGAGGATGTGATATCAAACAGGATGTGGAGGGTGTGATATCAAACAGGATCTGGAGGTTGTGATATCAAACAGGATGTGGAGGATGTGATATCAAACAGGATGTGGAGGGTGTGATATCAAACAGGATGTGGTGGGTGTGATATCAAACAGGATGTGGAGGGTGTGATATCAGACAGGATGTGCTGGGTGTGATATCAAACAGGATGTGGAGGGTGTGATATCAGACAGGATTTGGAGGGTGTGATATCAAACAGGATGTGGAGAGTGTGATATCAGACAGGATTTGGAGGGTGTGATATCAAACAGGATGTGGTGGGAGTGATATCAGACAGGATGTGGAGAGTGTGATATCAAACAGGATGTGTAGGGTGTGATATCAAACAGGATGTGGAGCATGTGATATCAGACAGGATGTGGAGAGTGTGATATCAAACAGGATGTGTAGGGTGTGATATCAAACAGGATGTGGAGAGTGTGATATCAAACAGGATGTGGTGGGAGTGATATCAAACAGGATGTGGAGGGTGTGATATCAAACAGGATGTGGAGGGTGTGATATCAGACAGGATGTGGAGAGTGTGATATCAGACAGGATGTGGAGAGTGTGATATCAAACAGGATGTGGAGAGTGTGATATCAAACAGGATGTGGAGAGTGTGATATCAAACAGGATGTGTAGGATGTGATATCAGACAGGATGTGGAGGGTGTGATATCAGACAGGATGTGGAGGGTGTGATATCAAACAGGATCTGGAAGGTGTGATATCAAACAGGATGGGGAGGGTGTGATATCAGACAGGATGTGGAGGGTGTGATATCAAACAGGATCTGGAGGGTGTGATATCAAACAGGATGTGGAGAGTGTGATATCAAACAGGATGTGGAGGGTGTGATATCAAACAGGATGTGGAGGGTGTGATATCAAACAGGATCTGGAGGGTGTGATATCAAACAGGATGTGGAGGGTGTGATATCAAACAGGATGTGGAGGGTGTGATATCCGACAGGTTGTGGTGGGTGTGATATCAGACAGGATGTGGTGGGTGTGATATCAGACAGGATGTGGGGGGTGTGATATTAAACTGGATTTGGACAGTGTGATATCAAACAGGATGTGGCGGGTGTGATATCAAACAGGATGTGGAGGGTGTGATATCAGACAGGATGTGGAGGGTGTGATATCAATCAGGATGTGGAGAGTGTGATATCAAACAGGATGTGGAGGGTGTGATATCAGACAGGATGTGGAGGGTGTGATATCAAACAGGATCTGGAGGGTGTGATATCAAACAGGATGTGGAGAGTGTGATATCAAACAGGATGTGGAGGGTGTGATATCAAACAGGATGTGGAGAGTGTGATATCAAACAGGATGTGTAGGATGTGATATCAGACAGGATGTGGTGGGTGTGATATCAGACAGGATGTGGAGGGTGTGATATCAGACAGGATGTGGTGGGTGTGATATCAGACAGGATGTGGAGGGTGTGATATCAGACAGGATGTGGAGGGTGTGATATCAGACAGGATGTGGTGGGTGTGATATCAGACAGGATGTGGGGGGTGTGATATTAAACTGGATTTGGACAGTGTGATATCAAACAGGGTTTGGACAGTGTGATATCAGACAGGATTTGGACAGTGTGATATCAAACATGATGCAGCCTGCAATTTTAAATAGGCACTCTCTGCTGGTAGCAGTCATTCTCGGCTCTTGGCTGCTGGTCCCCTTGGAATTATTTAATTATAATCATTAACCTCAATGGCCATTTACTGGCTATTAGCATTCAGTCTGTAATGTTTTTTTGTTTTGTTTCTGAATAGTAATTGACATTTACTCATTTTATGGTATGCTTTGATGGGTTTTATCGGAATACTAACCATGAAGTACAGATTACTTGTCACCAGTCTGGTGTGTGAACAACATGAATATCAGAGCATTAAATTGACTAGAATTAGTTTGACATGTCTTCTTGCTGCAGAGCAGCCTTATCCTCCACTGAAACTAATGATCCTGCACTGTTAATGCACCGAGAAACCTCATGTTACAGCGGAGTACAACATCGTGTGGGCCTTTCCTGTTCTGTGCTGTGTCAGTCATCAAATTGCCCAGATTGAAACTATTGCGATTCACCAGAGACCTTATTTTGGGTGCAAGAGTGCTCTCCTGATGCAGCACACACAGTGTGAACACTGACACTGCTGTGAATCTCCTACTCACATCATTACTGATGTATCAGCAGACTGTCCAAAGCTTGTTGACTATTCACCAAAAAAGTCAGAGCTTCTATGGTTAGAAGACTCTGGGGGCCAAATTGGGTGCCTTTGTGCCTCCTGTTAGCGCCCCCGGGGGCTTTGCCACCGGGCGCGGCGCTGACATTGACTCCCGCCATATTCGGTGGGAGTTTTGTGGCGGTGCTACGGCAATGCACCTGATCTCCTTCGCCCGGAGATCGTGACGTCATCGGCGTGCGCAACGCCCCGGTAGCGTCCCGGAAACGAAATTGACTTCCGCCCCCTGCAGCAGCGGCGGCGAAAACACCGACAGCTGCAGGAGGCGTGCATTGGGCGGCCGGCCGCTTCAGGGGCGATGATTAAAGGCGAGGTGGCTGAGGTAAGTATAAAATTAACTTACCTTTCTTGGCACAGTTTTTTTCGCGGGTTCCTGCCCGTGATGGATCAGCCCGGCACTCTGCTTGAATGCCGGGCTGATGCCGCTGGATCACGGCTGCCTTGGTGGTCCAGTCGGTAATTTTTCTACTGCAGAGCCTGCAGCAATGGCCCTTCCCTTTAAGGGAGGGAAGGAGCCTTTGAAGGCGGCAGTGCTGCACGGCTCAATGTGCAGCGCTGCTGGAATCTCCACCCGGCCTGCTTCCGATTGTGCTCCACTTCCTTCCTGGACCGCATAACCACATTTTTTTAAAGTTAAGACACATTAGCGCCTGCCGCTAATTTTCTCAGCTTTTAAAATTTAGCGCCCCAAGCGGGACTATAATGAATTTCTCCCCCTCTATTTTTGAGCGATAATGGCCCATAATTTGCAATCAGCGGCAAAGCAAAGGCGTTCACCGCTGGCTCCGAAGAAAGCTTCCCACAAAGATCTTGCGATCTCTGTAGCGAGAAGCTTGGCTTTTCCAACGTTCAATTGAGATCAGTTTAGTGTAGTGAGAAATTCAGAGCGCGAGTTGCTGTGACGTCAACAAGCTGTCTAAGCAGCCAATCACAATGCAGAATTCTCACAGACAAGGAACCAGGAAGTGAACAAGCTCCTTTTATTCTAACTTTCTAAAAATATTATAGAGTGCAAAATAAAGATTAGAGCTCTCACATGGGGAAAAGGTAAACCTGAAATAAATAGAAACAGACTTTTTAAAAAGTTTCTAAAAATGGTCTTTTTTATTAAAATGGATAAATTTGACATTCCACAAAATTTAAATTAGTTTTTCAGGACCATAACATTTGTTTAGCAGTTAATACATTGTGGCTCAATGGGTAGCACTCTCAGCTCTGAGTCAGAAGGTTGTGGGTTCAAGTCCCGCTCCACGGACTTGAGCACAAAAATCTAGGCTGACACTCCAGTGCTGAGGGAGTGCTGCACTGTCGGCGGTGCCGTCTTTTGGATGAGACGTTAAACCGAGGCCCTGTTTGCTCTCTCAATTGGACGTAAAAGATCCCGAGGGACTATTTTGAAGAAGTGTAGGGGAGTTATCCCGATGTCCTGGCCAATATTTATCCCTCAATCAACAATGAAACAGATTATCTGGTCATTATCACATTGCTGTTTGTGGGAGCTTGCTGTGCGCAAATTGGCTGCCGCGTTTCCCACATTACAACAGTGACTACACTTCAAAAGTACTTCATTGGCTGTAAAGTGCTTTGGGACATCTGGTGGTCGTGAAAAGTGCTGTAGAATTGCAAGTCTTTCTTTTTTCTTTAAAACCCCAGTTAAACCTAATCAAACAAGGTCTAACTTTTAATGGGGTATTTAACAACGATATTACCGCGAAAAAGCCAAAATTTTCGTCAGTTTCACTGATTTCCCTGATTACACTGATTGCCGGCTATGAGGGGGTGGGGGCCACAGCGCAGACAGTGTTGTACCAGTGAATGACTGACTGCAAATTCAGGATTTAGCGCATGCGCATCCCAACGCGGAAATCCTGAAGTTGCGATCAGTTTCAAACAGGTAATAACAGAAAACGCTGTTCGTTCGCTGTTATTACCCACCGCAAATTCTGGGCCATTATTTTCAAACTTTGTCAATCTCACAGCTATTGCCACTCTCTCCAGCTGCCTCTCCGACATTTATACCTTGATGAGCCAAAACCTCCTCAAGCTTAATAAAGAAGAACGAAAGAACTTGCAGAACCTCTTAAGTGCTTTACACACATTGAATTGTTTTTTAAAGTGTAGTCACTATTGTTATATAGGCAAATGCAGCAGCCAATAGTTGCACAGCTAACAAGATAAATGACCAGTTAATCTGTTTTAGTGACATTGTTTGAGGGATAAATGTTGACAAGGATACCTAGAGAACTTACCTGCTCTTCTTCAAATACTGCCATGGGATCTTTTTCATCCACCTCAACAGGTGGATAGGGCCTAGGTTTCACATCTCATTTGAAAGACAACACCTCCAACAATGTAGCCATCCTTCAGTGCTGCACTGAAGTGTCAGCCGCGATTATGTGCTCAAGTCCTGGAGTGGGGCAAGTGTTGGCAAAAGTAAAGCTATTTTCTCTGGCTGCTGCAAACATTTACTCATCATCAGCTTTGATTCCACCTACCTTTTTATTGGCACCTCAGCTTAAGCACAAAGGAGTGCATAACTTGGCGTACTCCTTGACACTCAAACTCAGCTTCCTGTTCCATATGCATTCTGTCACCAAGATTGCTTTCTTTTACCTCGAAAAATTGTCTGCCTTCACCCCTACCTCTCCCCCCACCACCAAAACTCTACAAATATTCTAGAATACCACAGTCCATATCCTCACCCACACAACAGTACACTGGACCCCATCATCTCTGTCCATCCCCACTCTTCACTGGCTTCTTGTGTCCCAGACAATTGTCTTTTAAGAATTTTATCCTCACCTTCAGATGCGTCCACAGCCTCACTTCTCCCTACCTTCGCCGTCTCCTCGAGCTCTGAGTCCTCATGCACAGCTTTTGGTCTTCCAACAAGAGCTTATCTTTCATTCCCCAGTGCCTCTGCTCCACCATTGGTGGCTGCTCCTTCCCCACTGTAATGTATTATCACATGGTTTGGTATGAGCATGCTCAGTTCACTCTGACCTAATGAAGCAAGCACATGGTCTAGCAACTCATCGTGTCTTCATTTGTTCTACCCAAGTATATTACATTTTGGTGACGAGGATGGGATCCCAAAGCCATTTTTAGGGATCATGGAAGGACAGGTTTAAGGTGAATTTGTGACACCTAAACTGAATTTTTGCGATGTTTTACTGTTAATGCTGATGCAGAATCATCTGTGCTCCGTCTTCACGTGTATGTATACACAGCAACAGCAGCGCTGATTCTCACAGGTACACAGGTAGCGTGCTGAGTCATTGTTCAACGGGATCGGGACAATCATGGCCGGACCTACGGGACTCATTGGAAGCCGCGGCATGTATGACTGAGCTCGCGAACCATTCAGTTCTTACATTGAGCGGATGGAGATTTTTTTGGGGCCAATAACATTATTGAGACCGAAGGTGCAGATGAGAAAGTTCAAGCTCAAAATAAAGTAATTCGTGAACGGAAAAAAGCAATTTTTCTAACAGAGATCGGGCCAGATGTCTATGGAACGTTGACAAACCTACTCGTGCCAGGGAGAGCGAAGGGTGTGTCGCTTGAAGACATTGTCAAGAAACTCGAGGACCATTTCGACCCAAAGCCATTAGAAATAGTTTGGTACCAGAAACCAAAAACAAAGTAAAACCATCAGTGAGTACATTGTAGCTCTTAAAAACCTGTCTTTGCATTGTAACTTCGGCACATTTTTGGATTGTGCATTGAGAGATAAGTTTGTGCGTGGACTGGTGGATGAGCGCACACAGTACTGAACACTCTGAACCTAATGTTTGATATGGCATGCAAAATTGCCCTATCTATAGAGATGGCATCTAAGAATGCTAGGGAGCTCCGTGCTACTCAAGTGACTAGTGCAGCTGAGGCCTTCAGTCACAAAGCCACTGCCAAACCTAAAGCTGTGAGACCGAGTCAAAATCATGTCAATGAGAGCAGTTCAGTGAATTGTTACCACTCAACTGGAAATCACTCACCACAGTCCTGCCAATACAGAAATGCAAAGTGTTTTCACTGCCAGAAGCAAGGCCATATTACAACAGCTTGCAGAGCTAGATCGAAAGCAGGAAGTAAGAACCATTCTAGTGGCAATGCAAAGCAGCGACAACAAAAGGGAGGAGTTCACAATATTGAAGTGAACACACCTGATGTTGAAGAACTAGGAATCTACAGTATCTAAGCCACTAGCAGCAATGCCAGTACTCGTGAAAAAGACTTCCGTACAAAACTTTTGATCAACGAGCAATATGTGTATCGACACGACGGCAGACTGCTCTATCATGAGTAAGGACACATATGTGAGTAAGTTTCATAAAATACCACTTACAACGAGTACCGTAGAGTTAAAAACCTACTCCAGAGAAATCCTAGAGACATGTGGACAAATGGAATGTACAGTTCAGCACAATGCCCAGTCAGTAAAGCTGCCTAATATTGTAGCGAGCTACAACAACAGGCCAACTCTCATGGGCAAAGACTGGTTGAGAAAGTTAAACCTGGACTGGAAATACATCTTCAGTGTAGATGCTTCAAAGAAGCGACTCAACACAATGCTGAACAAGTACGAAAGCATGTTCACAGACATTTGTGAGGGCATCACTGGGTATGGCGCGCATATCCGCATCAAGTCCAATGCGAATCCTATCTATTGTAAGGCAAGGCCAGTCCCCTATGCATTGAAAAGTCAGGTGGAGGAAGAGCTAGCAAAGCTCAGAGAGAACCTAGTGCTAGTAAAAACTGACAAAAGTGAATGGGCTACCCGATTGTGGTAGTGCCCAAAGCAGACAAAACTGTATGCTTGTGCAGTGACTACAAAGTTACTATCAACCAAGCAGTTGACGATGAGCAGTGCCCATTACCTACATCGCAAGATTTGTATGCAGCACTGGGTCAAAGGTTTTCTCCAAGCTTGACCTGTCGCACGCTTATGCTCAGCTGAATGTTGACAAAGAGAGTCAACAGTATCTCACCATCAACACACACAAGGGACTGTACTCATACACCAAGCTGCCATATGGTGTAATGTCCTCCACCAAAATCTTCCAGGCTACGATGGATAAGATTTTGCATGGAGTTCCAAATTGCTTATGCAATCAAGACGATGTGCTGATCGCAACAAGCAGTAAGGAAGAAAATCTAGATGTGTTAGATATAGTGCTTCGAAGGTTGAATGCCCAAATGAAAAGGAGCAAATATGCTTTTGTGCAGCCCGAGGTTGTGTACCTTGGTGTGAAAGTTGATGCAAATGGCTTGCAACCAGTGAAGGAAAAGGTTGATGCTGTCATCAATGCTCCAAATCTATAGAACGTGTCTGAGTTAAGATCTTTCCTATGCATGTTTCTTACCTAAGTTAGCGACCATGTTAGCTCCATTGCACGAGCTCCTCAAGAACGATGTCCAGTGGAAGTGGACAAAAGCGCAACAGGAAGCTTACGATGCTTGGAAGAGAAGTCTCTCTAGCGATGCTCTACTTGTTCGCTACCACACAGGGCGTGAGCTTAAGTTAGCATGTGAAGCTTCCAGTTACAGTGTGGGAGCTGTCATAAGCCACGTAATGGATGACGGCCAAGAGAAACCAATCGCGTTCGCGTCGTGAACCCTCACAAAGAGTGAAAGAAACTATGTGAAAATTGAAAAGGAAGCACTCGCCATAGTGTTTGGAATCAAGAAATTCCAACAGTTCTTGATTGGCAGAAAGTTTACCCTGTTAACCGATCACAAACCGCTCTTAGCAATATTGGGGCCCAAATCTGCCATCCCTGCAATGGCCGCATCAAGAATGCAAAGCTGGGCAGTGTTATTGTCACAATATGACTACACGATCGAATATCGCACTTCAAAGCAAAACGCAATCGCAGATGCCTTGTCCAGGTTGCCACATGAAGACTCTTGTGTTGGGAGTGAAGGTGCGGTTTTTACACTCGGTGCAGTTGACAAAGACTTTCCCGTGAATGCAACTGAGATTGCAGATGAGACTCAAAAGGACTCAGTACTGAAAAGAGTGTATGAAAACACCTTGAATGGATGGACTGATCAGTGGATGGACACAGAATTGAAACCATTCCATAACTGTCGTACTGAATTGTCCAGTGAGCAAGGTTGTATCAAGTGGGGAAACAGAATGGTGGTACCTACTTCTTTGAGAGATAGAATTCTGGCCGAACTTCATACTGAACATCCAGGGATCATCAGTATGAATCAATTGTAAGAAACTTTGTTTACTGGCCTGGATTGGACAGTGATCTTGAATCACTTGTCAGTAAATGCAGCATTTGCCAAAATTGCAGAAACAAACCACCCAAAACTCCACTACAACCCTGGTCATGGCCAAGTAGACCTTCTCACAGAGTACATGTAAACTTCTGTAGAAAGCAAATGATTATTTCCTGGTACTTGTAGATAGCCACTAAAAGTGGATTGAAGTGAAACACATGGGTTCAAATACTACAACTGAACATACCATAGATGAGTTGAGGTCTATCTTCACATGTCATGGCTTACCTGAAGAGCTTGTATCTGACAATGGCCCTCGGTTCTGTTCTGCTCTATTCCAAGAATTCATGAAACGGAATGGTATCAAACACATTCTCGTTCCACCATATCATCCAGTTTCAAACGGAGCAGCTGAAAGGTCAGTCAGAATAGTGAAAGAAGCTCTCAAAAAGCAAGTGTTGCAGGGTTGTTCAGCATAAAGCAACGTTTGGCAAATTTCTTGCTGAAGCTCAGCACACTACAACGGGACATACCCCAGCAGAACTCTTGATGAAGAGGAGCTTGCGAACATGTTTGAGTCTTGTTCAACTGAATATGGCCTCAAGAATTGACCAGAAACAGTTGAGTCAGAAACGTTATTATGACAGCAATCAGAAAGAATGCAGTTTCAAACAAAATGAGTGTGTTCATGTTCACCCTGGCAAGTCGAGTTCACACAAGTGTGATGTAGGAACCAAAGTAGAGGTTGGTGGAACCAAGAGATATTTGGTTGAAATTAGTGACAAAATCTGAAGTGTTCATGTAGATCAAATGATCTCTGCTAGAGAAGAACCAAGACATGATCGTGAACCACTTGATCATGAACACATACATGAGTTTGACTCAGTTCAGACTTCAGTAACTGAAGTACCAGGTTCAAACAAATCTAAGATAGAAACAGGATCATCTTTGAGTTCAGAACCAAAATAAAAGAGCCCAAAAAATGGTTCAAAACTTTCTGTGAGGAGATCAGGAAGGCTCCGCAAAGCTGTTATGAAACTGGATTTGTAGTTCATTTAAATGAAAAAAAGCCAGGAGTTTTTGTTATGTGGTACATGTAATGCTGGGAAAGGTGGGACCATAGTTTAGTAGTATTTGAGAGGGAAATGCATACATTTTTTTTAAGGGGGAAAGCAGTGCAATGTATTATCACATGGTTTGGTATGAGCATGCTCAGTTCGCTCTGGCCCAATGAAGCGAGCACATGATTTAGCAACTGGTTGTGTCTCTGTCCTTCAAGTGTATTACACCCACCTTGGCTTTGCCTTTTGGAACTCCCTCCCTGAGCATCTCCACATTGCCACCTTCCTCCCTGCTTTCAAAAACATTCTAATACCTTTCTCTTTGACAGTATTTTGTCCCTTCTGACTCTTACTCTTCCCTTCTTATCCCCCTCACCCCCACTCAGTGTCCATTCCTTATCCCCCACCCTGGAAATCACTCTGTAATGATTACTGTAGAAATGTAAGCTGTTGTTTATTTCTGTCTGATATTTCCAAAGGTGTTGAATCTTTCAGTCCTTTATATTTCTGACTCTCCAGAGGTTCTTTTCCTTACTGTTATTTGCGTCAACATCCTTCCTGTCCCATCTCTCGCTCCAGCACTTGCTGTATTTTTTGCTGGACTCGGGCTTTCCAATAATATCCATCTGATGAATTGTTCAGTCTCTATGTTCAGAAAATTTTCTCTGAATATTTCACAATTAAAAAGTTTCTTCATATCTCTCCAAAGCCCAGCTAGCAACTATGAGCTCCTCTGTTTGATGACTACTGAATTGAACTGAGTCCATCGATGAGATGACGTTTGAGAGACTTGTCACTCGACCCTCAGCCTGAAGACAATGGCGATGAATTTCTGCTGGGGTTCTCCTGAGCTTCAGACGAAGGCCACGGAAACCCCGGAGAAACTGCATTGACTGCCTCAGTTATGGCGGATGAGAACCCCGCGGAAGTTCACCCCCTCCCCCCCAATAAATTTGAGCCCATCATTGTTCTCATTGACACTGGGGGAGTTTTATCTGGTACTCTGTCACGCCCAAGTGAAAAATAAAATTTACCCCTACTCGCATCAAACTCCTTGCTAACCAAACATGGAGTGGGGAACTCAACAGCCCACTAGCTCCGCTGGGTAAATGGCTGAATCCTTTGATTCTGCTTCTCACTTACACACTGGTGATGCAGCTGCTGTTACTGTACTGAATTATCTGTCTGAACAGAGGCTGCAGCAAACCTGAATCTATTTATAGATTCTAATTATCTGAGTCTGGTTTGCTCTAGCCAATGTACTCTGGGCCTTTGAAATGACTCTCTGGGTTAATGGTCTACAAATGCTTAATACATCCTTTTGTGTGCTATTTTAGCGAAAGCATTAACTCATAACAAAAACTCGGTATTCTATTGACAAGCAAGGGAGCAAGAGACAATAGAGGGCGATTTTTCTCCGTTTTGCACCCAGGGAAGGCTCGGTTCCCACGTGCAGTGTAGAGGTTAAAGGGGTGAAGACCCATGATGCTAGGCTTCTGCCCCCTTTGCACTGCCCTGGGATTCCCAGCTTTCCCTGGGGGAATGTTTAAGACTGAAGCAGGTGCAAGCATTCAAACTGAATTTAAATGGGTGGGAGTGATGTCACGGTGCCTCCTGCCTCATTTTCCTCCTCCACTGTTGGGTGGCTGCCCACTAGGAATGGTTCCCAGAAGAAGCAGGCCTCGGGCCTTGCACTCGACCCAGCCCACCCCTGATCAGTGGAACTGAGAGGGGCAGGCAGTAAGACCATGGTGGAGCAGAAAATATAAGTGCTCTTGTTTTTCAGGTTTCCCCCCCACCCCACCCCCCTTGATCTACAGGGTGGAGGCTCCTGGGCTGCTGGTTTTGGTTGGGAGCTAGCAGGCACTGCAGCTGCGGAGGGTCTCAGGTTTGTAGCAGCAGTTGATGTCTGACCTCATATTTAGGCACAAGGCTCTGCCAGGGAGCAACCCCGCACAGAGAAATGACCTAAGCATGAAACTACGGTTGGAGTTAGATCAGGTGGAGTCGGAGGCACACTATCCATATGGGAAATCAGCAGAGTTCCAAAGCGCTGTATTTTCCCATAAGAATTTGGGACAAGTAACAGAATGGATTGCTGGCTGGCTTCAGGACAGAAAGCAGAGTGTGAGTAAAGGGTAGCTATTCACAGTGGCAGAAGGTGGGTAGTGGTGTTCCACAAGGAGCAGTGCTGGGACCACTGCTGTTCACAATTTACATTAACGATTTAGACTTAGGAATCAAAAACACAAATTCTAAATTTGTGGATGACACCAAATTGGGGGGGATAGTCAATACTGAGGAGGACTGCAACAAGTTACAGGAGGACATTAATAAACTTGCAGAATGGGTATATAATTGCCAAATGAAGTTCAACACAGATAAATGTGAGGTATTACATTTTGGTAGGAAGAATAGGGAGGTCACTTATCACTTGGAGGGTGCGAGTCTAGGTGGGGTAGAGGAACAAAGGGATCTCGGAGTACAAATACACAAATCGCTAAAAGTTGCGACACAGGTTAGCAAGGCCATAAAAAAAACAAACGAGCCTCCTCCCGTCTTTCCTCATCTAAATCTATCAGCATAACCCTCTATTCCCTTCTCCCTCATATGCTTGTCTAGCCTCCCCTTAAATGCATCTAGACCATTCACTTCAACCACTCCCTGTGGTAGCGAGTTCCACATTCTCACCATTTATTTCTAAAGGTATAGAATTGAAACGCAGGGAAGTTATGCTAAACCTGTATCGAACCTTGGTTAGACCACACTTAGAGTACGGCGTACAGTTCTGGTCGCCATATTATAAAAAGGATATAGAGGCACTGGAGAGGGTGCAGAGAAGATTTACAAGGATGATACCAGAATGCGAGGGTATACATATCAGGAAAGGATGAACAGACTGGGTCTCTTTTCTCTTAAAAGAAGGCTGAGGGGTGACCTAATAGAGGTCTTTAAAATTATGAAAGGTTTTGATAGAGTGGATACAGAGAGAATGTTTCCATTTGTGGGGAAGAGCATAACTAGAGGCCATCAATATAAGATAGTCACCAAGAAATCCAATAGGGAATTCAGAAGAAACTTCTTTACCCAAAGAGTGGTGAGAATGTGGAACTCGCTACCACAGGGAGTGGTTGAAGTGAATAATATAGATGGATTTAAGGGGAGGCTAGATAAGCATATGAGGAAGAAGGGAATAGAGGGTTATGCTGATAGAGTTAGATGAGGAAAGACGAGAGGAGGCTCGTGTGGAGCATAAATGCTGGCATGGACTGGTTGGGCCGAATGGCTTGTTTCTGTGCCGTATATCCTATGTAATCCTATGTAATTCCACACCCTTTTGGGGAACCAGTCTGCTCCTGGGTGGAGTTCAGTTTGGTTGTACTCTGCATGACTTGGGTTTGAACCCTGGTCTCCAGGTGAGAGGATGAAGGTGTGACACACATCAGTGGCATCCAATTCCTTATGAGTTTATTTTTTAAAGTACTTCGACTGATTGAGAAAAAGGGGCCCATTTTCACCTAACCCGCCCATCGGGACACTGATGAGACCGGGTGCAACGTTGGTTTTACACCTGCCCCATTTCACTCTCCATTCAATTCAATGGAGTAAATCTAGTGTTGCACTTGATCTGGTCAGCTTCCCGATGGGCAGCTTAGGTTAAAATTACCCCAACTTGTGTCTGTTGATGTAATGAAGCACACAAAGAGCATTAGTAATTGTTTCAAAACAGGGCATTTTCCCAAGACTCTTCAGATGATGAAATGTATGCACAAATCTATTGGGTGGGATTTGAAACTGCTTCAACTGCCTTATGATATTGGTGGGAAACTTACGACTTAAACTAGACTTAATACTGACTTGTTGCTCATTAGTTCTGCCCTTGTTTCTGTTGATGGTGCTGGACTTCGATCCGTTTGTATCAGGTTGGATCAGTTGGTAGCACCCACCTCTCTGGGTCAGAAGGTTATGGGATTGAGCCTTATACCAGGACTCAAGCACATAATCTAGGTGGATACTCCAGTGCAGTACTGAGGGAGTGCTGCATTGTTCGGAGTGCCATCTTTTAGATGAGACGTTAAACTGAGGCGTCTTCTGCCTGTTGAGGTGGCTGTTAAAGTTCCCACGGTATAATCAGAGGAGCAGGAAGTTCTCCAATTGGCCCCACCAACACCACTAAAAGGAAATGAGCGAAAAATTGATTTCATTGCTGTCTGTAGGCGGTTGCTGCACAGTGTGGCTGCCATTTTTATCGAGATAATAAGTCCTGGCACTTCAGAGTATTTAATTGTATGAAGTATGAGACATTTTGACATGATAAAGCAGTACATAAGTACAATTATTATTATCAGTTAGCCGTGTGGAAAGTGGCTATTGCTAGTTATGAGAGTTTCAAATTCTTATGTTTTGTATCAGACAGGATTATATCGTAGCAGCCTAGTGAGAGACATATCGATAAAAAGCATTTTTCAAAGGCCTCCTTTTGTCGATCTCTTATGCACATAATCACCAGAAGTGAAGGGTCAGTGTTCTAGCACATTTTACCATGACAACGCAGATTGGTGTGAAAGTAGTGTGACATGAGCTGAATTTCACTTCAGTCACTGGTGCTTTTCCTCAGAGAAGTCACTGTCAAATCAGCCTTTCTCACAGCTTGAGTGTTGGGTTAGGAGCTTGCAATGGATACTATTTAGTACAGTGATATTAATTCTGGTATTTTACTTTTCTTTCCTTTTTTTGAAACTCCCTAAGGCCAAACTCATGCCAATAACACTATAGTTGGGGCAAATGGCCTGTTTCTGTGTATTAAAGTCTGTGCACAGCTAGTTCCTGGCAGGTGTGTGTGAGTGATGGTGGGAGAGGTGAGCACAATTTACTTTGGGGCACTTCCCTTCAATCTGTGTGTTCTCCCTGCAGGTTTGTGAGGTGTGGTGGGTGGTGCTTCAAGTCTCTTTGGTGGTTGGTAACTGAAGTCTAAGGTAACAGTTCTTTTACTTCCTTCCCATCCCTTTCCCTCCCCTCCTTCCCTTGGAATTTCACCCAAGATGAGCAGCATTCAAGTGTGATATGTCCAAAAACAATCGAGCTGACAAACTTTACACAGAGGTTGGTGAATGTGAGGAACAGACACTTTACACAGAGACTGGTGAATGTGAGGAACAGACACTTTACACAGAGACTGGTGAATGTGTGGAACAGACACTTTATAAAGAGACTGGTGAATGTGAGGAACAGACACTTTACACAGAGTTTGGTGAATGTGAGGAACAGACACTTTACACAGAGTTTGGTGAATGTGAGGAACAGATACTTTACACAGAGTTTGGTGAATGTGAGGAACAGACACTTTACACAGAGACTGGTGAATGTGAGGAACAGGCACTTTACACAGAGTTTGGTGAATGTGAGGAACAGACACTTTACACAGAGTTTGGTGAATGTGAGGAACAGACACTTTACACAGAGACTGGTGAATGTGAGGAACAGGCACATTACACAGAGTTTGGTGAATGTGAGGAACAGACACTTTACACAGAGTTTGGTGAATGTGAGGAACAGATACTTTACACAGAGTTTGGTGAATGTGTGGAACAGACACTTTACACAGAGTTTGGTGAATGTGTTGAACAGACACTTTACACAGAGTTTGGTGAATGTGAGGAACAGACACTTTACACAGAGTTTGGTGAATGTGAGGAACAGACACTTTGCACAGAGTTTGGTGAATGTGAGGAACAGACACTTTACACAGAATTTGGTGAATGTGAGGAACAGACACTTTACACAAAGGTTGGTGAATGTGAGGAACAGACACTTTACACAGAGTTTGGTGAATGTGAGGAACAGACACTTTACACAAAGGTTGGTGAATGTGAGGAACAGACACTTTACACAGAGTTTGGTGAATGTGAGGAACAGACACTTTACACAGATGTTGGTGAATGTGAGGAACATACACTTTACACAAAGGTTGGTGAATGTGAGGAACAGACACTTTACACAGAGTTTGGTGAATGTGAGGAACAGACACTTTACACAGAGGTTGGTGAATGTGAGGAACAGATACTTTACACAGAGACTGGTGAATGTGAGGAACAGACACTTTACACAGAGTTTGGTGAATGTGAGGAACAGACACTTTACACAAAGGTTGGTGAATGTGTCGAACAGACACTTTACACAGAGTTTGGTGAATGTGAGGAACAGACACTTTACACAGAGTTTGGTGAATGTGATGAACAGACACTTTACACAGAGTTTGGTGAATGTGAGGAACAGACACTTTACACAGAGTTTGGTGAATGTGTGGAACAGACACTTTACACAGAGTTTGGTGAATGTGAGGAACAGACACTTTACACAGAGTTTGGTGAATGTGAGAACAGACACTTTGCACAGAGTTTGGTGAATGTGAGGAACAGACACTTTACACAGAAGTTTGGTGAATGTGAGGAAAAAACCAAAAACAGACTCTTTACACAGAGTTTGGTGAATGTGAGGAACAGACACCTTTACACAAGGTGGTGGATGTGGGAAAGGTTTTGGTGATGTGAAGGAACAGACACTTTACACAGAGTTGGTGAATGTGTGGAACAGACCCTTTACACAGAGTTTGGTGAATGTGAGGAACAGACACCTTTACACAGAGTTTGGTGAATGTGGGAACAGACACTTTACACAGAGTTTGGTGAATGTGAGGAACAGACACTTTACACAAAGGTTGGTGAATGTGAGGAACAGACACTTTACACAGAGTTTGGTGAATGTGAGGAACAGACACTTTACACAGAGTTTGGTGAATGTTGAGGACAGACACTTTACACAGAGTTTGGTGAATGTGAGGAACAGACACTTTACACAGAGTTTGGGTGAATGTGAGGAACAGACACTTTACACAGAGTTTGGTGAATGTGAGGAACAGACACTTTACACAGAGTTTGGTGAATGTGAGGAACAGACACTTTACACAGAGTTGGTGAATGTGAGGAACAGACACTTTACACAGAGTTTGGTGAATGTGAGGAACAGACACTTTACACAGAGTTTGGTGAATGTGAGGAACAGACACTTTACACAGAGTTTGGTGAATGTGAGGAACAGACACTTTACACAGAGTTTGGTGAATGTGAGGAACAGACACTTTACACAGAGTTTGGTGAATGTGAGGAACAGACACTTTACACAGAGTTTGGTGAATGTGAGGAACAGACACTTTACACAGAGTTTGGTGAATGTGAGGAACAGACACTTTACACAGAGACTGGTGAATGTGAGGAACAGACACTTTACACAGAGTTTGGTGAATGTGAGGAACAGACACTTTACACAGAGTTTGGTGAATGTGAGGAACAGACACTTTACACAGAGTTTGGTGAATGTGAGGAACAGACACTTTACACAGAGTTTGGTGAATGTGAGGAACAGACACTTTACACAGAGTTTGGTGAATGTGTGGAACAGACACTTTACACAGAGTTTGGTGAATGTGTTGAACAGACACTTTACACAGAGTTTGGTGAATGTGAGGAACAGACACTTTACACAGAGTTTGGTGAATGTGAGGAACAGACACTTTACACAGAGTTTGGTGAATGTGAGGAACAGACACTTTACACAGAGTTTGGTGAATGTGAGGAACAGACACTTTACACAGAGTTTGGTGAATGTGAGGAACAGACACTTTACACAGAGTTTGGTGAATGTGAGGAACAGACACTTTACACAGAGTTTGGTGAATGTGAGGAACAGACACTTTACACAGAGTTTGGTGAATGTGAGGAACAGACACTTTACACAGAGTTTGGTGAATGTGAGGAACAGACACTTTACACAGAGTTTGGTGAATGTGAGGAACAGACACTTTACACAGAGTTTGGTGAATGTGAGGAACAGACACTTTACACAGAGTTTGGTGAATGTGAGGAACAGACACTTTACACAGAGTTTGGTGAATGTGAGGAACAGACACTTTACACAGAGTTTGGTGAATGTGAGGAACAGACACTTTACACAGAGTTTGGTGAATGTGAGGAACAGACACTTTACACAGAGTTTGGTGAATGTGAGGAACAGACACTTTACACAGAGTTTGGTGAATGTGAGGAACAGACACTTTACACAGAGTTTGGTGAATGTGAGGAACAGACACTTTACACAGAGTTTGGTGAATGTGAGGAACAGACACTTTACACAGAGTTTGGTGAATGTGAGGAACAGACACTTTACACAGAGTTTGGTGAATGTGAGGAACAGACACTTTACACAGAGTTTGGTGAATGTGAGGAACAGACACTTTACACAGAGGTTGGTGAATGTGAGGAACAGACACTTTACACAGAGTTTGGTGAATGTGAGGAACAGACACTTTACACAGAGTTTGGTGAATGTGAGGAACAGACACTTTACACAGAGGTTGGTGAATGTGAGGAACAGACACTTTACACAGAGTTTGGTGAATGTGAGGAACAGACACTTTACACAGAGTTTGGTGAATGTGAGGAACAGACACTTTACACAGAGTTTGGTGAATGTGAGGAACAGACACTTTACACAGAGTTTGGTGAATGTGAGGAACAGACACTTTACACAGAGTTTGGTGAATGTGAGGAACAGACACTTTACACAGAGTTTGGTGAATGTGAGGAACAGACACTTTACACAGAGTTTGGTGAATGTGGAACAGACACTTTACACAGAGTTTGGTGAATGTGTGGAACAGACACTTTACACAGAGTTTGGTGAATGTGTTGAACAGACACTTTACACAGAGTTTGGTGAATGTGAGGAACAGACACTTTACACAGAGTTTGGTGAATGTGAGGAACAGACACTTTACACAGAGTTTGGTGAATGTGAGGAACAGACACTTTACACAGAGTTTGGTGAATGTGAGGAACAGACACTTTACACAGAGTTGGTGAATGTGAGGAACAGACACTTTACACAGAGTTTGGTGAATGTGAGGAACAGACACTTTACACAGAGTTGGTGAATGTGAGGAACAGACACTTTACACAGAGTTTGGTGAATGTGAGGAACAGACACTTTACACAGAGTTTGGTGAATGTGAGGAACAGACACTTTACACAGAGTTTGGTGAATGTGAGGAACAGACACTTTACACAGAGTTGGTGAATGTGAGGAACAGACACTTTACACAGAGTTTGGTGAATGTGAGGAACAGACACTTTACACAGAGTTTGGTGAATGTGAGGAACAGACACTTTACACAGAGTTTGGTGAATGTGAGGAACAGACACTTTACACAGAGTTTGGTGAATGTGAGGAACAGACACTTTACACAGAGTTTGGTGAATGTGAGGAACAGACACTTTACACAGAGTTTGGTGAATGTGAGGAACAGACACTTTACACAGAGTTTGGTGAATGTGAGGAACAGACACTTTACACAGAGTTTGGTGAATGTGAGGAACAGACACTTTACACAGAGTTTGGTGAATGTGAGGAACAGACACTTTACACAGAGTTTGGTGAATGTGAGGAACAGACACTTTACACAGAGTTTGGTGAATGTGAGGAACAGACACTTTACACAGAGTTTGGTGAATGTGAGGAACAGACACTTTACACAGAGTTTGGTGAATGTGAGGAACAGACACTTTACACAGAGTTTGGTGAATGTGAGGAACAGACACTTTACACAGAGTTTGGTGAATGTGAGGAACAGACACTTTACACAGAGTTTGGTGAATGTGAGGAACAGACACTTTACACAGAGTTTGGTGAATGTGAGGAACAGACACTTTACACAGAGTTTGGTGAATGTGAGGAACAGACACTTTACACAGAGTTTGGTGAATGTGAGGAACAGACACTTTACACAGAGTTTGGTGAATGTGAGGAACAGACACTTTACACAGAGTTTGGTGAATGTGAGGAACAGACACTTTACACAGAGTTTGGTGAATGTGAGGAACAGACACTTTACACAGAGTTTGGTGAATGTGAGGAACAGACACTTTACACAGAGTTTGGTGAATGTGAGGAACAGACACTTTACACAGAGTTTGGTGAATGTGAGGAACAGACACTTTACACAGAGTTTGGTGAATGTGAGGAACAGACACTTTACACAGAGTTTGGTGAATGTGAGGAACAGACACTTTACACAGAGTTTGGTGAATGTGAGGAACAGACACTTTACACAGAGTTTGGTGAATGTGAGGAACAGACACTTTACACAGAGTTTGGTGAATGTGAGGAACAGACACTTTACACAGAGTTTGGTGAATGTGAGGAACAGACACTTTACACAGAGTTTGGTGAATGTGAGGAACAGACACTTTACACAGAGTTTGGTGAATGTGAGGAACAGACACTTTACACAGAGTTTGGTGAATGTGAGGAACAGACACTTTACACAGAGTTTGGTGAATGTGAGGAACAGACACTTTACACAGAGTTTGGTGAATGTGAGGAACAGACACTTTACACAGAGTTTGGTGAATGTGAGGAACAGACACTTTACACAGAGTTTGGTGAATGTGAGGAACAGACACTTTACACAGAGTTTGGTGAATGTGAGGAACAGACACTTTACACAGAGTTTGGTGAATGTGAGGAACAGACACTTTACACAGAGTTTGGTGAATGTGAGGAACAGACACTTTACACAGAGTTTGGTGAATGTGAGGAACAGACACTTTACACAGAGTTTGGTGAATGTGAGGAACAGACACTTTACACAGAGTTTGGTGAATGTGAGGAACAGACACTTTACACAGAGTTTGGTGAATGTGAGGAACAGACACTTTACACAGAGTTTGGTGAATGTGAGGAACAGACACTTTACACAGAGTTTGGTGAATGTGAGGAACAGACACTTTACACAGAGTTTGGTGAATGTGAGGAACAGACACTTTACACAGAGTTTGGTGAATGTGAGGAACAGACACTTTACACAGAGTTTGGTGAATGTGAGGAACAGACACTTTACACAGAGTTTGGTGAATGTGAGGAACAGACACTTTACACAGAGTTTGGTGAATGTGAGGAACAGACACTTTACACAGAGTTTGGTGAATGTGAGGAACAGACACTTTACACAGAGTTTGGTGAATGTGAGGAACAGACACTTTACACAGAGTTTGGTGAATGTGAGGAACAGACACTTTACACAGAGTTTGGTGAATGTGAGGAACAGACACTTTACACAGAGTTTGGTGAATGTGAGGAACAGACACTTTACACAGAGTTTGGTGAATGTGAGGAACAGACACTTTACACAGAGTTTGGTGAATGTGAGGAACAGACACTTTACACAGAGTTTGGTGAATGTGAGGAACAGACACTTTACACAGAGTTTGGTGAATGTGAGGAACAGACACTTTACACAGAGTTTGGTGAATGTGAGGAACAGACACTTTACACAGAGTTTGGTGAATGTGAGGAACAGACACTTTACACAGAGTTTGGTGAATGTGAGGAACAGACACTTTACACAGAGTTTGGTGAATGTGAGGAACAGACACTTTACACAGAGTTTGGTGAATGTGAGGAACAGACACTTTACACAGAGTTTGGTGAATGTGAGGAACAGACACTTTACACAGAGTTTGGTGAATGTGAGGAACAGACACTTTACACAGAGTTTGGTGAATGTGAGGAACAGACACTTTACACAGAGTTTGGTGAATGTGAGGAACAGACACTTTACACAGAGTTTGGTGAATGTGAGGAACAGACACTTTACACAGAGTTTGGTGAATGTGAGGAACAGACACTTTACACAGAGTTTGGTGAATGTGAGGAACAGACACTTTACACAGAGTTTGGTGAATGTGAGGAACAGACACTTTACACAGAGTTTGGTGAATGTGAGGAACAGACACTTTACACAGAGTTTGGTGAATGTGAGGAACAGACACTTTACACAGAGTTTGGTGAATGTGAGGAACAGACACTTTACACAGAGTTTGGTGAATGTGAGGAACAGACACTTTACACAGAGTTTGGTGAATGTGAGGAACAGACACTTTACACAGAGTTTGGTGAATGTGAGGAACAGACACTTTACACAGAGTTTGGTGAATGTGAGGAACAGACACTTTACACAGAGTTTGGTGAATGTGAGGAACAGACACTTTACACAGAGTTTGGTGAATGTGAGGAACAGACACTTTACACAGAGTTTGGTGAATGTGAGGAACAGACACTTTACACAGAGTTTGGTGAATGTGAGGAACAGACACTTTACACAGAGTTTGGTGAATGTGAGGAACAGACACTTTACACAGAGTTTGGTGAATGTGAGGAACAGACACTTTACACAGAGTTTGGTGAATGTGAGGAACAGACACTTTACACAGAGTTTGGTGAATGTGAGGAACAGACACTTTACACAGAGTTTGGTGAATGTGAGGAACAGACACTTTACACAGAGTTTGGTGAATGTGAGGAACAGACACTTTACACAGAGTTTGGTGAATGTGAGGAACAGACACTTTACACAGAGTTTGGTGAATGTGAGGAACAGACACTTTACACAGAGTTTGGTGAATGTGAGGAACAGACACTTTACACAGAGTTTGGTGAATGTGAGGAACAGACACTTTACACAGAGTTTGGTGAATGTGAGGAACAGACACTTTACACAGAGTTTGGTGAATGTGAGGAACAGACACTTTACACAGAGTTTGGTGAATGTGAGGAACAGACACTTTACACAGAGTTTGGTGAATGTGAGGAACAGACACTTTACACAGAGTTTGGTGAATGTGAGGAACAGACACTTTACACAGAGTTTGGTGAATGTGAGGAACAGACACTTTACACAGAGTTTGGTGAATGTGAGGAACAGACACTTTACACAGAGTTTGGTGAATGTGAGGAACAGACACTTTACACAGAGTTTGGTGAATGTGAGGAACAGACACTTTACACAGAGTTTGGTGAATGTGAGGAACAGACACTTTACACAGAGTTTGGTGAATGTGAGGAACAGACACTTTACACAGAGTTTGGTGAATGTGAGGAACAGACACTTTACACAGAGTTTGGTGAATGTGAGGAACAGACACTTTACACAGAGTTTGGTGAATGTGAGGAACAGACACTTTACACAGAGTTTGGTGAATGTGAGGAACAGACACTTTACACAGAGTTTGGTGAATGTGAGGAACAGACACTTTACACAGAGTTTGGTGAATGTGAGGAACAGACACTTTACACAGAGTTTGGTGAATGTGAGGAACAGACACTTTACACAGAGTTTGGTGAATGTGAGGAACAGACACTTTACACAGAGTTTGGTGAATGTGAGGAACAGACACTTTACACAGAGTTTGGTGAATGTGAGGAACAGACACTTTACACAGAGTTTGGTGAATGTGAGGAACAGACACTTTACACAGAGTTTGGTGAATGTGAGGAACAGACACTTTACACAGAGTTTGGTGAATGTGAGGAACAGACACTTTACACAGAGTTTGGTGAATGTGAGGAACAGACACTTTACACAGAGTTTGGTGAATGTGAGGAACAGACACTTTACACAGAGTTTGGTGAATGTGAGGAACAGACACTTTACACAGAGTTTGGTGAATGTGAGGAACAGACACTTTACACAGAGTTTGGTGAATGTGAGGAACAGACACTTTACACAGAGTTTGGTGAATGTGAGGAACAGACACTTTACACAGAGTTTGGTGAATGTGAGGAACAGACACTTTACACAGAGTTTGGTGAATGTGAGGAACAGACACTTTACACAGAGTTTGGTGAATGTGAGGAACAGACACTTTACACAGAGTTTGGTGAATGTGAGGAACAGACACTTTACACAGAGTTTGGTGAATGTGAGGAACAGACACTTTACACAGAGTTTGGTGAATGTGAGGAACAGACACTTTACACAGAGTTTGGTGAATGTGAGGAACAGACACTTTACACAGAGTTTGGTGAATGTGAGGAACAGACACTTTACACAGAGTTTGGTGAATGTGAGGAACAGACACTTTACACAGAGTTTGGTGAATGTGAGGAACAGACACTTTACACAGAGTTTGGTGAATGTGAGGAACAGACACTTTACACAGAGTTTGGTGAATGTGAGGAACAGACACTTTACACAGAGTTTGGTGAATGTGAGGAACAGACACTTTACACAGAGTTTGGTGAATGTGAGGAACAGACACTTTACACAGAGTTTGGTGAATGTGAGGAACAGACACTTTACACAGAGTTTGGTGAATGTGAGGAACAGACACTTTACACAGAGTTTGGTGAATGTGAGGAACAGACACTTTACACAGAGTTTGGTGAATGTGAGGAACAGACACTTTACACAGAGTTTGGTGAATGTGAGGAACAGACACTTTACACAGAGTTTGGTGAATGTGAGGAACAGACACTTTACACAGAGTTTGGTGAATGTGAGGAACAGACACTTTACACAGAGTTTGGTGAATGTGAGGAACAGACACTTTACACAGAGTTTGGTGAATGTGAGGAACAGACACTTTACACAGAGTTTGGTGAATGTGAGGAACAGACACTTTACACAGAGTTTGGTGAATGTGAGGAACAGACACTTTACACAGAGTTTGGTGAATGTGAGGAACAGACACTTTACACAGAGTTTGGTGAATGTGAGGAACAGACACTTTACACAGAGTTTGGTGAATGTGAGGAACAGACACTTTACACAGAGTTTGGTGAATGTGAGGAACAGACACTTTACACAGAGTTTGGTGAATGTGAGGAACAGACACTTTACACAGAGTTTGGTGAATGTGAGGAACAGACACTTTACACAGAGTTTGGTGAATGTGAGGAACAGACACTTTACACAGAGTTTGGTGAATGTGAGGAACAGACACTTTACACAGAGTTTGGTGAATGTGAGGAACAGACACTTTACACAGAGTTTGGTGAATGTGAGGAACAGACACTTTACACAGAGTTTGGTGAATGTGAGGAACAGACACTTTACACAGAGTTTGGTGAATGTGAGGAACAGACACTTTACACAGAGTTTGGTGAATGTGAGGAACAGACACTTTACACAGAGTTTGGTGAATGTGAGGAACAGACACTTTACACAGAGTTTGGTGAATGTGAGGAACAGACACTTTACACAGAGTTTGGTGAATGTGAGGAACAGACACTTTACACAGAGTTTGGTGAATGTGAGGAACAGACACTTTACACAGAGTTTGGTGAATGTGAGGAACAGACACTTTACACAGAGTTTGGTGAATGTGAGGAACAGACACTTTACACAGAGTTTGGTGAATGTGAGGAACAGACACTTTACACAGAGTTTGGTGAATGTGAGGAACAGACACTTTACACAGAGTTTGGTGAATGTGAGGAACAGACACTTTACACAGAGTTTGGTGAATGTGAGGAACAGACACTTTACACAGAGTTTGGTGAATGTGAGGAACAGACACTTTACACAGAGTTTGGTGAATGTGAGGAACAGACACTTTACACAGAGTTTGGTGAATGTGAGGAACAGACACTTTACACAGAGTTTGGTGAATGTGAGGAACAGACACTTTACACAGAGTTTGGTGAATGTGAGGAACAGACACTTTACACAGAGTTTGGTGAATGTGAGGAACAGACACTTTACACAGAGTTTGGTGAATGTGAGGAACAGACACTTTACACAGAGTTTGGTGAATGTGAGGAACAGACACTTTACACAGAGTTTGGTGAATGTGAGGAACAGACACTTTACACAGAGTTTGGTGAATGTGAGGAACAGACACTTTACACAGAGTTTGGTGAATGTGAGGAACAGACACTTTACACAGAGTTTGGTGAATGTGAGGAACAGACACTTTACACAGAGTTTGGTGAATGTGAGGAACAGACACTTTACACAGAGTTTGGTGAATGTGAGGAACAGACACTTTACACAGAGTTGGTGAATGTGAGGAACAGACACTTTACACAGAGTTGGTGAATGTGAGGAACAGACACTTTACACAGAGTTTGGTGAATGTGAGGAACAGACACTTACACAGAGTTTGGTGAATGTGAGGAACAGACACTTTACACAGAGTTTGGTGAATGTGTGGAACAGACAATTTACACAGAGTTTGGTGAATGTGAGGAACAGACACTTTACACAGAGTTTGGTGAATGTGAGGAACAGACACTTTACACAGAGTTTGGTGAATGTGAGGAACAGACACTTTACACAGAGTTTGGTGAATGTGAGGAACAGACACTTTACACAGAGTTTGGTGAATGTGAGGAACAGACACTTTACACAGAGATTGGTGAATGTGAGGAACAGACACTTTACACAGAGACTGGTGAATGTGAGGAACAGACACTTTACACAGAGTTTGGTGAATGTGAGGAACAGACACTTTCCACAGAGTTTGGTGAATGTGAGGAACAGACACTTTACACAGAGTTTGGTGAATGTGAGGAACAGACACTTTACACAGAGTTTGGTGAATGTGAGGAACAGACACTTTACACAGAGTTTGGTGAATGTGAGGAACAGACACTTTACACAGAGTTTGGTGAATGTGAGGAACAGACACTTTACACAGAGTTTGGTGAATGTGAGGAACAGACACTTTACACAGAGTTTGGTGAATGTGAGGAACAGACACTTTACACAGAGTTTGGTGAATGTGAGGAACAGACACTTTACACAGAGTTTGGTGAATGTGAGGAACAGACACTTTACACAGAGTTTGGTGAATGTGAGGAACAGACACTTTACACAGAGTTTGGTGAATGTGAGGAACAGACACTTTACACAGAGTTTGGTGAATGTGAGGAACAGACACTTTACACAGAGTTTGGTGAATGTGAGGAACAGACACTTTACACAGAGTTTGGTGAATGTGAGGAACAGACACTTTACACAGAGTTTGGTGAATGTGAGGAACAGACACTTTACACAGAGTTTGGTGAATGTGAGGAACAGACACTTTACACAGAGTTTGGTGAATGTGAGGAACAGACACTTTACACAGAGTTTGGTGAATGTGAGGAACAGACACTTTACACAGAGTTTGGTGAATGTGAGGAACAGACACTTTACACAGAGTTTGGTGAATGTGAGGAACAGACACTTTACACAGAGTTTGGTGAATGTGAGGAACAGACACTTTACACAGAGTTTGGTGAATGTGAGGAACAGACACTTTACACAGAGTTTGGTGAATGTGAGGAACAGACACTTTACACAGAGTTTGGTGAATGTGAGGAACAGACACTTTACACAGAGTTTGGTGAATGTGAGGAACAGACACTTTACACAGAGTTTGGTGAATGTGAGGAACAGACACTTTACACAGAGTTTGGTGAATGTGAGGAACAGACACTTTACACAGAGTTTGGTGAATGTGAGGAACAGACACTTTACACAGAGTTTGGTGAATGTGAGGAACAGACACTTTACACAGAGTTTGGTGAATGTGTGGAACAGATACTTTACACAGAGGTTTGGTGAATGTGAGGAACAGACACTTTACACAGAGTTTGGTGAATGTGAGGAACAGACACTTTACACAGAGTTTGGTGAATGTGAGGAACAGACACTTTACACAGAGTTGGTGAATGTGAGGAACAGACCACTTTACACAGAGTTTGGTGAATGTGAGGAACAGACCACTTTACACAGAGTTTGGTGAATGTGAGGAACAGACACTTTACACAGAGTTTGGTGAATGTGAGGAACAGAAACTTTACACAGAGTTTGGTGAATGTGAGGAACAGACACTTTACACAGAGTTTGGTGAATGTGAGGAACAGACACTTTACACAGAGTTGGTGAATGTGAGGAACAGACACTTTACACAGAGTTTGGTGAATGTGAGGAACAGACACTTTACACAGAGTTTGGTGAATGTGAGGAACAGACACTTTACACAGAGTTTGGTGAATGTGAGGAACAGACACTTTACACAGAGTTTGGTGAATGTGAGGAACAGACACTTTACACAGAGTTTGGTGAATGTGAGGAACAGACACTTTACACAGAGTTTGGTGAATGTGAGGAACAGACACTTTACACAGAGTTTGGTGAATGTGAGGAACAGACACTTTACACAGAGTTTGGTGAATGTGAGGAACAGACACTTTACACAGAGTTTGGTGAATGTGAGGAACAGACACTTTACACAGAGTTTGGTGAATGTGAGGAACAGACACTTTACACAGAGTTTGGTGAATGTGAGGAACAGACACTTTACACAGAGTTTGGTGAATGTGAGGAACAGACACTTTACACAGAGTTTGGTGAATGTGAGGAACAGACACTTTACACAGAGTTTGGTGAATGTGAGGAACAGACACTTTACACAGAGTTTGGTGAATGTGAGGAACAGACACTTTACACAGAGTTTGGTGAATGTGAGGAACAGACACTTTACACAGAGTTTGGTGAATGTGAGGAACAGACACTTTACACAGAGTTTGGTGAATGTGAGGAACAGACACTTTACACAGAGTTTGGTGAATGTGAGGAACAGACACTTTACACAGAGTTTGGTGAATGTGAGGAACAGACACTTTACACAGAGTTTGGTGAATGTGAGGAACAGACACTTTACACAGAGTTTGGTGAATGTGAGGAACAGACACTTTACACAGAGTTTGGTGAATGTGAGGAACAGACACTTTACACAGAGTTTGGTGAATGTGAGGAACAGACACTTTACACAGAGTTTGGTGAATGTGAGGAACAGACACTTTACACAGAGTTTGGTGAATGTGAGGAACAGACACTTTACACAGAGTTTGGTGAATGTGAGGAACAGACACTTTACACAGAGTTTGGTGAATGTGAGGAACAGACACTTTACACAGAGTTTGGTGAATGTGAGGAACAGACACTTTACACAGAGTTTGGTGAATGTGAGGAACAGACACTTTACACAGAGTTTGGTGAATGTGAGGAACAGACACTTTACACAGAGTTTGGTGAATGTGAGGAACAGACACTTTACACAGAGTTTGGTGAATGTGAGGAACAGACACTTTACACAGAGTTTGGTGAATGTGAGGAACAGACACTTTACACAGAGTTTGGTGAATGTGAGGAACAGACACTTTACACAGAGTTTGGTGAATGTGAGGAACAGACACTTTACACAGAGTTTGGTGAATGTGAGGAACAGACACTTTACACAGAGTTTGGTGAATGTGAGGAACAGACACTTTACACAGAGTTTGGTGAATGTGAGGAACAGACACTTTACACAGAGTTTGGTGAATGTGAGGAACAGACACTTTACACAGAGTTTGGTGAATGTGAGGAACAGACACTTTACACAGAGTTTGGTGAATGTGAGGAACAGACACTTTACACAGAGTTTGGTGAATGTGAGGAACAGACACTTTACACAGAGTTTGGTGAATGTGAGGAACAGACACTTTACACAGAGTTTGGTGAATGTGAGGAACAGACACTTTACACAGAGTTTGGTGAATGTGAGGAACAGACCACTTTACACAGAGTTTGGTGAATGTGTTGAACAGACACTTTACACAGAGTTTTGGTGAATGTGAGGAACAGACACTTTACAACAGAGTGTGGTGAATGTGAGGAACAGACACTATTAAACAGAGGTTGGTGAATGTGTTGAACAGACCACTTACACAGAGTTTGGTGAACTGTGAGAACAGACACTTTACAGCAGAGTTGGTGAATGTGTTGAACAGACCACTGTTACACAGAGTTTTGGTGAATGGTTTGAACAGAGCACTTTACACAGAGGTTGGGAATGTGAGGAACAGACACTTTACTCAGAGTTTGGTGAATGGTGAGGAACATGATACTTCTACACAGAGTTTGGTGAATGTGTTTGAACAGACACTTACACAGAGTTGGTGATTGTGAGGAACAGACCACTTTGCACATCAGAGTTATGGTGAATGTGTAGGAACAGACACTTTACACAGAGGTTGGGTGAATGTGAGGGAACAGACACTTTACACAGAGGTTTGGTGAATGTGAGGAACAGACACTTTACACAGAGTTGGTGAATGTGAGGAACAGACACTTTACACAGAGGTTGGTGAATGTGAGGAACAGACACTTTCGCACAGAGGTTTGGTGAATGTGAGGAACAGACTTACAGGTTTACTACACAGAGTTTGGTGAATGTGAGGAACAGACCACTTTACACAGAGGTTGGTGAATGTGAATGTGAGGAACAGACACTTTACACAGAGTTTGGTGAATGTGAGGAACAGACACTTTACACAGAGTTTGGTGAATGTGAGGAACAGACACTTTACACAGAGTTTGGTGAATGTGAGGAACAGACACTTTACACAGAGTTTGGTGAATGTGAGGAACAGACACTTTACACAGAGTTTGGTGAATGTGAGGAACAGACACTTTACACAGAGTTTGGTGAATGTGAGGAACAGACACTTTACACAGAGTTTGGTGAATGTGAGGAACAGACACTTTACACAGAGTTTGGTGAATGTGAGGAACAGACACTTTACACAGAGTTTGGTGAATGTGAGGAACAGACACTTTACACAGAGTTTGGTGAATGTGAGGAACAGACACTTTACACAGAGTTTGGTGAATGTGAGGAACAGACACTTTACACAGAGTTTGGTGAATGTGAGGAACAGACACTTTACACAGAGTTTGGTGAATGTGAGGAACAGACACTTTACACAGAGTTTGGTGAATGTGAGGAACAGACACTTTACACAGAGTTTGGTGAATGTGAGGAACAGACACTTTACACAGAGTTTGGTGAATGTGAGGAACAGACACTTTACACAGAGTTTGGTGAATGTGAGGAACAGACACTTTACACAGAGTTTGGTGAATGTGAGGAACAGACACTTTACACAGAGTTTGGTGAATGTGAGGAACAGACACTTTACACAGAGTTTGGTGAATGTGAGGAACAGACACTTTACACAGAGTTTGGTGAATGTGAGGAACAGACACTTTACACAGAGTTTGGTGAATGTGAGGAACAGACACTTTACACAGAGTTTGGTGAATGTGAGGAACAGACACTTTACACAGAGTTTGGTGAATGTGAGGAACAGACACTTTACACAGAGTTTGGTGAATGTGAGGAACAGACACTTTACACAGAGTTTGGTGAATGTGAGGAACAGACACTTTACACAGAGTTTGGTGAATGTGAGGAACAGACACTTTACACAGAGTTTGGTGAATGTGAGGAACAGACACTTTACACAGAGTTTGGTGAATGTGAGGAACAGACACTTTACACAGAGTTTGGTGAATGTGAGGAACAGACACTTTACACAGAGTTTGGTGAATGTGAGGAACAGACACTTTACACAGAGTTTGGTGAATGTGAGGAACAGACACTTTACACAGAGTTTGGTGAATGTGAGGAACAGACACTTTACACAGAGTTTGGTGAATGTGAGGAACAGACACTTTACACAGAGTTTGGTGAATGTGAGGAACAGACACTTTACACAGAGTTTGGTGAATGTGAGGAACAGACACTTTACACAGAGTTTGGTGAATGTGAGGAACAGACACTTTACACAGAGTTTGGTGAATGTGAGGAACAGACACTTTACACAGAGTTTGGTGAATGTGAGGAACAGACACTTTACACAGAGTTTGGTGAATGTGAGGAACAGACACTTTACACAGAGTTTGGTGAATGTGAGGAACAGACACTTTACACAGAGTTTGGTGAATGTGAGGAACAGACACTTTACACAGAGTTTGGTGAATGTGAGGAACAGACACTTTACACAGAGTTTGGTGAATGTGAGGAACAGACACTTTACACAGAGTTTGGTGAATGTGAGGAACAGACACTTTACACAGAGTTTGGTGAATGTGAGGAACAGACACTTTACACAGAGTTTGGTGAATGTGAGGAACAGACACTTTACACAGAGTTTGGTGAATGTGAGGAACAGACACTTTACACAGAGTTTGGTGAATGTGAGGAACAGACACTTTACACAGAGTTTGGTGAATGTGAGGAACAGACACTTTACACAGAGTTTGGTGAATGTGAGGAACAGACACTTTACACAGAGTTTGGTGAATGTGAGGAACAGACACTTTACACAGAGTTTGGTGAATGTGAGGAACAGACACTTTACACAGAGTTTGGTGAATGTGAGGAACAGACACTTTACACAGAGTTTGGTGAATGTGAGGAACAGACACTTTACACAGAGTTTGGTGAATGTGAGGAACAGACACTTTACACAGAGTTTGGTGAATGTGAGGAACAGACACTTTACACAGAGTTTGGTGAATGTGAGGAACAGACACTTTACACAGAGTTTGGTGAATGTGAGGAACAGACACTTTACACAGAGTTTGGTGAATGTGAGGAACAGACACTTTACACAGAGTTTGGTGAATGTGAGGAACAGACACTTTACACAGAGTTTGGTGAATGTGAGGAACAGACACTTTACACAGAGTTTGGTGAATGTGAGGAACAGACACTTTACACAGAGTTTGGTGAATGTGAGGAACAGACACTTTACACAGAGTTTGGTGAATGTGAGGAACAGACACTTTACACAGAGTTTGGTGAATGTGAGGAACAGACACTTTACACAGAGTTTGGTGAATGTGAGGAACAGACACTTTACACAGAGTTTGGTGAATGTGAGGAACAGACACTTTACACAGAGTTTGGTGAATGTGAGGAACAGACACTTTACACAGAGTTTGGTGAATGTGAGGAACAGACACTTTACACAGAGTTTGGTGAATGTGAGGAACAGACACTTTACACAGAGTTTGGTGAATGTGAGGAACAGACACTTTACACAGAGTTTGGTGAATGTGAGGAACAGACACTTTACACAGAGTTTGGTGAATGTGAGGAACAGACACTTTACACAGAGTTTGGTGAATGTGAGGAACAGACACTTTACACAGAGTTTGGTGAATGTGAGGAACAGACACTTTACACAGAGTTTGGTGAATGTGAGGAACAGACACTTTACACAGAGTTTGGTGAATGTGAGGAACAGACACTTTACACAGAGTTTGGTGAATGTGAGGAACAGACACTTTACACAGAGTTTGGTGAATGTGAGGAACAGACACTTTACACAGAGTTTGGTGAATGTGAGGAACAGACACTTTACACAGAGTTTGGTGAATGTGAGGAACAGACACTTTACACAGAGTTTGGTGAATGTGAGGAACAGACACTTTACACAGAGTTTGGTGAATGTGAGGAACAGACACTTTACACAGAGTTTGGTGAATGTGAGGAACAGACACTTTACACAGAGTTTGGTGAATGTGAGGAACAGACACTTTACACAGAGTTTGGTGAATGTGAGGAACAGACACTTTACACAGAGTTTGGTGAATGTGAGGAACAGACACTTTACACAGAGTTTGGTGAATGTGAGGAACAGACACTTTACACAGAGTTTGGTGAATGTGAGGAACAGACACTTTACACAGAGTTTGGTGAATGTGAGGAACAGACACTTTACACAGAGTTTGGTGAATGTGAGGAACAGACACTTTACACAGAGTTTGGTGAATGTGAGGAACAGACACTTTACACAGAGTTTGGTGAATGTGAGGAACAGACACTTTACACAGAGTTTGGTGAATGTGAGGAACAGACACTTTACACAGAGTTTGGTGAATGTGAGGAACAGACACTTTACACAGAGTTTGGTGAATGTGAGGAACAGACACTTTACACAGAGTTTGGTGAATGTGAGGAACAGACACTTTACACAGAGTTTGGTGAATGTGAGGAACAGACACTTTACACAGAGTTTGGTGAATGTGAGGAACAGACACTTTACACAGAGTTTGGTGAATGTGAGGAACAGACACTTTACACAGAGTTTGGTGAATGTGAGGAACAGACACTTTACACAGAGTTTGGTGAATGTGAGGAACAGACACTTTACACAGAGTTTGGTGAATGTGAGGAACAGACACTTTACACAGAGTTTGGTGAATGTGAGGAACAGACACTTTACACAGAGTTTGGTGAATGTGAGGAACAGACACTTTACACAGAGTTTGGTGAATGTGAGGAACAGACACTTTACACAGAGTTTGGTGAATGTGAGGAACAGACACTTTACACAGAGTTTGGTGAATGTGAGGAACAGACACTTTACACAGAGTTTGGTGAATGTGAGGAACAGACACTTTACACAGAGTTTGGTGAATGTGAGGAACAGACACTTTACACAGAGTTTGGTGAATGTGAGGAACAGACACTTTACACAGAGTTTGGTGAATGTGAGGAACAGACACTTTACACAGAGTTTGGTGAATGTGAGGAACAGACACTTTACACAGAGTTTGGTGAATGTGAGGAACAGACACTTTACACAGAGTTTGGTGAATGTGAGGAACAGACACTTTACACAGAGTTTGGTGAATGTGAGGAACAGACACTTTACACAGAGTTTGGTGAATGTGAGGAACAGACACTTTACACAGAGTTTGGTGAATGTGAGGAACAGACACTTTACACAGAGTTTGGTGAATGTGAGGAACAGACACTTTACACAGAGTTTGGTGAATGTGAGGAACAGACACTTTACACAGAGTTTGGTGAATGTGAGGAACAGACACTTTACACAGAGTTTGGTGAATGTGAGGAACAGACACTTTACACAGAGTTTGGTGAATGTGAGGAACAGACACTTTACACAGAGTTTGGTGAATGTGAGGAACAGACACTTTACACAGAGTTTGGTGAATGTGAGGAACAGACACTTTACACAGAGTTTGGTGAATGTGAGGAACAGACACTTTACACAGAGTTTGGTGAATGTGAGGAACAGACACTTTACACAGAGTTTGGTGAATGTGAGGAACAGACACTTTACACAGAGTTTGGTGAATGTGAGGAACAGACACTTTACACAGAGTTTGGTGAATGTGAGGAACAGACACTTTACACAGAGTTTGGTGAATGTGAGGAACAGACACTTTACACAGAGTTTGGTGAATGTGAGGAACAGACACTTTACACAGAGTTTGGTGAATGTGAGGAACAGACACTTTACACAGAGTTTGGTGAATGTGAGGAACAGACACTTTACACAGAGTTTGGTGAATGTGAGGAACAGACACTTTACACAGAGTTTGGTGAATGTGAGGAACAGACACTTTACACAGAGTTTGGTGAATGTGAGGAACAGACACTTTACACAGAGTTTGGTGAATGTGAGGAACAGACACTTTACACAGAGTTTGGTGAATGTGAGGAACAGACACTTTACACAGAGTTTGGTGAATGTGAGGAACAGACACTTTACACAGAGTTTGGTGAATGTGAGGAACAGACACTTTACACAGAGTTTGGTGAATGTGAGGAACAGACACTTTACACAGAGTTTGGTGAATGTGAGGAACAGACACTTTACACAGAGTTTGGTGAATGTGAGGAACAGACACTTTACACAGAGTTTGGTGAATGTGAGGAACAGACACTTTACACAGAGTTTGGTGAATGTGAGGAACAGACACTTTACACAGAGTTTGGTGAATGTGAGGAACAGACACTTTACACAGAGTTTGGTGAATGTGAGGAACAGACACTTTACACAGAGTTTGGTGAATGTGAGGAACAGACACTTTACACAGAGTTTGGTGAATGTGAGGAACAGACACTTTACACAGAGTTTGGTGAATGTGAGGAACAGACACTTTACACAGAGTTTGGTGAATGTGAGGAACAGACACTTTACACAGAGTTTGGTGAATGTGAGGAACAGACACTTTACACAGAGTTTGGTGAATGTGAGGAACAGACACTTTACACAGAGTTTGGTGAATGTGAGGAACAGACACTTTACACAGAGTTTGGTGAATGTGAGGAACAGACACTTTACACAGAGTTTGGTGAATGTGAGGAACAGACACTTTACACAGAGTTTGGTGAATGTGAGGAACAGACACTTTACACAGAGTTTGGTGAATGTGAGGAACAGACACTTTACACAGAGTTTGGTGAATGTGAGGAACAGACACTTTACACAGAGTTTGGTGAATGTGAGGAACAGACACTTTACACAGAGTTTGGTGAATGTGAGGAACAGACACTTTACACAGAGTTTGGTGAATGTGAGGAACAGACACTTTACACAGAGTTTGGTGAATGTGAGGAACAGACACTTTACACAGAGTTTGGTGAATGTGAGGAACAGACACTTTACACAGAGTTTGGTGAATGTGAGGAACAGACACTTTACACAGAGTTTGGTGAATGTGAGGAACAGACACTTTACACAGAGTTTGGTGAATGTGAGGAACAGACACTTTACACAGAGTTTGGTGAATGTGAGGAACAGACACTTTACACAGAGTTTGGTGAATGTGAGGAACAGACACTTTACACAGAGTTTGGTGAATGTGAGGAACAGACACTTTACACAGAGTTTGGTGAATGTGAGGAACAGACACTTTACACAGAGTTTGGTGAATGTGAGGAACAGACACTTTACACAGAGTTTGGTGAATGTGAGGAACAGACACTTTACACAGAGTTTGGTGAATGTGAGGAACAGACACTTTACACAGAGTTTGGTGAATGTGAGGAACAGACACTTTACACAGAGTTTGGTGAATGTGAGGAACAGACACTTTACACAGAGTTTGGTGAATGTGAGGAACAGACACTTTACACAGAGTTTGGTGAATGTGAGGAACAGACACTTTACACAGAGTTTGGTGAATGTGAGGAACAGACACTTTACACAGAGTTTGGTGAATGTGAGGAACAGACACTTTACACAGAGTTTGGTGAATGTGAGGAACAGACACTTTACACAGAGTTTGGTGAATGTGAGGAACAGACACTTTACACAGAGTTTGGTGAATGTGTGGAACAGACACTTTACACAGAGTTTGGTGAATGTGAGGAACAGACACTTTACACAGAGTTTGGTGAATGTGAGGAACAGACACTTTACACAGAGTTTGGTGAATGTGAGGAACAGACACTTTACACAGAGTTTGGTGAATGTGTTGAACAGACACTTTACACAGAGTTTGGTGAATGTGAGGAACAGACACTTTACACAGAGTTTGGTGAATGTGAGGAACAGACACTTTACACAGAGTTTGGTGAATGTGAGGAACAGACACTTTACACAGAGTTTGGTGAATGTGAGGAACAGACACTTTACACAGAGTTTGGTGAATGTGAGGAACAGACACTTTACACAGAGTTTGGTGAATGTGAGGAACAGACACTTTACACAGAGTTTGGTGAATGTGAGGAACAGACACTTTACACAGAGTTTGGTGAATGTGAGGAACAGACACTTTACACAGAGTTTGGTGAATGTGAGGAACAGACACTTTACACAGAGTTTGGTGAATGTGAGGAACAGACACTTTACACAGAGTTTGGTGAATGTGAGGAACAGACACTTTACACAGAGTTTGGTGAATGTGAGGAACAGACACTTTACACAGAGTTTGGTGAATGTGAGGAACAGACACTTTACACAGAGTTTGGTGAATGTGAGGAACAGACACTTTACACAGAGTTTGGTGAATGTGAGGAACAGACACTTTACACAGAGTTTGGTGAATGTGAGGAACAGACACTTTACACAGAGTTTGGTGAATGTGAGGAACAGACACTTTACACAGAGTTTGGTGAATGTGAGGAACAGACACTTTACACAGAGTTTGGTGAATGTGAGGAACAGACACTTTACACAGAGTTTGGTGAATGTGAGGAACAGACACTTTACACAGAGTTTGGTGAATGTGAGGAACAGACACTTTACACAGAGTTTGGTGAATGTGAGGAACAGACACTTTACACAGAGTTTGGTGAATGTGAGGAACAGACACTTTACACAGAGTTTGGTGAATGTGAGGAACAGACACTTTACACAGAGTTTGGTGAATGTGAGGAACAGACACTTTACACAGAGTTTGGTGAATGTGAGGAACAGACACTTTACACAGAGTTTGGTGAATGTGAGGAACAGACACTTTACACAGAGTTTGGTGAATGTGAGGAACAGACACTTTACACAGAGTTTGGTGAATGTGAGGAACAGACACTTTACACAGAGTTTGGTGAATGTGAGGAACAGACACTTTACACAGAGTTTGGTGAATGTGAGGAACAGACACTTTACACAGAGTTTGGTGAATGTGAGGAACAGACACTTTACACAGAGTTTGGTGAATGTGAGGAACAGACACTTTACACAGAGTTTGGTGAATGTGAGGAACAGACACTTTACACAGAGTTTGGTGAATGTGAGGAACAGACACTTTACACAGAGTTTGGTGAATGTGAGGAACAGACACTTTACACAGAGTTTGGTGAATGTGAGGAACAGACACTTTACACAGAGTTTGGTGAATGTGAGGAACAGACACTTTACACAGAGTTTGGTGAATGTGAGGAACAGACACTTTACACAGAGTTTGGTGAATGTGAGGAACAGACACTTTACACAGAGTTTGGTGAATGTGAGGAACAGACACTTTACACAGAGTTTGGTGAATGTGAGGAACAGACACTTTACACAGAGTTTGGTGAATGTGAGGAACAGACACTTTACACAGAGTTTGGTGAATGTGAGGAACAGACACTTTACACAGAGTTTGGTGAATGTGAGGAACAGACACTTTACACAGAGTTTGGTGAATGTGAGGAACAGACACTTTACACAGAGTTTGGTGAATGTGAGGAACAGACACTTTACACAGAGTTTGGTGAATGTGAGGAACAGACACTTTACACAGAGTTTGGTGAATGTGAGGAACAGACACTTTACACAGAGTTTGGTGAATGTGAGGAACAGACACTTTACACAGAGTTTGGTGAATGTGAGGAACAGACACTTTACACAGAGTTTGGTGAATGTGAGGAACAGACACTTTACACAGAGTTTGGTGAATGTGAGGAACAGACACTTTACACAGAGTTTGGTGAATGTGAGGAACAGACACTTTACACAGAGTTTGGTGAATGTGAGGAACAGACACTTTACACAGAGTTTGGTGAATGTGAGGAACAGACACTTTACACAGAGTTTGGTGAATGTGAGGAACAGACACTTTACACAGAGTTTGGTGAATGTGAGGAACAGACACTTTACACAGAGTTTGGTGAATGTGAGGAACAGACACTTTACACAGAGTTTGGTGAATGTGAGGAACAGACACTTTACACAGAGTTTGGTGAATGTGTGGAACAGACACTTTACACAGAGTTTGGTGAATGTGAGGAACAGACACTTTACACAGAGTTTGGTGAATGTGAGGAACAGACACTTTACACAGAGTTTGGTGAATGTGAGGAACAGACACTTTACACAGAGTTTGGTGAATGTGAGGAACAGACACTTTACACAGAGTTTGGTGAATGTGAGGAACAGACACTTTACACAGAGTTTGGTGAATGTGAGGAACAGACACTTTACACAGAGTTTGGTGAATGTGAGGAACAGACACTTTACACAGAGTTTGGTGAATGTGAGGAACAGACACTTTACACAGAGTTTGGTGAATGTGAGGAACAGACACTTTACACAGAGTTTGGTGAATGTGAGGAACAGACACTTTACACAGAGTTTGGTGAATGTGAGGAACAGACACTTTACACAGAGTTTGGTGAATGTGAGGAACAGACACTTTACACAGAGTTTGGTGAATGTGAGGAACAGACACTTTACACAGAGTTTGGTGAATGTGAGGAACAGACACTTTACACAGAGTTTGGTGAATGTGAGGAACAGACACTTTACACAGAGTTTGGTGAATGTGAGGAACAGACACTTTACACAGAGTTTGGTGAATGTGAGGAACAGACACTTTACACAGAGTTTGGTGAATGTGAGGAACAGACACTTTACACAGAGTTTGGTGAATGTGAGGAACAGACACTTTACACAGAGTTTGGTGAATGTGAGGAACAGACACTTTACACAGAGTTTGGTGAATGTGAGGAACAGACACTTTACACAGAGTTTGGTGAATGTGAGGAACAGACACTTTACACAGAGTTTGGTGAATGTGAGGAACAGACACTTTACACAGAGTTTGGTGAATGTGAGGAACAGACACTTTACACAGAGTTTGGTGAATGTGAGGAACAGACACTTTACACAGAGTTTGGTGAATGTGAGGAACAGACACTTTACACAGAGTTTGGTGAATGTGAGGAACAGACACTTTACACAGAGTTTGGTGAATGTGAGGAACAGACACTTTACACAGAGTTTGGTGAATGTGAGGAACAGACACTTTACACAGAGTTTGGTGAATGTGAGGAACAGACACTTTACACAGAGTTTGGTGAATGTGAGGAACAGACACTTTACACAGAGTTTGGTGAATGTGAGGAACAGACACTTTACACAGAGTTTGGTGAATGTGAGGAACAGACACTTTACACAGAGTTTGGTGAATGTGAGGAACAGACACTTTACACAGAGTTTGGTGAATGTGAGGAACAGACACTTTACACAGAGTTTGGTGAATGTGAGGAACAGACACTTTACACAGAGTTTGGTGAATGTGAGGAACAGACACTTTACACAGAGTTTGGTGAATGTGAGGAACAGACACTTTACACAGAGTTTGGTGAATGTGAGGAACAGACACTTTACACAGAGTTTGGTGAATGTGAGGAACAGACACTTTACACAGAGTTTGGTGAATGTGAGGAACAGACACTTTACACAGAGTTTGGTGAATGTGAGGAACAGACACTTTACACAGAGTTTGGTGAATGTGAGGAACAGACACTTTACACAGAGTTTGGTGAATGTGAGGAACAGACACTTTACACAGAGTTTGGTGAATGTGAGGAACAGACACTTTACACAGAGTTTGGTGAATGTGAGGAACAGACACTTTACACAGAGTTTGGTGAATGTGAGGAACAGACACTTTACACAGAGTTTGGTGAATGTGAGGAACAGACACTTTACACAGAGTTTGGTGAATGTGAGGAACAGACACTTTACACAGAGTTTGGTGAATGTGAGGAACAGACACTTTACACAGAGTTTGGTGAATGTGAGGAACAGACACTTTACACAGAGTTTGGTGAATGTGAGGAACAGACACTTTACACAGAGTTTGGTGAATGTGAGGAACAGACACTTTACACAGAGTTTGGTGAATGTGAGGAACAGACACTTTACACAGAGTTTGGTGAATGTGAGGAACAGACACTTTACACAGAGTTTGGTGAATGTGAGGAACAGACACTTTACACAGAGTTTGGTGAATGTGAGGAACAGACACTTTACACAGAGTTTGGTGAATGTGAGGAACAGACACTTTACACAGAGTTTGGTGAATGTGAGGAACAGACACTTTACACAGAGTTTGGTGAATGTGAGGAACAGACACTTTACACAGAGTTTGGTGAATGTGAGGAACAGACACTTTACACAGAGTTTGGTGAATGTGAGGAACAGACACTTTACACAGAGTTTGGTGAATGTGAGGAACAGACACTTTACACAGAGTTTGGTGAATGTGAGGAACAGACACTTTACACAGAGTTTGGTGAATGTGAGGAACAGACACTTTACACAGAGTTTGGTGAATGTGAGGAACAGACACTTTACACAGAGTTTGGTGAATGTGAGGAACAGACACTTTACACAGAGTTTGGTGAATGTGTTGAACAGACACTTTACACAGAGTTTGGTGAATGTGAGGAACAGACACTTTACACAGAGTTTGGTGAATGTGAGGAACAGACACTTTACACAGAGTTTGGTGAATGTGAGGAACAGACACTTTACACAGAGTTTGGTGAATGTGAGGAACAGACACTTTACACAGAGTTTGGTGAATGTGAGGAACAGACACTTTACACAGAGTTTGGTGAATGTGAGGAACAGACACTTTACACAGAGTTTGGTGAATGTGAGGAACAGACACTTTACACAGAGTTTGGTGAATGTGAGGAACAGACACTTTACACAGAGTTTGGTGAATGTGAGGAACAGACACTTTACACAGAGTTTGGTGAATGTGAGGAACAGACACTTTACACAGAGTTTGGTGAATGTGAGGAACAGACACTTTACACAGAGTTTGGTGAATGTGAGGAACAGACACTTTACACAGAGTTTGGTGAATGTGAGGAACAGACACTTTACACAGAGTTTGGTGAATGTGAGGAACAGACACTTTACACAGAGTTTGGTGAATGTGAGGAACAGACACTTTACACAGAGTTTGGTGAATGTGAGGAACAGACACTTTACACAGAGTTTGGTGAATGTGAGGAACAGACACTTTACACAGAGTTTGGTGAATGTGAGGAACAGACACTTTACACAGAGTTTGGTGAATGTGAGGAACAGACACTTTACACAGAGTTTGGTGAATGTGAGGAACAGACACTTTACACAGAGTTTGGTGAATGTGAGGAACAGACACTTTACACAGAGTTTGGTGAATGTGAGGAACAGACACTTTACACAGAGTTTGGTGAATGTGAGGAACAGACACTTTACACAGAGTTTGGTGAATGTGAGGAACAGACACTTTACACAGAGTTTGGTGAATGTGAGGAACAGACACTTTACACAGAGTTTGGTGAATGTGAGGAACAGACACTTTACACAGAGTTTGGTGAATGTGAGGAACAGACACTTTACACAGAGTTTGGTGAATGTGAGGAACAGACACTTTACACAGAGTTTGGTGAATGTGAGGAACCAGACACTTTACACAGAGTTTGGTGAATGTGAGGAACAGACACTTTTACACAGAGGTTGGTGAATGTGAGGAACAGTCACTTTACACAAGAGTTTGTGAATGTGAGAAACAGACACCTTTACACAGAGTTTGGTGACATGTGAGGAACAGACAACTTTACACAGAGTCGGTGAATGTGATGAACAGATACTTTACACAGAGTTTGGTGAATGTGATGAACAGACACTTTACACAGAGTTTGGTGAATGTGGGAACAGACACTTTCCACAGAGTTTGGTGAATGTGAGGAACAGACACTTTACACAGAGGATTGGTGAATGTGAGGAACAGAACACTTTTACACAGAGACTGGTGAATGTGAGTGAACAGACACTTTACACAGAGTTTGGTGAATGTGTTGAACAGACACTTTACACAGAGTTTGGTGAATGTGAGGAACAGACACTTTACACAGAGTTTGGTGAATGTGAGGAACAGACACTTTACACAGAGTTTGGTGAATGTGAGGAACAGACACTTTACACAGAGTTTGGTGAATGTGAGGAACAGACACTTTACACAGAGTTTGGTGAATGTGAGGAACAGACACTTTACACAGAGTTTGGTGAATGTGAGGAACAGACACTTTACACAGAGTTTGGTGAATGTGAGGAACAGACACTTTACACAGAGTTTGGTGAATGTGTGGAACAGACACTTTACACAGAGTTTGGTGAATGTGAGGAACAGACACTTTACACAGAGTTTGGTGAATGTGAGGAACAGACACTTTACACAGAGTTTGGTGAATGTGAGGAACAGACACTTTACACAGAGTTTGGTGAATGTGAGGAACAGACACTTTACACAGAGTTTGGTGAATGTGAGGAACAGACACTTTACACAGAGTTTGGTGAATGTGAGGAACAGACACTTTACACAGAGTTTGGTGAATGTGAGGAACAGACACTTTACACAGAGTTTGGTGAATGTGAGGAACAGACACTTTACACAGAGTTTGGTGGAATGTGACGGAACAGACCCTTTACACAAAGGTGGTGAATGTGAGGAACAGACACTTTACACAGAGGTTTGGTGAATTGTGAGAACCCAAGACCACTTTACACAGAGTCTGGTGAATGTGAGGAACGACACTTTACTCAGAGCTTGGTGAATGTAGTTGAACAGACCACTTTACCCAAAGAGCCTTGGTGAAAGTGTGAGGAACAGACACTTTACACAGGGTTAGGTGAATGTGAGGATACAGACACTTTACACAGAGACTGGTGAATGTGAGAACATATATCTTACACAAGGTTGGTGAATGTGGAGGAACAGACACTTTCACAGAGTTAGGTAGGAATGTGAGGGAACGACACTTTACACAGAGTTGGCGAGATTGTGAGGAACAGACACTTTACACAGAGGTTGGTGAATGTGAGGGAACAGACACTTTAGCACAGAGTTTGGTGATAAGTGAGGAACAGACACTTTACACAGAGTTTGGTGAATGTGAGGAAACAGACTCTTTACACAGAGTCTTGGTGAATGTGAGGAACAGACACTTTACACAGAGTTTGGTGAATGTGAGGAACAGACACTTTACACAGAGTTTGGTGAATGTGAGGAACAGACACTTTACACAGAGTTTGGTGAATGTGAGGAACAGACACTTTACACAGAGTTTGGTGAATGTGAGGAACAGACACTTTACACAGAGTTTGGTGAATGTGAGGAACAGACACTTTACACAGAGTTTGGTGATGTGAGGAACAGACACTTTACACAGAGGTTGGTGAATGTGAGGAACAGACACTTTACACAGAGATGGTGAATCGTGAGAGGAACAGACACTTTACACAGAGTTTGGTGAATGTGAGGGAACAGACACTTTACACAGAGTTTGGTGAATGTGAGGAACAGACACTATTACACAGAGTTTGGTGAATGTGAGGAACAGACACTTTACACAGAGTTTGGTGAATGTGAAGGAACAGACACTTTACACAGAGTTTGGTGAATGTGTTGAACAGACACTTTACACAGAGTTTGGTGAATGTGAGGAACAGACACTTTACACAGAGTTTGGTGAATGTGAGGAACAGACACTTTACACAGAGTTTGGTGAATGTGAGGAACAGACACTTTACACAGAGTTTGGTGAATGTGAGGAACAGACACTTTACACAGAGTTTGGTGAATGTGAGGAACAGACACTTTACACAGAGTTTGGTGAATGTGAGGAACAGACACTTTACACAGAGTTTGGTGAATGTGAGGAACAGACACTTTACACAGAGTTTGGTGAATGTGAGGAACAGACACTTTACACAGAGTTTGGTGAATGTGAGGAACAGACACTTTACACAGAGTTTGGTGAATGTGAGGAACAGACACTTTACACAGAGTTTGGTGAATGTGAGGAACAGACACTTTACACAGAGTTTGGTGAATGTGAGGAACAGACACTTTACACAGAGTTTGGTGAATGTGAGGAACAGACACTTTACACAGAGTTTGGTGAATGTGAGGAACAGACACTTTACACAGAGTTTGGTGAATGTGAGGAACAGACACTTTACACAGAGTTTGGTGAATGTGAGGAACAGACACTTTACACAGAGTTTGGTGAATGTGAGGAACAGACACTTTACACAGAGTTTGGTGAATGTGAGGAACAGACACTTTACACAGAGTTTGGTGAATGTGAGGAACAGACACTTTACACAGAGTTTGGTGAATGTGAGGAACAGACACTTTACACAGAGTTTGGTGAATGTGAGGAACAGACACTTTACACAGAGTTTGGTGAATGTGAGGAACAGACACTTTACACAGAGTTTGGTGAATGTGAGGAACAGACACTTTACACAGAGTTTGGTGAATGTGAGGAACAGACACTTTACACAGAGGTTGGTGAATGTGAGGAACAGACACTTTACACAGAGTTTGGTGAATGTGAGGAACAGACACTTTACACAGAGTTTGGTGAATGTGAGGAACAGACACTTTACACAGAGTTTGGTGAATGTGAGGAACAGACACTTTACACAGAGTTTGGTGAATGTGAGGAACAGACACTTTACACAGAGTTTGGTGAATGTGAGGAACAGACACTTTACACAGAGTTTGGTGAATGTGTTGAACAGACACTTTACACAGAGTTTGGTGAATGTGAGGAACAGACACTTTACACAGAGTTTGGTGAATGTGAGGAACAGACACTTTACACAGAGTTTGGTGAATGTGAGGAACAGACACTTTACACAGAGTTTGGTGAATGTGAGGAACAGACACTTTACACAGAGTTTGGTGAATGTGAGGAACAGACACTTTACACAGAGTTTGGTGAATGTGTGGAACAGACACTTTACACAGAGTTTGGTGAATGTGAGGAACAGACACTTTACACAGAGTTTGGTGAATGTGAGGAACAGACACTTTACACAGAGTTTGGTGAATGTGAGGAACAGACACTTTACACAGAGTTTGGTGAATGTGAGGAACAGACACTTTACACAGAGTTTGGTGAATGTGAGGAACAGACACTTTACACAGAGTTTGGTGAATGTGTGGAACAGACACTTTACACAGAGTTTGGTGAATGTGAGGAACAGACACTTTACACAGAGTTTGGTGAATGTGAGGAACAGACACTTTACACAGAGTTTGGTGAATGTGAGGAACAGACACTTTACACAGAGTTTGGTGAATGTGAGGAACAGACACTTTACACAGAGTTTGGTGAATGTGAGGAACAGACACTTTACACAGAGTTTGGTGAATGTGAGGAACAGACACTTTACACAGAGTTTGGTGAATGTGAGGAACAGACACTTTACACAGAGTTTGGTGAATGTGAGGAACAGACACTTTACACAGAGGTTGGTGAATGTGAGGAACAGACACTTTACACAGAGTTTGGTGAATGTGAGGAACAGACACTTTACACAGAGTTTGGTGAATGTGAGGAACAGACACTTTACACAGAGTTTGGTGAATGTGAGGAACAGACACTTTACACAGAGTTTGGTGAATGTGAGGAACAGACACTTTACACAGAGTTTGGTGAATGTGAGGAACAGACACTTTACACAGAGTTTGGTGAATGTGAGGAACAGACACTTTACACAGAGTTTGGTGAATGTGAGGAACAGACACTTTACACAGAGTTTGGTGAATGTGAGGAACAGACACTTTACACAGAGTTTGGTGAATGTGAGGAACAGACACTTTACACAGAGTTTGGTGAATGTGAGGAACAGACACTTTACACAGAGTTTGGTGAATGTGAGGAACAGACACTTTACACAGAGTTTGGTGAATGTGAGGAACAGACACTTTACACAGAGTTTGGTGAATGTGTTGAACAGACACTTTACACAGAGTTTGGTGAATGTGAGGAACAGACACTTTACACAGAGTTTGGTGAATCTGTGGAACAGACACTTTACACAGAGTTTGGTGAATGTGAGGAACAGACACTTTACACAGAGTTTGGTGAATGTGAGGAACAGACACTTTACACAGAGTTTGGTGAATGTGAGGAACAGACACTTTACACAGAGTTTGGTGAATGTGAGGAACAGACACTTTACACAGAGTTTGGTGAATGTGAGGAACAGACACTTTACACAGAGTTTGGTGAATGTGATGAACAGACACTTTACACAGAGTTTGGTGAATGTGAGAACAGACACTTTACACAGAGTTTGGTGAATGTGAGGAACAGACACTTTACACAGAGTTTGGTGAATGTGAGGAACAGACACTTTTACACAGAGTTTGGTGAATGTGAGGAACAGACACTTTACACAGAGACTGGTGAATGTGAGGAACAGACACTTTACACAGAGTTTGGTGAATGTGAGGAACAGACACTTTACACAGAGTTTGGTGAATGTGAGGAACAGACACTTTACACAGAGTTTGGTGAATGTGAGGAACAGACACTTTACACAGAGTTTGGTGAATGTGAGGAACAGACACTTTACACAGAGTTTGGTGAATGTGAGGAACAGACACTTTACACAGAGTTTGGTGAATGTGAGGAACAGACACTTTTACACAGAGTTTGGTGAATGTGAGGAACAGACACTTTACACAGAGTTTGGTGAATGTGAGGAACAGACACTTTACACAGAGTTTGGTGAATGTGAGTAACAGACACTTTACACAGAGACTGGTGAATGTGAGGAACAGACACTTTACACAGAGTTTGGTGAATGTGTTGAACAGACACTTTACACAGAGTTTGGTGAATGTGAGGAACAGACACTTTACACAGAGTTTGGTGAATGTGAGGAACAGACACTTTACACAGAGGTTGGTGAATGTGAGGAACAGACACTTTACACAGAGTTTGGTGAATGTGAGGAACAGACACTTTACACAGAGGTTGGTGAATGTGAGGAACAGACACTTTACACAGAGACTGGTGAATGTGAGGAACAGACACTTTACACAGAGTTTGGTGAATGTGAGGAACAGACACTTTACACAGAGTTTGGTGAATGTGAGGAACAGACACTTTACACAGAGTTTGGTGAATGTGAGGAACAGACACTTTACACAGAGTTTGGTGAATGTGAGGAACAGACACTTTACACAGAGTTTGGTGAATGTGAGGAACAGACACTTTACACAGAGTTTGGTGAATGTGAGGAACAGACACTTTACACAGAGTTTGGTGAATGTGAGGAACAGACACTTTACACAGAGTTTGGTGAATGTGAGGAACAGACACTTTACACAGAGTTTGGTGAATGTGAGGAACAGACACTTTACACAGAGTTTGGTGAATGTGAGGAACAGACACTTTACACAGAGTTTGGTGAATGTGAGGAACAGACACTTTACACAGAGTTTGGTGAATGTGAGGAACAGACACTTTACACAGAGTTTGGTGAATGTGTGGAACAGACACTTTACACAGAGTTTGGTGAATGTGAGGAACAGACACTTTACACAGAGTTTGGTGAATGTGAGGAACAGACACTTTACACAGAGTTTGGTGAATGTGAGGAACAGACACTTTACACAGAGTTTGGTGAATGTGAGGAACAGACACTTTACACAGAGTTTGGTGAATGTGAGGAACAGACACTTTACACAGAGTTTGGTGAATGTGAGGAACAGACACTTTACACAGAGTTTGGTGAATGTGAGGAACAGACACTTTACACAGAGTTTGGTGAATGTGAGGAACAGACACTTTACACAGAGTTTGGTGAATGTGAGGAACAGACACTTTACACAGAGTTTGGTGAATGTGAGGAACAGACACTTTACACAGAGTTTGGTGAATGTGAGGAACAGACACTTTACACAGAGTTTGGTGAATGTGAGGAACAGACACTTTACACAGAGTTTGGTGAATGTGAGGAACAGACACTTTACACAGAGTTTGGTGAATGTGAGGAACAGACACTTTACACAGAGTTTGGTGAATGTGAGGAACAGACACTTTACACAGAGTTTGGTGAATGTGAGGAACAGACACTTTACACAGAGTTTGGTGAATGTGAGGAACAGACACTTTACACAGAGTTTGGTGAATGTGAGGAACAGACACTTTACACAGAGTTTGGTGAATGTGAGGAACAGACACTTTACACAGAGTTTGGTGAATGTGAGGAACAGACACTTTACACAGAGTTTGGTGAATGTGAGGAACAGACACTTTACACAGAGGTTGGTGAATGTGAGGAACAGACACTTTACACAGAGTTTGGTGAATGTGAGGAACAGACACTTTACACAGAGTTTGGTGAATGTGAGGAACAGACACTTTACACAGAGTTTGGTGAATGTGAGGAACAGACACTTTACACAGAGTTTGGTGAATGTGAGGAACAGACACTTTACACAGAGTTTGGTGAATGTGAGGAACAGACACTTTACACAGAGTTTGGTGAATGTGAGGAACAGACACTTTACACAGAGTTTGGTGAATGTGAGGAACAGACACTTTACACAGAGTTTGGTGAATGTGAGGAACAGACACTTTACACAGAGTTTGGTGAATGTGAGGAACAGACACTTTACACAGAGTTTGGTGAATGTGAGGAACAGACACTTTACACAGAGTTTGGTGAATGTGAGGAACAGACACTTTACACAGAGTTTGGTGAATGTGAGGAACAGACACTTTACACAGAGTTTGGTGAATGTGAGGAACAGACACTTTACACAGAGTTTGGTGAATGTGAGGAACAGACACTTTACACAGAGTTTGGTGAATGTGAGGAACAGACACTTTACACAGAGTTTGGTGAATGTGAGGAACAGACACTTTACACAGAGTTTGGTGAATGTGAGGAACAGACACTTTACACAGAGTTTGGTGAATGTGAGGAACAGACACTTTACACAGAGTTTGGTGAATGTGAGGAACAGACACTTTACACAGAGTTTGGTGAATGTGAGGAACAGACACTTTACACAGAGTTTGGTGAATGTGAGGAACAGACACTTTACACAGAGTTTGGTGAATGTGAGGAACAGACACTTTACACAGAGTTTGGTGAATGTGAGGAACAGACACTTTACACAGAGTTTGGTGAATGTGAGGAACAGACACTTTACACAGAGTTTGGTGAATGTGAGGAACAGACACTTTACACAGAGTTTGGTGAATGTGAGGAACAGACACTTTACACAGAGTTTGGTGAATGTGAGGAACAGACACTTTACACAGAGTTTGGTGAATGTGAGGAACAGACACTTTACACAGAGTTTGGTGAATGTGAGGAACAGACACTTTACACAGAGTTTGGTGAATGTGAGGAACAGACACTTTACACAGAGTTTGGTGAATGTGTTGAACAGACACTTTACACAGAGTTTGGTGAATGTGAGGAACAGACACTTTACACAGAGTTTGGTGAATGTGAGGAACAGACACTTTACACAGAGTTTGGTGAATGTGTTGAACAGACACTTTACACAGAGTTTGGTGAATGTGAGGAACAGACACTTTACACAGAGTTTGGTGAATGTGAGGAACAGACACTTTACACAGAGTTTGGTGAATGTGAGGAACAGACACTTTACACAGAGTTTGGTGAATGTGAGAACAGACACTTTACACAGAGTTTGGTGAATGTGTTGAACAGACACTTTACACAGAGTTTGGTGAATTGTGAGGAACAGACACTTTACACAGAGTTGGTGAATGTGTTGAACAGACACTTTACACAGAGTTTGGTGAAGTGGTGATGGAACAGACACTTTACACAGAGTTTGGTGAATGTGAGGAACAGACACTTTACACAGAGTTGGTGAATGTGAGGAACTGATACTTACACAGAGTTTGGTGAATGTGTTGAACAGACACTTTACACAGAGTTTGGTGAATGTGAGAACAGATACTTTACACAGAGTTTGGTGAATGTGAGGAACAGACACTTTCACCAGAGTTTGAGTGAATGTGAGGAACAAGACACTTTACACAGAGTTTGTGCAATGTGGAACAGACACTTTACACAGAGTTGGTGAATGTGAGGAACAGACAACTTTACACAGAGGTTTGGTGAATGTGAGGACACAGACACTTTACACAGAGTTTTGGTGAATGTGAGGAACAGACACTTACACAGAGATTGGTGAATGTGAGGAACAGACACTTTACACAGAGTTTGGTGAATGTGAGGATCAGACACTTTACACAGAGTTTGGTGAATGTGAGGAACAGACACTTTACACAGAGTTGGTGAATGTGAGGAACAGACACTTTACACAGAGTTTGGTGAATGTGAACAGACACTTTACACAGAGGTTGGTGAATGTGAGGAACAGACACTTTACACAGAGGTTGGTGAATGTGAGGAACAGACACTTTACACAGAGTTTGGTGAATGTGAGGAACAGACACTTTACACAGAGTTTGGTGAATGTGAGGAACAGATACTTTACACAGAGTTTGGTGAATGTGAGGAACAGACACTTTACACAGAGTTTGGTGAATGTGAGGAACAGACACTTTACACAGAGTTTGGTGAATGTGAGGAACAGACACTTTACACAGAGTTTGGTGAATGTGAGGAACAGACACTTTACACAGAGGTTGGTGAATGTGAGGAACAGACACTTTACACAGAGTTTGGTGAATGTGAGGAACAGACACTTTACACAGAGTTTGGTGAATGTGAGGAACAGACACTTTACACAGAGTTTGGTGAATGTGAGGAACAGACACTTTACACAGAGTTTGGTGAATGTGAGGAACAGACACTTTACACAGAGTTTGGTGAATGTGAGGAACAGACACTTTACACAGAGTTTGGTGAATGTGAGGAACAGACACTTTACACAGAGTTTGGTGAATGTGAGGAACAGACACTTTACACAGAGTTTGGTGAATGTGAGGAACAGACACTTTACACAGAGTTTGGTGAATGTGAGGAACAGACACTTTACACAGAGTTTGGTGAATGTGAGGAACAGACACTTTACACAGAGTTTGGTGAATGTGAGGAACAGACACTTTACACAGAGTTTGGTGAATGTGAGGAACAGACACTTTACACAGAGTTTGGTGAATGTGAGGAACAGACACTTTACACAGAGTTTGGTGAATGTGAGGAACAGACACTTTACACAGAGTTTGGTGAATGTGAGGAACAGACACTTTACACAGAGTTTGGTGAATGTGAGGAACAGACACTTTACACAGAGTTTGGTGAATGTGAGGAACAGACACTTTACACAGAGTTTGGTGAATGTGAGGAACAGACACTTTACACAGAGTTTGGTGAATGTGAGGAACAGAACTTTCACAAGAGGACTGCGTGAATGTGAGAACAGACACTTTACACAGAGTGACGGTGAATGAGAGAACAGACACTTAACACAGAGACTGGTTGAATGTGAGGAACAGATACTTTACACAGAGTTTGGTGAATGTGAGGACAGACACTTTCCACAGAGTTTGGTGAATGTGAGGAACAGACCACCTTTACACAGAATTTGGTCGAATGTGAGGAACATGACGCTTTACACAAAGGTTGGTGAATGGTGAGGAACAGACACTTTACACAGAGTTTGTGTGAATGTGAGGAACAGACACTTTACACAGAGTTTGGTGAATGTGATGAACATGACCACTTTACACAGAGTTTTTTTAAAGTGAATGAGACAGACACTTTACACAGAGTTTGGTGAATGTGAGGAACAGACACTTTACACAGAGCCCTGCTAATGTGAGGAACAGACACTTTACACAGAGTTTGGATGAATGTGAGGAACATACACTTTACACAAAGTAGGAGAATGTGAGGCAACAGACACCTTTACACAGAGACTGGTGAATGTCCGAGAAGACCTACAGATACTTTCACACGAGACTGGTGAATGTGCCCCCACGACACTTTACACAGAGTTTGGTGAATGTGATGAACAGACACCTTACACAGCGTTTTGGTGAATGTGAGGAACAGACACTTTACACAAGAGTTTGGTGAATGTGAAGGAACAGACACTTTACACAAGGTTGGTGAATGTGAGGAACAGACTCTTTACACAAAGGTGAATGTGAGGAACAGACACTTTACACAGAGTTTGGTGAATGTGAGGAACAGACACTTTACACAGAGTTTGGTGAATGTGAGGAACAGACACTTTACACAGAGTTTGGTGAATGTGAGGAACAGACACTTTACACAGAGTTTGGTGAATGTGAGGAACAGACACTTTACACAGAGTTTGGTGAATGTGAGGAACAGACACTTTACACAGAGTTTGGTGAATGTGAGGAACAGACACTTTACACAGAGTTTGGTGAATGTGAGGAACAGACACTTTACACAGAGTTTGGTGAATGTGAGGAACAGACACTTTACACAGAGTTTGGTGAATGTGTGGAACAGACACTTTACACAGAGTTTGGTGAATGTGAGGAACAGACACTTTACACAGAGTTTGGTGAATGTGAGGAACAGACACTTTACACAGAGTTTGGTGAATGTGAGGAACAGACACTTTACACAGAGTTTGGTGAATGTGAGGAACAGACACTTTACACAGAGTTTGGTGAATGTGAGGAACAGACACTTTACACAGAGTTTGGTGAATGTGAGGAACAGACACTTTACACAGAGTTTGGTGAATGTGAGGAACAGACACTTTACACAGAGTTTGGTGAATGTGAGGAACAGACACTTTACACAGAGTTTGGTGAATGTGAGGAACAGACACTTTACACAGAGTTTGGTGAATGTGAGGAACAGACACTTTACACAGAGTTTGGTGAATGTGAGGAACAGACACTTTACACAGAGTTTGGTGAATGTGTGGAACAGACACTTTACACAGAGTTTGGTGAATGTGAGGAACAGACACTTTACACAGAGTTTGGTGAATGTGAGGAACAGACACTTTACACAGAGTTTGGTGAATGTGAGGAACAGACACTTTACACAGAGTTTGGTGAATGTGAGGAACAGACACTTTACACAGAGTTTGGTGAATGTGAGGAACAGACACTTTACACAGAGTTTGGTGAATGTGAGGAACAGACACTTTACACAGAGTTTGGTGAATGTGAGGAACAGACACTTTACACAGAGTTTGGTGAATGTGAGGAACAGACACTTTACACAGAGTTTGGTGAATGTGAGGAACAGACACTTTACACAGAGGTTGGTGAATGTGAGGAACAGACACTTTACACAGAGTTTGGTGAATGTGAGGAACAGACACTTTACACAGAGTTTGGTGAATGTGAGGAACAGACACTTTACACAGAGTTTGGTGAATGTGAGGAACAGACACTTTACACAGAGTTTGGTGAATGTGAGGAACAGACACTTTACACAGAGTTTGGTGAATGTGAGGAACAGACACTTTACACAGAGTTTGGTGAATGTGAGGAACAGACACTTTACACAGAGTTTGGTGAATGTGAGGAACAGACACTTTACACAGAGTTTGGTGAATGTGAGGAACAGACACTTTACACAGAGTTTGGTGAATGTGAGGAACAGACACTTTACACAGAGTTTGGTGAATGTGAGGAACAGACACTTTACACAGAGTTTGGTGAATGTGAGGAACAGACACTTTACACAGAGTTTGGTGAATGTGTGGAACAGACACTTTACACAGAGTTTGGTGAATGTGAGGAACAGACACTTTACACAGAGTTTGGTGAATGTGAGGAACAGACACTTTACACAGAGTTTGGTGAATGTGAGGAACAGACACTTTACACAGAGTTTGGTGAATGTGAGGAACAGACACTTTACACAGAGACTGGTGAATGTGTTGAACAGACACTTTACACAGAGTTTGGTGAATGTGAGGAACAGACACTTTACACAGAGTTTGGTGAATGTGTGGAACAGACACTTTACACAGAGTTTGGTGAATGTGAGGAACAGACACTTTACACAGAGTTTGGTGAATGTGAGGAACAGACACTTTACACAGAGTTTGGTGAATGTGAGGAACAGACACTTTACACAGAGTTTGGTGAATGTGAGGAACAGACACTTTACACAGAGTTTGGTGAATGTGTGGAACAGACACTTTACACAGAGTTTGGTGAATGTGAGGAACCAGACCACCTTTACACAGAGTGATGGTGAATGTGAGGAACAGGACACTTTCACACAGAGTTGGTGCAATGTGAGTAACAGACACTTTACACAGAGACTGGTGAAATTGTGTGGTGAACAGACACTTTACACAGAGACTGGTGAAATGTGATGAACAGACACTTTACACAGAGGTGGTGATGTGAGGAAAAAAGAGTTGGTGAGAACAGACACTTTACACAGAGTTTGGTGAATGTGAGAACAGGACTACTTTACACAGAGTCTGGTGAATGTGAGGAACAGACACTTTACAAAGAGTTTGGTGAATGTGCTGGAACTACACTTTACACAGAGTTGGTGAAATCTGAGGAACAGACACTATACACAGAGTTTGGTGACTGTGAGAACAGACAGTTTCCACGAGACTGGTCGAATGGGGGTGGAACAGACTACTTTACACAGAGTTTGGTGAATTGTGAGAACAGCTACTTTCTCACAGAGTTTGGTCGAATGTGGAGGACAGACACTATACACAGAGTTTCGGGTGAATGTGTTGAACAGACACTTTTACACAGAGTATGGTGAATGTGAGAACAGACACTTATACACAGAGTATGGTGAATGTGAGGAACAGACACTTTACACAGAGTTTGGTGAATTGTGAGGAACATACACTATACACCGAAGTTTGGTGAATGAGAGGAACAGACACTTTACACAAGAGTTTGGTGAATGTGAGAGAACAGACACTTTACACAGAGTTTGGTGAATGTGAGGAACAGACACTTTACACAGAGTTTGGTGATGTGAGGAACAGACACTTTACACAGAGTTTGGTGAATGTGAGGAACAGACACTTTACACAGAGTTTGGTGAATGTGAGGAACAGATACTTTAACAGAGTTTGGTGAATGTGTGGAACAGACATTTTACACAGAGTTTGGTGAATGTGAGGAAACAGACACTTTACACAGAGTGTGGTGAATGGTGAGAACATAACACTTTACACTGAGTTTGGGTATGTGAGGAACAGAACTTCAACAGAGTTTGGTGAATGTGAGGAACAGACACTTTACACAGAGTTTGGTGAATGTGAGGAACAGACACTTTACACAGAGTTGGTGAATGTGAGGAACAGACACTTTACACAGAGTTTGGTGAATGTGAGGAAACAGACACTTTACACAGAGTTTGGTGAATGTAGGAACAGAAACTTTACTCAGAGTTTGGGTGAATGAGAGGAACAGACACTTTACACAGAGAGTTGGTGAATGTGAGGAACAGACACTTTACACAGAGTTTGGTGAATGTGAGGAACAGACACTTTACACAGAGTTTGGTGAATGTGAGGAAACAGCTACTTTACACAGAGTTTGGTGAATGTGAGGAACAGACACTTTACACAGAGTTGGTGAATGTGAGGAACAGACACTTTACACAGAGTTTGGTGAATGTGAGGAACAGACACTTTACACAGAGTTTGGTGAATGTGAGGAACAGACACTTTACACAGAGTTTGGTGAATGTGAGGAACAGACACTTTACACAGAGTTTGGTGAATGTGAGGAACAGACACTTTACACAGAGTTTGGTGAATGTGAGGACAGACACTTTACACAGAGTTGGTGAATGTGAGGAACAGACACTTTACACAGAGTTTGGTGAATGTGTGGAACAGACACTTTTCCACAGAGTTTGGTGAATGTGAGGAACAGACACTTTACACAGAGTTGGTGAATGTGAGGAACAGACACTTTACACAGAGTTTGGTGAATGTGATGAACAGACACTTTACACAGAGTTTGGTGAATGTGAGGAACAGACACTTTACACAGAGTTTGGTGAATGTGAGGAACAGACACTTTACACAGAGTTGGTGAATGTGAGGAACAGACACTTACACAGAGTTTGGTGAATGTGAGGAACAGACACTTTACACAGAGTTTGGTGAATGTGAGGAACAGACACTTTACACAGAGTTTGGTGAATGTGAGGAACAGACACTTTACACAGAGTTTGGTGAATGTGTGGAACAGACACTTTACACAGAGTTTGGTGAATGTGAGGAACAGACACTTTACACAGAGTTTGGTGAATGTGTGGAACAGACACTTTACACAGAGTTTGGTGAATGTGAGGAACAGACACTTTACACAGAGTTTGGTGAATGTGAGGAACAGATACTTTCACAGAGTTTGTGAATGTGAGGACAGACACTTTACACAGAGTTTGGTGAATGTGAGGAACAGACACTTTACACAGAGTTTGGTGAATGTGAGGAACAGACACTTTACACAGAGTTTGGTGAATCGTGAACAGTGTGGGGTGGGAACAGACACTTTACACAGAGTTTGGTGAATGTGAGGAACAGACACTTTACACAGAGTTTTGGTGAATGTGAGGAACAGACACTTTACACAGAGTTTGGTGAATGTGAGGAACAGACACTTTACACAGAGTTTGGTGAATGTGAGGAACAGACACTTTACACAGAGTTTGGTGAATGTGAGGAACAGACACTTTACACAGAGTTTGGTGAATGTGAGGAACAGACACTTTACACAGAGTTTGGTGAATGTGAGGAACAGACTACTTTACACAGAGTTTGGTGAATGTGAGGAACAGACACTTTACACAGAGTTTGGTGAATGTGAGGAACAGCTACTTTACACAGAGTTTGGTGAATGTGAGGAACAGACACTTTACACAGAGTTTGGTGAATGTGAGGAACAGACACTTTACACAGAGTTTGGTGAATGTGTGGAACAGACACTTTACACAGAGTTTGGTGAATGTGAGGAACAGACACTTTACACAGAGTTTGGTGAATGTGAGGAACAGCACTTTACACAGAGTTGGTGAATGTGAGGAACAGACACTTTACACAGAGTTTGGTGAATGTGAGGAACAGACACTTTACACAGAGTTTGGTGAATCTGTGGAACAGACACTTTACACAGAGTTTGGTGAATGTGAGGAACAGACACTTTACACAGAGTTTGGTGAATGTGAGGAACAGGCACTTTACACAGAGTTTGGTGAATGTGAGGAACAGACACTTTACACAGAGTTTGGTGAATGTGTTGAACAGACACTTTACACAGAGTTTGGTGAATCTGTGGAACAGATACTTTACACAGAGTTTGGTGAATGTGAGGAACAGACACTTTACACAGAGTTTGGTGAATGTGAGGAACAGACACTTTACACAGAGTTTGGTGAATGTGAGGAACAGACACTTTACACAGAGTTTGGTGAATGTGAGGAACAGATACTTTACACAGAGTTTGGTGAATGTGAGGAACAGACACTTTACACAGATTTGGTGAATGTGAGGAACAGACACTTTACACAGAGTTTGGTGAATGTGAGGAACAGACACTTACACAGTGTTTGGTGAATGTGAGGAACAGACACTTTACACAGAGTTTGGTCAATGTGAGGAACAGACACTTTACACAGAGTTTGGTGAATGTGAGGAACAGACACTTTACACAGAGTTTGGTGAATGTGAGGAACAGACACTTTACACAGAGTTTGGTGAATGTGAGGAACAGACACTTTACACAGAGTTTGGTGAATGTGAGGAACAGACACTTTACACAGAGTTTGGTGAATGTGAGGAACAGACACTTTACACAGAGTTTGGTGAATGTGTGGAACAGACACTTTACACAGAGTCTGGTGAATGTGAGGAACAGACACTTTACACAGAGTTTGGTGAATGTGAGGAACAGACACTTACACAGAGTTGTGAATTGTGAGGAACAGGACACTTTACAACAGAGTTTGGTGATGTGAGGAACAGACACTTTACACAGAGTTGGTGAATGTGAGGAACAGACACTTTACACAGAGTTTGGTGAATGTGAGGAACAGACACTTTACACAGAGTTTGGTGAATGTGAGGAACAGACACTTTACACAGAGTTTGGTGAATGTGAGGAACAGACACTTTACACAGAGTTTGGTGAATGTGAGGAACAGACACTTTACACAGAGTTTGGTGAATGTGAGGAACAGACACTTTACACAGAGTTTGGTGAATGTGAGGAACAGACACTTTACACAGAGTTTGGTGAATGTGTTGAACAGACACTTTACACAGAGTTTGGTGAATGTGAGGAACAGACACTTTACACAGAGTTTGGTGAATGTGTTGAACAGACACTTTACACAGAGTTTGGTGAATGTGTTGAACAGACACTTTACACAGAGTTTGGTGAATGTGTTGAACAGACACTTTACACAGAGTTTGGTGAATGTGAGGAACAGACACTTTACACAGAGTTTGGTGAATGTGAGGAACAGACACTTTACACAGAGTTTGGTGAATGTGTTGAACAGACACTTTACACAGAGTTTGGTGAATGTGAGGAACAGACCACTTTACACAGAGTTGGTGATGTGTTGAACAGACACTTTACACAGAGTTTGGTGAAGGGAACAGACACTTTACACAGAGTTTGGTGAATGTGAGGAACAGACACTTTACACAGAGTTTGGTGAATGTGAGGAACAGACACTTTACACAGAGTTTGGTGAATGTGTTGAACAGACACTTTACACAGAGTTTGGTGAATGTGAGGAACAGACACTTTACACAGAGTTTGGTGAATGTGAGGAACAGACACTTTACACAGAGTCTGGTGAATGTGATGAACAGACACTTTACACAGAGTTTGGTGAATGTGTTGAACAGACACTTTACACAGAGTTTGGTGAATGTGAGGAACAGACACTTTACACAGAGTTTGGTGATGGAGACAGACGTTCACACAAGACTGTCCAATGTGTGGAACAGACACTTTACACAGAGTTTGGTGAATGTGAGGAACAGACACTTTACACAGAGTTTGGTGAATGTGAGGAACAGACACTTTACACAGAGACTGGTGAATGTGAGGAACAGACACTTTACACAGAGTTTGGTGAATGTGAGGAACAGACACTTTACACAGAGTTGGTGAATGTGAGGAACAGACACTTTACACAGAGACTGGTGAATGTGAGGAACAGACACTTTACACAGAGTTTGGTGAATGTGTTGAACAGACACTTTACACAGAGTTGGTGAATGTGAGGAACAGACACTTTACACAGAGACTGGTGAATGTGAGGAACAGACACTTTACACAGAGTTTGGTGAATGTGAGGAACAGATACTTTACACAGAGTTTGGTGAATGTGAGGAACAGACACTTTACACAGAGTTTGGTGAATGTGAGGAACAGACACTTTACACAGAGTTGGTGAATGTGAGGAACAGACACTTTACACAGAGGTTGGTGAATGTGAGGAACAGACACTTTACACAGAGGTTGGTGAATGTGAGGAACAGACACTTTGCACAGAGTTTGGTGAATGTGAGGAACAGACACTTTACACAGAGGTTGGTGAATGTGAGGAACAGACACTTTACACAGAGGTTGGTGAATGTGAGGAACAGATACTTTACACAGAGTTTGGTGAATGTGAGGAACAGATACTTTACACAGAGTTTGGTGAATGTGAGGAACAGACACTTTGCACAGAGTTTGGTGAATGTGAGGAACAGACACTTTACACAGAGACTGGTGAATGTGAGGAACAGACACTTTACACAGAGGTTGGTGAATGTGAGGAACAGACACTTTACACAGAGGTTGGTGAATGTGAGGAACAGACACTTTACACAGAGTTTGGTGAATGTGAGGAACAGATACTTTACACAGAGTTTGGTGAATGTGAGGAACAGACACTTTGCACAGAGTTTGGTGAATGTGAGGAACAGACACTTTACACAGAGTTTGGTGAATGTGAGGAACAGATACTTTACACAGAGACTGGTGAATGTGAGGAACAGACACTTTACACAGAGTTTGGTGAATGTGAGGAACAGACACTTTACACAGAGGTTGGTGAATGTGTGCAACAGACAGCGTGAGAACGGATCAGGTCTGCAAATTGAAGATGCAGCTGATAGTTATTCTGGCAAGAGATGTGTTTGTGGGAAGTGAGAGATAGCGTGCACTATGGGGCTTACTTTAACTTTGAATCTGGCCGGGCAGACTGCAATGGTCTTGCCTGATCCTGTACGTTCCTGTGTTCCTAAATGTTTGTTAAATAATATTTCTTTGCTTTACAAAATCCTTCCAGGTGTTTCTGCAAGTCATTGTATTGACTCGTGTGGTACCATCCTGTTTCCCTGAGCTGTTAATCTGCTCTTATACCTGTTATGGTGGGGCACATAACATAGCACTGAAGTGGGGCTACTGTAACCATGGAGAGAAATATAATTGTGTTACAAGCAATATGTGTGTGAATCAAACATCTGCTGTGCCTGCAGTGCCCGTGTACATTTGCAGCTTTATCTCTAGTCCCAGGCTATGGGCGTCTGGCAGTGAGTGTAGAAGCATTGGCCATTGGCAGCAGCTTGCCAATATGCCCTAATGGCCCCTTTCAGATTAGCTGGGTGCTTTTCAAAAGCTTGCTTGAAAGATTAGTCTCTCGCTCCCCCGGCCTTTTCCTTGGTATCTTACTGTTTTCTAAGTTTAGGCTGCAGTCTGTTCCACTGTTGTGTCTGAGGCCCTGGTAGACTGGTTCTCTCGGAGTTTGCCGTTGTGATGATTCACTGTGGCTCTGTGAGAGGATGCAGCTACTGTTGCCTCTTGTTTCACCATGTGTTCGGTGTTAGTGCAGCAGTGGAAAGATTCAGAACTGTGCAGTGATTTGAGCTCCACGATTCCCTACAGACCACATTGTTCAGTCAGTAACGCACTCCATTCGGTAAATCCACCACTTCAAACCTGTTTTCCCAGCCAGCTCACTTTTTCCCCTCCCTGGCACCAAAGCAAATTCTGCTGATAGTTTCTCTGCAAATTGTCTGATTTCTACCAGAACAGCGCTCTGTTATTGTCCCCTCCAATGTTAGGCAAATGATAAAATTGCTTCATAACAGACCGCCTCTCCTGCCAGGAGCAGGAGCCCAGCTCATACACCAGGCTGTGCCTGTAGGATTGGCAATGGTTTAGTCAAGCTGTAAATAAAGTTTAATTTCAGAAATAATCTTTAAATGATGTTTTGTGGATAGCACTATGGCCGTTCGAAGAACACGCTTTGACCCCCCACCCCTCCCTGATGTGAGGCCCTGAGCTTGGGGGGACCGGGGGGGTGGGTGCGGGGTGGGGTTGGGGTAGCATGTGTTTTTTAAATTCAGGTATTTAATCATCGTTGAACTTTGATGGGAGACAATCCAACGTGTTTGCTGTGTTTTAGCTGCAGGTGTGAAGTGAAATAGCCCTGATGCTTGGTGCTGACTACATCTGTGTGAAACAGCTGCTTTTGTGCAGCCTTTTCTGTTGTGTTGGTTTTGATTGAGGCGAGTTGGTTATAAAGCCAGTTGCAGCATAAAGATGAGATGAGATGTGCTTATCCAAAGGTTATAATGCTGGAAGATACATAGGAACATGGGAACAAGAGTAAGTCATTCAGCCCCTCATGCCAATCTATTAGATTATGGCCGATCTGTATCTTCACTCCATCTACACACCTTGGTTCCGTAACCTTTAATACCCTTGCCTAACAAAAATCTATCAATCTCAGTTTTGAAGTTGTCAATTGACCTCCAGCCTCAACACCTTTTTGGGGAGAGAGTTCCAGATTTCCACTACCCTTTGTGTGAAGAAGTGCTTCCTGACATCACCCCTGAAAGGCCTGGCTCTGACTTTAAGGATATGCCCCCACGTTCTGGACTCCCCTCACCAGAGGAAATAGTTTCTCTCTATCTACCTTAACAAATCCTTTAATCATCTTTAACACCTCAATTAGATCACCCCTTAATCTTCTATACTCCAGGGAACACAAGCCTAGTCTATGTAGCCTGTCCCCATAATTCAACCCTTTTAGCCCCGATCGATACTGGCTGATCCCACAACAGCGAAATCACTCTGCCCGGAGCATCTTCTAACAGAGGATTGGTGAAGTCACCAGTGAGTTCGGGAGATCTTCTTCCGAGTATAATAAATTGGCTGTTTATTATTCTGTTTATGTGGCTGATGACCCCACCCAGATAACTGAAGGAAATACACTTGATAGGTGCTGTAGTGGTGGTTATTATAAAGGCGGAGGGTTCTTCAATGTGTTCTGTCATGTTAATAAGAACATAAGAACATAAGAAATAGGAGCAGGAGTAGACCAATCGGCCCCTCGAGGCTGCTCCGCCATTCAATGAGATCATGGCTGATCTGATCCAACCTCAACTCTAAAGAACACAAGAAGTAGGAGCAGGACCAGGCCACTCGGCCCCTGGGCCCGCTCCGCCACCCACAGGGCCTTGACCGATCCGAACTCAAACTCATGTCCAATTTCCAGCCCGCTCCCCGTAACCCCTGATTCCCTTTACTTCTAGGAAACTGTCTATTTCTGTTTTAAATTTATTTAATGAAGTAGCTTCCACAGCTTCCTGGGGTAGCAAATTCCACAGACCCACTACCCTCTGAGTGAAAAAGTTTCTCCTCATCTCAGTTTTGAAAGAGCAGCCCCTTATTCTAAGATTATGTCCCCTAGTTCTAGTTTCACCCATCATTGGGAACATCCTCACCGCGTCCACCCGATCAAGCCCCTTCACAATCTTACATGTTTCAATAAGATTGCCTCTCATTCTTCTGAACTCCAATGAGTAGAGTCCCAATCTACTCAACCTCTCCTCGTATGTCCACCCCCTCATCCCCGGAATTAACCGAGTGAACCTTCTTTGTACTGCCTCGAGAGCAAGTATGTCTTTTCTTAAGTATGGACACCAAAACTGTATGCAGTACTCCAGGTGCGGTCTCACCAATACCCTATACAACTGCAGCAATACCTCCCTGTTTTTATATTCTATCCCCCTAGCAATAAAAGCCAACATTCCATTGGCTTTCTTGATCACCTGCTGCACCTGCATACTAACTTTTTGATTTTCTTGCACTAGGACCCCCAGATCCCTTTGTACTGCAGTACCTCCCAGTTTCTCGCCATTAAGATAATAACTTGCTCTCTGATTTTTCCTGCCAAAGTGCATAACCTCACATTTTCCAATATTGTATTGCATCTGTCAAATCTCTGCCCACTCACCCAGCCTGTCTATATCCCCTTGTAGGTTTTTTATGTCCTCCTCACTCTCTACTTTCCCTCCCATCTTTGTATCATCTGCAAACTTTACACTCGGTCCCCTCCTCCAAATCGTTAATATAGATTGTAAAGAGTTGGGGACCCAGCACCGACCCCTGCGGAACACCACTGGCTCCTGGTTGCCAGTCTGAGAATGAACCATTTATCCCAACTCCCTGCTTCCTGTTAGATAACCAATCCTCCACCCATGCCAGAATATTACCCCCAATCCAGTGATTTTTTATCTTGAGTAATAATCTTTCATGTGGCACCTTGTCGAATGCCTTCTGGAAGTCTAAATACACTACATCCACTGGTTCCCCTTTATCCACCCTGTACGTTATTTCCTCAAAGAACTCGAGCAAATTTGTCAGACATGACTTCCCCTTCATAAAGCCATGCTGACTTTGTCCTATTAAATTATGTTTATCTAAATGTTCCGTTACTGTCTCCTTAATAATAGACTCCAAAATTTTACCCACCACAGATGTTAGGCTAACTGGTTTATAATTTCCAGCCTTCTGCCTACAACCCTTTTTAAATAATGTTGCCTCTCACTACTCTCCAAACACTGACTGGTGTCAACTTGAAAAGCCATTGCTGAAATACTCAATTGAAGGGTTGCCTTGCTGCGGATGGAACCTCAGTCATTAGTCAGCGATGGAGTGAGTGTGAATATTTAGTCCGGTGACTCCATAAAGAAAAGCAGTCGTCATGTTCTCCTCCATTTAATTTACAGAAGTAGGCTCCACACTTGGAGCTTTAATCCTGTGGGCAGGCTGTAAGCAAAGCAATGTCACTGAAAAGCAGCTGCCTGTGGAGAGCTTGTGGCGGCTGTAACAGGCACAGAGAGAGCTCCAGCCTCAATGTTACCACCCCAGGAGAGGAGCCTCACTGTCACCTCTTTTAATCCAGGAGGCTTTAACCCGCTACCTGGACTATAAGACTAATTACAGTCCCAGGCTTCACCTCAGTGGAGCTGAGTCTATCTGGATGTGACTACTGTTTTTGGGCATTCTTCATTTTTAGTTCCATTTTCAAGGGCAAGAAGTACTCAACGCGGCTGGCCTGGTCTCACTGGGCCACCACTTTGAGTAGTGTTAGTTTAGTTGTCTTGGGGAAGGTGAGGGAGCCTTTTCTGGAAGGCAGATCTCATGCTGTCCTGGCAAGTGAGAATTATTTTCCTCCCAGTTCTTCGTACAGGCTCGGTTGTACAGGATGCCTGGCCCGGGGAAGCAATGCTCAAGGAGGCTGCCATGTGATCCCTAATTCCAGTCATTTGGAGCTCGTTTGTTACTGCCGGAGGAAACAACTTGGAAATGTCAAATAACCGAGTGATTTAGTGAGTGACAGAATTCACTGCTGGCAGTGTGTGTGCCAGTTAGGAAAAGATCATTGTACTGATACAATGTTATAACTCCAAGTGAGACAGACTACCGGCCAGATTGACTGACTGTAGGCCACAGCACTGCAGTAGGCTGTTACTGTGAGGAAGTAACAAATAATGGCCCAAAAATTAGTGCCGCTACGCGAGAGTACGCATTGTGTACTCTCGCGTATTCTGTCTCCAATTGCCGGTTTTCTGCATGCACTGCGCATGCGCTGAAAACCGGCACTTGGTGAATTCAAAAGGGGGCGGTTCCTAGGTGAACCGCGTGCGCGCTACAGGCTGCGTGCACACAGTGCACTTAGTGCTTTGGACGCGCAGGTAAGCAAGGAAGATTTTAGACATAAAGAAAGGAGGTGTAAGACCCTCTTTTAACAAGGTAAGTACTTAATTAAGTATTATTTTGATTTTTTTTTTAACAGGTATATCTTTTTTAGAGACTTTAAAGACAGGTAAGTTTATTTTTATAACTTTTTAAAAGATTTTAAATTTTTTCCAAAATTTAATTTTTTGTTTAAAATGGTTAATTTATTTAACTATACTTATTTTATTAATGTGATGGGTTTTTAAAAAAAAATTATTGAGGTTTAGCTGTTCTTTTGGGGGGGTATAGTATTCATAGCTTTCACAGCCGTGCTGTGAAAGCTATGAATGAAAGATGGTGTGCTGCCATTGGCTCTAACTGAGTCACGTGATCCCACAGCTCGCACGAATTAACTACGCCTGTGGGATACGAAAGCCCTGCACAGCTGCTGTCCAGAACATCAAGTTCGTGCGAGCTCGGACTGAAAAAGCCAGCGCGCAGTGAGAGATCGCGGGAAGGCCTTACCCTCGCACGAAGGCTCACTCACTAATTTTTGGGCCAATAGTTCAAAAGGGAATCGAGTAATTGTATGAGTCAGCAGCAGGAGTGAAAGAGGCAGAGATGTACATGAGAGAGAATAATAGACCCAGAGCTGAGAGAGCGAGACTGACAGGCAAGGCTGAATGTGAGAGACACTGACAGACCCAGAGCTGAGAGAACGAGACTGACAGACAAGGCTGAAGGTGAGACACTGACAGACCCAGAGCTGAGAGAGCGAGACTGACAGGCAAGGCTGAATGTGAGACACTGACAGACTCAGAGCTGAGAGAGCGAGACTGACAGGCAAGGCTGAATGTGAGACACTGACAGACCCAGAGCTGAGAGAGCGAGACTGACAGGCAAGGCTGGAGGTGAGAGACACTGACAGACCCAGAGCTGAGAGAGCGAGACTGACAGACAAAGCTGAAGGTGAGAGACACTGACAGACCCAGAGCTGAGAGAGCGAGACTGACAGGCAAGGCTGGAGGTGAGAGACACTGACAGACCCAGAGCTGAGAGAGCGAGACTGACAGACAAGGCTGGAGGTGAGAGACACTGACAGACCCAGAGCTGAGAGAGTGAGACTGACAGACAAGGCTGGAGGTGAGAGACACTGACAGACCCAGAGCTGAGAGAGCGAGACTGACAGACAAGGCTGAATGTGAGACACTGACAGACCCAGAGCTGAGAGAGCGAGACTGACAGGCAAGGCTGAATGTGAGACACTGACAGACCCAGAGCTGAGAGAGCGAGACTGATAGATGGATAGAGATGTGTGAGAGAAACTGATAGAGGGATAGAGGAGTGTGAGGGAGACTGATTGAGGGATCGAGGAGTGTGAGAGAGACTGATTGAGGGATAGAGTGTGAGACTGATAGAGGGATAGAGTGTGAGAGAGACTGATAGAGGGATAGAGTGTGAGAGAGACTGATAGAGGGATAGAGTCTGAGAGAGACTGATAGAGGGATAGAGATGTGTGAGAGAGACTGATAGAGGGACAGAGATGTGCGAGCGAGGCTGATAGAGGAATGGATATGTGTGTGACAGACACAGATCTCAGAGTGAGATGAGTAACTGACAGATGAGAAGACTGCAGTTCTTGTATTGAATCTGAAAGATTAAATGGAGTCTGGGTGAGGACAGACAGCGATGAGATCATCGCCATAAGTGTATTGAAGAGAGAGAGTGCATTTTAGAATGACATTGTTCTGGTGTCTTTCTGCCTTCTCCATGTGTTGTATTTCATTGCAGGTTAGCACCTCAGACAATATGATTTGGGTTTGCTTTGCACGGGCTGTAATGATTTGTTTCTCCTCGGCTCCGATGTGAAATGTTTCCCCTGGGCTCAGTCTGTGTTATGTGAAGGATGCATGGTTGATGCATGGTGGAGCAGGAGCAGAATTTTACCCTTGCATTAGCTGTCTGTGTCAGGTCGGGGTTAGCCCACAGGGCTTTTTTAACAGTTGTTTACAACCAACAATGTTTAACATTTGCTGTTCCTGTTAAAAGTAAGGAGAGTTCTAGTTCCCCAATGACTCCGCTAGTCTACCCAGTGAGTAGCTGAATTATACAGACCCAGAAGGTCCAAGGGACAATCCCTGGTCTGTGCTGAGTTGACTGATCTCAGCCAGAGCAGTGGTAGGAAACCACTTGGGTTATGGAGCGTAAAACCGTCCAGTGTTCCAGTGCCTGAGTGCTGTCTAGTGACCCCTGTTGTGAGTGTGTGTGTTGGGTTAGGATCAGGAAGGGCCCTGGGTGTGACATTATTCAATGTCAAGGCTCACACAGGAATGATGGTCAGTTGGGCGAGGCAATAGTGGGCACCAGATGACCATGGAGCTGGTCACCAGCAATGAGTCATCGCATTCAGGAGAAGAGAGAAAGGGGAGGAAATGGCAGTAAAAGATTTTAAAAAGTGAAGAGAGCCTTGTGCTGGTTAGTTTCCTATGTCATGTCCTCTCTTCTTCTTTAGTCTCCCTATTGTCAAGGATGGCCAGAGAATGCTCCCAGCCCTCTGTCAGTGCTGCTCTATCTCCAGTTGCTCGGATATGTGCAATTAGGACCATTAACTCACCATGTGAGGAACGGCGGACATGATCCTTCATCCTACCGCATGGGACACAGTGTGCCTGACCACAGGCCTTCGTCATGGTGCTGTCCCATATATTTATTTGCAATGGCAGCTCTAACTACCTGGCAATGTCCATCTCCATGTATTAAACTGTCATAGTTTGATGTGATTCAATGAAGAATGCTCTCCTCAACAACAGGAAAATGAACAACAGAGTCTGCTGCAGGAGATACTTCAGATGCCAGTCTGTAAACAGGATCAAAGCTCTTGTGTCAATCAATGATTTGTTGAAGGTTGAGTGGAATAAGCTGATGGTCATGAGTTATCTAGCCCGTGTCTTGCTGCAGTGTGAGTGATGCAGTGCATTGCGCCAACAAGCCGCAGCATCACAGGAAGGTAGGACTGAGGCTACCACCAGCCATCTCCCACTCCCTGAGATCCCAGTCTCAAGGGAGCACATCCAGGATTGTGCCAAGCACAGGGAAAAGGGAGATCAGAGCTTAAAATGGGGGAGTATTACTTCACAAAGAGAACTCATTCTGTGACAAAATTTGGGGATTCTCTGTCACCCACAACCTCACTGCTGTGGTCCTGTCAAAATCAGGCTGTTGCATGGATCAGGCACTGATTGCTCTGCTCTGAGTTCCAATGTTTAAATTCTCTGATTGAGATCATTCTCCTCAGTCCAGAAACATTGGGAAATTTTTTGGCTTCTCTAATATGGGACATTTGGAAGAAATCTTTCTGGCTCTCCGAGTAAATGGGATTGAGACCCTCATGGGCTGGAGAGTTCACATGGCTCTCTGAGTACATGGGACTACGAGATCCTGATGAATTTGTAGAGCTCACCTGGTTCCTAGTACATGAGAGATTGGGTTTGGAGCCCACCTGATTCCCAAGTACTACGAGACACCAATGGGTTTGAAGAATTCACCGAGTTCTCTGAGTACATGGCAATGTAAGATCCACATGGGTTTATAGAGGTTCTAGTAGATTAAACTAGACGGGGGGGGGGGTGAATTTTTTTTGCCTCTTTTCAGCTTTCCCCCTTTTTAAGCAGATCACTGGTAACTACTGGGAGCTGTTAAATTGGATCTTCTCGTATGCCTTGGCAGCTATACAAATGCATAAAAAAATGGTTAACTATAAATTATTGGGCAGATATATCTCAAAAACAATCCAAGACAACTTTCAACAGATACCATCATTTGCATTTCTGTTGTGCCTTTAATGTAGAACAGTATCTCAAGGCCCTTCACAGAGGCATAAACAAACAAGAATGGATGGTGAGCTAAAGAAGGAGACATTAAGAGGGGAGGCCAAAAGCTTGGTCAAAGAGGTAGGTGTTAAGCAGGAAATTAAAGGAGGAAAGGGAGATGGGGGAGGGGTTTAGGGAGGGAATTCCAGAGCATGGAACCTAGTTGGCTAAAGGCATGGCCGCCAATCGTGGGGTAAAGAGAGTCAGTCACTGATACCATTCACAGGTAGGGAAGAATTAAATCCACTCCAAGCCCAGTGTCCCTTTTACTCTCCTTTCATAGTCTTTCTGCTTCGCAGATAGATTTATTGAGCCCTGCCTTGACAGTTTATTTCAGTGGTTCTTGGCTCTTGCTATTTGCTGGTTATAATAGCACACATTCCTACTCTGGGCCCAAGGCTCTCTCACAATATAGCCGGGAGTTGATCTCTTTGATCTTCAATCAGTACCCTCGTGCCAAGATATTTCATTGTTGGCAGATTGCAAAGACCTTGTCAGAATGTGTATTGAACGACTCATTTTGTAAAGCTAAAGGATCCTTGATTTATAAGTTCCTTGTTCAAATCTTCCTTTAATATTTGTAGATGCTTCCTGTGATCTTTCCAAGGATCTAACTGATTGTTTTTATAGCTTGGTTCTATGGTTTTATTTTCTATGTTTAAATGCAGGTGAAAAAGAGCAAAAAAATGATCAATATAGGACTCCCATTTGACCATTACATTGCAAGGATCAGTCCATTGTCAGACTTCCATTTGACCATTACATTGCAAAGATCAGTCCATTGTCAGACTCCCATTTGAATTGTATGTTGTAGGGATTAGTCCATGTCAGACTCCCATTTGACTTGTATGTTGTAGGGATTAGTCCATGTCAGACTCCCATTTGAATTGTATGTTGTAGGGATTAGTCCATGTCAGACTCCCATTTGAATTGTATGTTGTAGGGATTAGTCCATGTCAGACTCCCATTTGAATTGTATGTTGTAGGGATTAGTCCATGTCAGACTCCCATTTGACTTGCAATCTGACCAATGTGTTTTCTACAATCATGTATTATATCAGGGGTATCATTGGTTAGTCATTCTGGTTGGATTCTCCTTTCCGTGGCTCAGATGGGTCAGGAATGGATTTCCTGGGTCGGGGGTTATTATGTGAGCAGGGTATGTTCCCAGTGGGATCCTTGCCAGCAAATGGACAGCCACCACTACAAGGGCAGAATCTGCTGGCACTGCTGCAGCGGGGCTATCACTGCAGCAATAGAAAAGGTGCAGAACATTGAAAGGGGCAGAAGAGGCCTGGATATTAGCATTCATTTTTTTTACTGAAGGCCTCAGGCCAGACCAAGGCCACCAACAGGTGAGAGATTGAACGGAATGGTAAAAGAGGAGGCCACTACTCGACCCTCCACCTCCATCAGGGACTTCGGGGCTTTCGGTCTCTACCCCAGGTACAACTGCCAATCTTCACCTGGTGGTCCTGTGGAGCAGCAATAAGAGGGACGGAGGGGAGAAATCTCAGCCCCCACCTCCTTGCAGCATTTACATGCAGTGAGCAGTGAAGGGGTAACCAGCAAGGCTGAGGATAAGGAAAATTAAGGTCAGGGCTGGAAAGCTACCCAATTTTCCCCACTATTTCCGTTGCAATCCTGTCTGATTTGGAGCAGGATAGCAGAGGAAAGTTCAGCCCCCTGGCTCTCCTTTGCACTTGCTTTATCTGTAGGTGTGGTGGCCTTATTCCAAGCTCATCCACTACTTAAAACCACCGCCGCCTGGAAACAAAATGAATCCATGGGAGTGATGAGAAACTTAAGTTGTTTGCAAGTTTCCCTGAGATAATCTTGCATCACAAAAGAGAAAGAATAGACATTTCTTTCCCGCAGATAGCTGTGCAGAGCTATGAAATCTCATGACTATTACTTTCAGCCTTTGTCCCTGTTGGAAGCTTTGTGCAGTGATCTGAAGCGTTATGACAACCAGCCACTTGAGGATGCAGTTGCTATGGAAACCTTCCTTATGTGATAAACAGATGTCTTTTGAAGAGCTAGAAGAAGGGAGATGAGAGGATCCCCTGTCTCTGTGAGCAGGAGGAAGGGCATTGCATTATCAATAAATTCATTTTCAATTTGAAATGAAATGGCTGCCACCCCGGGCCTACTCTCTCGCTGTAAATTGGAATGTGGGCGAGGAGCTGATTAAAGCACCGAACGAAGACTAGAACCTTCACTCTGTCCAATCGCAAGATGATTGTGAGGAGACTGATGCTCTGAGCTTGTTAGTGTGAGAGCTGGGTTATCATCACTAGAGATAGGTAGGGGGGGCTATTGGAGTTAGGGTGTGTTTTCCTCTGGTTATAAAGCGTAAAAAATTAAACATGAGCACACAAGTTAGTAAGACCAATAGTAAAATATTTGCAAAGGGACTGAAAGGCAATTAATGATGAAAGAAAAGAAAACATGCTTGTTGAAGACTTGCAAAAACCACACGGGAATGGAAATAAAAATGGAGTCCTGCACTACAGGGGCCATACAGAACAAACTCAAGGTTTCAACCTATGGCCACAGCTCGAAACTTGTTGAAGAATAATTCGTGGCCGGTCACAGCACCCTTATTAATCTAACTCCCGCTGACCGGACTCCCACTGGGAGCTCACACACTCAATGAATGAATTTACAATTGACAAATCAGCTACAGGGGAGATTAAGGAAAGAAGATAATCCATTCCAGTGTGTATTTTATTCACTTCTTTAAAAACGCTATCTTATAATTTCATTGCCTACATATTTCCTTCCTCCTCTTATTAGCAAAGCTGGCCACACCCAATCTTGAAGCCCTGGAGCAAAATGACTTTATTTTCCTATTTTGTAAGCATATGTTTACAGCAGCGCCATCTTATCTGGGGAGGATTTACTGCACAGTTTATTTTAACTATACGGAGGGGAGGTATAAGCATCAAGTGGACACGTTTATCCTGCTAACATGCCACTGAGGGCAGGAAGACAGATCCCACAAGACCAAAGGCTCCTGACAATATCTGACTGGCTCTGATGACATTCATGACCCGATTTTAACGGGTTCAAAGAGTGGCCACTGGATGCGGTGCGAAATGTTGGTTTCCTTAGCTTTTGTTCCACAATCACAGGGACATTAAAATGGGAGAGCAGTGCTTATAGTTTGTGGGGCTTTAATTGAGTGTGGCTCCCTCGGCATCAGCACCTTTTACGTATCAACGTTCGCTTTCAAATAAGTAAACTTCAACCAGGGGCTTGCAGTTGAGTCGAAGAGAATGTTACACAGCCAGAGATTTGGAGAAATTCAGACGGTGCAAGAAATTGCTTGTAAATATCTGAATATTCCGGAGCTGCTTCATGTTCCGAATGTGGATGGTCTGGTGGGACACTTGGTGCTCTTTGTACATTCAAGATGCTTTTGATTTGTTCAATGAATTGTTAGGAGTTGGTGCAGCTAATTGTCAGACTGAAGGTAATGAGCTCGTGCTTCAGGGTAAACAGTCGAGGTATGACAGTGGGAGAGGATGAAAGATTCCCCAACCAAAGAGCCCCCGTGTTTACCGCCAGTCAATGTCGTTAGTCACGCAGCAAAGAGCTTTGTTTTTCCAGCTTTGCTCTATTCTTGCCTGTGGGTTAAAAACAATCACTAAACCGTGCAGCAGAATTTTCCTCTTTTGTTTTCGGAACAATATGGGGGCAAATCTGCCTGTCGAACCCCCCGGAGAAACCGCGGAAACAGATAGACCAATCACTGGGAAAGTTAACCAGTGGAATGCTAGTTGATTGATCGCCAGTTCTGATTGTAGGTTCGAATATAATTGAGGGGCAGAGATAGGTTATAGATAGAATCATGGATACCCGGGTGTGAGTTAAAGGCAGTGGTGTAGGTGCTATTTTAGAACTGGGTATGATTTACATACACGGGATCTGTGGGCATGCTCCCCAGTAAATGTTCATTTTGACACATTTGCTGCATTTGGGAGCACATCGCTGTAGAATATTATAACGGAATCCACTACACCGATAACTATAGTGTGGTGTCTTTCATATATTGTATTTGACTGACAGTTTCATTTTAACATTTCAGTGACTCCGCATTCAAGTTCCAGGAAGTCCGAGTAAATCTTTTTAAACTCTCTTAGACTGTCCGAGTCATTACATCTACTTGGATTATCGCTATAAAGAAAGGACGTGCATTTCTATAGCACCTTTCACAACCTCAGGACGTCCCAGAGAGCGTTACAGCCAATGAAGTACTTTTTAAAGTGCAGTCACTATTGTAATGTAGGAAACGCGGCAGCTAATTTGTGCACAGCAAGCTCCCACAAACAACAAGTGATGTTGATAGTGATGTTGGTTGAAGGATAAATATTGGTCAGGTCAATGGGAGAACTCCCCTGCTCTTTCTCGAATAGTGCCATGGGATCTTTTACACCTACCTGAGAGGGCATATGGGCCTCGGTTTAATGTCTCATCTGAAAGACGGCACCTCCGACAGTGCAGCACTCCCTCGGCACTACACTGTGTGAGTGCTGAATATGTGGAGGAATTAGTCACGTAATATGTTAAATATCTTGCACTCATCCTCCGTTTAGCCCCCGTTAATGGCCCAAAAATTTGGCCGTTCCCGGGTGAGTACACAGTCCGTACTCACCCGTATTCATTCCCGAAGTGCTGGTTTCCTGCATGCACTGCGCATGCGTGGGAAACCGGAACTTCCGGTATGGTGAAGGGGGCGGTTCCTAGGTGAACCGCGTGCGCGCTAGAGGCTGCGCGCACGCAGCACACTCAGTTTTTTTTCAGGTTTCAACGCGAGGGTAAGTATTGAAGATTCTACGCTAGTAAAAAGGAGGCAAAAGACCCCTTTTGAACAAGGTAAGTAGTTAATTAAGTATAATTTAAAAAAAATTTCAACAGGTTTATCTTTTTTAGATACTTTAAAGAAAGGTAAGTTTATTTTTATAACTTTTAAAAAGTATTTTAATTTTTTCAAAAATTTAAATTTTTGTTTATAGTGGTTAATTTATTTAACTATAGTTATTTTATAAATGTGATGTTTTTTTTTAAAATTTATTTGAAGTTTAGCTGTTCTTTTGGGGCCGATTTCAATTCACAGATTTGACAGTCCTGTCAAATCTATGAATGAAAGACGGTCTGCTGCCATTGGCTCTCCATGGCCCACGTGATCCCAGGGGTCGCATCGCACTAACTGCGCCCCTGGAACACGCAAGCACTGCGCGCCGGCTCTTGGGAGAGGCCCAGGACCCGAAGTTCCTGTGGGCCCAAAACACAACGGCAGGCGCGGTAGGTAAGAGCGCGCGCGAACCTTACCCCCACGGCAAGCCGGCCACGCGAATTTCTAGGCCAATATCTTTTTGAGTGTTTGAATTCTTTCCTCTTCCTGGATTGATGTACTCTGAATGGCTGAGAGTGGACTGGTCTGACAGCACTGTGACACAGGTGTAGTGGAAAAATACTCAGTTCTACAGCACTGACATCCCTTACCTTGAAGACCACAAAGGTTAACTGCTCCTCCCCCCTCTCAAATACCTCTCCAAAACAAGCATTGCAAAGTATGGGAGAGTACCTCAAACAGACCTATCGGAAATAAAAGCCAGCACATTCCCTTTGAGAGACTCTTAGTCATATATACCTTTTTCTTCTGAGTGAAAAGAATATGGAACAGATGTGAGATCAATTCAGACAAGCCAACAGAACTTGATAAGTTAGAGGTTTGCAATGAAAACAAAAGGTGGTGAATGGGTTAAAAGCAGCCTGAAAGTTCATGGCCATTTATGGTAAGCATGTGTAATGAGATCTTTTGAAGTTGGTTGTAAGATATTGGAGAGAAATCCTATGGGAATTGCAGGTTAAAGACCAAATTAGGTCTAAAGATCAAGCATGTAAAAGTTGTAATTAACTGTAACCGTTTAATGAAAGAGGATGGAGTGTGCTTTAAACTGTGTTATGGAAGGGACTGAATTTCTTTGATGTTTTAAAAGTGTTATTTGAGGTTAGGAGTGCTGCTGCCTGATAAGCAGCTACTTTCAAAGATTGTGTTAGAAAATTAGAAACTCCTTTGCATTGTTCTTGCCGTCCATTGAGAACAGATAGGAGGTACTGTGTTTTATTATTCATTCCCAAACCGATGCAAACTTAGTTTCTGGTTTCTTGGTTACAATCCCATATTTCTGCAAAGTGTCCAGTACTGTTGCATTTCAAACCCTTTCTTGACCACCCAGACAGCTTCTGAAACTCCCTGATTTTCACTTGGGATCCACTGTGATTGTGTGTGGTGGTGTGGGATAGTGAAGGGCAGAGGGAGTGGATGTAAAAATGCTTTAGATCTCTATGTGCGTTGGGGTCCGAGACCACCTGATCCCCAACCTTCAGTCATACCTAAGTCCTGGCTCTGCTGTTAGGTGGAGCACTTTCACCCCTCCCTAGGAAAGGAGTGTCTAACTTGGAAAGTTGAGGAAGAGCAGGAAAGAGGATTGGGGAAATCAGAATCACTCTAAGCCATTTGACTTGACTTTCCTGCTGGTTGGCTGTAAATCAGCATTATAAATGGGGGTCCTAGAGATGATGTACATCTTTCCTGATTAAAGGAAAATAGAGGAAACAGACTTTCCTTAATAGACATGTAGCCTAGGAATACTGTTACAAATTCAGGTCTGCTTTAGATACTTGCTTGGTTTCAGTGGCATTAGCTAGGCTGACACTCCAGTGCAGTATGGAGGGAGTGCTGCACTGTCGGATGAGACGTTAAACCTGCTCTGTCAGGTGGACATAAAAGATCCCATGGCACTATTTCGAAGAAGAGCAGGGGAGTTATCCCCAGTGTCCTGGCCAATATTTATCCCTCAACCAACATAGCAAAAACAGATTATCTGGTCATTCTCACATTGCTGTTTGTGGGAGCTTGCTGTGCGCAAAATGGCTGCCGTGTTTCCCACATTACAACAGTGACTACACTTCAAAAGTACTTCATTGGCTGTAAAGCGCGTTGAGACGTCTGGTGGTCATGAAAGGCGCTATATAAATGCAAGTCTTTCTTTTTTTCTTTTTATTAGTTACTCCCATAAGCAGTCAGCGCTTTACTTTTATGGGACTTGATTCACATAGTCCTGTACCTACTTGTACAATAGTGTTACCCAGAGACATAACACTAGCATTCTCTTGTGATCTGGACCATGTATTCTAAACTTTTACACATGTACTTCTTCAATCTCTCCAAAGGCGGACTGAGTTAACATTTGGTGAGGCGAGACAGAAAATGCTGGAAACACTCAGTAGGTCAGTCAATATCTGTGGAGAGAAACAGACAAGTTAACAAGTCAGGTGTGAACCGTTCATCAGAACATGCAAAACATATCACATCAGCAGAATTGAAAAAGGAACAGAACAAAAGGGTAAAACACAAAAACACACACACACACGAGAGAGGCAATAGAATGACAGATAAAGTGTTTAAATGGAAAACAGGAGATGGTTAAATGGCTGAAGTGATATTACCATCAGACAATAGGAAGCATAATGAGAGAATTTAAAGAAAAAGAAAGAACTTATATAGCACCTTTCATGACCTCAGGACATCGCAATGCACTTTACAGCTAATTAAGTACTTCTGAAGTGCAGACATTATTATAATGTAGGAAACGCAGCAGCCAATTTCTGCACAGCAAGCTCCCACAAACAGCAATGATATAATGACCAGATAATCTGGTTTAGTGATGTTGGTTGAGGGATAAATATTGGCCAGGACACCGGGCAAAACTCCCCTGCTCTTCTTTGAATAGTGCCTTGGGATTTTTTACATCTACCTGAGAGGGCAGATGGAGCCTCGGTTTAACGTCTCATCTGAAAGACGGTACCTCCCATAGGGCAGCACTCCCTCAGTACTGCACTGGAGTGTCAATCTGTATTATATGCTTAAGTCTTTGGAGTGGGGCTTGAACCCACAACCTACTGACTCAGAAGAAGAGTGCTACCACTGAGCCAAGGCTGACATCTTTAAGACGACGAAGGAGTAGTAACTCCGAAAGCTTGTGATTTCAAATAAAACTGTTGGACTATAACCTGGTGTTGTGCGACCTCTCAATCTTTAAGAGACACAGAGAACACCTATGTATTTCTCTAATTTCTCTTCTATATCCCTCATGCCCTCTCCAAGCTAATCTTGTCCACAAGACAAGACCTCCTGCTCCCTTGATCCCATTCTGACTAAACTGCTGACCAACCAACTTCCTTTTCTGGCCCCTATGCTAGCTGATGTTATAAATGGTTCCCTCTCCTCAGGTATTGTCCCTCTTGGGTTCAAAACCGCCGTCATAACCCCTCCTCAAAAAATCATCCCTTGACTCCTCTTTCCTTGCAAACCACTACCCCATCTCCAACCTCCCAAATCCATGTTCTTCTTTCCGGCAACTCCATGTTTAAATCTTTCCAATCAGGTTTCCATCCCTGCCACAGTGCTGAAACAGCTCTAATGAACTAACAAAGTGTCTGTGACTGTGGTGCATTATCCCTCCTCAACATCTTTGCAGCTTTTGCCGCCATCTTCCTCCAATGCCATTCCTCGCTGTCTAGATCAGTCGGATTTCCTTTGCTTGATTCTATCTATCTGATCATAGCCAGAGCACCTCCAGCAATGGCTTCTCTTCCCGCCCGTGCATCATCACCTCTGGAGTCCCCCAAGGATCTATACCTAGCCCCCTTCTCTTCCATATGTACGTTTATGATTCACAGCAATATCTCTCCACTTTCACTGCCTCTGTGTTGTCAGACTGCCTGTCCGATATCCAATCTTGAATGAGATGCAATTTCTTCCAGTTAACATTTAGAAGACTGAAGCCAACTTCTTTGGCCCAAACCATTAACACTATACCTTCATCACTGATTCTATTCCCCTCCCTGCCATTTTCTCAAACTGTATCAGACTGTTGGTAATCTTGCTGCCCTTAACTGAGCTTCTGACCCCAAGTACACTCCATCACAAAGTCCACCTACTTCCACCTCCGTAACACTTTGCGATGTATTCCTTTTTGTCTTTGGATATGATATTTATTAGTTACTGTCACATTTTGGGATTGTTTTGACCAATTTTACACAAAAGGATTTGGAAAAAGCATTACTTTTAAATGTTGGGTTTTTAAAGCAAAGTGTATTCACACATGTTCAAAAAAGCACCCAGACAAAAGGTGGTTAATTTGCTAAAAAATGTTGTTTCCCCAAAGATTATAAATAATAAGCAATTTGTTAGCCTGACTTGTTAAATAATAAAAACTTCATACAGATTGTGTTGGAAGGTTCCTGTCCTGGCTGCTCAGTGTGGGTTTCTTGATAGAGATCCTATACTCTGGTTGTGAACACGGGGAGACAGAGACACTGGCATACAATGAGGTTCAGACAAGCTGCAAAGTCAGTCAGTGTTTAAAGCAGAAAGCTGCAAGGGCAAGCTTTGGCCAGGTTCAAAAGGAAAATGCAGTAGGTTAGTTAGGGGCTACTTTGTTTAAGTAAGATGAGCAACTGGTTTAGGAAAGTGTGGCATATTTATTATTTTGTATTGTTACATGAAGACAAGTTGTCCTGATTGAACTAAGTAAATCTGATCATAACTGTTACTCTGTATGTTCATTCACTGTGAAATAAAACATACACTGGCTGTTAATTCCCTTGTAGAGTAATTGATGGAATGGGTGGGCTGTTAAGCGAATGGATGGGCTATTCGTGTAGACCAGTTAAGCGAATGGATGGGCTATTCGTGTAGACCAGTTAAGCGAATGGATGGGCTATTCATGTAGACCAGTTAAGTGAATGGATGGGCTTTTCGTTCCTTTGCAGTAGAAAAGAACATTATGAACTTGCAGCACTCCATTCTCTCAGATCCAACCCCGACATTGTCATTAAACCTGCTGACAAGGGTGGTGCTGTTGTTGTTTGGCGAACCGACCTCTACCTAGCGGAAGCTGAATGGCAACTCTCCGACACCTCCTCCTACCTCCACCTGGACCATGACCCCACTACCGAACATCAAGCCACCATTTCCAAGACTGTCACTGACCTCATCTCCTCTGGAGATCTTCCCCCCACGGCCGTGAACCTCATAGTTCCCCAATCCCGCACAGCCCGCTTCTACCTCCTTCCCAAGATCCACAAACAGGACTGCCCTGGTAGACCCATCGTTTCAGCCTGTTCTTGCCCCACGGAACTTATCTCTTCCTATCTCAACTCTATTTTTTCTCCCCTTGTCCAGTCTCTTCCCACCTACATCCGCGACTCTTCCGACGCCCTCCACCACTTTAACAGTTTCCAGTTTCCCGGCCCCAACCGCCTCCTTTTCACTATGGACGTACAATCCCTCTACACCTCCATTCCCCACCAGGATGTCCTGAGGGCGCTCCGCTTCTTCCTTGAACAGAGGCCCAACCAGTCCCCATCTACCACCACCCTCCTCCGTCTGGCTGAACTTGTTGTCGTTGAGTCGTCGTTGGCTTGTTCACAGATGTGATTCCCAGTAAAAAAGTAAAAATTTTAAAGTTAATCGTTTTACATACAGACGGCAGCTTTTGACACGTTCGACCCCATGCGATTCCACCTCATTGTCTCAGTTGTATCTTGCTATGTCTTTGATGTGGTACCTTCCTGACCTGATTAACTTTATCACACCTCGGCAGATAAACAGTCAGGATGATTGAATTCAGTTGTCTGCAATTGTAAGTTACACATGCTTTGTTCTCTATCTATATATGCTTTGACGATTCTGTATCTCCTCACTTCACCCGACGAAGGAGTTTTAACTCCGAAAGCTTGTGATTTAAAATAAAACTGTTGGACTATAACCTGGTGTTGTGCGACCTCTCAATTTTGTCCACCCCAGTCCAACACCGGCATCTCCGCATCATGAACTTGTTCTCACATTGAACAACTTCTCCTTTGACTCCACTCATTTCCTCCAAATCAAAGGTGTTGCTATGGGTACCCGCCTGGGTCCTAGCTATGCCTGCCTTTTCGTGGGATATGTGGAACACTCTTTGTTCCAGTCCTACTTGGGTCCCCTCCCTCACCTCTTTTGCCCTGAACTAGAAAATTTCATTCACTATGCTTCCAATTTCCACCCTTCCCTCACCTTCACATGGTCCATCTCCGACTCTTCCCTTACCTTCCTCGACTTCTCTGTCTCCATCTCTGGGGATAGGTTATTGACTAACATTCACTACAAGCCCACTGACTCCCACAGCTACCTGGACTACACTTCCTCCCACCCCGCCTCCTGTAAGGACTCTATTCCATTCTCCCAGTTTCTCCGTCTCTGCCGCATCTGCTCTGACGATGCCACCTTCCATACCAGTGCTTCCGACATGTCTTCCTTTTTCCTCAACCGAGGATTCCCCTCTACTGTGGTTGACACGGCCCTCGACCATGTCCGTTCTATCTCCCGCACTTCTGCCCTCACCCCTGCCCCTCCCTCCCGGAACCACGATAGAGTTCCCCTTGTCCTCACATTTCACCCCACCAGCCTCCACATTCAACGGATCATCCTCCGCCATTTCCGCCACCTCCAGCGTGATCCCACCACCAAACGCATCTTCCCCTCACCTCCCCTTTCAGCATTCCGCAGGGACCGCTGCCTCCGCGACACCCTAGTCCACTCCTCTATCACCCCCAACACCCCTTCCCCTTCGCCTGGCACCTTCCCGTGCAAGCGCAGGAGATGCAACACATGCCCTTATACCTCCCCTCTTCCCACTGTCCAGGGCCCCAAACACCCCTTCCAGGTGAAACAGCGATTTACTTGTACTTCCTGCAATTTACTATACTGTATTCACTGCTCACGATGTGGTCTCCTCTACACTGGGGAGACCAAACGCAGATTGGGTGACCGCTTTGCGGAACACCTCTGTTCAGTCCGTAAGGGGGACCCCGAGCTCCCGGTCGCCTGTCACTTTAATTCTCCACTTCACTCCCACTCTGACCTCACCGTCCTCGGTCTCTTGCATTGCTCCACGGAAGCTCAGCGTAAGCTCGAGGAACAGCACGTCATCTTTCGTTTAGGCACTCTACAGCCCTCTGGACTCAACATAGAGTTCAACAATTTCAGATCATAACCCCGGCCCCTATCATATATATATATACATTTTTATTTTATTTTTTCATCCACCCTTTTGTTTGGCCTTTTTTTCTTCCCTCCCAGAAGCTGGCAGCTGTCCTTCATTCTGCCAGCGCAATTCATACTTCATCGAGAGCCATCCTTTGTTCCTCAACCTGTCACATTACCACCTCCTCTTGCCTTGAATATCTCTTAATGTCTCTCAATGTCTCTTAATCTCTCCTGCTTTCTATCCCACCACTGATCTTCCCTTTTGTTCTTTCATCCCCTCCCCCTTTTCCCAGCCCTAAACTTGCTTTAAATCTATTTCATTTCCTGCTTTTTTCCAGTTCTGATGAAAGGTCTTCGACTTGAAACGTTAACTCTGTTTCTCTCTCCACGGATGCTGCCTGGCCTGCTGAGTTTTTCCAGCGTTTTCTGTTGTTATTTCGGATTTCCAGCATCCGCAGTATTTTGCTATCGTATTAAGAAAAGACATATGGAATTAGGAAAATAAGAAAAGTTTCGAATAAATAGCACTTTTACCACCCCAACAGGAATGTCTTACGCTATTGTTATGTTGCAGAAAGCAGAACATATGATGTGAGTGAGTTATGCCATTACATAAGCTGCACCATCACTTGCTGGGATTTTTACACTGCTTGACAGAGACCCTCACCGATTTTGAATACTTCTATCAAATCTCCCCTTAACATTCTCTGCTCTAAGGAGAACAATCCCGGCTCCTCTAATCTCACCGCTTAATTGAAGTCCCCCATCCCCGGTTCCATTCTAGTAAATCTCGTTTGCAGCATCTCTGAGGCCTTGACATCCTTCCTAAAGTACGGTGCTTATAATTCACCACAATACTCCAGCTGGGGCCTAATCAAAGCTTCATAAAGGTTCAGCAATACTTGCATGCTTTTGTAATCTATGCTCCTATTTATAAAGCCTGAGATCCGGTATGCATTATTAACAATCTTCTCAACTTGTCCTGCCACCTTCAAAGATAAGTGTATGCACACCCCCATGTCACTCTGTTCCTGCAGCCTTCTGATGTTCAGTTTATTGGTGAAAGTGGGAGCGATTTTCGTCCTACTCACTCAACAGAAAACTGGTGGGTGGGCAGTTAAAATCACCCTGGCTCATACCTGTCCGAAAGCCACCATGACCGCAACAGCAGCAATTTTCACCTGCTCACATATGCAGGCAATAAGGACAGGCACCCGGAGCCAACAGGGTCCTTCTTTACGAACGCATGTTGCGGCCCGATGACATCATTGAGACTCGAGTGGGGAATCCAACTGGAGTTAAAATATGGGCCCTGCTGATGATCAGTGTATTGGTGATTGTGTCTCTGATGATGATCAGTGTATTGGTGATTGTGTCTCTGATGATCAGTGTATTGGTGATCGTGTCTCATATGATGATCAGTGTATTGGTGATCGTGTCTCTGATGATCAGTGTATTGGTGATCGTGTCTCTGATGATGATCGGTGTATTGGTGATCGTGTCTCTGATGATGATCAGTGTATTTGTGATCGTGTCTCTGATGATGATCAGTGTATTGGTGATCGTGTCTCTGATGATCAGTGTATTGGTGATCATGTCTCTGCTGATCAGTGTATTGGTGATCGTGTCTCTGATGATGATCAGTGTATTGGTGATCGTGTCTCTGATGATGATCAGTGTATTGGTGATCGTGTCTCTGATGATCAGTGTATTGGTGATCGTGTCTCTGATGATGATCAGTGTATTGGTGATCTGTCTCTGATGATGATCAGTGTATTGGTGATCGTGTCTCTGATGAAGATCAGTGTATTGGTGATCGTGTCTCTGATGATGATCAGTGTATTGGTGATCGTGTCTCTGATGATCAGTGTACTGGTGATCGTGTCTATGATGATGATCGGTGTATTGGTGATCGTGTCTCTGATGATCAGTGTATTGGTGATCGTGTCTCTGCTGATGATCAGTGTATTGGTGATCGTGTCTCTGATGATGATCAGTGTATTAGTGATCGTGTCTCTGATGATGATCAGTGTATTGGTGATCGTGTCTCTGATGATGATCAGTGTATTGGTGATCGTGTCTCTGATGATGATCAGTGTATTGGTGATCGTGTCTCTGATGATGATCAGTGTATTGGTGATCGTGTCTCTGATGATGATCAGTGTGTTGGTGATTGTGTCTCTGATGATGATCAGTGTATTGGTGATCGTGTCTCTGATGATGATTGGTGTACTGGTGATCGTGTCTCTGATGATCAGTGTACTGGTGATCGTGTCTCTGATGATCAGTGTATTGGTGATCGTGTCTCTGATGATGATCAGTGTACTGGTGATCGTGTCTCTGATGATGATCAGTGTATTGGTGATCGTGCCTCTGATGATCAGTGTATTGGTGATCGTGTCTCTGATGATGATCAGTGTATTGGTGATCGTGCCTCTGATGATCAGTTTATTGGTGATCGTGTCTCTGATGATCGGTGTATTGGTGATCGTGTCTCTGATGATGATCAGTGTATTGGTGATCGTGTCTCTGATGATCAGTGTACTGGTGATCGTGTCTCTGATGATCAGTGTATTGGTGATCGTGTCTCTGATGATCAGTGTACTGGTGATCGTGTCTCTGATGATGATCAGTGTATTGGTGATCGTGTCTCTGATGATGATCAGTGTATTGGTGATCGTGTCTCTGATGATGATCAGTGTATTGGTGATCGTGTCTCTGATGATGATCAGTGTATTGGTGATCGTGTCTCTGATGATGATCGGTGTATTGGTGATCGTGTCTCAGACGATCAGTGTATTGGTGATCGTGTCTCTGATGATGATCAGTGTATTGGTGATCGTGTCTCTGATGATGATCAGTGTATTGGTGATCGTGTCCTCTGATGATGATCAGTGTATTGGTGATCGTGTCTCTGATGATGATCAGTGTATTGGTGATCGTGTCTCTGATGATGATCAGTGTGTTGGTGATCGTGTCTCTGATGATGATCGGTGTGTTGGTGATCGTGTCTCTGATGATGATCAGTGTATTGGTGATCGTGTCTCTGATGATGATCAGTGTATTGGTGATCGTGTCTCTGATGATCGGTGTATTGGTGATCGTGTCTCTGATGATCAGTGTATTGGTGATCGTGTCTCTGATGATGATCGGTGTATTGGTGATCGTGTCTCTGATGATGATCAGTGTATTGGTGATCGTGTCTCTGATGATGATCAGTGTATTGGTGATCGTGTCTCTGATGATGATCAGTGTGTTGGTGATCGTGTCTCTGATGATGATCAGTGTACTGGTGATCGTGTCTCTGATGATGATCGGTGTATTGGTGATCGTGTCTCTGATGATCAGTTTATTGGTGATCATGTCTCTGATGATGATCAGTGTATTGGTGATCATGTCTCTGATGATCAGTGTATTGGTGATCGTGTCTCTGATGATCAGTGTATTGGTGATCGTGTCTCTGATGATCAGTGTATTGGTGATCGTGTCTATGATGATGATCAGTGTGTTGGTGATCATGTCTCTGATGATGATCAGTGTATTGGTGATCGTGTCTCTGATGATGATCAGTGTATTGGTGATCGTGTCTCTGATGATCAGTGTATTGGTGATCGTGTCTCTGATGATGATCAGTGTATTGGTGATCGTGTCTCTGATGATCAGTGTATTGGTGATCGTGTCTCTGATGATGATCAGTGTATTGGTGATCGTGTCTCTGATGATGATTGGTGTATTGGTGATCGTGTCTCTGATGATCAGTGTACTGGTGATCGTGTCTCTGATGATCAGTGTATTGGTGATCGTGTCTCTGATGATCAGTGTACTGGTGATCGTGTCTCTGATGATGATCAGTGTATTGGTGATCGTGTCTCTGATGATCAGTGTATTGGTGATCGTGTCTCTGATGATGATCAGTGTATTGGTGATTGTGTCTGTGATGATGATCAGTGTATTGGTGATCGTGTCTCTGATGATCAGTGTATTGGTGATCGTGTCTCTGATGATGATCAGTGTATTGGTGATCGTGCCTCTGATGATCAGTTTATTGGTGATCGTGTCTCTGATGATCGGTGTATTGGTGATCGTGTCTCTGATGATGATCAGTGTATTGGTGATCGTGTCTCTGATGATCAGTGTACTGGTGATCGTGTCTCTGATGATCAGTGTATTGGTGATCGTGTCTCTGATGATCAGTGTACTGGTGATCGTGTCTCTGATGATGATCAGTGTATTGGTGATCGTGTCTCTGATGATGATCAGTGTATTGGTGATCGTGTCTCTGATGATGATCAGTGTATTGGTGATCGTGTCTCTGATGATGATCAGTGTATTGGTGATCGTGTCTCTGATGATGATCGGTGTATTGGTGATCGTGTCTCAGACGATCAGTGTATTGGTGATCGTGTCTCTGATGATGATCAGTGTATTGGTGATCGTGTCTCTGATGATGATCAGTGTATTGGTGATCGTGTCTCTGATGATGATCAGTGTATTGGTGATCGTGTCTCTGATGATGATCAGTGTATTGGTGATCGTGTCTCTGATGATGATCAGTGTGTTGGTGATCGTGTCTCTGATGATGATCGGTGTGTTGGTGATCATGTCTCTGATGATGATCAGTGTATTGGTGATCGTGTCTCTGATGATGATCAGTGTATTGGTGATCGTGTCTCTGATGATGATCAGTGTATTGGTGATCGTGTCTCTGATGATCAGTGTATTGGTGATCGTGTCTCTGATGATCAGTGTATTGGTGATCGTGTCTCTGATGATGATCAGTGTATTGGTATCGTGTCTCTGATGATGATCAGTGTATTGGTGATCGTGTCTCTGATGATGATCAGTGTATTGGTGATCGTGTCTCTGATGATGATCAGTGTGTTGGTGATCGTGTCTCTGATGATGATCAGTGTACTGGTGATCGTGTCTCTGATGATGATCGGTGTATTGGTGATCGTGTCTCTGATGATCAGTGTATTGGTGATCATGTCTCTGATGATGATCAGTGTATTGGTGATCGTGTCTCTGATGATCAGTGTATTGGTGATCGTGTCTCTGATGATCAGTGTATTGGTGATCGTGTCTCTGATGATCAGTGTATTGGTGATCGTGTCTATGATGATGATCAGTGTGTTGGTGATCATGTCTCTGATGATGATCAGTGTATTGGTGATCGTGTCTCTGATGATGATCAGTGTATTGGTGATCGTGTCTCTGATGATGATCAGTGTGTTGGTGATCGTGTCTCTGATGATGATCAGTGTACTGGTGATCGTGTCTCTGATGATGATCGGTGTATTGGTGATCGTGTCTCTGATGATCAGTGTATTGGTGATCATGTCTCTGATGATGATCAGTGTATTGGTGATCGTGTCTTGATGATCAGTGTATTGGTGATCGTGTCTCTGATGATCAGTGTATTGGTGATCGTGTCTCTGATGATCAGTGTATTGGTGATCGTGTCTATGATGATGATCAGTGTGTTGGTGATCATGTCTCTGATGATGATCAGTGTATTGGTGATCGTGTCTCTGATGATGATCAGTGTATTGGTGATCGTGTCTCTGATGATCAGTGTATTGGTGATCGTGTCTCTGATGATCAGTGTATTGGTGATCGTGTCTCTGATGATGATCGGTGTATTGTGATCGTGTCTCTGATGATGATCAGTGTATTGGTGATCGTGTCTCTGATGAGTCAGTGTGTTGGTGATCATGTCTCTGATGATGATTCAGTGTATGGTTGATCGTGTCTCTGATGATCAGTGTGTTGGTGATCGTGTCTCTGATGATGATCAGTGTATTGGTGATCGTGTCTCAGATGATCAGTGTATTGGTGATCGTGTCTCTGATGATGATCAGGTGTATTGGGTGATCGTGTCTCTGAAGATGATCAGTGTACTGGTGATCATGTCTCTGATGATGATCAGTGTATTGGTGATCGTGTCTCTGATGATGATCAGTGTATTGGTGATCGTGTCTCTGATGATGATCAGTGTATTGGTGATCGTGTCTCTGATGATGATCAGTGTATTGCTGATCGTGTCTCTGATGATGATCAGTGTGTTGGAGATATGTGTTCCTCTGATGATGATCAGTGTATTGGTGATCGTGTCTCTGATGATGATCGGTGTATTGGTGATCGTGTCTCAGATGATCAGTGTACTGGTGATCGTGTCTCTGATGATCAGTGTATTGGTGATCGTGTCTCTGATGATCAGTGTACTGGTGATCGTGTCTCTGATGATGATCAGTGTATTGTGATCGTGTCTCTGATGATCAGTGTATTGGTGATCGTGTCTCTGATGATGATCAGTGTATTGGTGATTGTGTCTGTGATGATGATCAGTGTATTGGTGATGTGTCTCTGATGATGATCAGTGTATTGGTGATCGTGTCCTCTGATGATCAGTGTATTGGTGATCGTGTCTCTGATGATCAGTGTATTGGTGATCGTGTCTCTGATGATCAGTTTATTGGTGATCGTGTCTCTGATGAGATCAGTGTATTGGTGATCGTGTCTCTGATGATGATCAGTGTATTGGTGATCCGTGTCTCTGATGATGATCGAGTGTATTGGTGATCGTGTCTCTGATGATCAGTGTATTGGTGATCGTGTCTCTGATGAGATCAGTGTACTGGTGCATCGTGTCTCTTGAAGACAGTGTATGGTGATCGTGTCTCTGATGATCAGTGTACTGGTGATCGTGCTCTGATGATGATCAGTGTATGGTGATCGTGTCTCTGATGATGATCAGTGTATTGGTGATCGTGTCTCTATGATGATCAGTGTATTGGTGATCGTGTCTTGATGATGATCAGTGTATTGGTGATCGTGTCTCTGATGATGATCGGTGTATTGGTGATCGTGTCTCAGACGATCAGTGTATTGGTGACGTGTCTCTGATGATGATCAGTGTATTTGGTGTCGTGTCTCTGATGATGATCAGTGTATTGGTGATCGTGTCTCTGATGATGATCAGTGTGTTGGTGATCGGTCTCAGTTGATGATCGGGTGTTGGTGATCGTGTCCTATGATGATCAGTGTATTGGTGATGTGTCTCTGATGATGATCAGTGTATTGTGATCGTTGTCTCTGATATGATCAGTGTATGGTGATCGTCTCTGATGATCGGTGATGGTGTCTCTGATGATCAGGTGTATTGGTGATCGTGTCTCTGAGTGATCAGTGTATTGGTGATCGTGTCTCGATGATGATCGGTGTATTGGTGATCGTGTCTCTGATGATGATCAGTGTATTGGTGATCGTGTCTCTGATGATGATCAGTGTATTGGTGATCGTGTCTCTGATGATGATCAGTGTGTTGGTGATCGTGTCTCTGATGATGTCAGTGTACTGGTGATCGTGTCTCTGATGAGATCGTGTATGGTGATCGTGGTCCCCTTGATGATCAGTGTATTGGTGATCATGTCTCTGATGATGATCAGTGTATTGGTGATCGTGTCTCTGATGATCAGTGTTTGGTGATCGTGTCTCTGATGATCAGTGTATTGGTGATCGGGTCTCTGATGATCAGTGTATTGGTGATCGTGTCTCTGATGATGATCAGTGTAGTTGGTGATCATGTCTCTGATGATGATCAGTGTATTGGTGATCGTGTCTCTGATGATGATCAGTGTATTGGTGATCTGTGTCCTGATTGATCAGTGTATTGGTGATCGTGTCTCTGATGAGATCAGTGTATTGGTGACGTGTCTCTGATGATGAATCGGTGTATTGGTGATCGTGTCTCTGATGATGATCAGAGTATTGGTGATCGTGTCTCTGAAGATGTCAGTGTATTGGTGATCGTGTCTCTGATGATGATCAGTGTATTGGTGATCGTGTCTCCTGATGATCAGTGTATTGGTGATCGTGTCTCTGATGATGATCAGTGTAGTGGTGATCGTGTCTCTGATGATGATCAGTGTGTTGGGATCGTGTCTCTGATGATGATCAGTGTATTGGTGATCGTGTCTCTGATGATGATCAGGTGTTTGGTGATCGTGTCTCTGATGATGACAGTGTACTGGTGATCGTGTCTCTGATGATGATCAGTGTATTGGTGATCGTGTCTCTGATGATCAGTGTACTGGTGATCGTGTCTCTGATGATGATCAGTGTATTGGTGATCGTGTCCTCTGATGATCAGTGTAATGGTGGATCGAGTCTCTGATGAGATCAGTGTATGGTGATTGTGTCTGTGATGTGATCAGTGTATTGGTGATCGTGTCTCTGATGTTCAGTGTATTGGTGATCGTTGCCTCTGATGATTCAGTTTATTGGTGATCGTGTCTCTGATGATCGGTGTATTGGTGATCGTGTCCTCTGATTATCAGTTTATTGGTGATCGTGTCTCTGATGATGATCAGTGTATTGTGATCGTGTCTCTGATGAGATCAGTGTATTGGTGATCGTGTCTCTGATGATGATCGGTTGTATTGGTGATCGTGTCTCTGATGGTCAGTGTATTGGTGATCGTGTCTCTGATGATGCTCAGTGTATTGGTGATCGTGCCTCTGTTGATCAGTTTATTGGTGATCGTGTCTCTGATGATCGGCTGTACTGGTGATCGTGTCTCCTGATGATGATCAGTGTATTGGTGATCGTGTCTCTGGTGATCAGTGTATTGGTGATCGTGTCTCTGATGATCAGTTTTATTGGTGATCGGTTGCTCTTGATGATGATCAGTGTATTGGTGACGTGTCTCTGATGATGATCAGTTGTATTGGTGATCGTGTCTCTGATGATGATCAGTGTATATGTGATCGAGTCTCTGAATATCGGTGTATGGTGATCGTGTCTCTGATGATCAGTGTATTGGTGATCGTGTCTCTGATGATGATCGGTGTATTGGTGATCGGTGTCTCTGATGATGATCAGTGTATTGGTGATGTGTCTCTGATGATGATCAGTGTATTGGTGATCGTGTCTCTGATGATGATCAGTGTGTTGGTGATCGTGTCTCTGATGATGATCAGTGTAACTGGTGATCGTGTCTCTGATGATCAGTGTACTTGGTGATCGTGTCTCTGATGATGATCGTGTATTGGTGATCGTGTCTCTGATGATCAGTGTATTGGTGATCGTGTCTCTGATGATGATCAGTGTATTGGTGATCGTGTCTCTGATGATCAGTGTATTGGTGATCGTGTCTCTGATGATCAGTGTATTGGTGATCGTGTCTCTGATGATCAGTGTATTGGTGATCGTGTCTCTGATGATGATCAGTGTATTGGTGATCGATGTCTCTGATGATGATCAGTGTATTGGTGATCGTGTCTCTGATGATCAGTGTATTGGTGATCGTGTCTCTGATGATCAGTGTATTGGTGATCGTGTCTCTGATGATGATCAGTGTATTGGTGATCGTGTCTCTGATGATGATCAGTGTATTGGTGATCGTGTCTCTGATGATCAGTGTGTTGGTGATCAGTGTCTCTGATGATGATCAGGTGTATTGGTGATCGTGTCTCTGATGATCAGTGTATTGGTGATCGTGTCTCTGATGATGATCAGTGTATTGGTGATCGTGTCTCTGATGATCAGTGTATTGGTGATCGTGTCTCTGATGATGATCAGTGTATTGGTGATCGTGTCTCTGATGTGATCAGTGTACTGGTGATCGTGTCTCTGATGATGATCAGTGTATTGGTGATCGTGTCTCTGATGATGATCAGTGTATTGGTGATCGTGTCTCTGATGATGATCAGTGTATTGGTGATCGTGTCTCTGATGATGATCAGTGTATTGCTGATCGTGTCTCTGATGATGATCAGTGTGTTGGTGATTGTGTCTCTGATGATGATCAGTGTATTGGTGATCGTGTCTCTGATGATGATCGGTGTATTGGTGATCGTGTCTCTGATGATCAGTGTACTGGTGATCGTGTCTCTGATGATCAGTGTATTGGTGATCGTGTCTCTGATGATCAGTGTACTGGTGATCGTGTCTCTGATGATGATCAGTGTATTGGTGATCGTGTCTCTGATGATCAGTGTATTGGTGATCGTGTCTCTGATGATGATCAGTGTATTGGTGATTGTGTCTGTGATGATGATCAGTGTATTGGTGATCGTGTCTCTGATGATCAGTGTATTGGTGATCGTGCCTCTGATGATCAGTTTATTGGTGATCGTGTCTCTGATGATCGGTGTATTGGTGATCGTGTCTCTGATGATCAGTTTATTGGTGATCGTGTCTCTGATGATGATCAGTGTATTGGTGATCGTGTCTCTGATGATGATCAGTGTATTGGTGATCGTGTCTCTGATGATGATCAGTGTATTGGTGATCGTGTCTCTGATGATCAGTGTATTGGTGATCGTGTCTCTGATGATGATCAGTGTATTGGTGATCGTGTCTCTGATGATCAGTGTATTGGTGATCGTGTCTCTGATGATCAGTGTATTGGTGATCGTGTCTCTATGATGATCAGTGTATTGGTGATCGTGTCTCTGATGATCAGTGTATTGGTGATCGTGTCTCTGATGATGATCAGTGTATTGGTGATCGTGTCTCTGATGATGATCAGTGTATTGGTGATCGTGTCTCTGATGATGATCAGTGTATTGGTGATCGTGTCTCTGATGATGATCAGTGTATTGGTGATCGTGTCTCTGATGATGATCAGTGTATTGGTGATCGTGTCTCTGATGATGATCAGTGTATTGGTGATCGTGTCTCTGATGATGATCAGTGTATTGGTGATCGTGTCTCTGATGATCAGTGTATTGGTGATCGTGTCTCTGATGATGATCAGTGTATTGGTGATCGTGTCTCTGATGATCAGTGTATTGGTGATCGTGTCTCTGATGATGATCAGTGTATTGGTGATCGTGTCTCTGATGATGATCAGTGTATTGGTGATCGTGTCTCTGATGATCAGTGTATTGGTGATCGTGTCTCTGATGATGATCAGTGTATTGGTGATCGTGTCTCTGATGATCAGTGTATTGGTGATCGTGTCTCTGATGATCAGTGTATTGGTGATCGTGTCTCTGATGATGATCAGTGTATTGGTGATCGTGTCTCTGATGATGATCAGTGTATTGGTGATCGTGTCTCTGATGATGATCAGTGTATTGGTGATCGTGTCTCTGATGATCAGTGTATTGGTGATCGTGTCTCTGATGATGATCAGTGTATTGGTGATCGTGTCTCTGATGATGATCAGTGTATTGGTGATCGTGTCTCTGATGATGATCAGTGTATTGGTGATCGTGTCTCTGATGATGATCAGTGTATTGGTGATCGTGTCTCTGATGATCAGTGTATTGGTGATCGTGTCTCTGATGATGATCAGTGTATTGGTGATCGTGTCTCTGATGATGATCAGTGTATTGGTGATCGTGTCTCTGATGATGATCAGTGTATTGGTGATCGTGTCTCTGATGATGATCAGTGTATTGGTGATCGTGTCTCTGATGATGATCAGTGTATTGGTGATCGTGTCTCTGATGATGATCAGTGTATTGGTGATCGTGTCTCTGATGATCAGTGTATTGGTGATCGTGTCTCTGATGATGATCAGTGTATTGGTGATCGTGTCTCTGATGATGATCAGTGTATTGGTGATCGTGTCTCTGATGATGATCAGTGTATTGGTGATCGTGTCTCTGATGATGATCAGTGTATTGGTGATCGTGTCTCTGATGATGATCAGTGTATTGGTGATCGTGTCTCTGATGATCAGTGTATTGGTGATCGTGTCTCTGATGATGATCAGTGTATTGGTGATCGTGTCTCTGATGATGATCAGTGTATTGGTGATCGTGTCTCTGATGATGATCAGTGTTGATCGTGTCTCTGATGATGATCGTGTTGGGATCGTGTCTCTGAGATGATCAGTGTATTGGTGATCGTGTCTCTGATGATGATCAGTGTATTGGTGATCGTGTCTCTGATGATGATCAGTGTATTGGTGATCGTGTCTCTGATGATGATCAGTGTATTGGTGATCGTGTCTCTGAGATGATCGTGTATTGGTGATCGTGTCTCTGATGATGATCAGTGTATTGGTGATCGTGTCTCTGATGATGATCAGGTGTAGTTGGTGATCGTGTCTCTGATGATGATCAGTGTATTGGTGATCGTGTCTCTGATGATGATCAGTGTATTGGTGATCGTGTCTCTGATGATGATCAGTGTATGGTGATCGTGTCTCTGATGATCGGTGTATTGGTGATCGTGTCTCTGATGATGATCGTGTATTGGTGATCGTGTCTCTGATGATCAGTGTGTTGGTGATCATGTCTCTGATGATGATCAGTGTATTGGTGATCGTGTCTCTGATGATCAGTGTGTTGGTGATCGTGTCTCTGATGATGATCAGTGTATTGGTGATCGTGTCTCTGATGATCAGTGTATTGGTGATCATGTCTCTGATGATGATCAGTGTATTGGTGATCGTGTCTCTGATGATCAGTGTGTTGGTGATCGTGTCTCTGATGATGATCAGTGTATTGGTGATCGTGTCTCTGATGATCAGTGTATTGGTGATCGTGTCTCTGATGATGATCAGTGTATTGGTGATCGTGTCTCTGATGATCAGTGTATTGGTGATCGTGTCTCTGATGATCAGTGTATTGGTGATCGTGTCTCTGATGATGATCAGTATATTGGTGATCGTGTCTCTGATGATGATCAGTGTATTGGTGATCCTGTCTCTGATGATCAGTGTATTGGTGATCGTGTCTCTGATGATGATCAGTGTATTGGTGATCGTGTCTCTGATGATCAGTGTATTGGTGATCGTGTCTCTGATGATGATCAGTGTGTTGGTGATCGTGTCTCTGATGATGATCAGTGTATTGGTGATCGTGTCTCTGATGATGATCAGTGTATTGGTGATCGTGTCTCTGATGATCAGTGTATTGGTGATCGTGTCTCTGATGATCAGTGTATTGGTGATCGTGTCTCTGATGATCAGTGTATTGGTGATCGTGTCTCTGATGATCAGTGTATTGGTGATCGTGTCTCTGATGATGATCAGTGTATTGGTGATCGTGTCTCTGATGATGATCAGTGTATTGGTGATCGTGTCTCTGATGATGATCAGTGTATAGGTGATCGTGTCTCTGATGATGATCAGTGTATTGGTGATCGTGTCTCTGATGATGATCAGTGTATTGGTGATCGTGTCTCTGATGATGATGATCAGTGTATTGGTGATCGTGTCTCTGATGATCAGTGTGTTGGTGATCGTGTCTCTGATGATCAGTGTGTTGGTGATCGTGTCTCTGATGATGATCGGTGTATTGGTGATCGTGTCTCTGATGATGATCAGTGTATTGGTGATCGTGTCTCTGATGATCAGTGTGTTGGTGATCATGTCTCTGATGATGATCAGTGTATTGGTGATCGTGTCTCTGATGATCAGTGTGTTGGTGATCGTGTCTCTGATGATGATCAGTGTATTGGTGATCATGTCTCTGATGATCAGTGTATTGGTGATCATGTCTCTGATGATGATCAGTGTATTGGTGATCATGTCTCTGATGATCAGTGTGTTGGTGATCGTGTCTCTGATGATGATCAGTGTATTGGTGATCGTGTCTCTGATGATGATCAGTGTATTGGTGATCGTGTCTCTGATGATCAGTGTGTTGGTGATCATGTCTCTGATGATGATCAGTGTATTGGTGATCGTGTCTCTGATGATCAGTGTGTTGGTGATCGTGTCTCTGATGATGATCAGTGTATTGGTGATCGTGTCTCAGATGATCAGTGTATTGGTGATCGTGTCTCTGATGATGATCAGTGTATTGGTGATCGTGTCTCTGATGATGATCAGTGTACTGGTGATCGTGTCTCTGATGATGATCAGTGTGTTGGTGATCGTGTCTCTGATGATGATCAGTGTATTGGTGATCGTGTCTCTAATGATGATCAGTGTATTGGTGATCGTGTCTCTGATGATGATCAGTGTACTGGTGATCGTGTCTCTGATGATGATCAGTGTATTGGTGATCGTGTCTCTGATGATGATCAGTGTATTGGTGATCGTGTCTCTGATGATGATCAGTGTACTGGTGATCGTGCCTCTGATGATCAGTGTATTGGTGATTGTGTCTCCGGTGACGATCAGTGAGTATTGATGTTAGTGACTCTCTTCTCTGATGTTCCGTGAATTGTTAATGTGCTTTTTTAGCCAGAGAAGATGTACGATTATCAGTAAAAAAATATTACTGGGTTAACATGGTTGACATTGACAAAGAATGAGAGTCAATGCAGTCAATGTTACTGTAACTGCCTGCTCTGTATATTACTTATTCATGGTTTCCCAGTTGCCTGTTCTGAGACTTTTTACTGAGATTGCTGGCCATTTGGTGAATATGTGTTCTGTACCTGCTGGTTTGGAACTGGCTTTCCCAAGTGCTGTAATTGGACAGCAGACAGCAGTCTCCCATCCTATGTCCTTCCAGGATGCTGCAAGATTTTAAAATCTGGATGATTTGCATCATTCTGTGAAAAGTAACGTCATTGTACAAACATATCAGTCGATGAATTCTCATTCTGTTCAATAGATAACCTGTTTGCCATAGAAACGGAGTTGATGCAGTATTCATTCAGCAGAATGTAAGATCAACTCAATGTGGACAAGTGTTCACCAGACTGTAAATATACAGACACACATGTATGAAAACATATCTACATGCATACAGGCACTGTAAATATGTACAGAAATGTATACACGCACAAGTATAGACATACATGTTTATACTAATATAAACACACACAAGTAAATACACAGCCTGTGGCATTTCGGTCAACGCCTGTATTGCTCAAACTGAATTTTATTTATAATATTTCTGTAATGTTAAATTCAGCTTCTTGTCTTAATATTTAGCCAGCAGACGTAAAACTAGGTTGGTTGCCATAGTAATTTGACATGTTAATTAGCTGCTCCACAAGAGATGCAGGTTTTGAAAATGCATATTTATCCAATTTTCTGTAAATTTAAAACAATTGGACAACCCTCGGTGGCAGACAGTTGTGATCGCCAGCCATTGATAAGCATCTAAGGCTATCAGTAAAGCTGGTTTCCTTTCAATGTCAATACCTAGCTATTCAGTCTTAATTGAATAATGGGACCTGATATTTGCCAACTGTTTTAAGAGTGGGACAATGAAGAGCCTCTGTGATTGACAGCTTGGTGTATCAAATCCCCACCTCACAGACTTACATGGGGTGGCACTTTCTCTTTCTCTATCTCTCTCTTTATCTGAAACACAAGATGCGTAAGTGAACTGCACAAGTAGTAACAGTGGGATAGCTTTGGAATCGCTCGTTTAAAAATGGGCTTATGCCTAGAGCGTCAGTAAGGTTGATTCTTTACTATTTTTCATGAAACACAGAGTTTAGAAAATGAACAGATCCCATCGTGAACACTGTATTCTGTTCATTCATGTAATTTATATCAAATAAAGCAGTTTGTTGGTTTGCTGTCATTCCTTCTCTCATTGAGTGCTTTTTAATCCACCTTCCATAAAGAGAATCCATGTGGTGGCTCGTGCAATACAGTCGCCATTATATGCAGCAAAGGTTCACTGCTACAATCCCCACATCACACAATCATTTAACTAGATATTGGGCTGTAAAAAGTGTGCTCTGGGTCATAGGGCAAGTGTGGTTCATCTACAGGAGTGACCTGAAAGAATATCTAGCACAAAACCTACATTTTTTACGCAGACACCTATACATAAATGCAGATATGCACAAACACACATATACATGTAAACAGAAACAGAGCGATGACGTTCAATGCTTCGGTTTTGTTCACTGTGTCGTTGCTTACTGTCTCACACTATGCCACTGCGGTACTTACTTCTGCTCTTTATTTCTTGATATCTTGGTTTTGTGACTAAATCATTACTTTTTCAGGTTGGTGTAATGCTCTCCACAACACATTCGGGAATCTCAGAGCCTTCTGCTCGCACCAAGATCTCCCCATTTGTCCTTTCATCTTGTAACATCAAAGCTAAGATTTCTCCAGTGCGTTGAGTCAGGAAAAATTATTTAAAATTATTTAATTGAATAACTCGGAAAAGATGCCCTATGTGCGCTCGCTTAAGACTCAGTGCTGAGGACTCCCCTAGGTTGTTCAGGCTCAGTACTACCCATTTGTGTGCAGTCAAATAAAGACACAGACCATTTGTCGAAGATGTGTCAGACTTGAATTCTGATTTCCATACATGGTGGGAAGAAAATGATCAGTTGGCAATCAGGGCTCAAATTAAAGGAGCTATATCTTCATTGCAAAGTATCTGTTAAGAAGAGAGAATAGCCTGAAGAGATGATAAAATGAATGAAACCGGACGGACCACCTGGCATCGACCTCGGCACCGGCTTTGGATACGACAACGGCACACCCAGCTCAGTCGACCCTGCAGAGTCCTCCTCACCAACATCTGGGGACTTGTGCCAAAATTGGGAGAGCTGTCCCACAGACTAGTCAAGCAACAGCCTGACATAGTCATACTCACAGAATCATACCTTTCAGCCAGTGTCCCAGACTCCTCGATCACCATCCCTGGGTATGTCCTGTCCCACCGGCAGGACAGACCCACCAGGGGTGGTGGCACAGTGGTATACAGTCGGGAGGGAGTGGCCCTGGGAGTCCTCAACATCGACTCCAGACCCCATGAAGTCTCATGGCTTCAGGTCAAGCGTGGGCAAGGAAACCTCCTGCTGATTACCACCTACTGCCCTCCCTCAGCTGATGAATCAGTATTCCTCCATGTTGAACACCACTTGGGAGAAGTACTGAGGGTCGCGAGGGCACAGAATGTACTCTGGGTGAGGGACTTCAATGTCCATCACCAAGAGTGGCTCGGTAGCACCACTACAGACCTAGCCGACCAAGTCCTGAAGGACATAACTGCCAGTCTGGGCCTGCGACAGGTGGTGAGAGAACCAACACGAGGGGAATACCTACTTGACCTCGTCCTCACCAATCTACCTGCCGCAGATGCATCTGTCCATGACAGCATTGGTAGCAGTGACCATCGCACAGTCCTTGTGGAGACGAAGTCCCATCTTCACACTGAGGACACCCTCCATCGTGTTGTGTGGCACTACCACCGTGCTAAATGGGATAGATTCAGAACAGATCTAGCAGCTCAAAACTGGGCATCCATGAGGTGCTGTGGGCCAACATCAGCAGCAGAATTCTATTCCACCACAATCTGTAACCTCATGATACAGCATATTCCTCACTCTACCATTACTATCAAGCCACGGGACCAACCCTGGTTCAATAAGGAGTGTAGAAGAGCATGCCAGAAGCAGCACCAGGTGTACCTAAAAATGAGGTGCCAACCTGGTGAAGCTGCAACACAGGACTACATGCATGCTAAACAACGGAAGCAGCATGTTATAGACAGAGCTAAGTGATCCCACAATCAATGGATCAGATCAAAGCTCTGCAGTCCTGCCGCATCCAGTTGTGAATGGTGGTGGAAAATTAAACAACTAACAGGAGGAGGAGGCTCCATGAATATTCCCATCCTCAATGATGGGGGAGCCCAGCACGTGAGTGCAAAAGACAAGGCTGAAGCGTTTGAAACCATCTTCAGCCAGAAGTGCCAAGTGGATGATCGATATCGGCCTACTCCCGAGGTCCCCACCAATACAGAAGCCAGTCTTAAGCCAATTCAATTCACTCCACATGATATCAAGAAATGGCTGAGCGCACTGGATACTGCAAAGGCTATGGGCCCTGACAACATCCTGGCTATCGTGCTGAAGACTTGTTCTCCAGAACTAGCTGCGCCTCTAGCCAAGCTGTTCCAGTGCAGCTACAACACTGGCATCTATCCGACTATATGGAAAACGGCCCAGGTATGTCCTGTGCGCAAAAAGCAGGACAAATCCAATCCAGCCAATTACTGTTCCATCAGTCTACTCTCAATCATCAGCAAAGTGATGGACGGTGTCATCAACAGTGCTATCAAGCGGCATTTACTCACCAATAACCTGCTCACCGATGCTCAGTTTGGGTTCCGCCAGGACCACTCAGCTCCAGACCTCATTACAGCCTTGGTCCAAACATGGACAAAAGAGCTGAATTTCAGAGGTGAGGTGAGAGTGACTGCCCTTGACAACAAGGCAGCATTTGACCGAAAGTGGCATCAAGGAGCCCTAGTAAAACTGAAGTCAATGGGAATCGGGGGGGAAACTCTCCACTGGCTGGAGTCATACCTAGCACAAAGGAAGATGGTTGTGGTTGTTGGAGGTCAATCATCACAGCCCCAGGACATCGCTGCAGGAGTTCCTCAGGGCAGTGTTCTAGGCCCAATCATCTTCAGCTGCTTCATCAATGACCTTCCCTCCATCATAAGGTCAGAAGTGGGGATGTTCGCTGATGACTGCAGTGTTCAGTGCCATGCACAACTCCTCAGATAATGAAGCAGTCCATGCCTGCATGCAGCAAGACCTGGACGACATTCAGGCTTGGTCTGATAAATGGCAAGTAATATTTGTGCCACACAAGTGCCAGGCAATGACTATCTCCAACAAGAGAGAGTCTAACCACCGCCCCATGACATTCAACGGCATTACCGTCGCCGAATCCCCCACCATCAACATCCTGGGTGTCACCATTGACCATAAATACTGTGGCCACAAGAGCAGGTCAGGTGGGTATTCTGTGGCAAGTGTCTCACCTCCTGACTCCCCAAAGCCTTTCCACCATCTACAAGGCACAAGTCAGGAGTGTGATGGAATACCTTCCACTTGCTTGGATGAGTGCAGCTCCAACAACACTCAAGAAGTTCGACACCATCCAGGACAAAGCAACCTGCTTGATTGGCACCCCATCCACCACCTTAAACATTCACTCCCTCCACCACTGGCGTACCGTGGCTGCAGTGTGTACCATCGACAAGATGCACTGCAGCAACTCACCAAGGCTTCTTCGGCAGCACCTCCCAAACTCACAACCTCTACCACCTAGAAGGAGAAGGGCATCAGGTGCTGGGAACACCACCGCCTCCAAGTTCCCCTCCAAGCCACATGCCATCCTGACTTGGAAATATATCGTCATTCCTTCATCATTGCTGGATCAAAATCCTGGAACTCCCTCCCTAACTGCACTGTGGGAGTACCTTCACCACACGGACTGCAGCAGTTCAAGAAGGGGGCTCACCACAACCTTCTCAAGGGCAATTAGGGATGGGCAATAAATGCTGGCCTTGCCAGTATTGTCCACATCCCAGGAACGAATAACAAAAATGCATAATTTTGTCATGATAGTGTCGTGGACAAGTGAAGCATTGATGGATAAAAATTCCAATGTGGCAGTCCTGGCTCATGCCAGGGGCGCATTTCAGCAAATTGTGCACTTCCAGCCCATAATTTCCCATCCATTAACTTTAAAGAGGACCTTGGTCAAATCAGGGCATTTTTACATTGATAGTGACAGATGCTGGGTGCTTCATCATCACTGACATATTGAAGTAAGCAAACTCCTAGTCTTCAGTCACATCAAGAAACAAGTTTTTCCTGGGCCTGAAGAGCACCCAGAGGAGGCCCAGAAATGGACGCTGCAATGGGCTGGTTAGTGACCGGTGGCAAGTTGGTAAATTAAAAGCAGGAGAGCAGTGCCTGGTGATTGCAGGCCTCCACTTCAATCTGGCACTCCCACCATGGTTGACTCCTGGATTTTCACTGCTCCAAATGGTCATCACATTTTCACAGTTAGGATCTAACATCTATTGGAATACTACAAGGGTGCAGAAAATCTCCAAAACTACACACTGTTACTGAATTGTTCTTACTGTAACTGCTTTCTGCATTACTCACACTATATCTGCAGTGTTGCTGCATTACTCTCACTTTATCTGCAGTGTTGCTGCATTACTCTCACTATATCTGCAGTGTTGCTGCATTATTCTCACTATATCTGCAGTGTTGCTGCATTACTCTCACTATATCTGCAGTGTTGCTGCATTACTCTCACTATAACTGCAGTGTTGCTGCATTACTCTCACTATCATTGCAGTGTTGCTGCATTACTCTCACTATAACTGCAGTGTTGCTGCATTACTCACACTATAACTGCAGTGTTGCTGCATTACTCTCACTATAACTGCAGTGTTGCTGCATTACTCTCACTATAACTGCAGTGTTGCTGCATTACTCTCACTATCATTGCAGTGTTGCTGCATTACTCTCACTATAACTGCAGTGTTGCTGCATTACTCACACTATAACTGCAGTGTTGCTGCATTACTCTCACTATAACTGCAGTGTTGCTGCATTACTCTCACTATATCTGCAGTATTGCTGCATTACTCTCACTATCATTGCAGTGTTGCTGCATTACTCTCACTATAACTGCAGTATTGCTGCATTACTCTCACTATATCTGCAGTATTGCTGCATTACTCTCACTATCATTGCAGTGTTGCTGCATTACTCTCACTATAACTGCAGTGTTGCTGCATTACTCTCACTATCATTGCAGTGTTGCTGCATTACTCTCACTATAACTGCAGTGTTGCTGCATTACTCTCACTATAACTGCAGTGTTGCTGCATTACTCTCAGTATATCTGCAGTATTGCTGCATTACTCTCACTATAACTGCAGTATTGCTGCATTACTCTCACTATAACTGCAGTATTGCTGCATTACTCTCACTATAACTGCAGTATTGCTGCATTACTCTCACTATAACTGCAGTATTGCTGCATTACTCTCACTATAACTGCAGTGTTGCTGCATTACTCTCACTATAATATAGAAAATGGGGTCCTATGGTGTAAATAGGACCCCGATTGTCATTTTTGGTCAGAACAGTTTGGAGCTTGGGCCACAAAAATAATCTGGACCACTGCTATCCCTGGACCCTCACGCTCCACGATCATGGCCCCCTCCACATGGCATGTCCTGTTGGCGGCTGCTTCAGCCCAATCTTAAGGCTTCTATCCAGCACAGTGATGCCTGTTTGTCGACATCCCCGCAGCTCGCCTGTCAGATTTAAATATGGTCAGACCATCAAAATTACAGGGGCTTCTTCACCTCCAGAATGGGCGGCCCACCAATGCAATCCATTGATCGGTCAACCAAAAGTCTAAATCGACCCCAGTGTTGCTGCGTTACTCTCACTGAAACTGAAACATTTCTGCTTTAGTGTCACTATAAGTTAAACCCTGCATTAGCGTGCGGATATTAAACTTTCTAATGATGGAGTCTCTTTGTTGTGAAAAGTCTGATGAATCCTCCGAGCCTGTCTGTGTCGCACATTTACGGAGAAAGCCACCAATTACAAAAATGATCTGAAAGTGAATAGATTATGAGCAGCACCGTGAAGATGAATCAATGAGAACTCTAACAAAAACATGCCATCGCAGATTAACTGCTTTACCCATCTATCAAGCTCTACTCCACACCTCATTGTAATGCAGCTCGTCAGTAGAAGCATATCCAATGCTGCTGCTTTGCATTTTTTTGCATGTAATAATCTAATGTGGCATTTCTTATATTCCACTTGATTTGGATTTCTGTTCTATTCCCGTCTTCAGTGCTGTGTAAAAATCTTCCAGCACAGTTTGTCAGAGTATTGAGTCTCCCCCCCGACTCCTCACTCTGTCTCATAGATTCCATACTGCATGAAAGGCAGCAGAAAGCTACAATCCTATCCTTCATATCTTCATGGGGAATGTGCAGTGCACCCATACACTTTTCTAACATTTCTGTTATATTTAGCACTATAAACAGTGGACTATTGTCCCTGAGTTACTGAGAGAGACTGCTCTTTATAATAATGGGTGATGATAGTTTAAGACATTACTGGGCAGTTAAGATCACTTTGTTAACCTCTTGGCTAAATCTTTGTTAAAAGTTCAGAAACCTAAGGGAAGGGCTAAAGTGTACAAGCTCAGCTCCCTTGTCACTAGCTCCATCACCTCCACTTCTATTCACTCAGGCTGAATCAGACTGTGCCAAAGATTGGCATCCTGTTCAACCCAGGGCTGAGCTTCAGACCCCACATCCTATCCATCACTGAGACCGCTTATTTCCAACTCTGCAACATTGGCAGTCTCTGCACCTATCTTCACCCCTTCACTGCTGAAAGCCCTATCCAAGTTACCGTCACCTTGCGATCTCTGTCCTCCTTGCTGGTCTCCCATCCTCTACCCTCCATAAACTGCAACTGATACAGAACTCTGCTGCCAGTATCCTGCCTCACACTAAGTGCCACTCACACTATTCCCTGGTATCGCTCACCTACACTAGCTCCCACTCCTGCAAAGCATTACATTTAAAACCTTTACTGTCATCTTCAAATCTTTCCATGGCCTCACCCCACCCTGTCTCTGCAACCTCCTTCAGCCTCGTATCACCTGCCACACCCTGCTGACCTTTTGTGTTTCCTCCCTTCACCAGAGTATTGGAGGCAGAGCCTTCAGCTTCCTCAGCCCTACAGTCTTGAACTTACTCCCTAAACCCCTCTTCCACGCCTTCTCAAAAACTATCTCTTCAACAAGCTTTCGGTAACCACCCTGAATCTCTCCCACCTTATCTTCATTCCCATTTTACACAGAATTGCATAGTATTTACAGCACAGAAACAGTCCATTCGGCCCAACTGGTCTATGCCGGTGTTTATGTTCCACATGAGCCTCCTCCCACCCTACTTCATCTAACCCTATCAACATATCCTTCTATTCCTTTCTTCCTCACGTACTTATCTAGATTCCCCTTAAAGGCATCACTACTATTTACTTTTATCTCCCGCCCCTGTGAAGTGCCTTGGGATGTTTACTACGTTAAAGGCACTCTATAAATTATTGTTATCCTCGTCAACAACCGAGGATGAAGTAGGAGACCAGGTGAGGTAACCAAAGCAGGGTGTAGGTGGCGCCAATGTGCAGCTTCAAAACCTGGTACATTTAGCGAGGCATCTAAGGGCACTTTGCAATTTGCTGTCGAATCTGTAAAATGACAGTCATGACAGAGATATTGGGAGTGGGAAGCCCTCTGGCCAAACGATCAGCATGCTTCCCTATCATCAGATCTGGACAGTACCAAGTTGCAATTTTGTCCAAAGACAGTGATCCTGAATTTCTGTGGGGAGTTGTCGTGACATCCTATCATAACTTCAGTGGGAGATGGGTGGAACACCAGGCGGAATAGCAAAGATGGCCGATTTCAGCCATGTATGACTTTTCTCTGGGGGGGGGGGTGCGGTGTGGTTTTTCTATTGGTATCCCAGCGAGGTTTTGAAAGGAGATTACCAGAATCCATGCAGAAACCATGATGAACCTTTATAAAACACTGGTTCGGCCTCAACTGGAGTACAGTGCCCAATTCTGGGCACCGCATTTTAGGAAGGATGTGAAGGCCTTAGAGAAGGTGCAGAAAAGATTTACGAGAATGATTCCAGGGATGAGTGACTTCAGTTACGTGGATAGACTGGAGAAGCTGGGGTTGTTCTCCTTAGAGCAGAGAAGCTTGAGAGGAGATTTGATCGAGGTGTTCAAAATCATGAGGGGTCTAGACAGAATAGAGAGAGGAACTGTTCCCATTGGTGAAAGGGTCAAGAACCAGAGGACAAAGATTTAAGGTGATTGGCAAAAGAACCAAAGGCGACATGAGAAAAAACCTTTTTACGCAGCGAGTGGTTAGGATCTGGAATGCACTGCCTGAAAGGGTAGTGGAGGCAGATTCAATCATGGCTTTCAAAAGGGAGTTGGATAAGTACCTGAAGGAAAAAAATTGCAGGCTACGGAGAAAGGGCAGGGGAGCGGGACTAGCTGAAGTGCTCTTGCAGAGAGCCAGCTCGGGCTCGACAGGCAGAATGGCCTCCTTCTGTGCTGTAACCATACTATGATTCATGATTTTAAATTCAGGGCCTGTATTTTCCTGGAAATAAGAATTTGAAAGATTGTTAATGCACATAAGGTTTTGTGAGCTACATCTTCAGTCATTGCACTCCACTGTGTGAAGTGCCTCGAGGCATTTTGATAGTGTGATAAGTCGCTATATAAATGCACAGGTTTCTTTTCACTGCCATTTATTAAAGAGAAGCTCTGTTTCATATTTCTAAAATAGAAGAGGCGATGGGAGGCTTTGACATCCCCCAACCCCTAGAATTTCCCATTAGGGGAAAGGTTCTCTGAATGGCCATTCAAGACGGATACCCCCTAATCCCTCCATCGGAAGTTTTTGCTCAACAATTATTGGGAAACATGGATTACTAAGAAGAAGCAAGTTAGGACATGAGGGGAATGGAAACATTTCAAAAGATAGAAAAGTGATGTGTGAATGTAACTAGGGCAGAGTGCAAGAAATGAAACATAGCAATCAGAAGTACTATGTTAATCAAGTTCATTCTAGTGGAAATGTAGCTTCATAAATCAGGAGACTGAGGCAGACTGAATATTTATACTGTTATGAATGGAATGTAAATGATTACAAATTCATCCTTTGGGAAAAATTAACACACTATCGTGTGTTTATAAACCCTTGTGTCTTCATCATGAGAAACCTCTCCTGATTTATCCCCAAGGGTTACAGTTAATGTGACAGTTTTGAGCTGACTGCTTTAGTACTGAAGATTTGCCCAGTCTTTATTTGGAAGAGGCAATATTAGGGAAGGGGGAGCAGCTTAGAACTATTTCTGTTCTGATGACATCACATGCAAATAACCTCATAATGTTTTTATGATAGAATAAAATGACTTGGTGCAGGTTGCAATATGGGCAGCAGAGTTTTGGATGTGGAGGGTAGAGAATGGGAGACCAGGTAGGAAAGCATTAGAATAGTCAAGTCTGGAGGTAACAAAGGCATTGGTGATGGTTCCAGTACCAAATGGACTGAGGCAGGGGTGGATGTTACGGAGGTGGCAGTAGGCAGTCATTGTGATGGAGAGGATGTGGGGTTGGAATCTCAATTCCAGGTCAAATAGGATGCCGAGTTGTAAACAGTTTAGTTAAGTCTGAGACAGCAGCCAGAGAGGGAGATCGAATCGGTGGCGAATTCACTACATTTGTGGAGGCAGCTGAAGATAATGACTTCAGCCTTCCCAATGTTTAACTGGACGAAATTGCAGCTCATCCAGAACTAGATGTTGGAGAAGCAGGTTGACAACGCAAAGGCAGTAGAGGGGTGAAGAGAGGTGGTGGTGAGGTAGAGCTGGGTGATGTCTGCGCACATGTGGAAGTTGACCCTGTGTTTGTAGATACTGTCACCAAAGGGAAGCATGTAGATAATAAAGGAGGCAGTCAAGGATAGATCCTTGGAGGACTCCAGAGGTAATGATGTGGGGGGTGGGAAGAGAAGCTATTGCTGAAGATGCACTGGTTACGATTGGTAAGAGTGAAACCAAGCAAGGGCAGCCTCACAGAGTTGGACAACGGAGGAGAGGAGTTGAAGGTGGATCGTGTGGTTGATCATGTCAAAGGTTGTAGAGAGGTTGAGAAAGATGAGGAGGAATAGTGCAACATGAACACAGTCATAGAGGATGTCATTTGTGACTTTGGTTAGGGCTGTGGTAAGGGCAGAAACCAATGAATTTGTTTTTGATGAAGTTGATTGAGAGAGAAATGTTGGCCAGAATACCTGAAGTGGTCCCCTACTCCTTTTACATCCACCCGAACATCTTGGGAAAGAATATCTGTGGGAGTTTTCACAATATCCCACTGTACCTTCGGTGGAAACCCATGAGAAAAACAGTGCAAACAGGTGTCTGCTGATTGTCCACCAAAGTTATGGTGAGAAATTGGGACGACCCCCTCATCCGTGAAACAGCAGTTGTGTCAACGTAGCTCTCATAAGAGTCGGCCATACAGCCCTTCGAGCCTGCTCCGCCATTCAATAAGATCATGGATGAACTTTGACCTCAACTCCACTTTCCCACCCAATCCCCATATCCCTTGATTCCCCCGGAGTCCAAAACTCTATCTATCTCAGCCTTGAATATACTCAACAACTCAACATCCACAGCCCTTTGGTGTAGAGATTTTGAAAGATTCACAACCCTCTCAAAGAAGAAATTCCTCATCTCAGTCTTAAAACACCGACCCCTTATCCTGAGACTATGCCCCCTAGTTCTAGACTCTCCAGCCAGGGGAAACAACCTCTCAGCATCTACCCTGTCAATCCCCTTCAGAATCTTATATGTTTCAATGAGATCAGCTCTCATTCTTCTAAACTCCAGAGAGTATAGGCCCAATCTACTCAATCTCTCCTCATAGGACAAACCTCTCATCCCAGGAATCAATCTGGTGAACCTTCGTTGCACCGCCTCTAAGGCATGTATGTCCTTTCTCAGTTAAGGAGAGAAAAAACTGTGCACAGTACTCCAGGTATGATCTCACCTTACTCTTGTACTCCAACCCCCTTGCAATAAAGGCCAACATGCCATTTGTCTTCCTAATTGCTTGCTGTACCTGCATGCTAACTTTCTACGTTTCCTGTATGAGGACACCTAAATCTTTATGAACACCAACATTTAATAGTTTCTCACCATTAAAAAAAAATTCTGTTTTTCTTATCTTCCAACCAAAGTGAATAACCTTACATTTCCTCACATTATACTCCATCTGCCACCTTATTGCCCACTCATTTAACCTGTCTATATCCCTTTGCAGACTCTGTGTCCTCCTCACAGCTTACTTTCCCACCTAGCTTTGTATCATCAGCAAACTTGGCTACATTGCACTCGGTCCCTTCATCTAAGTCATTAATATAGATTGTAAACAACTGAGGCCCAAGCCCTGATCCTTGCGGCACCCCACTAGTTATAGCTTGCCAACCGTTTATCCCTACTCTCTGTTTTCTTTCGGTTAACCAATTCTCTATCCATGCTAATATATTACCCCCAACCCCATGAGCCCTTACCTTGCATAGAAACCTTTTATGTGGCACCTTATCGAATGCCTTTTGGAAATCCAAATATACTACATCCACTGGTTCCCCTTTATCTACCCTCAAAAAATTCTAATAAATTTGTTAAACACGATTTCCCTTTCATAAAACCATGTTGACTCTGCCCAATCATACTATGATTTTCTTAGTGCCCCATTACCACTTCCTTAATAATGGATTCCAGCATTTTCTCGACAACTGATGTCAGGTGAACTGGGCTGTAGTTGCCTGTTTTTTCTCTCCCTCCTTTCTTGAATAGGGGGTTACATTTTCTACCTTCCAATCTGCTGGGACCGTTCTACAATCTAGGGAATTTTGAATGATCACAACCAATGCATCCACTATCTCTGCAGCCACCTCTTTTAGAACCCTAGGATGTAGGTCATCAGGTCCAGGGTAGTTGTTGGCTTTTAGTTCCATTAGTTTCTCTAGTACTTTTACTCTACTGATATTAATTATTTTAAGTTCCTCACTCTTATTAGCCCCTTGGTTCCCTACTATTTTTGGTATGCTTTTTGTGTCTTCTACTGTGAAGACAGATACAAAATATTTGTTTAAAGTCTCTGCCATTTCTTTATTCCCCATTATTTCACCTGTATTAACCTCTAAGGAACCAATGCTTCCTTTTGCTACTCTCTTCCTTTTTACATACTTATAGAAGCTCTTACAATCTGTTTTTGTATTTCTTGCTAGTTTACTCTCATTCTATTCTCTCACTTTTTATCAATTTTTTGGTCATCCTTTGCTGGTTTCTAAAGTTCTCCCAATCCTCAGGCTTACTACTATTCTTTGCAACAAATAAGCCTCTTCTTTTAATCTAATACTATCCTTAACTTCTTTAGTTAGGCACGGATGGATCACTTTCCCGTGAAATTTTTATTTCTCAATGATATATTCATTGAGATTTGGGAATATTTCTTTAAATGATTGCCACTGCTTATCTACCATCATACCTTTTAATCTAATTTCCCAATCTACCTTAGCTAACTCACTCCTCATACCTATGTAATTGTCCTTATTTAATTTTAAGACTCTCGTTTCCGACTGAAGTATTTCACTTTGAAACGCAATGTGACATTTTATCATATTATGATCACTCTTCCACAGAGGATCCTTTACTATGAGATTACTAATTAACCCTGTCTCATTACACAAAACAAGATCTAAAATAGCCTAAATTAAAAACAGAAAATGCTGGAAATACTCAGCAGGTCAGGCAGCATCTGTAGAGAGAGAAACAGAGTTAACATTTCAGGTCGATGACTCTTCGTTAGAACTGGAAAAAGTTGGAGATGTAACAGGTTTTTAAGCAAGTGTAGGGGCAGGGAGAGGGGAGAGGGGAGGAAAGAACAAAAGGGAAGGTCTGTGAATTTCAAGCTCGGCACGACGCTGAGCTCTTTTTCCGTCGCCTTCTTCTCCGTGCCCACTTCTTTGGCCAGGAGTCTTCCCCCTGCACAGCTGACCCTTTCTCCCGCTTTCAGAATTCTCATTCTACTTGGACCCCTCCCTCTGGCCTCTTAACCTCTCTAGATCTTTTCATTGCAAACTGTTGGCTTGAGATCGGTCATCTCAATTTCTCTGTTCCCCTTACCCACTCCAACCTACCTCCCTCAAAACTTGCAGCACTCCATTCTCTCAGATCCAACCCCAACATTGTCATTAAACCTGCTGACAAGGGTGGCGCTGTTGTTGTTTGGCGAACTAACCTCTACCTAGCGGAGGCTGAACGCCAACTCTCCGACACCTCCTCCTACCTCCCGCTGGACCATGACCCCACTACCAAACATCAAGCCACCATTTCCAAGACTGTCACTGACCTCATTTCCTCTGGACATCTTCCCTCCACGGCCGCCAACCTCATAGTTCCCCAAACACCGCACAGCCCGCTTCTACCTCCTTCCCAAGATCCACAAACAGGACTGCCCTGGTAGACCCATCGTTTCAGCCTGTTCTTGCCCCACGGAACTTATCTCTTCTTATCTCAACTCTATTTTTTCTCCCCTTGTCCAGTCTCTTCCCAACTACATCCGCGACTCTTCCGACGCCCTCCGCCACTTTAACAGTTTCCAGTTTCCTTGCCCCAACCATCTCCTTTTCACTATGGACATCCAATCCCTCTACACCTCCATCCCCCACCAGGATGGCCTGAGGGCGCTCCGCTTCTTCCTTGAACAGAGGCCCAACCAGTCCCCATTCACCACCACCCTCCTCCGCCTGGCTGAACTTGTTCTCACATTGAACAACTTCTCCTTTGACTCCTCTCACTTCCTCCAAATTAAAGGTGTTGCTATGGGAACCCGCATAGACCCTAGCTATGCCTGCCTTTTCGTGGGATATGTGGAACATTCTTTGTTCCAGTCCTACTCAGGTCCCCTCCCTCACCTCTTTTACCGGTACATTGATGACTGTATCGGTGCCGTTTCCTGCCCTCGCCCTGAACTAGAAAATTTCATTCACTTTGCTTCCAATTTCCACCCTTCCCTCACCTTCATATGGTCCATCTCCGACTCTTCCCTTCCCTTCCTCAACTTCTCTGTCTCCATTTCTGGGGATAGGCTATTGACAAAAATTCACTATAAGCCCACTGACTCCCACAGCTACCTGGACTACACTTCCTCCCACCCCCGCTTCCTGTAAGGACTCTATTCCATTCTCCCAGTTTCTCCGTCTCCGCCGCATCTGCTCTGACGATGCCACCTTCCATACTAGTGCATCCGACATGTCTTCCTTTTTCTTCAACCGAGGATTCCCCTTTACTGTGGTTGACATGGCCCTTGACCATGTCCGTTCTATTTCCCGCACTTCTGCTCTCACCCCTTCCCCTCCCTCCCAGAGCCACGATGGGGATCCCCTTGTCCTCACCTTTCACCCCACCAGCCTCCACATTCAACGGATCATCCTTCGCCATATCCGCCACCTCCAGCATGATCCCACCACCAAACACATCTTCCCCTCCCCTTTCAGCATTCTGAAAGGACCACTCCCTCCGCGACACCCTGGTCCACTCCTCTATCACCCCCAACACCCCTTCCCCTTCGCGTGCAAGCGCAAGAGATGCAACACCTGCCCTTTTACCTCCTTCCTTCCCACTGTCCAGGGCCCCAAACACTCCTTCCAGGTGAAACAGCAATTTACTTGTACTTCTTGCAATTTAGTATACTGTATTTGCTGCTCACGATGCGGTCTCCTCTACACTGGGGAGACCAAACGCAGATTGGGTGACCGCTTTGCGGAACACCTCCGAGCTTCCGGTCACCTGTCACTTTAATTCTCTGCTCCACTCCCACTCTGACCTCTCCATCCTCGGCCTCTTACACTGTTCCAGTGAAGCTCAACGTAGGCTCGAGGAACAGCATTTCATCTTTTCATAAGGCACTTTACAGCCTTCTGGACTCAACATCGAGTTCAACAACTTCAGATCATAACCTCTGCCCCTATCATTTTTTCTCTCTCTCTCACATGGCAGCTGTTGATCATCCTGCCAATGCCAGTTACACTTCATCTAGAGTCATCTTTTGTTTCTTAACTTGTCCCATTACCATCTCCTTTTGCCTTGCACCATCATCCCTTTAGTCTCTTAATCTCTCCTGCCTTCCATCCTATCACAGACCTTCCCTTTTGTTCTTTCCTTCCCTCCCCCCTTTCCCAGCCCCTGCACTTGCTTAAAAACCTGTTACATCTCCAACTTTTTCCAGTTCTGACGAAGAGTCATCGGCCTGAAACGTTAACTCTGTTTCTCGCTCCACAGATGCTGCCTGACCTGCTGAGTATTTCCAGCATTTTCTGTTTTTATTTCAGATTTCCAGCATCCGCAGTATTTTGCTTTTGTTTCTAAAATAGCCTGTTCCCTGGTTGGTTCCGTGATGTATTGTTCTGGGAAACTGTCCCGAATGCATTCCATGAACTCATCCTCCAGTCTACCTCTGCCAATTTGTTTGTCCAGTCTATATGAAGATTAAAGTCCCCCATGATTATTGCATTACCTTTGTTACAAGCTCCTGTTATTTGTTGATTAATACTCTGTCCAACAGTATAACTATTGTTTGGGGGCTTATAAACTGCTTCCACCAGTGTTTTCTGCCTCGTTATTTCTGCTCTCCACCCATACTGATGCTACATCCTGATCTTCCGAGCCATGATCCTTTCTCATGATTATCCTTATATCATCTTTTATTATCAGGGCTACCTCACCTACCCTTTCCATTCTGCCTGTCTTTTCTAAACATCAAGTACCCTGGAATATTTAGCTCCCAACCTTGGTAACCTTGCAACCACGTCTCTGTAATGGCAATTAGAGCAAAACCATTTATCTCTATTTGTGCCACTAATTATCTTATCTTGTTACGAATGCTTCGTGCATTCAGATAAAGAGCCTTTAACTTTCTACCATTATTCCCTGCTTGCACCTTATTCGCTGATGCACTTTTACCGTTAAACTCTCTGGCCGCGATTTTACTTATCTCGGCGGGTCCGGGGCGGGCGATGCCGATGGTGGGTCGTGGCCCCGCTGCTGGCTCCATCCACTCTGCGAAATGATTTTCCATTGAGAGGACTTGTTAAGCCCGCCCAGCGCGTTTCCTGGGCGAATTAGAGGAAGCGGATCTGGTGTCATCATTTGATGACGCATCATCAGCCGGTTTCCTTAAAGGGACCATGTCCAAATTTATCTTGACATTTGTGCTGTCAGTGTTCTACAGCAGCGTTTCCCAACCTGTGGTCCGCGGACCACCAATGGTCCACGATGGTACTGCAGGTGGTCCGCGAAAAAAAATAATTTTGATACTGTAATAATAATAGCACCGCGTGTACCTCATATGTATCATATGCGATACATTATTATTATATAGTCAACTGACTAAAAAGAACAAAGCACTTCTGAAATTTTAATAGTGTGGGGGTGTCTCGCTTTTGCGTGACGTCAACGTGAACCGACGCTCTTAGATTCTTCTAGAAAATTCGACGGTGGCTTTTATCTGGCACGTGTAAGCGAACTCTCTCATAGATAATGGAATTAAAATCTTCAGCAGCCTTGGAAACCTTGTTTCCTTAGATGGCTCTTTGAAATACAGCATTGTTGAGTACACTTGGGGTTCATCGCAACTTGCTTGGAGGCAAGAGAACAACTAGACCTAAAATAGCATTTGTCATAGTTTTTAAAGTCATAGCTGCAAACATGAAGACTTTATTAAACAGTAATAGTGTGGGGGTGTGGCGCTTTTGCGTGACGTCAACGTGAACCAACGCTCTTAGATTCTTCTAGAAAATTCGACGGTTAGAGCGCGGGAATCAAAAAATGGATCGGTGGCTTTTATCTGGCACGCGTAAGCGAACTCTCTCCTGTGGTAAGAATGACAGTGAGACATCAGCAAATGAAACTCAGCACAACAAAAGTAAGCGAAAAGTGAGGAGAAAATACAGCAGTGAATACTTAAAACTGGGATTTACGTACGCTGGAACTGAGAACGAACCGTTACCAGTATGTGTCGTGTGCTATGATGTTCTGTCGAATGAAAGCCTAAAGCCCGCTAATCTTCGCCATCATCTTGAGACTAAGCATGGGGAATACGTGTCCAAGCCAATTGGATTTTTTTACAACCAGCTCAAAGAATTTCAAAGTAGCAAGACAATTATGGAATGCACATCTAAAGGCAGTGATAATGCTAAGGCGGTGGAGGCCTCGTACCGGGTAGCTAGGCTCATAGCAAAGACAGGGAAGCCGCACACAATTGGGGAGGAGTTGATATTGCCAGTGGCTAAGGAGATGGTGGGTGTTATGCTGGGAGAGGGGGCCTGCAAGCAAATTAACATGATTTCATTGTCGGATAACACAGTTCAACGCAGAATTGATGAGATGGCTCAGGACTTGTGTGATCAGCTAATAGCGAGAATGCAAGCGAGTCGTTTTTATGCATTTCAAAAGGATGAATCAACGGACATTGCAAACCTTTCAAACCTGATCACCTATGTAAGGTATGAACACAATGGAGAGATACATGAGGACTTTCTCTTTTGTAAATCGTTGCCCACACGCTCAACTGCAGAGGCTATTTTTGGAATGTTGAACAGTTTCATTATTGAAAATGGGATTGATTGGTCAAAATGTGTCGGACTTGGCACAGATGGGGCCCGTGCGATGTTAGGCCAACACAGTGGGGTTGTTACACGTGTAAGAGCAGTGGCTCCACCAGCATCATCCATTCACTGCAGCATCCATAGGGAGGCGTTAGCTGCAAAGAAAATGCCTGCTGATCTCAAGACCGTTTTGGAGGAAGCCGTTAAAACTGTTAATTATATCAAGGCCCGTCCACTGAATTCGCGAATATTTGCAGCTATTTGTGACGAGATGGGCAGTGATCACCATCAACTACTTCTGCACACCGAGGTCCACTGGCTGTCCCGAGGAAAGGTACTCACTCGTCTTTTAGAGTTGCATGAAGAGGTGAGATTTTTTTTACTGGACTCAAAGTTTGAACTTTCACATCGCTTCAGTGATTTTCAGTGGCTGGACAAATTGGCATATATGACAGATATTTTCGATCACTTGAATGGTCTCAATTTGCATCTTCAGGGAAAATCAGTGACATTCTTTCATGTGCAGGACAAAATAGAAGCGATGATCAAGAAAATAGAGATGTGGGCCAAACGACTTGAGCAGTCAAATTACGACTCGTTTGCGAATCTGTCTGATTTTTTGGTCACGGCAGAGATGCAGCTTCCAAACAGTGTGAAAGAAATCATCAGAGAGCACCTCCAAAGTTGAAAATAAACCTACGCAAGTACTTCCCTGTGCCTGACACAAAATTCAACTGGATACGAAATCCCTTTGCGAGCCTTGATGATGACATCCTCGCAAGCCTGACCTCGACAGAGCAAGACAACCTTGTGGAACTGTCCTGTGACAGTGCTTTAAAGCAGGATTTCTCTCGGCAATACCTGACTGACTTTTGGCTTAAAGTTGCTTCGGAATATCCAGCACTGTCCGACAAGGCAGTAAAGTTTCTAATGCCTTTTCCCACAACGTACCTATGCGAAACTGGATTTGCTGTGCTTGTCGCATTGAACACCAAATACCGGAATAAACTGCAAGTTGAACCAGATCTCCGATTGAGACGGTCATTGCTGGAACCTGACATCCAGCATTTGACGTCTGCAAAACAACATCAGCCTTCTCATTAGGTAAGTGTTATCTTTTCCCCACTGGTAGGCCTACTGTAGTTAAATGGGCTGTGACGAGTGCCAGTGCAATGTATTTGTGAGTGAGCATAGTAAATGATTAGAAACAGCTGCGTTTTTAGGCGTTTTTAGGCTGTTAAAAAAATTTTAAACGGCTGGTGGTCCGCGGAAGCTTTTGATGACGTTGAAGTGGTCCGCGGGATGGTTAAGGTTGGGAACCACTGTTCTACAGCATTGAGGTGCTGAAAACACTGACAATGACTGCACAGATGCACAGGGCTACACCCAGGTTCTCCCATGACTCCCTCCATATGCTTATGGAGGGCACAGCACGCAGGGAGGTTCTCTTCCCTTCCGATGGGCGGAAGAGACCTCCCCAGAACACTAACGCAGCCTGGTTACACATTGCAGAGGAGGGCACAAGCTGGGAATTGGTCAGGAGGACCTGGGTGCAGTGGCGCAAACCTTTCAATGATCTCAGTAGATCACGAAACGTTACTGCAAAGCCACACTCAACCTCATCCTGCTGTGCCATTTATCACATCCCCATCACTCTGCCTTCCCTACCCTACTCCTGCACATCCTTACTCACAGCAACTTACCTTGCACCTCCACCCATCCCTCTTTATCTACATTATCACTTCCCCATCTCACTAGCCACCCCTCACACTCATCCTTGTCCAATCATACCAACTAAGAACACACAAGGGTAGGCACTTGGGTGGTTCCACCAATGTTCATATAAAGTTTCTGGTCTTGTGGTGTCAAACATTGAAACCTTTAATTTCAACACTTTGCATTCTTGGACAGATTTGTGTGTACCTTTGGAAGTGGCTTAGTGAGCTGCAGTGAATGGTGAGACATAAGGGTACCCCCTGCAATGGTGATGAGTGTGAAAGGAATGGCTTGGGCATTGTAGGGATGCTTTATGGTGTTGGTTTGGGGTGGTGCCAACCTGGCACATCATGTGGCAGCCAGGGTGTACAGCATCAAGTGAAGTAAATCTGGCCGTGGTTAGGCCATCCCAGGCCTCCTGGGCAGCAATGTGGTCAGGTGCTGATGCCCTGTGTAGCATCAGGTGATTGCAGAGAAGGTTGGTGTTGTTGTTGCTGGTGTGCCTGGTGCTGCTGGCTTGGGGGCTGATCGTGGTCAGATTCTGAGGACCAAGGTGATACAGTACAAACGGTACGCATGCTGATGGAATAGATGTCAGGTGAAGTTGAGATGACGGAAGCAATCTGTCAATGGTGAGAGAGGTTCTTCCAATGAGGTGACACTGGATAGAGAGTTTGCTCCAAACCCTTGAAGCCTGCATAAAGCTCAATCTGTATTCCAAAGGGGGAAAGCAACAGCTTCTGAGCTTGGAAAGTGAACAGCTGTGAGGTGGGAGCTTTTATAGCTCATTTCAAGCGGTCAAGTAATCAGCTCATTCAATGGCTATTCAACTCCCGCCTCAGCTTAAAAGATGTGCTCCCCAAGCAGCGTGGACTTCGTGGGTGAGCAGTTAAAGAGAAAAGGTAAGGTTAAATGTATTATTAATGATCTGTCAGCAAGGCAATAATCAGCTTTATTGGGTCCCCTGCCACTGCATGTCGGGTCTGCTCAGCACTGACAGACCCGACATTGGGAAAGGCGCATGGCAGCGGGTTGACAGTGGGGTCCCGACCTGCTGTCAAATAAAATCACATTCCCACCCAACCCGCCACCGATCCCGCCCGAAAATTCTGACCTCTGTCCCTTCCTGTCGCACTCTGCTTACCTTTACCCAAATTGCTACACTCCCTCAAAACTACACTGAAATTTCAGCCTAGATTATGGGCTCAAGTGAAGGGCTGATTTGATTGAGGTTTTTAGGATTTTGAAAGGAATTGAGAGGGTAGATAGAGAGAAACTTTTTCCATTAGTGGGGAGGTCTAAGACATGGGGACATAATCTTAAAATCAGAGCCAGGCTATTCAGTAGAGAAGTTAGGAAACACTTCTTCACACAAAGGATGGTAGAAGTGTGGAAATCTTTCCCACAAAAAGCAGTAGGTGCTAGCTCAATCAATAATGTTTTGCTAGACAAGGGTATTAAGAGATATGGAGTCAAGGCAGGTGAATGGAGTTAGGATACAGATCAGCCAAGATCTCATTGAATGGTAGAACAGGCTCGGGGGGCTGAATGGCCTCCTCCTGTTCCTATTTGCCCAAGTCTTGGGAAGGAGCTTGAACTCATCACCCTCTGACCCAGAGATGAGCTCAGCTGGCATTTTGGAAGAATGTGACAGGAATGATACCACTAAGTGAGACTGGAATTGTTCTGCTTTACCCTGTGGACAAAGCTGCCCCGTTGTAGTTCTTTCGTAAGCACAGCCAGCCTCCCTGTTCAGACATATGCCGAATATCTTCCTCATTGAGCAGATCCATAACTCTTCTCTGCAGTGAGTCTGTGATTTATATTTTGAGGCTGCTGAAAAGCTCCCATTTGAATAATGAGCTGTTCCGGTCAATTTGTCATCCTGTCCCCTGCAATATACAAACAAATTAAATCCTTTTACTTTCCATTCCTGTTCACTCTGCTGCTGATTTCTCTTTCTTTTTAGACTGATACAGAGCATCAAAAATAAACCCAGCTGATTTATTTCAAATCCTTTAGCATTCTCTTCAAAAGGACTTAGTGCGTCTTTCTAAATTTAACTGATTGCTGCAATTAACTATTAGCCAGTGTAGAAATATAGAAAATGTCACGGTCGAAAGAGGCGACAGGCTGTGCGAGCAGTTGTAACTGTTGATGTGTTTCTCTTCAAGATTCTTGTCAATTTTGCCTTGGAGGTCTAAGCTAATTGCCCCATAACATCACTCACTAAGCTGTTCCAAAAACTAACCATCCGAAAACTAACCACCCTCTCAATTGAGTAATGCTTCCTGACATGAGGAAAAACTTTTTTACGCAGCGAGTGGCTAGGATCTGGAATGCACTGTCTGAAAGGGTGGTGGAGGCAGACTCAATGGTGGCTTTCAAAAGAGAATTGGATAAGTACTTGAAGGAAAAAAATGTGCAGGGCTACAGGGAAAGCGACTAGCTGAAGTGCTCTTGCAGAGAGCTGGCACGGGCTCAACAGACCAAATGGCCTCCTTCTGTGCTATTATGATTCTGCCTAAATCTACCTCTACTTAGCTTAAACTTGCATCCTCTTGTTTTTCTGTCTCGTGCCAATACAAATGGCCCTGGCTGACCTGGGCATATTAATTTGAAAAACAATCATTCCCCCTCAGTATTTTCCTACCCATTGAGGAGAGTCCCAATTCTTTGAGTCTATCCTCAATAGGTTTATTCTCTGCTTCCCCCTATCATTCGAATAGCTTTTCTCTACACCTTTGAGCTCAGTTACATCCTTTCTGTAGTTTGGGTTTGAGAACTGCTTGTAATATTGCAGGTGGGGCCTGATCACTGCTCTATATAGAGGCAGGATTATGTCCTTTGATCTATACTCGATTTCTCTTTTTATACAACCTAACCTCCCCTTAGCTTTTTTGGCATTGGCATGATGTCTTGATTTCCAGATCCCTTTCCTGAACCGTCTTAGTCAGTACTTTACCATTAATCCTGTAATTCCTTCACCTGTTCCATATCCCTAAGTGCATAGATTTACAAAAGCGAAGTCATGTCAGGGGAATTTAATAATTTTTTTGATAAAGTGTCAGTCTTGGCATAGGGGTAGCTCTCTCACCTTTAAGTCAGAAGGTTGTGGGTTCAATCCCACTCCAGAGACCCGAGCACATAATCTAGACTGACTTCAATGCTATACTAAGGAAGTGCTGCAGTGGCAGAGGTGCCATCCTTCAGATGAGAGGTTTAAACCAATTTACCAACCATGTCAAACCTGATTGCCCTCGCAGGTAGATGTAAAAGATCCCACAGCACTATTAAAAGAGCAGCAGGGGAGTGCTCTCGGTATCTTGGCCAACATTTATCTCTTAACCAACAGCACTAAAACAGATTATCTGGTCATGAACTCATTGCTGTTTGTGGGACCTTGCTGTGCATAAATTACAACAGTGATTACACTTTAAAAGTACTTAATTGGCTGGGAGGTGCTTTGAGATGTTCTGAAGTTGTGAAAAGTGCTACATAAAAATGCAAGTACTTTTTTTTCTAAAAGTAACAAAAGGGCAAAAATTAAACATGCAACTTGGGGACAATTGTATCTACCAATTGTCCCCAACTGTCAAAATAGTCTAAGCCCCTGTAACTTGTCTGTATCCTGCACTGTCTGTATCCTGCACTGTCTGTATCCTGCACTGTCTGTATCCTGCACTGTCTGTATCCTGCACTGTCTGTATCCTGCACTGTCTGTATCCTGCACTGTCTGTATCCTGCACTGTCTGTATCCTGCACTGTCTGTATCCTGCACTGTCTGTATCCTGCACTGTATTAATCACACCTGCTCATTTGGGGATCGTTATTAAAATGTTGAAGTGTGCCGATCCCAACACTGACCCCCGTTGCTTTTTGTATTTGCTTAGTACTTTTTTATTGATAGATTTGAGATTTGTAGCTGGTGTCCTCACTTTTAATCTGCATGCCCCTTCCCTACTGAATTCTGAGTTATTGCAGTCTTATGAATATAAAATTTGAGAACATAAGATCATAAGAATTAGGAGCAGGAGTAGGCCATACAGCCCTTTGACCCTGCTCCACCATTCAATAAAATCATGGCTGATCTTTGACCTCAACTCCACTTTCTCATCTGATCCCGCATATCCCTTGATTCCCTTAGAGTCCAAAAATCTATCTGTCTCAGCCTTGAATATACTCAACGACTGAGCATCACAGCCCACTAGGGTAGAGAATTCCAAAGATTCACAATCCTCTGAGTGAAGAAATTCCTCCTCATCTCAGTCTTAAATGGCTGACCCCTTATCCTGAGACTATGCCCCCTAGTTCTAGACACTCCAGCCAGGGGAAACAACCTCTCAGCATCTACCCTGTCAATCCCCCTCAGAATCTTATATGTTTCAATGAGATCACATCTCATTCTTCTAAACTCCAGTGAGTATAGGCCCAATCTACTTAATCTCTCCTCATAGGACAACCCTCTCATCCCAGGGATCAATCTAGTGAACCTTTGTTGCACCGCCTCTAAGGCAAGTATATCCTTCCTCAGATAAGGAGACCAAAACTGTGCACAGTACTCCAGGTGTGGTTTCACCAAAGCCCTGTACAATTGTAGTAAGACTTCCTTACTCTTGTACTCCAACCCCCTTGCAATAAAGGCCAACATGCCATTTGCCTTCCTAATTGCTTGCTGTACCTGCTAACTTTCTGTTTCCTGTACGAGGACACCTAAATCTCTCTGAACACCAACATTTAATAGTTTCTCACCATTTAAAAAATATTCTGTTTTTCTATTCTTCCTACTAAAGTGAATAACCTCACATTATACTCCATCTGCCACCTTATTGCCCACTCACTTAACCTGTCTACATCCCTTTGCAGGCTCTGTGTTCTCCTCACAGCTTACTGTCCCACCTAGCTTTGTATCATCAGCAAACTTGGATACACTGCACTTGGTCTCTTCACCCAAGTCAATAATATAGATTGTGAATAGCTGAGGCCCAAGCACTGTCCTTGTGGCACCCCACTAGTTACAGCTTGCCAACCTGAAAATGACCAGTTTATCTCTACTCTCTGTTTTCTCTCTATTAATCAATCCTCTATCCATGCTAATGTATTAGCCCCAACAGCATGTCCCCTTATCTTGCATAGCAACCTTTTATGTGGCACCTTATCAAATGCCTTTCGGAAATCCAAATATACTACATCCACTGGTTCCCCTTTATCTAGCCTGCTAGTTATATCCTCAAAAAACTCTAATACTTTTGTTAAACACAATTTTGCTTTCATAATACCATGTTGAGCCAATCAAATAGTATGATGCATTAACTGTGACATGATGAGCAGGAACTGCATGGCACCATATCCTTTTTATAATTTACTAGAGGATCTTTCAGGATGTTTCCTGTGATAAGTCAGATGATATGCTCTTTTATAAGGATAGAAGTGTTATACCATGCCAGCCAGAAATGTATTAATCTGCTCAAATTGAGTGAAATGACTTTAAGGCCATACATTATCATTGTTAAGCAAACGAAGGTCACTCAACAACAACCTGCATTTATATAGCACCTTTAATGTAGTAAAATGTTCCAAGGTGCTTCACGGGAGCATTATCAGAAAAAATTGACACTGAGCCATTAGGAAATATTAGGACAGCTGACCAAATACTTGGTCAAAGAGGTAGGTTTTAAAGGAGGAGAGAGATGTGGAAAGGTTTAGGGAGGGAATTTCAGAGCTTATGGCCTTGGTAGCTGAAGGCACGGCCGCCAATGGTGGAGGGATTAAAATCGGAGATACGCAAGAGGCCAGAATTGGAGGAGCGCAGGGATCTCGGAGGGTTCTAGGGCTGAGGAGATTACTAAAATAGGGAGGGGCGAGACCGTGGAGGGCTTTGAAAACAAGGATAAGAATACTGCACAATGTATTATTCAGTCAAGGTGGAGCTGTGCCTCTTTAAGGCCACAATTGCTTTCAACTAACGAGGCTCTGGTCATTCAGAGTTTCGATGTTGTTTGGTCAGGGAACTCTGGAGATTGGAATGTGCCTGTCAGTTTCAGGCTGCAGGTGCAAGTCAGAAACACGCAGCATTTTAAGATTGCATCTGTAACAAAGTAACACATGTAATGCAACATCTGGAGCGTGGAAGCTATTGCGCTGATGTACTTAAATACATTCTAGATAGGAGCAAACGAGGCCAGTCAGCCCATCTGGCTTGCCCCATTGTTTAGATGCGAGTTCACGACCTAGACAGACGATTTCATCTCCTTCCAGCTGAAAACAAACCTTGCATCCCTTCTGCAGCATGTTAAATCAAGTATTGTTCATCTCCTTCTTTGAGCTGATTATACACTGCACCATGTGGTCCATCATCAAAGAGAGGGAAGCTTGATTTAGCCCAGTCTGGCTGGATTTGAACCCAGGGCCGGCGCTTCACGCCATGTTCCAGCATTCTCCACAGACCTTTCACATACGCTGGCTTCTGAAGATGTTAATACAGAGACTTGCAGATAGTTAGAATTTACCAAACTGCGGCCCAGAGTTTATGATGGATGACCACCCCCCCCCCCCCCCCGCCGTGTCCCTTCGTTCTAGTTTGTTAACTTGTAAAGAGCTTGTTGTGGTATTTGCATTGAGCACTTCAAATGGAGATAATCGTCCTGGAACGGCTGGCCTAAAAATAAAAACGGAATTTAAACTCGACCATGTAAAGCTCCATCAGTGAGTGTGCTCTGATCCATATTGAGAAGATGTACTCACAGCCAGTGTCTGTGACCGCTGGAATACCAGTTTGTGCAGCACCATTAACACCGCTGTCTCCAATTATCACAACAGCTGTTCCGGCATCGCCTCAGTAAAGCAGCTGTGTGGCCCCGTGGACCTTCCCCACTCGCACTCCCAAAGCCTCCCAATGTTCACTGCAACACAAACAACCCATTAAAGTCCACAAGCAGCAACTTCAAGAAACTGGAGGGCAAAAAGATGGTTCTACCTCCTTCCCATTGTCTGCTGTCTGAGGCCCAAACAGGAGCAGGTCTCGCTCGCCAGCCTCTGGGCCAGAAAACAGCATGTGATATATTGGACCGAGCCCCCTCCCACGGGAAGCATTCACTTTCACTTTCAAACAGCAACAACACACCAAAGTGTACCCAGGAGGGACCCTTTCCATTTCTGATGAAGGCTCTACACCTGAAATGTTAACTTCTCCGTTTCTCTCTCCACCGATGCTGACTCACCTGCTGAGTGTTTCCAGTATTTGCTGCTTTTGTTTCAGATTTCCAGCATCTGCAGTATTTTGCTTTGTGTTCAGCAAAACATAACCTTTAATATCCACAGATGGTAGCACAAGCATGCGAGTTTGTTGCTCCTTAATTATACAGTTGGATTCAGTGCATTACAAGTGACTACACTTCAAAAATACTTCATTGGCTGTAAAGCACAGTGGGATGTCCCATGGCCGTGAGAAGTGTTGTATAAAGGCAAAACATGCTTCCTTTCTTGGCTTAAATATGGAAATTGCAACCTTTCAAACCAACAGCCAAATATTTGAAGTGGTTATCATCTTTTCCTCCCCCTCTGGAACATTGCGTCCAGCTCATTAATCAGCTCGGCTGACTCAGTCACAAGTTCGAGTAGATACTGGCCATTCCTCATCTGCAGGGTTTGGAACGCAGAATAACAGTTAGATTGGCCATGACAATCATCAAAGTTACACTCCCCCCCCCCCCCCTCCCTCCCTCCCTCCCTCAAGCTTTCTGGAATAAAATATAAAAGTTTGGGCTCTATCCCAGGATGGTGTGCCCATCACTTCTAGTCAAACCTCTTATTCCAATGTGTTCTCAGTATTTGTAACCTCACTGAATCCTTCGGACTCCACTCAGCCTCCATGTCCAAACCACTTCCTCTGTTGATCTTCCATTTATTCTGTTCGCTTCAATTTGGGTTTTTATATTACATTTTCCGATCACCGGTAAAGTTACCACTCTCATGTTCTCACTTAACTGCCCTCCCTCTTGCTGAGCTGAACTGTTACTTGGAAAGAAAGGCAGCAGCGGAGTTGAAGCGAGGTTACCTGTAGTCGATAAATTGTGCACTGTGGGTCTGTAAGACCTTTAAGACAGTTCATAAATCCAACAGCGAAAGTCTCCAAAGCCTCACGTAACCCCAAAGGTCCTCTTTATTAGCTGGCGGTAATGTAACCTGTGATCCCTGCGTTTTGGCCTGTGCGGATTTACCATTCAAAACTCGGAGGAGTTAATGAATTTGGCCCTGCCCACATTGCCGGTGTGCTGGAGAGCTCCGTGTTGTGCTCAGGGTTCTGGTGTGATGTACTCTTTTTGATGGGTACCAATCAAATAACTGTAAATCAATAAAACTTTAAATGAAACTTAACAAATTAAATTAAAATTTGGTAACCCGGGGTGACGATGCACTCCAGTCCCCGCGGCGCCCACCGGTCGCGGAAAAACTCAAGCGTGCCGGCGTGCTCCATCTCCAGGGCTCTGGTGTGATGTAATGTGATTTGTGGAAGCCAGATGGTAGACACATGGCTCTCCCTCAGGGGCTGTCAGCAAGACCTAACCTCGGTACTGACAGCACCAGCTGCTTTAACACTTCCAATGTGCCCATCGGCTGGCTGTCATCTTACAGCTGTCACTGCCACTCTACAACATTATGTAGATTTGTCCCAGTTAATGGGGATATTAATTTGGGAGGGGGCTTATTCTCAATGTAAAGTAGTCCTCATCCCCTTTTAGTTAATCCATCAATTAAAACACACTCCTAATTGCTCGGGAAGTCTGTTTTTGATTTTCCGCCCTCTGCCTTATGGAGACCTGACACTTTGCATCTGTAAGTCTGTAAGAGCTCATTGTCTGTTGTGAATAGCTGGCTCCGATAGTGAGCGAGGATCGGGGGCTTTTTCAGTCCTGGATGGTGATCCGAAGGCTTGTGATTTTAAAATTCAGTACCAGACGGGTACTTTTGTCTGTTTTCAAATAATGGAACATGCTGAAAATAAGACTGTTCAAAGTTTATATTAGGGTTTTACACCAATCATTCAAGATATACACTTATCACAAATAGCGCACAGGATTAGTTGAAGTACTGATTGCAGCTTTATTCTGCTTTTCATTCTGAATGCAAATACAAAGCTTGGCTCTGTAAGTCTTTTATCAGAGACACAGTATGCCTATAGGATGCACAGCAAAAAGTGAGCACTCTTCTGAGCTGTCCCCTTCTATATTGAGCAATGTGTCCAGCCATCCAAAGGAGAGTTGAGAATGCAATTAATATGTAGCTTTACATGTTAAACAGCACAATGCTGATACTGCAGTGACATTTTCTTAAAGGGCGATCATTACCTGTGGAAAATTGTCGGCCAGGCCTTTCTGAGCATGTAATACGATGATGTCACCTGCTTTGTAACAATTTTCACCTCATTACTGTGTGTCCTGGCGTTGCTTGCTATGATACTGCACATGCGTGAAGCTAAGAATGATGGGAGACTGTTCCAGACTGACTGATGACTGCTCCTTCCTCAAAGCAGCAACATTCTCTTCAGCCTTAAGACCTGAAGTACAATATTGGACTCCTGAAAACTAGGTGTGCGTGTCAGGGGGAGGCAGGGAAAGGGAGTTACTGAGCACCTAGATTCTTAATTTAAACAGCAGGGTGTCAATGAACACTTGCAGATAACCCATAGTCTACATGAACCAACGGAGAGAACTGGGAGTGGTCAGTATTGAGCCATAATATGGTTGACAATTGGATCTCGTAAATAAATTGGCTACCATTACTTATACTACATTAGTCTGATTAATGAAGTGGCCAAACGCATTGTGCCCATTAGCTACCTATTTGTTACTATTCTGTATCCCATTTTACATGCTATTTTCTTTTCCCTTCTCAGTTCCCTGAATCATAAACCATTTCCTGTGAGCAACCTGTTCCTAGCCCCCCGGCTGTGCAGCTCTTAAATTGGTCACTAGTCAATAGGAATGTGAATTGATTCAGACAGTCATTTATTTTCCTCCTGTAGATATGCCTCTAAAAACCTTTACAAAGAGAGACCTCATTACATGATGTTTTTCTGTAGTTAATTTCTGAATATACCGCTGGGACTGGGCCCAGTCCCTGTGGGCAGGTCCGTGTTGACTTTACTGATGTGCAACCTACTTGTGGAGCCATTTACTATTCTCTAAGAAATTCTGTCGAACACAAGGGACCTCATTAACATCCCACGCAGTAAGATGACAGGGTCCATTTGCAGCGAGCATGTGCTTTGCAGACATGAAAGGAAGTGAATAATTACAATGCACGAGGCTGTAAGGGAGAATGAGTTCATGGAGAGATAATTCAAGCTTCATCGACAGTAAGGATATTTAAAGAAGCTTGGGAGCTCAATAACCTGTGGAAGGCTGGTCTGGAACAGTGGACTCCCAGGATTCAGCTGCGAGTCCACTCCTCAACGGTTCAAGTTGCGCATTGCTCGCTCACAAGCACTGATAGACTATTTGATCACATGAGCCCCGCAGCTAAACTCGATCATATCCACGTCCATGTTCCAATAGAGGCCATTGGATTGTGATCAGGAACGGGAACACGAGTTGACCGTTCCCTTTAACTCCGAGGTACTGAGGTCAATTGTAGCTCTTCTACTGTTCAGACCAGGCCGTGATCAACTGAATCAATGCAAAGCAGCGTTTGATTCTGGGCCATGTGTGTGGGGAGTGACTGTGTCCCAGTCTCTCTCTCTCTCTCGTGTGTGGGGAGTGACTGTGTCCCAGTCCCTCTCTCTCTCTCTCTCTCGTGTGTGGGGAGTGGCTGTGTCCCAGTCTCTCTCTCTCTCGTGTGTGGGGAGTGACTGTGTCCCATTCTCTTTCTCGTGTGTGGGGAGTGACTGTGTCCCAGTCTCTCTCTCTCTCTCTCTCGTGTGTGCGGGGAGTGACTGTGTCCCAGTCTCTCTCTCTCGTCTGTGGGGAGTGACTGTGTCCCAGTCTCTCTCTCTCGTGTGTGGGGAGTGACTGTCCCAGTCTCTCTCTCTCTCTCTCTCGTCTGTGGGGAGTGACTATGTCCCAGTCTCTCTCTCTCTCGCTCTCTCTCTCGTGTGTGGGGAGTGACTGTGTCCCAGTCTCTCTCTCTCTCTCTCTCGTGTGTGTGGAGTGACTGTGTCCCAGTCTCTGTCTCTCGTGTGTGCGGAGTGACTGTGTCCCAGTCTCTGTCTCTCGTGTGTGCGGAGTGACTGTGTCCCAGGCTCTCTCTCTCTCTCTCTCTCCAGTGTGTGCATAGTGACTGTGTCCCAGTCTCTCTCTCTCGTGTATGGGGAGTGACTGTGTCCCAGTCTCTCTCTCTCTCTCTCTCTCTCTCTCATGTGTGGGGAGTGACTTTGTCCTAGTCCCGTCTCTCTCTCTCGTGTGTGGGGAGTGGCTGTGTCCCAGTCTCTCTCTCTCTCTCGTGTGTGGGGAGTGACTGTGTCCCAGTCTCTCTCTCTCTCTCTCTCTCTCTCGTGTGTGGGGAGTGACTGTGTCCCAGTCTCTCTCTCTCTCTCTCTCGTGTGTGCGGAGAGTGACTGTGTCCCAGTCTCTCTCTCTCTCTCTCTCTCGTGTGTGGGGAGTGACTGTGTCCCAGTCTCTCTCTCTCTCTCTCTCTCTCTCTCGTCTGTGGGGAGTGACTGTCCCAGTCTCTCTCCCTCCCGCTCTCTCTCGTGTGTGGGGAGTGACTGTGTCCCAGTCTCTCTCTCTCTCTCTCTCTCTCTATCGTTCTGTTGGGGAGTGACTGTCCCAGTCTCTCTCCCTCCGCTCTCCTCTCGTTTGTGTGAGTGACTGTGTCCCATGTCCTCTCTCTCTCTCTCTCTCTCTCTCTCTCTCGTGTGTGGGGAGTGACGTGTCCCAGTCTTCTCTCTCTCTCTCTCTCTCTCGTGTGAGCGAGTGACTGTGTCCCAGTCTCTCTCTCTCTCGTGTATGCGGAGTGACTTTGTCCCAGTCTCTGTCTCTCGTGTGTGCGGAGTGACTGTGTCCCAGTCTCTCTCTCTCTCGTGTATAGGGAGTGACTGTGTCCCAGTCCTCCTCTCCTCTCTCGTGTGGTGGGAGTAACTGTGTCCCAGTCTCTCTCCTCTCTCTCTCTCTCGTGTGTGGGGAGCCGACTGTGTCCCTGTCCCATCTCTCTCTCGCTCTCTCTCTCGTGTGTGCGGAGTGACTGTGTCCCAGTCTCTCTCTCTCTCGTGTGTGTGGAGTGACTTGTCCCAGGCTCTCTCTCTCTCTCTCTCTCTCTCGTGTGTGGGGAGTGAACTGTGTCCCAGTCTCTCCTCTCTCTCTCTCTCGTGTGTGCGGGAGTGACTGTGTCCCAGTCCTCTCTCTCTCTCTCTCTGTGTGTGTGCGGAGTGACTGTGTCCCAGTCTCTCTCTCTCTCTCTGTGTAGTGGGAGTGACTGTGTCCCAGTCTCTCTCTCTCTCTCTCGTCGGTGTGGGGAGTGACTGTGTCCAGTCCCTCCTCTCTCCTCTCTCTCTCGTGTGTGGGAGTGACTGTGTCCCAGTCTCTCTCTTCTCTCTCTCTGTGGGGAGCGTGTGCCCAGTCTCTGTCTCTCTCTCTCTCTCTCGTGTGTGCGGAGTGACTTGTCCCAGCGTCTCGTTTGCCCAGTCTTCCCTCCTCTCTCTCTCTCGTGTGTGCGGAGTGACTGTGTCCCAGTCCTCTCCTTCTCTCTCTCGTGTGTGGGAGTGACTGTTTGTCCCTGACACTCTGTCTCTCTCGTGTGTGGGGAGTGACTGTTCCCAGTCTCTCTCTCGTCTAGTGGGAGTGACTGAGTCCCAGATCTCTCTCCCTCTCACTCTCTCTCGTGTGTGGTGAGTGACTATGTCCCAGTCTCTCTCTCTCTCTCTCTCTCTCCAGTGTGTGCGGAGTGACTGTGTCCCAGTCTCTCTCTCTCGTGTATGGGGAGTGACTGTGTCCCAGTCTCTCTCTCTCGTGTGTGGGGAGTGACTGTGTCCCAGTCTCTCTCTCTCTCTCTCTCTCGTGTGTGGGGAGTGACTGTGTCCCAGTCTCTCTCTCTCTCTCTCGTGTGTGGGGAGTGACTGTGTCCCAGTCTCTCTCTCTCTCTCTCTCTCTCTCTCGTGTGTGGGGAGTGACTGTGTCCCAGTCTCTCTCTCTCTCTCTCTCTCTCTCGTGTGTGGGGAGTGACTGTGTCCCAGTCTCTCTCTCTCTCTCTCTCTCGTGTGTGGGGAGTGACTGTGTCCCAGTCTCTCTCTCTCTCTCTCTCTCTCGTGTGTGGGGAGTGACTGTGTCCCAGTCTCTCTCTCTCTCTCTCTCTCTCTCGTGTGTGGGGAGTGACTGTGTCCCAGTCTCTCTCTCTCTCGTGTGTGGGGAGTGACTGTGTCCCAGTCTCTCTCTCTCTCTCTCTCTCTCTCGTGTGTGGGGAGTGACTGTGTCCCAGTCTCTCTCTCTCTCCCTCGTGTGTGGGGAATGACTGTGTCCCAGTCTCCCTCTCTCGTGTGTGGGGAGTGACTGTGTCCCAGTCTCTCTCTCTCGTGGTTGGGGAGTGACTGTGTCCCAGTCTCTCTCTCTCTCTCTCTCTCTCTCGTGTGTGTGGGGAGTGACTGTGTCCCAGTTTCTCTCTCTCTCTCGTGTGTGGGAAGTGACTGTGTCCCAGTCTCTCTCTCTCTCTCTCTCTCGTGTGTGCGGGGAGTGACTGTGTGCCAGTCTCTCTCTCTCTCTCTCTCGTGTGTGGGCAGTGACTGTATCCCAGTCTCTCTCTCTCTCTCTCTCTCGTGTGTGCGGGGAGTGACTGTGTCCCAGTCTCTCTCTCTCTCTCTCTCTCGTGTGTGGGGAGTGACTGTGTCCCAGTCTCTCTCCCTCTCTCGTGTGTGGGGAGTGACTCTTTCCCAGTCTCTCTCTCTGTCTCGTGTGTGGGGAGTGACTGTGTCCCAGTCTCTCTCTCTCTCTCTCTCTCGTGTCTGTGGGAGTGACTGTGTCCCAGTCTCACTCCCTCTCTCGTGTGTGGGGAGTGACTGTGTCCCAGTCTCTCTCTCTCTCTCGTGTGTGGGGAGTGACTGCATCCAAATCCCATGAGTGAAAAGTGACTATTTCCTAATCGTTTGTATAGAAACTGACCATGTCCCAACCTTCTTTTGTGTGATGAATGACGGTGCAAATCCGTATAGTGTATGGAGAGCGACTACATGCTAATTTCCCCATGTGTGGAGTGTGAGTATATCCCAATCTGTCTTGTCTGGAGAGTACATGCCAATTCCTCTTGATAGTGACTATATCCCAATCTGGCTTGTGCGTGGACAGTAAATATGTCCCACTCTTTTTTGTATGAATGAAGTGTTCTGCAAACACCTCACAGTTGCCGAGCAGGAATAAGACACTTCCAAAGGTCCTCTCAACTTGGAATTAAGAACTGCAGGCAGTGCCATACATCTGATGCTCAAATTACCGGTTTACAGATTTTAAACTCAACCCTTAATTAATATCTTAGCAGGCTAGAAGTTCAGAGATTTTCACAATTGAGTCCTGCACATACTGAACAGCAAAAATTCATTAATGAGATGTGTGTATACAATCTGTCAGCAGGATAGATTCTGGTAAGATTTTATTTGACTCATGGATTGTATTTGGCAGTGCTCTTGAGAATTTGGGTTAACAATGTCGCCATCACCTGGGAATTTGATCACCAGAAGCCATTAGTGTTTAAGAGAGATGCGGAGATGCCGGCGTTGGACTGGGGTGGACAAAAATGAGAAGTCGCACAACACCAGGTTATAGTCCAACAGATTTATTTAAAATTACAAGCTTTCGGAGCTGTCGCCCCTTCGTCAGGCAAAGTTACTGTGAGAGAATCTATCAGAATTCACAGAATATAAAAACACAGAGAAAATGCATAGATTAAATCTTTCCCTACATCAAAGACACACTAAGAGCAGTCGGGGAACACTTCAGCAGTCAAGGGCATTCAGCCTCGGATCTGCGGGTTAGCGTTCTCCAAGGCGGCCTTCGTGATACACGACAACGCAAAATCATCGAGCAGAAACTGATAGCCAAGTTCCGCACTCATGAGGATGGCCTCAATCGCGATATCGGGTTCATGTCACGCTATAGAACATGACTTGACATCTTTGCCGGTCTTTCCAGTTTTTAAAAAAAACCACAAGAAACAAACACAAAAAATGGAGAGGATATGCAGCCAGCAGGTGTTCTGACGCGTTGGACCCCCTGGGACACATCTCATTGTCTTGGCTGTGCTCTTAGTGTGTCTTTGATGTAGGGAAAGATTTAATCTATGCATTTTCTCTGTGTTTTTATATTCTGTGAATTCTGATAGATTCTCTCACAGTAACTTTTCCTGACGAAGGGGCGACAGCTCCGAAAGCTTGTAATTTTAAATAAATCTGTTGGACTATAACCTGGTGTTGTGCGACTTCTCATTTTTGTTTAAGAGAGGAGTAACACCATTCTGTTTTACTGCTAGAAAATGTCTCATCTTTTAGATTCTATTACTGAAGATAACAACCCTGGTACCTGATCATTTCATCACTGCCTCACATCTATGGGAGGCACACCGCTCAGTAAGAAATTACAGTCTATCATACTTCCTGGGCACCATCCAAAATAAACATGAATCAGAGAGAGTAATGGACACCTGGCAATGAGCGAGAGCAAGAGCGAGTGTAATCGATATCTGGGAATGAGAGCGAGCGTAATGGACACCAGACAATGAGAGTGTATGTGTATGTGTAATGGACTCCTGGCAATGAGAGAGAGAGAGAGAGAGAGAGCGCGCGCGCGCGAGGGATACCTGGTAATGAGAGAATGAGAGAGAGAGAGCGCGTAATGGACACCAGACAATGAGAGTGTGTGTGTGTAATGGACTCCTGGCAATGAGAGAGAGAGAGAGAGCGCGAGCGCAATGGATACCTGGCAGGGAGATAGAGATAAAGTAATGGATACTTCACAGTGAGAGAGAGTAATAAATACCTGACAATGAGATACTTAAATAATTAACAAAATTGCATTTCTATAGCATGTGGTCATGTCCTCTGGATGTCTCAAAACACTTTACAGACAATGAATTACTTTTGAAGAGCAAGAACAGTTGCTGTGTGGGCAAACGCAGCATCCAATTTGCTCAGCAAGATCCTATAAACGCCCAGATAACATGTTTCTGGTGCTGCTGATTGAGATAAATGTTGGCCAGAATACCAGGAAGTCTCCCTGCTCTTCAAATAGGGCCATTGCAATCTTTTACATCCACTTAAGCAAGCAGACAGCAGTTGATTTAATGTCTCATCTGAAACACAGCACTGTTCTGCCAATTAGGAACTCCCTCAGAAATGTGTGCCCACTAACAAATGAGATGCAGGACCAGTTCATCTGTTTTTGTGGAGTTGATTAAGCAATAAAGGCTCGCTAGAACACTGGGAGAACTCCCCTTGTTCTTCAAAAGAAGTGCCATGGCAACGTTTACATCCACCCGAACAGGCAGACTGGTTTCATGTTCCATATGAAAAACAGCAGCTCCAACAGCGAAACAATCCCTCTGTATTGCACGGAAGTGTCAGGCTAAATGATGTCCTTGCGTCCTGGAGTGGGGTTTGAACCCACAACCTTCTGATTCAGAGGCGAGAGTGCTACCCACTGAGCGAGGATACAATGGGAGCAACACCGTGGTGTGAAGAAGGGGTGGCGTGTGGTTCAGTGGCAATAATAAGAGCTAACGGGCCGTATTTTCCGATCGGAGGCTTCCTGTTTGTGGAGGCCTCCAATCTGGAAAAAATCTACGGACTTACCGGAGGGCTCCCGAGGTCCGGACACTTCCACTCTTGGGCCTCTCCAACTCGAAATGTGCAGGGCCCACGTATCCCAGAGGCGCAGGCGGTTCGCAAGCATCCCTGGGATCACGTGGGCCATGGGGAGCCAATCAAAGAAGGGAATCTCCCTTCATACACTTGACAGATAGACCTGTCAAATATATGAATGGAGATCACCTCAAAAACACAGTAAAACATTAAATAACTTTTTTTTTAAATCACATTTTTAAAATTAGTTGAAATTACAATAAATTAAATATTTTAAACAAAAATTTAATTTTTTGAAAAAAATAAAGTTTTTTACGTGGCTAAAAATAAACTTACCTTTTTTTAAAAAGTATTTTTAAATGATAAATGGGTGAAAAAAAAATTTTCTTTACTTTTTTCAAATCTTATGCTGGTAAAAGCAGGCCTTATGCCTGCTTTTTACCAGGCATAAGATTTTTGCGGGCGGAGGTTCTCCAGAAAGCGGAACTCCCCCGCCCCCCCGCAGAGGCCTTTCTCCAGGGCAGGTGTGCGATCTGTCGAGAGGATTCTTGACAGATCGGAAATGCCGGTTTTCAGCGCATGCGCTGTACATGCCTGAAACCCGCATTTCCGAAGTCCCTACGGGCGTGTACACACCCGTAGGGATCGGAATATCCGGCCCATTAGCAGAGAAACAAGATAAAGGAGATGGCATTTGAGGGGGTGGGTAGGAACCGGAACATAGTGCTAGAGGTAGGTTAGGACACATGGGGTAGAACTTTCAGCTTTGGCTGGGGCTAAAACGGTCTGTATTGGATCATCCGCCTGTTATACAGCCCGCCCGAGTTTTGTTTCCATTGAAGAGAGGAAAGGAAAATTGGGCAAAGTGTATAACGGACGGCCAATCCAATACCGTCAGTTTTACACCCCCGCCGAAATTGAAAGTTCTACGCATGGTGTGGTTCAAAATGATCGAGGGCATATTCAGAAGGAGATGCTCGTGATGTGATCGCAATCTTCCTGCCACAAATTGAAACCTCCAGCAAGCATTGGTCGGATCCCTCTCTGCACCCAAGAATCCAACTCTGCCTATGGTCCTGTCTGGATCTGTCACATCCACATTACATTACCTTTTGTACTCAAACTCATGTTTGTATTTTATTCTGAGTGTCGCTCCTCTGCCCACTTATGCTTTTTTAAAGTCTTCCTCTTGATGTTTTTGTTTTTTCCCCCCCATTCCTGCCCTTTGTTTCGATGTTATTTTTAATTCTATTGCTGCCGTTTGTATTGATTTGATTCCTGCTCCTACTTTTATTTTTTCCTAATGTTGCTCCTGATCTGTTTCTTTTAAGAGGCTTTCTGTTTTTTCCTGTCCTACTCCTGGTGTTTGTGTTATTTTAAATCCTTCTCCTAATCTTCCCCTTTGTTTTTAAGTCCCACACCTGGTATTAACGTGGTTTTTTTTAAGGTGTTACTCCCACTAGGGCGGATTTTAACTGGTGTTAAGGTCCTCAAAATGGGGTCGGTAGACAGTCTGGCTGCTGCCATTTTTAAAGGGGCCTTCCCATCTTTCCATCTGGAGTGTAGGTGGTAGGTCTCTCTAATATGCACACTGGGGCCCCATGATATGCTCGGACCCTGGTGTCTTTCTGAGGAGCAGCTTCACCAGTGGTGCTAAAAGGCACCGGGGACACCAATTTGGAGCGTGAAGCTCGCCAGCAGCATGGGAATAAGGTTCGGGCCTGGTATTGGCTCGGGCTCCGGGGGACAGGTGCGAGGTCGATACACTCCACCGGTCAGTGCCCGAAAGTTAAAATCAACCTCATTTTTTCGGCTTCCTTTTAACTCCTGCTTCAGCTCTTTTTATTAATACACCTCTGCTGTTTGTTTTCAGTGTCACTCCCAGTCTTCACTGTTTTCTTGCGCAAAGGCACCCAATTTCTCCCCCCCCCAAAACTTTTATTGTATAACTTGTGCAATCAAAGTCTGCTCAAAACCTCATATGCATTATAGAAAAACTGTATACAATTTTCATACAATTCTCCAATCTTTCATGGATAAAAATAATTCTCTACAATTTTATGTGTTTCACTTTGTCATTTCCCCCCTCCCAAACTTGTATAATTATATAAAACTTTCCAAAATACAATTTTATCCCAATTTTTAATTAGATTTTTGATAATTTCCATTTAGCTTTAACATTACACATTTCCCATTATTAGCACATAATCCTCCTGTCTTTATCAACCAACATTGAGTAACACCACAGGAGATTGACCAGTATTGTATAATTCATATACTGCTTGAAGGACTTTCAAACTAGAACTCCTCCCGTGGCATTGCTCACAGATCGAGGCAGAGAAGCACGAGAGCGAGTGGGAGAGTAGAGCTGGGAACAAGCGACAAAGAGCGGAGGCTGTCAGATAATACAGACAGTGGGAGGCTCGGGGAGTATGCAGAAGGTCATAGTTTAGGCTATAGTACAGTAATGGGGTCAGAAAGGCAGGGGGTCTTTAGGGGAAGAGCCAGTAAGTGGACAGTGGGAGTATATTAGAACTTACCTCTTCATTTTTCTACCTTTGCTGGGTTAGCTATGAAGATTGAAGAGGTGAACTGTCATGGCAGATGAAAGGGAATTGATTTATTTTTCTAGTATCAGATTGTCACACTATTTCTACTGTGAAAAGAAAGCAATGAAAAAGCTTAGACATCAGCTTACAGATAACAATAAAAGAGCCAAAACATTAGGCAGGCAGATGGATAGATTTAACCGCAACATCAACATCTGGGAAATGTTAGGAGCGAGATTTATGATCAAAATGAGTGACATTCAGTGTAGACAAATTTACACATGAAGCCGTGTTTGTCAAAGAGAGATATATCAAAATATGTTATTTTTAAACTATAAAACAGCACGAGTGAGAGACGACAGGTCTCTGGGTCTGCAATTGTCAGACAGTTGTGATTGGCAATGTGACAACATGGCAATAAAGAGGGAATTAGATAAACACTCGAAGCAGAAAATCATTCAAGGGTATGGAGAAAGAGCAGGAAAATAGGATTAGAGCAAGTGGCTGTGTTCTGAAGCTGACACAGGTATGATGGGCTGAATGGCCTCCTTATCTGCTGGAATTTCTATGATTCTATGACTTTAATGAGGTGATTCTGTGTTCCCAGCAGGGAGCTACATTGGCAGGAATCATGTGCTGGAGAGTGAAGGAGACAGTGTTGTAATCTCCGACCCACACTTGCAGTAGTTTGAACCACACATTTTGAAAAGAATTAGAACTTAAGCCATTGCTTACTATAACAAAATTACAACTGGGATGTGTCGGTCAGTAATTTTTCAGTGATGGCAGATTGTTTTTCTGAAACTTTTGTTCAGTAACTGTGACAAAGATATCAATGATTGTAATCTAGAACCCAATCACCCTAGCCGACTCTAAACGGGAGATACGTTTAGAGAAAGGGATGTTCTTGTAATTTATTCCTTTAAAATAAAAGGCTTCACAGCATTAAATGTCAGATGTCACAGACTTATTAAGCATACAATAATAATAATAAAACAAACATTTAACAGCAGAACTTACAGCAAAGCCTTGCGAGGTTTCAGTCAAAGAAGCCAAATACGTGACCTTTCCAAGCTCGGGTTTTCAGACCTTAATCGAATTTCAAAATATCTGTTCAAACACCCACTTTTGATACCTTTCTCTCAACCCTTGTGTGTGACAAATCACACATTTCTGCATTACCTAATACAACTCCATACAAGATGAATTTTAATAAACCTCTCCTTTATCAATAAATTTAGTTTTAATTAGTTATTTTTCCATAGACTGGTACAACTCCCAACTTGCTTTCCCAATCAGGTGCTTATCTTTAAAGCCTCTCTCCTTATGAATGAACAAATGGAGCTTGTCTGCCTGTATTTAATACCTTCTGCAGAACTTACCAACTAATTACAGCTCTCTGCTTTTAAATGAGGTTTATTGACTAAACTGATCATTGCTTTAAGGTCAGCCTTAATTCAACACTTCAGTGGTCATTGAATCTAAATTGACTTATAACATTAGTAGATTTCAAGACCGCCTGATTACAATACAGAACTCAATTATTCTATCTAATCCTAGAAATCTCTGCCAGCTGTAATATAACGCTGATGTGTAATTATTTGTTCAGCTCAATCTTCTCAATGGGGTTTTCCTTCAATTATTTCCTACTGGCCGTAAAGCTCTGGAATTCCCTCCCTAAACTTTCCTGCCTCTCTACCTCTGTTTCCTCCTTTAAGACACTCTCTAAAACCTACCTCTCTCCTGCCCTAATATCTTCTTGTGTGGCTCAGTGTCAAATTGTGTTTGATAACGCTCCTGTGAAGCACCTTGGGACATTTTACTATGTTAAAGGCGCTATATAAATACAACTTCTTGTTGTTGGAGAAAATAGATTTACGCTTATCACACTTTCTCCCTCTCTCATCAGCTCCCCCATTGCTAGTCTGTTGTCACAAGTGTCACAGCAGTTGTGTTACCCCCTTGTCATTGAGTCTGATGATGTCACATTGCATTATTTAAACCTGCTTTACTAACTGATTAACAGCTACAAATACAAAAAGCAACAAGTCATATTTTTCTGCCTTCCTTCCCTGTCCCCCTATAGTGAAGAGTTGTTCAAAAGGTCACCAGTTTCCATTCTCTGTCAGTTACAATAACCTTAATGAGGAATGGCTGCTCTGCACCCACCCTGTGATGACCAGAGAGAGCTAACACAATTCCCAGGATGCATTACAGGTCTGTGATGTCATGACATGTGTAGTGGATGCACTGATATTTAAAGGGGCAGTATCACCATGTGGGAGAAAGGGTTCACTCCATGGAAGGAGAACCTCTGCGGTTTCCTTTTTTTGAGTTAATGCTGTTAATAATTGCTTTGTGTCACCAACTGTAATCACGAGTAATGATGTCATCACATTGCCAACCACCTTATTATCTCCTGTGTTCACAAACTACATGAAGTGTTTAGAACAATGTTTTATAATACAGACACAATGCCCCTCTAAAGGAAATTAACATTTATATTTTCAATGTTATCATCTATTGGGTATCCAGTGAGGGATTAACTGGCACAGTTCAGCAATAATCACCAAAAGGCATTGCTCTTGGATGTGTTAATAGACAAGAGTAATTGCTGTTAAATGGCTCTATTACCTTTTCTGATCTGCAGATCTGATGGAATTCTTTAATAGAAGAACTCTTGCTTTGACAGTAGCGGAAGCAGTGAAGTGTGGTGGTTACCATAGCACCCAGCTCTGTGGTGACAGAAAGGACTTCAGTGATTGGTTCATTGTGCTACTTAGCAGTTGCTTTGAGACTTGTTGTCCAGCTGCTGAGGAAAGCCTTGGGGTGCCCAACAGTTGCTCAATTAGAGTTGGATAGCTGTGGTCTCATTGACACATTTTCATAATTCTGTTATCAATTGGCAAGAAATTGATTCTCATTAAGGGCCATTCATGAAGCACCAACTCTCTCAAGAGCAATAACAAAATTCTCAACTGACTTTTCAGGATTTACAGGGCAGTAAATTCATGTAGGTTATCACAGAGATAAATGTTTGTTAACAGATACATCGGAATGTGTTGAATATAGATAACCGATGTATATTAGTCTGCTATGTCACATGAGCAGACGAAAACAGAGGACAGAAAAAGACCAGATGGTCCATCAAGTCCCATATCGACATGGTGTCATTTATGCCAACCATGACCCCATCACATCCTCACTCTCCCACCCACCCCCCCACCAGCCAGCCATGCAATCTCCTGGGAGAGGCAAAATTACTGAGGAAAAAAGCTCTAGGCCAATTTAGCAAGAAAAAATCCGGGAAATTCATCTTTAACACCACAAGGTGAACAAACAAGTTCCAGCAGACCACGGTGACTGAGTGACAATTACCCCCAATATATCACCTACCTTCGATATGTAATGGCCACATTTAGGAACTCATCCAGTGCCCTTTTGCACACAGAAAAGGAGAATATTTGCAGTGAATTCACACTCACTGCACAAGCTGGCAACTTGTGCCATAGGTCAACAACTCTCTGGAAAAAGAAATACCTCCCAAGATCTAACCTCGTGCTATGCTCACACAACTTACACTCTTATCCTTTAATCCTCCCAAATCTATCAAACTCAAATAGCCCAAGCCACAGCATCGAATCCTTTCATTATTTTAAAGACCCCAAACAAATCTATTGGTCTACACATTTCGAGAGTAAAAGCCCCAGCTTTCTGAGCCTATCGTGCGCATTGAGGGCCTTCAAAATAGGCATCAAATCAGTGACCCTCCTCTGAACCGATTCCAATGCCTCCCACTCACCCACCGCGAGTAAACAAAACTGGTGTAATATTCACACTGGTCCTGTTTGTACATGTGGAGTATAATATCCACACTGGCCCTGTTTGTACATGTGGAGTATAATATCCACACTGGCCCTGTTTGTACATGTGGAGTATAATATCCACACTGGCCCTGTTTGTACATGTGGAGTATAATATTCACACTGGCCCTGTTTGTACATGTGGAGTATAATATCCACACTGGCCCTGTTTGTACATGTGGAGTATAATATCCACACTGGCCCTGTTTGTACATGTGGAGTATAATATCCACACTGGCCCTGTTTGTACATGTGGAGTATAATATTCACACTGGCCCTGTTTGTACATGTGGAGTATAATATCCACACTGGTCCTGTTTGTACATGTGGAGTATAATATCCACACTGGTCCTGTTTGTACATGTGGAGTATAATATTCACACTGGCCCTGTTTGTACATGTGGTGTATAATATTCACACTGGTCCTGTTTGTACATGTGGAGTATAATATTCACACTGGCCCTGTTTGTACATGTGGAGTATAATATCCACACTGGTCCTGTTTGTACATGTGGAGTATAATATCCACACTGGTCCTGTTTGTACATGTGGAGTATAATATCCACACTGGACCTGTTTGTACATGTGGAGTATAATATTCACACTGGTCCTGTTTGTACATGTGGTGTATAATATCCACACTGGCCCTGTTTGTACATGTGGAGTATAATATTCACACTGGTCCTGTTTGTACATGTGGAGTATAATATCCACACTGGCCCTGTTTGTACATGTGGTGTATAATATTCACACTGGTCCTGTTTGTACATGTGGAGTATAATATTCACACTGGCCCTGTTTGTACATGTGGAGTATAATATCCACACTGGTCCTGTTTGTACATGTGGAGTATAATATCCACACTGGCCCTGTTTGTACATGTGGAGTATAATATCCACACTGGTCCTGTTTGTACATGTGGAGTATAATATCCACACTGGTCCTGTTTGTACATGTGGAGTATAATATCCACACTGGACCTGTTTGTACATGTGGAGTATAATATTCACACTGGTCCTGTTTGTACATGTGGTGTATAATATCCACACTGGCCCTGTTTGTACATGTGGAGTATAATATTCACACTGGTCCTGTTTGTACATGTGGAGTATAATATCCACACTGGCCCTGTTTGTACATGTGGAGTATAATATTCACACCGGTCCTGTTTGTACATGTGGAGTATAATATCCACACTGGCCCTGTTTGTACATGTGGTGTATAATATTCACACTGGTCCTGTTTGTACATGTGGAGTATAATATCCACACTGGCCCTGTTTGTACATGTGGTGTATAATATTCACACTGGTCCTGTTTGTACATGTGGAGTATAATATCCACACTGGCCCTGTTTGTACATGTGGAGTATAATATTCACACTGGCCCTGTTTGTACATGTGGAATATAATATCCACACTGGCCCTGTTTGTACATGTGGTGTATAATATTCACACTGCTCCTGTTTGTACATGTGGAGTATAATATTCATACTGGCCCTGTTTGTACATGTGGAGTATAATATTCACACTGGCTCTGTTTGTACATGTGGAGTATAATATTCACACTGGTCCTAGTTGTACATGTGGAGTATAATATTCACACTGGCTCTGTTTGTACATGTGGAGTATAATATTCACACTGGTCCTGTTTGTACATGTGGTGTATAATATTCACACTGGTCCTAGTTGTACATGTTATGGAAAATATTCATACTGGTCCTGTTTGTACATGTGGAGTATAATATTCACACTGGTCCTGTTTGTACATGTGGATTCTAATATTCATACTGGCCCTGTTTGTACATGTGGAGTATAATATTCATACTGGTCCTGTTTGTACATGTGGAGTATAATATCCACACTGGTCCTGTTTGTACATGTGGTGTATAATATTCACACTGGCCCTGTTTGTACATGTGGAGTATAATATCCAAACTGGTCCTGTTTGTACATGTGGAGTATAATATTCACACTGGTCCTGTTTGTACATGTTGAGTATAATATTCACACTGGCCCTGTTTGCACATGTGGAGTATAATATTCACACTGGTCCTGTTTGTACATGTGGTGTATAATATTCAAACTGGTCCTGTTTGTACATGTGGAGTATAATATTCACACTGGTCCTAGTTATACATGTGAAGTATAATATTCACACTGGCCTTGTTTGTACATGTGGAGTATAATATTCACACTGGCCCTGTTTGTACATGTGGAATATAATATTCACACTGGTCCTAGTTATACATGTGGAGTATAATATTCACACTGGCCCTGTTTGTACATGTGGAGTATAATATTCACACTGGCCCTGTTTGTACATGTGGAGTATAATATTCACACTGGCCCTGTTTGTACATGTGGAGAATAATATTCACACTGGTGCTGTTTGTACATGTGGTGTATAATATTCAAACTGGTCCTGTTTGTACATGTGGAGTATAATATTCACACTGGTCCTAGTTATACATGTGGAATATAATATTCACACTGGCCCTGTTTGTACATGTGGAGTATAATATTCACACTGGTCCCAGTTATACATGTGGAGTATAATATTCACACTGGCCCTGTTTGTACATGTGGAGTATAATATTCACACTGGTCCTAGTTATACATGTGGAGTATAATATTCACACTGGCCCTGTTTGTACATGTGGAGTATAATATTCACACTCGCCCTGTTTGTACATGTGGAGTATAATATTCACACTGGTCCTAGTTATACATGTGGAGTATAATATTCAAACTGGTCCTGTTTGTACATGTGGAGTATAATATTCACACTGGTCCTAGTTATACATGTGGAGTATAATATTCACACTGGTCCTAGTTATACATGTGGAGTATAATATTCACACTGGCCCTGTTTGTACATGTGGAGTATAATATTCACACTGGCCCTGTTTGTACATGTGGAGTATAATATTCACACTGGTCCTAGTTATACATGTGGAGTATAATATTCACACTGGCCCTGTTTGTACATGTGGAGTATAATATTCACACTGGCCCTGTTTGTACATGTGGAGTATAATATTCACACTGGCCCTGTTTGTACATGTGGAGTATAATATTCAAACTGGCCCTGTTTGTACATGTGGAGAATAATATTCACACTGGTGCTGTTTGTACATGTGGTGTATAATATTCAAACTGGTCCTGTTTGTACATGTGGAGTATAATATTCACACTGCTCCTAGTTATACATGTGGAGTATAATATTCACACTGGTCCTGTTTGTACATGTGGAGTATAATATTCACACTGGTCCTAGTTGTACATGTGGAGTATAATATTCACACTGGCTCTGTTTGTACATGTGGAGTATAATATTCACACTGGTCCTGTTTGTACATGTGGTGTATTTTATCCACACTGGCCCTGTTTGTACATGTGGTGTATAATATTCACACTGGTCCTGTTTGTACATGTGGAGTATAATATTCACACTGGTCCTAGTTGTACATGTGGAGTATAATATTCACACTGGCTCTGTTTGTACATGTGGAGTATAATATTCACACTGGTCCTGTTTGTACATGTGGTGTATAATATTCACACTGGTCCTAGTTGTACATGTGGTGGAAAATATTCATACTGGTCCTGTTTGTACATGTGGAGTATAATATTCACACTGGTGCTGTTTGTACATGTGGTGTATAATATTCAAACTGGTCCTGTTTGTACATGTGGAGTATAATATTCACACTGGTCCTAGTTATACATGCGGAATATAATATTCACACTGGCCCTGTTTGTACATGTGGAGTATAATATTCACACTGGTCCTAGTTATACATGTGGAGTATAATATTCACACTGGCCCTGTTTGTACATGTGGAGTATAATATTCACACTGGTCCTAGTTATACATGTGGAGTATAATATTCACACTGGCCCTGTTTGTACATGTGGAGTATAATATTCACACTCGCCCTGTTTGTACATGTGGAGTATAATATTCACACTGGTCCTAGTTATACATGTGGAGTATAATATTCAAACTGGTCCTGTTTGTACATGTGGAGTATAATATTCACACTGGTCCTAGTTATACATGTGGAGTATAATATTCACACTGGCCCTGTTTGTACATGTGGAGTATAATATTCACACTGGTCCTAGTTATACATGTGGAGTATAATATTCACACTGGCCCTGTTTGTACATGTGGAGTATAATATTCACACTGGTCCTAGTTATACATGTGGAGTATAATATTCACACTGGCCCTGTTTGTACATGTGGAGTATAATCTTCACACTCGCCCTGTTTGTACATGTGGAGTATAATATTCACACTGGTCCTAGTTATACATGTGGAGTATAATATTCACACTGGTCCTAGTTATACATGTGGAGTATAATATTCACACTGGTCCTAATTATACATGTGGAGTATAATATTCACACTGGCCCTAGTTGTACATGTGGAGTATAATATTCACACTGGTCCTAGTTATACATGTGGAGTATAATATTCACACTGGCCCTGTTTGTACATGTGGAGTATAATATTCACACTCGCCCTGTTTGTACATGTGGAGTACAATATTCACACTGGTCCTAGTTATACATGTGGAGTATAATATTCACACTGGTCCTAGTTATACATGTGGAGTATAATATTCACACTGGCCCTGTTTGTACATGTGGAGTATAATATTCACACTGGTCCTAGTTATACATGTGGAGTATAATATTCACACTGGCCCTGTTTGTACATGTGGAGTATAATATTCAAACTGGCCCTGTTTGTACATGTGGAGAATAATATTCACACTGGTGCTGTTTGTACATGTGGTGTATAATATTCAAACTGGTCCTGTTTGTACATGTGGAGTATAATATTCACACTGCTCCTAGTTATACATGTGGAGTATAATATTCACACTGGCCCTGTTTGTACATGTGGAGAAAAATATTCACACCGGCCCTGTTTGTACATGTGGAGTATAATATTCACACTGGTCCTGTTTGAACATGTGGAGTATAATATTCACACTGGTCCTAGTTGTACATGTGGAGTATAATATTCACACTGGCTCTGTTTGTACATGTGGAGTATAATATTCACACTGGTCCTGTTTGTACATGTGGTGTATTTTATCCACACTGGCCCTGTTTGCACATGTGGTGTATAATATTCACACTGGTCCTGTTTGTACATGTGGAGTATAATATTCACACTGGTCCTAGTTGTACATGTGGAGTATAATATTCACACTGGCTCTGTTTGTACATGTGGAGTATAATATTCACACTGGTCCTGTTTGTACATGTGGTGTATAATATTCAAACTGGTCCTGTTTGTACATGTGGAGTATAATATTCACACTGGTCCTAGTTGTACATGTGGTGTATAATATTCACACTGGTCCTAGTTGTACATGTGGTGGAAAATATTCATACTGGTCCTGTTTGTACATGTGGAGTATAATATTCACACTGGTGCTGTTTGTACATGTGGTGTATAATATTCAAACTGGTCCTGTTTGTACATGTGGAGTATAATATTCACACTGGTCCTAGTTATACATGCGGAATATAATATTCACACTGGCCCTGTTTGTACATGTGGAGTATAATATTCACACTGGTCCTAGTTATACATGTGGAGTATAATATTCACACTGGCCCTGTTTGTACATGTGGAGTATAATATTCACACTGGTCCTAGTTATACATGTGGAGTATAATATTCAAACTGGTCCTGTTTGTACATGTGGAGTATAATATTCACACTGGTCCTAGTTATACATGTGGAGTATAATATTCACACTGGTCCTAGTTATACATGTGGAGTATAATATTCACACTGGCCCTGTTTGTACATGTGGAGTATAATATTCACACTGGCCCTGTTTGTACATGTGGAGTATAATATTCACACTGGTCCTAGTTATACATGTGGAGTATAATATTCACACTGGCCCTGTTTGTACATGTGGAGTATAATATTCACACTGGCCCTGTTTGTACATGTGGAGTATAATATTCACACTGGCCCTGTTTGTACATGTGGAGTATAATATTCAAACTGGCCCTGTTTGTACATGTGGAGAATAATATTCACACTGGTGCTGTTTGTACATGTGGTGTATAATATTCAAACTGGTCCTGTTTGTACATGTGGAGTATAATATTCACACTGCTCCTAGTTATACATGTGGAGTATAATATTCACACTGGTCCTGTTTGTACATGTGGAGTATAATATTCACACTGGTCCTAGTTGTACATGTGGAGTATAATATTCACACTGGCTCTGTTTGTACATGTGGAGTATAATATTCACACTGGTCCTGTTTGTACATGTGGTGTATTTTATCCACACTGGCCCTGTTTGTACATGTGGTGTATAATATTCACACTGGTCCTGTTTGTACATGTGGAGTATAATATTCACACTGGTCCTAGTTGTACATGTGGAGTATAATATTCACACTGGCTCTGTTTGTACATGTGGAGTATAATATTCACACTGGTCCTGTTTGTACATGTGGTGTATAATATTCACACTGGTCCTAGTTGTACATGTGGTGGAAAATATTCATACTGGTCCTGTTTGTACATGTGGAGTATAATATTCACACTGGTGCTGTTTGTACATGTGGTGTATAATATTCAAACTGGTCCTGTTTGTACATGTGGAGTATAATATTCACACTGGTCCTAGTTATACATGCGGAATATAATATTCACACTGGCCCTGTTTGTACATGTGGAGTATAATATTCACACTGGTCCTAGTTATACATGTGGAGTATAATATTCACACTGGCCCTGTTTGTACATGTGGAGTATAATATTCACACTGGTCCTAGTTATACATGTGGAGTATAATATTCACACTGGCCCTGTTTGTACATGTGGAGTATAATATTCACACTCGCCCTGTTTGTACATGTGGAGTATAATATTCACACTGGTCCTAGTTATACATGTGGAGTATAATATTCAAACTGGTCCTGTTTGTACATGTGGAGTATAATATTCACACTGGTCCTAGTTATACATGTGGAGTATAATATTCACACTGGCCCTGTTTGTACATGTGGAGTATAATATTCACACTGGTCCTAGTTATACATGTGGAGTATAATATTCACACTGGCCCTGTTTGTACATGTGGAGTATAATATTCACACTGGTCCTAGTTATACATGTGGAGTATAATATTCACACTGGCCCTGTTTGTACATGTGGAGTATAATCTTCACACTCGCCCTGTTTGTACATGTGGAGTATAATATTCACACTGGTCCTAGTTATACATGTGGAGTATAATATTCACACTGGTCCTAGTTATACATGTGGAGTATAATATTCACACTGGTCCTAATTATACATGTGGAGTATAATATTCACACTGGTCCTAATTATACATGTGGAGTATAATATTCACACTGGTCCTAGTTATACATGTGGAGTATAATATTCACACTGGCCCTGTTTGTACATGTGGAGTATAATATTCACACTCGCCCTGTTTGTACATGTGGAGTACAATATTCACACTGGTCCTAGTTATACATGTGGAGTATAATATTCACACTGGTCCTAGTTATACATGTGGAGTATAATATTCACACTGGCCCTGTTTGTACATGTGGAGTATAATATTCACACTGGTCCTAGTTATACATGTGGAGTATAATATTCACACTGGCCCTGTTTGTACATGTGGAGTATAATATTCAAACTGGCCCTGTTTGTACATGTGGAGAATAATATTCACACTGGTGCTGTTTGTACATGTGGTGTATAATATTCAAACTGGTCCTGTTTGTACATGTGGAGTATAATATTCACACTGCTCCTAGTTATACATGTGGAGTATAATATTCACACTGGCCCTGTTTGTACATGTGGAGAAAAATATTCACACCGGCCCTGTTTGTACATGTGGAGTATAATATTCACACTGGTCCTGTTTGAACATGTGGAGTATAATATTCACACTGGTCCTAGTTGTACATGTGGAGTATAATATTCACACTGGTCCTGTTTGTACATGTGGTGTATTTTATCCACACTGGCCCTGTTTGCACATGTGGTGTATAATATTCACACTGGTCCTGTTTGTACATGTGGAGTATAATATTCACACTGGTCCTAGTTGTACATGTGGAGTATAATATTCACACTGGCTCTGTTTGTACATGTGGAGTATAATATTCACACTGGTCCTGTTTGTACATGTGGTGTATAATATTCACACTGGTCCTAGTTGTACATGTGGTGGAAAATATTCATACTGGTCCTGTTTGTACATGTGGAGTATAATATTCACACTGGTGCTGTTTGTACATGTGGTGTATAATATTCAAACTGGTCCTGTTTGTACATGTGGAGTATAATATTCACACTGGTCCTAGTTATACATGCGGAATATAATATTCACACTGGCCCTGTTTGTACATGTGGAGTATAATATTCACACTGGTCCTAGTTATACATGTGGAGTATAATATTCACACTGGCCCTGTTTGTACATGTGGAGTATAATATTCACACTGGTCCTAGTTATACATGTGGAGTATAATATTCACACTGGCCCTGTTTGTACATGTGGAGTATAATATTCACACTCGCCCTGTTTGTACATGTGGAGTATAATATTCACACTGGTCCTAGTTATACATGTGGAGTATAATATTCAAACTGGTCCTGTTTGTACATGTGGAGTATAATATTCACACTGGTCCTAGTTATACATGTGGAGTATAATATTCACACTGGCCCTGTTTGTACATGTGGAGTATAATATTCACACTGGTCCTAGTTATACATGTGGAGTACAATATTCACACTGGCCCTGTTTGTACATGTGGAGTATAATATTCACACTCGCCCTGTTTGTACATGTGGAGTATAATATTCACACTGGTCCTAGTTATACATGTGGAGTATAATATTCACACTGGCCCTGTTTGTACATGTGGAGTATAATATTCACACTGGTCCTAGTTATACATGTGGAGTATAATATTCACACTCGCCCTGTTTGTACATGTGGAGTATAATATTCACACTGGTCCTAGTTATACATGTGGAGTATAATATTCACACTGGCCCTGTTTGTACATGTGGAGTATAATATTCACACTGGTCCTAGTTATACATGTGGAGTATAATATTCACACTGGCCCTGTTTGTACATGTGGAGTATAATATTCACACTGGTCCTAGTTATACATGTGGAGTATAATATTCACACTCGCCCTGTTTGTACATGTGGAGTATAATATTCACACTGGTCCTAGTTATACATGTGGAGTATAATATTCACACTGGCCCTGTTTGTACATGTGGAGTATAATATTCACACTGGTCCTAGTTATACATGTGGAGTATAATATTCACACTCGCCCTGTTTGTACATGTGGAGTATAATATTCACACTGGCCCTGTTTGTACATGTGGAGTATAATATTCACACTGGTCCTAGTTATACATGTGGAGTATAATATTCACACTCGCCCTGTTTGTACATGTGGAGTATAATATTCACACTGGTCCTAGTTATACATGTGGAGTATAATATTCACACTGGCCCTGTTTGTACATGTGGAGTATAATATTCACACTGGTCCTAGTTATACATGTGGAGTATAATATTCACACTGGCCCTGTTTGTACATGTGGAGTATAATATTCACACTGGTCCTAGTTATACATGTGGAGTATAATATTCACACTGGCCCTGTTTGTACATGTGGAGTATAATCTTCACACTCGCCCTGTTTGTACATGTGGAGTATAATATTCACACTGGTCCTAGTTATACATGTGGAGTATAATATTCACACTGGCCCTAGTTGTACATGTGGAGTATAATATTCACACTGGTCCTAGTTATACATGTGGAGTATAATATTCACACCGGCCCTATTTGTACATGTGGAGTATAATATTCACACTGGCTCTGTTTGTACATGTGGAGTATAATATTCACACTGGTCCTGCTTGTACATGTGGTGTATAATATCCACACTGGCCCTGTTTGTACATGTGGAGTATAATATTCATACTGGCCCTGTTTGTACATGTGGAGTATAATATTCACACTGGCTCTGTTTGTACATGTGGAGTATAATATTCACACTGGTCCTGTTTGTACATGTGGTGTATAATATTCACACTGGTCCTAGTTGTACATGTTATGGAATATATTCATACTGGTCCTGTTTGTACATGTGGAGTATAATATTCACACTGGTCCTGTTTGTACATGTGGATTCTAATATTCATACTGGCCCTGTTTGTACATGTGGAGTATAATATTCAAACTGGTCCTGTTTGTACATGTGGAGTATAATATCCACACTGGTCCTGTTTGTACATGTGGTGTATAATATTCACACTGGCCCTGTTTGTACATGTGGAGTATAATATCCAAACTGGTCCTGTTTGTACATGTGGAGTATAATATTCACACTGGTCCTGTTTGTACATGTTGAGTATAATATTCACACTGGCCCTGTTTGCACATGTGGAGTATAATATTCACACTGGTCCTGTTTGTACATGTGGAGAATAATATTCACACTGGTGCTGTTTGTACATGTGGTGTATAATATTCAAACTGGTCCTGTTTGTACATGTGGAGTATAATATTCACACTGGTCCTAGTTATACATGTGAAGTATAATATTCACACTGGCCTTGTTTGTACATGTGGAGTATAATATTCACACTGGCCCTGTTTGTACATGTGGAATATAATATTCACACTGGTCCTAGTTATACATGTGGAGTATAATATTCACACTGGCCCTGTTTGTACATGTGGAGTATAATATTCACACTGGCCCTGTTTGTACATGTGGAGTATAATATTCACACTGGCCCTGTTTGTACATGTGGAGAATAATATTCACACTGGTGCTGTTTGTACATGTGGTGTATAATATTCAAACTGGTCCTGTTTGTACATGTGGAGTATAATATTCACACTGGTCCTAGTTATACATGTGGAGTATAATATTCACACTGGCCCTGTTTGTACATGTGGAGTATAATATTCACACTGGTCCCAGTTATACATGTGGAGTATAATATTCACACTGGCCCTGTTTGTACATGTGGAGTATAATATTCACACTGGTCCTAGTTATACATGTGGAGTATAATATTCACACTGGCCCTGTTTGTACATGTGGAGTATAATATTCACACTCGCCCTGTTTGTACATGTGGAGTATAATATTCACACTGGTCCTAGTTATACATGTGGAGTATAATATTCAAACTGGTCCTGTTTGTACATGTGGAGTATAATATTCACACTGCTCCTAGTTATACATGTGGAGTATAATATTCACACTGGCCCTGTTTGTACATGTGGAGTATAATATTCACACTGGTCCTAGTTGTACATGTGGAGTATAATATTCACACTGGCTCTGTTTGTACATGTGGAGTATAATATTCACACTGGTCCTGTTTGTACATGTGGTGTATTTTATCCACACTGGCCCTGTTTGTACATGTGGTGTATAATATTCACACTGGTCCTGTTTGTACATGTGGAGTATAATATTCACACTGGTCCTAGTTGTACATGTGGAGTATAATATTCACACTGGCTCTGTTTGTACATGTGGAGTATAATATTCACACTGGTCCTGTTTGTACATGTGGTGTATAATATTCACACTGGTCCTAGTTGTACATGTGGTGGAAAATATTCATACTGGTCCTGTTTGTACATGTGGAGTATAATATTCACACTGGTGCTGTTTGTACATGTGGAGTATAATATTCACACTGGCCCTAGTTATACATGTGGAGTATAATATTCAAACTGGTCCTGTTTGTACATGTGGAGTATAATATTCACACTGGTCCTAGTTATACATGCGGAATATAATATTCACACTGGCCCTGTTTGTACATGTGGAGTATAATATTCACACTGGTCCTAGTTATACATGTGGAGTATAATATTCACACTGGCCCTGTTTGTACATGTGGAGTATAATATTCACACTGGTCCTAGTTATACATGTGGAGTATAATATTCACACTGGCCCTGTTTGTACATGTGGAGTATAATATTCACACTCGCCCTGTTTGTACATGTGGAGTATAATATTCACACTGGTCCTAGTTATACATGTGGAGTATAATATTCAAACTGGTCCTGTTTGTACATGTGGAGTATAATATTCACACTGGTCCTAGTTATACATGTGGAGTATAATATTCACACTGGCCCTGTTTGTACATGTGGAGTATAATATTCACACTGGTCCTAGTTATACATGTGGAGTATAATATTCACACTGGCCCTGTTTGTACATGTGGAGTATAATATTCACACTGGTCCTAGTTATACATGTGGAGTATAATATTCACACTGGCCCTGTTTGTACATGTGGAGTATAATCTTCACACTCGCCCTGTTTGTACATGTGGAGTATAATATTCAAACTGGTCCTGTTTGTACATGTGGAGTATAATATTCACACTGGTCCTAATTATAAATGTGGAGTATAATATTCACACTGGTCCTAGTTATACATGTGGAGTATAATATTCACACTGGTCCTGTTTGTACATGTGGTGTATAATATTCAAACTGGTCCTGTTTGTACATGTGGAGTTTAATATTCACACTGCTCCTAGTTATACATGTGGAGTATAATATTCACACTGGCCCTGTTTGTACATGTGGAGTATAATATTCACACCGGCCCTATTTGTACGTGTGGAGTATAATATTCACACTGGCTCTGTTTGTACATGTGGAGTATAATATTCACACTCGCCCTGTTTGTACATGTGGAGTATAATATTCACACTGGCCCTGTTTGTACATGTGGAGTATAATATTCACACTGGCCCTGTTTGTACATGTGGAGTATAATATTCACACTGGCCCTGTTTGTACATGTGGAGAATAATATTCACACTGGTGCTGTTTGTACATGTGGTGTATAATATTCAAACTGGTCCTGTTTGTACATGTGGAGTATAATATTCACACTGCTCCTAGTTATACATGTGGAGTATAATATTCACACTGGTCCTGTTTGTACATGTGGAGTATAATATTCACACTGGTCCTGTTTGTACATGTGGAGTATAATATTCACACTGGCCCTGTTTGTACATGTGGAGTATAATATTCACACTGGCCCTGTTTGTACATGTGGAGTATAATATTCACACTGGCCCTGTTTGTACATGTGAAGTATAATATTCACACTGGCCCTGTTTGTACATGTGGAGAATAATATTCACACTGGTGCTGTTTGTACATGTGGTGTATAATATTCAAACTGGTCCTGTTTGTACATGTGGAGTATAATATTCACACTGGCCCTGTTTGTACATGTGGAGTATAATATTCACACTCGCCCTGTTTGTACATGTGGAGTATAATATTCACACTGGTCCTAGTTATACATGTGGAGTATAATATTCAAACTGGTCCTGTTTGTACATGTGGAGTATAATATTCACACTGGTCCTAGTTATACATGTGGAGTATAATATTCACACTGGTCCTGTTTGTACATGTGGAGTATAATATTCACACTGGTCCTAGTTATACATGTGGAGTATAATATTCACACTGGCCCTGTTTGTACATGTGGAGTATAATATTCACACTGGCCCTGTTTGTACATGTGGAGTATAATATTCACACTGGCCCTGTTTGTACATGTGGAGTATAATATTCACACTGGCCCTGTTTGTACATGTGGAGTATAATATTCACACTGGTCCTGTTTGTACATGTGGAGTATAATATTCACACTGGTCCTGTTTGTACATGTGGAGTATAATATTCACACTGGTCCTAGTTGTACATGTGGAGTATAATATTCACACTGGTCCTAGTTGTACATGTGGAGTATAATATTCACACTGGCTCTGTTTGTACATGTGGAGTATAATATTCACACTGGTCCTGTTTGTACATGTGGTGTATAATATCCACACTGGCCCTGTTTGTACATGTGGTGTATAATATTCACACTGGTCCTGTTTGTACATGTGGAGTATAATATTCATACTGGTCCTGTTTGTACATGTGGAGTATAATATTCACACTGGTCCTGTTTGTACATGTGGAGTATAATATTCACACTGGTCCTGTTTGTACATGTGGTGTATAATATCCACACTGGTCCTGTTTGTACATGTGGTGTATAATATTCATACTGGCCCTGTTTGTACATGAGGAGTATAATATTCATACTGGTCCTGTTTGTACATGTGGAGTATAGTATTCACACTGGTCCTGTTTGTACATGTGGAGTATAATATTCACACTGGCCCTGTTTGTACATGAGGAGTATAATATTCATACTGGTCCTGTTTGTACATGTGGAGTATAATATTCACACAGGTCCTGTTTGTACATGTGGAGTATAATATTCACACTGGCCCTAGTTGTACATGTGGAGTATAATATCCACACTGGTCCTGTTTCTACATGTGGACTTTAATATTCACACTGGCCCTGTTTGTACATGTGGAGTATAACATCCACACTGGTCCTGTTTGTACATGTGGAGCATAATATTCACACTGGTCCTCGTTGTACATGTGGAATATAATATCCACACTGGTCCTGTTTGTACATGTGGAGTATAATATCCACACTGGTCCTGTTTGTACATGTGGAGTATAATATCCATACTGGTCCTGTTTGTACATGTGGTGTATAATATTCACACTGGCCCTGTTTGTACATGTGGAGTATAATATCCACACTGGCCCTGTTTGTACATGTGGTGTATAATATTCACACTGGTCCTGTTTGTACATGTGGTGTATAATATTCACACTGGCCCTGTTTGTACATTTGGAGTATAATATCCATACTGGTCCTGTTTGTACATGTGGTGTATAATATCCACACTGGCCCTGTTTGTACATGTGGTGTATAATATTCACACTGGTCCTGTTTGTACATGTGGTGTATAATATTCACACTGGCCCTGTTTGTACATGTGGAGTATAATATTCACACTGACCCTGTTTGTACATGTGGAGTATAATATCCACACTGGTCCTGTTTGTACATGTGGAGTATAATATTCACACTGGTCCTGTTTGTACATGTGGAGTATAATATTCACACTGGCCCTAGTTGTACATGTGGAGTATAATATTCACACCGGCCCTGTTTGTACATGTGGAGTATAATATTCACACTGGCCCTGTTTGTACATGTGGAGTATAATATTCATACTGGTCCTGTTTGTACATGTGGAGTATAATATTCACACTGGCCCTAGTTGTACATGTGGAGTGTAATATTCACACTGGCCCTGTTTGTACATGTGGAGTATAATATTCACACTGGCCCTGTTTGTACATGTGGAGTATAATATTCACACTGGCCCTGTTTGTACATGTGGAGTATAATATTCACACTGGCCCTGTTTGTACATGTGGAGTATAATATTCATACTGGTCCTGTTAGTACATGTGGAGTATAATATTCACACTGGCCCTGTTTGTACATGTGGAGTATAATATTCATACTGGTCCTGTTTGTACATGTGGAGTATAATATCCACACTGGTCCTGTTTGTACATGTGGAGTATAATATCCAAACTGGTCCTGTTTGTACATGTGGAGTATAATATTCACACTGGTCCTGTTTGTACATGTTGAGTATAATATTCACACTGGCCCTGTTTGCACATGTGGAGTATAATATTCACACTGGTCCTGTTTGTACATGTGGAGAATAATATTCACACTGGTGCTGTTTGTACATGTGGTGTATAATATTCAAACTGGTCCTGTTTGTACATGTGGAGTATAATATTCACACTGGTCCTAGTTATACATGTGAAGTATAATATTCACACTGGCCTTGTTTGTACATGTGGAGTATAATATTCACACTGGCCCTGTTTGTACATGTGGAATATAATATTCACACTGGTCCTAGTTATACATGTGGAGTATAATATTCACACTGGCCCTGTTTGTACATGTGGAGTATAATATTCACACTGGCCCTGTTTGTACATGTGGAGTATAATATTCACACTGGCCCTGTTTGTACATGTGGAGAATAATATTCACACTGGTGCTGTTTGTACATGTGGTGTATAATATTCAAACTGGTCCTGTTTGTACATGTGGAGTATAATATTCACACTGGTCCTAGTTATACATGTGGAATATAATATTCACACTGGCCCTGTTTGTACATGTGGAGTATAATATTCACACTGGTCCCAGTTATACATGTGGAGTATAATATTCACACTGGCCCTGTTTGTACATGTGGAGTATAATATTCACACTGGTCCTAGTTATACATGTGGAGTATAATATTCACACTGGCCCTGTTTGTACATGTGGAGTATAATATTCACACTGGTCCTAGTTATACATGTGGAGTATAATATTCACACTGGCCCTGTTTGTACATGTGGAGTATAATATTCACACTGGTCCTAGTTATACATGTGGAGTATAATATTCAAACTGGTCCTGTTTGTACATGTGGAGTATAATATTCACACTGCTCCTAGTTATACATGTGGAGTATAATATTCACACTGGCCCTGTTTGTACATGTGGAGTATAATATTCACACCGGCCCTGTTTGTACATGTGGAGTATAATATTCACACTGGTCCTGTTTGTACATGTGGAGTATAATATTCACACTGGTCCTGTTTGTACATGTGGAGTATAATATTCACACTGGTCCTGTTTGTACATGTGGAGTATAATATTCACACTGGTCCTGTTTGTACATGTGGAGTATAATATTCACACTGGTCCTAGTTGTACATGTGGAGTATAATATTCACACTGGTCCTGTTTGTACATGTGGAGTATAATATTCACACTGGCTCTGTTTGTACATGTGGAGTATAATATTCACACTGGTCCTAGTTATACATGTGGAGTATAATATTCTAACTGGTCCTGTTTGTACATGTGGAGTATAATATTCACACTGGTCCTAGTTATACATGTGGAGTATAATATTCTAACTGGTCCTGTTTGTACATGTGGAGTATAATATTCACACTGGTCCTGTTTGTACATGTGGAGTATAATATTCACACTGCTCCTAGTTATACATGTGGAGTATAATATTCACACTGGCCCTGTTTGTACATGTGGAGTATAATATTCACACCGGCCCTGTTTGTACATGTGGAGTATAATATTCACACTGGTCCTGTTTGTACATGTGGAGTATAATATTCACACTGGTCCTAGTTGTACATGTGGAGTATAATATTCACACTGGCTCTGTTTGTACATGTGGAGTATAATATTCACACTGGTCCTGTTTGTACATGTGGTGTATTTTATCCACACTGGCCCTGTTTGTACATGTGGTGTATAATATTCACACTGGTCCTGTTTGTACATGTGGAGTATAATATTCACACTGGTCCTAGTTGTACATGTGGAGTATAATATTCACACTGGCTCTGTTTGTACATGTGGAGTATAATATTCACACTGGTCCTGTTTGTACATGTGGTGTATAATATTCACACTGGTCCTAGTTGTACATGTGGTGGAAAATATTCATACTGGTCCTGTTTGTACATGTGGAGTATAATATTCACACTGGTGCTGTTTGTACATGTGGTGTATAATATTCAAACTGGTCCTGTTTGTACATGTGGAGTATAATATTCACACTGGTCCTAGTTATACATGCGGAATCTAATATTCACACTGGCCCTGTTTGTACATGTGGAGTATAATATTCACACTGGTCCTAGTTATACATGTGGAGTATAATATTCACACTGGCCCTGTTTGTACATGTGGAGTATAATATTCACACTGGTCCTAGTTATACATGTGGAGTATAATATTCACACTGGTCCTAGTTATACATGTGGAGTATAATATTCACACTGGCCCTGTTTGTACATGTGGAGTATAATATTCACACTCGCCCTGTTTGTACATGTGGAGTATAATATTCACACTGGTCCTAGTTATACATGTGGAGTATAATATTCAAACTGGTCCTGTTTGTACATGTGGACTATAATATTCACACTGGTCCTAGTTATACATGTGGAGTATAATATTCACACTGGCCCTGTTTGTACATGTGGAGTATAATATTCACACTGGTCCTAGTTATACATGTGGAGTATAATATTCACACTGGCCCTGTTTGTACATGTGGAGTATAATATTCACACTGGTCCTAGTTATACATGTGGAGTATAATATTCACACTGGCCCTGTTTGTACATGTGGAGTATAATCTTCACACTCGCCCTGTTTGTACATGTGGAGTATAATATTCACACTGGTCCTAGTTATACATGTGGAGTATAATATTCAAACTGGTCCTGTTTGTACATGTGGAGTATAATATTCACACTGGTCCTAGTTATACATGTGGAGTATAATATTCACACTGGCCCTAGTTGTACATGTGGAGTATAATATTCACACTGGTCCTAGTTATACATGTGGTGTATAATATTCACACTGGTCCTAGTTATACATGTGGAGTATAATATTCAAACTGGTCCTGTTTGTACATGTGGAGTTTAATATTCACACTGCTCCTAGTTATACATGTGGAGTATAATATTCACACTGGTCCTGTTTGTACATGTGGTGTATAATATTCAAACTGGTCCTGTTTGTACATGTGGAGTTTAATATTCACACTGCTCCTAGTTATACATGTGGTGTATAATATTCACACTGGCCCTGTTTGTAAATGTGGAGTATAATATTCACACCGGCCCTATTTGTACATGTGGTGTATAATATTCAAACTGGTCCTGTTTGTACATGTGGAGTTTAATATTCACACTGGCCCTAGTTGTACATGTGGAGTATAATATTCACACTGGTCCTGTTTGTACATGTGGAGTATAATATCCACACTGGTCCTGTTTGTACATGTGGAGTTTAATATTCACACTGGCCCTAGTTGTACATGTGGAGTATAATATTCACACTGGTCCTGTTTGTACATGTGGTGTATAATATTCAAACTGGTCCTGTTTGTACATGTGGAGTATAATATTCACACTGGCCCTGTTTGTACATGTGGTGTATAATATTCAAACTGGTCCTGTTTGTACATGTGGAGTTTAATATTCACACTGGCCCTAGTTGTACATGTGGAGTATAATATTCACACTGGTCCTGTTTGTACATGTGGTGTATAATATTCAAACTGGTCCTGTTTGTACATGTGGAGTATAATATTCACACTGGCCCTGTTTGTAAATGTGGAGTATAATATTCACACCGGCCCTATTTGTACGTGTGGAGTATAATATTCACACTGGCTCTGTTTGTACATGTGGAGTATAATATTCACACTGGCCCTGTTTGTACATGTGGTGTATAATATTCACACTCGCCCTGTTTGTACATGTGGAGTATAATATTCACACTGGCTCTGTTTGTACATGTGGAGTATAATATTCACACTCGCCCTGTTTGTACATGTGGAGTATAATATTCACACTCGCCCTGTTTGTACATGTGGAGTATAATATTCACACTGGCTCTGTTTGTACATGTGGAGTATAATATTCACACTGGCTCTGTTTGTACATGTGGAGTATAATATTCACACTCGCCCTGTTTGTACATGTGGAGTATAATATTCACACTGGCTCTGTTTGTACATGTGGAGTATAATATTCACACTGGCCCTGTTTGTACATGTGGTGTATAATATTCACACTCGCCCTGTTTGTACATGTGGAGTATAATATTCACACTGGCCCTGTTTGTACATGTGGAGTATAATATTCACACTGGCCCTGTTTGTACATGTGGAGAATAATATTCACACTGGTGCTGTTTGTACATGTGGTGTATAATATTCAAACTGGTCCTGTTTGTACATGTGGAGTATAATATTCACACTGCTCCTAGTTATACATGTGGAGTAGAATATTCACACTGGCCCTGTTTGTACATGTGGAGTATAATATTCACAGTGGCCCTGTTTGTACATGTGGAGTATAATATTCACACTGGTCCTAGTTATACATGTGGAGTATAATATTCAAACTGGTCCTGTTTGTACATGTGGAGTATAATATTCACACTGGTCCTAGTTATACATGTGGAGTATAATATTCACACTGGTCCTGTTTGTACATGTGGAGTATAATATTCACACTGGCCCTGTTTGTACATGTGGAGTATAATATTCACACTGGCCCTGTTTGTACATGTGGAGAATAATATTCACACTGGTGCTGTTTGTACATGTGGTGTATAATATTCAAACTGGTCCTGTTTGTACATGTGGAGTATAATATTCACACTGCTCCTAGTTATACATGTGGAGTATAATATTCACACTGGCCCTGTTTGTACATGTGGAGTATAATATTCACACCGGCCCTATTTGTACATGTGGAGTATAATATTCACACTGGCTCTGTTTGTACATGTGGAGTATAATATTCACACTGGTCCTGTTTGTACATGTGGAGTATAATATTCACACTGGTCCTAGTTGTACATGTGGAGTATAATATTCACACTGGTCCTAGTTGTACATGTGGAGTATAATATTCACACTGGTCCTGTTTGTACATGTGGTGTATAATATCCACACTGGCCCTGTTTGTACATGTGGTGTATAATATTCACACTGGTCCTGTTTGTACATGTGGAGTATAATATTCATACTGGTCCTGTTTGTACATGTGGAGTATAATATTCACACTGGTCCTGTTTGTACATGTGGAGTATAATATTCACACTGGTCCTGTTTGTACATGTGGTGTATAATATCCACACTGGTCCTGTTTGTACATGTGGTGTATAATATTCATACTGGCCCTGTTTGTACATGAGGAGTATAATATTCATACTGGTCCTGTTTGTACATGTGGAGTATAGTATTCACACTGGTCCTGTTTGTACATGTGGAGTATAATATTCACACTGGCCCTGTTTGTACATGAGGAGTATAATATTCATACTGGTCCTGTTTGTACATGTGGAGTATAATATTCACACAGGTCCTGTTTGTACATGTGGAGTATAATATTCACACTGGCCCTAGTTGTACATGTGGAGTATAATATCCACACTGGTCCTGTTTCTACATGTGGACTTTAATATTCACACTGGCCCTGTTTGTACATGTGGAGTATAACATCCACACTGGTCCTGTTTGTACATGTGGAGCATAATATTCACACTGGTCCTCGTTGTACATGTGGAATATAATATCCACACTGGTCCTGTTTGTACATGTGGAGTATAATATCCACACTGGTCCTGTTTGTACATGTGGAGTATAATATCCATACTGGTCCTGTTTGTACATGTGGTGTATAATATTCACACTGGCCCTGTTTGTACATGTGGAGTATAATATCCACACTGGCCCTGTTTGTACATGTGGTGTATAATATTCACACTGGTCCTGTTTGTACATGTGGTGTATAATATTCACACTGGCCCTGTTTGTACATTTGGAGTATAATATCCATACTGGTCCTGTTTGTACATGTGGTGTATAATATCCACACTGGCCCTGTTTGTACATGTGGTGTATAATATTCACACTGGTCCTGTTTGTACATGTGGTGTATAATATTCACACTGGCCCTGTTTGTACATGTGGAGTATAATATTCACACTGACCCTGTTTGTACATGTGGAGCATAATATTCACACTGGTCCTCGTTGTACATGTGGAATATAATATCCACACTGGTCCTGTTTGTACATGTGGAGTATAATATCCACACTGGTCCTGTTTGTACATGTGGAGTATAATATCCATACTGGTCCTGTTTGTACATGTGGTGTATAATATTCACACTGGCCCTGTTTGTACATGTGGAGTATAATATCCACACTGGCCCTGTTTGTACATGTGGTGTATAATATTCACACTGGTCCTGTTTGTACATGTGGTGTATAATATTCACACTGGCCCTGTTTGTACATTTGGAGTATAATATCCATACTGGTCCTGTTTGTACATGTGGTGTATAATATCCACACTGGCCCTGTTTGTACATGTGGTGTATAATATTCACACTGGTCCTGTTTGTACATGTGGTGTATAATATTCACACTGGCCCTGTTTGTACATGTGGAGTATAATATTCACACTGACCCTGTTTGTACATGTGGAGTATAATATCCACACTGGTCCTGTTTGTACATGTGGAGTATAATATTCACACTGGTCCTGTTTGTACATGTGGAGTATAATATTCACACTGGCCCTAGTTGTACATGTGGAGTATAATATTCACACTGGCCCTGTTTGTACATGTGGAGTATAATATTCACACTGGCCCTGTTTGTACATGTGGAGTATAATATTCATACTGGTCCTGTTTGTACATGTGGAGTATAATATTCACACTGGCCCTAGTTGTACATGTGGAGTGTAATATTCACACTGGCCCTGTTTGTACATGTGGAGTATAATATTCACACTGGCCCTGTTTGTACATGTGGAGTATAATATTCACACTGGCCCTGTTTGTACATGTGGAGTATAATATTCACACTGGCCCTGTTTGTACATGTGGAGTATAATATTCATACTGGTCCTGTTAGTACATGTGGAGTATAATATTCACACTGGCCCTGTTTGTACATGTGGAGTATAATATTCATACTGGTCCTGTTTGTACATGTGGAGTATAATATCCACACTGGTCCTGTTTGTACATGTGGAGTATAATATCCAAACTGGTCCTGTTTGTACATGTGGAGTATAATATTCACACTGGTCCTGTTTGTACATGTTGAGTATAATATTCACACTGGCCCTGTTTGCACATGTGGAGTATAATATTCACACTGGTCCTGTTTGTACATGTGGAGAATAATATTCACACTGGTGCTGTTTGTACATGTGGTGTATAATATTCAAACTGGTCCTGTTTGTACATGTGGAGTATAATATTCACACTGGTCCTAGTTATACATGTGAAGTATAATATTCACACTGGCCTTGTTTGTACATGTGGAGTATAATATTCACACTGGCCCTGTTTGTACATGTGGAATATAATATTCACACTGGTCCTAGTTATACATGTGGAGTATAATATTCACACTGGCCCTGTTTGTACATGTGGAGTATAATATTCACACTGGCCCTGTTTGTACATGTGGAGTATAATATTCACACTGGCCCTGTTTGTACATGTGGAGAATAATATTCACACTGGTGCTGTTTGTACATGTGGTGTATAATATTCAAACTGGTCCTGTTTGTACATGTGGAGTATAATATTCACACTGGTCCTAGTTATACATGTGGAATATAATATTCACACTGGCCCTGTTTGTACATGTGGAGTATAATATTCACACTGGTCCCAGTTATACATGTGGAGTATAATATTCACACTGGCCCTGTTTGTACATGTGGAGTATAATATTCACACTGGTCCTAGTTATACATGTGGAGTATAATATTCACACTGGCCCTGTTTGTACATGTGGAGTATAATATTCACACTGGTCCTAGTTATACATGTGGAGTATAATATTCACACTGGCCCTGTTTGTACATGTGGAGTATAATATTCACACTGGTCCTAGTTATACATGTGGAGTATAATATTCAAACTGGTCCTGTTTGTACATGTGGAGTATAATATTCACACTGCTCCTAGTTATACATGTGGAGTATAATATTCACACTGGCCCTGTTTGTACATGTGGAGTATAATATTCACACCGGCCCTGTTTGTACATGTGGAGTATAATATTCACACTGGTCCTGTTTGTACATGTGGAGTATAATATTCACACTGGTCCTGTTTGTACATGTGGAGTATAATATTCACACTGGTCCTGTTTGTACATGTGGAGTATAATATTCACACTGGTCCTGTTTGTACATGTGGAGTATAATATTCACACTGGTCCTAGTTGTACATGTGGAGTATAATATTCACACTGGTCCTGTTTGTACATGTGGAGTATAATATTCACACTGGCTCTGTTTGTACATGTGGAGTATAATATTCACACTGGTCCTAGTTATACATGTGGAGTATAATATTCTAACTGGTCCTGTTTGTACATGTGGAGTATAATATTCACACTGGTCCTAGTTATACATGTGGAGTATAATATTCTAACTGGTCCTGTTTGTACATGTGGAGTATAATATTCACACTGGTCCTGTTTGTACATGTGGAGTATAATATTCACACTGCTCCTAGTTATACATGTGGAGTATAATATTCACACTGGCCCTGTTTGTACATGTGGAGTATAATATTCACACCGGCCCTGTTTGTACATGTGGAGTATAATATTCACACTGGTCCTGTTTGTACATGTGGAGTATAATATTCACACTGGTCCTAGTTGTACATGTGGAGTATAATATTCACACTGGCTCTGTTTGTACATGTGGAGTATAATATTCACACTGGTCCTGTTTGTACATGTGGTGTATTTTATCCACACTGGCCCTGTTTGTACATGTGGTGTATAATATTCACACTGGTCCTGTTTGTACATGTGGAGTATAATATTCACACTGGTCCTAGTTGTACATGTGGAGTATAATATTCACACTGGCTCTGTTTGTACATGTGGAGTATAATATTCACACTGGTCCTGTTTGTACATGTGGTGTATAATATTCACACTGGTCCTAGTTGTACATGTGGTGGAAAATATTCATACTGGTCCTGTTTGTACATGTGGAGTATAATATTCACACTGGTGCTGTTTGTACATGTGGTGTATAATATTCAAACTGGTCCTGTTTGTACATGTGGAGTATAATATTCACACTGGTCCTAGTTATACATGCGGAATCTAATATTCACACTGGCCCTGTTTGTACATGTGGAGTATAATATTCACACTGGTCCTAGTTATACATGTGGAGTATAATATTCACACTGGCCCTGTTTGTACATGTGGAGTATAATATTCACACTGGTCCTAGTTATACATGTGGAGTATAATATTCACACTGGTCCTAGTTATACATGTGGAGTATAATATTCACACTGGCCCTGTTTGTACATGTGGAGTATAATATTCACACTCGCCCTGTTTGTACATGTGGAGTATAATATTCACACTGGTCCTAGTTATACATGTGGAGTATAATATTCAAACTGGTCCTGTTTGTACATGTGGACTATAATATTCACACTGGTCCTAGTTATACATGTGGAGTATAATATTCACACTGGCCCTGTTTGTACATGTGGAGTATAATATTCACACTGGTCCTAGTTATACATGTGGAGTATAATATTCACACTGGCCCTGTTTGTACATGTGGAGTATAATCTTCACACTCGCCCTGTTTGTACATGTGGAGTATAATATTCACACTGGTCCTAGTTATACATGTGGAGTATAATATTCAAACTGGTCCTGTTTGTACATGTGGAGTATAATATTCACACTGGTCCTAATTATACATGTGGAGTATAATATTCACACTGGCCCTAGTTGTACATGTGGAGTATAATATTCACACTGGTCCTAGTTATACATGTGGTGTATAATATTCACACTGGTCCTAGTTATACATGTGGAGTATAATATTCAAACTGGTCCTGTTTGTACATGTGGAGTTTAATATTCACACTGCTCCTAGTTATACATGTGGAGTATAATATTCACACTGGTCCTGTTTGTACATGTGGTGTATAATATTCAAACTGGTCCTGTTTGTACATGTGGAGTTTAATATTCACACTGCTCCTAGTTATACATGTGGTGTATAATATTCACACTGGCCCTGTTTGTAAATGTGGAGTATAATATTCACACCGGCCCTATTTGTACATGTGGTGTATAATATTCAAACTGGTCCTGTTTGTACATGTGGAGTTTAATATTCACACTGGCCCTAGTTGTACATGTGGAGTATAATATTCACACTGGTCCTGTTTGTACATGTGGAGTATAATATCCACACTGGTCCTGTTTGTACATGTGGAGTTTAATATTCACACTGGCCCTAGTTGTACATGTGGAGTATAATATTCACACTGGTCCTGTTTGTACATGTGGTGTATAATATTCAAACTGGTCCTGTTTGTACATGTGGAGTATAATATTCACACTGGCCCTGTTTGTACATGTGGTGTATAATATTCAAACTGGTCCTGTTTGTACATGTGGAGTTTAATATTCACACTGGCCCTAGTTGTACATGTGGAGTATAATATTCACACTGGTCCTGTTTGTACATGTGGTGTATAATATTCAAACTGGTCCTGTTTGTACATGTGGAGTATAATATTCACACTGGCCCTGTTTGTAAATGTGGAGTATAATATTCACACCGGCCCTATTTGTACGTGTGGAGTATAATATTCACACTGGCTCTGTTTGTACATGTGGAGTATAATATTCACACTGGCCCTGTTTGTACATGTGGTGTATAATATTCACACTCGCCCTGTTTGTACATGTGGAGTATAATATTCACACTGGCTCTGTTTGTACATGTGGAGTATAATATTCACACTGGCTCTGTTTGTACATGTGGAGTATAATATTCACACTCGCCCTGTTTGTACATGTGGAGTATAATATTCACACTCGCCCTGTTTGTACATGTGGAGTATAATATTCACACTGGCTCTGTTTGTACATGTGGAGTATAATATTCACACTCGCCCTGTTTGTACATGTGGAGTATAATATTCACACTCGCCCTGTTTGTACATGTGGAGTATAATATTCACACTGGCTCTGTTTGTACATGTGGAGTATAATATTCACACTGGCTCTGTTTGTACATGTGGAGTATAATATTCACACTCGCCCTGTTTGTACATGTGGAGTATAATATTCACACTGGCTCTGTTTGTACATGTGGAGTATAATATTCACACTGGCCCTGTTTGTACATGTGGTGTATAATATTCACACTCGCCCTGTTTGTACATGTGGAGTATAATATTCACACTGGCCCTGTTTGTACATGTGGAGTATAATATTCACACTGGCCCTGTTTGTACATGTGGAGAATAATATTCACACTGGTGCTGTTTGTACATGTGGTGTATAATATTCAAACTGGTCCTGTTTGTACATGTGGAGTATAATATTCACACTGCTCCTAGTTATACATGTGGAGTAGAATATTCACACTGGCCCTGTTTGTACATGTGGAGTATAATATTCACAGTGGCCCTGTTTGTACATGTGGAGTATAATATTCACACTGGTCCTAGTTATACATGTGGAGTATAATATTCAAACTGGTCCTGTTTGTACATGTGGAGTATAATATTCACACTGGTCCTAGTTATACATGTGGAGTATAATATTCACACTGGTCCTGTTTGTACATGTGGAGTATAATATTCACACTGGCCCTGTTTGTACATGTGGAGTATAATATTCACACTGGCCCTGTTTGTACATGTGGAGAATAATATTCACACTGGTGCTGTTTGTACATGTGGTGTATAATATTCAAACTGGTCCTGTTTGTACATGTGGAGTATAATATTCACACTGCTCCTAGTTATACATGTGGAGTATAATATTCACACTGGCCCTGTTTGTACATGTGGAGTATAATATTCACACCGGCCCTATTTGTACATGTGGAGTATAATATTCACACTGGCTCTGTTTGTACATGTGGAGTATAATATTCACACTGGTCCTGTTTGTACATGTGGAGTATAATATTCACACTGGTCCTAGTTGTACATGTGGAGTATAATATTCACACTGGTCCTAGTTGTACATGTGGAGTATAATATTCACACTGGTCCTGTTTGTACATGTGGTGTATAATATCCACACTGGCCCTGTTTGTACATGTGGTGTATAATATTCACACTGGTCCTGTTTGTACATGTGGAGTATAATATTCATACTGGTCCTGTTTGTACATGTGGAGTATAATATTCACACTGGTCCTGTTTGTACATGTGGAGTATAATATTCACACTGGTCCTGTTTGTACATGTGGTGTATAATATCCACACTGGTCCTGTTTGTACATGTGGTGTATAATATTCATACTGGCCCTGTTTGTACATGAGGAGTATAATATTCATACTGGTCCTGTTTGTACATGTGGAGTATAGTATTCACACTGGTCCTGTTTGTACATGTGGAGTATAATATTCACACTGGCCCTGTTTGTACATGAGGAGTATAATATTCATACTGGTCCTGTTTGTACATGTGGAGTATAATATTCACACAGGTCCTGTTTGTACATGTGGAGTATAATATTCACACTGGCCCTAGTTGTACATGTGGAGTATAATATCCACACTGGTCCTGTTTCTACATGTGGACTTTAATATTCACACTGGCCCTGTTTGTACATGTGGAGTATAACATCCACACTGGTCCTGTTTGTACATGTGGAGCATAATATTCACACTGGTCCTCGTTGTACATGTGGAATATAATATCCACACTGGTCCTGTTTGTACATGTGGAGTATAATATCCACACTGGTCCTGTTTGTACATGTGGAGTATAATATCCATACTGGTCCTGTTTGTACATGTGGTGTATAATATTCACACTGGCCCTGTTTGTACATGTGGAGTATAATATCCACACTGGCCCTGTTTGTACATGTGGTGTATAATATTCACACTGGTCCTGTTTGTACATGTGGTGTATAATATTCACACTGGCCCTGTTTGTACATTTGGAGTATAATATCCATACTGGTCCTGTTTGTACATGTGGTGTATAATATCCACACTGGCCCTGTTTGTACATGTGGTGTATAATATTCACACTGGTCCTGTTTGTACATGTGGTGTATAATATTCACACTGGCCCTGTTTGTACATGTGGAGTATAATATTCACACTGACCCTGTTTGTACATGTGGAGTATAATATCCACACTGGTCCTGTTTGTACATGTGGAGTATAATATTCACACTGGTCCTGTTTGTACATGTGGAGTATAATATTCACACTGGCCCTAGTTGTACATGTGGAGTATAATATTCACACCGGCCCTGTTTGTACATGTGGAGTATAATATTCACACTGGCCCTGTTTGTACATGTGGAGTATAATATTCACACTGGCCCTGTTTGTACATGTGGAGAATAATATTCACACTGGTGCTGTTTGTACATGTGGTGTATAATATTCAAACTGGTCCTGTTTGTACATGTGGAGTATAATATTCACACTGCTCCTAGTTATACATGTGGAGTAGAATATTCACACTGGCCCTGTTTGTACATGTGGAGTATAATATTCACACTCGCCCTGTTTGTACATGTGGAGTATAATATTCACACTGGTCCTAGTTATACATGTGGAGTATAATATTCAAACTGGTCCTGTTTGTACATGTGGAGTATAATATTCACACTGGTCCTAGTTATACATGTGGAGTATAATATTCACACTGGTCCTGTTTGTACATGTGGAGTATAATATCCACACTGGTCCTGTTTGTACATGTGGAGTATAATATTCACACTGGCCCTGTTTGTACATGTGGAGAATAATATTCACACTGGTCCTAGTTATACATGTGGAGTATAATATTCACACTGGCCCTGTTTGTACATGTGGAGTATAATATTCACACTGGCCCTGTTTGTACATGTGGAGAATAATATTCACACTGGTGCTGTTTGTACATGTGGTGTATAATATTCAAACTGGTCCTGTTTGTACATGTGGAGTATAATATTCACACTGCTCCTAGTTATACATGTGGAGTATAATATTCACACTGGCCCTGTTTGTACATGTGGAGTATAATATTCACACCGGCCCTATTTGTACATGTGGAGTATAATATTCACACTGGCTCTGTTTGTACATGTGGAGTATAATATTCACACTGGTCCCGTTTGTACATGTGGAGTATAATATTCACACTGGTCCTAGTTGTACATGTGGAGTATAATATTCACACTGGTCCTAGTTGTACATGTGGAGTATAATATTCACACTGGCTCTGTTTGTACATGTGGAGTATAATATTCACACTGGTCCTGTTTGTACATGTGGTGTATAATATCCACACTGGCCCTGTTTGTACATGTGGTGTATAATATTCACACTGGTCCTGTTTGTACATGTGGAGTATAATATTCATACTGGTCCTGTTTGTACATGTGGAGTATAATATTCACACTGGTCCTGTTTGTACATGTGGAGTATAATATTCACACTGGTCCTGTTTGTACATGTGGTGTATAATATCCACACTGGTCCTGTTTGTACATGTGGTGTATAATATTCATACTGGCCCTGTTTGTACATGAGGAGTATAATATTCATACTGGTCCTGTTTGTACATGTGGAGTATAGTATTCACACTGGTCCTGTTTGTACATGTGGAGTATAATATTCACACTGGCCCTGTTTGTACATGAGGAGTATAATATTCATACTGGTCCTGTTTGTACATGTGGAGTATAATATTCACACAGGTCCTGTTTGTACATGTGGAGTATAATATTCACACTGGCCCTAGTTGTACATGTGGAGTATAATATCCACACTGGTCCTGTTTCTACATGTGGACTTTAATATTCACACTGGCCCTGTTTGTACATGTGGAGTATAACATCCACACTGGTCCTGTTTGTACATGTGGAGCATAATATTCACACTGGTCCTCGTTGTACATGTGGAATATAATATCCACACTGGTCCTGTTTGTACATGTGGAGTATAATATTCACACTGGTCCTGTTTGTACATGTGGAGTATAATATCCATACTGGTCCTGTTTGTACATGTGGTGTATAATATTCACACTGGCCCTGTTTGTACATGTGGAGTATAATATCCACACTGGCCCTGTTTGTACATGTGGTGTATAATATTCACACTGGTCCTGTTTGTACATGTGGTGTATAATATTCACACTGGCCCTGTTTGTACATTTGGAGTATAATATCCATACTGGTCCTGTTTGTACATGTGGTGTATAATATCCACACTGGCCCTGTTTGTACATGTGGTGTATAATATTCACACTGGTCCTGTTTGTACATGTGGTGTATAATATTCACACTGGCCCTGTTTGTACATGTGGAGTATAATATTCACACTCGCCCTGTTTGTACATGTGGAGTATAATATTCACACTGGTCCTAGTTATACATGTGGAGTATAATATTCAAACTGGTCCTGTTTGTACATGTGGAGTATAATATTCACACTGGTCCTAGTTATACATGTGGAGTATAATATTCACACTGGTCCTGTTTGTACATGTGGAGTATAATATCCACACTGGTCCTGTTTGTACATGTGGAGTATAATATTCACACTGGCCCTGTTTGTACATGTGGAGAATAATATTCACACTGGTCCTAGTTATACATGTGGAGTATAATATTCACACTGGCCCTGTTTGTACATGTGGAGTATAATATTCACACTGGCCCTGTTTGTACATGTGGAGAATAATATTCACACTGGTGCTGTTTGTACATGTGGTGTATAATATTCAAACTGGTCCTGTTTGTACATGTGGAGTATAATATTCACACTGCTCCTAGTTATACATGTGGAGTATAATATTCACACTGGCCCTGTTTGTACATGTGGAGTATAATATTCACACCGGCCCTATTTGTACATGTGGAGTATAATATTCACACTGGCTCTGTTTGTACATGTGGAGTATAATATTCACACTGGTCCCGTTTGTACATGTGGAGTATAATATTCACACTGGTCCTAGTTGTACATGTGGAGTATAATATTCACACTGGTCCTAGTTGTACATGTGGAGTATAATATTCACACTGGCTCTGTTTGTACATGTGGAGTATAATATTCACACTGGTCCTGTTTGTACATGTGGTGTATAATATCCACACTGGCCCTGTTTGTACATGTGGTGTATAATATTCACACTGGTCCTGTTTGTACATGTGGAGTATAATATTCATACTGGTCCTGTTTGTACATGTGGAGTATAATATTCACACTGGTCCTGTTTGTACATGTGGAGTATAATATTCACACTGGTCCTGTTTGTACATGTGGTGTATAATATCCACACTGGTCCTGTTTGTACATGTGGTGTATAATATTCATACTGGCCCTGTTTGTACATGAGGAGTATAATATTCATACTGGTCCTGTTTGTACATGTGGAGTATAGTATTCACACTGGTCCTGTTTGTACATGTGGAGTATAATATTCACACTGGCCCTGTTTGTACATGAGGAGTATAATATTCATACTGGTCCTGTTTGTACATGTGGAGTATAATATTCACACAGGTCCTGTTTGTACATGTGGAGTATAATATTCACACTGGCCCTAGTTGTACATGTGGAGTATAATATCCACACTGGTCCTGTTTCTACATGTGGACTTTAATATTCACACTGGCCCTGTTTGTACATGTGGAGTATAACATCCACACTGGTCCTGTTTGTACATGTGGAGCATAATATTCACACTGGTCCTCGTTGTACATGTGGAATATAATATCCACACTGGTCCTGTTTGTACATGTGGAGTATAATATTCACACTGGTCCTGTTTGTACATGTGGAGTATAATATCCATACTGGTCCTGTTTGTACATGTGGTGTATAATATTCACACTGGCCCTGTTTGTACATGTGGAGTATAATATCCACACTGGCCCTGTTTGTACATGTGGTGTATAATATTCACACTGGTCCTGTTTGTACATGTGGTGTATAATATTCACACTGGCCCTGTTTGTACATTTGGAGTATAATATCCATACTGGTCCTGTTTGTACATGTGGTGTATAATATCCACACTGGCCCTGTTTGTACATGTGGTGTATAATATTCACACTGGTCCTGTTTGTACATGTGGTGTATAATATTCACACTGGCCCTGTTTGTACATGTGGAGTATAATATTCACACTGACCCTGTTTGTACATGTGGAGTATAATATCCACACTGGTCCTGTTTGTACATGTGGAGTATAATATTCACACTGGTCCTGTTTGTACATGTGGAGTATAATATTCACACTGGCCCTAGTTGTACATGTGGAGTATAATATTCACACTGGCCCTGTTTGTACATGTGGAGTATAATATTCACACTGGCCCTGTTTGTACATGTGGAGTATAATATTCATACTGGTCCTGTTTGTACATGTGGAGTATAATATTCACACTGGCCCTAGTTGTACATGTGGAGTGTAATATTCACACTGGCCCTGTTTGTACATGTGGAGTATAATATTCACACTGGCCCTGTTTGTACATGTGGAGTATAATATTCACACTGGCCCTGTTTGTACATGTGGAGTATAATATTCACACTGGCCCTGTTTGTACATGTGGAGTATAATATTCATACTGGTCCTGTTAGTACATGTGGAGTATAATATTCACACTGGCCCTGTTTGTACATGTGGAGTATAATATTCATACTGGTCCTGTTTGTACATGTGGAGTATAATATCCACACTGGTCCTGTTTGTACATGTGGAGTATAATATTCACACTGGCCCTGTTTGTACATGTGGAGTATAATATTCACACTGGCCCTGTTTGTACATGTGGAGTATAATATTCACACTGGTCCTCGTTGTACATGTGGAATATAATATCCACACTGGTCCTGTTTGTACATGTGGAGTATAATATCCACACTGGTCCTGTTTGTACATGTGGAGTATAATATCCACACTGGTCCTGTTTTAACATGTGGAGTATAATATTCACACTGGTCCTGTTTGTACATGTGGTGTATAATATTCACACTGGCCCTGTTTGTACATGTGGAGTATAATATTCACACTGGTCCTGTTTGTACATTTGGAGTATAATATCCACACTGGTCCTGTTTGTATATGTGGAGTATAATATTCACACTGGCCCTGTTTGTACATGTGGAGTATAATATTCACACTGGTCCTGTTTGCACATGTGGAGTATAATATTCACATTGGTCCTGTTTGTACATGTGGAGTATAATATCCACACTGGTCCTGTTTGCACATGTGGAGTATAATATTCACACTGGCCCTGTTTGTACATGTGGTGTATAATATTCACACTGGTCCTGTTTGTACATGTGGAATACAATTTCCACACTGGTCCTGTTTGTTCATGTGGAGTATAATATTCACACTGGTCCAAGTTGTACATGTGGAGTATAATATTCACACTGGTCCTGTTTGTACATGTGGTGTATAATATACATACTGGCCCTGTTTGTACATGTGGAGTATAATATCCACACTGGCCCTGTTTGTACATGTGGAGTATAATATCCACACTGGTCCTGTTTGTACATGTGGAGTATAATATTCACACTGGCCCTGTTTGTACATGTGGAGTATAATATTCACACTGGTCCTGTTTGTACATGTGGAGTATAATATTCGCACTGGTCCTGTTTGTACATGTGGTGTATAATATTCATACTGGCCCTGTTTGTACATGTGGAGTATAATATTCATACTGGTCCTGTTTGTACATGTGGAGTATAATATTCACACTGTTCCTGTTTGTACATGTGTGTATAATATTCATACTGGCCCTGTTTGTACATGTGGAGTATAATATTCATACTGGTCCTGTTTGTACATGTGGAGTATAATATTCACACTGGGCCTGTTTGTACATGTGGAGTATAATATTCATACTGGTCCTGTTTGTACATGTGGAGTATAATATTCATACTGGCCCTGTTTGTACATGTGGAGTATAATATTCACACTGGTCCTGTTTGTACATGTGGTGTATAATATTCATACTGGCCCTGTTTGTACATGTGGAGTATAATATTCACACTGGCCCTGTTTGTACATGTGGAGTACAATATTCACACTGGTCCTGTTTGTACATGTGGAGTATAATATTCATACTGGTCCTGTTTGTACATGTGGAGTATAATATTCACATTGGTCCTGTTTGTACATGTGGAGTATAATATTCATACTGGCCCTGTTTGTACATGTGGAGTATAATATTCACACTGGTCCTGTTTGTACATGTGGAGTATAATATTCACACTGGTCCTGTTTGTACATCTGGAGTATAATATTCACACTGGCCCTGTTTGTACATGTGGAGTATAATATTCACACTGGTCCTGTTTGTACATGTGGAGTATAAAATTCACACTGGCCCTGTTTGTACATGTGGAGTATAATATTCACACTGGTCCTGTTTGTACATGTGGAGTATAATATTCACACTGGTCCTGTTGGATGCATTGGTATTAATATTCCAGAATTCCCTAGATTCTAGAACAGTCCCCAAGGATTGGAAGGTAGTAAACATAACCCCGCTATTTAAGAAAGGAGGAAGAGAAAAAACGGGAAACTATAGGCCAGTCAGTCTAACATCAGTAGCAGGCAAAATGCTAGAATCTATTATTAGGAATGTGGTAACAGGACACTTAGAAAATAATATGATTGTGCCGAGTTTACATGGTTTTATGAAAGGGAAATCATGTTTAACAAATCTGTTAGAGTTTTTTGAAGATGTAACTAATAGGATGGATAAGGGGGAACCAGTGGATGTAGTGTGTCTGGATTTTCAAAAAGCATTCGATAAGGTGCCACACAAGAGGTAATTACACAAAATTAGGACTCAAGTGATTGAGGATAATATATTAGCATGGATTGAGGATTGGTTAATGGACAGAAAACAGAGAGCAGGAATAAACGGGACTTTTTCAGGTTGGCAGGCTGTAACTAGCGGGGTACCGCAAGGATCAGGGCTTGGGCCTCACTATTTACAATCTATATTAATGACTTAGATGAAGGGACTGAGTGTAATGTATCCAAGTTTGCTGCTGATACAAAGTTAGGTGGGAAAGTAAGATGTGAGGAGGATGCAAAGAGGCTGCAGAGAGATATAGACAGATTGACTGAGTGGGCAAGAACATGGCAAATGGAATACAATGTGGGGAAGTGTGAAGTTATCTACTTTGGTAGGAAAAACAAAAAAGCTGAATATTTTTTGAATGGTGAGAGACTGGGAAATGTTTGCATTCAGAGGGACCTAGGGGTCCTTGTACATGAATCACAGAAAGTTAACATGCAGGTACAGCAAGCAATTAGGAAAGCAAATGATATGTTAGCTTATGTTGCAAAGGGATTAGAGTATAAGGGTAAAGAAGTCTTACTACAATTATACAGGGCATTGGTGAGGTCACACCTGGAGTACTGTGTACAGTTCTGGTCTCCTTACCGAAGGAAAGACATACTTACCTAAGAGGGAGTGCAGCAAAGGTTCACTAGATTGGTTCCTTTGATGAGGGGAATTGTCCTATGATGAGAGATTGAGTAAACTAGGCCGAAATTCCTTAGAGTTTAGAAGAATGAGAGGTGATCTAATTGAAACATAAAAATTCTTAAGGGGCTTGACAGGGTTAATGCTGAGAAAATGTTTCCTCTGGCTGGGGAATCTAGAACACAGGGTTACAGTCACAGAATAAGGGGTCGGCCATTTAGGACTGAGATGAGGAGAAATTTCTTCACTCAAAGGGTTATCAATATTTGGAATTCTCTACCCCAGAGAGCTGTGGATGCTCAGTCGTTGAGTATATTGAAGACAGAGGTCGATAAATTTTTGGGAACGAAGGGAATTAAGGGATATGGGGATAGTGCAGGAAGGTGGAGTTGAGGTAAAAGATCAGCCATGATCTTGATGAATGGCGGAGCAGGCTCGAAGGGCCAAATGGCCGACTCCAGCTTCTATTACTTATGTTCTTACGTGCATCTGTGGGTATAATATTTATACCAGTCCTGTGTGTAAATATGTGTATAATATTTTCACCAGTCCTGTGTGTAAATGTGGGTATAATATTTACACCAGTCCTGTGTGTAAATGTGGGTATAATATTTTCACCAGTCCTGTGTGTAAATGTGGGTATAATATTTACACCAGTCCTGTGTGTAAATGTCGGTATAATATTTTCACCAGTCTTGTGTGTAAATGTGTGTATAATATCTACACCAGTCCTGTGTGTATATGTGGGTATAATATCTACACCAGTCCTGTGTGTATATGTGGGTATAATATTTACACCAGTCCTATGTGTAAATGTGGGTATAATATTTACACCAGTCTTGTGTGTAAATGTGGGTATAATATTTACACCAGTCCTGTGTGTAAATGTCGGTATAATATTTACACCAGTCTTGTGTGTAAATGTGGGTATAATATTTACACCAGTCCTGAGTGTAAATGTCGGTATAATATTTACACCAGTCCTGTGTGTAAATGTGGGTATAATATTTACACCAGTCCTGTGTGTAAATGTCGGTATAATATTTACACCAGTCCTGTGTGTAAATGTCGGTATAATATTTACACCAGTCCTGTGTGTAAATGTGTGTATAAAATTTGCACCAGTCCTGTGTGTAAATGTGTGTATAATATTTACACCAGTCCTGTGTGTATATGTGGGTATAATATTTACACCAGTCCTGTGTGTATATGTGGGTATAATATTTACACCAGTCCTGTGTGTATATGTGGGTATAATATTTACACCAGTCCTGTGTGTATATGTGGGTATAATATTTATACCAGTCCTGTGTGTATATGTGGGTATAATATTTACACCAGTCCTGTGTGTATATGTGGGTATAATATTTACACCAGTCCTGTGTGTAAATGTGGGTATAATATTTACACCAGTCTTGTGTGTATATGTGGGTATAATATTTACACCAGTCTTGTGTGTAAATGTGGGTATAATATTTACACCAGTCTTGTGTGTATATGTGGGTATAATATTTACACCAGTCTTGTGTGTAAATGTGGGTATAATATTTACACCAGTCCTGTGTGTAAATGTGGGTATAATATTTACACCAGTCTTGTGTGTAAATGTGGGTATAATATTTACACCAGTCTTGTGTGTAAATGTGGGTATAATATTTACACCAGTCTTGTGTGTATATGTGGGTATAATATTTACACCAGTCCTGTGTGTAAATGTGGGTATAATATTTACACCAGTCTTGTGTGTAAATGTCGGTATAATATTTACACCAGTCCTGTGTGTATATGTGGGTATAATATTTACCATGATGCGGAGATGCCGGTGTTGGACTGGGGTGGACAAAATTGAGAGGTCGCACAACACCAGGTTATAGTCCAACAGTTTTATTTGAAATCACAAGCTTTCGGAGCTATCACTCCTTCCTCAGGTGAAGTCTTGTGTGTAAATGTCGGTATAATATTTACACCAGTCCTGTGTGTAAATGTGGGTATAATATTTACACCAGTCTTGTGTGTAAATGTGGGTATAATATTTACACCAGTCTTGTGTGTAAATGTGGGTATAATATTTATACCAGTCCTGTGTGTATATGTGGGTATAATATTTACACCAGTCCAGTGTGTATATGTGGGTATAATATTTATACCAGTCCTGTGTGTATATGTGGGTATAATATTTACACCAGTCCTGTGTGTATATGTGGGTATAATATTTACACCAGTCCTGTGTGTAAATGTCGGTATAATATTTACACTAGTCCTGTGTGTATATGTGGGTATAATACTTATACCAGTCCTGTGTGTATATGTGGGTATAATATTTACACCAGTCCTGTGTGTATATGTGGGTATAATATTTATACGAGTCCTGTGTGTATATGTGGGTATAATATTTATACGAGTCCTGTGTGTATATGTGGGTATAATATTTATACCAGTCCTGTGTGTATATGTGGGTATAATATTTATACCAGTCCTGTGTGTATATGTGGGTATAATATTTATACCAGTCCTGTGTGTAAATGTGGGTATATTATTTATACCAGTCTTGTGTGTAAATGTGGGTATAATATTTACACCAGTTCTGTGTGTATATGTGGGTATAATATTTACACCAGTCCTGTGTGTATATGTGGGTATAATATTTATACGAGTCCTGTGTGTATATGTGGGTATAATATTTATACGAGTCCTGTGTGTATATGTGGGTATAATATTTATACCAGTCCTGTGTGTATATGTGGGTATAATATTTATACCAGTCCTGTGTGTATATGTGGGTATAATATTTATACCAGTCCTGTGTGTAAATGTGGGTATATTATTTATACCAGTCTTGTGTGTAAATGTGGGTATAATATTTACACCAGTTCTGTGTGTATATGTGGGTATAATATCTACACCAGTCCTGTGTGTATATGTGGGTATAATATTTATACGAGTCCTGTGTGTATATGTGGGTATAATATTTATACCAGTCCTGTGTGTAAATGTCTGTATAATATTTACACCAGTCCTGTGTGTATATGTGGGTATAATATTTACACCAGTCCAGTGTGTATATGTGGGTATAATATTTATTGAGAGGTCGCACAACACCAGGTTATAGTCCAACAGTTTTATTTGAAATCACAAGCTTTCGGAACTATCGCTCCTTCCTCAGGTGAAGTAAATTGGATACAGAATCGCCAGAGCATATATAGATGGAAAAAAAAAGCATGTGTACTTTACAATTGCAGACCAATAAATTAAATCATCCTGACTATCTGCCGAGGTGTGATAAAGTTAATTAAGTCAGCCAGGAAGGTACCACATCAAAAGACATAGCAAGATACAACTGAGACAATGAGGTGAAGTCGCAGGGGTTCTAACGTGTCAAAAGCTGCCGTCTGTATGTAAAACGAAAAGCTTTAAAAAAAAAATTTTACTTTTTTACTGGGAAAATTTTTACTTTTTTACTGGGAATCACATCTGTGAACAAGCTAACGACGACTCGAGTCCGGATCACGTCATGTATCGTGACATAAACCCAAGATCCCGATTGAGACCGTCTTCATGAGTGCAGAACTTGGCTATCAGTTTCTGCTCGATGATTTTGCGTTGTCGTGTGTTTCTAAGGTTGCCTTGGAGAACGCTTACCCGCAGATCCGAGGCTGAATGTCCTTGACTGCTGAAGTGTTCCCCGACTGGGAGGTAACAATCCTGCCTGGCGATTGTTGCGCGGTGCTCGTTCATACGTTGTCTCAGTGTCTGCATGGTCTCGCCGATGTACCATGCCGCGGTGCATTCTTTCCTGCAACGTATGAGGTAGACAACGTTGGCCGAGTCACATGAGTATGTACCATGTACCTGGTGGGTAGTGTCCTCACGTGTGATGGTGGTATCTGTGTTGATGATCTGGCATGTCTTGCAGAGTTTGCCATGGCAGGGTTGTGTGGTGTCGTGGTCGCTGTTATCCTGAAAGCTGGGTAATTTGCTGCGAACGATGGTACTTCTGAGGTTAGGCGGCTGTTTGAAGGCAAGTAGTGGAGGCGTGGGGATGGCCTTAGCGAGGTGTTTGTCGTCATCGATGACATGTTGAAGGCTGCGAAGAACATGTCGTAGTTTCTCCGCTCCGGGGAAGTACTGGACGACGTAGGGTACCCTGTTGGTTGTGTCCCGTGTTTGCCTTCTGAGGAGGTCTATGCGATTTTTCGCTGTGGCCCGTCGGAACTGTCGATCGATGAGTCGAGCGTCATATCCCGTTCTTACGAGGGCGTTTTTCAGCGTCCGTAGGTGTCCATCGCGTTCCTCCTCGTCTGAGCAGATCCTGTGTATTCGCAGGGCTTGTCCATAGGGGATGGCTTCTTTAACATGGTTAGGGTGGAAGCTGGAGAAGTGGAGCATCGTGAGGTTGTCCGTGGGCTTGCGGTAGAGTGAAGTGCTGAGGTGTCCGTCTTTGATGGAGATTCGTGTGTCCAGGAATGAGACCGATTCTGAGGAGTAGTCCATGGTGAGTTTGATGGTGGGATGGAACTTGTTTATGTTATCGTGTAGTCTTTTCAGTGATCCTTCGCCATGGGTCCAAAGGAAGAAAATGTCGTCGATGTATCTGGTGTACAGCGTTGGCTGGAGGTCCTGTGCAGCGAAGAAGTCTTGCTCGAACTTGTGCATGAAGATGTTGGCGTATTGGGGTGCGAATTTGGTCCCCATGGCTGTTCCGTGTGTTTGGGTAAAAAAATGGTTGTCGAAGGTGAAGACATTGTGGTCAAGGATGAAGCGGATGAGTTGTAGGATGGCGTCTGGAGATTGGCTGTTGTTGATGTTGAGTACTGAGGCTGTTGCAGCGATGCCGTCATCGTGGGGGATACTGGTGTAGAGTGCCGATACGTCCATCGTGGCAAGGAGTGTTCCTGGTTCAACTGGTCCGTGGGTGCTGAGTTTCTGTAAGAAGTCTGTAGTGTCGCGACAGAAGCTGGGGGTTCCCTGTACGATGGGTTTCAGAATGCCCTCGACGTATCCAGAGAGGTTCTCACACAGGGTTCCATTGCCTGATACGATAGGACGTCCGGGTGTGTTGGCTTTGTGTATCTTTGGGAGGCAGTAGAAGTCTCCCACGCGGGGAGTACGTGGGATGAGAGCGCGTAGGATGTTTTGAAGGTCTGGATCGAAGGTCTTGATCAGTCTATTGAGTTGGCGGGTGTGTTCTTTGGTCGGATCTGCGGGTAGCTGTCTGTAGTGTTCCTGGTTGTCCAGTTGTCGGTATGCTTCTTTACAATAGTCCGTTCTGTTCTGTATGACGATGGCTCCTCCTTTGTCCGCTGGTTTGATGACAATGTTGCGGTTGGTCTTGAGAGCGTGGATGGCGTTGCGTTGTGCTCGGGTGACATTCTGGACTGTCTTGTGTATATATACCAGTCCTGTGTGTATATGTGGGTATAATATTTACACCAGTCCAGTGTGTAAATGTGGGTATAATATTTACACCAGTCCAGTGTGTAAATGTGGGTATATTATTTATACCAGTCCTGTGTGTAAATGTGAGTATAATATTTACACCAGTTCTGTGTGTATATGTGGGTATAATATTTACACCAGTCCTGTGTGAATATGTGGGTATAATATTTACAACAGTCTTGTGTGTAAATGTGGGTATAATATTTACACCAGTCCTGTGTGTATATGTGGGTATAATATTTACAACAGTCTTGTGTGTAAATGTGGGTATAATATTTACACCAGTCCGATTGGTATATGTGGGTATATTATTTACACCAGTCCTGTGTGTAAATATGGGTATAATATTTACACCAGTCCTGTGTGTAAATGTCGGTGTAATATTTACACCGGTCCGATTGGTATATGTGGGTATAATATCATACTAGTCCTATTTGTACAAGTAATTAAAGCAATTCCAAATTGAACATCTGCTTTAAGGCAAATTGCTCACCTTTCCCTTTCACTGTTTACTCTGACAAAAATCAAGTTTGAGCAAACTATCACTGAGTCAAGTCTGTAAGTGTGCTGCCATCTCGAGGTATAGTGACACTGACATAGGATAGATTTTCTGATATGCACATTTTACTCCCAAATGGTTAGAAACTGGTGCAACGTTCACTTGGAGTGAAGTGTGCTGTTGGCATGAAATTTCCCAGGTCAGACGATTACAGAATCATCATAGCTCCAGGTGCCGATTTGGATGTGTTCAGACTCTAAGATTAGTCCCTCATATATAGCTGGGCATCCTGCATGCAGGAATGTGGGAAATTAGGTGCAGGATATTCTCAGCCTAATTCAAATATTTTGTGATGCTTTCCCTGTCCCTGGAAATGCTCGCCATGTGCTAAGTGGGCAGTGATCCGGCATTCCAGAGGTCTGCTCGGGTTCACCAGATTGCACTCAAAAATCAGCTGACCGTGAGTCAGGGACAGGTACAAGCACAGTGAGATCGACAGAATCAGCAAGACAGACTCACAGCCTCAAATACAAGTGGCTGTAATTCGGAAGGATATTTATACAGGGATTAGGTGGTGCAGTGGGTTCGTGAATGCATGTGTCCTCTCACTTCTTTGACCTGGGTTTGAATCAGCCCCTACTGGTCCATGAATGCCTCCTTGTAACCTCAAGCCCATTCCTAGAGGAAGGTTCACTCTACATTTGGCAGTGTGATACCTCGGAGAAAGAAAAAACTCGCATTTATATAGCGCCTTTCACAACCTCAGGACATCCCAAAGCGCTTTACAGCCAATGAAGTTTGTTTGAAATGTAGTCACTGTTGTAATGTAGGGAATGCGGCAGCCAATTTGCACACAGCAAGCTCCCACAAACAGCAATGTGATCATGGCCAGATAATCAGCTTAAATGATCAGCTGGTTGTGGGATAAATATTGGCCAGGACACCCCGGCTTTTTCCAAATAGTGCCGTGGGATCATTTACATTGATTTGAGAGGGTAGACGGGGCCTTGCTCTGAAAGATGACACCTCCAACAGTGCAGCACTGAAGTGTTAGCCTATGTTAGGTGCTCAAGTCTCGAGTGAGACTTGAAACCACAACCTTCTGCTATAGAGGCGAGCGTGCTATCACTGAGCTACAACTAACATTGCGTGAAAGTGTTGATACTGGGAGCTAAATTAGAAGTGTGTCATTCTCTATTCTCTCACCTTGATAAGTGCAAATTTTATCCCGAAAAAGCTCCTACAATGTTTTCAATTTGATATGAATAGAACTAGTAGCATTGAGCTTCCTCACTTTTCTACTATTTATCTGTTTAGTAACTCATTCGAGGCCACAGTCCCAGGACAGGGCTGACCGCTGATGCTGCTCACATGGTGACCCATTAGAGGCCACAGTCCCAGGACAGGGCTGACCGCTGGTGCTGCTAACAGGGTGACCCATTAGAGGCCACAGTCCCAGGACAGGCTGACCGCTGGTGCTGCTCACAGGGTGACCCATTAGAGGCCACAGTCCCAGGACAGGGTGACCGCTGGTGCTGTTCACATGGTGACCCATTAGAGGCCACAGTCCCAGGACAGGCTGACCACTGGTGCTGCTAACAGGGTGACCCATTAGAGGCCACAGTCCCAGGACAGGCTGACCACTGGTGCTGCTAACAGGGTGACCCATTAGAGGCCACAGTCCCAGGACAGGGTGACCGCTGGTGCTGTTCACAGGGTGACCCATTAGAGGCCACAGTCCCAGGACAGGCTGACCGCTGGTGCTGCTCACAGGGTAACGGACCAGCTCACTTCAGGCAGCCAGAGGCAGCACAGGATGCTCTGTGAGTGAAATACACCTGGAACTCATTACATGTCATTCCAAGAAAACCCACCGAGTGAAACTTAAGAAAACAAAGAACTAGTCAATGAGATAGAAAGAAACTGAAAGCATCAGATTAGAGCTGTACCTCAGTGGGACCTACACTAAAATAAATAAGAATCTTACAGCTTAATTATGTCACAAATAATCAGTTTTGTTTATGTCCAGATGACTTTCAAAAATGATTTATGAACCATAAAAACATCTTTTACGTAATAGTTTGGGGAGGATAGTTAATACTTGAGATGAAGTAATTCACGATGAACTGTATTCAGCGTTAGGACTTAAAAAGACTATAATTCTCCAATTTACACGCACACAGCTCTGGTAAACACTGGCACAAATTATGTCCAGCTAAATGCTGGTGATTTAGGATCTCTCTTCTATCAATATATTAAGGGGGAGAAATTCCCCTCCTTTGCACCTCCCGTGGGGCGCTAACGGGGCGCAAAGGCCTTTTCGCCCAGGCTCCTGCCAAATTCCACGGACGTTAGCGGCAGCATTACTGGGTTGCTCCCTTGATTAATTCCATCACCTACATTAAAAGAAAGAAAGAAAAAGAACTTGCATTTATATAGCACCTTTCTCTACCTCAGGGCATCTCAAAGTGCCTTACAGCCAATGAAGTACTTTTGAAGTGTAGTTACTGTTATAACCTGGGAAACACAGCAGCCAATTTGCACACAGCAAGATCCCACAAACAGCAATCAAGAAGGAGTTGGATATATTTCTTAAGGCTAAAGGGATCAAGGGATATGGGGAGAAGGCAGGGACAGGGTACTGAATTTGGATGATCAGCCATGATCGCATTGAATGGCGGAGCAGGCTAGAGGGGCCGAATGGCCTACTCCTGCTCCTATCTTCTATGATTCTTCTATGATTCTATGAATGTGATAATAAGCAGATATTCTGTTTTAGTGATGTTGGTTGAGGGATAATATTGGCCAGGAAACCGGGAGAACTCCCCTGCTCTTCTTTGAAATAGTGCCATGGGATCTTTTACGTCCACCTGAGAGAGCAGATGGGGCCTCAGTTTAACGCCTCATCCCAAAGATGGCACCTCCTACAGTGAAGTGCTCCCTCAGTCCTGCACTGGAGTGTCAGCGTGGATTATGTGCTCAAGTCTCTGGAGTAGAACTTGAACCCACGACCTTCTGACTCAGAGGTGAGAGTGCTGCCCACTGAGCCCCGGCTGGCAGTTAACAAGAAAGGATTCCATTCTCTCAATAAACAGCTTATTTGGAAACTGCAGCACCACACCATGCTCACTTTCCAGAGAGTTGCCATGAGGGCTTCAAGGCAGTCGATTGTGTCAGCACTCTTTACCACAGCGAGGCAAGTATCTGGATAGATTCTGGGAGATCAGTGTTACCCTTCACAGTCATGGCTGGTGATACGTGTCCTTTCCAGAATTCCAGCTGTGAAGCCCATTGATCCATCAGTCATCAAAGAGCACACCACAAGGTTGTTGAAGATGCAGCTCAGATGCCTGGGTCGATCTGGAGGTGTTCTACACATAGTCCAGCAACGGTCTCAAGGATTGTGATGGTATGCTGCTCTATTCTGCCTTACCAGGAAGCCTGGTCAGTGAGGCCTGGTGAATGAAGGCCCCCCTAGGGGGAGCAAGGGTATCGTCAAGAGGAGCAGCAGCAGCAACAGCCTGGAGAAGATGCAGAGGACAACATGCTGCTGGCTGCAAGACACATTTGTGCCAATCTGATCACCACCATCTTCCTAATCACAGCATTTACACACATCATATCCCATTGACCAGTTCTACCATCAGTTTCATACATTCACTTCTGAGTCCCGAGTTCAGATTTAGCCAAGTCAGAGAGGATGAGACCATGTTGCTGTTCTATATCTGTCTCCCTCTGGATGGAAAAAGACCCTAAATTCAGTTAATTATGGGGGTCCCTAAACAGTGATTGTAGTACAAGATGGCTGTCACATGTTCTTCTACTTACATGTCCACCTTTTAATCTGCCAGTCCGTCTTTCAGCCTATCTGCCAGTTTATTAAAACTTCACAAGAAAATTCAGTTTTATTTTGCTGTGATCGGAAGTCATTAACCAATCAGATTGGTAACACGGTGGGACTGGAGGCTGTTAAAACCCATCAAGATGTTGCTTCCTCCCACTGCTAACTGTACACAGCGTACAGACAGAAACAACAACAACTTGCATTTATATAGTGCCTTTAACGTAGTGAAACATCCAAAGGCACTTGAAAGTTTTCAGATGAGCTGATAGTTTCTGAGAGTCACAGTTACAGGTGTCCTTATTTAGTGTTTGCCCCACAAAGAAGTTATATATAATAGGCTGCTGAAAGGCAGACATTTAATTGCTTTAATTTTTCTCAAAGAACCTTCTGGGGTTTTGCCTGGCTGTGATCTTATTTTAAGATTTATTTTCTTCCCAACTGGCTGCTGCTGCTTTCTTGAGATAAGAAGGACATTCCCTGATGTGAATGCATTAACTGGCTTTTGATGTGAGCCTTCCTGTCACTGATCTGACAAAACTGCCGGAGTTTGGGAATGAAATAGAAAGTGGGGTTGGAGTGATAATGATAAAAATAGGCCAAGATTTAAAATTCTACCGCGATTCCCATAGGTAAGGTTATACAGCTCTGTTATTGGTCTGTGTGGGGGTGAGCTGCGCTTGGCTGGCTGTGTTCTTGGCTGTTTTGTTTACTTGCTCATGTTGGAGGTCCTTTTGCTGCCATGCAGTGACTGGAGAGAAATGCTGTGGTGACCATGAAGGGTCAACAACCACCAGGAAATGTGAGGAGCGACATTCAGGGATATAATGGATTATAAAATCCTCGCTGAGAGACGGTCAGTTCCACCCAAGGACTCAAAATGCAGCCAGTTTCTGCACACTTTTGTGCTCTTGATGTTTTTTGGGCCTGTGCTGAATTTTGGAACTTGTATTTTCTATTGCTGGAATTAGCATGTGTGGGGTTAAAACCCAAGGTCACGCAGAATATTTCTGAAAGGAAAAAGCCATAAACTCAGAAAACAGACAGAGTTGCTGTGGTGGGCTTCACAAGGTGTGAAGTATTAAAGGAGAAATGCAATCGGAAGTCCAAGTTGCTAATTTAGCTATATTGCCACAGATTTCACTTTTCACAATAAGTATTCTATGCCGTTTTCAAAGATTGGCTATATATTTAATATTGATATGGGAAGTACAGCATTTTCTTTCAGTTTAACTTCAAGAGGGGGTGGATTTTATTTCTGTGGGTAAACACTCCAGATCATAGGGGACATGAGGTCTACTTATGGGAGTGAGAAAATCTCTAGCATTAAAACCCAAAACCATAACAGTGTGCAATGGATTTTATTTCTTGTCTAAGAACATAAACCTTTTTAACAGGGTCCAAAAAGCAACATAGGGCGGAGATTACTATTGGCAATAATAGTAGACAATGGGGGTAAAACTCAACATCAGCCGGGGGTTGGGGGGGGGGGCGTGAAATACGATGATGGCAGATTGGCCGTCCATTATACACCCCGCCTGATTATCTTTTCCATTGCAGTCAAGGGCAGGGATAACCGAGCAAGGTGGAGAACGGGCAGCCAATACACTATGGTCGCTTCTCAACCCCCTCCCCCGCCCCCATCAATGTTGAATTTCACACGCAAATACTTCATGACATTCTTCTGTCTGCCATTTTAAAGGCGGCCTTAGCCCATTTATTTTAAATATTTTAACACTACTGTCCTATCGACACATTAAGCACTCACCAATTTTATATCGCCGACAGTAATTTCTAACTTCATGTGTCTTATGATTTTTAACAACATCAACAACTTATATTTATTTAGTGCCTTTGACATAGTAAAACATCCCAAGGTGCTTCACTGGAGCATTATCAACAAAATTTGACACTGAGCCACAAAAGGAGATATTAGGGCAGATGACCAAAAGCTTGGTCAAAGAGGTAGGTTTTAAGGAGCGTCTCAAAGGAGGGCGGTGAGGTTTAGGGAGGGAATTCCAGAGCTTAGGGCCTAGGCAGCTGAAGGCACGGCCATGAATGGTGGAGCGATTAAAATCGGGGATGCTCAAGAGGGCAGAATTAGAGGAGTGCAGATATCTGAGAGTTGTGGTGCTGGAGGAGATTACAGAGATAGGGAGGGGTGAGGCCATGGAAGGATTTGAAAACAAGGATGAGAATTTTAAAATCAAGGCGTTGTTTAACCGGGAGTCAATGTAAGTCAGCGACACAGTGGTGATGGGTGAACGGGACTTGGTGTGAGTTAGGACACGGGCAACAGAGTTTTGGATGACCTCAAGTTTACAGAGGGTAAAACGTGGGAGGCCATCCAGGAGTGTGTTGGAATAGTCAGGTCTAGAAGTAACAAAGGCATGGATGAGGGTTTCAGCAAGAGATGAGCTAAGGAAAGGGCGGGGTCGGGCGATGTTGCGGAGATGGAAATAGGCGGTCTTAATGATGGCACGGATATGTGGTCGGAAGCACATCTCGGGGTCAAATATGATGCCCCAAAATGTAAAGATAGATTATTTTTTGGGTGTGCCCCATTTTATAAACTTTTATGACAGTGATATTCATTCACCTTCATCCTTCCTAGGCCTACTTATTTAAAATAATGAAATCAGCATGCCCTCCATCCTCTGGACTGCCATGGGGTTCTGGGGCAGGGACCGGGTGTGATAACACAGTAGTTTGTCTTGGGAAAGTAGAATTCTCAGTCAGTCGGGATTATTCTGGGAGCGTGCTGTTAAATATTCCACTTCACCAAATAACATGATGGGTAGATTTTGCCATTACTGCCTGGCCAGGGTGCAAAGAGGAATTTTGTTCCGGAGAATTGCACAAACCTCACAGAACCCGTGTGATTGACCTTCCATTCACGTCAATAGGAGGGAAATCGGGAGGTTTCTGTTTTCCTCCCCTTTCTACACTCCACCCAGGTGATGTTTACCACTTGGGAGGCACAGACGAACCCCATGTGCTCGGGGTGAGATTCCCAATGAAAGGAACTGAACCCAATAATGTTGTAGTGAAGCCCCGACAGCTACTTTATTTTTGTATTTAAGATGCCTGTAATCCTTACAGAAAAGATTATTTTTGGCTTGAAAGGCAAAATTCTGGAAAATGCAACAGACAAACTATTAAAAATCCAAGTTTTCTGGGAGAACTTGCCCCAGGTCCCTTGTTACATTTCTGGGGGTTCTGGAGAACCTCAGAACCAGCAGGAATAAACAAAACTGATTATCAAAAATGACTGAAAAATTAAAGAATCTAAACTCACCTGTGACTTTACATCAGTTACTTCCGTAGCTAATCCCCTAGCAACACTGCGTGTATCCTTTCGAGGTTAAATCCAGATGCCTGAGCTTTAGGATGGGGCACGCAGGGTACATATGTGCCTCCTTTGAGATGATGCTCCCATGTCTCTGCTGCTCAGAGGCTACAGTGTGGAGCAAAGTGGAGGGGTTAAAGAAACACTTGCATTTATATAGCGCCTTCCACAAATTCAGGACCTCTAATGTGCTTTACAGCCATTGAAGCACTTTTTGAAGTGTAGGCACTGCTGTAATGTCGGAAACTCAGCGCTTTACGGCATGGTCCCACAAACAGCAATGTGATAATGACCAGATAATCTGTTTTAGTGATGTTGGTTGAGGGATAAATATTGATCAGGACATTGGGGATAACTGTCCTGCTCTTCTACAAATAGTGCCATGGAATATTTTACATCCACCTGAGAGAGCAGGTGGGGCCTCGGTTTAACATCTCATCGGAAAGACGGCATCTCCGACAGTGCCGCGCTCCCTCGGTACTGCACTGGTGTGCCAGCCTAGACTTTGTGCTCGAGTCTCTGGAGTGGGTTGTTTTCCACTATCAGATGTCTGATTAGTGCAGCAGAATATCTGAGCTTCAGTAACAGTGATCGAATGTTGGGGATACTCACAGCTTAACTTATGATGGTTTAATTTCTTGCCTTCATGTGTAAAGCTGGGTTATATTCAAGGCTGTTTTTGAGCTGTCAGCACTTCTGGTTGGTGTCATCTTTTACTTGTTTGCTAGGTTGGTATGTGTAGTTCTAATTTATAGTCTGGTACTAACTGACGATCTCTTTAACCTACAGGAAGCAAGATTTGAGAAGAAGTTGACGTGATCACTGCTCTGATATCTCTGGGCTCTCATCTTGTGACCTGCTCTTACGCGCCAGGTAGGGCTTTGTGGTATTTGGAGGAGAAGTGGTGAAGGTGATTTATTATCGACTCCTTTCTGCTGTTCTCTCTGCAACACTCAGCTCTGGAGGCACTTATTGAGATACAACAAACTCGGAGACAAGCTAGAAACAATCTAAATCCAAGTGAATCAGAGTAATTCTAAGTACAAATGACAACTCCGAACTTAAAGGGAAGGAGCGACAAACACTTCCATTTCATTGCCAAAATCGCAACCATAGAAAAGTGGGGCTGCTTATACCCAGATGAGGCAGGTACACTGGATTTTACACTAAAATCTGATCGTGAGCGTTTGTTGTGAGAACGTTCACCAGCTGCTAATCATTTTGCATTCTTTCAAGTGCCGTAGATACTCCCCAACTAAGCAAGAAGTAGTGAAACAGCCACTGCCAGATGGATGCACGTGACAGCTGTTTGTAGACTATAAGGTAAAATAGAGAAACATTTAAGTTTAATAGGAAGGAGTAGAAAGTGGACAGGGCTCACTGACATGATTTCTGTGAGTGATTCCTGGACAGCATATGTGCAGTTATGTGGAGAGACCAGAGAAGCTGGGATTCTTCTCCTTCGAGCAGAGAAGGTTAAGGGGAGATTTAATAGAGGTGTTCAAAATCATGAAGGGTTTTGATAGAGTAAATAAGGAGAAACTGTTTCCATTGGCAGGAGGATCTAACCAGCGGGCACAGATTTAAGGTAATTGGCAAAAGAACCAGAGGCAACATGAGGAAACAATTTTTTATGTAGCGAGTTGTTGTGATCTGGAATTCTCCGCCTAAAAGAGTAGGGAAGCAGATTCAATAATAATTTTCAAAAAGGAAGTGGATAAATACTTGAAAAGGAAAAATATGCAGGGCTATGGTGAAAGAGCAGGGGAGTGGGACTAATTGGATTGCTCTTTCAAAGAGCCGGCACAGGCATGATGGGCCGAATGGCCTCCTTCTACACTGTAAGATTTTATGATTCTATGCAGTTAAGTTTACATGGAATCCAAAAATAATCCAGGTATGGTCACCACTTGAACCCATCGCGCTCTGAGTCTTCCATCAAACTGCTGCCCAGTCAGCCAGCCAGATCAGGGTGAAACTCTCGCTGAATGGGTTCCATCCTTTGGGGCAGGAAAAGGATTATCACATTCTTCCTTTGATGAAGATGAGCAGTCTCTTCCAAAACAGAAAATTTCAATATCCCGCTCTCCCACTGATCCCAGCCTGTCCCAGGCGGATGACTTGGTGGAGCCCAGAACCTGCATAACCCCAGGATGAGCATGAAATGCTATTGATGCTGCCACAGACTCCTGCAGGGAGAGCCCAGCTGCAGTCATCCATACAGGTGACCACACGCTCCATGATGAGTATCAATATCATGCACCAGAACTCCCTGCACACAAGTTGATAGTGGGCTCCTCCACACACTCTGACTTGTTGTGGAAGGTTCCTGGCAGGCAGAGCAATGCATTGAGCAATTGGTGATGCCCAGAAAGAATCCTTGTTTTAAAGACCAGGCCCCTAAAGTCTGAATCTCTGCCCTATTCATGAGCTGGCCCTCCGGTGAGCTGTTCCTGGGCTGTCCTTTCCACCTCCACTTGCTCCTGCTCACTTTAGCAGAGCTCACTAACTATGCCAAGCGGGGTGGCAGTTTCTGTGTTGGTGCTCGGGAGGATGAAAGCGAGTGACGGTGCATCTTCTGGAGTGTTCCCCTGATCAGTGTGATAGACTGCAAGGCCCAAGTAGTCCGATGGACCTAGTAAAAGGGCAGAGGGACAAGGAGTAAGCACGCCTTTGCAAGGGTTAGCAGCAGCAGATGAGTGACAGGTTGTCATGCTGAACGTGTGACTGTGTGAATGAGAGAGTTATGCAGAAAGAGTAAACAAGAATGGAACATGTGCAACACCCTGCTGTGCCTTGCCTCCAGCTCGGCATCTCAGATGCTGCATGCCCTCTTTCTGTGTCAATTATGTTAATGGAGACCTCCTCCATTGGTGTCAGAGTTTGATGAGTAGCAGGACCTCCTCCTGTTGTGATATCGCTCTCCTGTTCTGTTCCTACTTCCCTTGCAAGAAAAGTGGAATTACATAGAATTCACAGCACAGAAACAGGCAATTCTGCCCAACAGGTCCATGCCGGTGTTTATGCTCCACACGAGCCTCCCCCACCCCTCTTCCTCTCACCCTATCAGCATATCCTTCTATTCCTTTCTTCCTCGTGTGTGTTTCTCGAGCGTCCCGTTAAATGCACCTATGCTGTTCATCGCAACCAGTCCATGTGGTAGTGGGTTCCACATTAATGGGTTAATATATGCCCTGTTCACAGGTTTTCTGGATGTATGAAATGGATTAGCATAATGTGCTTCACAACAGGATGAAGCTGCAAGTGTGACTAAGAGGAAGCAGTAGTTGTGAGGGTAGCAGCGGGTTTTGAGGGTGTGAGAGCAGGCAGGAAGGAGGTGCAGTAAAATGTTCCCTGCTAACTTGATGGGAAGTCGCACAACACCAGGTTATAGTCCAACAGTTTTATTTGAAATCACGAGCTTTCGGGCTTTACCTGACGAAGGAGCAGCGCTCCGAAAGCTCGTGATTTCAAATAAAAGTGTTGGACTATAACCTGGTGTTGTGTGACTTCTCATTTTTGTCCACCCCAGTCCAACACCGGCATCTCCGCATCAGGACTTGATGGGAGGCAGGGAAGGGAAGTATTGATGGTGCTCTGGCTCATGCGAGGTCCTGCTGGGCTGTGCAGGAATTCAGAGAGATGCGAAGGGGAGTCTTGGCTTGTCCTGGTCAGATCACTGCGGCCAGATCCTGGGGACAATTGCAGGTAGCATTTGCACACTCCGCCACCTCTCTCCATGCCTGCTGACTAATTTGTCTTGGCATCCGTCACCCATTGAAGGGGAAGAGCGCCTCCTTCCTGCTGCTCACTCGGTCTGCGTGCGCCTCTGCCGCTACCTGGGGACACTGGTTGAGATTGTCTTGTCTGTTGCCACACAATGTACCCATCCGCTACCTACCATTGAGAAAAAAGCACCTCCCCTTTAAGGTGCTGCAGGATGCCTTTAAGGCGCGGCTGTTCCAGCAGATGTGCCGCCCTCACAATCGGTGAGCTGCTTGTAGGAAGCGTGTTTCGCAGCTCGACCATTTCATTCGAATCAGGCCCGGCAGTGAAAATGGCACGGGCTCCGTGCCAATAACCTCGGGTGGGCACAGTGCACACCTCACCCACCTCCACCTGATCTACGCCGCAGGTGGAAATCGCACCCTTAGTGTTGACTTCGAGTTAAGGTGAAGTTGGTTGGGTGGGTTAACAGTGAAGAGCAGGGACTGGGATTGAAAGTTGATATTTGAATCTGAAGCTGATTCTTATGAATCATTTTTTTTGTTTTGTTTTCCAGCAGGTTCCAGAAGCTCATGCACAGTAACAAAACGAGGCTGCCAATGACTGTGAAGATGGGTCGCTTTGAATGTATCAAGTACCTGATGGTTGCCTTTAATATTCTGATTTCTGTAAGTGTGTTTGTGAGAATGTAGCCACCAATGTAACGTCTAGGAAAGAAGCAGCAAGCCATATTTCAGAGAGATGTTCGAGGTGGGCAGTGTGGGGACAAAATTAAAAGGCAACACTCCAGAGCTGTCCAGCCATCCAGCTCTTGATCTGGATTCTATTGAAGGAATAGCTTTATTGAACTAAAAGTTGATAGTGTGTGAGGTGAGCCAAAAGCATAATGAAACTATCTGCTTCACTTGACCAATTCAGAGCATTTCGGCAGCCGTCCGTGTAGAGTGTGTGTGCGCCGAGAGATCAGATTCACCAGAGACTGTGGGTTGTGCTCTGCACTAGCTACAAAGCATCAAGTATCTTCAGTAGAATTATCAAATTAATAGGAGGTTTGCAAAGCCTAAAACAGTTCTGGTTAGAGGCTCGCGCCACATGTGATGCCGCAGACCTGTTGGTAACGGATATTCTACCTGTACTGTCATCACACTGTCATGGTCTGTGCAGACTCTTGCCGGCATTCGTTGTGCCGTGTGGACCAGCTACTTCCCTTCTACAGCCCCTCAGAAGTACCCTGGGATGATATCGTGATGATGTACGATATCAGATGATATTGCATATTATCATCTGTGCGATAATGTTAAATGAGTGGTAGCGAGTCGGCTGCCCATTTACATCCCTTCCATTTGAAGTCATTGCAATAAAAATCGGGAGAGGTGTAAACAGACGGCTGACTCATTATCACCCGTTTTACACCATGGCACTGAATCAAGATCTAACCCTGTGTAAATAGGAAGAGGTTTGCAGGGAGCAGATCCTGCTTGATTCACTGAGATATACTATTGGTGGAAATCAGGTTCCCCCCACAATATAAGTCAACCTAATCGAGTTATTTCCTTTCAGCTCCACTCTGTGCCCTGACTCCAGATCCGTTTATTGTTTTCAATATCCCAAGACTATCAACTTATCTTATTTGTTAACTACCCCAGTCAACCCTGCCAAATCCTCCTAACTAACATCTGGGGGAGGGTGGGGGGGGGGCTTGTGCCAAAATTGGGAGAGTTGTCCCACAGACTAGTCAAGCAACAGAATCATACCTTTCAGCCAATGACCCAGACTCCTCCCCACCCATCACCATCCCTGGGACCCACCAGAAGTGGGGGCACAGTGGTATACAGTCGGGAGGGACTGGCGCTGGCAGTCCTCAACATTGACTCCAGATCCCATGTGTCTTCAGGTCAAACATGGGCAAGGAAACCTACCGCCCCACTCAGCCGATGAATCAGCACTCCTCCACATTGAACACCATTTGGAGGAAGCACTGAGAACACAGAATGTACTCTGGGTGGGAAACTTCAAAGTTCATCACCAAGAGTGGCTCAGTAGCCCCATCACTGACTGAGCTAGCCAAGTCCTGAAGCACATAGCTGCCAGACTGGGCTTGAGGCAGATGGTGAGAGAACCAACACGAGGGAAAAAACAATTTGACCTCGCGCCCACCAATCTACCTGTTGCAGGTGTGTCTGTCCATGACAGTCCTTGTGGAGACGGAGTCCCAACTTCACACGAAGTATATTCTCCATCATGCCATGTGGCACTACCACCATGAAGCGCTGTGGGCCATCAGCAGCAGCAGAATTGTATTCCACCACAATCTGTAAACTCATGGCCTGGCATATACCTCACTCCTCCATCACCATCAAGCCAGGTGACCTTGTTCAATGAGGAGTGTAGAAGATCATCCTAGGAGCAGCACCAGGAGTGCCTGAAAATGAGGTGTCAACCTGGTGTAGCTGCAACACAGGACTACATGCACGCTAAACAGTGGGAGCAGCATGCTATAGACAGAGCTAAGCAATCCCACAACCAACGTCAGATCAAAGCTCAGCAGTCCTGCCACATCCACACCCAGGCAACCCCGCAATGGTGCACAGTTGCCAACTGTTTTGGCTGCCTGAGAGGCGGGTGCCAGATGTTTCCCTATGGTGTTACAGCAGTCCACTGGCACTCGAACAAAGGGGTCCAAATCCAAACATCTCCCACCCACGACTTACCCTGCTAATCCTGGCAAAGTCAGCACTGCAGAACACTGGGGGATGATGCCAGCCTAATCTTTGGGATGAGCACAGGAAATCTTTGGGCCTGATGGGGATGATGTTTATTGTGTTACAGGATGGGGATGATGTTTGCGGTGTTACAGGATGGGGATGATGTTTATTGTGTTACAGGATGGGGATGATGTTTATTGTGTTACAGGATGGGGATGATGTTTATTGTGTTACAGGATGGGGATGATGTTTGCGGTGTTACAGGATGGGGATGATGTTTGTGGTGTTACAGGATGGGGATGATGTTTGTGGTGTTACAGGATGGGGATGATGTTTATTGTGTTACAGGATGGGGATGATGTTTATTGTGTTACAGGATGGGGATGATGTTTATTGTGTTACAGGATGGGGATGATGTTTGTGGTGTTACAGGATGGGGATGATGTTTATTGTGTTACAGGATGGGGATGCTGTTTATTGTGTTACAGGATGGGGATGATGTTTATTGTGTTACAGGAAGGGGATGATGTTTATTGTGTTACAGGATGGGGATGATGTTTATTATGTTACAGGATGGGGATGATGTTTATTATGTTACAGGATGGGGATGATGTAAATTATGTTACAGGATGGGGATGATGTTTGTGGTGTTACAGGATGGGGATGATGTTTGTGGTGTTACAGGATGGGGATGATGTTTATTGTGTTACAGGATGGGGATGATGTTTATTGGTGTTACAGGATGGGGATGATGTTTATTGTGTTACAGGATGGGGATGATGTTTATTGTGTTACAGGATGGGGATGATGTTTATTGTGTTACAGGATGGGGATGATGTTTATTGTGTTACAGGATGGGGATGATGTTTATTGTGTTACAGGATGGGGATGATGTTTATTGTGTTACAGGATGGGGATGATGTTTATTGTGTTACAGGATGGGGATGATGTTTATTGTGTTACAGGATGGGGATGATGTTTGTGGTGTTACAGGATGGGGATGATGTTTATTGTGTTACAGGATGGGGATGATGTTTGTGGTGTTACAGGATGGGGATGATGTTTATTGTGTTACAGGATGGGGATGATGTTTGTGGTGTTACAGGATGGGGATGATGTTTGTGGTGTTACAGGATGGGGATGATGTTTATTGTGTTACAGGATGGGGATGATGTTTGTGGTGTTACACGATGGGGATGATGTTTGTGGTGTTACAGGATGGGGATGATGTTTATTGTGTTACAGGATGGGGATGATGTTTATTGTGTTACAGGATGGGGATGATGTTTATTATGTTACAGGATGGGGATGATGTTTATTATGTTACAGGATGGGGATGATGTAAATTATGTTACAGGATGGGGATGATGTAAATTATGTTACAGGATGGGGATGATGTAAATTATGTTACAGGATGGGGATGATGTTTGTGGTGTTCCAGGATGGGGATGATGTTTGTGGTGTTACAGGATGGGGATGATGTTTGTGGTGTTACAGGATGGGGATGATGTTTGTGGTGTTACAGGATGGGGAGGATGTTTATTGTGTTACAGGATGGGGATGATGTTTGTGGTGTTACAGGATGGGGATGATGTTTGTGGTGTTACAGGATGGGGATGATGTTTATTGTGTTACAGGATGGGGATGATGTTTATTGTGTTACAGGATGGGGATGATGTTTATTGTGTTACAGGATGGGGATGATGTTTATTGTGTTACAGGATGGGGATGATGTTTATTGTGTTACAGGATGGGGATGATGTTTATTGTGTTACAGGATGGGGATGATGTTTATTGTGTTACAGGATGGGGATGATGTTTATTGTGTTACAGGATGGGGATGATGTTTATTGTGTTACAGGATGGGGATGATGTTTATTGTGTTACAGGATGGGGATGATGTTTGTGGTGTTACAGGATGGGGATGATGTTTATTGTGTTACAGGATGGGGATGATGTTTGTGGTGTTACAGGATGGGGATGATGTTTATTGTGTTACAGGATGGGGATGATGTTTGTGGTGTTACAGGATGGGGATGATGTTTATTGTGTTACAGGATGGGGATGATGTTTATTGTGTTACAGGATGGGGATGATGTTTGTGGTGTTACACGATGGGGATGATGTTTGTGGTGTTACAGGATGGGGATGATGTTTATTGTGTTACAGGATGGGGATGATGTTTGTGGTGTTACAGGATGGGGATGATGTTTGTGGTGTTACAGGATGGGGATGATGTTTATTGTGTTACAGGATGGGGATGATGTTTATTGTGTTACAGGATGGGGATGATGTTTATTGTGTTACAGGATGGGGATGATGTTTATTGTGTTACAGGATGGGGATGATGTTTATTATGTTACAGGATGGGGATGATGTTTATTATGTTACAGGATGGGGATGATGTTTGTGGTGTTACAGGATGGGGATGATGTTTGTGGTGTTACAGGATGGGGATGATGTTTATTGTGTTACAGGATGGGGATGATGTTTATTATGTTACAGGATGGGGATGATGTTTATTATGTTACAGGATGGGGATGATGTTTATTATGTTACAGGATGGGGATGATGTTTATTATGTTACAGGATGGGGATGATGTTTATTGTGTTACGGGATGGGGATGATGTTTGTGGTGTTACAGGATGGGGATGATGTTTATTATGTTACAGGATGGGGATGATGTTTATTGTGTTACAGGATGGGGATGATGTTTATTATGTTACAGGATGGGGATGATGTTTGTGGTGTTACACGATGGGGATGATGTTTGTGGTGTTACAGGATGGGGATGATGTTTGTGGTGTTACAGGATGGGGATGATGTTTGTGGTGTTACAGGATGGGGATGATGTTTATTGTGTTACAGGATGGGGATGATGTTTATTGTGTTACAGGATGGGGATGATGTTTATTATGTTACAGGATGGGGATGATGTTTATTATGTTACACGATGGGGATGATGTTTGTGGTGTTACAGGATGGGGATGATGTTTGTGGTGTTACAGGATGGGGATGATGTTTATTGTGTTACAGGATGGGGATGATGTTTGTGGTGTTACAGGATGGGGATGATGTTTGTGGTGTTACAGGATGGGGATGATGTTTGTGGTGTTACAGGATGGGGATGATGTTTGTTGTGTTACAGGATGGGGATGATGTTTGTGGTGTTACAGGATGGGGATGATGTTTGTGGTGTTACAGGATGGGGATGATGTTTGTGGTGTTACAGGATGGGGATGATGTTTGTGGTGTTACAGGATGGGGATGATGTTTGTGGTGTTACAGGATGGGGATGATGTTTGTGGTGTTACAGGATGGGGATGATGTTTATTGTGTTACAGGATGGGGATGATGTTTATTGTGTTACAGGATGGGGATGATGTTTATTGTGTTACAGGATGGGGATGATGTTTGTGGTGTTACAGGATGGGGATGATGTTTGTGGTGTTACAGGATGGGGATGATGTTTATTGTGTTACAGGATGGGGATGATGTTTATTGTGTTACAGGATGGGGATGATGTTTGTGGTGTTACAGGATGGGGATGATGTTTATTGTGTTACAGGATGGGGATGATGTTTATTGTGTTACAGGATGGGGATGATGTTTATTGTGTTACAGGATGGGGAAGATGTTTATTGTGTTACAGGATGGGGATGATGTTTATTATGTTACAGGATGGGGATGATGTTTGTGGTGTTACAGGATGGGGATGATGTTTGTGGTGTTACAGGATGGGGATGATGTTTGTGGTGTTACAGGATGGGGATGATGTTTATTGTGTTACAGGATGGGGATGATGTTTGTGGTGTTACAGGATGGGGATGATGTTTATTGTGTTACAGGATGGGGATGATGTTTATTGTGTTACAGGATGGGGATGATGTTTGTGGTGTTACAGGATGGGGATGATGTTTATTATGTTACAGGATGGGGATGATGTTTGTGGTGTTACAGGATGGGGATGATGTTTATTATGTTACAGGATGGGGATGATGTTTGTGGTGTTACAGGATGGGGATGATGTTTGTGGTGTTACAGGATGGGGATGATGTTTGTGGTGTTACAGGATGGGGATGATGTTTGTGGTGTTACAGGATGGGGATGATGTTTATTGTGTTACAGGATGGGGATGATGTTTGTGGTGTTACAGGATGGGGATGATGTTTGTTGTGTTACAGGATGGGGATGATGTTTATTGTGTTACAGGATGGGGATGATGTTTATTGTGTTACAGGATGGGGATGATGTTTATTGTGTTACAGGATGGGGATGATGTTTATTGTGTTACAGGATGGGGATGATGTTTATTGTGTTACAGGATGGGGATGATGTTTATTGTGTTACAGGATGGGGATGATGTTTATTGTGTTACAGGATGGGGATGATGTTTATTGTGTTACAGGATGGGGATGATGTTTGTGGTGTTACAGGATGGGGATGATGTTTATTGTGTTACAGGATGGGGATGATGTTTGTGGTGTTACAGGATGGGGATGATGTTTATTGTGTTACAGGATGGGGATGATGTTTATTGTGTTACAGGATGGGGATGATGTTTATTGTGTTACAGGATGGGGATGATGTTTATTGTGTTACAGGATGGGGATGATGTTTATTATGTTACAGGATGGGGATGATGTTTATTGTGTTACAGGATGGGGATGATGTTTGTGGTGTTACAGGATGGGGATGATGTTTATTGTGTTACAGGATGGGGATGATGTTTATTGTGTTACAGGATGGGGATGATGTTTATTGTGTTACAGGATGGGGATGATGTTTGTGGTGTTACAGGATGGGGATGATGTTTGTGGTGTTACAGGATGGGGATGATGTTTGTGGTGTTACAGGATGGGGATGATGTTTGTGGTGTTACAGGATGGGGATGATGTTTATTGTGTTACAGGATGGGGATGATGTTTATTGTGTTACAGGATGGGGATGATGTTTATTATGTTACAGGATGGGGATGATGTTTATTATGTTACACGATGGGATGATGTTTGTGGTGTTACAGGATGGGGATGATGTTTGTGGTGTTACAGGATGGGGATGATGTTTATTGTGTTACAGGATGGGGATGATGTTTGTGGTGTTACAGGATGGGGATGATGTTTGTGGTGTTACAGGATGGGGATGATGTTTATGGTGTTACAGGATGGGGATGATGTTTGTGGTGTTACAGGATGGGGATGATGTTTGTGGTGTTACAGGATGGGGATGATGTTTGTGGTGTTACAGGATGGGGATGATGTTTGTGGTGTTACAGGATGGGGATGATGTTTGTGGTGTTACAGGATGGGGATGATGTTTGTGGTGTTACAGGATGGGGATGATGTTTGTGGTGTTACAGGATGGGGATGATGTTTATTGTGTTACAGGATGGGGATGATGTTTATTGTGTTACAGGATGGGGATGATGTTTATTGTGTTACAGGATGGGGATGATGTTTATTGTGTTACAGGATGGGGATGATGTTTATTGTGTTACAGGATGGGGATGATGTTTATTGTGTTACAGGATGGGGATGATGTTTATTGTGTTACAGGATGGGGATGATGTTTGTGGTGTTACAGGATGGGGATGATGTTTATTGTGTTACAGGATGGGGATGATGTTTATTGTGTTACAGGATGGGGATGATGTTTATTGTGTTACAGGATGGGGATGATGTTTGTGGTGTTACAGGATGGGGATGATGTTTATTGTGTTACAGGATGGGGATGATGTTTGTGGTGTTACAGGATGGGGATGATGTTTGTGGTGTTACAGGATGGGGATGATGTTTGTGGTGTTACAGGATGGGGATGATGTTTATTGTGTTACAGGATGGGGATGATGTTTGTGGTGTTACAGGATGGGGATGATGTTTATTGTGTTACAGGATGGGGATGATGTTTATTGTGTTACAGGATGGGGATGATGTTTGTGGTGTTACAGGATGGGGATGATGTTTATTGTGTTACAGGATGGGGATGATGTTTGTGGTGTTACAGGATGGGGATGATGTTTATTATGTTACAGGATGGGGATGATGTTGTGGTGTTACAGGATGGGGATGATGTTTGTGGTGTTACAGGATGGGGATGATGTTTGTTGTGTTACAGGATGGGGATGATGTTTGTGTGTTACAGGATGGGGATGATGTTTATTGTGTTACAGGATGGGGATGATGTTTGTGGTGTTACAGGATGGGGATGATGTTTGTAGTGTTACAGGATGGGGATGATGTTTATTGTGTTACAGGATGGGGATGATGTTTATTGTGTTACAGGATGGGGATGATGTTTATTGTGTTACAGGATGGGGATGATGTTTATTGTGTTACAGGATGGGGATGATGTTTATTGTGTTACAGGATGGGGATGATGTTTATTGTGTTACAGGATGGGGATGATGTTTATTGTGTTACAGGATGGGGATGATGTTTATTGTGTTACAGGATGGGGATGATGTTTGTGGTGTTACAGGATGGGGATGATGTTTATTGTGTTACAGGATGGGGATGATGTTTGTGGTGTTACAGGATGGGGATGATGTTTATTGTGTTACAGGATGGGGATGATGTTTGTGGTGTTACAGGATGGGGATGATGTTTATTGTGTTACAGGATGGGGATGATGTTTGTGGTGTTACAGGATGGGGATGATGTTTATTGTGTTACAGGATGGGGCTGATGTTTATTGTGTTACAGGATGGGGATGATGTTTGTGGTGTTACACGATGGGGATGATGTTTGTGGTGTTACAGGATGGGGATGATGTTTATTATGTTACAGGATGGGGATGATGTTTATTATGTTACAGGATGGGGAAGATGTTTGTGGTGTTAAACGATGGGGATGATGTTTGTGGTGTTACAGGATGGGGATGAAGTTTATTGTGTTACAGGATGGGGATGATGTTTATTGTGTTTCAGGATGGGGATGATGTTTATTGTGTTACAGGATGGGGATGATGTTTATTATGTTACACGATGGGGATGATGTTTGTGGTGTTACAGGATGGGGATGATGTTTGTGGTGTTACAGGATGGGGATGATGTTTATTATGTTACAGGATGGGGATGATGTTTATTATGTTACAGGATGGGGATGATGTTTATTATGTTACAGGATGGGGATGATGTTTATTATGTTACAGGATGGGGATGATGTTTATTATGTTACAGGATGGGGATGATGTTTATTATGTTACAGGATGGGGATGATGTTTGTGGTGTTACAGGATGGGGATGATGTTTATTGTGTTACAGGATGGGGATGATGTTTATTGTGATACAGGATGGGGATGATGTTTATTGTGTTACAGGATGGGGATGATGTTTATTATGTTACAGGATGGGGATGATGTTTGTGGTGTTACACGATGGGGATGATGTTTGTGGTGTTACAGGATGGGGATGATGTTTATTGTGTTACAGGATGGGGATGATGTTTGTGGTGTTACAGGATGGGGATGATGTTTATTGTGTTACAGGATGGGGATGATGTTTGTGGTGTTACAGGATGGGGATGATGTTTATTGTGTTACAGGATGGGGATGATGTTTATTGTGTTACAGGATGGGGATGATGTTTGTGGTGTTACACGATGGGGATGATGTTTGTGGTGTTACAGGATGGGGATGATGTTTATTATGTTACAGGATGGGGATGATGTTTATTATGTTACAGGATGGGGAAGATGTTTGTGGTGTTAAACGATGGGGATGATGTTTGTGGTGTTACAGGATGGGGATGAAGTTTATTGTGTTACAGGATGGGGATGATGTTTATTGTGTTTCAGGATGGGGATGATGTTTATTGTGTTACAGGATGGGGATGATGTTTATTATGTTACACGATGGGGATGATGTTTGTGGTGTTACAGGATGGGGATGATGTTTGTGGTGTTACAGGATGGGGATGATGTTTATTATGTTACAGGATGGGGATGATGTTTATTATGTTACAGGATGGGGATGATGTTTATTATGTTACAGGATGGGGATGATGTTTATTATGTTACAGGATGGGGATGATGTTTATTATGTTACAGGATGGGGATGATGTTTATTATGTTACGGGATGGGGATGATGTTTGTGGTGTTACAGGATGGGGATGATGTTTATTATGTTACAGGATGGGGATGATGTTTATTGTGATACAGGATGGGGATGATGTTTATTGTGTTACAGGATGGGGATGATGTTTTTTGTGTTACAGGATGGGGATGATGTTTGTGGTGTTACACGATGGGGATGATGTTTGTGGTGTTACAGGATGGGGATGATGTGTGTGGTGTTACAGGATGGGGATGATGTTTGTGGTGTTACAGGATGGGGATGATGTTTATTGTGTTACAGGATGGGGATGATGTTTATTGTGTTACAGGATGGGGATGATGTTTATTATGTTACAGGATGGGGATGATGTTTATTGTGTTACAGGATGGGGATGATGTTTGTGGTGTTACAGGATGGGGATGATGTTTGTGGTGTTACAGGATGGGGATGATGTTTGTGGTGTTACAGGATGGGGATGATGTTTATTGTGTTACAGGATGGGGATGATGTTTGTGGTGTTACAGGATGGGGATGATGTTTGTGGTGTTACAGGATGGGGATGATGTTTGTGGTGTTACAGGATGGGGATGATGTTTGTGGTGTTACAGGATGGGGATGATGTTTGTGGTGTTACAGGATGGGGATGATGTTTGTGGTGTTACAGGATGGGGATGATGTTTGTGGTGTACAGGATGGGATGATGTTTGTGGTGTTACAGGATGGGGATGATGTTTGTGGTGTTACAGGATGGGGATGATGTTTGTGGTGTTACAGGATGGGGATGATGTTTGTGGTGTTACAGGATGGGGATGATGTTTATTGTGTTACAGGATGGGGATGATGTTTATTGTGTTACAGGATGGGGATGATGTTTATTGTGTTACAGGATGGGGATGATGTTTGTGGTGTTACAGGATGGGGATGATGTTTATGGTGTTACAGGATGGGGATGATGTTTATTGTGTTACAGGATGGGGATGATGTTTATTGTGTTACAGGATGGGGATGATGTTTATTGTGTTACAGGATGGGGATGATGTTTATTGTGTTACAGGATGGGGATGATGTTTATTGTGTTACAGGATGGGGATGATGTTTATTGTGTTACAGGATGGGGATGATGTTTATTGTGTTACAGGATGGGGATGATGTTTATTGTGTTACAGGATGGGGATGATGTTTGTGGTGTTACAGGATGGGGATGATGTTTGTGGTGTTACAGGATGGGGATGATGTTTATTGTGTTACAGGATGGGGATGATGTTTGTGGTGTTACAGGATGGGGATGATGTTTATTGTGTTACAGGATGGGGATGATGTTTGTGGTGTTACAGGATGGGGATGATGTTTATAGTGTTACAGGATGGGGATGATGTTTGTGGTGTTACAGGATGGGGATGATGTTTATTGTGTTACAGGATGGGGATGATGTTTGTGGTGTTACAGGATGGGGATGATGTTTATTGTGTTACAGGATGGGGATGATGTTTATTGTGTTACAGGATGGGGATGATGTTTGTGGTGTTACAGGATGGGGATGATGTTTATTGTGTTACAGGATGGGGATGATGTTTGTGGTGTTACAGGATGGGGATGATGTTTATTATGTTACAGGATGGGGATGATGTTTGTGGTGTTACAGGATGGGGATGATGTTTGTGGTGTTACAGGATGGGGATGATGTTTATTGTGTTACAGGATGGGGATGATGTTTGTGGTGTTACAGGATGGGGATGATGTTTATTGTGTTACAGGATGGGGATGATGTTTGTGGTGTTACAGGATGGGGATGATGTTTGTGGTGTTACAGGATGGGGATGATGTTTATTGTGTTACAGGATGGGATGATGTTTGTGGTGTTACAGGATGGGGATGAAGTTTGTGGTGTTACAGGATGGGGATGATGTTTATTGTGTTACAGGATGGGGATGATGTTTGTGGTGTTACAGGATGGGGATGATGTTTGTGGTGTTACAGGATGGGGATGATGTTTGTGGTGTTACAGGATGGGGATGATGTTTGTGGTGTTACAGGATGGGGATGATGTTTGTGGTGTTACAGGATGGGATGATGTTTATTGTGTTACAGGATGGGGATGATGTTTGTGGTGTTACAGGATGGGGATGATGTTTATTATGTTACAGGATGGGGATGATGTTTGTGGTGTTACAGGATGGGGATGATGTTTATTGTGTTACAGGATGGGGATGATGTTGTGGTGTTACAGGATGGGGATGACGTTTGTGGTGTTACAGGATGGGGAAGATGTTTATTGTGTTACAGGATGGGGATGATGTTTGTGGTGTTACAGGATGGGGATGATGTTTATTTTGTTACAGGATGGGGATGATGTTTATTGTGTTACAGGATGGGGATGATGTTTGTGGTGTTACAGGATGGGGATGATGTTTGTGGTGTTACAGGATGGGGATGATGTTTATTGTGTTACAGGATGGGGATGATGTTTGTGGTGTTACAGGATGGGGATGATGTTTATTGTGTTACAGGATGGGGATGATGTTTGTGGTGTTACAGGATGGGGATGATGTTTGTGGTGTTACAGGATGGGGATGATGTTTTTGGTGTTACAGGATGGGGATGATGTTTGTGGTGTTACAGGATGGGGATGATGTTTATTGTGTTACAGGATGGGGATGATGTTTATTGTGTTACAGGATGGGGATGATGTTTATTGTGTTACAGGATGGGGATAATGTTTATTATGTTACAGGATGGGGATGATGTTTATTGTGTTACAGGATGGGTATGATGTTTATTATGTTACAGGATGGGGATGATGTTTATTGAGTTACAGGATGGGGATGATGTTTATTGTGTTACAGGATGGGGATGATGTTTATTGTGTTACAGGATGGGGATGATGTTTGTGGTGTTACAGGATGGGGATGATGTTTATTGTGTTACAGGATGGGGATGATGTTTATTGTGTTACAGGATGGGGATGATGTTTGTGGTGTTACAGGATGGGGATGATGTTTGTGGTGTTACAGGATGGGGATGATGTTTGTGGTGTTACAGGATGGGGATGATGTTTATTATGTTACAGGATGTGGATGATGTTTATTGTGTTACAGGATGGGGATGATGTTTATATGTTACAGATGGGGATGATGTTTGTGGTGTTACAGGATGGGGATGATGTTTGTGGTGTTACAGGATGGGGATGATGTTTGTGGTGTTACAGGATGGGGATGATGTTTGTGGTGTTACAGGATGGGGATGATGTTTATTGTGTTACAGGATGGGGATGATGTTTGTGGTGTTACAGGATGGGGATGATGTTTATTGTGTTACAGGATGGGGATGATGTTTGTGGTGTTACAGGATGGGGATGATGTTTGTGGTGTTACAGGATGGGGATGATGTTTGTGGTGTTACAGGATGGGGATGATGTTTGTGGTGTTACAGGATGGGGATGATGTTTATTGTGTTACAGGATGGGGATGATGTTTGTGGTGTTACAGGATGGGGATGATGTTTATTGTGTTACAGGATGGGGATGATGTTTATTGTGTTACAGGATGGGGATGATGTTTATTGTGTTACAGGATGGGGATGATGTTTATTGTGTTACAGGATGGGGATGATGTTTGTGGTGTTACAGGATGGGGATGATGTTTGTGGTGTTACAGGATGGGGATGATGTTTATTGTGTTACAGGATGGGGAAGATGTTTATTGTGTTACAGGATGGGGATGATGTTTATTATGTTACAGGATGGGGATGATGTTTATTGTGTTACAGGATGGTGATGATGTTTATTGTGTTACAGGATGGGGATGATGTTTGTGGTGTTACAGGATGGGATGATGTTTGTGGTGTTACAGGATGGGGATGATGTTTATTATGTTACAGGATGGGGATGATGTTTGTGGTGTTACAGGATGGGGATGATGTTTATTGTGTTACAGGATGGGGATGATGTTTATTGTGTTACAGGATGGGGATGATGTTTGTGGTGTTACAGGATGGGGATGATGTTTATTGTGTTACAGGATGGGGATGATGTTTGTGGTGTTACAGGATGGGGATGATGTTTATTGTGTTACAGGATGGGGATGATGTTTGTGGTGTTACAGGATGGGGATGATGTTTGTGGTGTTACAGGATGGGGATGATGTTTGTGGTGTTACAGGATGGGGATGATGTCTATTTTGTTACAGGATGGGGATGATGTTTATTATGTTACAGGATGGGGATGATGTTTATTTTGTTACAGGATGGGGATGATGTTTATTATGTTACAGGATGGGGATGATGTTTATTGTGTTACAGGATGGGGATGATGTTTGTGGTGTTACAGGATGGGGATGATGTTTATTATGTTACAGGATGGGGATGATGTTTGTGGTGTTACAGGATGGGGATGATGTTTATTGTGTTAGAGGATGGGGATGATGTTTATAGTGTTACAGGATGGGGATGATGTTTGTGGTGTTACAGGATGGGGATGATGTTTGTGGTGTTACAGGATGGGGATGATGTTTGTGGTGTTACAGGATTGGGATGATGTTTATTGTGTTACAGGATGGGGATGATGTTTGTGGTGTTACAGGATGGGGATGATGTTTATTGTGTTACAGGATGGGGATGATGTTTTTGGTGTTACAGGATGGGGATGATGTTTTATGTGTTACAGGATGGGGATGATGTTTGTGGTGTTACAGGATGGGGATGATGTTTATTGTGTTACAGGATGGGGATGATGTTTATTGTGTTACAGGATGGGATGATGTTATTGTGTTACAGGATGGGGATGATGTTTTGTGGTGTTACAGGATGGGGATGATGTTTATTGTTTTACAGGATGGGGATGATGTTTGTGGTGTTACAGGATGGGGATGATGTTTATTGTGTTACAGGATGGGGATGATGTTTGTGTGTTACAGGATGGGGATGATGTTTATTGTGTTACAGGATGGGGATGATGTTTGTGGTGTTACAGGATGGGGATGATGTTTATTGTGTTACAGGATGGGGATGATGTTTGTGGTGTTACAGGATGGGGATGATGTTTATTGTGTTACAGGATGGGGATGATGTTTATTGTGTTACAGGATGGGGATGATGTTTATTGTGTTACAGGATGGGGATGATGTTTGTGGTGTTACAGGATGGGGATGATGTTTATTGTGTTACAGGATGTGGATGATGTTTGTGGTGTTACAGGATGGGGATGATGTTTATTGTGTTACAGGATGGGGATGATGTTTATTATGTTACAGGATGGGGATGATGTTTATTTTGTTACAGGATGGGGATGATGTTTATTATGTTACAGGATGGGGATGATGTTTATTATGTTACAGGATGGAGATGATGTTTGTGGTGTTACAGGATGGGGATGATGTTTGTGGTGTTACAGGATGGGGATGATGTTTGTGGTGTTACAGGATTGGGATGATGTTTATTGTGTTACAGGATGGGGATGATGTTTGTGGTGTTACAGGATGGGGATGATGTTTATTGTGTTACAGGATGGGGATGATGTTTGTGGTGTTACAGGATGGGGATGATGTTTATTGTGTTACAGGATGGGGATGATGTTTGTGGTGTTACAGGATGGGGATGATGTTTATTGTGTTACAGGATGGGGATGATGTTTGTGGTGTTACAGGATGGGGATGATGTTTATTGTGTTACAGGATGGGGATGATGTTTATTGTGTTACAGGATGGGGATGATGTTTATTGTGTTACAGGATGGGGATGATGTTTATTGTGTTACAGGATGGGGATGATGTTATTGTGTTACAGGATGGGGATGATGTTTATTGTGTTACAGGATGGGGATGATGTTTATTGTGTTACAGGATGGGGATGATGTTTGTGGTGTTACAGGATGGGGATGATGTTTGTGGTGTTACAGGATGGGGATGATGTTTATTATGTTACAGGATGGGGATGATGTTTGTGGTGTTACAGGATGGGGATGATGTTTGTGGTGTTACAGGATGGGGATGATGTTTATTGTGTTACAGGATGGGGATGATGTTTATTGTGTTACAGGATGGGGATGATGTTTATTGTGTTACAGGATGGGGATGATGTTTGTGGTGTTACAGGATGGGGATGATGTTTATTGTGTTACAGGATGGGGATGATGTTTATTGTGTTACAGGATGGGGATGATGTTTATTGTGTTACAGGATGGGGATGATGTTTATTGTGTTACAGGATGGGGATGATGTTTGTGGTGTTACAGGATGGGGATGATGTTTATTGTGTTACAGGATGGGGATGATGTTTGTGGTGTTACAGGATGGGGATGATGTTTATTGTGTTACAGGATGGGGATGATGTTTATTGTGTTACAGGATGGGGATGATGTTTATTGTGTTACAGGATGGGGATGATGTTTATTGTGTTACAGGATGGGGATGATGTTTATTATGTTACAGGATGGGGATGATGTTTGTGGTGTTACAGGATGGGGATGATGTTTGTGGTGTTACAGGATGGGGATGATGTTTGTGGTGTTACAGGATGGGGATGATGTTTATTGTGTTACAGGATGGGGATGATGTTTTTTGTGTTACAGGATGGGGATGATGTTTGTGGTGTTACAGGATGGGGATGATGTTTATTATGTTACAGGATGGGGATGATGTTTTTGGTGTTACAGGATGGGGATGATGTTTGTGGTGTTACAGGATGGGGATGATGTTTATTGTGTTACAGGATGGGGATGATGTTTGTGGTGTTACAGGATGGGGATGATGTTTATTATGTTACAGGATGGGGATGATGTTTATTGTGTTACAGGATGGGGATGATGTTTATTGTGTTACAGGATGGGGATGATGTTTATTGTGTTACAGGATGGGGATGATGTTTATTGTGTTACAGGATGGGGATGATGTTTATTGTGTTACAGGATGGGGATGATGTTTGTGGTGTTACAGGATGGGGATGATGTTTATTGTGTTACAGGATGGGGATGATGTTTATTGTGTTACAGGATGGGGATGATGTTTGTGGTGTTACAGGATGGGGATGATGTTATTGTGTTACAGGATGGGGATGATGTTTGTGGTGTTACAGGATGGGGATGATGTTTATTGTGTTACAGGATGGGGATGATGTTTGTGGTGTTACAGGATGGGGATGATGTTTATTTTGTTACAGGATGGGGATGATGTTTATTGTGTTACAGGATGGGGATGATGTTTGTGGTGTTACAGGATGGGGATGATGTTTATTATGTTACAGGATGGGGATGATGTTTATTGTGTTACAGGATGGGGATGATGTTTATTATGTTACAGGATGGGGATGATGTTTATTGTGTTACAGGATGGGGATGATGTTTGTGGTGTTACAGATACAGGATGGGGATGATGTTTATTGTGTTACAGGATGGGGATGATGTTTGTGGTGTTACAGGATGGGGATGATGTTTGTGGTGTTACAGGATGGGGATGATGTTTATTGTGTTACAGGATGGGGATGATGTTTATTGTGTTACAGGATGGGGATGATGTTTGTGGTGTTACAGGATGGGGATGATGTTTTATTGTGTTACAGGATGGGGATGATGTTTGTGGTGTTACAGGATGGGGATGATGTTTATTGTGTTACAGGATGGGGATGATGTTTGTGGTGTTACAGGATGGGGATGATGTTTATTGTGTTAAGGATGGGGATGATGTTTATTGTGTTACAGGATGGGGATGATGTTTGTGGTGTTACAAGGATGGGGGATGATGTTTATTGTGTTTACAGGATGGGGATGATGTTTGTGGTGTTACAGGATGGGGATGATGTTTGTTGTGTTACAGGATGGGGATGATGTTTGTGGTGTTACAGGATGGGGGATGATGTTTATTGTGTACAGGATGGGGATGATGTTTATTGTGTTACAGGATGGGGATGATGTTGTTGTGGTGTTACAGGATGGGGATGATGTTTTTGTGTGTTTACAGGATGGGGATGATGTTTATTGTGTTACAGGATGGGGATGATGTTTAGTGGTGTTACAGGATGGGGATGATGTTTGTGGTGTTACAGGATGGGGATGATGTTTATTGTGTTACAGGATGGGGATGATGTTTATTGTGTTACAGGATGGGGATGATGTTTGTGGTGTTACAGGATGGGGATGATGTTTGTGGTGTTACAGGATGGGGATGATGTTTATTGTGTTACAGGATGGGATGATGTTTATTGTGTTACAGGATGGATGATGTTTGTTGTGTTACAGGATGGGGATGATGTTATTGTGTTACAGGATGGGGATGATGTTTGTGGTGTTACAGGATGGGATGATGTTATGTGTTACAGGATGGGGATGATGTTATGTGTTTACAGGATGGGGATGATGTTTATTGGTGTTACAGGATGGGGATGATGTTTATTGTGTTACAGGATGGGGATGATGTTTGTTGTGTTACAGATGGGGATGATGTTTATTGTGTTACAGGATGGGGATGATGTTTGTGGTGTTACAGGTTGGGATGATGTTTGTGGTGTTACAGGATGGGGATGATGTTTATTGTGTTACAGGATGGGGATGATGTTTGTGGTGTTACAGGATGGGGATGATGTTTATTGTTGTTACAGGATGGGGATGATGTTTATTGTGTTACAGGATGGGGATGATGTTTGTGGTGTTACAGGATGGGGATGATGTTTGTGGTGTTACAGGATGGGGATGATGTTTATTGTGTTACAGGATGGGGATGATGTTTGTGGTGTTACAGGATGGGGATGATGTTTATTGTGTTACAGGATGGGGATGATGTTTGTGGTGTTACAGGATGGGGATGATGTTTATTGTGTTACAGGATGGGGATGATGTTTATTGTGTTACAGGATGGGGATGATGTTTGTGGTGTTACAGGATGGGGATGATGTTTATTGTGTTACAGGATGGGGATGATGTTTATTGTGTTACAGGATGGGGATGATGTTTATTGTGTTACAGGATGGGGATGATGTTTATTGTGTTACAGGATGGGGATGATGTTTGTGGTGTTACAGGATGGGGATGATGTTTATTGTGTTACAGGATGGGGATGATGTTTGTGTGTTACAGGATGGGGATGATGTTTGTGGTGTTACAGGATGGGGATGATGTTTATTGTGTTACAGGATGGGGATGATGTTTATTGTGTTACAGGATGGGGATGATGTTTGTGGTGTTACAGGATGGGGATGATGTTTATTGTGTTACAGGATGGGGATGATGTTTGTGGTGTTACAGGATGGGGATGATGTTTATTGTGTTACAGGATGGGGATGATGTTTATTGTGTTACAGGATGGGGATGATGTTTGTGGTGTTACAGGATGGGGATGATGTTTATTGTGTTACAGGATGGGGATGATGTTTATTGTGTTACAGGATGGGGATGATGTTTGTGGTGTTACAGGATGGGGATGATGTTTATTGTGTTACAGGATGGGGATGATGTTTATTGTGTTACAGGATGGGGATGATGTTTATTGTGTTACAGGATGGGGATGATGTTTGTGGTGTTACAGGATGGGGATGATGTTTGTGGTGTTACAGGATGGGGATGATGTTTATTGTGTTACAGGATGGGGATGATGTTTATTGTGTTACAGGATGGGGATGATGTTTATTGTGTTACAGGATGGGGATGATGTTTATTGTGTTACAGGATGGGGATGATGTTTATTGTGTTACAGGATGGGGATGATGTTTATGTGTTACAGGATGGGGATGATGTTTGTGGGTGTTACAGGATGGGGATGATGTTTCGTGGTGTTACAGGATGGGGATGATGTTTATTGTGTTACAGGATGGGGATGATGTTTATTGTGTTACAGGATGGGGATGATGTTTATTGTGTTACAGGATGGGGATGATGTTTATTGTGTTACAGGATGGGGATGATGTTTGTGGTGTTACAGGATGGGGAAGATGATGTTTGTGGTGTTACAGGATGGGATGATGTTTATGTGTTACAGGATGGGGATGATGTTTGTGGTGTTACAGGATGGGGATGATGTTTTGTGGTTACAGGATGGGGATGATGTTTATTGTGTTACAGGATGGGGATGATGTTTTGGTGTTACAGGATGGGGATGATGTTTATTGTGTTACAGGAAGGGGATGATGTTTATTGTGTTACAGGATGGGGATGATGTTTGTGGTGTTACAGGATGGGGATGATGTTTATTGTGTTACAGGATGGGGATGATGTTTATTGTGTTACAGGATGGGGATGATGTTTGTGGTGTTACAGGATGGGGATGATGTTTATTGTGTTACAGGATGGGGATGATGTTTGTGGTGTTACAGGATGGGGATGATGTTTATTGTGTTACAGGATGGGGATGATGTTTATTGTGTTACAGGATGGGGATGATGTTTAGTGGTGTTACAGGATGGGGATGATGTTTGTGGTGTTACAGGATGGGGTGATGTTTATTGTGTTACAGGATGGTATTGGAGATGGGATGATGTTTAGTGTGTTACAGGATGGGATGATGTTTGTGGTGTTACAGGATGGGGATGATGTTTATTGGTGTTACAGGATGGGGATGATGTTTGTTGTGTTACAGGATGGGGATGATGTTTTTGGTGTTACAGGATGGGGATGATGTTTGTGGTGTTACAGGATGGGGATGATGTTTATTGTGTTACAGGATGGGGATGATGTTTGTGGTGTTACAGGATGGGGATGATGTTTATTGTGTTACAGGATGGGGATGATGTTTATTGTGTTACAGGATGGGGATGATGTTTATTGTGTTACAGGATGGGGATGATGTTTATTGTGTTACAGGATGGGGATGATGTTTATTGTGTTACAGGATGGGGATGATGTTTGTGGTGTTACAGGATGGGGATGATGTTTATTGTGTTACAGGATGGGGATGATGTTTATTGTGTTACAGGATGGGATGATGTTTATTGTGTTACAGGATGGGATGATGTTTGTGGTGTTACAGGATGGGGATGATGTTTTTGTGTTACAGGATGGGGATGATGTTTATTGTGTTACAGGATGGGGATGATGTTTATTGTGTTACAGGATGGGGATGATGTTTGTGGTGTTACAGGATGGGGATGATGTTTATTGTGTTACAGGATGGGGATGATGTTTATTGTGTTACAGGATGGGGATGATGTTTGTGTGTTACAGGATGGGGATGATGTTTATTGTGTTACAGGATGGGGATGATGTTTATTGTGTTACAGGATGGGGATGATGTTTGTGGTGTTACAGGATGGGGATGATGTTTATTGTGTTACAGGATGGGGATGATGTTTATTGTGTTACAGGATGGGGATGATGTTTATTGTGTTACAGGATGGGGATGATGTTTGTGCGGTGTTCAGGATGGGGATGATGTTTTATTGTGTTACAGGATGGGGATGATGTTTGTGGTGTTACAGGATGGGGATGATGTTTATTGTGTTACAGGATGGGGATGATGTTTGTGGTTGTTACAGGATGGGGATGATGTTTATGTGTTACAGGATGGGGATGATGTTTGTTGTGTTCAGGATGGGGATGATGTTTGTGGTGTTACAGGATGGGGATGATGTTTATGTGTTACAGGATGGGGATGATGTTTATAGTGTTACAGGATGGGGATGATGTTTATTATGTTACAGGGATGGGGGATGATGTTTATTCTGTTACAGGATGTGGATGATGTTTATTGTGTTACAGGATGGGGATGATGTTTATTGTGTTACAGGATGGGGATGATGTTTGTGTGTTACAGGATGGGGATGGATGTTTAGTGGTGTTACAGGATGGGGATGATGTTTGTAGGATGTTTAAGGATGGGGATGATGTTATTGTGTTACAGGATGGGGATGATGTTTATTGGTGTTACAGGATGGGGATGATGTTTGTTGTGTTACAGGATGGGGATGATGTTTATTGTGTTACAGGATGGGGATGATGTTTTTGTGTTACAGGATGGGGATGATGTTTGTGTGTTACAGGATGGGGATGATGTTTATTGTGTTACAGGATGGGGATGATGTTTATTGTGTTACAGGATGGGGATGATGTTATTGTGTTTCAGGATGGGGATGATGTTTGTGGTGTTACAGGATGGGGATGATGTTTATTGTGTTACAGGATGGGGATGATGTTTAGTGGTGTTACAGGATGGGGATGATGTTTGTGGTGTTACAGGATGGGGATGATGTTTATTGTGTTACAGGATGGGGATGATGTTTATTGTGTTACAGGATGGGGATGATGTTATTGTGTTACAGGATGGGGATGATGTTTATTGTGTTACAGGATGGGGATGATGTTTGTGGTGTTACAGGATGGGGATGATGTTTAGTGGTGTTACAGGATGGGGATGATGTTTATTGTGTTACAGGATGGGGATGATGTTTGTGGTGTTACAGGATGGGGATGATGTTTATTGTGTTACAGGATGGGGATGATGTTTGTGGTGTTACAGGATGGGGATGATGTTTATTGTGTTACAGGATGGGGATGATGTTTGTGGTGTTACAGGATGGGGATGATGTTTATGGTGTTACAGGATGGGGATGATGTTTGTGGTGTTACAGGATGGGGATGATGTTTATTGTGTTACAGGATGGGGATGATGTTTGTGGTGTTACAGGATGGGGATGATGTTTATTGTGTTACAGGATGGGGATGATGTTTATGGTGTTACAGGATGGGGATGATGTTTATTGTGTTACAGGATGGGGATGATGTTTATTGTGTACAGATGGGGATGATGTTTATTGTGTTACAGGATGGGGATGATGTTTGTGGTGTTACAGGATGGGGATGATGTTTGTGGTGTTACAGGATGGGGATGATGTTTGTGGTGTTACAGGATGGGGATGATGTTTATTGTGTTACAGGATGGGGATGATGTTTTGTGGTGTTACAGGATGGGGATGATGTTTGTGTGTTACAGGATGGGGATGATGTTTATGTGTTACAGGATGGGGGATGATGTTTGTGGTGTTACAGGATGGGATGATGTTTATTGTGTTACAGGATGGGGATGATGTTTATTATGTTACAGGATGGGGATGATGTTTATTGTGTTACAGGATGGGGATGATGTTTATTGTGTTACAGGATGGGGATGATGTTAGTGGTGTTACAGGATGGGGATGATGTTTATTGTGTTACAGGATGGGGATGATGTTTGTGGTGTTACAGGATGGGGATGATGTTTGTGGTGTTACAGGATGGGGATGATGTTTATTGTGTTACAGGATGGGATGATGTTTATTGTGTTACAGGATGGGGATGATGTTTAGTGTGTTACAGGATGGGGATGATGTTTATTGTGATACAGGATGGGGATGATGTTTGTGGTGTTACAGGATGGGGATGATGTTTGTGTGTTACAGGATGGGGATGATGTTTAGTTGTGTTACAGGATGGGGATGATGTTTGTGGTGTTACAGGATGGGGATGATGTTTAGTTGTGTTACAGGATGGGGATGATGTTTAGTGTGTTACAGGATGGGGATGATGTTTGTGGTGTTACAGGATGGGGATGCTTTTTATTGTGTTACAGGATGGGGATGATGTTTAGTGGTGTTACAGGATGGGGATGATTGTTAGGATGGGATGTATGGTTACAGGATGGGGATGATGTTTGTGGTGTTACAGGATGGGGATGATGTTTGTGGTGTTAACAGGATGGGGATGATGTTTATTGTGTTACAGGATGGGGATGATGGTTTATTGTGTTACAGGATGGGGATGATGTTTATTATGTTACAGGATGGGGCTGATGTTTATTGTGTTAAGGAAGGGGGATGATGTTTCTGGTGTTACAGGATGGGGATGATGTTTATTATGTTACAGGATGGGGATGATGTTTTGTGGTGTTACAGGATTGGGATGATGATTGTGGTGATTCAGGATGGGGATGTGTATGTGTTTACAGGATGGGGATGATGTTTGTGGTGTTACAGGATGGGATGAATGTTATTGGTGTTACAGGATGGGGATGATGTTTTTGTGTTACAGGATGGGGATGATGTTTATTGTGTTACAGGATGGGTATGATGTTTATTGTGTTACAGGATGGGGATGATGTTTGTGGTGTTACAGGATGGGGATGATGTTTATTGGTGTTACAGGATGGGGATGATGTTTTATTGTGTTACAGGATGGGGATGATGTTTATTGTTTTACAGGATGGGATGATGTTTGTGGTGTTACAGGATGGGGATGATGTTATTAGTTACAGGAGGGGGATGATGTTAGTGTGTTACAGGATGGGATGATGTTTATTGTGTTACAGGATGGGGATGATGTTTGTGGTGTTACAGGATGGGGATGATGTTTGTGGTGTTACAGGATGGGGATGATGTTTGTGGTGTTACAGGATGGGGATGATGTTTATTGTGTTACAGGATGGGGATGATGTTTGTGGTGTTACAGGATGGGGATGATGTTTATTGTGTTACAGGATGGGGATGATGTTTGTGGTGTTACAGGATGGGGATGATGTTTATGTGTTACAGGATGGGGATGATGTTTGTGGTGTTACAGGATGGGGATGATGTTTATTGTGTTACAGGATGGGGATGATGTTTGTGGTGTTACAGGATGGGGATGATGTTTGTGGTGTTACAGGATGGGGATGATGTTTATTGTGTTACAGGATGGGGATGATGTTTATTGTGTTACAGGATGGGGATGATGTTTATTGTGTTACAGGATGGGGATGATGTTATTGTGTTACAGGATGGGGATGATGTTTATTGTGTTACAGGATGGGGATGATGTTATTGGTGTTACAGGATGGGGATGATGTTGTGGTGTTACAGGATGGGGATGATGTTTATTGTGTTACAGGATGGGGATGATGTTTATTGTGTTACAGGATGGGGATGATGTTTGTGGTGTTAAGGATGGGGATGATGTTTATTGTGTTACAGGATGGGGATGATGTTTGTGTGTTACAGGATGGGGATGATGTTTGTGGTGTTACAGGATGGGGATGATGTTTGTGGTGTTACAGGATGGGGATGATGTTTATTGTGTTACAGGATGGGGATGATGATTGTGGTGTTACAGGATGGGGATGATGTTTATGATGTTACAGGATGGGGATGATGTTTTTGGTGTTACAGGATGGGGATGATGTTTATTGTGTTAAGGATGGGGATGATGTTTATTGTGTTTACAGGATGGGGATGATGTTTGTGGTGTTACCGGATGGGGATGATGTTTATTGTGTTACAGGATGGGATGATGTTTATTGTGTTACAGGATGGGATGATGTTTGTGGTGTTACAGGATGGGGATGATGTTTATTGTGTTACAGGATGGGGATGATGTTTATTGTGTTACAGGATGGGGATGATGTTTATTGTGTTACAGGATGGGGATGATGTTTATTGTGTTACAGGATGGGGATGATGTTTGTGGTGTTACAGGATGGGGATGATGTTTATTGTGTTACAGGATGGGGATGATGTTTATTGTGTTACAGGATGGGGATGATGTTTATTGTGTTACAGGATGGGGATGATGTTTATGGTGTTACAGGATGGGGATGATGTTTATTGTGTTACAGGATGGGGATGATGTTTTTGGTGTTACAGGATGGGGATGATGTTTATTGTGTTACAGGATGGGGATGATGTTATTGTGTTACAGGATGGGGATGATGTTTGATGGTGTTACAGGATGGGGATGATGTTTATTGCTGTTACAGGATGGGGATGATGTTTATTGTGTTACAGGATGGGGATGATGTTTATTGTGTTACAGGATGGGATGATGTTGATGTGTTACAGGATGGGGATGATGTTTGTGGTGTTACAGGATGGGGATGATGTTTATTGTGTACAGGATGGGGATGATGTTTGTGGTGTTACAGGATGGGGATGATGTTTGTGGTGTTACAGGATGGGGATGATGTTGTGGTGTTACAGGATGGGATGATGGTTATTGTGTTACAGGATGGGGATGATGTTTAGTGGTGTTACAGGATGGGGATGATGTTTATGGTGTTACAGGATGGGGATGATGTTTATTGTGTTACAGGATGGGGATGATGTTTGTGGTGTTACAGGATGGGATGATGTTTGTGGTGTTACAGGATGGGGATGATGTTTGTGGTGTTACAGGATGGGGATGATGTTTGTGGTGTTACAGGATGGGGATGATGTTTTTTGTGTTACAGGATGGGGATGATGTTTAGTGGTGTTACAGGATGGGGATGATGTTTGTGGTGTTACAGGATGGGGATGATGTTTATTGTGTTACAGGATGGGGATGATGTTTATTGTGTTACAGGATGGGGATGATGTTTATTGTGTTACAGGATGGGGATGATGTTTGTGGTGTTACAGGATGGGGATGATGTTTGTGGTGTTACAGGATGGGGATGATGTTTATTGTGTTACAGGATGGGGATGATGTTTATTGTGTTACAGGATGGGGATGATGTTTGTGGTGTTACAGGATGGGGATGATGTTTGTGGTGTTACAGGATGGGGATGATGTTTATTGTGTTACAGGATGGGGATGATGTTTATTGTGTTACAGGATGGGGATGATGTTTATTGTGTTACAGGATGGGGATGATGTTTGTGGTGTTACAGGATGGGGATGATGTTTATTGTGTTACAGGATGGGGATGATGTTTGTGGTGTTACAGGATGGGGATGATGTTTGTGGTGTTACAGGATGGGGATGATGTTTATTGTGTTACAGGATGGGGATGATGTTTATTGTGTTACAGGATGGGGATGATGTTTGTGGTGTTACAGGATGGGGATGATGTTTATTGTGTTACAGGATGGGGATGATGTTTGTGGTGTTACAGGATGGGGATGATGTTTATGGTGTTACAGGATGGGATGATGTACTTGTGGTTACAGGATGGGATGATGTTGTTGTGTTACAGGATGGGGATGATGTTTATTGTGTTACAGGATGGTGATGATGTTTAGGGATTGTGCTGTTTATGTTTCAGGATGGGGATGATGTTCTGTGGTGTTACAGGATGGGGATGATGTTTGTGGTGTTACAGGATGGGGATGATGTTTATTGTGTTACAGGATGGGGATGATGTTTATTGTGTTACAGGATGGGGATGATGTTTGTTGGTGTTACAGGATGGGGATGATGTTTATTGTGTTACAGGATGGGATGATGTTTATTGAGTTACAGGATGGGGATGATGTTTATTGTGTTACAGGATGGGGATGATGTTTATTATGTTACAGGATGGGGATGATGTTTATTTTGTTACAGGATGGGATTGATGTTTATTGTGTTACAGGATGGGGATGTGTTTGTGGTGTTAGCAGGATGGGGATGATGTTTGTTGTGTTACAGGATGGGGATGATGTTTGTGGTGTTACAGGATGGGGATGATGTTTATTGTGTTACAGGATGGGGATGATGTTTGTGGTGTTACAGGATGGGGATGATGTTTGTGGTGTTACAGGATGGGGATGATGTTTGTGGTGTTACAGGATGGGGATGATGTTTAGTGTGTTACAGGATGGGGATGATGTTTATGTGTTACAGGATGGGGATGATGTTTGTGGTGTTACAGGATGGGGATGATGTTTGTGGTGTTACAGGATGGGGATGATGTTTATTGTGTTACAGGATGGGGATGATGTTTGTGGTGTTACAGGATGGGATGATGATGTTTATTGGTGTTACAGGATGGGGATGATGTTTATTGTGTTACAGGATGGGGATGATGTTTATTGTGTTACAGGATGGGGATGATGTTTGTGGTGTTACAGGATGGGGATGATGTTTATTGTGTTACAGGATGGGGATGATGTTGTGGTGTTACAGGATGGGGATGATGTTTGTGGTGTTACAGGATGGGATGATGTTTATTGTGTTACAGGATGGGGATGATGTTTGTGGTGTTACAGGATGGGATGATGTTTATTGTGTTACAGGATGGGGATGATGTTTTTTGGTGTTACAGGATGGGGATGATGTTTGTGGTGTTACAGGATGGGGATGATGTTTATTGTGTTACAGGATGGGGATGATGTTTATTGTGTTACAGGATGGGGATGATGTTTGTGGTGTTACAGGATGGGGATGATGTTTATTGGTGTTACAGGATGGGGATGATGTTTATTGTGTTACAGGATGGGGATGATGTTTATTGTGTTACAGGATGGGGATGAGTTTATTGTGTTACAGGATGGGGATGATGTTTGTTGTGTTACAGAATGGGGATGATGTTTGTGGTGTTACAGGATGGGGATGATGTTTATTGTGTTACAGGATGGGATGATGTTTTTGGTGTTACAGGATGGGGATGATGTTTGTGGTGTTACAGGATGGGGATGATGTTTGTGGTGTTACAGGATGGGGATGATGTTTATTGTGTTACAGGATGGGGATGATGTTTATTGTGTTACAGGATGGGGATGATGTTTGTGGTGTTACAGGATGGGGATGATGTTTGTGGTGTTACAGGATGGGGATGATGTTTATTGTGTTACAGGATGGGGATGATGTTTATTGTGTTACAGGATGGGGATGATGTTTGTGTGTTACAGGATGGGATGATGTTTATTGGTGTTACAGGATGGGGATGATGTTTATTGTGTTACAGGATGGGGATGATGTTTGTGGTGTTACAGGATGGGGATGATGTTTGTGGTGTTACAGGATGGGGATGATGTTTTTGGTGTTACAGGATGGGGATGATGTTTGTGGTGTTACAGGATGGGGATGATGTTTATTGTGTTACAGGATGGGGATGATGTTTGTGGTGTTACAGGATGGGGATGATGTTTATTATGTTACAGGATGGGGATGATGTTTATGTGTTACAGGATGGGGATGATGGTTTGTGGTGTCTACAGGATGGGGATGATGTTTGTGGTGTTACAGGATGGGGATGATGTTTATTGTGTTACAGGATGGGGATGATGTTTATTGTGTTACAGGATGGGGATGATGTTTATTGTGTTACAGGCTGGGGATGATGTTTATTGTGATGTTACAGGATGGGGATGATGTTTGTGGATGTTACAGGATGGGGATGATTGTTTATTGTGTTACAGGATGGGGATGATGTTTCTGTGTTACAGGATGGGGATGATGTTTTTGGTGTTACAGGATGGGGATGATGTTTGTGGTGTTACAGGATGGGGATGATGTTTATTGTGTTACAGGATGGGGATGATGTTTTTGAGTTACAGGATGGGATGATGTTTATTGTGTACAGGATGGGATGATGTTTATGGTGTACAGGATGGGAATGTTTGTCTTCTTGTGTTACAGGATGGGGATGATGTTTGTGGTGTTACAGATGGGGATGATGTTTAGTATGTTACAGGATGGGGATGATGTTTATTGTGTTACAGGATGGGGATGATGTTTTGTGGTGTTACAGGATGGGGATGATGTTTGTGGTGTTACAGGATGGGGATGATGTTTATTGTGTTACAGGATGGGGATGATGTTTATTGTGTTACAGGATGGGGATGATGTTTATTGTGTTACAGGATGGGGATGATGTTTATTGTGTTACAGGATGGGGATGATGTTTATTGTGTTACAGGATGGGGATGATGTTTATTGTGTTACAGGATGGGGATGATGTTTATTGTGTTACAGGATGGGGATGATGTTTGTGGTGTTACAGGATGGGGATGATGTTTATTGGTGTTACAGGATGGGGATGATGTTTGTGGTGTTACAGGATGGGGATGATGTTTGTGGTGTTACAGGATGGGGATGATGTTATTGTGTTACAGGATGGGGATGATGTTTATTGTGTTACAGGATGGGGATGATGTTTATTGTGTTACAGGATGGGGATGATGTTTGTAGTGTTACAGGATGGGGATGATGTTTGTGGTGTTACAGGATGGGATGATTGTTTATTAGTTACAGGATGGGGATGATGTTTATTGTGTTACAGGATGGGGATGATGTTTATTGTGTTACAGATGGGGATGATGTTTATTGTGTTACAGGATGGGGATGATGTTTATTGTGTTACAGGATGGGGATGATGTTATTGTGTTACAGGATGGGGATGATGTTTATTGTGTTACAGGATGGGGAAGATGTTTGTGGTGTTCAGGATGGGGATGATGTTTGTGGTGTTACAGGATGGGGATGATGTTTATTATGTTACAGGATGGGGATGATGTTTATTGTGTTACAGGATGGGGATGATGTTTGTGGTGTTACAGGATGGGGATGATGTTTATTGTGTTACAGGATGGGGATGATGTTTTTGTGTTACAGGATGGGGGATGATGTTATTGGTGTTACAGGATGGGGATGATGTTTATTGTGTTTACAGGATGGAGATATGTTTTGGTGTAACAGGATGGGGATTATGTTTATTGTGTTTCAGGATGGGGATGATGTTTATTGTGTTACAGGATGGGGATGATGTTTGTGGTGTTACAGGATGGGGATGATGTTTATTGTGTTACAGGATGGGGATGATGTTTATTGTGTTACAGGATGGGGATGATGTTTATTGTGTTACAGGATGGGGATGATGTTTGTGGTGTTACAGGATGGGGATGATGTTTGTGGTGTTACAGGATGGGGATGATGTTTATTGTGTTACAGGATGGGGATGATGTTTATTGTGTTACAGGATGGGGATGATGTTTGTGGTGTTACAGGATGGGGATGATGTTTGTGGTGTTACAGGATGGGGATGATGTTTATTGTGTTACAGGATGGGGATGATGTTTATTGTGTTACAGGATGGGGATGATGTTTATTGTGTTACAGGATGGGGATGATGTTTATTGTGTTACAGGATGGGGATGATGTTTTTGTGTTACAGGATGGGGATGATGTTTGTGGTGTTACAGGATGGGGATGATGTTTATTGTGTTACAGGATGGGGATGATGTTTATTGTGTTACAGGATGGGGATGATGTTTTGTGGTGTTACAGGATGGGGATGATGTTTATTATTGTTACAGGATGGGATGATGTTTATTGTGTTACAGGATGGGGATGATGTTTATTGTGTTACAGGATGGGGATGATGTTTTGTGGTGTTACAGGATGGGGATGATGTTTGTGGTGTTACAGGATGGGGATGATGTTTATTGTGTTACAGGATGGGGATGATGTTTATTGTGTTACAGGATGGGGATGATGTTTGTGTATGTTACAGGATGGGGATGATGTTTATTGTGTTACAGGATGGGGAAGATGTTTATTGTGTTACAGGATGGGGATGATGTTTGTGGTGTTACAGGATGGGGATGATGTTTATTAGTGTTACAGGATGGGGATGATGTTTATTGTGTTACGAGGATGGGGATGATGTTTATTGTGTTACAGGATGGGGATGATGTTTTGGTGTTACAGGATGGGGATGATGTTAGTGGTGTTACAGGATGGGATGATGTTTATTGTGTTACAGGATGGGGATGATGTTTTATTGTGTACAGGATGGGGAATGATTATTGTGTTTTACGGATGGGGATGATGTTTGTGTGTACAGGATGGGATGATGTTTGTGGTGTTACAGGATGGGGATGATGTTTATAGGTATTACAGGATGGGATGATGTTTATTGTGTTACAGGATGGGGATGATGTTTATTGTGTTTACAGGATGGGATGATGTTTGTGGTGTTACAGGATGGGGATGATGTTTTGTGGTGTACAGGATGGGGATGATGTTTGTGGTGTTACAGGATGGGGATGATGTTTATTGTGTTACAGGATGGGATGATGTTTGTGGTGTTACAGGATGGGGATGATGTTTGTTGGTGTTACAGGATGGGGATGATGTTTGTGTGTTACAGGATGGGGATGATGTTTTTGTGTTACAGGATGGGGATGATGTTTATTGTGTTACAGGATGGGGATGATGTTTGTGGTGTTACAGGATGGGGATGATGTTTTTGGTGTTTACAGGATGGGGATGATGTTTTGTGGTGTTACAGGATGGGGATGATGTTTATTGTGTTACAGGATGGGGATGATGTTTTGTTTTACAGGATGGGGATGATGTTTATTTTGTTACAGGATGGGGATGATGTTTATTGTGTTACAGGATGGGATGATGTTTGTGGTGTTACAGGATGGGATGATGTTTATTATGTTACAGGATGGGGATGATGTTATTGTGTTACAGGATGGGGATGATGTTTATTGTGTTCAGGATGGGGATGATGTTTATTGTTTACAGGATGGGGATGATGTTTGTGGTGTTACAGGATGGGGATGATGTTTATTATGTTACAGGATGGGATGATTGATGTTTATTGTGTTTTACAGGATGGGGATGATGTTTGTGTGTTACAGGATGGGGATGATGTTTGTGGTGTTACAGGATGGGATGATGTTTATTGTGTTACTGGATGGGGATGATGTTTATGTGTTACAGGATGGGGATGATGTTTGTGGTGTTACAGGATGGGGATGATGTTTATTGTGTTACAGGATGGGGATGATGTTTAGTGTGTTACAGGATGGGGATGATGTTTATTGTGTTACAGGATGGGGATGATGTTTATTGTGTTACAGGATGGGGATGATGTTGTGGTGTTACAGGATGGGGATGATGTTTATTGTGTTACAGGATGGGGATGATGTTTATTGTGTTACAGGATGGGGATGATGTTAGTGGTGTTACAGGATGGGGATGATGTTATTGTGTTACAGGATGGGGATGATGTTTATTGTGTTACAGGATGGGGATGATGTTTATTGGTGTTACAGGATGGGATGATGTTTGTGGTGTTACAGGATGGGGATGATGTTATTGTGTTTACAGGATGGGATGATGTTTGTGGTGTTACAGGATGGGGATGATGTTTATTGTGTTACAGGATGGGGATGATGTTATTGTGTTACAGGATGGGATGATGTTTGTTGTGTTACAGGATGGGGATGATGTTTGTGGTGTTACAGGATGGGGATGATGTTTGTGTGTGTTACAGATGGGGATGATGTTTATTGTGTTACAGGATGGGATGATGTTTGTGGTGTTACAGGATGGGGATGATGTTTTGTGGTGTTACAGGATGGGGATGATGTTTGTGGTGTTACAGGATGGGGATGATGTTTGTTGGTGTTACAGGATGGGGATGATGTTTGTGGGTGTTACAGGATGGGATGATGTTTGTGGTGTTACAGATGGGGATGATGTTTATTGTGTTACAGGATGGGGATGATGTTTATTGTGTTACAGGATGGGGATGATGTTATTTGTGTTCAGGAGGGGATGATGTTTATTTGTTACAGGATGGGGATGATGTTTGTGGTGTTACAGGATGGGGATGATGTTTATTATGTTACAGGATGGGGATGATGTTTGTGGTGTTACAGGATGGGGATGATGTTTGTGTGTTACAGGATGGGGATGATGTTTATTGTGTTACAGGATGGGGATGATGTTTATTGTGTTACAGGATGGGGATGATGTTTGTGTGTTACAGGATGGGGATGATGTTTATTGTGTTACAGGATGGGGATGATGTTTATTGTGTTACAGGATGGGGATGATGTTTATTGTGTTACAGGATGGGGATGATGTTTGTGGTGTTTCAGGATGGGGATGATGTTTATTGTGTTACAGGATGGGGATGATGTTTGTGGTGTTACAGGATGGGGATGATGTTGTGGTGTTACAGGATGGGGATGATGTTTATTGTGTTACAGGATGGGGATGATGTTGTGGTGTTACAGGATAGGGATGATGTTTGTGGTGTTACAGGATGGGGATGATGTTTGTGGTGTTACAGGATGGGGATGATGTTTGTGGTGTTACAGGATGGGGATGATGTTTAGTGGTGTTACAGGATGGGGATGATGTTTATTGTGTTACAGGATGGGGATGATGTTTGTGGTGTTACAGGATGGGGATGATGTTTGTGGTGTTACAGGATGGGGATGATGTTTGTGTGTTACAGGATGGGGATGATGTTTATTTGTGTTACAGGATGGGGATGATGTTTATTGTGTTACAGGATGGGGATGATGTTTGTGGTGTTACAGGATGGGGATGATGTTTTTGTGTTACAGGATGGGGATGATGTTTGTGTGTTACAGGATGGGGATGATGTTTATTGTGTTACAGGATGGGGATGATGTTTATTGTGTTACAGGATGGGGATGAGTTTATTGTGTTACAGGATGGGGATGATGTTTGTGGTGTTACAGGATGGGGATGATGTTTGTGGTGTTACAGGATGGGATGATGTTTATTAGTGTTACAGGATGGGGATGATGTTTATTGTGTTACAGGATGGGGATGATGTTTGTGGTGTTACAGGATGGGGATGATGTTTATTTTGTTACAGGATGGGGATGATGTTTGTGGTGTTACAGGATGGGGATGATGTTTGTGGTGTTACAGGATGGGGATGATGTTTGTGGTGTTACAGGATGGGGATGATGTTTATTGTGTTACAGGATGGGGATGATGTTTATTGTGTTACAGGATGGGGATGATGTTTGTGGTGTTACAGGATGGGGATGATGTTTGTGTGTTACAGGATGGGGATGATGTTTGTGGTGTTACAGGATGGGGATGATGTTTATTGTGTTACAGGATGGGGATGATGTTTGTGGTGTTACAGGATGGGGATGATGTTTGTGGTGTTACAGGATGGGATGATGTTTATTGTGTTACAGGATGGGGATGATGTTTGTGGTGTTACAGGATGGGGATGATGTTTATTGTGTTTCAGGATGGGGATGATGTTTGTTGTGTTACAGGATGGGGATGATGTTTGTGGTGTTACAGGATGGGGATGATGTTTGTTGTGTTACAGGATGGGGATGATGTTTGTGGTGTTACAGGATGGGGATGATGTTTGTGGTGTTACAGGATGGGGATGATGTTTATTGTGTTACAGGATGGGGATGATGTTTTTTGTGTTACAGGATGGGATGATGTTTGTGGTGTTACAGGATGGGGATGATGTTTGTGGTGTTACAGGATGGGGATGATGTTTTTATTGTGTTACAGGATGGGGCTGATGTTTGTGGTGTTACAGGATGGGGATGATGTTTGTGGTGTTACAGGATGGGGATGATGTTTATTGTGTTACAGGATGGGGATGATGTTTGTTGTGTTACAGGATGGGGATGATGTTTATTGTGTTACAGGATGGGGATGATGTTTGTGGTGTTACAGGATGGGGATGATGTTTGATTGTGTTACAGGATGGGGATGATGTTTGTGGTGTTACAGGATGGGGATGATGTTTATTGTGTTACAGGATGGGGATGATGTTTGTGGTGTTACAGGATGGGGATGATGTTTGTGTGTTACAGGATGGGGATGATGTTTGTGGTGTTACAGATGGGGATGATGTTTATTGTGTTACAGGATGGGGATGATGTTTATTGTGTTACAGGATGGGGATGATGTTTATTGTGTTACAGGATGGGGATGATGTTTAGTGGTGTTACAGGATGGGGATGATGTTTTTGGTGTTACAGGATGGGGATGATGTTTTGTGGTGTTACAGGATGGGGATGATGTTTGTGGTGTTACAGGATGGGGATGATGTTTTTTGTGTTACAGGATGGGATGATGTTGTGGTGTTACAGGATGGGGATGATGTTTATTGTGTTACAGGATGGGATGATGTTTGTGGTGTTACAGGATGGGGATGATGTTTAGTGGTGTTACAGGATGGGATGATGTTTGTGGTGTTACAGGATGGGAATGTTTACAGATTTATTTGTGTTACAGGATGGGGATGATGTTTGTGGTGTTACAGGATGGGGATGATGTTTATTGTGTTACAGGATGGGGATGAGTTTGTGGTGTTACAGGATGGGGATGATGTTTATTGTGTTACAGGATGGGGATGATGTTTAGTGGTGTTACAGGATGGGGATGATGTTTTTTGTGTTACAGGATGGGGATGATGTTTATTGTGTTACAGGATGGGGATGATGTTTGTGGTTGTTACAGGATGGGGATGATGTTTATTGTGTTACAGGATGGGGATGATGTTTATTGTGTTACAGGATGGGGATGATGTTATTGTGTTACAGGATGGGGATGATGTTTATTGTGTTACAGGATGGGATGATGTTTGTGGTGTTACAGGATGGGGATGATGTTTATTATGTTACAGGATGGGGATGATGTTTGTGTTGTTACAGGATGGGGATGATGTTTTTGTGTTACAGGATGGGGATGATGTTTGTGGTGTTACAGGATGGGGATGATGTTTATTGTGTTACAGGATGGGGATGATGTTTATTGTGTTACAGGATGGGGATGATGTTTATTGTGTTACAGGATGGGGATGATGTTGTGGTGTTACAGGATGGGGATGATGTTTATTGGTGTTACAGGATGGGGATGATGTTTATTGTGTTACAGGATGGGGATGATGTTTTTGTGTTACAGGATGGGGATGATGTTTATTGTGTTACAGGATGGGATGATGTTGTCTTTATTATGTTACAGGATGGGGATGATGTTTGTGTGTTACAGGATGGGGATGATGTTTATTGTGTTACAGGATGGGGATGATGTTTATTGTGTTACAGGATGGGGATGATGTTTGTGTGTTTCAGGATGGGGATGATGTTTGTGGTGTTACAGGATGGGATGATGTTTGTGGTGTTACAGGATGGGGATGATGTTTGTGGTGTTACAGGATGGGGATGATGTTTATTGTGTTACAGGATGGGGATGATGTTTGTGTGTTACAGGATGGGGATGATGTTTGTGGTGTTACAGGATGGGGATGATGTTTATTGTGTTACAGGATGGGGATGATGTTTATTGTGTTACAGGATGGGATGATGTTTATTGTGTTACAGGATGGGGATGATGTTTATTGTGTTACAGGATGGGATGATGTTTAGTGTGTTACAGGATGGGGATGATGTTTATTGTGTTACAGGATGGGGATGATGTTTGTGGTGTTACAGGATGGGGATGATGTTTATTGTGTTACAGGATGGGGATGATGTTTATTGTGTTACAGGATGGGGATGATGTTTATTGTGTTACAGGATGGGGATGATGTTTGTGGTGTTACAGGATGGGGATGATGTTTGTGTGTTACAGGATGGGGATGATGTTTGTGGTGTTACAGGATGGGGATGATGTTTATTGTGTTACAGGATGGGGATGATGTTTGTGGTGTTACAGGATGGGGATGATGTTTATTGTGTTACAGGATGGGGATGATGTTTGTGGTGTTACAGGATGGGGATGATGTTTTATTGTGTTACAGGATGGGGATGATGTTTATTGTGTTACAGGATGGGGATGATGTTTGTGGTGTTACAGGATGGGGGATGATGTTTTGGTGTTACAGGATGGGGATGATGTTTGTGGTGTTACAGGATGGGGATGATGTTTATTGTGTTACAGGATGGGGATGATGTTTGTGGTGTTACAGGATGGGGATGATGTTTGTGTGTTACAGGATGGGGATGATGTTATTGTGTTACAGGATGGGGATGATGTTTATTGTGTTACAGGATGGGGATGATGTTTATTGTGTTACAGGATGGGGATGATGTTTGTGGTGTTACAGGATGGGGATGATGTTTGTGGTGTTACAGGATGGGGATGATGTTTATTATGTTACAGGATGGGGATGATGTTTGTGGTGTTACAGGATGGGATGATGTTTATTGTGTTACAGGATGGGGATGATGTTTGTTGTGTTACAGGATGGGGATGATGTTTATTGTGTTACAGGATGGGGATGATGTTTATTGTGTTACAGGATGGGGATGATGTTTATTATGTTACAGGATGGGGATGATGTTTGTGTGTTACAGGATGGGGATGATGTTTATTGTGTTACAGGATGGGGATGATGTTTAGTGGTGTTACAGGATGGGGATGATGTTTATTGTGTTACCAGGATGGGGATGATGTTTGTTGTGTTACAGGATGGGGATGATGTTTATTGTGTTACAGGATGGGGATGATGTTTATTGTGTTACAGGATGGGGATGATGTTTGTGTGTTACAGATGGGGATGATGTTTGTGGTGTTACAGGATGGGGATGATGTTTATTGTGTTACAGGATGGGGATGATGTTTGTGTGTTACAGGATGGGGATGATGTTTGTGGTGTTACAGGATGGGGATGATGTTTATTGTGTTACAGGATGGGGATGATGTTTATTGTGTTACAGGATGGGATGATGTTTAGTGTGTTACAGGATGGGGATGATGTTTATTGTGTTACAGGATGGGGATGATGTTTATTGTGTTACAGGATGGGGATGATGTTTATTATGTTACAGGATGGGGATGATGTTTATTGTGTTACAGGATGGGGATGATGTTTGTGGTGTTACAGGATGGGGATGATGTTTATTATGTTACAGGATGGGGATGATGTTTGTGGTGTTACAGGATGGGGATGATGTTTGTGGTGTTACAGGATGGGGATGATGTTTATTATGTTACAGGATGGGGATGATGTTTGTGGTGTTACAGGATGGGGATGATGTTTATTGTGTTACAGGATGGGGATGATGTTTGTGTGTTACAGGATGGGGATGATGTTATTGTGTTACAGGATGGGGATGATGTTTGTTGTGTTACAGGATGGGGATGATGTTTGTGGTGTTACAGGATGGGGATGATGTTTATTGTGTTACAGGATGGGGATGATGTTTATTGTGTTACAGGATGGGGATGATGTTTGTTGTGTTACAGGATGGGGATGATGTTTATTGTGTTACAGGATGGGGATGATGTTTATTGTGTTACAGGATGGGGATGATGTTTGTGGTGTTACAGGATGGGGATGATGTTTATTGTGTTACAGGATGGGGATGATGTTTGTGGTGTTACAGGATGGGGATGATGTTTTTGTGTTACAGGATGGGGATGATGTTTGTGGTGTTACAGGATGGGGATGATGTTTGTGGTGTTACAGGATGGGGATGATGTTTGTGGTGTTACAGGATGGGGATGATGTTTGTGTGTTACAGGATGGGGATGATGTTTGTTGTGTTACAGGATGGGGATGATGTTTGTGGTGTTACAGGATGGGGATGATGTTTATTGTGTTACAGGATGGGGATGATGTTTATTGTGTTACAGGATGGGGATGATGTTTATTGTGTTACAGGATGGGGATGATGTTTTTGGTGTTACAGGATGGGGATGATGTTTATTGTGTTACAGGATGGGGATGATGTTTGTGGTGTTACAGGATGGGGATGATGTTTGTGGTGTTACAGGATGGGGATGATGTTTATTGTGTTACAGGATGGGGATGATGTTTGTTGTGTTACAGGATGGGATGATGTTTTTGTGTTACAGGATGGGGATGATGTTTGTGGTGTTACAGGATGGGGATGATGTTTATTGTGTTACAGGATGGGGATGATGTTTGTGGTGTTACAGGATGGGGATGATGTTTATTGTGTTACAGGATGGGGATGATGTTTATTGTGTTACAGGATGGGGGATGATGTTTAGTGTGTTACAGGATGGGGATGATGTTTGTGGTGTTACAGGATGGGGATGATGTTTTGTGGTGTTACAGGATGGGGATGATGTTTATTGTGTTACAGGATGGGGATGATGTTTATTGTGTTACAGGATGGGGATGATGTTTGTGGTGTTACAGGATGGGGATGATGTTTATTGTGTTACAGGATGGGGATGATGTTTATTGTGTTACAGGATGGGGATGATGTTTATTGTGTTACAGGATGGGGATGATGTTTATTGTGTTACAGGATGGGGATGATGTTTGTGGTGTTACAGGATGGGATGATGTTTATTGTGTTACAGGATGGGGATGATGTTTATTGTGTTACAGGATGGGGATGATGTTTGTGGTGTTTCAGGATGGGGATGATGTTTATTGTGTTACAGGATGGGGATGATGTTTATTGGTGTTACAGGATGGGATGATGTTATTGGTGTTACAGGATGGGGATGATGTTTGTGGTGTTACAGGATGGGGATGATGTTTGTGGTGTTACAGGATGGGATGATGTTTATTGTGTTACTGGATGGGGATGATGTTTATTGTGTTACAGGATGGGGATGATGTTTGTGGTGTTACAGGATGGGGATGATGTTTATTGTGTTACAGGATGGGGATGATGTTTGTGGTGTTACAGGATGGGATGATGTTTATTGTGTTACAGGATGGGGATGATGTTTATTGTGTTACAGGATGGGGATGATGTTTATTGTGTTACAGGATGGGGATGATGTTTGTGGTGTTACAGGATGGGGATGATGTTTATTGTGTTACAGGATGGGGATGATGTTTGTGGTGTTACAGGATGGGGATGATGTTTATTGTGTTACAGGATGGGGATGATGTTTGTTGTGTTACAGGATGGGGATGATGTTTATTGTGTTACAGGATGGGGATGATGTTTGTGGTGTTACAGGATGGGGATGATGTTTGTGGTGTTACAGGATGGGGATGATGTTTGTGTTTACAGGATGGGGATGATGTTTGTGGTGTTACAGGATGGGGATGATGTTTATTGTGTTACAGGATGGGGATGATGTTTATTGTGTTACAGGATGGGGATGATGTTTGTGTGTTACAGGATGGGGATGATGTTTGTGGTGTTACAGGATGGGGATGATGTTTGTGGTGTTACAGGATGGGGATGATGTTTATTGTGTTACAGGATGGGGATGATGTTTGTGGTGTTACAGGATGGGGATGATGTTTATTGTGTTACAGGATGGGGATGATGTTTATTATGTTACAGGATGGGGATGATGTTTATTGTGTTACAGGATGGGGATGATGTTTATTATGTTACAGGATGGGATGATGTTTATGGTGTTACAGGATGGGATGATGTTTGTGGTGTTACAGGATGGGGATGATGTTTATTGTGTTACAGGATGGGGATGATGTTTGTGGTGTTACAGGATGGGGATGATGTTTGTGGTGTTACAGGATGGGGATGATGTTTGTGGTGTTACAGGATGGGGATGATGTTTATTGTGTTACAGGATGGGGATGATGTTTATTGTGTTACAGGATGGGGATGATGTTTGTGGTGTTACAGGATGGGGATGATGTTTATTGTGTTACAGGATGGGGATGATGTTTGTGGTGTTACAGGATGGGGATGATGTTTGTGGTGTTTCAGGATGGGGATGATGTTTGTGGTGTTACAGGATGGGGATGATGTTTATTGTGTTACAGGATGGGGATGATGTTTATTGTGTTACAGGATGGGGATGATGTTTGTGTGTTACAGGATGGGGATGATGTTTGTGGTGTTACAGGATGGGGATGATGTTTGTGGTGTTACAGGATGGGGATGATGTTTATTGTGTTACAGGATGGGGATGATGTTTGTGGTGTTACAGGATGGGGATGATGTTTAGTGGTGTTACAGGATGGGGATGATGTTTGTGGTGTTACAGGATGGGGATGATGTTTATTGTGTTACAGGATGGGGATGATGTTTATTGTGTTACAGGATGGGGATGATGTTTATTGTGTTACAGGATGGGGATGATGTTTATTGTGTTACAGGATGGGGATGATGTTTATGGTGTTACAGGATGGGGATGATGTTTATTGTGTTACAGGATGGGGATGATGTTTATTGTGTTACAGGATGGGGATGATGTTTATGTGTTACAGGATGGGGATGATGTTTGTGGTGTTACAGGATGGGGATGATGTTTATTGTGTTACAGGATGGGGATGATGTTTATTGTGTTACAGGATGGGGATGATGTTTGTGGTGTTACAGGATGGGATGATGTTTATTGTGTTACCGGATGGGGATGATGTTTATGGTGTTACAGGATGGGGATGATGTTTATTGAGTTACAGGATGGGGATGATGTTTGTGGTGTTACAGGATGGGATGATGTTTATTGTGTTACAGGATGGGATGATGTTTGTTGTGTTACAGGATGGGGATGATGGTGTTTCAGGATGGGGATGATGTTGTGGTGTTACAGGATGGGATGATGTTTATTGTGTTACAGGATGGGGATGATGTTTGTGGTGTTACAGGATGGGGTGATGTTTTATGTGTTACAGGATGGGGATGATGTTTAGTGTGTTACAGGATGGGGATGATGTTATTGTGTTACAGGATGGGGATGATGTTTATTGTGTTACAGGATGGGGATGATGTTTATTGTGTTACAGGATGGGGATGATGTTTGTGGTGTTACAGGATGGGGATGATGTTTATTGTGTTACAGGATGGGGATGATGTTTATTGTGTTACAGGATGGGGATGATGTTTATTGTGTTACAGGATGGGGATGATGTTTGTGGTGTTACAGGATGGGGATGATGTTTATTGTGTTACAGGATGGGGATGATGTTTGTGGTGTTACAGGATGGGGATGATGTTTGTTGTGTTACAGGATGGGATGATGTTTATTGTGTTACAGGATGGGGATGATGTTTATTGTGTTACAGGATGGGGATGATGTTTGTGGTGTTACAGGATGGGGATGATGTTTATTGTGTTACAGGATGGGGATGATGTTTGTGGTGTTACAGGATGGGGATGATGTTTATTGTGTTACAGGATGGGATGATGTTTGTTGTGTTACAGGATGGGGATGATGTTTATTGTGTTACAGGATGGGGATGATGTTTGTGGTGTTACAGGATGGGGATGATGTTTGTGGTGTTACAGGATGGGGATGATGTTTGTGGTGTTACAGGATGGGGATGATGTTTATTGTGTTACAGGATGGGGATGATGTTTATTGTGTTACAGGATGGGGATGATGTTTATTGTGTTACAGGATGGGGATGATGTTTATTGTGTTACAGGATGGGGATGATGTTTATTGTGTTACAGGATGGGGATGATGTTTATTGTGTTACAGGATGGGGATGATGTTTGTGGTGTTACAGGATGGGGATGATGTTTATTGTGTTACAGGATGGGGATGATGTTTATTGTGTTACAGGATGGGGATGATGTTTATTGTGTTACAGGATGGGGATGATGTTTGTGGTGTTACAGGATGGGGATGATGTTTATTGTGTTACAGGATGGGGATGATGTTTATTGTGTTACAGGATGGGGATGATGTTTGTGGTGTTACAGGATGGGGATGATGTTTATTGTGTTACAGGATGGGGATGATGTTTAGTGTGTTACAGGATGGGGATGATGTTTGTGGTGTTACAGGATGGGGATGATGTTTGTGGTGTTACAGGATGGGGATGATGTTTGTGGTGTTACAGGATGGGGATGATGTTTATTGTGTTACAGGATGGGGATGATGTTTGTGGTGTTACAGGATGGGGATGATGTTTAGTGTGTTACAGGATGGGGATGATGTTTGTGGTGTTACAGGATGGGGATGATGTTTATTGTGTTACAGGATGGGGATGATGTTTGTGGTGTTACAGGATGGGGATGATGTTTGTGGTGTTACAGATGGGGATGATGTTTGTGGTGTTACAGGATGGGGATGATGTTTATTGTGTTACAGGATGGGGATGATGTTTATTGTGTTACAGGATGGGGATGATGTTTGTGGTGTTACAGGATGGGGATGATGTTTGTGGTGTTACAGGATGGGGATGATGTTTATTGTGTTACAGGATGGGGATGATGTTTATTGTGTTACAGGATGGGGATGATGTTTATTGTGTTACAGGATGGGGATGATGTTATTGTGTTACAGGATGGGGATGATGTTTATTAGTGTTACAGGATGGGGATGATGTTTATTGTGTTACAGGATGGGGATGATGTTTGTGGTGTTACAGGATGGGGATGATGTTTGTGGTGTTACAGGATGGGGATGATGTTTATTGTGTTACAGGATGGGGATGATGTTTATTGTGTTACAGGATGGGGATGATGTTTGTGGTGTTACAGGATGGGGATGATGTTTGTGGTGTTACAGGATGGGGATGATGTTTGTGTGTTACAGGATGGGGATGATGTTTGTGGTGTTACAGGATGGGGATGATGTTTGTGGTGTTACAGGATGGGGATGATGTTTATTGTGTTACAGGATGGGGATGATGTTTGTGGTGTTACAGGATGGGGATGATGTTTGTGTGTTACAGGATGGGGATGATGTTATTGTGTTACAGGATGGGGATGATGTTTGTGGTGTTACAGGATGGGGATGATGTTTATTGTGTTACAGGATGGGGATGATGTTTTTGGTGTTACAGGATGGGGATGATGTTTATTGTGTTACAGGATGGGGATGATGTTTATTGTGTTAGAGGATGGGGATGATGTTTATTGTGTTACAGGATGGGGATGATGTTTGTGGTGTTACAGGATGGGGATGATGTTTATTGTGTTACAGGATGGGGATGATGTTTGTGGTGTTACAGGATGGGGATGATGTTTGTGGTGTTACAGGATGGGGATGATGTTTGTGGTGTTTCAGGATGGGATGATGTTTGTGGTGTTACAGGATGGGGATGATGTTTGTGGTGTTACAGGATGGGGATGATGTTTGTGGTGTTACAGGATGGGGATGATGTTTGTGGTGTTACAGGATGGGGATGATGTTTATTGTGTTACAGGATGGGGATGATGTTTATTGTGTTACAGGATGGGGATGATGTTTATGGTGTTACAGGATGGGGATGATGTTTATTGTGTTACAGGATGGGGATGATGTTATTGTGTTACAGGATGGGGATGATGTTTGTGGTGTTACAGGATGGGGATGATGTTTATTGTGTTACAGGATGGGGATGATGTTATTGTGTTACAGGATGGGGATGATGTTTGTGGTGTTACAGGATGGGGATGATGTTTTTGTGTTACAGGATGGGGATGATGTTTATTGTGTTACAGGATGGGGATGATGTTTGTGGTGTTACAGGATGGGGATGATGTTTATTGTGTTACAGGATGGGGATGATGTTTGTGGTGTTACAGGATGGGGATGATGTTTGTGGTGTTACAGGATGGGGATGATGTTTATTGTGTTACAGGATGGGGATGATGTTTGTGGTGTTACAGGATGGGGATGATGTTTATTGTGTTACAGGATGGGGATGATGTTTGTGGTGTTACAGGATGGGGATGATGTTTATTGTGTTACAGGATGGGGATGATGTTTGTGGTGTTACAGGATGGGGATGATGTTTGTGGTGTTACAGGATGGGGATGATGTTTATTGTGTTACAGGATGGGGATGATGTTTATTGTGTTACAGGATGGGGATGATGTTTATTGTGTTACAGGATGGGGATGATGTTTATTGTGTTACAGGATGGGGATGATGTTTATTGTGTTACAGGATGGGGATGATGTTTGTGTGTTACAGGATGGGGATGATGTTTATTGTGTTACAGGATGGGGATGATGTTTATTGTGTTACAGGATGGGGATGATGTTTATGGTGTTACAGGATGGGGATGATGTTTGTGGTGTTACAGGATGGGGATGATGTTTATTGTGTTACAGGATGGGGATGATGTTTATTGTGTTACAGGATGGGGATGATGTTTGTGGTGTTACAGGATGGGGATGATGTTTATTGTGTTACAGGATGGGGCTGATGTTTGTGGTGTTACAGGATGGGGATGATGTTTGTGGTGTTTCAGGATGGGGATGATGTTTGTGGTGTTACAGGATGGGGATGATGTTTATTGTGTTACAGGATGGGGATGATGTTTATTGTGTTACAGGATGGGGATGATGTTTGTGGTGTTACAGGATGGGGATGATGTTTATGGTGTTACAGGATGGGGATGATGTTTGTGGTGTTACAGGATGGGGATGATGTTTGTGGTGTTACAGGATGGGGATGATGTTTGTGGTGTTACAGGATGGGGATGATGTTTGTGGTGTTACAGGATGGGGATGATGTTTGTGGTGTTACAGGATGGGGATGATGTTTATTGTGTTACAGGATGGGGATGATGTTTATTGTGTTACAGGATGGGGATGATGTTTGTGGTGTTACAGGATGGGGATGATGTTTGTGGTGTTACAGGATGGGGATGATGTTTATTGTGTTACAGGATGGGGATGATGTTTATTGTGTTACAGGATGGGGATGATGTTTATTGTGTTACAGGATGGGGATGATGTTTATTGTGTTACAGGATGGGGATGATGTTTGTGGTGTTACAGGATGGGATGATGTTTATTGTGTTACAGGATGGGGATGATGTTTATTGTGTTACAGGATGGGGATGATGTTTATTGTGTTACAGGATGGGGATGATGTTTATTGTGTTACAGGATGGGGATGATGTTTATTGTGTTACAGGATGGGGATGATGTTTGTGGTGTTACAGGATGGGGATGATGTTTATTGTGTTACAGGATGGGGATGATGTTTATTGTGTTACAGGATGGGGATGATGTTTATTGTGTTACAGGATGGGGATGATGTTTGTGATGTTACAGGATGGGGATGATGTTTATTGTGTTACAGGATGGGGATGATGTTTGTGGTGTTACAGGATGGGGATGATGTTTATTGTGTTACAGGATGGGGATGATGTTTGTGGTGTTACAGGATGGGGATGATGTTTATTGTGTTACAGGATGGGGATGATGTTTATTGTGTTACAGGATGGGGATGATGTTTATTGTGTTACAGGATGGGGATGATGTTTGTGGTGTTACAGGATGGGGATGATGTTTGTGGTGTTACAGGATGGGGATGATGTTTGTGGTGTTACAGGATGGGGATGATGTTTGTGGTGTTACAGGATGGGGATGATGTTTGTGGTGTTACAGGATGGGGATGATGTTTGTGGTGTTACAGGATGGGGATGATGTTTATTGTGTTACAGGATGGGGATGATGTTTATTGTGTTACAGGATGGGGATGATGTTTATTGTGTTACAGGATGGGGATGATGTTTATTGTGTTACAGGATGGGGATGATGTTTGTGGTGTTACAGGATGGGGATGATGTTTATTATGTTACAGGATGGGATGATGTTTGTGGTGTTACAGGATGGGGATGATGTTTATTATGTTACAGGATGGGGATGATGTTTGTGTGTTAGAGGATGGGGATGATGTTTATTGTGTTACAGGATGGGGATGATGTTTGTGGTGTTTCAGGATGGGGATGATGTTTATTGTGTTACAGGATGGGGATGATGTTTGTGGTGTTACAGGATGGGGATGATGTTTGTGGTGTTACAGGATGGGGATGATGTTTGTGGTGTTTCAGGATGGGGATGATGTTTGTGGTGTTACAGGATGGGGATGATGTTTGTGGTGTTACAGGATGGGGATGATGTTTGTGGTGTTACATGATGGGGATGATGTTTGTGGTGTTACAGGATGGGGATGATGTTTATTGTGTTACAGGATGGGGATGATGTTTATTGTGTTACAGGATGGGGATGATGTTTATTATGTTACAGGATGGGGATGATGTTTATTGTGTTACAGGATGGGGATGATGTTTGTGGTGTTACAGGATGGGGATGATGTTTATTGTGTTACAGGATGGGGATGATGTTTGTGGTGTTACAGGATGGGGATGATGTTTGTGGTGTTACAGGATGGGGATGATGTTTATTGTGTTACAGGATGGGGATGATGTTTATTGTGTTACAGGATGGGGATGATGTTTGTGGTGTTACAGGATGGGGATGATGTTTATTGTGTTACAGGATGGGGATGATGTTTATTGTGTTACAGGATGGGGATGATGTTTGTGGTGTTACAGGATGGGGATGATGTTTTTGTGTTTACAGGATGGGGATGATGTTTGTGGTGTTACAGGATGGGGATGATGTTTGTGGTGTTACAGGATGGGGATGATGTTTGTGGTGTTACAGGATGGGGATGATGTTTTTGTGTTACAGGATGGGGATGATGTTTATTGTGTTACAGGATGGGGATGATGTTTATTGTGTTACAGGATGGGGATGATGTTTGTGGTGTTACAGGATGGGTTTGTGGTGTTACAGGATGGGATGATGTTTGTGGTGTTACAGGATGGGGATGATGTTTGTGGTGTTTCAGGATGGGGATGATGTTTGTGGTGTTACAGGATGGGGATGATGTTTGTGGTGTTACAGGATGGGGATGATGTTTGTGGTGTTACAGGATGGGGATGATGTTTGTGGTGTTACAGGATGGGGATGATGTTTATTGTGTTACAGGATGGGGATGATGTTTGTGGTGTTACAGGATGGGGATGATGTTTGTGGTGTTACAGGATGGGATGATGTTTATTGTGTTACAGGATGGGGATGATGTTTGTGGTGTTACAGGATGGGGATGATGTTTGTGGTGTTACAGGATGGGGATGATGTTTGTGGTGTTACAGGATGGGGATGATGTTTGTGGTGTTACAGGATGGGGATGATGTTTGTGGTGTTACAGGATGGGGATGATGTTTGTGGTGTTACAGGATGGGGATGATGTTTGTGGTGTTACAGGATGGGGATGATGTTTATTGTGTTACAGGATGGGGATGATGTTTATTGTGTTACAGGATGGGGATGATGTTTATTATGTTACAGGATGGGGATGATGTTTATTGTGTTACAGGATGGGGATGATGTTTGTGGTGTTACAGGATGGGGATGATGTTTATTATGTTACAGGATGGGGATGATGTTTGTGGTGTTACAGGATGGGGATGATGTTTATTATGTTACAGGATGGGGATGATGTTTATTGTGTTAGAGGATGGGGATGATGTTTATTGTGTTACAGGATGGGGATGATGTTTGTGGTGTTTCAGGATGGGGATGATGTTTATTGTGTTACAGGATGGGGATGATGTTTGTGGTGTTACAGGATGGGGATGATGTTTGTGGTGTTACAGGATGGGGATGATGTTTGTGGTGTTTCAGGATGGGGATGATGTTTGTGGTGTTACAGGATGGGGATGATGTTTGTGGTGTTACAGGATGGGGATGATGTTTGTGGTGTTACAGGATGGGGATGATGTTTGTGGTGTTACAGGATGGGGATGATGTTTATTGTGTTACAGGATGGGGATGATGTTTATTGTGTTACAGGATGGGGATGATGTTTATTATGTTACAGGATGGGGATGATGTTTATTGTGTTACAGGATGGGGATGATGTTTGTGGTGTTACAGGATGGGGATGATGTTTGTGGTGTTACAGGATGGGGATGATGTTTATTGTGTTACAGGATGGGGATGATGTTTATTGTGTTACAGGATGGGGATGATGTTTATTATGTTACAGGATGGGATGATGTTTATTGTGTTACAGGATGGGGATGAAGTTTGTGGTGTTACAGGATGGGGATGATGTTTATTATGTTACAGGATGGGGATGATGTTTGTGGTGTTACAGGATGGGGATGATGTTTGTGGTGTTACAGGATGGGGATGATGTTTGTGGTGTTACAGGATGGGGATGATGTTTATTGTGTTACAGGATGGGGATGATGTTTATTGTGTTACAGGATGGGGATGATGTTTGTGGTGTTACAGGATGGGGATGATGTTTATTATGTTTCAGGATGGGGATGATGTTTATTGTGTTAGAGGATGGGGATGATGTTTATTGTGTTACAGGATGGGGATGATGTTTGTGGTGTTTCAGGATGGGGATGATGTTTATTGTGTTACAGGATGGGGATGATGTTTATTGTGTTACAGGATGGGGATGATGTTTGTGGTGTTACAGGATGGGGATGATGTTTATTGTGTTTCCGGATGGGGCTGATGTTTGTGGTGTTATAGGATGGGGATGATGTTTGTGGTGTTTCAGGATGGGGATGATGTTTGTGGTGTTACAGGATGGGGATGATGTTTATTGTGTTACAGGATGGGGATGATGTTTATTGTGTTACAGGATGGGGATGATGTTTGTGGTGTTACAGGATGGGGATGATGTTTGTGGTGTTACAGGATGGGGATGATGTTTGTGGTGTTACAGGATGGGGATGATGTTTGTGGTGTTACAGGATGGGGATGATGTTTGTGGTGTTACAGGATGGGGATGATGTTTGTGGTGTTACAGGATGGGGATGATGTTTGTGGTGTTACAGGATGGGGATGATGTTTATTGTGTTACAGGATGGGGATGATGTTTATTGTGTTACAGGATGGGGATGATGTTTGTGGTGTTACAGGATGGGGATGATGTTTGTGGTGTTACAGGATGGGGATGATGTTTATTGTGTTACAGGATGGGGATGATGTTTATTGTGTTACAGGATGGGGATGATGTTTATTGTGTTACAGGATGGGGATGATGTTTATTGTGTTACAGGATGGGGATGATGTTTGTGGTGTTACAGGATGGAGATGATGTTTATTGTGTTACAGGATGGGGATGATGTTTATTGTGTTACAGGATGGGGATGATGTTTATTATGTTACAGGATGGGGATGATGTTTATTGTGTTACAGGATGGGGATGATGTTTATTGTGTTACAGGATGGGGATGATGTTTGTGGTGTTACAGGATGGGGATGATGTTTATTATGTTACAGGATGGGGATGATGTTTATTGTGTTACAGGATGGGGATGATGTTTATTGTGTTACAGGATGGGGATGATGTTTGTGGTGTTACAGGATGGGGATGATGTTTATTGTGTTACAGGATGGGGATTATTTTTGTGGTGTTACAGGATGGGGATGATGTTTATTGTGTTACAGGATGGGGATGATGTTTGTGGTGTTACAGGATGGGGATGATGTTTATTGTGTTACAGGATGGGGATGATGTTTATTGTGTTACAGGATGGGGATGATGTTTGTGGTGTTACAGGATGGGGATGATGTTTATTGTGTTACAGGATGGGGATGATGTTTGTGGTGTTACAGGATGGGGATGATGTTTGTGGTGTTACAGGATGGGGATGATGTTTATTATGTTACAGGATGGGGATGATGTTTGTGGTGTTACAGGATGGGGATGATGTTTGTGGTGTTACAGGATGGGGATGATGTTTATTGTGTTACAGGATGGGGATGATGTTTGTGGTGTTACAGGATGGGGATGATGTTTGTGGTGTTACAGGATGGGGATGATGTTTATTGTGTTACAGGATGGGGATGATGTTTGTGGTGTTACAGGATGGGGATGATGTTTATTGTGTTACAGGATGGGGATGATGTTTGTGGTGTTACAGGATGGGGATGATGTTTATTGTGTTACAGGATGGGGATGATGTTTATTGTGTTACAGGATGGGGATGATGTTTGTGGTGTTACAGGATGGGGATGATGTTTGTGGTGTTACAGGATGGGGATGATGTTTATTATGTTACAGGATGGGGATGATGTTTATTGTGTTACAGGATGGGGATGATGTTTATTGTGTTACAGGATGGGATGATGTTTGTGGTGTTACAGGATGGGGATGATGTTTATTGTGTTACAGGATGGGGATGATGTTTGTTGTGTTACAGGATGGGGATGATGTTTATTGTGTTACAGGATGGGAATGATGTTTGTGGTGTTACAGGATGGGGATGATGTTTATTATGTTACAGGATGGGGATGATGTTTGTGGTGTTACAGGATGGGGATGATGTTTATTGTGTTACAGGATGGGATGATGTTTGTGGTGTTACAGGATGGGGATGATGTTTGTGGTGTTACAGGATGGGGATGATGTTTGTGGTGTTACAGGATGGGGATGATGTTTATTATGTTACAGGATGGGGATGATGTTTATTGTGTTACAGGATGGGGATGATGTTTGTGGTGTTACAGGATGGGGATGATGTTTATTGTGTTACAGGATGGGGATGATGTTTGTGGTGTTACAGGATGGGGATGATGTTTATTGTGTTACAGGATGGGGATGATGTTTGTGTGTTACAGGATGGGGATGATGTTTATTGTGTTACAGGATGGGGATGATGTTTATTGTGTTACAGGATGGGGATGATGTTTATTGTGTTACAGGATGGGGATGATGTTTATTGTGTTACAGGATGGGATGATGTTTGTGGTGTTACAGGATGGGGATGATGTTTGTGGTGTTACAGGATGGGGATGATGTTTATTGTGTTACAGGATGGGGATGATGTTTGTGGTGTTACAGGATGGGGATGATGTTTATTGTGTTACAGGATGGGGATGATGTTTATTGTGTTAGAGGATGAGGATGATGTATATAGTGTTACAGGATGGGGATGATGTTTGTGGTGTTACAGGATGGGGATGATGTTTATTATGTTACAGGATGGGGATGATGTTTGTGGTGTTACAGGATGGGGATGATGTTTATTGTGTTACAGGATGGGGATGATGTTTGTGGTGTTACAGGATGAGGATGATGTTTATTGTGTTACAGGATGGGGATGATGTTTGTGGTGTTACAGGATGGGGATGATGTTTGTGGTGTTACAGGATGGGGATGATGTTTGTGGTGTTACAGGATGGGGATGATGTTTATTGTGTTACAGGATGGGGATGATGTTTATTGTGTTACAGGATGGGGATGATGTTTGTGGTGTTACAGGATGTGGATGATGTTTATTGTGTTACAGGATGGGGATGATGTTTATTGTGTTACAGGATGGGGATGATGTTTATTGTGTTACAGGATGGGGATGATGTTGTGGTGTTACAGGATGGGGATGATGTTTATTGTGTTACAGGATGGGGATGATGTTTATTTTGTTACAGGATAGGGATGATGTTTATTATGTTACAGGATGGGGATGATGTTTATTGTGTTACAGGATGGGGATGATTTTTGTGGTGTTACAGGATGGGGATGATGTTTATTGTGTTACAGGATGGGGATGATGTTTGTGGTGTTACAGGATGGGGATGATGTTTATTGTGGTACAGGATGGGGATGATGTTTGTGGTGTTACAGGATGGGGATGATGTTTATTGTGTTACAGGATGGGGATGATGTTTGTGGTGTTACAGGATGGGGATGATGTTTGTGGTGTTACAGGATGGGGATGATGTTTGTGGTGTTACAGGATGGGGATGATGTTTGTGGTGTTACAGGATGGGGATGATGTTTATTGTGTTACAGGATGGGGATGCTGTTTATTATGTTACAGGATGGGGATGATGTTTGTGGTGTTACAGGATGGGGATGATGTTTGTGGTGTTACAGGATGGGGATGATGTTTATTGTGTTACAGGATGGGGATGATGTTTATTATGTTACAGGATGGGGATGATGTTTGTGGTGTTACAAGATGGGGATGATGTTTATTGTGGTACAGGATGAGGATGATGTTTATTGTGTTACAGGATGGGGATGATGTTTATTGTGTTACAGGATTGGGATGAAGTTTACTGTGTTACAGGATGTGGATGATGTTTATTGTGTTACTGGATGGGGATGATGTTTATTGTGTTACAGGATGGGGATGATGTTTATTGTGTTACAGGATGGGGATGATGTTGTGGTGTTACAGGATGGGGATGATTTTTATTGTGTTACAGGATGGGGATGATGTTTATTGTGTTACAGGATAGGGATGATGTTTATTGTGTTACAGGATAGGGATGATGTTTATTGTGTTACAGGATGGGGATGATGTTTATTGTGTTATAGGATAGGGATGATGTTTATTGTGTTTCAGGATGGGGATGATGTTTGTGGTGTTACAGGATGGGGATGATGTTTGTGGTGTTACAGGATGGGGATGATGTTTATTATGTTACAGGATGGGGATGATGTTTGTGGTGTTACAGGATGGGGATGATGTTTATGATGTTACAGGATGGGGTTGATGTTTGTGGTGTTACAGGATGGGGATGATGTTTATTGTGTTACAGGATGGGGATGATGTTTATTGTGTTACAGGATGGGGATGATGTTTATTATGTTACAGGATGGGGATGATGTTTATTGTGTTACAGGATGGGGATGATGTTTATTATGTTACAGGATGGGGATGATGTTTATTGTGTTACAGGATGGGGATGATGTTTATTGTGTTTCAGGATGGGGATGATGTTTGTGGTGTTACAGGAAGGGGATGATGTTTGTGGTGTTACAGGATGGGGATGATGTTTATTATGTTACAGGATGGGGATGATGTTTGTGGTGTTACAGGATGGGGATGATGTTTATGATGTTACAGGATGGGGATGATGTTTGTGGTGTTACAGGATGGGGATGATGTTTATTGTGTTACAGGATGGGGATGATGTTTATTGTGTTACAGGATGGGGATGATGTTTATTATGTTACAGGATGGGGATGATGTTTATTGTGTTACAGGATGGGGATGATGTTTATTATGTTACAGGATGGGGATGATGTTTGTGGTGTTACAGGATGGGGATGATGTTTATTCTGTTACAGGATGGGGATGATGTTTATTATGTTACAGGATGGGGATGATGTTTATTGTGTTACACGATGGGGATGATGTTTATTGTGTTACAGGATGGGGATGATGTTTATTGTGTTACAGGATGGGGATGATGTTTATTGTGTTACAGGATGGGGATGATGTTTATTGTGTTACAGGATGGGGATGATGTTTATTGTGTTACAGGATGGGGATGATGTTTATTGTGTTACAGGATGGGGATGATGTTTATTGTGTTACAGGATGGGGATGATGTTCATTATGTTACAGGGTGGGGATGATGTTTATTATGTTACAGGATGGGGATGATGTTTATTATGTTACAGGATGGGTATGATGTTTATTGTGTTACAGGATGGGGATGATGTTTATTATGTTACAGGATGGGGATGATGTTTATTGTGTTACAGGATGGGGATGATGTTTGTGGTGTTACAGGATGGAGATGATGTTTATTATGTAACAGGATGGGGATGATGTTTATTATGTTACAGGATGGGGATGATGTTTGTGGTGTTACAGGATGGGGATGATGTTTGTGGTGTTACAGGATGGGGATGATGTTTATTGTGTTATAGGATGGGGATGATGTTTATTATGTTACAGGATAGGGATGATGTTTATTGTGTTACAGGATGGGGATGATGTTTATTGTGTTACAGGATGCGGATGATGTTTATTGTGTTACAGGATGGGGATGATGTTTGTGTGTTACAGGATGGGGATGATGTTTATTGTGTTACAGGATGGGGATGATGTTTATTGTGTTACAGGATGGGGATGATGTTTATTGTGTTACAGGATGGGGATGATGTTTATTGTGTTACAGGATGGGGATGATGTTTATTGTGTTACAGGATGGGGATGATGTTTGTGGTGTTACAGGATGGGGATGATGTTTGTGATGTTACAGGATGGGGATGATGTTTGTGGTGTTACAGGATGGGAATGATGTTTATTGTGTTACAGGATGGGGATGATGTTTGTGGTGTTACAGGATGGGGATGATGTTTGTGGTGTTACAGGATGGGGATGATGTTTGTGGTGTTACAGGATGGGGATGATGTTTGTGGTGTTACAGGATGGGGATGATGTTTGTGGTGTTACAGGATGGGGATGATGTTTGTGGTGTTACAGGATGGGAATGTTGTTTATTATGTTACAGGATGGGGATGATGTTTATTGTGTTATAGAATGGGGATGATGTTTTTTTTGTGTTACAGGATGGGGATGATGTTTATTATGTTACAGGATGGGGATGATGTTTATTATGTTACAGGATGGGTATGATGTTTATTGTGTTACAGGATGGGGATGATGTTTATTATGTTACAGGATGGGGATGATGTTTATTGTGTTACAGGATGGGGATGATGTTTGTGGTGTTACAGGATGGAGATGATGTTTATTATGTAACAGGATGGGGATGATGTTTATTATGTTACAGGATGGGGATGATGTTTGTGGTGTTACAGGATGGGGATGATGTTTGTGGTGTTACAGGATGGGGATGATGTTTATTGTGTTATAGGATGGGGATGATGTTTATTATGTTACAGGATAGGGATGATGTTTATTGTGTTACAGGATGGGGATGATGTTTATTGTGTTACAGGATGCGGATGATGTTTATTGTGTTACAGGATTGGGATGATGTTTGTGATGTTACAGGATGGGGATGATGTTTATTGTGTTACAGGATGGGGATGATGTTTATTGTGTTACAGGATGGGGATGATGTTTATTGTGTTACAGGATGGGGATGATGTTTGTGGTGTTACAGGATGGGGATGATGTTTATTGTGTTACAGGATGGGGATGATGTTTATTGTGTTACAGGATGGGGATGATGTTTGTGGTGTTACAGGATGGGGATGATGTTTGTGGTGTTACAGGATGGGGATGATGTTTATTGTGTTACAGGATGGGGATGATGTTTGTGGTGTTACAGGATGGGGATGATGTTTATTGTGTTACAGGATGGGGATGATGTTTGTGATGTTACAGGATGGGGATGATGTTTGTGGTGTTACAGGATGGGAATGATGTTTATTATGTTACAGGATGGGGATGATGTTTGTGGTGTTACAGGATGGGGATGATGTTTGTGGTGTTACAGGATGGGGATGATGTTTGTGGTGTTACAGGATGGGGATGATGTTTGTGGTGTTACAGGATGGGGATGATGTTTGTGGTGTTACAGGATGGGGATGATGTTTGTGGTGTTACAGGATGGGAATGTTGTTTATTATGTTACAGGATGGGGATGATGTTTATTGTGTTATAGAATGGGGATGATGTTTTTTTTGTGTTACAGGATGTGGATGATGTTTATTATGTTACAGGATGGGGATGATGTTTGTGGTGTTACAGGATGGGGATGATGTTTATTGTGTTACAGGATGGGGATGATGTTTGTGGTGTTACAGGATGGGGATGATGTTTATTGTGTTACAGGATGGGGATGATGTTTATTATGTTACAGGATGGGGATGATGTTTATTGTGTTACAGGATGGGGATGATGTTTGTGGTGTTACAGGATGGGGATGATGTTTGTGGTGTTACAGGATGGGGATGATGTTTATTATGTTACAGGATGGGGATGATGTTTATTGTGTTACAGGATGGGGATGATGTTTATTGTGTTACAGGATGGGGATGATGTTTATTGTGTTACAGGATGGGGATGATGTTTATTATGTTACAGGATGGGGATGATGTTTGTGGTGTTACAGGATGGGGATGATGTTTATTGTGTTACAGGATGGGGATGATGTTTATTGTGTTACAGGATGGGGATGATGTTTATTGTGTTACAGGATGGGGATGATGTTTGTGGTGTTACAGGATGGGGATGATGTTTATTGTGTTACAGGATGGGGATGATGTTTGTGGTGTTACAGGATGGGGATGATGTTTGTGGTGTTACAGGATGGGGATGATGTTTATGGTGTTACAGGATGGGGATGATGTTTATTGTGTTACAGGATGGGGATGATGTTTGTGGTGTTACAGGATGGGGATGATGTTTGTGGTGTTACAGGATGGGGATGATGTTTGTGGTGTTACAGGATGGGGATGATGTTTATTGTGTTACAGGATGGGGATGATGTTTGTGGTGTTACAGGATGGGGATGATGTTTGTGGTGTTGCAGGATGGGGATGAATTTTATTGTGTTACAGGATGGGGATGATGTTTATTATGTTACAGGATGGGGATGATGTTTATTATGTTACAGGATGGGGATGATGTTTATTGTGTTACAGGATGGGGATGATGTTTGTGGTGTTACAGGATGGGGATGATGTTTGTGGTGTTACAGGATGGGGATGATGTTTATTACGTTACAGGATGGGGATGATGTTTGTGGTGTTACAGGATGGGGATGATGTTTGTGGTGTTACAGGATGGGGATGATGTTTATTGTGTTACAGGATGGGGATGATGTTTGTGGTGTTACAGGATGGGGATGATGTTTGTGGTGTTACAGGATGGGGATGATGTTTATTGTGTTACAGGATGGGGATGATGTTTGTGATGTTACAGGATGGGGATGATGTTTGTGGTGTTACAGGATGGGGATGATGTTTGTGGTGTTACAGGATGGGGATGAATTTTATTGTGTTACAGGATGGGGATGATGTTTATTATGTTACAGGATGGGGATGATGTTTATTATGTTACAGGATGGGGATGATGTTTATTGTGTTACAGGATGGGGATGATGTTTGTTGTGTTACAGGATGGGGATGATGTTTGTGGTGTTACAGGATGGGGATGATGTTTATTATGTTACAGGATGGGGATGATGTTTGTGGTGTTACAGGATGGGGCTGATGTTTATTGTGTTTCAGGATGGGGATGATGTTTATTATGTTACAGGATGGGGATGATGTTTATTGTGTTACAGGATGGGGATGATGTTTGTGGTGTTACAGGATGGGGATGATGTTTATTATGTTACAGGATGGGGATGATGTTTATTATGTTACAGGATGGGGATGATGTTTGTGGTGTTACAAGATGGGGATGATGTTTGTGGTGTTACAGGATGGGGATGATGTTTATTGTGTTACAGGATGGGGATGATGTTTATTGTATTACAGGATGGGGATGATGTTTATTGTGTTACAGGATGGGGATGATGTTTATTGTGTTACAGGATGGGGATGATGTTTATTGTGTTACAGGATGGGGATGATGTTTATTATGTTACAGGATGGGGATGATGTTTGTGGTGTTACAGGATGGGGATGATGTTTGTGGTGTTACAGGATGGGGATGATGTTTGTGGTGTTACAGGATGGGGATGATGTTTATTGTGTTACAGGATGGGGATGATGTTTATTATGTTACAGGATGGGGATGATGTTTGTGGTGTTACAGGATGGGGATGATGTTTATTCTGTTACAGGATGTGGATGATGTTTATTATGTTACAGGATGGGGATGATGTTTTTTGTGTTACAGGATGGGGATGATGTTTATGATGTTACAGGATGGGGATGATGTTTGTGGTGTTACAGGATGGGGATGATGTTTATTGTGTTACAGGATGGGGATGATGTTTATTGTGTTACAGGATGGGGATGATCTTTATTGTGTTACAGGATGGGGATGATGTTTATTGTGTTACAGGATGGGGATGATCTTTATTGTGTTACAGGATGGGGATGATGTTTATTGTGTTACAGGATGGGGATGATGTTTATTATGTTACAGGATGGGGATGATGTTTATTGTGTTACAGGATGGGGATGATGTTTATTATGTTACAGGATGGGGATGAAGTTTATTATGTTACAGGATGGGGATGATGTTTATTGTGTTACAGGATGGGGATGATGTTTATTGTGTTACACGATGGGGATGATGTCTATTGTGTTACAGGATGAGGATGATGTTTGTGGTGTTACAGGATGGGGATGATGTTTATTGTGTTACACGATGGGGATGATGTTTATTGTGTTACAGGATGGGGATGATGTTTGTGGTGTTCCAGGATGGGGATGATGTTTATTGTGTTACAGGATGGGGATGATGTTTATTGTGTTACAGGATGGGGATGATGTTTATTGTGTTACAGGATGGGGATTATGTTTATTGTGTTACAGGATGGGGATGATGTTTATTGTGTTACAGGATGGGGATGATGTTTATTGTGTTACAGGATGGGGATGATGTTTGTGGTGTTACAGGATGGGGATGATGTTTATTATGTTACAGGATGGGGATGATGTTTATTATGTTACAGGATGGGGATGATGTTTATTGTGTTACAGGATGGGGATGATGTTTGTGGTGTTACAGGATGGGGATGATGTTTGTGGTGTTACAGGATGGGGATGATGTTTGTGGTGTTACAGGATGGGGATGATGTTTGTGGTGTTACAGGATGGGGATGATGTTTATTGTGTTACAGGATGGGGATGATGTTTGTGGTGTTACAGGATGGGGATGATGTTTATTGTGTTTCAGGATGGGGATGATGTTTATTGTGTTACAGGATGGGGATGATGTTTATTGTGTTTCAGGATGGGGATGATGTTTATTGTGTTACAGATGGGGATGATGTTTGTGGTGTTACAGGATGGGGAGGATGTTTATTGTGTTACAGGATGGGGATGATGTTTGTGGTGTTACAGGATGGGGATGATGTTTGTGGTGTTACAGGATGGGGATGATGTTTGTGGTGTTACAGGATGGGGATGATGTTTATTGTGTTACAGGATGGGGATGATGTTTGTGGTGTTACAGGATGGGGATGATGTTTATTGTGTTTCAGGATGGGGATGATGTTTATTGTGTTACAGGATGGGGATGATGTTTATTGTGTTTCAGGATGGGGATGATGTTTATTGTGTTACACGATGGGGATGATGTTTATTGTGTTACACGATGGGGATGATGTTTATTGTGTTACAGGATGAGGATGATGTTTGTGGTGTTACAGGATGGGGATGATGTTTGTGGTGTTACAGGATGGGGATGATGTTTATTGTGTTACAGGATGGGGATGATGTTTATTGTGTTACAGGATGGGGATGATGTTTGTGGTGTTACAGGATGGGGATGATGTTTGTGGTGTTACAGGATGGGGATGATGTTTGTGGTGTTACAGGATGGGGATGATGTTTGTGGTGTTACAGGATGGGGGTGATGTTTATTGTGTTACAGGATGGGGATGATTTTTATTGTGTTACAGGATGGGGATGATGTTTATTGTGTTACAGGATGGGGATGATTTTTATTGTGTTACAGGATGGGGATGATGGTTATTGTGTTACAGGATGGGGATGATGTTTATTGTGTTACAGGGTGGGGATGATGTTTATTGTGTTACAGGATGGGGAGTATTTTTGTGGTGTTACAGGATGGGGATGATGTTTGTGGTGTTACAGGATGGGGATGATGTTTGTGGTGTTACAGGATGGGGATGATGTTTGTGGTGTTACAGGATGGGGATGATGTTTATTGTGTTACAGGATGGGGATGATGTTTATTATGTTACAGGATGGGGATGATGTTTGTGGTGTTACAGGATGGGGATGATGTTTATTCTGTTACAGGATGTGGATGATGTTTATTATGTTACAGGATGGGGATGATGTTTTTTGTGTTACAGGATGGGGATGATGTTTATCATGTTACAGGATGGGGATGATGTTTGTGGTGTTACAGGATGGGGATGATGTTTATTCTGTTACAGGATGGGGATGATGTTTATTGTGTTACAGGATGGGGATGATCTTTATTATGTTACAGGATGGGGATGATGTTTATTGTGTTACAGGATGGGGATGATCTTTATTATGTTACAGGATGGGGATGATGTTTATTGTGTTACAGGATGGGGATGATGTTTATTATGTTACAGGATGGGGATGATGTTTATTGTGTTACAGGATGGGGATGATGTTTATTATGTTACAGGATGGGGATGAAGTTTATTATGTTACAGGATGGGGATGATGTTTATTGTGTTACAGGATGGGGATGATGTTTATTGTGTTACACGATGGGGATGATGTCTATTGTGTTACAGGATGAGGATGATGTTTGTGGTGTTACAGGATGGGGATGATGTTTATTGTGTTACACGATGGGGATGATGTTTATTGTGTTACAGGATGGGGATGATGTTTGTGGTGTTCCAGGATGGGGATGATGTTTATTGTGTTACAGGATGGGGATGATGTTTATTGTGTTACAGGATGGGGATGATGTTTATTGTGTTACAGGATGGGGATTATGTTTATTGTGTTACAGGATGGGGATGATGTTTATTGTGTTACAGGATGGGGATGATGTTTATTGTGTTACAGGATGGGGATGATGTTTGTGGTGTTACAGGATGGAGATGATGTTTATTATGTTACAGGATGGGGATGATGTTTATTATGTTACAGGATGGGGATGATGTTTATTGTGTTACTGGATGGGGATGATGTTTGTGGTGTTACAGGATGGGGATGATGTTTGTGGTGTTACAGGATGGGGATGATGTTTGTGGTGTTACAGGATGGGGATGATGTTTGTGGTGTTACAGGATGGGGATGATGTTTATTGTGTTACAGGATGGGGATGATGTTTGTGGTGTTACAGGATGGGGATGATGTTTATTGTGTTTCAGGATGGGGATGATGTTTATTATGTTACAGGATGGGGATGATGTTTATTGTGTTTCAGGATGGGGATGATGTTTATTGTGTTACACGATGGGGATGATGTTTGTGGTGTTACAGGATGGGGAGGATGTTTATTGTGTTTCAGGATGGGGATGATGTTTGTGGTGTTACAGGATGGGGATGATGTTTGTGGTGTTACAGGATGGGGATGATGTTTGTGGTGTTACAGGATGGGGATGATGTTTATTGTGTTACAGGATGGGGATGATGTTTGTGGTGTTACAGGATGGGGATGATGTTTATTGTGTTTCAGGATGGGGATGATGTTTATTATGTTACAGGATGGGGATGATGTTTATTGTGTTACAGGATGGGGATGATGTTTATTGTGTTACACGATGGGGATGATGTTTATTGTGTTACAGGATGGGGATGATGTTTATTGTGTTACAGGATGGGATGATGTTTGTGGTGTTACAGGATGGGGATGATGTTTGTGGTGTTACAGGATGGGGATGATGTTTATTGTGTTACAGGATGGGGATGATGTTTATTGTGTTACAGGATGGGGATGATGTTTGTGGTGTTACAGGATGGGGATGATGTTTGTGGTGTTACAGGATGGGGATGATGTTTGTGGTGTTACAGGATGGGGATGATGTTTGTGGTGTTACAGGATGGGGATGATGTTTATTGTGTTACAGGATGGGGATGATTTTTATTGTGTTACAGGATGGGGATGATGTTTATTGTGTTACAGGATGGGGATGATGTTTATTGTGTTACAGGATGGGGATGATGGTTATTGTGTTACAGGATGGGGATGATGTTTATTGTGTTACAGGATGGGGATGATGTTTATTGTGTTACAGGATGGGGAGTATTTTTGTGGTGTTACAGGATGGGGATGATGTTTATTGTGTTACAGGATGGGGATGATTTTTGTGGTGTTACAGGATGGGGATGATGTTTATTGTGTTACAGGATGGGGATGATGTTTATTGTGTTACAGGATGGGAATGATTTTTATTGTGTTACAGGATGGAGATGATGGTTATTGTGTTACAGGATGGGGATGATGTTTATTGTGTTACAGGATGGGAATGATTTTTATTGTGTTACAGGATGGAGATGATGGTTATTGTGTTACAGGATGTGGATGATGTTTATTGTGTTACAGGATGGGAATGATTTTTATTGTGTTACAGGATGGAGATGATGGTTATTGTGTTACAGGATGTGGATGATGTTTATTGTGTTACAGGATGGGAATGATTTTTATTGTGTTACAGGATGGAGATGATGGTTATTGTGTTACAGGATGGGGATGATGTTTATTGTGTTACAGGATGGGAATGATTTTTGTGGTGTTACAGGATGGGGATGATTTTCTGGTGTTACAGGATGGGGATGATGTTTGTGGTGTTACAGGATGGGGATGATGTTTATTGTGTTACAGGATGGGGATGATGTTTATTGTGTCACAGGATGGGGATGATGTTTATTGTGTTACAGGATGGGGATGATGTTTGAGGTGTTACAGGATGGGGATGATGTTTATTATGTTACAGGATGGGGATGATGTTTGTGGTGTTACAGGATGGGGATGATGTTTGTGGTGTTACAGGATGGGGATGATGTTTGTGGTGTTACAGGATGGGGATGATGTTTGTGGTGTTACAGGATGGGGATGATGTTTATTATGTTACAGGATCGGGATGATGGTTATTGTGTTACAGGATGGGGATGATTTTTGTGGTGTTACAGGATGGGGATGATGTTTATTGTGTTACAGGATGGGGATGATGTTTATTGTGTTACAGGATGGGGATGATTTTTGTGGTGTTACAGGATGGGGATGATGTTTGTGGTGTTACAGGATGGGGATGATGTTTATTGTGTTACAGGATGGGGATGATGTTTATGGTGTTACAGGATGGGGATGATGTTTATTGTGTTACAGGATGGGGATGATGTTTGTGGTGTTACAGGATGGGGATGATGTTTATTGTGTTACAGGATGGGGATGATGTTTATTGTGTTACAGGATGGGGATGATGTTTGTGGTGTTACAGGATGGGGATGATGTTTGTGGTGTTACAGGATGGGGATGATGTTTATTGTGTTACAGGATGGGGATGATGTTTGTGGTGTTACAGGATGGGGATTATGTTTATTGTGTTACAGGATGGGGATGATGTTTGTGGTGTTAAAGGATGGGGATGATGTTTATTGAGTTAAAGGATGGGGATGATGTTTATTGTGTTTCAGGATGGGGATGATGTTTATTGTGTTACAGGATGGGGATGATGTTTATTGTGTTACAGGATGGGGATGATGTTTATTGTGTTACAGGATGGGGATGATGTTTATTGTGTTACAGGATGGGGATGATGTTTATTGTGTTACAGGATGGGGATGATGTTTATTGTGTTACAGGATGGGGATGATGTTTGTGGTGTTACAGGATGGGGATGATGTTTGTGGTGTTACAGGATGGGGATGATGTTTATTGTGTTACAGGATGGGGATGATGTTTGTGGTGTTACAGGATGGGGATGATGTTTATTGTGTTACAGGATGGGGATGATGTTTGTGATGTTACAGGATGGGGATGATGTTTGTGGTGTTACAGGATGGGAATGATGTTTATTATGTTACAGGATGGGGATGATGTTTGTGGTGTTACAGGATGGGGATGATGTTTGTGGTGTTACAGGATGGGGATGATGTTTGTGGTGTTACAGGATGGGAATGATGTTTGTGGTGTTACAGGATGGGGATGATGTTTGTGGTGTTACAGGATGGGGATGATGTTTGTGGTGTTACAGGATGGGAATGATGTTTATTATGTTACAGGATGGGGATGATGTTTGTGGTGTTACAGGATGGGGATGATGTTTGTGGTGTTACAGGATGGGGATGATGTTTGTGGTGTTACAGGATGGGGATGATGTTTGTGGTGTTACAAGATGGGGATGATGTTTATTGTGTTACAGGATGTGGATGATGTTTATTATGTTACAGGATGGGGATGATGTTTTTTGTGTTACAGGATGGAGATGATGTTTATTATGTTACAGGATGGGGATGATGTTTATTGTGTTATAGGATGGGGATGATGTTTGTGGTGTTACAGGATGGGGATGATGTTTATTATGTTACAGGATGGGGATGATGTTTATTATGTTACAGGATGGGGATGATGTTTATTGTGTTACAGGATGGGGATGATGTTTGTGGTGTTACAGGATGGGGATGATGTTTGTGGTGTTACAGGATGGGGATGATGTTTATTATGTTACAGGATGGGGATGATGTTTATTGTGTTACAGGATGGGGATGATGTTTATTGTGTTACAGGATGGGGATGATGTTTATTGTGTTTCAGGATGGGGATGATGTTTATTATGTTTCAGGATGGGGATGATGTTTGTGGTGTTACAGGATGGGGATGATGTTTATTGTGTTACAGGATGGGGATGATGTTTATTGTGTTACAGGATGGGGATGATGTTTATTGTGTTACAGGATGGGGATGATGTTTGTGGTGTTACAGGATGGAGATGATGTTTATTGTGTTACAGGATGGGGATGATGTTTGGGGTGTTACAGGATGGGGATGATGTTTGTGGTGTTACAGGATGGGGATGATGTTTGTGGTGTTACAGGATGGGGATGATGTTTATTGTGTTACAGGATGGGGATGATGTTTGTGGTGTTACAGGATGGGGATGATGTTTGTGGTGTTACAGGATGGGGATGATGTTTGTGGTGTTACAGGATGGGGATGATGTTTATTGTGTTACAGGATGGGGATGATGTTTGTGGTGTTACAGGATGGGGATGATGTTTGTGGTGTTACAGGATGGGGATGATTTTATTGTGTTACAGGATGGGGATGATGTTTATTATGTTACAGGATGGGGATGATGTTTATTATGTTACAGGATGGGGATGATGTTTATTGTGTTACAGGATGGGGATGATGTTTGTGGTGTTACAGGATGGGGATGATGTTTATTACGTTACAGGATGGGGATGATGTTTGTGGTGTTACAGGATGGGGATGATGTTTGTGGTGTTACAGGATGGGGATGATGTTTATTGTGTTACAGGATGGGGATGATGTTTATTGTGTTACAGGATGGGGATGATGTTTGTGGTGTTACAGGATGGGGATGATGTTTGTGGTGTTACAGGATGGGGATGATGTTTATTGTGTTACAGGATGGGGATGATGTTTGTGATGTTACAGGATGGGGATGATGTTTGTGGTGTTACAGGATGGGGATGATGTTTGTGGTGTTCCAGGATGGGGATGAATTTTATTGTGTTACAGGATGGGGATGATGTTTATTATGTTACAGGATGGGGATGATGTTTATTATGTTACAGGATGGGGATGATGTTTATTGTGTTACAGGATGGGGATGATGTTTGTTGTGTTACAGGATGGGGATGATGTTTGTGGTGTTACAGGATGGGGATGATGTTTATTATGTTACAGGATGGGGATGATGTTTGTGGTGTTACAGGATGGGGATGATGTTTATTGTGTTACAGGATGGGGATGATGTTTATTATGTTACAGGATGGGGATGATGTTTATTGTGTTACAGGATGGGGATGATGTTTGTGGTGTTACAGGATGGGGATGATGTTTATTATGTTACAGGATGGGGATGATGTTTATTATGTTACAGGATGGGGATGATGTTTGTGGTGTTACAGGATGGGGATGATGTTTGTGGTGTTACAGGATGGGGATGATGTTTATTGTGTTACAGGATGGGGATGATGTTTATTGTGTTACAGGATGGGGATGATGTTTATTGTGTTACAGGATGGGGATGATGTTTATTGTGTTACAGGATGGGGATGATGTTTGTGGTGTTACAGGATGGGGATGATGTTTGTGGTGTTACAGGATGGGGATGATGTTTATTGTGTTACAGGATGGGGATGATGTTTATTGTGTTACAGGATGGGGATGATGTTTATTATGTTACAGGATGGGGATGATGTTTATTGTGTTACAGGATGGGGATGATGTTTATTGTGTTACAGGATGGGGATGATGTTTATTATGTTACAGGATGGGGATGATGTTTGTGGTGTTACAGGATGGGGATGATGTTTGTGGTGTTACAGGATGGGGATGATGTTTGTGGTGTTACAGGATGGGGATGATGTTTATTGTGTTACAGGATGGGGATGATGTTTATTATGTTACAGGATGGGGATGATGTTTGTGGTGTTACAGGATGGGGATGATGTTTATTCTGTTACAGGATGGGGATGATGTTTATTGTGTTACAGGATGGGGATGATGTTTATTGTGTTACAGGATGGGGATGATGTTTATTGTGTTACAGGATGGGGATGATGTTTATTATGTTACAGGATGGGGATGATGTTTATTGTGTTACAGGATGGGGATGATGTTTATTATGTTACAGGATGGGGATGATGTTTATTGTGTTACAGGATGGGGATGATGTTTATTATGTTACAGGATGGGGATGATGTTTATTGTGTTACAGGATGGGGATGATGTTTATTATGTTACAGGATGGGGATGATGTTTATTGTGTTACAGGATGGGGATGATGTTTATTATGTTACAGGATGGGGATGATGTTTATTGTGTTACAGGATGGGGATGATGTTTATTGTGTTACAGGATGGGGATGATGTTTATTGTGTTACAGGATGGGGATGATGTTTATTGTGTTACAGGATGGGGATGAAGTTTATTATGTTACAGGATGGGGATGATGTTTATTGTGTTACAGGATGGGGATGATGTTTATTGTGTTACAGGATGGGGATGATGTTATTGTGTTACAGGATGGGGATGATGTTTGTGGTGTTACAGGATGGGGATGATGTTTATTGTGTTACAGGATGGGGATGATGTTTATTGTGTTACAGGATGGGGATGATGTTTGTGGTGTTACAGGATGGGGATGATGTTTATTGTGTTACAGGATGGGGATGATGTTTATTGTGTTACAGGATGGGGATGATGTTTATTGTGTTACAGGATGGGGATGATGTTTATTGTGTTACAGGATGGGGATGATGTTTGTGGTGTTACAGGATGGGGATGATGTTTATTGTGTTACACGATGGGGATGATGTTTATTGTGTTACAGGATGGGGATGATGTTTGTGGTGTTACAGGATGGGGATGATGTTTATTGTGTTACAGGATGGGGATGATGTTTATTGTGTTACAGGATGGGGATGATGTTTGTGGTGTTACAGGATGGGGATGATGTTTATTGTGTTACAGGATGGGGATGATGTTTATTGTGTTACAGGATGGGGATGATGTTTGTGGTGTTACAGGATGGGGATGATGTTTATTGTGTTACAGGATGGGGATGATGTTTATTGTGTTACAGGATGGGGATGATGTTTATTGTGTTACAGGATGGGGATTATGTTTATTGTGTTACAGGATGGGGATGATGTTTGTGGTGTTACAGGATGGGGATGATGTTTGTGGTGTTACAGGATGGGGATGATGTTTATTGTGTTACAGGATGGGGATGATGTTTATTGTGTTACAGGATGGGGATGATGTTTGTGGTGTTACAGGATGGGATGATGTTTATTGTGTTACAGGATGGGGATGATGTTTATTGTGTTACAGGATGGGGATGATGTTTATTGTGTTACAGGATGGGGATGATGTTTGTGGTGTTACAGGATGGGGATGATGTTTATTGTGTTACAGGATGGGGATGATGTTTATTGTGTTACAGGATGGGGATGATGTTTGTGTGTTACAGGATGGGGATGATGTTTATTGTGTTACAGGATGGGGATGATGTTTATTGTGTTACAGGATGGGGATGATGTTTATTGTGTTACAGGATGGGGATGATGTTTATTGTGTTACAGGATGGGGATGATGTTTGTGGTGTTACAGGATGGGGATGATGTTTATTGTGTTACAGGATGGGGATGATGTTTGTGGTGTTACAGGATGGGGATGATGTTTGTGGTGTTACAGGATGGGGATGATGTTTATTGGTGTTACAGGATGGGGATGATGTTTATTGTGTTACAGGATGGGGATGATGTTTGTGGTGTTACAGGATGGGGATGATGTTTATTGTGTTACAGGATGGGGATGATGTTTATTGTGTTACAGGATGGGGATGATGTTTATTGTGTTACAGGATGGGGATGATGTTTATTGTGTTACAGGATGGGGATGATGTTTATTGTGTTACAGGATGGGGATGATGTTTATTGTGTTACAGGATGGGGATGATGTTTGTGGTGTTACAGGATGGGGATGATGTTTGTGGTGTTACAGGATGGGGATGATGTTTATTGTGTTACAGGATGGGGATGATGTTTATTGTGTTACAGGATGGGGATGATGTTTGTGGTGTTACAGGATGGGGATGATGTTTGTGGTGTTACAGGATGGGGATGATGTTTGTGGTGTTACAGGATGGGGATGATGTTTGTGGTGTTACAGGATGGGGATGATGTTTATTGTGTTACAGGATGGGGATGATGTTTATTGTGTTACAGGATGGGGATGATGTTTATTGTGTTACAGGATGGGGATGATGTTTATTGTGTTACAGGATGGGGATGATGTTTATTGTGTTACAGGATGGGGATGATGTTTATTGTGTTACAGGATGGGGATGATGTTTATTGTGTTACAGGATGGGGATGATGTTTGTGGTGTTACAGGATGGGGATGATGTTTATTGTGTTACAGGATGGGGATGATGTTTATTGTGTTACAGGATGGGGATGATGTTTATTGTGTTACAGGATGGGGATGATGTTTATTGTGTTACAGGATGGGGATGATGTTTATTGTGTTACAGGATGGGGATGATGTTTATTGTGTTACAGGATGGGGATGATGTTTATTGTGTTACAGGATGGGGATGATGTTTATTGTGTTACAGGATGGGGATGATGTTTATTGTGTTACAGGATGGGGATGATGTTTGTGGTGTTACAGGATGGGGATGATGTTTATTGTGTTACAGGATGGGGATGATGTTTATTGTGTTACAGGATGGAGATGATGGTTATTGTGTTACAGGATGGGGATGATGGTTATTGTGTTACAGGATGGGGATGATTTTTGTGGTGTTACAGGATGGGGATGATGTTTATTGTGTTACAGGATGTGGATGATGTTTATTGTGTCACAGGATGGGGATGATGTTTATTGTGTTACAGGATGGGGATGATGTTTATTGTGTTACAGGATGGGGATGATGTTTATTGTGTTACAGGATGTGGATGATGTTTATTGTGTTACAGGATGGGGATGATGTTTATTGTGTTACAGGATGGGGATGATGTTTATTGTGTTACAGGATGGGGATGATGTTTGAGGTGTTACAGGATGGGGATGATGTTTATTATGTTACAGGATGGGGATGATGTTTGTGGTGTTACAGGATGGGGATGATGTTTATTGTGTTACAGGATGGGGATGATGTTTGTGGTGTTACAGGATGGGGATGATGTTTATTGTGTTACAGGATGGGGATGATGTTTATTGTGTTACAGGATGGGGATGATGTTTATTGTGTTACAGGATGGGGATGATGTTTATTGTGTTACAGGATGGGGATGATGTTTATTGTGTTACAGGATGGGGATGATGTTTATTGTGTTACAGGATGGGGATGATGTTTGTGGTGTTACAGGATGGGGATGATGTTTATTGTGTTACAGGATGGGGATGATGTTTGTGGTGTTACAGGATGGGGATGATGTTTATTGTGTTACAGGATGGGGATGATGTTTGTGGTGTTACAGGATGGGGATGATGTTTGTGGTGTTACAGGATGGGGATGATGTTTATTGTGTTACAGGATGGGGATGATGTTTATTGTGTTACAGGATGGGGATGATGTTTATTGTGTTACAGGATGGGGATGATGTTTATTGTGTTACAGGATGGGGATGATGTTTATTGTGTTACAGGATGGGGATGATGTTTGTGGTGTTACAGGATGGGGATGATGTTTGTGGTGTTACAGGATGGGGATGATGTTTATTGTGTTACAGGATGGGGATGATGTTTATTGTGTTACAGGATGGGGATGATGTTTGTGGTGTTACAGGATGGGGATGATGTTTATTGTGTTACAGGATGGGGATGATGTTTATTGTGTTACAGGATGGGGATGATGTTTATTGTGTTACAGGATGGGGATGATGTTTATTGTGTTACAGGATGGGGATGATGTTTGTGGTGTTACAGGATGGGGATGATGTTTATTGTGTTACAGGATGGGGATGATGTTTGTGGTGTTACAGGATGGGGATGATGTTTGTGGTGTTACAGGATGGGGATGATGTTTGTGGTGTTACAGGATGGGGATGATGTTTATTGTGTTACAGGATGGGGATGATGTTTGTGGTGTTACAGGATGGGGATGATGTTTATTGTGTTACAGGATGGGGATGATGTTTATTGTGTTACAGGATGGGGATGATGTTTATTGTGTTACAGGATGGGGATGATGTTTATTGTGTTACAGGATGGGGATGATGTTTATTGTGTTACAGGATGGGGATGATGTTTATTGTGTTACAGGATGGGGATGATGTTTGTGGTGTTACAGGATGGGGATGATGTTTGTGGTGTTACAGGATGGGGATGATGTTTATTGTGTTACAGGATGGGGATGATGTTTATTGTGTTACAGGATGGGGATGATGTTTGTGGTGTTACAGGATGGGGATGATGTTTGTGGTGTTACAGGATGGGGATGATGTTTGTGGTGTTACAGGATGGGGATGATGTTTGTGGTGTTACAGGATGGGGATGATGTTTATTGTGTTACAGGATGGGGATGATGTTTATTGTGTTACAGGATGGGGATGATGTTTATTGTGTTACAGGATGGGGATGATGTTTATTGTGTTACAGGATGGGGATGATGTTTATTGTGTTACAGGATGGGGATGATGTTTATTGTGTTACAGGATGGGGATGATGTTTATTGTGTTACAGGATGGGGATGATGTTTGTGGTGTTACAGGATGGGGATGATGTTTATTGTGTTACAGGATGGGGATGATGTTTATTGTGTTACAGGATGGGGATGATGTTTATTGTGTTACAGGATGGGGATGATGTTTATTGTGTTACAGGATGGGGATGATGTTTATTGTGTTACAGGATGTGGATGATGTTTATTGTGTTACAGGATGGGGATGATGTTTATTGTGTTACAGGATGGGGATGATGTTTATTGTGTTACAGGATGGGGATGATGTTTATTGTGTTACAGGATGGGGATGATGTTTGTGGTGTTACAGGATGGGGATGATGTTTATTGTGTTACAGGATGGGGATGATGTTTATTGTGTTACAGGATGGGATGATGTTTATTGTGTTACAGGATGGGGATGATGTTATTGTGTTACAGGATGGGGATGATGTTTGTGGTGTTACAGGATGGGGATGATGTTTATTGTGTTACAGGATGGGGATGATGTTTATTGTGTTACAGGATGGGGATGATGTTTATTGTGTTACAGGATGGGGATGATGTTTATTGTGTTACAGGATGGGGATGATGTTTATTGTGTTACAGGATGGGGATGATGTTTATTGTGTTACAGGATGGGGATGATGTTTATTGTGTTACAGGATGGGGATGATGTTTGTGGTGTTACAGGATGGGGATGATGTTTATTGTGTTACAGGATGGGGATGATGTTTGTGGTGTTACAGGATGGGGATGATGTTTATTGTGTTACAGGATGGGGATGATGTTTGTGGTGTTACAGGATGGGGATGATGTTTATTGTGTTACAGGATGGGGATGATGTTTATTGTGTTACAGGATGGGGATGATGTTTATTGTGTTACAGGATGGGGATGATGTTTATTGTGTTACAGGATGGGATGATGTTTATTGTGTTACAGGATGGGGATGATGTTTATTGTGTTACAGGATGGGGATGATGTTTGTGGTGTTACAGGATGGGGATGATGTTTATTGTGTTACAGGATGGGGATGATGTTTGTGGTGTTACAGGATGGGGATGATGTTTGTGGTGTTACAGGATGGGGATGATGTTTGTGGTGTTACAGGATGGGGATGATGTTTGTGGTGTTACAGGATGGGGATGATGTTTATTGTGTTACAGGATGGGATGATGTTTATTGTGTTACAGGATGGGGATGATGTTTATTGTGTTACAGGATGGGGATGATGTTTATTGTGTTACAGGATGGGGATGATGTTTATTGTGTTACAGGATGGGGATGATGTTTGTGGTGTTACAGGATGGGGATGATGTTTGTGGTGTTACAGGATGGGGATGATGTTTATTGTGTTACAGGATGGGGATGATGTTTATTGTGTTACAGGATGGGGATGATGTTTGTGGTGTTACAGGATGGGGATGATGTTTATTGTGTTACAGGATGGGGATGATGTTTATTGTGTTACAGGATGGGGATGATGTTTATTGTGTTACAGGATGGGGATGATGTTTATTGTGTTACAGGATGGGGATGATGTTTATTGTGTTACAGGATGGGGATGATGTTTATTGTGTTACAGGATGGGGATGATGTTTATTGTGTTACAGGATGGGGATGATGTTTGTGGTGTTACAGGATGGGGATGATGTTTGTGGTGTTACAGGATGGGGATGATGTTTGTGGTGTTACAGGATGGGGATGATGTTTATTGTGTTACAGGATGGGGATGATGTTTATTGTGTTACAGGATGGGGATGATGTTTGTGGTGTTACAGGATGGGGATGATGTTTATTGTGTTACAGGATGGGGATGATGTTTATTGTGTTACAGGATGGGGATGATGTTTATTGTGTTACAGGATGGGGATGATGTTTATTGTGTTACAGGATGGGGATGATGTTTATTGTGTTACAGGATGGGGATGATGTTTATTGTGTTACAGGATGGGGATGATGTTTATTGTGTTACAGGATGGGGATGATGTTTATTGTGTTACAGGATGGGGATGATGTTTATTGTGTTACAGGATGGGGATGATGTTTATTGTGTTACAGGATGGGGATGATGTTTATTGTGTTACAGGATGGGGATGATGTTTATTGTGTTACAGGATGGGGATGATGTTTATTGTGTTACAGGATGGGGATGATGTTTATTGTGTTACAGGATGGGGATGATGTTTATTATGTTACAGGATGGGGATGATGTTTATTGTGTTACAGGATGGGGATGATGTTTATTGTGTTACAGGATGGGGATGAAGTTTATTGTGTTACAGGATGGGGATGATGTTTATTGTGTTACAGGATGGGGATGATGTTTATTGTGTTACAGGATGGGGATGATGTTATTGTGTTACAGGATGGGGATGATGTTTGTGGTGTTACAGGATGGGGATGATGTTTATTGTGTTACAGGATGGGGATGATGTTTATTGTGTTACAGGATGGGGATGATGTTTGTGGTGTTACAGGATGGGGATGATGTTTATTGTGTTACAGGATGGGGATGATGTTTATTGTGTTACAGGATGGGGATGATGTTTATTGTGTTACAGGATGGGGATGATGTTTATTGTGTTACAGGATGGGGATGATGTTTATTGTGTTACAGGATGGGGATGATGTTTATTGTGTTACAGGATGGGGATGATGTTTGTGGTGTTACAGGATGGGGATGATGTTTATTGTGTTACAGGATGGGGATGATGTTTATTGTGTTACAGGATGGGGATGATGTTTATTGTGTTACAGGATGGGGATGATGTTTGTGGTGTTACAGGATGGGGATGATGTTTGTGGTGTTACAGGATGGGGATGATGTTTGTGGTGTTACAGGATGGGGATGATGTTTGTGGTGTTACAGGATGGGGATGATGTTTATTGTGTTACAGGATGGGGATGATGTTTGTGGTGTTACAGGATGGGGATGATGTTTATTGTGTTACAGGATGGGGATGATGTTTATTGTGTTACAGGATGGGGATGATGTTTATTGTGTTACAGGATGGGGATGATGTTTATTGTGTTACAGGATGGGGATGATGTTTGTGGTGTTACAGGATGGGGATGATGTTTATTGTGTTACAGGATGGGGATGATGTTTGTGGTGTTACAGGATGGGGATGATGTTTGTGGTGTTACAGGATGGGGATGATGTTTGTGGTGTTACAGGATGGGGATGATGTTTATTGTGTTACAGGATGGGGATGATGTTTGTGGTGTTACAGGATGGGGATGATGTTTATTGTGTTACAGGATGGGGATGATGTTTATTGTGTTACAGGATGGGGATGATGTTTATTGTGTTACAGGATGGGGATGATGTTTATTGTGTTACAGGATGGGGATGATGTTTATTGTGTTACAGGATGGGGATGATGTTTATTGTGTTACAGGATGGGGATGATGTTTGTGGTGTTACAGGATGGGGATGATGTTTGTGGTGTTACAGGATGGGGATGATGTTTATTGTGTTACAGGATGGGGATGATGTTTATTGTGTTACAGGATGGGGATGATGTTTGTGGTGTTACAGGATGGGGATGATGTTTGTGGTGTTACAGGATGGGGATGATGTTTATTGTGTTACAGGATGGGGATGATGTTTATTGTGTTACAGGATGGGGATGATGTTTATTGTGTTACAGGATGGGGATGATGTTTATTGTGTTACAGGATGGGGATGATGTTTATTGTGTTACAGGATGGGGATGATGTTTATTGTGTTACAGGATGGGGATGATGTTTATTGTGTTACAGGATGGGGATGATGTTTGTGGTGTTACAGGATGGGGATGATGTTTATTGTGTTACAGGATGGGGATGATGTTTATTGTGTTACAGGATGGGGATGATTTTTATTGTGTTACAGGATGGGGATGATGGTTATTGTGTTACAGGATGGGGATGATGTTTATTGTGTTACAGGATGGGATGATGTTTATTGTGTTACAGGATGGGGATGATGTTTATTGTGTTACAGGATGGGGATGATGTTTATTGTGTTACAGGATGGGGATGATGTTTATTGTGTTACAGGATGGGGATGATGTTTGTGGTGTTACAGGATGGGGATGATGTTTATTGTGTTACAGGATGGGGATGATGTTTGTGTGTTACAGGATGGGGATGATGTTTATTGTGTTACAGGATGGGGATGATGTTTATTGTGTTACAGGATGGGGATGATGTTTGTGGTGTTACAGGATGGGGATGATGTTTATTGTGTTACAGGATGGGGATGATGTTTGTGGTGTTACAGGATGGGATGATGTTTATTGTGTTACAGGATGGGGATGATGTTTATTGTGTTACAGGATGGGGATGATGTTTATTGTGTTACAGGATGGGGATGATGTTTATTGTGTTACAGGATGGGGATGATGTTTATTGTGTTACAGGATGGGGATGATGTTTATTGTGTTACAGGATGGGGATGATGTTTATTGTGTTACAGGATGGGGATGATGTTTATTGTGTTACAGGATGGGGATGATGTTTGTGGTGTTACAGGATGGGGATGATGTTTATTGTGTTACAGGATGGGGATGATGTTTGTGGTGTTACAGGATGGGGATGATGTTTATTGTGTTACAGGATGGGGATGATGTTTGTGGTGTTACAGGATGGGGATGATGTTTATTGTGTTACAGGATGGGGATGATGTTTATTGTGTTACAGGATGGGGATGATGTTTATTGTGTTACAGGATGGGGATGATGTTTATTGTGTTACAGGATGGGGATGATGTTTATTGTGTTACAGGATGGGGATGATGTTTGTGGTGTTACAGGATGGGGATGATGTTTATTGTGTTACAGGATGGGGATGATGTTTATTGTGTTACAGGATGGGGATGATGTTTATTGTGTTACAGGATGGGGATGATGTTTGTGGTGTTACAGGATGGGGATGATGTTTATTGTGTTACAGGATGGGGATGATGTTTGTGGTGTTACAGGATGGGGATGATGTTTGTGGTGTTACAGGATGGGGATGATGTTTGTGGTGTTACAGGATGGGGATGATGTTTGTGGTGTTACAGGATGGGGATGATGTTTATTGTGTTACAGGATGGGGATGATGTTTATTGTGTTACAGGATGGGGATGATGTTTATTGTGTTACAGGATGGGGATGATGTTTATTGTGTTACAGGATGGGGATGATGTTTATTGTGTTACAGGATGGGGATGATGTTTGTGGTGTTACAGGATGGGGATGATGTTTGTGGTGTTACAGGATGGGGATGATGTTTATTGTGTTACAGGATGGGGATGATGTTTGTGGTGTTACAGGATGGGGATGATGTTTATTGTGTTACAGGATGGGGATGATGTTTGTGGTGTTACAGGATGGGGATGATGTTTGTGGTGTTACAGGATGGGGATGATGTTTATTGTGTTACAGGATGGGGATGATGTTTATTGTGTTACAGGATGGGGATGATGTTTGTGGTGTTACAGGATGGGGATGATGTTTGTGGTGTTACAGGATGGGGATGATGTTTATTGTGTTACAGGATGGGGATGATGTTTGTGGTGTTACAGGATGGGGATGATGTTTATTGTGTTACAGGATGGGGATGATGTTTGTGGTGTTACAGGATGGGGATGATGTTTGTGGTGTTACAGGATGGGGATGATGTTTATTGTGTTACAGGATGGGGATGATGTTTGTGGTGTTACAGGATGGGGATGATGTTTAGTGTGTTACAGGATGGGGATGATGTTTATTGTGTTACAGGATGGGGATGATGTTTATTGTGTTACAGGATGGGGATGATGTTTGTGGTGTTACAGGATGGGGATGATGTTTGTGGTGTTACAGGATGGGGATGATGTTTATTGTGTTACAGGATGGGGATGATGTTTATTGTGTTACAGGATGGGGATGATGTTTATTGTGTTACAGGATGGGGATGATGTTTATTGTGTTACAGGATGGGGATGATGTTTATTGTGTTACAGGATGGGGATGATGTTTATTGTGTTACAGGATGGGGATGATGTTTGTGGTGTTACAGGATGGGGATGATGTTTGTGGTGTTACAGGATGGGGATGATGTTTGTGGTGTTACAGGATGGGGATGATGTTTGTGGTGTTACAGGATGGGGATGATGTTTATTGTGTTACAGGATGGGGATGATGTTTGTGGTGTTACAGGATGGGGATGATGTTTATTGTGTTACAGGATGGGGATGATGTTTATTGTGTTACAGGATGGGGATGATGTTTATTGTGTTACAGGATGGGGATGATGTTTGTGGTGTTACAGGATGGGGATGATGTTTGTGGTGTTACAGGATGGGGATGATGTTTATTGTGTTACAGGATGGGGATGATGTTTGTGGTGTTACAGGATGGGGATGATGTTTGTGGTGTTACAGGATGGGGATGATGTTTATTGTGTTACAGGATGGGGATGATGTTTGTGGTGTTACAGGATGGGGATGATGTTTGTGGTGTTACAGGATGGGGATGATGTTTGTGGTGTTACAGGATGGGGATGATGTTTATTGTGTTACAGGATGGGGATGATGTTTGTGTGTTACAGGATGGGGATGATGTTTGTGGTGTTACAGGATGGGGATGATGTTTATTGTGTTACAGGATGGGGATGATGTTATTGTGTTACAGGATGGGGATGATGTTTATTGTGTTACAGGATGGGGATGATGTTTATTGTGTTACAGGATGGGGATGATGTTTGTGGTGTTACAGGATGGGGATGATGTTTATGTGTTACAGGATGGGGATGATGTTTGTGGTGTTACAGGATGGGGATGATGTTTATTGTGTTACAGGATGGGGATGATGTTTATTGTGTTACAGGATGGGGATGATGTTTGTGGTGTTACAGGATGGGGATGATGTTTGTGGTGTTACAGGATGGGGATGATGTTTATTGTGTTACAGGATGGGGATGATGTTTGTTGTGTTACAGGATGGGGATGATGTTTATTGTGTTACAGGATGGGGATGATGTTTATTGTGTTACAGGATGGGGATGATGTTTGTGGTGTTACAGGATGGGGATGATGTTTGTGGTGTTACAGGATGGGGATGATGTTTATTGTGTTACAGGATGGGGATGATGTTTGTTATGTTACAGGATGGGGATGATGTTTATGTGTTACAGGATGGGGATGATGTTTGTGGTGTTACAGGATGCGGATGATGTTTGTGGTGTTACAGGATGGGATGATGTTTATTATGTTACAGGATGGGGATGATGTTTGTGGTGTTACAGGATGGGGATGATGTTTGTGGTGTTACAGGAATGGGATGATGTTTAATATGTTACAGGATGGGGATGATGTTTGTGGTGTTACAGGATGGGGATGATGTTTGTGGTGTTACAGGATGGGATGATGTTTATTGTGTTACAGGATGGGATGATGTTTGTGGTGTTACAGGATGGGGATGATGTTTGTGGTGTTACAGGATGGGGATGATGTTTATTGTGTTACAGGATGGGGATGATGTTTATTGTGTTACAGGATGGGGATGATGTTTATTGTGTTACAGGATGGGGATGATGTTTATTGTGTTACAGGATGGGGATGATGTTTATTGTGTTACAGGATGGGGATGATGTTTATTGTGTTACAGGATGGGGATGATGTTTGTGGTGTTACAGGATGGGGATGATGTTTATTGTGTTACAGGATGGGGATGATGTTTATTATGTTACAGGATGGGGATGATGTTTGTTATGTTACAGGATGGGGTTGATGTTTGTGGTGTTACAGGATGGGGATGATGTTTATTGTGTTACAGGATGGGGATGATGTTTATTATGTTACAGGATGGGGATGATGTTTATTGTGTTACAGGATGGGATGATGTTTATTGTGTTACAGGATGGGGATGATGTTTGTGGTGTTACAGGATGGGGATGATGTTTGTTGTGTTACAGGATGGGGATGATGTTTGTGGTGTTACAGGATGGGGATGATGTTTATTGTGTTACAGGATGGGGATGATGTTTATTGTGTTACAGGATGGGGATGATGTTTATTGTGTTACAGGATGGGGATGATGTTTATTGTGTTACAGGATGGGGATGATGTTTGTGGTGTTACAGGATGGGGATGATGTTTGTGGTGTTACAGGATGGGGATGATGTTTGTGGTGTTACAGGATGGGGATGATGTTTATTGTGTTACAGGATGGGGATGATGTTTATTGTGTTACAGGATGGGGATGATGTTTATTATGTTACAGGATGGGGATGATGTTTGTGGTGTTACAGGATGGGGATGATGTTTGTGGTGTTACAGGATGGGGATGATGTTTATTGTGTTACAGGATGGGGATGATGTTTATTATGTTACAGGATGGGGATGATGTTTGTGGTGTTACAGGATGGGGATGATGTTTATTGTGTTACAGGATGGGGATGATGTTTATTGTGTTACAGGATGGGGATGATGTTTATTGTGTTACAGGATGGGGATGATGTTTATTGTGTTACAGGATGGGGATGATGTTTATTGTGTTACAGGATGGGGATGATGTTTATTGTGTTACAGGATGGGGATGATGTTTGTGGTGTTACAGGATGGGGATGATGTTTATTGTGTTACAGGATGGGGATGATGTTTGTGGTGTTACAGGATGGGGATGATGTTTATTGTGTTACAGGATGGGGATGATGTTTGTGGTGTTACAGGATGGGGATGATGTTTATTGTGTTACAGGATGGGGATGATGTTTATTGTGTTACAGGATGGGGATGATGTTTATTGTGTTACAGGATGGGGATGATGTTTGTGGTGTTACAGGATGGGGATGATGTTTGTGGTGTTACAGGATGGGGATGATGTTTATTGTGTTACAGGATGGGGATGATGTTTATTGTGTTACAGGATGGGGATGATGTTTGTGGTGTTACAGGATGGGGATGATGTTTATTGTGTTACAGGATGGGACTGATGTTTATTGTGTTACAGGATAGGGATGATGTTTATTGTGTTACAGGATGGGGATGATGTTTATTGTGTTACAGGATGGGGATGATGTTTATTGTGTTACAGGATGGGGATGATGTTTAGTGTGTTACAGGATGGGGATGATGTTTGTGGTGTTACAGGATGGGGATGATGTTTATTGTGTTACAGGATGGGGATGATGTTTGTGGTGTTACAGGATGGGGATGATGTTTATTGTGTTACAGGATGGGGATGATGTTTGTGGTGTTACAGGATGGGGATGATGTTTGTGGTGTTACAGGATGGGGATGATGTTTGTGGTGTTACAGGATGGGGATGATGTTTATTGTGTTACAGGATGGGGATGATGTTTATTGTGTTACAGGATGGGGATGATGTTTGTGGTGTTACAGGATGGGGATGATGTTTATTGTGTTACAGGATGGGGATGATGTTTGTGGTGTTACAGGATGGGGATGATGTTTATTGTGTTACAGGATGGGGATGATGTTTATTGTGTTACAGGATGGGGATGATGTTTGTGGTGTTACAGGATGGGGATGATGTTTATTGTGTTACAGGATGGGGATGATGTTTGTGGTGTTACAGGATGGGGATGATGTTTGTGGTGTTACAGGATGGGGATGATGTTTATTGTGTTACAGGATGGGGATGATGTTTATTGTGTTACAGGATGGGGATGATGTTTGTGGTGTTACAGGATGGGGATGATGTTTATTGTGTTACAGGATGGGGATGATGTTTATTGTGTTACAGGATGGGGATGATGTTTGTGGTGTTACAGGATGGGGATGATGTTTATTGTGTTACAGGATGGGGATGATGTTTATTGTGTTACAGGATGGGGATGATGTTTGTTGTGTTACAGGATGGGGATGATGTTTGTGGTGTTACAGGATGGGGATGATGTTTATTGTGTTACAGGATGGGGATGATGTTTGTGGTGTTACAGGATGGGGATGATGTTTATTGTGTTACAGGATGGGGATGATGTTTGTGGTGTTACAGGATGGGGATGATGTTTATTGTGTTACAGGATGGGGATGATGTTTGTGGTGTTACAGGATGGGGATGATGTTTATTGTGTTACAGGATGGGGATGATGTTTATTGTGTTACAGGATGGGGATGATGTTTATTGTGTTACAGGATGGGGATGATGTTTGTGGTGTTACAGGATGGGGATGATGTTTGTGGTGTTACAGGATGGGGATGATGTTTATTGTGTTACAGGATGGGGATGATGTTTATTGTGTTACAGGATGGGGATGATGTTTATTGTGTTACAGGATGGGGATGATGTTTATTGTGTTACAGGATGGGGATGATGTTTATTGTGTTACAGGATGGGGATGATGTTTATTGTGTTACAGGATGGGGATGATGTTTATTGTGTTACAGGATGGGGATGATGTTTGTGGTGTTACAGGATGGGGATGATGTTTGTGGTGTTACAGGATGGGGATGATGTTTATTGTGTTACAGGATGGGGATGATGTTTGTGGTGTTACAGGATGGGGATGATGTTTATTGTGTTACAGGATGGGGATGATGTTTATTGTGTTACAGGATGGGGATGATGTTTGTGGTGTTACAGGATGGGGATGATGTTTTGTGGTGTTACAGGATGGGGATGATGTTTGTGGTGTTACAGGATGGGGATGATGTTTGTGGTGTTACAGGATGGGGATGATGTTTATTGTGTTACAGGATGGGGATGATGTTTGTGGTGTTACAGGATGGGGATGATGTTTATTGTGTTACAGGATGGGGATGATGTTTATTGTGTTACAGGATGGGGATGATGTTTATTGTGTTACAGGATGGGGATGATGTTTGTGGTGTTACAGGATGGGGATGATGTTTGTGGTGTTACAGGATGGGGATGATGTTTATTATGTTACAGGATGGGGATGATGTTTGTGGTGTTACAGGATGGGGATGATGTTTGTGGTGTTACAGGATGGGGATGATGTTTGTGGTGTTACAGGATGGGGATGATGTTTGTGGTGTTACAGGATGGGGATGATGTTTATTGTGTTACAGGATGGGGATGATGTTTGTGGTGTTACAGGATGGGGATGATGTTTGTGGTGTTACAGGATGGGGATGATGTTTATTGTGTTACAGGATGGGGATGATGTTTATTGTGTTACAGGATGGGGATGATGTTTATTGTGTTACAGGATGGGGATGATGTTTGTGGTGTTACAGGATGGGGATGATGTTTATTGTGTTACAGGATGGGGATGATGTTTGTGGTGTTACAGGATGGGGATGATGTTTATTGTGTTACAGGATGGGGATGATGTTTATTGTGTTACAGGATGGGGATGATGTTTGTGGTGTTACAGGATGGGGATGATGTTTGTGGTGTTACAGGATGGGGATGATGTTTATTGTGTTACAGGATGGGGATGATGTTTGTGGTGTTACAGGATGGGGATGATGTTTATTGTGTTACAGGATGGGGATGATGTTTATTGTGTTACAGGATGGGGATGATGTTTGTTGTGTTACAGGATGGGGATGATGTTTATTGTGTTACAGGATGGGGATGATGTTTATTGTGTTACAGGATGGGGATGATGTTTGTGGTGTTACAGGATGGGGATGATGTTTGTGTGTTACAGGATGGGGATGATGTTTATTGTGTTACAGGATGGGGATGATGTTTATTGTGTTACAGGATGGGGATGATGTTTATTGTGTTACAGGATGGGGATGATGTTTATTGTGTTACAGGATGGGATGATGTTTATTGTGTTACAGGATGGGGATGATGTTTATTGTGTTACAGGATGGGGATGATGTTTGTGGTGTTACAGGATGGGGATGATGTTTGTGGTGTTACAGGATGGGGATGATGTTTGTGGTGTTACAGGATGGGGATGATGTTTGTGGTGTTACAGGATGGGGATGATGTTTATTGTGTTACAGGATGGGGATGATGTTTGTGGTGTTACAGGATGGGGATGATGTTTATTGTGTTACAGGATGGGGATGATGTTTATTGTGTTACAGGATGGGGATGATGTTTATTGTGTTACAGGATGGGGATGATGTTTGTGGTGTTACAGGATGGGGATGATGTTTAGTGGTGTTACAGGATGGGGATGATGTTTATTGTGTTACAGGATGGGGATGATGTTTGTGGTGTTACAGGATGGGGATGATGTTTGTGGTGTTACAGGATGGGGATGATGTTTATTGTGTTACAGGATGGGGATGATGTTTGTGGTGTTACAGGATGGGGATGATGTTTGTGGTGTTACAGGATGGGGATGATGTTTGTGGTGTTACAGGATGGGGATGATGTTTATTGTGTTACAGGATGGGGATGATGTTTGTGGTGTTACAGGATGGGGATGATGTTTGTGGTGTTACAGGATGGGGATGATGTTTATTGTGTTACAGGATGGGGATGATGTTTATTGTGTTACAGGATGGGGATGATGTTTATTGTGTTACAGGATGGGGATGATGTTTATTGTGTTACAGGATGGGGATGATGTTTGTGGTGTTACAGGATGGGGATGATGTTTATTGTGTTACAGGATGGGGATGATGTTTGTGGTGTTACAGGATGGGGATGATGTTTATTGTGTTACAGGATGGGGATGATGTTTATGGTGTTACAGGATGGGATGATGTTTGTGGTGTTACAGGATGGGGATGATGTTTGTGGTGTTACAGGATGGGGATGATGTTTATTGTGTTACAGGATGGGGATGATGTTTATTGTGTTACAGGATGGGGATGATGTTTATTGTGTTACAGGATGGGGATGATGTTTATTGTGTTACAGGATGGGGATGATGTTTATTGTGTTACAGGATGGGGATGATGTTTGTGGTGTTACAGGATGGGGATGATGTTTGTGGTGTTACAGGATGGGATGATGTTTATTGTGTTACAGGATGGGGATGATGTTTGTGGTGTTACAGGATGGGGATGATGTTTATTGTGTTACAGGATGGGGATGATGTTTGTGGTGTTACAGGATGGGATGATGTTTGTGGTGTTACAGGATGGGGATGATGTTATTGTGTTACAGGATGGGGATGATGTTTGTGGTGTTACAGGATGGGGATGATGTTTGTGGTGTTACAGGATGGGGATGATGTTTATTGTGTTACAGGATGGGGATGATGTTTGTGGTGTTACAGGATGGGGATGATGTTTATTGTGTTACAGGATGGGGATGATGTTTATTGTGTTACAGGATGGGGATGATGTTTGTGGTGTTACAGGATGGGGATGATGTTTGTGGTGTTACAGGATGGGGATGATGTTTATTGTGTTACAGGATGGGGATGATGTTTATTGTGTTACAGGATGGGGATGATGTTTATTGTGTTACAGGATGGGGATGATGTTTATTGTGTTACAGGATGGGGATGATGTTTATTGTGTTACAGGATGGGGATGATGTTTATTGTGTTACAGGATGGGGATGATGTTTGTGGTGTTACAGGATGGGGATGATGTTTATTGTGTTACAGGATGGGGATGATGTTTATTGTGTTACAGGATGGGGATGATGTTTGTTGTGTTACAGGATGGGGATGATGTTTGTGGTGTTACAGGATGGGGATGATGTTTATTGTGTTACAGGATGGGGATGATGTTTATTGTGTTACAGGATGGGGATGATGTTTATTGTGTTACAGGATGGGAATGATGTTTATTATGATACAGGATGGGGATGATGTTTGTGGTGTTACAGGATGGGGATGATGTTTGTCGTGTTACAGGATGGGGATGATGTTTGTGGTGTTACAGGATGGGGATGATGTTTATTGTGTTACAGGATGGGGATGATGTTTATTGTGTTACAGGATGGGGATGATGTTTATTGTGTTACAGGATGGGGATGATGTTTATTGTGTTACAGGATGGGGATGATGTTTGTGGTGTTACAGGATGGGGATGATGTTTGTGGTGTTACAGGATGGGGATGATGTTTGTGGTGTTACAGGATGGGGATGATGTTTATTGTGTTACAGGATGGGGATGATGTTTATTGTGTTACAGGATGGGGATGATGTTTATTGTGTTACAGGATGGGGATGATGTTTGTGGTGTTACAGGATGGGGATGATGTTTGTGGTGTTACAGGATGGGGATGATGTTTATTGTGTTACAGGATGGGGATGATGTTTATTGTGTTACAGGATGGGGATGATGTTTGTGGTGTTACAGGATGGGGATGATGTTTATTGTGTTACAGGATGGGGATGATGTTTATTGTGTTACAGGATGGGGATGATGTTTATTGTGTTACAGGATGGGGATGATGTTTATTGTGTTACAGGATGGGGATGATGTTTATTGTGTTACAGGATGGGGATGATGTTTATTGTGTTACAGGATGGGGATGATGTTTGTGGTGTTACAGGATGGGGATGATGTTTATTGTGTTACAGGATGGGGATGATGTTTGTGGTGTTACAGGATGGGGATGATGTTTATTGTGTTACAGGATGGGGATGATGTTTGTGGTGTTACAGGATGGGGATGATGTTTATTGTGTTACAGGATGGGGATGATGTTTATTGTGTTACAGGATGGGGATGATGTTTATTGTGTTACAGGATGGGGATGATGTTTGTGGTGTTACAGGATGGGGATGATGTTTGTGGTGTTACAGGATGGGGATGATGTTTATTGTGTTACAGGATGGGGATGATGTTTATTGTGTTACAGGATGGGGATGATGTTTGTGGTGTTACAGGATGGGGATGATGTTTATTGTGTTACAGGATGGGGATGATGTTTATTGTGTTACAGGATGGGGATGATGTTTATTGTGTTACAGGATGGGGATGATGTTTATTGTGTTACAGGATGGGGATGATGTTTATTGTGTTACAGGATGGGGATGATGTTTGTGGTGTTACAGGATGGGGATGATGTTTATTGTGTTACAGGATGGGGATGATGTTTATTGTGTTACAGGATGGGGATGATGTTTATTGTGTTACAGGATGGGGATGATGTTTATTGTGTTACAGGATGGGGATGATGTTTGTGTGTTACAGGATGGGGATGATGTTTGTGGTGTTACAGGATGGGGATGATGTTTATTGTGTTACAGGATGGGGATGATGTTTATTGTGTTACAGGATGGGGATGATGTTTATTGTGTTACAGGATGGGGATGATGTTTGTGGTGTTACAGGATGGGGATGATGTTTATTGTGTTACAGGATGGGGATGATGTTTGTGGTGTTACAGGATGGGGATGATGTTTGTGGTGTTACAGGATGGGGATGATGTTTGTGGTGTTACAGGATGGGGATGATGTTTGTGGTGTTACAGGATGGGGATGATGTTTATTGTGTTACAGGATGGGGATGATGTTTATTGTGTTACAGGATGGGGATGATGTTTATTGTGTTACAGGATGGGGATGATGTTTATTGTGTTACAGGATGGGGATGATGTTTATTGTGTTACAGGATGGGGATGATGTTTGTGGTGTTACAGGATGGGGATGATGTTTGTGGTGTTACAGGATGGGGATGATGTTTATTGTGTTACAGGATGGGGATGATGTTTTTGTGTTACAGGATGGGGATGATGTTTATTGTGTTACAGGATGGGGATGATGTTTATTGTGTTACAGGATGGGGATGATGTTTATTGTGTTACAGGATGGGGATGATGTTTATTGTGTTACAGGATGGGGATGATGTTTATTGTGTTACAGGATGGGGATGATGTTTGTGGTGTTACAGGATGGGGATGATGTTTGTGTGTTACAGGATGGGGATGATGTTTATTGTGTTACAGGATGGGGATGATGTTTATTGTGTTACAGGATGGGGATGATGTTTATTGTGTTACAGGATGGGGATGATGTTTATTGTGTTACAGGATGGGGATGATGTTTATTGTGTTACAGGATGGGGATGATGTTTGTGGTGTTACAGGATGGGGATGATGTTTGTGGTGTTACAGGATGGGGATGATGTTTGTTGTGTTACAGGATGGGGATGATGTTTATTGTGTTACAGGATGGGGATGATGTTTGTGGTGTTACAGGATGGGGATGATGTTTATTGTGTTACAGGATGGGGATGATGTTTATTGTGTTACAGGATGGGGATGATGTTTGTGGTGTTACAGGATGGGGATGATGTTTATTGTGTTACAGGATGGGGATGATGTTTATTGTGTTACAGGATGGGGATGATGTTTGTGGTGTTACAGGATGGGGATGATGTTTGTGGTGTTACAGGATGGGGATGATGTTTATTGTGTTACAGGATGGGGATGATGTTTGTGGTGTTACAGGATGGGGATGATGTTTATTGTGTTACAGGATGGGGATGATGTTTGTGGTGTTACAGGATGGGGATGATGTTTATTGTGTTACAGGATGGGGATGATGTTTGTGGTGTTACAGGATGGGGATGATGTTTATTGTGTTACAGGATGGGGATGATGTTTATTGTGTTACAGGATGGGGATGATGTTTATTGTGTTACAGGATGGGGATGATGTTTGTGGTGTTACAGGATGGGGATGATGTTTGTGGTGTTACAGGATGGGGATGATGTTTATTGTGTTACAGGATGGGGATGATGTTTATTGTGTTACAGGATGGGGATGATGTTTATTGTGTTACAGGATGGGGATGATGTTTATTGTGTTACAGGATGGGGATGATGTTTATTGTGTTACAGGATGGGGATGATGTTTATTGTGTTACAGGATGGGGATGATGTTTATTATGTTACAGGATGGGGATGATGTTTGTGGTGTTACAGGATGGGGATGATGTTTGTGGTGTTACAGGATGGGGATGATGTTTATTGTGTTACAGGATGGGGATGATGTTTGTGGTGTTACAGGATGGGGATGATGTTTATTGTGTTACAGGATGGGGATGATGTTTATTGTGTTACAGGATGGGGATGATGTTTGTGGTGTTACAGGATGGGGATGATGTTTGTGGTGTTACAGGATGGGGATGATGTTTGTGGTGTTACAGGATGGGGATGATGTTTGTGGTGTTACAGGATGGGGATGATGTTTATTGTGTTACAGGATGGGGATGATGTTTGTGGTGTTACAGGATGGGGATGATGTTTATTGTGTTACAGGATGGGGATGATGTTTATTGTGTTACAGGATGGGGATGATGTTTATTGTGTTACAGGATGGGGATGATGTTTGTGGTGTTACAGGATGGGGATGATGTTTGTGGTGTTACAGGATGGGGATGATGTTTATTGTGTTACAGGATGGGGATGATGTTTGTGGTGTTACAGGATGGGGATGATGTTTGTGGTGTTACAGGATGGGGATGATGTTTGTGGTGTTACAGGATGGGGATGATGTTTGTGGTGTTACAGGATGGGGATGATGTTTATCGTGTTACAGGATGGGGATGATGTTTGTGGTGTTACAGGATGGGGATGATGTTTGTGGTGTTACAGGATGGGGATGATGTTTATTATGTTACAGGATGGGGATGATGTTTATTGTGTTACAGGATGGGGATGATGTTTATTGTGTTACAGGATGGGGATGATGTTTGTGCTGTTACAGGATGGGGATGATGTTTCTCGTGTTACAGGATGGGGATGATGTTTGTGGTGTTTCAGGATGGGGATGATGTTTATTATGTTACAGGATGGGGATGATGTTTATTGTGTTACAGGATGGGGATGATGTTTGTGGTGTTACAGGATGGGGATGATGTTTGTGGTGTTACAGGATGGGGATGATGTTTATTGTGTTACAGGATGGGGATGATGTTTGTTGTGTTACAGGATGGGGATGATGTTTATTGTGTTACAGGATGGGGATGATGTTTATTGTGTTACAGGATGGGGATGATGTTTGTTGTGTTACAGGATGGGGATGATGTTTATTGTGTTACAGGATGGGGATGATGTTTATTGTGTTACAGGATGGGGATGATGTTTATTGTGTTACAGGATGGGGATGATGTTTGTGGTGTTACAGGATGGGGATGATGTTTGTGGTGTTACAGAAAAGGGATGATGTTTAATATGTTACAGGATGGGGATGATGTTTGTGGTGTTACAGAAAGGGGATGATGTTTATTGTGTTACAGGATGGGGATGATGTTTGTGGTGTTACAGGATGGGGATGATGTTTGTGGTGTTACAGGATGGGGATGATGTTTATTGTGTTACAGGATGGGGATGATGTTTGTGGTGTTACAGGATGGGATGATGTTTGTGGTGTTACAGGATGGGGATGATGTTTATTGTGTTACAGGATGGGGATGATGTTTATTGTGTTACAGGATGGGGATGATGTTTATTGTGTTACAGGATGGGGATGATGTTTATTGTGTTACAGGATGGGGATGATGTTTATTGTGTTACAGGATGGGGATGATGTTTATTGTGTTACAGGATGGGGATGATGTTTATTGTGTTACAGGATGGGGATGATGTTTGTGGTGTTACAGGATGGGGATGATGTTTTTGGTGTTACAGGATGGGGATGATGTTTATTGTGTTACAGGATGGGGATGATGTTTGTGGTGTTACAGGATGGGGATGATGTTTATTGTGTTACAGGATGGGGATGATGTTTATTGTGTTACAGGATGGGGATGATGTTTATTGTGTTACAGGATGGGATGATGTTTATTGTGTTACAGGATGGGGATGATGTTTGTGGTGTTACAGGATGGGGATGATGTTTGTGTGTTACAGGATGGGGATGATGTTTATTGTGTTACAGGATGGGGATGATGTTTGTCGTGTTACAGGATGGGGATGATGTTTGTGGTGTTACAGGATGGGGATGATGTTTGTGGTGTTACAGGATGGGGATGATGTTTATTGTGTTACAGGATGGGGATGATGTTTATTGTGTTACAGGATGGGGATGATGTTTGTGGTGTTACAGGATGGGGATGATGTTTATTGTGTTACAGGATGGGGATGATGTTTATTGTGTTACAGGATGGGGATGATGTTTATTGTGTTACAGGATGGGGATGATGTTTATTGTGTTACAGGATGGGGATGATGTTTGTGGTGTTACAGGATGGGGATGATGTTTGTGGTGTTACAGGATGGGGATGATGTTTGTGGTGTTACAGGATGGGGATGATGTTTATTATGTTACAGGATGGGGATGATGTTTATTGTGTTACAGGATGGGGATGATGTTTATTGTGTTACAGGATGGGGATGATGTTTGTGGTGTTACAGGATGGGGATGATGTTTGTGGTGTTACAGGATGGGGATGATGTTTATTGTGTTACAGGATGGGGATGATGTTTATTGTGTTACAGGATGGGGATGATGTTTGTGGTGTTACAGGATGGGGATGATGTTTATTGTGTTACAGGATGGGGATGATGTTTATTGTGTTACAGGATGGGGATGATGTTTATTATGTTACAGGATGGGGATGATGTTTGTGGTGTTACAGGATGGGGATGATGTTTATTGTGTTACAGGATGGGATGATGTTTATTGTGTTACAGGATGGGGATGATGTTTATTATGTTACAGGATGGGGATGATGTTTATTGTGTTACAGGATGGGGATGATGTTTATTGTGTTACAGGATGGGGATGATGTTTATTGTGTTACAGGATGGGGATGATGTTTGTGGTGTTACAGGATGGGGATGATGTTTATTGTGTTACAGGATGGGGATGATGTTTGTGGTGTTACAGGATGGGGATGATGTTTATTGTGTTACAGGATGGGGATGATGTTTATTGTGTTACAGGATGGGGATGATGTTTATTGTGTTACAGGATGGGGATGATGTTTGTGGTGTTACAGGATGGGGATGATGTTTGTGGTGTTACAGGATGGGGATGATGTTTATTGTGTTACAGGATGGGGATGATGTTTGTGTGTTACAGGATGGGGATGATGTTTGTGGTGTTACAGGATGGGGATGATGTTTGTGGTGTTACAGGATGGGGATGATGTTTATTGTGTTACAGGATGGGGATGATGTTTATTGTGTTACAGGATGGGGATGATGTTTGTGGTGTTACAGGATGGGGATGATGTTTATTGTGTTACAGGATGGGGATGATGTTTATTGTGTTACAGGATGGGGATGATGTTTATTGTGTTACAGGATGGGGATGATGTTTATTGTGTTACAGGATGGGGATGATGTTTGTGGTGTTACAGGATGGGGATGATGTTTGTGGTGTTACAGGATGGGGATGATGTTTGTGGTGTTACAGGATGGGGATGATGTTTATTGTGTTACAGGATGGGGATGATGTTTATTGTGTTACAGGATGGGGATGATGTTTATTATGTTACAGGATGGGGATGATGTTTGTGGTGTTACAGGATGGGGATGATGTTTGTGGTGTTACAGGATGGGGATGATGTTTATTATGTTACAGGATGGGGATGATGTTTATTGTGTTACAGGATGGGGATGATGTTTGTGGTGTTACAGGATGGGGATGATGTTTATTGTGTTACAGGATGGGGATGATGTTTATTGTGTTACAGGATGGGGATGATGTTTATTGTGTTACAGGATGGGGATGATGTTTATTATGTTACAGGATGGGGATGATGTTTATTGTGTTACAGGATGGGGATGATGTTTATTGTGTTACAGGATGGGGATGATGTTTATTGTGTTACAGGATGGGGATGATGTTTGTGGTGTTACAGGATGGGGATGATGTTTATTCTGTTACAGGATGGGGATGATGTTTGTGGTGTTACAGGATGGGGATGATGTTTATTGTGTTACAGGATGGGGATGATGTTTATTGTGTTACAGGATGGGGATGATGTTTATTGTGTTACAGGATGGGGATGATGTTTATTGTGTTACAGGATGGGGATGATGTTTATTGTGTTACAGGATGGGGATGATGTTTGTGGTGTTACAGGATGGGGATGATGTTTGTGGTGTTACAGGATGGGGATGATGTTTATTGTGTAACAGGATGGGGATGATGTTTATTGTGTTACAGGATGGGGATGATGTTTGTGGTGTTACAGGATGGGGATGATGTTTATTGTGTTACAGGATGGGGATGATGTTTATTGTGTTACAGGATGGGGATGATGTTTATTGTGTTACAGGATGGGGATGATGTTTATTGTGTTACAGGATGCGGATGATGTTTATTGTGTTACAGGATGGGGATGATGTTTTTGGTGTTACAGGATGGGGATGATGTTTGTGTGTTACAGGATGGGGATGATGTTTGTGGTGTTACAGGATGGGGATGATGTTTATTGTGTTACAGGATGGGGATGATGTTTATTATGTTACAGGATGGGGATGATGTTTGTGGTGTTACAGGATGGGGATGATGTTTATTGTGTTACAGGATGGGGATGATGTTTGTGGTGTTACAGGATGGGGATGATGTTTGTGGTGTTACAGGATGGGGATGATGTTTGTGGTGTTACAGGATGGGGATGATGTTTATTGTGTTACAGGATGGGGATGATGTTTATTATGTTACAGGATGGGGATGATGTTTATTGTGTTACAGGATGGGGATGATGTTTGTGGTGTTACAGGATGGGGATGATGTTTGTGGTGTTACAGGATGGGGATGATGTTTATTGTGTTACAGGATGGGGATGATGTTTATTGTGTTACAGGATGGGGATGATGTTTGTGGTGTTACAGGATGGGGATGATGTTTATTGTGTTACAGGATGGGGATGATGTTTATTGTGTTACAGGATGGGGATGATGTTTATTGTGTTACAGGATGGGGATGATGTTTGTGGTGTTACAGGATGGGGATGATGTTTATTGTGTTACAGGATGGGGATGATGTTTATTGTGTTACAGGATGGGGATGATGTTTGTGGTGTTACAGGATGGGGATGATGTTTATTGTGTTACAGGATGGGGATGATGTTTATTGTGTTACAGGATGGGGATGATGTTTTTGGTGTTACAGGATGGGGATGATGTTTATTGTGTTACAGGATGGGGATGATGTTTATTGTGTTACAGGATGGGGATGATGTTTGTGGTGTTACAGGATGGGGATGATGTTTGTGGTGTTACAGGATGGGGATGATGTTTATTGTGTTACAGGATGGGGATGATGTTTATTATGTTACAGGATGGGGATGATGTTTGTGGTGTTACAGGATGGGGATGATGTTTGTGGTGTTACAGGATGGGGATGATGTTTATTGTGTTACAGGATGGGGATGATGTTTATTGTGTTACAGGATGGGGATGATGTTTATTGTGTTACAGGATGGGGATGATGTTTATTGTGTTACAGGATGGGATGATGTTTATTGTGTTACAGGATGGGGATGATGTTTATTGTGTTACAGGATGGGGATGATGTTTGTGGTGTTACAGGATGGGGATGATGTTTATTGTGTTACAGGATGGGGATGATGTTTATTGTGTTACAGGATGGGGATGATGTTTATTGTGTTACAGGATGGGGATGATGTTTGTGGTGTTACAGGATGGGGATGATGTTTATTGTGTTACAGGATGGGGATGATGTTTGTGGTGTTACAGGATGGGGATGATGTTTGTGGTGTTACAGGATGGGGATGATGTTTATTGTGTTACAGGATGGGGATGATGTTTATTGTGTTACAGGATGGGGATGATGTTTATTGTGTTACAGGATGGGGATGATGTTTATTGTGTTACAGGATGGGGATGATGTTTGTGTGTTACAGGATGGGGATGATGTTTGTGGTGTTACAGGATGGGGATGATGTTTGTGGTGTTACAGGATGGGGATGATGTTTATTGTGTTACAGGATGGGGATGATGTTTGTGGTGTTACAGGATGGGGATGATGTTTATTGTGTTACAGGATGGGGATGATGTTTGTGGTGTTACAGGATGGGGATGATGTTTATTGTGTTACAGGATGGGGATGATGTTTATTGTGTTACAGGATGGGGATGATGTTTGTGGTGTTACAGGATGGGGATGATGTTTATTGTGTTACAGGATGGGGATGATGTTTATTGTGTTACAGGATGGGGATGATGTTTATTGTGTTACAGGATGGGGATGATGTTTATTGTGTTACAGGATGGGGATGATGTTTATTGTGTTACAGGATGGGGATGATGTTTTTGTGTTACAGGATGGGGATGATGTTTATTGTGTTACAGGATGGGGATGATGTTTATTGTGTTACAGGATGGGGATGATGTTTGTGGTGTTACAGGATGGGGATGATGTTTATTGTGTTACAGGATGGGGATGATGTTTATTGTGTTACAGGATGGGGATGATGTTTATTGTGTTACAGGATGGGGATGATGTTTGTGGTGTTACAGGATGGGGATGATGTTTATTATGTTACAGGATGGGGATGATGTTTGTGGTGTTACAGGATGGGGATGATGTTTATTGTGTTACAGGATGGGGATGATGTTATTGTGTTACAGGATGGGGATGATGTTTGTGGTGTTACAGGATGGGGATGATGTTTATTGTGTTACAGGATGGGGATGATGTTTATTGTGTTACAGGATGGGGATGATGTTTATTGTGTTACAGGATGGGGATGATGTTTGTGGTGTTACAGGATGGGGATGATGTTTATTGTGTTACAGGATGGGGATGATGTTTGTGGTGTTACAGGATGGGGATGATGTTTATTGTGTTACAGGATGGGGATGATGTTTATTGTGTTACAGGATGGGGATGATGTTTATTGTGTTACAGGATGGGGATGATGTTTATTGTGTTACAGGATGGGGATGATGTTTATTGTGTTACAGGATGGGGATGATGTTTATTGTGTTACAGGATGGGGATGATGTTTATTGTGTTACAGGATGGGGATGATGTTTATTGTGTTACAGGATGGGGATGATGTTTATTGTGTTACAGGATGGGGATGATGTTTGTGGTGTTACAGGATGGGGATGATGTTTATTGTGTTACAGGATGGGGATGATGTTTGTGGTGTTACAGGATGGGGATGATGTTTATTGTGTTACAGGATGGGGATGATGTTTATTGTGTTACAGGATGGGGATGATGTTTATTGTGTTACATGATGGGGATGATGTTTGTGGTGTTACAGGATGGGGATGATGTTTATTATGTTACAGGATGGGGATGATGTTTGTCGTGTTACAGGATGGGGATGATGTTTATTGTGGTACAGGATGGGGATGATGTTTATTGTGTTACAGGATGGGGATGATGTTTGTGGTGTTACAGGATGGGGATGATGTTTATTGTGTTACAGGATGGGGATGATGTTTGTCGTGTTACAGGATGGGGATGATGTTTGTGGTGTTACAGGATGGGGATGATGTTTATTATGTTACAGGATGGGGATGATGTTTATTGTGTTATAGGATGGGGATGATGTTTATTGTGTTACAGGATGGGGATGATGTTTATTGTGTTACAGGATGGGGATGATGTTTGTGGTGTTACAGGATGGGGATGATGTTTATTATGTTACAGGATGGGGATGATGTTTATTGTGTTACATGATGGGGATGATGTTTCTTGTGTTATAGGATGGGGATGATGTTTGTGGTGTTACAGGATGGGGATGATGTTTATTATGTTACAGGATGGGGATGATGTTTATTGAGTTCCAGGATGGGGATGATGTTTATTGTGTTACAGGATGGGGATGATGTTTATTGTGTTACAGGATGGGGATGATGTTTGTGGTGTTACAGGATGGGGATGATGTTTATTATGTTACAGGATGGGGATGATGTTTGTGGTGTTACAGGATGGGGATGATGTTTATTGTGTTACAGGATGGGGATGATGTTAATTTTGTTACAGGATGGGGATGATGTTTATTGTGTTACAGGATGGGGATGATGTTTGTGGTGTTACAGGATGGGGATGATGTTTATTGTGTTACAGGATGGGGATGATGTTAATTTTGTTACAGGATGGGGATGATGTTTGTGGTGTTACAGGATGGGGATGATGTTTATTGTGTTACAGGATGGGGATGATGTTTATTGTGTTACAGGATGGGGATGATGTTTATTATGTTACAGGATGGGGATGATGTTTATTATGTTACAGGATGGGGATGATGTTTATTGTGTTACAGGATGGGGATGATGTTTTTTATGTTACAGGATGGGGATGATGTTTATTATGTTACAGGATGGGGATGATGTTTATTGTGTTACAGGATGGGGATGATGTTTGTGGTGTTACAGGATGGGGATGATGTTTATTGTGTTACAGGATGGGGATGATGTTTATTGTGTTACAGGATGGGGATGATGTTTATTATGTTACAGGATGGGGATGATGTTTGTGGTGTTACAGGATGGGGATGATGTTTATTATGCTACAGGATGGGGATGATGTTTGTGGTGTTACAGGATGGGGATGATGTTTATTGTGTTACAGGATGGGGATGATGTTTATTATGTTACAGGATGGGGATGATGTTTGTGGTGTTACAGGATGGGGATGATGTTTATTATGTTACAGGATGGGGATGATGTTTATTATGTTACAGGATGGGGATGATGTTTGTGGTGTTACAGGATGGGGATGATGTTTATTATGTTACAGGATGGGGATGATGTTTGTGGTGTCACAGGATGGGGATGATGTTTATTATGTTACAGGATGGGGATGATGTTTATTGTGTTACAGGATGGGGATGATGTTTGTGGTGTTACAGGATGGGGATGATGTTTATTGTGTTACAGGATGGGGATGATGTTTGTGGTGTTACAGGATGGGGATGATGTTTATTGTGTTACAGGATGGGGATGATGTTTATTGTGTTACAGGATGGGGATGATGTTTTTGTGTTACAGGATGGGGATGATGTTTATTGTGTTACAGGATGGGGATGATGTTTATTGTGTTACAGGATGGGGATGATGTTTATTGTGTTACAGGATGGGGATGATGTTTGTGGTGTTACAGGATGGGGATGATGTTTATTGTGTTACAGGATGGGGATGATGTTTGTGGTGTTACAGGATGGGGATGATGTTTATTGTGTTACAGGATGGGGATGATGTTTATTGTGTTACAGGATGGGGATGATGTTTGTGGTGTTACAGGATGGGGATGATGTTTGTGGTGTTACAGGATGGGGATGATGTTTGTGGTGTTACAGGATGGGGATGATGTTTATTGTGTTACAGGATGGGGATGATGTTTATTGTGTTACAGGATGGGGATGATGTTTGTGGTGTTACAGGATGGGGATGATGTTTATTGTGTTACAGGATGGGGATGATGTTTGTGGTGTTACAGGATGGGGATGATGTTTATTGTGTTACAGGATGGGGATGATGTTTATTGTGTTACAGGATGGGGATGATGTTTATTGTGTTACAGGATGGGGATGATGTTTGTGGTGTTACAGGATGGGGATGATGTTTATTGTGTTACAGGATGGGGATGATGTTTGTGGTGTTACAGGATGGGGATGATGTTTATTGTGTTACAGGATGGGGATGATGTTTATTGTGTTACAGGATGGGGATGATGTTTATTGTGTTACAGGATGGGGATGATGTTTGTGGTGTTACAGGATGGGGATGATGTTTGTGGTGTTACAGGATGGGGATGATGTTTATTGTGTTACAGGATGGGGATGATGTTTATTGTGTTACAGGATGGGGATGATGTTTGTGGTGTTACAGGATGGGGATGATGTTTGTGGTGTTACAGGATGGGGATGATGTTTATTGTGTTACAGGATGGGGATGATGTTTATTGTGTTACAGGATGGGGATGATGTTTGTGGTGTTACAGGATGGGGATGATGTTTATTGTGTTACAGGATGGGGATGATGTTTATTGTGTTACAGGATGGGGATGATGTTTATTGTGTTACAGGATGGGGATGATGTTTGTGGTGTTACAGGATGGGGATGATGTTTGTGGTGTTACAGGATGGGGATGATGTTTGTGGTGTTACAGGATGGGGATGATGTTTATTGTGTTACAGGATGGGGATGATGTTTATTGTGTTACAGGATGGGGATGATGTTTATTGTGTTACAGGATGGGGATGATGTTTGTGGTGTTACAGGATGGGGATGATGTTTGTGGTGTTACAGGATGGGGATGATGTTTATTGTGTTACAGGATGGGGATGATGTTTATTGTGTTACAGGATGGGGATGATGTTTATTGTGTTACAGGATGGGGATGATGTTTATTGTGTTACAGGATGGGGATGATGTTTATTGTGTTACAGGATGGGGATGATGTTTGTGGTGTTACAGGATGGGGATGATGTTTATTGTGTTACAGGATGGGGATGATGTTTATTGTGTTACAGGATGGGGATGATGTTTATTGTGTTACAGGATGGGGATGATGTTTATTGTGTTACAGGATGGGGATGATGTTTATTGGTGTTACAGGATGGGGATGATGTTTATTGTGTTACAGGATGGGGATGATGTTTATTGTGTTACAGGATGGGGATGATGTTTATTGTGTTACAGGATGGGGATGATGTTTATTGTGTTACAGGATGGGGATGATGTTTATTGTGTTACAGGATGGGGATGATGTTTATTGTGTTACAGGATGGGGATGATGTTTATTGTGTTACAGGATGGGGATGATGTTTATTGTGTTACAGGATGGGGATGATGTTTATTGTGTTACAGGATGGGGATGATGTTTATTGTGTTACAGGATGGGGATGATGTTTGTGGTGTTACAGGATGGGGATGATGTTTATTGTGTTACAGGATGGGGATGATGTTTGTGGTGTTACAGGATGGGGATGATGTTTGTTGTGTTACAGGATGGGGATGATGTTTATTGTGTTACAGGATGGGGATGATGTTTGTGGTGTTACAGGATGGGGATGATGTTTATTGTGTTACAGGATGGGGATGATGTTTGTGTGTTACAGGATGGGGATGATGTTTGTTGTGTTACAGGATGGGGATGATGTTTATTGTGTTACAGGATGGGGATGATGTTTATTGTGTTACAGGATGGGGATGATGTTTGTGTGTTACAGGATGGGGATGATGTTTATTGTGTTACAGGATGGGGATGATGTTTATTGTGTTACAGGATGGGGATGATGTTTATTGTGTTACAGGATGGGGATGATGTTTGTGGTGTTACAGGATGGGGATGATGTTTATTGTGTTACAGGATGGGGATGATGTTTATTGTGTTACAGGATGGGGATGATGTTTATTGTGTTACAGGATGGGGATGATGTTTGTGGTGTTACAGGATGGGGATGATGTTTATTGTGTTACAGGATGGGGATGATGTTTGTGGTGTTACAGGATGGGGATGATGTTTATTGTGTTACAGGATGGGGATGATGTTTATTGTGTTACAGGATGGGGATGATGTTTGTGGTGTTACAGGATGGGGATGATGTTTGTGGTGTTACAGGATGGGGATGATGTTTATTGTGTTACAGGATGGGGATGATGTTTATTGTGTTACAGGATGGGGATGATGTTTGTGGTGTTACAGGATGGGGATGATGTTTATTGTGTTACAGGATGGGGATGATGTTTGTGGTGTTACAGGATGGGGATGATGTTTATTGTGTTACAGGATGGGGATGATGTTTGTGGTGTTACAGGATGGGGATGATGTTTGTGGTGTTACAGGATGGGGATGATGTTTATTGTGTTACAGGATGGGGATGATGTTTATTGTGTTACAGGATGGGGATGATGTTTGTGGTGTTACAGGATGGGGATGATGTTTATTGTGTTACAGGATGGGGATGATGTTTGTGGTGTTACAGGATGGGGATGATGTTTATTGTGTTACAGGATGGGGATGATGTTTATTTTGTTACAGGATGGGGATGATGTTTATTGTGTTACAGGATGGGGATGATGTTTGTGGTGTTACAGGATGGGGATGATGTTTATTGTGTTACAGGATGGGGATGATGTTTGTGGTGTTACAGGATGGGGATGATGTTTATTGTGTTACAGGATGGGGATGATGTTTATTGTGTTACAGGATGGGGATGATGTTTGTGGTGTTACAGGATGGGGATGATGTTTATTGTGTTACAGGATGGGGATGATGTTTATTGTGTTACAGGATGGGGATGATGTTTATTGTGTTACAGGATGGGGATGATGTTTATTGTGTTACAGGATGGGGATGATGTTTATTGTGTTACAGGATGGGGATGATGTTTTTTGTGTTACAGGATGGGGATGATGTTTATTGTGTTACAGGATGGGGATGATGTTTATTGTGTTACAGGATGGGGATGATGTTTGTGGTGTTACAGGATGGGGATGATGTTTATTGTGTTACAGGATGGGGATGATGTTTATTGTGTTACAGGATGGGGATGATGTTTATTATGTTACAGGATGGGGATGATGTTTGTGGTGTTACAGGATGGGGATGATGTTTATTGTGTTACAGGATGGGGATGATGTTTGTGGTGTTACAGGATGTGGATGATGTTTATTGTGTTACAGGATGGGGATGATGTTTATTATGTTACAGGATGGGGATGATGTTTGTGGTGTTACAGGATGGGGATGATGTTTATTATGTTACAGGATGGGGATGATGTTTATTGTGTTACAGGATGGGGATGATGTTTGTGGTGTTACAGGATGGGGATGATGTTTATTGTGTTACAGGATGGGATGATGTTTGTGGTGTTACAGGATGGGGATGATGTTTATTGTGTTACAGGATGGGGATGATGTTTATTGTGTTACAGGATGGGGATGATGTTTGTGGTGTTACAGGATGGGGATGATGTTTATTGTGTTACAGGATGGGGATGATGTTTATTGTGTTACAGGATGGGGATGATGTTTATTGTGTTACAGGATGGGGATGATGTTTATTGTGTTACAGGATGGGGATGATGTTTATTGTGTTACAGGATGGGGATGATGTTTATTGTGTTACAGGATGGGGATGATGTTTATTGTGTTACAGGATGGGGATGATGTTTATTGTGTTACAGGATGGGGATGATGTTTATTGTGTTACAGGATGGGGATGATGTTTATTGTGTTACAGGATGGGGATGATGTTTGTGGTGTTACAGGATGGGATGATGTTTATTGTGTTACAGGATGGGGATGATGTTTGTGGTGTTACAGGATGGGGATGATGTTTATTGTGTTACAGGATGGGGATGATGTTTATTGTGTTACAGGATGGGGATGATGTTTGTGGTGTTACAGGATGGGGATGATTTTTGTCGTGTTACAGGATGGGGATGATGTTTGTGGTGTTACAGGATGGGGATGATGTTTATTGTGTTACAGGATGGGGATGATGTTTATTATGTTACAGGATGGGGATGATGTTTGTGGTGTTACAGGATGGGGATGATGTTTATTGTGTTACAGGATGGGGATGATGTTTGTGGTGTTACAGGATGGGGATGATGTTTATTGTGTTACAGGATGGGGATGATGTTTATTGTGTTACAGGATGGGGATGATGTTTATTGTGTTACAGGATGGGGATGATGTTTATTGTGTTACAGGATGGGGATGATGTTTGTGGTGTTACAGGATGGGGATGATGTTTATTGTGTTACAGGATGGGGATGATGTTTGTGGTGTTACAGGATGGGGATGATGTTTATTATGTTACAGGATGGGGATGATGTTTATTGTGTTACAGGATGGGGATGATGTTTATTGTGTTACTGGATGGGGATGATGTTTGTGGTGTTTCAGGATGGGGATGATTTTTGTGGTGTTACAGGATGGGGATGATATTTATTATGTTACAGGATGGGGATGATGTTTATTCTGTTACTGGATGGGGATGATGTTTGTGGTGTTACAGGATGGGGATGATGTTTGTGGTGTTACAGGATGGGGATGATGTTTATTGTGTTACAGGATGGGGATGATGTTTATTATGTTACAGGATGGGGATGATGTTTGTGGTGTTACAGGATGGGGATGATGTTTATTATGTTACAGGATGGGGATGATGTTTATTATGTTACAGGATGGGGATGATGTTTATTATGTTACAGGATGGGGATGATGTTTGTGGTGTTTCAGGATGGGGATGATTTTTGTGGTGTTACAGGATGGGGATGATGTTTGTGGTGTTACAGGATGGGGATGATGTTTATTGTGTTACAGAATGTGGATGATGTTTATTGTGTTACAGGATGGGGATGATGTTTATTATGTTACAGGATGGGGATGATGTTTGTGGTGTTACAGGATGGGGATGATGTTTGTGGTGTTACAGGATGGGGATGATGTTTATTGTGTTACAGGATGGGGATGATGTTTATTGTGTTGCAGGATGGGGATGATGTTTATTGTGTTACAGGATGGGGATGATGTTTATTATGTTACAGGATGGGGTTGATGTTTATTGTGTTATAGGATGGGGATGATGTTTATTATGTTACAGGATGGGGTTGATGTTTATTGTGTTATAGGATGGGGATGATGTTTATTGTGTTACAGGATGGGGATGATGTTTATTGTGTTACAGGATGGGGATGATGTTTATTGTGTTATAGGATGGGGATGATGTTTATTATGTTACAGGATGGGGTTGATGTTTATTGTGTTATAGGATGGGGATGATGTTTATTGTGTTACAGGATGGGGATGATGTTTATTATGTTACAGGATGGGATTGATGTTTATTGTGTTACAGGATGGGGATGATGTTTATTATGTTACAGGATGGGATTGATGTTTATTGTGTTACAGGATGGGGATGATGTTTATTGTGTTACAGGATGGGGATGATGTTTATTGTGTTACAGGATGGGGATGATGTTTGTGGTGTTACAGGATGGGGATGATGTTTATTGTGTTACAGGATGGGGATGATGTTTATTGTGTTACAGGATGGGGATGATGTTTGTGGTGTTACAGGATGGGGATGATGTTTATTGTGTTACAGGATGGGGATGATGTTTGTGGTGTTACAGGATGGGGATGATGTTTGTGGTGTTACAGGATGGGGATGATGTTTATTATGTTACAGGATGGGATTGATGTTTATTGTGTTACAGGATGGGGATGATGTTTATTGTGTTACAGGATGGGGATGATGTTTGTGGTGTTACAGGATGGGGATGATTTTTGTGGTGTTACAGGATGGGGATGATGTTTATTGTGTTACAGGATGGGGATGATGTTTATTGTGTTACAGGATGGGGATGATGTTTATTATGTTACAGGATGGGGATGATGTTTGTGGTGTTACAGGATGGGTTTGATGTTTGTGGTGTTACAGGATGGGGTTGATGTTTGTGGTGTTACAGGTTGGGGATGATGTTTATTGTGTTACAGGATGGGGATGATGTTTGTGGTGTTACAGGATGGGGATGATGTTTATTGTGTTACAGGATGGGGATGATGTTTATTGTGTTACAGGATGGGGATGATGTTTGTGGTGTTACAGGATGGGGATGATGTTTATTGTGTTACAGGATGGGGATGATGTTTATTGTGTTACAGGATGGGGATGATGTTTATTGTGTTACAGGATGGGGATGATGTTTATTATGTTACAGGATGGGGTTGATGTTTGTGGTGTTACAGGATGGGGATGATGTTTATGGTGTTACAGGATGGGGATGATGTTTGTGGTGTTACAGGATGGGGATGATGTTTATTGTGTTACAGGATGGGGATGATGTTTGTGGTGTTACAGGATGGGGATGATGTTTATTATGTTACAGGATGGGGATGATGTTTATTGTGTTACAGGATGGGGATGATGTTTGTGGTGTTACAGGATGGGGATGATGTTTATTGTGTTACAGGATGGGGATGATGTTTATTGTGTTACAGGATGGGGATGATGTTTGTGGTGTTACAGGATGGGGATGATGTTTGTGGTGTTACAGGATGGGGATGATGTTTATTGTGTTACAGGATGGGGATGATGTTTATTATGTTACAGGATGGGGATGATGTTTGTGGTGTTACAGGATGGGGATGATGTTTATTGTGTTACAGGATGGGGATGATGTTTATTGTGTTACAGGATGGGGATGATGTTTATTGTGTTACAGGATGGGGATGATGTTTATTGTGTTACAGGATGGGGATGATGTTTGTGGTGTTACAGGATGGGGATGATGTTTATGGTGTTACAGGATGGGGATGATGTTTATTGTGTTACAGGATGGGGATGATGTTTATTGTGTTACAGGATGGGGATGATGTTTATTGTGTTACAGGATGGGGATGATGTTTGTGGTGTTACAGGATGGGGATGATGTTTATTGTGTTACAGGATGGGGATGATGTTTGTGGTGTTACAGGATGGGGATGATGTTTATTGTGTTACAGGATGGGGATGATGTTTGTGGTGTTACAGGATGGGGATGATGTTTATTGTGTTACAGGATGGGGATGATGTTTATTGTGTTACAGGATGGGGATGATGTTTATTGTGTTACAGGATGGGGATGATGTTTATTGTGTTACAGGATGGGGATGATGTTTATTGTGTTACAGGATGGGGATGATGTTTATTGTGTTACAGGATGGGGATGATGTTTGTGGTGTTACAGGATGGGGATGATGTTTGTGGTGTTACAGGATGGGGATGATGTTTATTGTGTTACAGGATGGGGATGATGTTTGTGGTGTTACAGGATGGGGATGTTGTTTGTGGTGTTACAGGATGGGGATGATGTTTATTATGTTACATGATGGGGATGATGTTTGTGGTGTTGCAGGATGGGGATGTTGTTTATTGTGTTACAGGATGGGGATGTTGTTTGTGGTGTTACAGGATGGGGATGATGTTTATTGTGTTACAGGATGGGAATGATGTTGATTGTGTTACAGGATGGGGATGATGTTTGTGGTGTTACAGGATGGGGATGATGTTTATTATGTTACAGGATGGGGATGATGTTTATTGTGTCACAGGATGGGGATGATGTTTGTGGTGTTACAGGATGGGGATGATGTTTGTGGTGTTACAGGATGGGGATGTTGTTTATTATGTTACAGGATGGGGATGATGTTTATTGTGTTACAGGATGGGGATGATGTTTATTGTGTTACAGGATGGGGATGATGTTTGTGGTGTTTCAGGATGGGGATGATGTTTGTGGTGTTACAGGATGGGGATGATGTTTGTGGTGTTACAGGATGGGGATGATGTTTATTGTGTTGCAGGATGGGGATGATGTTTGTGGTGTTACAGGATGGGGATGATGTTTATTGTGTTACAGGATGGGGATGATGTTTATTGTGTTACAGGATGGGGATGATGTTTGTGGTGTTACAGGATGGGGATGATGTTTATTGTGTTACAGGATGGGGATGATGTTTATTGTGTTACAGGATGGGGATGATGTTTGTGGTGTTACAGGATGGGGATGATGTTTATTGTGTTACAGGATGGGGATGATGTTTGTGGTGTTACAGGATGGGGATGATGTTTGTGGTGTTACAGGATGGGGATGATGTTTATTGTGTTACAGGATGGGGATGATGTTTATTGTGTTACAGGATGGGGATGATGTTTGTGGTGTTACAGATGGGGATGATGTTTATTGTGTTACAGGATGGGGATGATGTTTATTGTGTTACAGGATGGGGATGATGTTTATTGTGTTACAGGATGGGGATGATGTTTATTGTGTTACAGGATGGGGATGATGTTTATTGTGTTACAGGATGGGGATGATGTTTATTGTGTTACAGGATGGGGATGATGTTTATTGTGTTACAGGATGGGGATGATGTTTATTGTGTTACAGGATGGGGATGATGTTTATTGTGTTACAGGATGGGGATGATGTTTATTGTGTTACAGGATGGGGATGATGTTTGTGGTGTTACAGGATGGGGATGATGTTTATTGTGTTACAGGATGGGGATGATGTTTGTGGTGTTACAGGATGGGGATGATGTTTGTGGTGTTACAGGATGGGGATGATGTTTATTGTGTTACAGGATGGGGATGATGTTTATTGTGTTACAGGATGGGGATGATGTTTGTGGTGTTACAGGATGAGGATGATGTTTATTGTGTTACAGGATGGGGATGATGTTTATTATGTTACAGGATGGGGATGATGTTTGTGGTGTTACAGGATGGGATGGTGTTTATTATGTTACAGGATGCGGATGATGTTTGTGGTGTTACAGGATGGGGATGATGTTTGTGGTGTTACAGGATGGGGATGATGTTTGTGGTGTTACAGGATGGGGATGATGTTTATTATGTTACAGGATGGGGATGATGTTTGTGGTGTTACAGGATGGAGATGATGATGTTTGTTTTATTGTTTTACAGCTGAGTGGGTGCCTCCTGCTTGTAACAGCATTCTTGGTATTGCTTCACCCTACTGGATCCAGACATGCTGTGTCTCTCAGTACAGTGATCTTCTTTGGAACGGTTTATGCTATGGCTTTGTCTGTTGTGCTACTTATTCTTGGAATACTGGGAAGTGTTGCATCCTGCCGGGAGAGCAGAACTCTTCTGATGGTTGTAAGTGTTGCTTATTTTCTTCAAGTCCTATTTCGTTGCACTTTTACATCCAATGCCTTCAAAGCTTGCTTGAATTAAGCGTGAGAAATTGCAGTGAAACGCCAATGCATTGGAACATGGGTTTGCCCCAATGACTGCTGGTGCTGCTGAATTCTGATCTGAATGCCCGCGTCACGGTGGGACCAGTGGAGGCTCGGCAGGGGCTTGGTGCCCTGCTAATGGGGACCAGGTGGTGTTATGAGGTCCAGCTGTGGAAGAAGAGGCTCAAAATAAAACTCCAGACAAAGACATTTTACTCCAATAACACACAGCAATCCTTCACATCTATCATCTCAGGGCCATGCACAGCCTTGTCGATTTGTCTGGCTGAACACAAAACAAAAGGCACTGGGATAATGCATCTATGTGGGATATTGTATCCATTCTGTTTAGCTTTATGTCATATTCAGCACTGGTGTAGTAGTTTAAAGGAGAAGGAAAGGTTGGGGTGTGAGAGCGAGATGACAGAAGGGAGTACTTTTTGTCCCAGGTTCTCCTGTCACTCTATCATATTTAGGATGGAACTTCCTCAGACTCTATCTAGGGGTGGAAGTACAGCGAAGGAGGATTCCGCCTCCATTTTAGCCAGCTGGTGACTCCTGTCCTATATCCTGGGGCGGGGCTAGTTTAAATATAGAATTCGAGCAGGTGTCCATCCCAATGAGGGGCCAGAACTCGGATTGACACCTTGCTGCTCTAAGAGGGGCCACCCAAGGCCCTTAATCAAAACTGATGATTGAAAAGCATAAAAGGCAACTGTTGGGCAGCAAAAGCAGTAAGCTAATTAGTCTCAACCGGTGTGGCCTGCACTGGGCCCATCAGGGGACAGCTGGCCCAGCAGACCCGGAGGGGAGCAAGGGAATGGCCCCCACAGAGACTTTCAAAGATCCTCATCAATGTGTTGAGGTAGGCTGAAAAGCAATCAACCCGCACCCTCCCTCCACCCACTGCATGCAACTTGAAGAGACTCTTCCAAGTGGCAGAACCCAGCAAACCCGTTGTGCCCCCTCCTCCCCAGGCTTGCCCTGCAGTCCCATCCCCCGCCCCCTGAATTTCCAGTCTCTTCTTTTAAAGGACGATCTTTGATTTAGTGAGTCTGTTTACATCCTGCAGAGATCTGCTCTGCTGGGTCTCTCATGGTGTGGTTTATGGAGTAGCTGGTGTGTACATCAGAATAGTTCCATTCACTTGCAGCCAAGTCGAGGGTCCAGACCAGCCTGGAGGCCACCATGGTGCAGCCTTTGGATTGGTTCCAATGCTCAAGAGAAGTGAGGGTGAACACTTGTGGAGATGCAAATTTAGAATTTCTTGTTCCTGCTGTTTGCCGTGTTGATGGTGCCTGAAATGTGGGCCGTCTTTTCTTCTTTCAGTTCTTCTTGCTAATTCTGCTGGTCTTCATGGTCGAGCTCGTCGCTGGAATTGTCGTTTTTCTCTTCAAAAATCAAGTAAGTGCCCATCAGAACCAACACCAGGATCTCACCATGCCAATCGTGTTTAGCTCTTGGTCCAAAATAGTTCTAGTTTGATGGTCTTTTGTTGTTCTTGCTGCAACGTTGAATTTGGACCTGGGAAGTCCTGCAAGTTTTAAACCATCAATATCTAAATAGTAAAGAAAGAAAGACTTGCATTTATATAGCGCCTTTCACGACCACTGGACGTCTCAAAGCGCTTTACAGTCAATGAAGTACTTTTGGAGTGTAGTCATTGTTGTAATGTGGGAATAGTAAATAAACCAAACCAGCAATCAAAGGGCAGAACAGAATAATTAAGCATTTAAGATTTTGCATCAGAATTTTCAGTACTAAGCAAATGTGTAGTTAAGACCAATTTGAAATGGGTTTTATCCGTCCTCTATTTTAAGAGAAATATATTTAATCACAAACCTGCTGGCTCTATTTCACTACCGTTAAAGAATCGTTCCAACACTATGATGTTATCAAACAGTGCGTTTAGGATTTGTAAACAGATATATGTCTTCTTAACTTTCTAGCAACAATAATTAAACTACCTTGCACGGTACACTCAAAGAGACAGTACTGGGAATAATTGACAGAAATGGCCATCTAACTGCTGTGATGACACAAGGCACGTTATCCTAAATTTATGAGCAATATTTGCTTCGGCATTCTTTCACCTATTTCCTGCAGCTACATTTAGGGGCCGATACTGTAATTGTGCTTCCAGGGCTAGCTTCCCATCGTATCAAGCACCAAGGTTAGATGTCAGAGGCCTGAGGACCACTGTGTGGTTATTGTGTATGGGGCGAGCACAAAAGTGACCCTGAAACACTTTGAGCCTGTGCACGGACAGCGGCCAAGGCTTATTACAATTTTATGCTAATGGTGGATCCTCCCATAATGCACTGGGAGTTGTCAGCAGTCCCTCGCAGGCTGAGCCCCCGTATGAAATGAATGCTGCTGGAGTGGCCTGTTCCTTTCAGTCGGGTCCTTGTTCATGAAGGTACGTCACTGCTCTTGGTAAATCTCTTCGCAACTGATTGTTGCTGCCATGTTTTTGTCTTGTTGCTTGAAGGACGTTGTTGAAACTTGGTGGAGCCTTCTTGATAGCTGTTGAAAAGTCACAGTGCATTTAGTGCCAGTGACAGTTTGTACAGTGATTGTTGGGAAGCTCATTAATATCCAGCTATGGGTAGTTCTATGGAGATACTGCTCTATTTGCAGGTTCTGGAGTAGGAAGAGGATCTGAGGAGGCATATCAAACAGACAAGATTGCCTCTGAGAGGATCCATTCAGACATGCCTTTACACTGACTTATGTATCCAGGGCCAGGGTCTCTTGTCTGCACCTGTCTGAAGAAATCCGTCAGTAGCAACTTAGATTCCCAAGGAAGCCATCATCAAACTCTGCGCTGTCCAGAGCCAGATTTGGACAGCAGTTCCAGTGCAAGTATGGCTCTCAGTGGCTTTCATGGTTGTCGCTGCATTGAACAATGGAGGGCACAGGAAAAGGAAGATAGGGATAATCCATGCCCATCTTTCCCGCAATTCTATGTTCGAATCCAACCAATCCGGTTTCCACCTCTGCCACAGTACTGAAACGGCCCTTATCAAAGTCACAAATTACATCCTATGTGACTGTGACTGTGGTAACCTATCCCTCCTCGTCCTTCTCGACCTGTCTGCAGCCTTTGACGGGGTTAACTACACCATCCTCCTCCAATGTCTCTCCTCCATCATGCACTTGTCTGGCTTCTTTTCCCACTCCCACATCGTTACCTCTGGTGTCCCCCAAGGATCTATCCTTGGCCCCTCCTATTTCTCATCTACATGTTGCCCCTTGGCGACATCATCCAAAAACACAGCGTCAGTTTCCACATGTAGCTGTCAACACCCAGCTCTATCTCAACACCACCTCTCGCGACCCTTCCACTGTCTCTGATTTGTCACACTGCTTGTCCGACATTCAGTACTGGATGAGCAGAAATTTCCTCCAACGTAATATTGGGAAGACCGAAGCCATTGTCTTCAGTCCCCGCCACAAACTCTGTTCCCTAGCCACCAACTCCATTTCTCTCCCTGGCAACTGTCTGAGACTGAACCAGACTGTTCACAACCTTGGTGTCATATTTGGCTCTGAGATGAGCTTCTGACCACATATCTTCTCCATCACCAAGACAGCCTACTTCCTCCTCCATAACATCGCCCGACTCCACCCCTGCCTCATTTCATCTGCTGCTGAAACTCTCATCCATACCTTTGTTACCCCTAGACTCGACTATTCCAATGCTCTCCTGGATGATCTCCCATCTCCCACCCTACATAAACTTGAGCTCATCCAAAACTCTGCTGCCCATATGCTAACTCGCAGCAAGTCCTGTTCACCCATCACCTCTGTGCGCACTGACCTACATTGGCTCCTGGTCCGGCAACGCCTCAATTTTAAAATTCTCATCCTTGTTTGCAAACCCCTCCATGGCCTCGCCCCTCTCTATCTTGCAGCCTCCTCCGGCCTTACAAGCCTTCGAGATCTCTGCGCTCCTCCAATTCTGGCCTCTTGCGCCTTCCCAATTTTAATCACTCCACCCTTGGTGGCCATGCCTTCAGTTGCCGAGGCCCTAAGCTCCGTAATTCCTTCCATAAACCTTGCCCCCTCTCTACCTTTCTCTCCTCCTTTAAGACGCTCCTTAAAACCTACCTCTTTGACCAAGCTTTTGGTCACCAGTCCTAATATCTCCTTGTGTGGCTCAGTGTCCAATTCTGTTTGATAACATTCCTGTGAAGCATCTTGGGACGTTTTACTACATTAAAGGTGCTATATAAATGCAAGTAGTTGTTGATAATGAGGAGCAGGAGGAGGAAGAACAGAGACTATAAATACCTCCTGGATGAGCAGGAAGATGACGATGAAGAAGCTGAAGTGAGCCTCAAGCCCAGGTGTAAGTTCCTGCACAGACTTACCTGCTCCTCTGCCTCAACCCCCTATAACTCTCTCTCGAATCACTCCCATCTTCATTCCAAGGCAGCAGCTCAGATACTTTCACCCAGGGGCAATTAGATAGTGTTCGTGATGATGTGGCACTGAGTGATTCACAGAGCACAAGGGAGATGGAGGATTGAGAAGTGGGTGAGGATGTGGCACCCGCCCAGTGGCGGCTGAGGAGAAGCCTGCCTATGGCTTTGGAGGTCATGATGTGGAGATGCCGGCGTTGGACTGGGGTGGACAAAAATGAGAAGTCGCACAACACCAGGTTATAGTCCAACAGATTTATTTAATTTTACAAGCTTTCGGAACAGTTCGCTCCTTCGTCAGGTAAGTTAGCAGTGAGAGAATCTCCCAGAATTCACAATTTAAACACAGACAAAATATATTCAAATCTTTCCCTACATCAAAGAGCATAGCCAAGACAATGAGATGTGTCCCAGGGGGTCCAACGTGTCAAACCACCTGCTGGCTGCATATCCTGTCAATCTGTGTAGGTTCTTGTGTTAGTCTTTTTGCAGCCAGCAGGTGGTTTGACACGTTGGACCCCCTGGGACACATCTCATTGTCTTGGCTATGCTCTTTGATGTAGGGAAAGATTTGAATATATTTTGTCTGTGTTTAAATTGTGAATTCTGGGAGATTCTCTCACTGCTAACTTACCTGACGAAGGAGCGAACTGTTCCGAAAGCTTGTAAAATTAAATAAATCTGTTGGACTATAACCTGGTGTTGTGCGACTTCTCATTTTTATGGCTTTGAAGTCATGGGACCCAGAACTCACTGGTACTTACCTGACCAGAAGGATGACATCAAGGAACATGGTACTTACATGCAGCCTCTGAGGTCAGCTTTCGGGGATGTGTGACAACTAACAGGTGTGACTCGCGAGTCCACGGATCTCATTGGCAATGACATCAGGGAAGCTTTTTCTTCATTTTAAACACCAATGGTGCATCTAGCAGCATCACTGAAATCTGCAGCAGACCCTCACGTAAGAAGTGGCCAGGGATCAATCAGCCATTCCATCTCCATAGAAGCACTGAGGGCAGAGAATAGGGGAGAGAGTAGAGTGCAGTCTGCATAGGGGCTTCCCGATCAATAGAAGCCATGATGCATTCTGTTGTCTCTCAGGACTTTAAGGAGCTGATAGCTGCCATTAAACCAGCCATCCCGCCGATCCATGTCCCAGTGGAATGGTGACAGCAGGAGTCCACCTGCCTGATACGACCATCTCAGGACAGCAGCACATGCCAGTCCTTTGCTCTTCCCCCTCAGAGCACCTCATCAACGGAACATGAGAGATGACACCAAGTGTCCCAGGAACAAGCTCCAGAGATGCAGTTAGAAGTGGCCCTCTGGCAGGAGCAAGCTGCCGTGAGAGGAGATCCAACCACCTCCTGTGATATTGGCTCTCAGGTTGCATCTAGAAGAAGCACTGGAATAGGTGATAGGCATGTTTAGGTACCCAGAGTTAAGAAAGAGCAGATTAGATGCGCTCACTTTGGACATAAATGTAATAAAATAAAAACCAGTCTTGTAGAGGCATGTGCATCATTCATTGTAGCTCTGCTGCTGTTCAAGCCACTCTTACTGAGGTCATTATCCAGGGGAGCAGCGGGTGGCCTTTGTCACCCACAAGCCAGCTGTTTTATTCTGAAAAGGGATCAGAGGATTAGATTTTGCAGTATGAAGACATCGGGACAACTTCCGGGGTGTCGGGGGTTGACATGTCGGACCCTCTGCCAGTTGTCTCACACGGTCTACACATTCGGAGAGTGGAAGCCCTGTGGAGTTCTGTAGGATCTCGCTAACCAATATGGGTGCCATCGATCTCACCCTGGACCGTGGGGAAGCCAGCAACCCCATGAGAGAACCAACACGAGGGAAAACCCTACTTGACCTCGTCCTCACCAATCTACCTGTCGCAGATGCATCTGTCCACGACAGCATTGGTAGCAGTGATCACCGCACAGTCATTATGGAGACGAAGTCCCGACTTCACACTGAGGACACCCTCCATCGTGTTGTGTGGCACTACCACCGTGCTAAATAGGATAGATTCAGAACAGATCTAGCAGCTCAAAACTGGGCATCCATGAGGTGCAGTGGGCCATCAGCAGCAGCAGAATTGTATTCCACCACAATCTGTAACCTCATGGCCCGGCATATCCCTCACTCTCTTCTTCTTAGGCTGTCCCTCGGAACCGAGGATGACTTGCTTTCACATTAAAATAGAGTTCGCAGGTGACTGATGAGGCCAATGCAGGACCTACAGTCTCTGTCACAGGTGGGGCAGACGGTGGTTGAACGGGTGGGTGGGGTGCTTGGGTTGACGTGCGCTCCTTGCGCTGCCTGCGCTTGGCTTCCGCTTGCTCCCGGCGAAGAGACTCGAGGTGTTCGGCGCCTTCCCGGATGCTTCTCCTCCACTTTGTGCGGTCTTGGGCCAGGGATTCCCAGGTGTCGGTGGGGATGTTACACTTTTTCAAGGAGGCGTTGAGGGTGTCCTTGAAGCGTTTCCTCTGCCCACCTGGGGCTCTCTTGCCGTGCCGGAGCTCCGAGTAGAGCGCTTGTTTTGGGAGTCTCGTATTGGGCATGCGGACAATGTGACCCGTCCATCGGAGCTGATCGAGCGTGGTCAAAGCTTCGATGCTGGGGATGTTGGCCTGAGCGAGAACACTGACGTTGGTGCGCCTATCCTGCCAATGGATTTGCAGGATCTTGTGGAGGCAGCGTTCGTGGTACCTCTCCAGTGCTTTGAGGTGCCTGCTGTACATGGTCCATGTCTCTGAGGCATACAGCAGGGCAGGTATCACTGCTGCTCTGTAGACCATGAGCTTAGTGCTGGGTTTGAGGTCCTGGTCTTCAAACACTCTCTTCCTCAGGCGACCGAAGGCTGCACTGGCACACTGAAGGCGGTGTTGGACTTTGTCATCGACGTCTGCCCTTGTTGACAGTAGGCTCCTGAGGTATGGAAAGTGGTTCACGTTGTCTAAGGCCTTGTCGTGGATTTTGATAATCGGGGGGCAGTACTGTGTGGCGGGGGCAGGTTGGTAGAGGACCTTTGTCTTACGGATGTTTAGTGTAAGGCCCATGCTCCCGTACGCTTCAGTGAAGGTGTTGACGATGGTTTGGAGTTTGACCTCAGAGTGTGCGCAGACGCATGCGTCGTCTGCATACTGTAATTCGACGACAGAGGAGGGGACGACCTTGGATCTGGACTGGAGGCGACGGAGGTTGAACAGTTTCCTGTTTGTTCTGTAAATTAGCTCCACTCCAGTGGGGAGCTTACTGAGGGTGAGATGTAGCATTGCAGCAAGGAAGATCGAGAAGAGCGTTGGTGCAATGACACAGCCTTGCTTGACCCCGGTTCGTATGTGAATTGGGTCTGTGGTGGAACCGTTGGTCAGGATCACGGCTTGTATGTCGTCGTGAAGCAGGCGGAGGATGATGACAAACTTTTGAGGGCAGCCGAATTTGAGGAGGACACTCCATAATCCCTCATGGTTGACAGTGTCGAAGGCCTTTGTGAGATCAAAGAAGGCCATGTACAGCGGTTGGTGCTGTTACCTGCATTTCTCTTGTAATTGATGTGCGGTGAATTTCATAAAGATCCCTCACTCTACCATTACCATCAAGCCAGGGGACCAACCCTGGTTCAATAAGGAGTGTAGAAGAGCATGCCAGGAGCAACACCTAAAAATGAGGTGCCAACTTGGGGAAGCTGCAACACAGGACTGCATGCATGCTAAAAAGCGGAAGCAGCATGCTATAGACAGGGCTAAGCGCTTCCACAATCAACAGATCAGATCAAAGCTCTGCAGTCCTGCCACATCCAGTCTCGAATAGTGGTGGACCATTAAACAACTAACGGGAGGAGGAGGCTCCATGAATATCCCCATCCTCAATGATGGTGGAGCCCAGCACGTGAGTGCAGAAGACAAGGCTGAAGCGTTTGCAACTATCTTCAGCCAGAAGTGCCGAGTGGATGATCCATATCGGCCTACTCCTGAGGTCCCCACCATCACAGAAGCCAGTCCTCAGTCAATTCGATTCACTCCACGTGATATCAAGAAACGGCTGAGCGCACTGAATACAGCAAAGGCTATGGGCCCCGAAAACATCCCAGCTATCGTGCTGAAGACTTGTGCTCCAGAACTAGCTGTGCCTCTAGCCAAGCTGTTCCAGTACAGCTGCAACACTGGTATCTATCCGACAATGTGGAAAACTGCCCAGGTATGTCCTGTGCACAAAAAGCAGGACAAATCCAATCCGGCCAATTACCGCCCCATCAGTCTACTCTCAATCATCAGCAAAGTGATGGAAGGTGTCATCGACAGTGCTATCAAGCGGCACTTACTCACCAATAACTGCTCACTGATTCCCAGTTTGGGTTCCGCCAAGACCACTCAGCTCCCGACCTCATTACAGCCTTGGTCCAAACATGGACAAAGGAGTTGAATTCCAGAGGTGAGGTGAGAGTGACTGCCCTTGATATCAAGGCAGCATTTGACCGAGTGTGGCATCAAGGAGCCCTAGTAAAATTGAAGTCAATGGGAATTGGGGGGAAAACTCTCCACTGGCTGGAGTCATACCTAGCAGAAAGGAAGATGGTTGTGGTGATTGAAGGTCAATCATCACAGCCCCAGGACATCGCTGCAGGAGTTCCTCAGGGCGGTGTCCTCGGCCCAACCATCTTCAACTGCTTCATCAATGAGCTTCCCTCCAACATAAGATCAGAAATGGGGATGTTCGCTGATGACTGCACAGTGTTCAGCGCCATTCACAACTCCTCAGATAATGAAGCAGTCCATGCCTGCATGTAACAAGATCTGGATGACGTTCAGGCTTGGGCTGATAAGTGGCAGGTAAAATTCGCGCCACAGAAGTGCCAGGCAATGACTATCTCCAACAAGCGAGAGTCTAACCACCGCCCCTTGACATTCAACGGCATTACCATCACCGAATCCCCCACCATCAACAACCTGGGGGTTACCATTGACCAGAAACTTAACTGGACCAGCCACATAAATACTGTGGCAACAAGAGCAGGTCAGAGGCTAGGTATTCTGCGGTGAGTGTCTCACCTCCTGACTCCCCAAAGCCTTTCCACCATCTACAAGGCACAAGTAAGGAGTGTGATGGAATACTCTCCACTTGCCTGGATGAGTGCAGCTGCAACAACACTCAAGAAGTTCGTCACCATCCAGGACAAAGCAGCCCGCTTGATTGGCACCCCATCCACCACCTTAAACATTCACTCCCTCCACCACCGGCGTACCGTGGCTGCAGTGTGTACCATCTACAAGATGCACTGCAGCAACTCGCCAAGGCTTCTTCGGCAGCACCTCCCAAACCCGCGACCTCTTTCACCTAGAAGGACAAGGGCAGCAGGCGCATGGGAACACCACCACCTCCAAGTTCCCCTCCAAGTCACACACCATCTTGACTTAGGAGCCAATCCCTCACCGTCGCTGGATCAAAATCCCTAACAGCAGTGTGGGAGTACCTTCACCACACGGACTGCAGCGGTTCAAGAAGGCGGCTCACCACCACCTTCTCAAGGACAATTAGGGATGGGCAATAAATGCTGGCCTTGCCAGTGATGCCCACATCCCATAAATGAATTTAAAAAACTGGGATGGCCCTAACTCACTGTTGCCTTGCTGAGATTCCAAAGGTGTTGAATTTGCCCACTAGACTGTAAAGGTCCTGTATCTCCTTGGCTCCATCATGTGCTTCTTCTCCTCCTCTATGATAATGACATACCAGGAGATGCCCATAGGGGATGCCATACCTGCTCTTGAGAAACCTTAACTATGGGTAGAGGGTGGTCAGTTTCCTGGCCCTGTCATAAGCAAGTGCAGGTTTATCAAGGCAAAATGGCAAGGAAATTTCTGCAAAAAATGTTACAGAAATCGTCAGCCAAACTCTCCCGACTCTTCAGGTTCAGAGACTCCTCACTTCCTTCTGTCGCAGCTGAGGCTTTCAATAGTTATAAATCTCAGTCTTAGTTACCCTGAGTGCATTGCGAGCGCAGAAGCTGGGAACTCGAGCGCCATTGGCTCTCATTAGCATATATGTAAGTGAGGGGACTCGGCAAGCAGATTGTGGGAATGACGAAAAAGAACAAGGGAACGGGGGTGGGGTGGGTGGGAAGCGATTTGATGTCAGAAAACATGTAGAGATGGCTTCTGCCCAATTTCCTTATGTCAAAAGGTTTCTTGCCCCATTTACACACTGCTCATATGCTGAAACAGTGAACACATTCAGCCTCTCCCCCCCGCCCTCTTATATATTGTGACTGGACTTAAAAGAACATGCACAAATCCAAAACTGGACAGAAGAGACTTTATTTCTGTCACTGCGCCAGTGATAGCGAGTGTCATGTAAATTAGCACACACTGCAATATAAATGAGTCACAAATGTTAGTCCTCCAACCAGGAGTCATACGAACATACAGATTGACGGGCAGAAAAAGACCAGCTAGTCCATCAAGCCTGCCCCACTCTCATGATGGTCGGGGCATCATGACTTAACACTTCCTCCCTCCCCCCCACACCTCTCCACCCCCACCCTTCCTCCCCTCCCCCCTGCAACCATACAATCTCTTGGGATAAAAACCCAGGGCCAATAAGGGACAAAATACACTGGAAAATTCCTCTCCGATCCCCCCCCCCCACCTCAGGCGTTCAAAATCAGTCCAGGAGATCACATGGGCCAAGTATTATCGATAAAGACACTTACCTTCTATATGATACGATCTCTGTCCCAGCCAAGAACCGGTCTTGAAGGCAGGCAGCGAGTCAGCACACACCACACAAGCCGACAACACATTCCAGAGGCGCACTGCTCTCTGGGAAAAGAAGAACCCCTAACATCCCGTCTATTCCTACTCTTACAGAGTTAAACTCATGTCCCCTGGTCCTCCCCAATCTGTTAAACTGGAATAATCTATCAACGGGGATGCTACCAGCCCTTTCATTACTTTATAGACCTCTATCAGGCCGCCTCTAAATCTACGCTGCTCTAAAGTGAATAGACCAAGGTCCTAGAGCCTATCTGAATAGCTGAGGTTATTTAATCAAGGAATCATTCTTGTAGCTCTGCACTGGACCTTTACCAAGGCCACTATATCACCCACCATGTGGGGGGACCAAAACTGGGCACATTACTCGAGATGTGGCCTGACCATCGACCTTTACAGTGTCAGAATGGTGTGCTTTGATTTGTACTGAATGGTTCCAGTAATACAGCCCAATACCCTGTTAGCTTTAGCTACCGTTTCTCTACATTGGTCAGGTACCTTCTGTGAGCTGTGCACAATAACACATAGATCTTTTCCCTCTCTCAACCTATTTCAGCATTATTCCTTGCAAAAGATACATGTATTCTGTGATGGTCCTACCAACATGCACAACACTACATTTATCTAAATTAAACGCCATTTGCCATTGTATGGCCCATTCCCCTAGCACATTTAAATCTTTTTGATTTGATTACGTTGATAAGAAAGTGTGACTGCTGTTATTACCACTGTTTTTGTAATCCATTTTGTTTTCCCCAGTTGACAAAGGAATATTTTGAGGATGATCTGATAAATTACTATACTGGAGACAATGTGACGAATTCTTACTCATCCAGGTGCAATTCCATCATGATCTCAGTAAGTTCAGCTGGCATGAATCTCTCCTCACGATCGCTCAGGCATGCCTCATAGACTCTTTTTTTTAAAGAAATATACTTCCAGGAGGGAATTGGATGTCAGATTAGAGGTTCCTCGATAGACCTGGAAAGTGGATTTTATCCACTTGGTTTGATTTATCTGTTTTATACTCTTCTCCACACTTTTCCACAAATCAGCCAGATGTTCCTCTCCCATCTCTTCCCCAAACCAACCACCTGTTTCTGTCATTTCAATGACCCTAGTCTGTGACCGGCACTGCCTTGGAAGCCGCGTGCTGGAACCCTCTGCTGCCTGACCCAGAGGGAAGTCTGCTTCAACTCAGTCAAGCTGTCACTCAGCAAACAGAGCAAAGTAGAGATTAAGACTGTCTTAAACTCACTTTATGCCGGACTCTTACAGACTTATATCCTGATGTGGAGATGCCGGCGTTGGACTGGGGTGGACAAAAATGAGAAGTCGCACAACACCAGGTTATAGTCCAACAGATTTATTTAATTTTACAACTTATATCCCATTAGGCTTGAAATCAGTACCTTGAAGTAAAAGGAAAGTGTGCCAACCAAGTAGGGTTCCCAACCCTCCAGGATTGGCCTGGAGTCTCCTGGAATTAAAGATTAATCACCTGGACACTGCTGCGAGCAACCCAGGGAAACATCATAGGGGCAATAGAAAGTGTTTTTTTCAATTTAATTTCCTTTAAACACTTTTATTTATTAGTTATATAAATATTGGCGATGGGGAAAAAAGGCTGTTTGACCGAGCGGGGCAGTTGGAGGTGGGAGGTCACGTAATGAAACCTTCAGGAATACGTCCAGCCAGAGCTGGCAGCCCTATAACCCACTGAACTACCATTTGAAATGTTTGCTTAAAGTGTTGTTTCTTTAAAAAAATGACCAATAATCCCATATTTTTTTTAATTTAGTTTGAGTGCTGCGGAGTGAGTGGCCCAAAGGATTTCTTACATACCTTAGATTTCATTATATTAAACCCTACTTACGAGGTGCCAGAGGCTTGCTGCAAGAGGCGCAAAGCCACACCGGATGGAGAAATACTTGACTTTAACAAATGCATCTCTGGACACGTCGACTTCATCCACACTCAGGTACAGAAAAACACATTCAGGTCCGTACCAATTAATATTAGGGACTGTTGCAGGTTTTGGAATATTCTCTGGTAAGCAGTGATATTCAGCAGTGTGCCCATACTGCCCAATATCTAATGATATGAGAGCGTAATCTGGGGGAGCAACAGTTAGGAACCCCTTGTGATCTGAGCTGGATCACATGTCTTTCACACATGCATTTCCCTGATCTTTCCGAAGCTGGACCGTAATACTCAGTGAGACAAGGCCAGAAACAAGTCATTCAACTGCTTTATTTTACATACAGCAAGTGAATGTACTGAGTAACAGATACAATCAAATCTCAAATCTCACCTTGATTCAATTAACTACGGAACAGCCCTCAAGGACAAGAAAATAATAAAAAATACACCACGCTATCCCTATTATAAGGCTCGCTTAACATCTCCAGGGCAGCGGGCTGATTCTGAGTAGCTCTGGGCTTGAGGTGAGCGGGTTTCCCCTCACGGGGCCTGGCCTCCCCAGACCTAGCTGGCTGACTGGCTGCCCAGATGTCCCTTTGTCCTTTTCTCTCTGTCTTACCAGCAAGTCGGAAGGCTATCTTTCTGACTTCTTCCCCATTCATTAATTCGCCAATAGGCCCATCAATAAAGCCAGGCACCTTTCCTTCTGCCTTGGGATGAGGGTTTAAAGAAATCATCTCCTGCTATTCTCAAAATGTATCGTGGACATCCTGGGTTAATGGGCCTGGGATGAAACAATTGCCTCCCATTGTCTCAGTTGGAAATAAGTTGTGAGCCAGGACATTGTTCAAACTGGCTCCTCTGATTTTAATGCACATCTTCAATGCCTGGCGCATTAACAAGTGAACCCTTTGTCTCAGTGTCTTCAGCCTGTGGCTTGTTTTAAAGCTGCGTGAAATCTCTTTGTCTTAAAACACAACACTTAAATGTAACTCGTTCCCAAATCCTTTCCTTGAAGAGAAATTAAAAGATCAAGAATCCCGAAACCGGAAAACAGCTTGGAGTGACAGGGCCATGGGGAGGGAGGGATGAGTGATGGCACCGTGGGCTCAACTGATAGTACTAGTAGGGCATTATGATTGAATGATGGGGTCTCTGGGGCAGAGGGCGAATACAGTGATCTCAGGAACTCAGTGTGACACAGGGGAAGGGGGCTGAACCCCAGGGGTGTGTCTAACGTGTTGATGGTCCAATATGCCGGACCAACCATCCAGTATCAGGTTTGACAGGATGAATACTGTGGCCCGGATGCTCCTTCCATTGGTGGGTTTGCAGTGGTGGCAGGGGGTTGGACCACCCCCACTCCCGCCCCCCAATACAGTGCAGGGAACGGGTGTCATTTGAGGCACTGTTGGAGGAGCTGTGCATGTGCAGACTGCGCTTCACCAAGGAAGCAACTGGCCACCTGTGTGAGATGCTCCATGACGATCTGAAACCGCAGTCTACTTCCCACAGAGCCGTGTCAGTGGCAATGAAGGTGACGACGGCCCTCAATTTTTATGGCTCTAGTTACTTCTAGTCAGGCACTGGAGATCTCTGTGACATCAGGCAAGGAGCTGTGAGGACCTGCATTCAACAGGTGACAGATGTCCTCTTCCGCAGGACATCAGACTTCATTAAATTCCCCAGTGCAGCCAAGAGATGGTTCCATCAATTTCCACAGGATTGTTGGCTTCCCCAGGGTACAGGGGGCCATCGAGGTGCCGCAGAAGCTCCTCTTCAGGAACCTGTCACTTTCATCAACTGGAAGGGTTACCTCTCGCTAAATGTACTAATTGTCGGCGATGCCCAACTGCATGTTAATTCAGACCATCGGGGAAGCACTCACGACAGGGGATGTGCAGACACTAGAGATTAATTTTCACTGAAATAAAAACAGAAAATGCTGGAAATACTCAGCAGGCCAGGCAGCATCTGTGGAGAGAGAAACAGAGTTAACGTTCCCGCAGTTTCTGTTTTTATTTCAGATATCCAGCATCCACAGTATTTTGATTTTTGTATTATTTTTTACTGCCTTTTTAAAGGTTTTTGTTTTAACTGTAATTACCTTTTTAAATTTGATTTAAGGAGATTTCAGAAGTTGCGGATCACTTACCTGCCAGTGCCACGCCTCAATCTGAGTTACAGCGTCTGTTCTCAGTTTTTATAATGCCATGTGGATGGTGTGTGAGATATGCCATTGGCTGCTCCGTGCAGGAGGTCTCTGATTCGTCAATGACCTCGCTACGCTGGCGATGGATCAATGTTTGAGCAAATTACAGTGTAAATCTAGATTGATATGAACAGGGAGCTGAAAAGTCCAAATAACAGCATGCAATGCCAAACATACCATTCCATCAAATTCAGGTCCAATGTCTTCTTCCTCCAAAGAAAAATCAGGCCTACAACCAGCACCAGAGAAATATAACTGGGGGGGTGAGAAATCACCACAATGGAAGATCCCGAGACCGCAGGAAGGGGAGGCTCTCCACATTCTGGGCAGGTGCAGAGCCTGTGGGCAAGGACGGAGCTGGAGGTGAGCTGGCAGCAGGAGGTTGGTGAAGCTAAGGCAAAGCTCATCCTCTCAGCATCATGTGCTATCTCAAAACATCGCTCAGCCCTTACACTCAGCAATTAGTTTGTCAAGGTTCAATGTCACTGCCTGAATCGCTACACAAGCTTCTCTTTGACGTCACAGGACGGACCTGGTAGGAAGAGGCCGGCCACTGAAATTACCACCGGGCACTTCCACAGAAACAGCTTCTGCCAGTCCTGGCACTTCCTCACCAAATCCGTCTTGGCAGCTCACCTGAATAAACACTAGCACACAGATGCCCACTTGCGAAGAGTTACTTAGTGAGTCAAAAGGCATGTCACTGGGTGAAACACTGAGCACTGGTGAGAATGAAGACCTGGGAATGGGTGAAAGGGAGAGGGCTGTTCCACCACAGGAGGTGGGGAGGGGAAGAGACAACTGCCTTCAGCGGAGGAATCAGAAGACCCAGATTAGAGGGGCCCTGTCTTTGAAAGAGCAACAATTCAGGAGCATCGATGTCATGTGGAAGTAGTGGAGACGGTTGAGATGATGGGTAAGTGGGAGGAGTTTTGTACCTGCATCTGCAACACCGGAAGTATTCCATGACCTGCAGAACACTCTGTTGACAGTGACATTCCAGGAGGTTTTTGTGGCATAAAGACTCCAGGCAGCACTTCTAAGAAGTAGCTGTAGAAATTGAGACTGGAGTTTTGTGACATTTCCTGGTTAGCGTTATTGTTTAATTTATGATCATATAGAGTTGTGCGATCATTTCTGTGAACGCTTTCAACCTTTGGGAGTTGGATAACGGCAAGGGAAATGGAAACTTCTCACTTATGAAGCAGCTTGTCTGAAGTTTTGGACAGTGAGGGACTTTGTGAGGGTGTGGAGGGAGAACGGGCAGGTGTGGAGTGATTTCATTTTGGTGAGTCAACCTTTAATTTTGAAAGCACTGAGCTATCAGTTGTGCTCTCCTTGCACTGGCAGCTGACTCTCCTGCTCCACTTCCTCTTCTTCCTCCTCATGCTGTAGGGCTACAGGTGCATCCTCCGCCTCTTCATCATCATCATTGCTTCCATGTGCCGGAAGCAGCAAGGCTTCCTTTGGGGCAATGCTATGAAATACGCGACATGCTACAATGATCCTCGGAGACTTCCCTTGTGCTGTACTGGAGGGTTCCACCATACTTATCCAGGCACCGAAAACAAGACTTCAGAATGCCGATAGCCTGCTCTATGACACTTGTGGTTTCATAAGTGCCACGTGAGAACTGCCAATTGCTCCCTGTACTTGTGGGAAGGCAGCCAGCCTACAGAACTGGGTAGCTATTTCTCTTTGTTCCATTGGGAACACAACAAATTGTGAGGCCTTCCTGAAGTGAGCATCCGTGACCTTCTTGATGCAGCAATGAGCTGCTGACTGGCTAATGTAACACAAGTCATCTGATGTTGCCTGGAAGGATCGAGATGCAAGAAAGGTAAAGGCAGGGGAGACCTGGCCTGGTACAGAAAAGGCTGTTCTCCTGGTGAAAAGAGCTGCAGGTCTTCAGCAAGAAGTTGAGATATTTCCCCAATAGCCATCGAGAAGAATCGCAGCCGCCTGAGGCACAGAAGTTCAGAGAGATCTAAATAAGCCCATCTTGGTCTGTGGACTGTCCACGTGTAGGGAAGAGATGCCTTCTATGATGCCTGACTGTTAATAATCCCTAAACTGGCCTCTTGTATATCATCATTCTCCTCCTCTTCATAACAGAAAATAGTATTCCAATAGGGAAATTCATGTCTGGAGTGCTAGGCAGTACCTTGAACAAATCAAAGTAAAGGTAGCAGCAAATGTCCTAACTCAGAAACCAAAGTACTTTGAGGAATGTGCAAGCAAAGAAACACCAATCTTCAGTGTGAGCACACAAAATGACCTCCTCCAAGGTGTACTCACCACAGGGATACCTAGCGTCACATTCACAGAGGGTGGGTTTGGAGGGGAATGGGTCAGGGATGCTGGCCACCCCCCATTTATACGGGGTGGGAATCACTACTGGTGGGTCTCAAAGGGGACTGGCAGTTTTTTGGGAGGAAAATACTGGTGCAGTTTTCTTGTGGCAGATTTGAGGCGGAAGTCTTAAAGAACTACTTCTGGTCTTTTTGTCACCTCAAATCCACTCCAAAACCACAGTAACTCAGAGGAGAATACTCCCCCATATGTCTAGCTAGCGCCAATGAATGGAATTTAGCCAGAGTTGAAATGTGTCCTCATTTGAAGTCATTACACTATTAAAACATTTGCTGTCTCTCTCTCAGGGCTGCTTCGATCTAATTGCCACCAAAGTGGAGCTTTATCTTTACCTGACTGGAGCGCTGTCTATTTGGATCTTAATAATTGAGGTAATCTATTCATTGGGATTAATTCCAACAATATTCTGTAAAATATATGTGAATACTGAGGCTGTGTAAACCCATCAGAAATAACCGACCACCTCAATCCCTCATGTTCCCCTCCATCACGCTGCTTGTCAGCGACACGTGAACCCCGAATGGTGACAGTGACTCCCCTTGTCTTGTGTAATGTGCTGAGTCCTGTATTAAGCTGTGACTCCCCTTGTCTTGTGTAATGTGCTGAGTCCTGTATTAAGGTGTGACTCCCCTTGTCTTGTGTAATGTGCTGAGTCCTGTATTAAGCTGCGACTCCCCTTGTCTTGTGTAATGTGCTGAGTCCTGTATTAAGCTGCGACTCCCCTTGTCCTGTGTAATGTGCTGAGTCCTGTATTAAGCTGTGACTCCCCTTGTCTTGTGTAATGTGCTGAGTCCTGTATTAAGCTGTGACTCCCCTTGTCTTGTGTAATGTGCTGAGTCCTGTATTAAGCTGTGACTCCCCTTGTCTTGTGTAATGTGCTGAGTCCTGTATTAAGGTGTGACTCCCCTTGTCCTGTGTAATGTGCTGAGTCCTGTATTAAGCTGCGACTCCCCTTGTCTTGTGTAATGTGCTGAGTCCTGTATTAAGCTGTGACTCCCCTTGTCTTGTGTAATGTGCTGAGTCCTGTATTAAGCTGCGACTCCCCTTGTCTTGTGTAATGTGCTGAGTCCTGTATTAAGCTGCGACTCCCCTTGTCTTGTGTAATGTGCTGAGTCCTGTATTAAGCTGTGACTCCCCTTGTCTTGTGTAATGTGCTGAGTCCTGTATTAAGCTGCGACTCCCCTTGTCTTGTGTAATGTGCTGAGTCCTGTATTAAGCTGCGACTCCCCTTGTCTTGTGTAATGTGCTGAGTCCTGTATTAAGCTGTGACTCCCCTTGTCTTGTGTAATGTGCTGAGTCCTGTATTAAGCTGCGACTCCCCTTGTCTTGTGTAATGTGCTGAGTCCTGTATTAAGCTGATATAAATAATCACCTTACAACAACAACAACAACAACTTGTATTTATATAGCACCTTTAACGTAGTAAAACATCCCAAGGCGCTGCAGAGGAGTATTTTAAGACAAACAATTTGACACCGAGCCACATAAGGATAAATTAGGGCAGGTGACCAAAAGCTTGGTCAAGAGGTAGTTTTAAGGAGCGTCTTAAAGGAAGAAAGAGAGGTAGAGAAGCAGAGGGGTTTAGGCAGGGAATTCCAGAGCTTAGGGCCTAGGCAACAGAAGGCACGGCCACCAATGGTTGAGTGATTATAATCAGGGATGTTCAAGAGGGCAGAATTAGAGGAGTGCAGATATCTCGATGGGTTGTGGGGCTGAAGGAGATTACAGAGATAGGGAGGGGCGAGGCCATGGAGGGATTTGATAACAAGGATGAGAATTTTGAAATCGAGGCGTTGCTTAACCGGGAGCCAATGTAGGTCAGCGAGCACAGGGGTGATGGATGAACGGGACTTGGTGCGAGTTAGGACACGGGCAGCCGAGTTTTGGATGACCTCAAGTTTACGTAGGGTGGAATGTGGAAGGCCAGCCAGGAGTGCCTTATATTGAAGGAGTTTTTTTTAAGTCTCTAATTAGAATGGAGGGACAGCTGCGACCTGTAGTCTGCAATTCCTGCACCATGTGAGAACGTTAGGACGCTTCATTTGTCCCGGAGGGCCATGTTTGTAGGAAGTGCCTCCAGCTGCTCGAACTCACGCTAAGGGTGTCTGAGCTTGAGGGGCAGCTGGATTCATTGCAGGGCCTACAGTTAACTGAATGTTTCCTGGTTCCAGGAGGTGGTCACCCCACAGCCAGATAGAGTTCAGAATAGCAAGTGGGTGGCCACCCAGAAGGATAGGAAGAGGCAGGTGTGGCACCCTTAAACTGATATTCAGTATTTACCCCGTTAGGGTGATGACATCTTGAAGGAGTGCAGTCCCAAGCCTGGCACCGTGAGGCAAGGGACTGCACAGTGGGGTACAGCAAAGTGTAGGAATGTAGTAGTAATTGGGGATTCGATAGTCATGGGGACAGACAGGCCATTCTGCTACTGTCGATGTGAGACCCCTATGGTATGTTACCTCCCTGGTGCCAAGGTAAGGGACATCACGGAGTGGGTGCAGAACATTCTGGGGGGGAAGGGGAACAGCGAGATGTTGTTGTCCATGTCGGAATCAACGACATAGGGAGGAAGACGGTTGAGATCCTGCTGTCAGAGTTTAAGGAGCTAGGGAGCAAGTTAAAAAGCAAATCCTTAAAGGTAGTAACCTCTGGATTGGTCCCAGTACCATGCACTAGTGAGAATAGAAATAGGAGGATATGGCAAGTTAATGCATAGCTAGAGACATGGTGCAGGAGTGAAGGTTTCAGATTCCTAGAACATTGGGACCAATTCTGTGGCAAGGAGAGACCTGTTCAAGATGGACAGGTTGCACCTGAACAGAGCTGGGACCAATATTCTCATAGGCAGGTTAACTAGTGCTGTGTGGGAGTGTTTTAAACTAATGCGGCAGGGATTTGGGCACCAAGACGTCGCATTAAAACGTAGAAACAAGTTGCACAGATGACTGGGAGAGACAGAGTTACAATTAATACAGAATTATGTGGGATCATAGGAAATACAAAGAGATGCATATTTGTAAATGCTAAAGTGTGGTTAATAAGGTTGGTGAGCTGCAGGTGCAAATAGGCACATGGGAATATGATGTAGTGTTAATAACTAAGACCTGGCTCAAAAGGGGGAAGGATGGGATGCTTAATATTCCTGGGTACAAGGTATTCAGGAAAGATAGGGAAGGAAAAAGAGGAGGAGGGTAGCAGTTTTGATTAAGGAAAATATTACAGTGTTAGAAAGAGAAAATGTCATTGAGGGGTCAAAGATAGAATCTATTTGGTTGGAGTTAAATAATAGAGGAACTATTGCACTACTTGGTGTATTTTATAGGGCACCAAATAATGAGAAGGAGATAGAGGAGCAAATTTGCAGGGAAATTTGCATGAACTATAGAGTAGTAATAATAGGAGACTTTAACTACCCCAATATTGAATGGGGCAGTGATTGTGTTCAGGGCAGAGGTGGGGAGGAATTTCTGAAGTGTGTTCAGGAGACCTTTCTTGATCAGTACGTTTCCTGCCCAATGAGGAAGGAGGCATTGCAGGATCTAGTCCCGGGAAATGAAGTAGGTCAAGTGGAGCACGTCACAGTGGGGGAGCATCTCGGGAATAGTGATCAGAGTATCATAAGGGTTAGATTAGTAATGGAGAAGGACAAGGAGCAATCTCGAATAAAAGTACTTAACAGGAGGAGGGCTAATTTCAGGAAATTCAGGAGGATTCGGGTCCGGATAAATTGGAGTCAAAGGCTGGCAGACAGAAATGTAATGGAGCAATGGGCGGCTTTTAAAGAGGAGATGGTTCAGCTCCAGGGATCCTGTGCAGCCGGTGAATCGGCTTTTAAATTGAAGAAAATGCATAAAAGGGAATCCAAAGATCTTCTATAGGCATATTAACAGTCAGAGGAGAGGTGGGACCGATTCAGGACCAACATGGAGATTTATTGGTGGAGGCTGAAGGCATGGCTGAGGTACTAAATGAATACTTTGCATCGGTGTTTACCAAGGAAGAGGATTTTGCCAAAGCTACGGTAAACAAGGAGATTGTTGGGATACTGGATGAGATAAAAATAGATAAAGAGCAGGTACGAGAAAGGCTGGTGGTAATTAAAGTGGATAAGTCAACCTATCTGGATAGAATACATCCTAGGTTGCTGAGGGAATTAAGGGTAGTAATTGCGGAGGTGCAGGCCACAATTTTCTCATCCTCCTTAGATACAGGGTGGTGTCAGAGGACTGGAGGATTGCAAATGTTGCAACCATTGTTCAAAAAAGGGGAGAGGGATAAACCTGGCAATTACAGGCCAGTCAGTTTAACGTCCGTGGTGGGGAAACTTTTAGAAACAGTAATCCATGGGAAAATTAACAACCACTTGGACAAGCATGGACTAATAAAGGAGAGCCAGCACAGATTTGTTAAGGGCAAATCGTGTTTGACTAACTTGATTGAGTTTTTTGATGAGATAACAGAGGGGTGGGTGAGGGCAGTGCAGTCGATGTTGTGTGTATGGACTTTCAAAAGGCGTTTGGTAATTCCATATCTTAAAGCTCATGGGATAAAAGGGGCAGTAGCAGCAAGGATACAAAATTGGCTTAGGGATAGAAAACAGAGTTGTGGTGAATAGCTGTTTTTCGGACTAGAGGGAGGTATACCGTGGTGTTCCCCAGGGTTCAGTACTAGGACCACTGCTGTTTTTGATAAACATTAATGACTTGGACTTGGGTGTACAGGGCACAATTTCAACATTTCCAGATGACACAAAACTTGAGAGTGTACTAAACAGTAAAGAAGGTAGTAATAGACTTCAAGAGGACATAGACAGGCTGGTGGAATGGATGGACACATGGCAGATTAAATTCAACACGGAAAAGTGTGAAGGGATACATTTTGGTAGGAAGAATGAGGAGAGACAACACAAGCTAACTAGTACAATTTTAGAGGGAGTGTAAGAACAGAGAGACCTGAGCCTGCTTGTGCACATATCTCTGAAGGTGGCAGGACAGGTTAACAAAGCAGTTAATAAAGCATATGGGATCCTGGGCTTTGTAAATAGAGTACAAAAGCCAGGAAGTTATGCTAAACCAATATAAAACACTAGTCCGGCCCCAGCTGGAGTATTGTGTCCAATTCTGGGCACCACACTTTAGGAAGGACAGGAAGGCTTTGGAGAGGGTGCAGAAGAGATTTACTAGAATGGGTCCAGGGATGAAGGATTACAGTTATGTGGATAGACTGGAGAAGATGGGGTTGTTCTCCTTGGAGCAGAGAAGGCTAAGAGGAGATTTGATAGAGGTGTTTAAAACCATGAACGATTTAGTTAGAGTAAATAAAGAGAAGCTGTTTCCAATGGCTGAAGGGTTGATAACCATAGGGCACAGATTTAAGGTGATTAGCAAAAGAACCAGAGGCGACATGAGGTAAAACCTTTTTATGAAATGAGTGGTTAAGATTTGGAATGCATTGCCTGATAGGGTGGTGCATACAGATTCAATGGTAGCCTTTAAAAGGGTATTGGATAAATACTTGAAGGAGAAAAAATTGCAGGAATATGGAGCAAGAGCGAGGGAGTGGGGCTAACTGGATTGCTCTTCGAAAGAGCCGGCACAGACTCGATGGGCCGAATGGCCTCCTTCTCTGCTGTACTATTCTATGATTCTATGATTCTATAAGCTGTGACTCCCCTTGTCCTGTGCAATGTGTTGAATCCTGCATTAAGCTGTGACTTGCCTTGTCCTGTGTAATGTGTTGAATCCTGCATTAAGCTGTGACTTGCCTTGTCCTGTGTAATGTGTTGAATCCTGCATTAAGCTGTGACGCCCCTTGTCCTGTGTAGTGTGCTTATTTACAGGATCACAAGATGGTTACATAGAAGCATCGAAGATAGGAGCAGGAGTAGGCCATTCGGCCCCTTGAGCCTGCTCCACCATTTCATGAGATCATGGCTGATCATCCAAATTCAGTACCCTGTCCCTGCTTTCTCCCCATATCTCTTGATCCCTTTAGCCTTAAGAAATATATCTATCTCCTTCTTGAATATATTTAATGACTTGGCCTCAACTGGCTTCTGTGGTAGAGAATTCCACAGGTTCACCACTCTCTGGGTGAAGAAATTCCTCCTCCTCTCAGTCCTAAATGGCTTACCCCTTATCCTTAGACTGTGACCCCTGGTTCTGGACTCCCCCGCCATCGGGAACATCCTTCCTGCATCTAGTCTGTCTGGTCCTGTTAGAATTTTATAAGTTTCAATGAGATCCCCTCTCAGTCTTCGAAACTCTAGCGAATATAAGCCTAATCGACCTAATCTCTCTTCATACGTCATTCCTGCCATCCCAGGTATCAGTCTGGTAAATCTTCGCTGCACTCCCTCCATGGCAAGAACATCCTTCCTCAGATAAGGCGACCAAAACTGCACACAATACTCAAGGTGTGGTCTCACCAAGGCCTTGTACAACTGCAGCAAGACATCCTTGCTCCTGTACTCGAATCCTCTCACTATGAAGGCCAACATACCATTTGCCTTCTTAACCGCCTGCTGCACCTGCATGCTTACCTTCAGCGACTGGTGCACAAGGACTCCCAGATCTCGTTGCACTTCCCCTTTTCCCAATCTATTGCCGTTCAGATAATAATTTGTCTTCCTGTTTTTGCCACCAAAGTGGATAACCTCGCATTTATCCACATTATACTGCATCTGCCATGCATCTGCCCAATCACCCAACCTGTCCAAATCATCCTGGAGTTTCTTGGCATCCTCCTCACAGCACACACGCCCACCCAGCTTTGTGTCGTCTGCAAACTTGGAGATATTACATCTAGTTCCCTCGTCTAGATCATTAATATATATTGTGAATAGCTGGGGTCCTAGCACCGATCCCTGCGGTACCCCACTAGTCACTGCCTGCCACTCGGAAAAAGACCCGTTTATTCCAACTCTTTGCTTCCTGTCTGCCAACCAGTTCTCTATCCAAATCAGTACCTTACCCCCAATCCCATGTGCTTTAACTTTGCACGCTAACCTCTTATGTGGGACCTTATCGAAAGCCTTCTGAAAGTCCAAATACACCACATCCACTGGTTCTCCCTTATCTATTCTACCAGTTACATCCTCAAAAAATTCCAGTAGATTAGTCAAGCATGATTTACCTTTTGTAAATCCATGTTGACTTTGTCCGATCCTGTCACTGTTTTCCAAGTGCTCTGCTATTACATCTTTTATAATGGACTCTAGCATTTTCCCCACTACTGATGTCAGGCTTACCGATATATAGTTCCCCATTTTTTCTCTACCACCTTTTTTAAATAGTGGGGTTGCATTAGCTACCCTCCAATCCATGGGAACTGTTCCAGAGTCTATAGAATTTTGAAAGATGACCAGCAATACATCTACTATTTCTAGGGCCACTTCCTTAAGTACCCTAGGATGTAGATTATCAGGCCCTGGGGATTTATCGGCCTTCAATCCCGTCAATTTCCCTAACACCATTTCCCTACAAATACTGATTTCTTTCAATTCCTCCCTCATTAGACCTTATGTTCCCCGACATCTCTGGGAGTTTATTTGTGTCCTCCTTTGTGAAGACAGAACCAAAGTATGTATTTAATTGCTCAGCCATTTCTTTGTTCCCCATTATAAATTCCCCTGATTCTGACTGCAAGGGACCTACGCTTGACTTCACCAATCTTTTTCTCTTCACAAATCTATAGAAGCTTTCACAGTCAGTTTTTATGTTCCCTGCAAGCTTACTCTCATATTCTATTTTCCCCCTCTTAATTAATCCCTTTGTCCTCCTTTGTTGAATTCTAAACTGCTCCCAGTCCTCAGGTTTGCTGATTTTTCTGGCCAATTTATATGCCCTCTCCTTGGATCTTATGCTATCCCTAATTTCCCTTGTTAGCCACGGTTGAGTCACCTTTTTTGTTTTATTTTTAATGCCAAACAGGGATGAACAAATTCTGTAGTTCATCCATGCGATCTTTAAATGTTTGCCATTGCCTATCCACCGTCAAGCCTTTAAGTAACGTTCCCCAATCCATCCTAGCCAGCTCGCACCTCATACCATCGTAGTTTCCTTTATTTAAATTCAGGACCCTAGTCTCTGAGTCAACTACTTAACTCTCCATCTTACTGAAGAATTCTATCATATTATGATCACTCCTCCCCAAGGGGCTCGCACAACAAGATTGCTAATTAATCCTTTCTCATTACATAATACCCAGTTTAAGATGGCCTGATCTCCAGTTGGTTCCTCGACATATTGGTCCAGGAAACCATCCCGTATGCACTCTAGGAATTCCTCCTCCACAGTATATTTACTAATTTGGTTAGCCCAATCTATATGTAGATTAAAGTCACCCATGATAACTGCTGTGCCCTTATTGCACACGTCTCTAATTTCCTGTTTAATGCCATCCCCGACCTTAGCATTACTGTTTGGGGGTCTGTGTACAACTCCCACTAATGTTTTTTGCCCCTTGGTATTTCTCAGCTCTACCCATACAGATTCCACATCATCAGAGCTAATATCCTTCTTTACTATTGTGTTAATCTCCTCTTTAACCAGCAATGCTACCCCACCTCCTTTTCACCTGTCCTTCCTGAATATTGAATACCCCTGGATGTTGAATTCCCAGCCTTGGTCACCCTGGAGCCATGTCTCCGTAATCCCAATTATATCATATCCGTTTACATCTATTTGCGCAGCTAATTCATCCACCTTATTATGAATGCTCCTCGCATTAAGACACAAAGCCTTCAGGTTTGTTTTTTTTAAACTCTTAGAACTTTTAGAATTATTGTTTACTGTGGCCATGTTTGATTTACACCCTTGATTTCTCTGACTTCCACTTTTGCTTTTCTCCTTCCTGTCTTTTGCTTCTATCCTTGTTTCCCTTTCCTCTGTTTCCCTGCACAGGTTCCCAACCCCCTGCCATTTTAGTTTAAATCCTAAATAACAACAGAAAACGCTGGAAAAACTCAGCAGGCCAGGCAGCATCCGTGGAGAGAGAAAGAGAGTTAACGTTTCAGGTCGATGACCTTTCATCAGTTCTGATGAAAGGTCATCGACCTGAAACGTTAACTCTCTTTCTCTCTCCACGGATGCTGCCTGGCCTGCTGAGTTTTTCCAGCGTTTTCTGTTGTTATTTCGGATTTCCAGCATCCGCAGTATTTTGCTATTGTATTAGTTTAAATCCTCTCCAACAGCACTAGCAAACACTCCCCCTAGGACATCGGTTCCGGTCCCGCCCAGGTGCAAACCGTCCAGTTTGTACTGGTCCCACCTCCCCCAGAACCGGTTCCAATGTCCCAGGAATTTGAATCCCTCCCCCTTGCACCATTCCTCTAGCCACGTATTCATCTGAAATATCCTTCTATTTCTACTCTAACTAGCACGTGGCACCGGTAGCAATCCTGAGATTACTACCTTTGAGGTCCTATTTTTTAATTTACCTCCTAACTCCCTATATTCAGCTTTTAGGACCTCATCCTGTTTTTTACCTATATCGTTGGTACCTATATGCACCATGACAGCTGGCTGTTCACCCTCCCCCTCCAGAATGCCCTGCAGCCGCTCCGAGACATCCTTGACCCGACAGATCAGGATGGTAATTTGCCCCACCTAAATTCCAGATACACCTTAAAATCCCCCATGGCTGCACCCAATTGCTCTGAGATGACTGCAGGGTTTTTGCCTCCAGTACTGTATTTGGATGTCTATTCCTTACATTGATCATGCTGCGTGAAGAACAATTCCCTGATACCAGTCTTAAATTTACCTTTTACTAGTTTGAACCCGTGCCCCTTGTCCAACTCTTGCAATTTAATTTAAAAGAATGTTTACCTCTTCTGATTCCTTAATAATCTTACCTATCTGTTGGACTGTTTCTATTCCACTACCTGCCTTGTTTCGACTGACCTCTGTGGGCTCAGTTTCTGTTGCTGCTGGGACTCATTCTACCACAGTCCTGGCCCTCAACCTTTAACTCTGAACTATTTCATGTTGTCTGCTCCTTGCCCTCTGTTTACAACCATTATATATCTTGTTTAATCTCGATCACCCTGCCATAGGACCTTTCATCTCTCTTCTCAGGTACTTTATCCCCTCGACCCATGTCACAATGCACCACTAATGCTCTGCCTTTCAACTCTTCTGCCACTCTCCAAGGCTTCAATCTCCCTTGAACAAGCCCTTGTCTGCTCTCTATGCCTCTGTGGCATTCTCCAACAAGGCCATCGAAGAACCCATGGCTGCTCCCTTCATAACCCCATCTGCCCAATCTTGCACTCTCAGTGACCTTCCTACCCAGTGTGCCCGCTGGGGACTAACCTCACCACCTATCCGCCCACTCCACCCATCACTGTCCCTCTAGACTCCTCTAGACTCTGCCAGTGGATCAATGATCACTGCCCAGCTCCACATTTCCTACTCGCGAAGAAGGCCCTTGTCATCCATGACATTATTGTGGATGATAGTATTGACATCCCAGCTGTAAGAAAAAAACAAAGGACGTGACCTGGTTCATCCTAACACAGCGGAGAGGGGCGGTGTTCATGGATCCACCGGCAGAGTCTGGAGCGCAGTGGTGGGCGGAGTGGGCGGATAGGTGGTGAGGGTAGTCTCCAGCGGGAACGCTGGGAGGGAAGGTCAGTGGGAGTGGAAGCTCGAGGAGTTGGGAGTCTTTACCCATTTGCAAAGTTTGAATTGACGCGGGATAAAGAAATCCATTTGTTACAGCTGAGGGGGTGGGGTGTGCCATGACTGACTCAAACTGCAGCCAACAGGAAAGAAGCCAGACAGCCCCACCCACCTCCAATACCAGCAACATTCACAGGCAGTTTGCTTATTTTTGAAGGGCAGGCACCATATTGTAAATTCAAACACAATGCGGACTTCCGCTGGGATGTCCATCCCTCTGTGCCGTCACGGTTGCACTGAGCCTTTAACTGGAGCTGGTTGTGTATTCCTGCTGTCCAGAGAGTGTTTGTGCACAGGGCAGGTCCTGCAAGCCCGCTCTACTGTGCTGACGGTGACACACACCAAACTCTGTTGACCTTCAGTGAGAAGGTGGGATTGAGCCATGGAGAAGGGACAGCTTAGGGCCTATTGGACTGTTGGCATTCCTAAAACAGTAGTTATGTTCTTCTATACCCCTAAAGATCAACGGCTCCTCACAGGCCAGCCCACACAACCACTCACAGGCTGCAATGTAACAGAATTAACAGCACACACTTAACCTCTAGGGTGTGGTAGACCCTCTAAAAATATGCTACATATTGAAAAGAAAGACTTCAATTTTATAGAGTGCCTTTCACGACATCCCAAAGTGCTTTACGGCAAACATCAACGTGATAATGACCAATCTGTTTTAGTGATGTTGGTTGAGGGATAAATATTGGCCAGGAAACTGGGGAGAACTCCCCTGCTCTTCTTCAAAATAGTCAGAGTCAAAACGGCACAGAAGGAGGCCATTCGGCCCATCGAGTCCGTGCCGGCTCTCTGTAGAGCAATCCAGTCAGTCCCATTCCCCCGCGCTATGCCCGTAGCCCTGCAAGTTTATTTCCCTCAAGTGCCTATCCAGTCTCCCCTTGAAAACATTGAGTGTTTCCGCTTCCACCACTTCCGTCGGCAGCGAGTTCCAGGTCCTCGCCACTCGCTGCGTAAAAAAGTTTTTCCTCACATCCCCCCTGTACCTCTTGCCCAAAACCTTAAATCTGAGTCCCCTAGTCCTTGTACCATCAACTAGTGGGAACAGCCTTTCCCTGTCTAGCCTATCCAAACCCGTCATAATATTGAACACCTCTATCAAATCACCCCTCAACCTCCTTGCTCTAGTGTCATGGGATCTTTTACGTCCAGTTGAGAGAGCAGACGGCCCCTTGGTTTAACATCTCATTCGAAAGACGGCACCTCTGACAGTGCAGCACTCCCTCAGTACTGCACTGGAGTGTCAGCCTAGATTTGTGTGCTCCAGTCACTGGAGTGAGACTTGAACCCATGACCTTCTGATAGAGATGAGAGTGCAACCACAAAGAAAAAAATAATCTTTTTCCCTCTCTCTCTTTCCAGATATGTGTGATGATCTTTGCGATCTGGCTGTTCCAGCGAGTTTAGAAGAGCTCTCCCTGGCCCAGCCACGCCGACAAGGACCCTGGACTGTGTGACAGTGATTAATATATACAGAGACAGACAGTCGGCTGGCTCCTACCGCAGGGACTGGATCTCTGGGGTGTAGCACTTCAATGGAATGGACGCTTCAACCACCTAATTGTGAGATTATTAGCTGAGAGCACGACCGGAGACAGAAGGCTGGACTGGGAATTTCACTGGAGGCTGCGAGCAGCGTTCCCGGGTGGGACTGACAGTGGAGGGGAAGGGGAGGGAATAGTGCACAGATGTAACTGAACTAAAGCACTCACAATAAGGAGTCTGCACCAATGTAAAAGAGAAATATCAGCTCTTACCTCCTGAATCCATTCCTGACAGTTCTCCGACTTTCTGTAATTTATACAGTACTTTTATTGCTATTTGTAACAGATTGAATAACTTATAATTTGAAATATTCATATAAAGTAACTCTCTGGGGACTGCTGCTGTTACAGGGGAGAGGGGAAATTGAATAATGAATCCCCCCCTGGAATGGTTCCTGCTGAAATCTCCAGTGAGCAACACATTGGAGAAGGGATAGCAAAATACTGCGGATGCTGGAAATCTGAAATAACAACAGAAAACGCTGGAAAAACTCAGCAGGCCAGACTTGTACTTCCTGCAATTTAGTATACTGTATTCGCTGCTCACGATGTGGTCTCCTCTACATTGGGGAGACCAAACGCAGATTGGGTGACCGCTTTGCGGAACACCTCCGTTCAGTCCGTAAGGGGGACCCCGAGCTCCCGGTGGCCTGTCACTTTAATTCCGCGCTTCACTCCCACTCTGACCTCACCGTCCTCGGCCTATTACACTGTTCCACGGAAGCGCAGCGTAAGCTCGAGGAACAGCACCTCATCTTTCGTTTAGGCACGCTACAGCCCTCTGGACTCAATATCGAGTTCAACAATTTTAGATCATAACCTCAGCTCCAATCACATTTATATTTTATTTTTTCCACCCTTTTATTTGCCCCCCCCCCCACCTTTTTTTTCCTCCTAGAAGCTGGCAGCTGTCCTTCATTCTGCCAGTGGATTTCACACTTCTTTCAGCCTTAATCTGTCACATTAACACCACCTCTAGCCTTGCATATCTCTTAATGTCTCTTCATCTCCCCCTTTGTTCTTTTATCCCCTCCCCCTTTTCCCAGCTTTACTCTGGCCTTAAATCTATTTGATTTCCGGCTCTTCACAGTTCTGACGAAAGGTCATCGACCTGAAACGTTAACTCTCTTTCTCTCTCCACGGATGCTGCCTGGCCTGCTGAGTTTTTCCAACGTTTTCTGTTGTTATTGGAGAAGGGAAATCAGTTCGACTCCGCTAGGTCTGGGGGAGGGGGAGGGAGCAGAGAGTCTATCCTCGGTCTGGGGGAGGGGGAGGAGCAGACAGTCTATCCTCTGTCTGGGGAAGGCGCAGACAGTCTATCCTCGTTCTTGGGGAGGGGGAGGAGCAGACAGTCTATCCTCTGTCTGGGGAAGGCGCAGACAGTCTATCCTCGGTCTAGGGGCGGTGGAGGGAGCAGACAGTCTATCCTCGGTCTGGGGGAGGGGGAGGAGCAGACTGTCTATCCTCAGTCTGGGGGAGGGGGGTGGGAGCAGACAGTCTATCCTCGGTCTGGGGGAGGGGGGTGGGAGCAGACAGTCTATCCTCGGCCTGGGGGCGGTGGAGGGAGCAGACAGTCTATCCTCGGTCTAGGGGAGGGGGAGGAGCAGACAGTCTATCCTCGGTCTGGGGGAGGGAGGGAGCAGACAGTCTATCCTCGGTCTGGGGGAGGTTGGAGGAGCAGACAGTCTATCCTCGGTCTGGGAGAGCGTGGGAGCAGACAGTCTATCCTCGGTCTGGGGGAGGTTGGAGGAGCAGACAGTCTATCCTCGGTCTGGGATAGCGTGGGAGCAGGCAGTCTATCCTCGGTCTGGGGGAGGGAGGGAGCAGACAGTCTATCCTCGGTCTGGGGGAGGGGGGTGGGAGCAGACAGTCTATCCTCGGTCTGGGAGAGGTTGGAGGAGCAGACAGTCTATCCTCGGTCTGGGGGAGGGAGGGAGCAGACAGTCTATCCTCGGTCTGGGGGAGGTTGGAGGAGCAGACAGTCTATCCTCGGTCTGGGAGAGCGTGGGAGCAGACAGTCTATTCTCGGTCTGGGGGAGGGAGGGAGCAGACAGTCTATCCTCGGTCTGGGGGAGGGGGGTGGGAGCAGACAGTCTATCCTCGGTCTGGGGGAGGTTGGAGGAGCAGACAGTCTATCCTCGGTCTGGGAGAGGTTGGAGGAGCAGACAGTCTATCCTCGGTCTGGGAGAGGGGGAGGAGCAGACAGTCTATCCTCGGTCTGGGGGAGGGGGAGGGAGCAGACAGTCTATCCTCGGTCTGGGGGAGGGAGCAGACAGTCTATCCTCGGTCTGGGGGAGGGAGCAGACAGTCTATCCTCGGTCTGGGGGAGGGAGCAGACAGTCTATCCTCGGTCTGGGGGAGGGAGCAGACAGTCTATCCTCGGTCTGGGAGAGGGGGAGGGAGCAGACAGTCTATCCTCGGTCTGGGGGAGGGGGAGGGAGCAGACAGTCTATCCTCGGTCTGGGAGAGGGAGCAGACAGTCTATCCTCGGTCTGGGAGAGGGGGAGGGAGCAGACAGTCTATCCTCGGTCTGGGGGAGGGGGAGGGAGCAGACAGTCTATCCTCGGTCTGGGGGAGGGGGGTGGGAGCAGACAGTCTATCCTCAGTCTGGGGGAGGGGGGTGGGAGCAGACAGTCTATCCCCGGTCTGGGGGAGGGGGGTGGGAACAGACAGTCTATCCTCGGTCTGGGGGTGGGAGCAGACTGTCTATCCTCGGTCTGGGGGAGGGGGAGGAGCAGACAGTCTATCCTCGGTCTGGGAGAGGGGGAGGGAGCAGACAGTCTATCCTCTGTCTGGGGGAGGGAGGAGCAGACAGTCTATCCTCGGTCTGGGGGAGGGGGAGGAGCAGACAGTCTATCCTCGGTCTGGGAGAGGGGGAGGGAGCAGACAGTCTATCCTCGGTCTGGGGGAGGGAGGGAGCAGACAGTCTATCCTCGGTCTGGGGGAGGGGGAGGAGCAGACAGTCTATCCTCGGTCTGGGGGAGGGGGAGGAGCAGACAGTCTATCCTCGGTCTGGGGGAGGGAGCAGACAGTCTATCCTCGGTCTGGGGGAGGGAGGGAGCAGACAGTCTATCCTCGGTCTGGGGGAGGGGGAGGAGCAGACAGTCTATCCTCGGTCTGGGGGAGGGGGAGGAGCAGACAGTCTATCCTCGGTCTGGGGGAGGGAGCAGACAGTATTTCCTCGGTCTGGGGGTGGGAGCAGACAGTCTATCCTCGGTCTGGGGGTGGGAGCAGACAGTCTATCCTCGGTCTGGGGGAGGGAGCAGACAGTCTATCCTCGGTCTGGGGGAGGGAGGGAGCAGACAGTCTATCTTCGGTCTGGGGGAGGGAGCAGACAGTATTTCCTCGGTCTGGGGGTGGGAGCAGACAGTCTATCCTCGGTCTGGGGGAGGGAGCAGACAGTCTATCCTCGGTCTGGGGGAGGGAGCAGACAGTCTATCCTCGGTCTGGGGGAGGGAGCAGACAGTCTATCCTCGGTCTGGGGGAGGGGGGTGGGAGCAGGCAGTATTTCCTCGGTCTGGGGGAGGGAGCAGACAGTCTAGCCTCGGTCTGGGGGAGGGGGGTGGGAGCAGAGTGTCTAGCCTCGGTATGGGGGAGGGGGCTGGGAGCAGGCAGTATTTCCTCGGTCTGGGGGAGGGAGCAGACAGTCTAGCCTCGGTCTGGGGGAGGGGGAGGGAGCAGACAGTCTAGCCTCGGTCTGGGGGAGGGGGGTGGGAGCAGAGTGTCTATCCTCGGTCTGGGGGAGGGGGCTGGGAGCAGGCAGTATTTCCTCGGTCTGGGGGAGGGAGCAGACAGTCTAGCCTCGGTCTGGGAGAGGGGGGTGGGAGCAGAGTGTCTATCCTCGGTATTTCCTGCAGTGCTACTCCCTTCTCCTGGGGAAGGAGCCCCATGTAACAGCTATGGTGAGGCGTTCTGGGAAACCCTCTTTTCAGTCTCTTTAAACTGCAACCTGTGTCTTCAGTTTCTTTCTCTCCTCTGTGACCTTGCAACATGGCTGAACTCAGTGAACTCCAGATGTTGCCCAGATTTCCCCCTCATTTCCCCAATACCTTGCAGCAGTTGAAGTAGACCTTTTGTGTGGTTGGTATTAATATGAGAGCAAGAATGACCTCTCAGGTGAGTTCTGGTGGTGTATGGATAAGGTTACTGGGCTAGCGGCCTCAGAGAATGTCAGTTCAAATCTCACCACGGCATTTTGAGAATTTAAATTCAGTTTTTTTTAAATCTGGAAATAATAAAAGCTGGTATGTCTATAAGTGACCACAAAGCTGTCGGATTGTCGTAAAAACCTAACTATCTCACTAATATCAGTTAGGCAAGGAACTAGGCCGTCCTTACCCAATCTGGCCCTTAACGGCCTTCTGAAGCGGCCCAGCAAGCCATTCAGTTGTCTCAAACCAGCACATTTAGGGTTGGGCAATAAATGCTGGCCTTGCCAGCGACACCCACGCCCTGAGTAAACAAACCAGGACACACGCTGACGAGCCTCCCATTGCAGGTAACAGTTAGATTTCTTTATCCAATAGCAAAATTGCACAGATTGTCTAAGGTATTGCTCAAACAATTTTGAGCTAATTACAAGCTCTACTATGAAGAGAACAAGCCATTCGCTGAATCTCCAGACAGGTATAGATTGTTTAAACTGAGCCCACTTGGCAAGACCAAGTTAATTCTTCAGAACCAGTCATGATGATGCCAGTGCTGGTCTATTTACAGTTTCAGATACAAGGTAGACTATTTTTATAACATGCGGTGGGACAGGGCGCGTAGTCAATGGTTAAAGCAAGCTCAGTACACACAGTGCTGCCTCATGATGTGATTGATGTTCGCGTCTGAACTTGCCACATAGCAGCTCAGTCCATTCCTGACACATCTGGCCTGGAATTCTCAGCTTCAGAGCCTGTGGCACACTCCAGGAACACGTATTGAGGAATTCCGTATGCCCTGCCCCTGAAATTCCAAACCCTCGGGTGGGAAAACCACAGTCTGCGGTATTGGCACAATCCCAGCATGCACCTCCAGCGCTAAAGTAAAAATCCCAACTCTGATCTGCTGGAATGGAAAGCCAGAGGTGAAAATCACCACTGCTCATTGCCATGGAGTGAGACAGCAGCTCTCGCACGCTTTCCAATCGCTTTCTGCCCTCGCTTCTCTTATTTCCAATAATGTGTGAGATCCAAGCTTTACTGCTGATGTCTTAAAATCTCCAACTTGCCATCACATCACCTACCATTGTAATTGATGCATATCATGCAGCTGAGGGATGGGTGCTGTAGGCTAGGGTGAGCGATGGGTGCTGTAGGCTAGGGTGAGGGATGGGTGCTGTAGGGTAGTGTGAGCGATGGGTGCTGTAGGCTAGGGTGAGGGATGGGTGCTGTAGGGTGGGGTGAGGGGTGGGTGCTGTAGGGTGGGGTGAGCGATGGGTGCTGTAGGCTAGGGTGAGGGATGGGTGCTGTGGGGTGAGCGATGGGTGCTGTAGGCTAGGGTGAGGGATGGGTGCTGTAGGGTGGGGTGCGGGGTGGGTGCTTTAGGGTGGGGTGAGGGATGGGTGCTGTAGGGTAGGGTGAGGGGTGGGTGGGGTGAGGGATGGGTGCTGTAGGGTAGGGTGAGGGGTGGGTGGGGTGAGGGATGGGTGCTGTAGGGTAGGGTGAGGGATGGGTGCTGTAGGGTAGGGCGAGGGATGGGTGCTGTAGGGTGGTGTGAGGGGTGGGTGGGGTGAGGGATGGGTGCTGCAGGGTGGGGTGAGTGATGGGTGCTGTAGGGTAGGGCGAGGGATGGGTGCTGTAGGGTGGTGTGAGGGGTGGGTGGGGTGAGGGATGGGTGCTGTAGGGTGGTGTGAGGGGTGGGTGCTGTAGGGTGGGGTGAGGGATGGGTGCTGTAGGGTGGGGTGAGGGGTGGGTGCTGTAGGGTGGGGTGAGGGCTGGGTGCTGTAGGGTGGGGTGAGGGGTGGGTGCTTTAGGGTAGGGCGAGGGATGGGTGCTGTAGGGTGGGGTGAGGGGTGGGTGCTGTAGGGTGGGGTGAGGGATGGGTGCTGTAGGGTGGGGTGAGGGGTGGGTGCTGTAGGGTGGGGTGAGGGCTGGGTGCTGTAGGGTGGGGTGAGGGGTGGGTGCTTTAGGGTAGGGCGAGGGATGGGTGCTGTAGGGTGGGGTGAGGGGTGGGTGCTGTAGGGTGGGGTGAGGGGTGGGTGCTGTAGGGTGGGGTGAGGGGTGGGTGCTGTAGGGTGGGCTGAGGGGTGGGTGTTGATAATGCTGTTGATATACATCTCACACTCAGGTGGGTGTGAGGTTTGTGTAAGGTGGATCCATGGACTATGCACGTACTGTTCTGTTAGCCCTCAAATGTTCCTGCACTCCCCAATCCCCCAGCAGAGGGAGTGACTGATCATTGGACACTGACATCAGTTTAATCATGGAGGGTGGAGACTCCAATCAGACTCCAGTGCTCTGAATTGCCTTCCCCTCCTCTCCTGTTTGTGTGGGTGTTAAAAAATGTCACAACTTTAATGCAATGAGAAACGGGAGTGAGTTTAAGGGGCAGAAAGAGTGTGAGTGAAGTTTGCAGTTTGTGCGGGGGGGGTGGGGAGGAGGGGGGAGGGGTTTTTATACTGACACAAAGAATTTGATTCTGGATGATTGAGCTACTGCCTGGGGCTGGGGCTCTGTGTAAAATACGGTCCAATCTGTGAGAAATGTCGAGTGGTTTTCTTCAGTAATGTGCAAACCTAAATTATCTCCTGTTCTTGAGCTGTTTTCTTTTTTACATATGAATTGCATCTCAATCTACACTGCTGAACTTTGCAATATTACGAATGCTGGGGTCCAAGTTACAGGAGCCGGTCCGTTAATGAAATATATTTCAAAGTGACAAGGTGGAGCTGTTCCTAATATTGTCGTTGTCTGATTGACTTGTGGAAATATTTACAATAAAATGATGTTCAGAAGCAGTGTGAGCTGTTGGCTGGATTCTGTCAGCTGAAGTGTTGGACAGACAGGCTATGTCCACAGGGGCAAGAGTAAGCTTCCTACTCACCACATTGGCCCAGAAATTGATCTCGCTCTGTTCCCGCGGGGGTAAGGCTTCCCCGCGATCTCTCACTCCGCTTGTGCTTTTTCAGATCCAGCTCGCACGAACTTGATGTTCCAGACATCAGCTGGGCAGGGCTTGCGTATCCTACTGGCGTAGTGAATTCGTGCGAGCTGTGGGATCACGTGACTCAGTTAGAGCCAATGGCAGCACACCATCTTCCATTCATAAGTTTCACATACGTGCTGTGAAATCTATGAATCTTACACCCCCCCCAAAATAACAGCTAAACCTCAATTAAATTTAAAAAAAAACCATCACATTAATAAAATAAGTATAGTTAAATAAATTAACCATTTTAAATAAAAAATTAAATTTTTGAAAAAATTTAAAATCTTTTAAAAAGTTATAAAAATAAACTTACCTGTCTTTAAAGTCTCTAAAAAAGATATACCTGTTAAAAAAAATTCAAAAAAATACTTAATTCACTACTTACCTTGTTAAAAGTGGGTCTTACTCCTCCTTTTTCCATTTCTAAAATCTTCCGTACTTACCTGTGCGTCCAAAGCACGAAGTGCACAGCGTGCGCGCAGCCTGTAGCGCGCACGCGATGCACCGAGGAACAGCCCCCTTTTCAAAAGACCAATTGCCGGTTTTCAGCGCATGCGCAGGGCATACAGAAAACCGGCAATTGGAGAGAGAATACGCGAGAGTACGCAGTGCGTACTCTCGCGTCGCGGGATGAATTTTTGGCCCATTACCACAAGCCAATTAATGCCCAGTCACCACTTGCACCCAGTGTACTATCTGCCCCATTCTGTGTCCCCACTCCCTGTTTAAACTGCTGTCAAAAACTGAGGTCATTACTTGTGAAACGGAGTTGGGAAAACTTGTCTGACTCATCTGGAAACTGACAGAGTAGGGGACTACCTGACCAGCTGATCAATAAAGTTTATAGAATATACCAAAGCTTTGCTCAGCCTCTCCTCTCCCTCAGTATTGAACTCTCTCCTCTCAGTATAACCGCAGTATTGATCTCCCCCCTCAATATTCCCGCAGTATTGAACTCCCCCCTCAGTATTCCCGCAGTATTGAACTCCCCCCTCAGTATTCCCGCAGTATTGATCTCCCCCCTCAGTATTCCAGCAGTATTGATCTCCCCCCTCAGTATTCCCGCAGTATTGAACTCCCCCCTCAGTATTCCCACAGTATTGATCTCCCCCCTCAGTATACTCGCAGTATTTATCTCCCGCCTCAGTATACCTGCAGTATTGATCTCCCCGCTCAGTATACCCGCAGTATTGAACACCCCCCTCAGTATACCCGCAGTATTGAACTCACCCCTCAGTATAACTGCAGTATTGAACTCCCCCATCAGTATACCCGCACTATTGATCTCCCCGCTCAGTATACCCGCAGTATTGACCTCTCCCCTCAGTATACCCGCATTATTGAAATCCTCCCTCAGTATACAGGCAGTATTGAACTCCCCCCACAGTATACTCGCAGTATTGATCTCCCCACTCAGTATACCCGCATTATTGAACTCCTCCCTCAGTATAACCGCAGTATTGAACTCCTCCCTCAGTATACCCGCAGTATTGAACTCCCACCTCAGTATTCCCAAAGTATTGATCTCCCTCCTCGGTATACCCGCAGTATTGATCTCCCCCTCAGTATAACCGCAATATTGATCACACCCCTGAGTATACCTGCAGTATTGATCTCCCCCCGCAGTATACCCGCAGTATTGACCTCCCCCCGCAGTATACCCGCAGTATTGAACTCCCTCTCTGTATAACCGCAGTATTAAACTCCCCAATAAGTATACCCGCAGAATTGAACACTCTCCTCAGTATACCCGCAGTATTGAACTCCCGCATCAGTAAACCCGCAGTATAGAAATCCCCCCTCAGTATACCCGCAGTATTGAATCCCCTCCTCAGTATACCCACAGTATTGTTCTACCCCCTCAATGTATCCACAGTATTGAATTAACCCATCAGTATACCCGCAGTATTGATCGCGCCCCTCAGTATACCCGCAGTATTGATCTCCCCCTTCAGTATACCCGCAGAATTGAATTCTCCCTCAGTATACCCGAAGTATTGATCTCCCACCTCAGTATGCTCACAGTATTGATCTCCCCCCTCAGTACACCCGCAGTATTGATCACGCCCCTCATTATACCTGCAGTATTGATCTCCCCCCTCAGTATACCCGCAGTATTGATCTCCCCCCTCAGTATACCCACAGTATTGAACACTCCCCTCAATATACCCGCAGTATTGAACTCCCCCGCAGAAAACCCACAGTGTTGAACTCCCCCCTCAGTATACCCACATTATTGAACTCCTCCCTCAGTATATCCGCAGTATTGAACACCCCTTCAGTATACCCACATTATTGAACTCCCCCTCAGTATACCCGCAGTATTGAACTCCTCCCTCAGTATACCCGCAGTATTAAACTCCCCCCTCAATATATCCGCAGTATTGAACACCCCTTCAGTATACCCACATTATTGAACACCCCCCTCAGTATACCCGCAGTATTGAACTCCTCCCTCAGTATACCCGCAGTATTCAACTCCCCCCTCAATATATCCGCATTATTGAACTCCCCCCTCAGTATACCCGCAGTATTGAACACCCCCTCAGTATACCCGCAGTATTGAGCCACCCCTCAGTGTACCCGCAGAATCGATCTCCCCCTCAGTATACCCACATTATTTAACTCCCGCCTCAGTATACCCGCAGTATTGATCTACCCCTCAGTACTACCCGCAGTATTGAACACCACCCTCAGCATACCCGAAGTATAGATCTCCCCCTCAGTATACCCGCAGTACTGAACACTCCCCTCAGTATACTCGCAGTATTGAAATCTTCCCTCAGTATACTCGCAGTATAGATCTCCCCCCTCACTATACCCGCAATATTGAACTGGCCCCTCAGTATACCCGCAGTATTGAAATCTTCCCTCAGTATACTCGCAGAATAGATCTCCCTCTCAGTATGCCCATAGCATTGAACTCCCCCCTCAGTATACCCGCAGTATTGAACTCCCCCCTCAGTCTACCCGCAGTATTGAACACTCCCCTCAGTATACTCGAAGTATTGATCTCCCCCCTCAGTATACCCGCAGTATTGAACTCCCCCTCAGTATACCCGCAGTATTGAACACTCCCCTCAGTATACTCGCAGTATTGATCTCCCCCCTCAGTATACCAGCAATATTGAACTCCACCCCCAGTATACCCACAGTATTTAACACCCCCTCAGTATACCCGCAGTATTGAACACACCCTCAGTATACCCACAGTATTGAACACCCCCCTCAGTATACCTGCAGTATTGAACACACCCTCAGTATACCCACAGTATTGAACACCCCCCTCAGTATACCCGCAGTATTGAACCCCTCCCGCAGTATACCATAGTATTGAATACCTCCCTCAGTATACCCGTAGTACTGAACTCCTCCATCAGTATACCCGCAGTATTGATCTCCCCCCTCAGTATACCCGCAGTATTGATCTCCCCCCTCAGTATACCCGCAGTATTGAACTCCCCCTCAGTATACCCGCAGTATTGAACTCCCCCCTCAGTATACCCACAGTATTGATCTCCCCCCTCAGTATACTCACAGTACTGTACTCCCCCCTCCGTATACCCGCAGTATTGAACTCCCCCCTCTGTAAAACCGCAGTATTGAACTCCCCCCTCAGTATACCCGCATTATTTAACTCCTGCCTCAGTTTACCCGCAGTATTGATCTACCCCTCAGTATACCCGCAGTATTGAACTCCCACCTCACTATAGCCACATTATTAATCTACCCCTCAGTATACCCACAGTATTCCTCTACTCCTCATTATACCCGCAGTATTGAACTCCCCCCTCAGTATAGCCACATTATTAATCTACCCATCAGTATGCCCGCAGTATTGACCTCCACCCTCAGTATACCCGCAGTATAGATCTCCCCCTCAGTGTACCCGCAGTATTGAACTCTCCCCTCAGTATACTCGCAGTATAGATCTCTCCCCTCACTATACCCGCAATATTGAACTGGCCAATCAGTATACCCGCAATATTAAAATCTTCCCTCAGTATACTCGCAGTATAGATCTCCCTCTCAGTATGCTCGTAGTCCCCCCCTCAGTATACTCGCAGTATTATCTCCCGCCTCTGTATACCCACAGTATTGAACTCCCCCCTCAGTATACCCGAAGTATTGATCTCCACCAATCAGTATACCCACAGAATTAAACACTCCATTCAGTATACCCGCAGTATTGAACTCCCCGCTCAGTATACCCACAGTATTGATCTCCCCCCTCAGTATAACCGCAGTATTGAACTCCCCCCTCAGTACACCCGCAGTATTGATCACACCCCTCATTATACCTGCAGTATTGATCTCCCCCCTCAGTATACCCGCATTATTGATCTCCCCCCTCAGTATACCCGCAGTATTGAACTCTCCGATCAGTATACCCAATGTATTGATCTCCCCCAAGCAGTATACCCACAGTATTGAACACTCCCCTCAATATACTCGCAGTATTGAACTCCCCCGCAGAAAACCCACAGTGTTGAACTCCCCCCTCAGTATACCCGCAGTATTGAACTCCTCCCTCAGTATACCCACATTATTGAACTCCTCCCTCAGTATACCCACAGTATTCAACTCCCCCCTCAGCATACCCGCATTATTGAACTCCCCCTCAGTATACCCGCAGTATTGAACTCCTCCCTCAGTATACCCGCAGTATTAAACTCCCCCCTCAATATATCCGCAGTATTGAACACCCCTTCAGTATACCCACATTATTGAACACCCCCCTCAGTATACCCGCAGTATTGAACCCCTCCCTCAGTATACCCGCAGTATTCAACTCCCCCCTCAATATATCCGCATTATTGATCTCCCCCCTCAGTATACCCGCAGTATTGAACACCCCCTCAGTATACCCGCAGTATTGAGCCACCCCTCAGTATACCCGCAGTATTAAACTCCCCCCTCAATATATCCGCATTATTGATCTCCCCCCTCAGTATACCCACATTATTGAACACCCCCCTCAGTATACCCGCAGTATTGAACCCCTCCCTCAGTATACCCGCAGTATTCAACTCCCCCCTCAATATATCCGCATTATTGATCTCCCCCCTCAGTATACCCGAAGTATAGATCTCCCCCTCAGTGTACCCGCAGTATTGAACTGGCCCCTCAGTATACTCGCAGTATTGAAATCTTCCCTCAGTATACTCGCAGTATTGATCTCCCTCTCAGTATGCCCATAGCATTGAATTCCCCCCTCAGTATACCCGCTGTATTGAACTCCCCCCTCAGTCTACCCGCAGTATTGAACACTCCCCTCAGTATACTCGAAGTATTGATCTCCCCCCTCAGTATACCCGCAGTATTGAACTCCCCCTCAGTATACCCGCAGTATTGAACACTCCCCTCAGTATATTCGCAGTATTGATCTCCCCCCTCAGTATACCAGCAATATTGAACTCCCCCCCCAGTATACCCACAGTATTTAACACCCCCTCAGTATACCCGCAGTATTGAACACACCCTCAGTATACCCACAGTATTGAACACCCCCCTCAATATACCTTCAGTATTGAACACACTCTCAGTATACCCACAGTATTGAACACCCCCCTCAGTATACCCGCAGTATTGAACCCCTCCCTCAGTATACCCATAGTATTGAATACCTCCCTCAGTATACCCGTAGTACTGAACTCCTCCATCAGTATACCCGCAGTATTGATCTCCCCCCTCAGTATACCCGCAGTATTGATCTCCCCCCTCAGTATACCTGCAGTATTGAACTCCCCCTCAGTATACCCGCAGTATTGAACTCCCCCCTCAGTATACCCACAGTATTGATCTCCCCCCTCAGTATACTCACAGTACTGTACTCCCCCCTCCGTATACCCGCAGTATTGAACTCCCCCCTCTGTATAACCGCAGTATTGAACTCCCCCCTCAGTATACCCGCATTATTTAACTCCTGCCTCAGTATACCCGCAGTATTGATCTACCCCTCAGTATACCCGCAGTATTGAACTCCCCCCTCACTATAGCCACATTATTAATCTACCCCTCAGTATACCCACAGTATTCCTCTACCCCTCATTATACCCGCAGTATTGAACTCCCCCCTCAGTATAGCCACATTATTAATCTACCCCTCAGTATGCCCGCAGTATTGACCTCCACCCTCAGTATACCCGCAGTATAGATCTCCCCCTCAGTGTACCCGCAGTATTGAACTCTCCCCTCAGTATACTCGCAGTATAGATCTCCCCCCTCACTATACCCGCAATATTGAACTGGCCCCTCAGTATACCCGCAGTATTAAAATCTTCCCTCAGTATACTCGCAGTATAGATCTCCCTCTCAGTATGCTCGTAGTATTGAACTCACCCCTCAGTATACCCGCAGCATTGCTCTCCCCACTCTATATACTGGCAGTATTGATCACCCCCCTCAGTATACTCGCAGTATTTATCTCCCGCCTCAGTATACCCACAGTATTGAACTCCCCGCTCAGTATACCCACAGTATTGATCTCCCCCCTCAGTATAACCGCAGTATTGAACTCCCCCCTCAGTATACCCACAGTATTGACCTCCCCCCTTAGTGTACCCACAGTATTGAACTCTCCCCTCAGTATACTCGCAGTATTGATCTCCCCCTCAGTATACCCGCAGTATTGAACTCCCCCCTCAGTACACCCGCAGTATTGAACTCCCCCCTCAGTATACCCGCAGTATTGAACACCCCCTCAGTATACCCGCAGTATTGAACACCCCCTCAGTAAACCCGCAGTATTGATCTTCGCCCTTAGTATTCCCTCAGTATTAATCTCCCCCCTCAGTATACCCGCAGTATTGATCTCGCCGCTCAGTATACCCAGAGTATTAAACTCCCCCCTCAATATATCCGCAGTATTGAACACCCCTTCAGTATACCCGCATTATTGAACTCCCCCCTCAGTATACCAGCATTATTGAACTCCTCCCTCAGTGTACCCGCAGTACTGAACCCTCCGATCATTATACCCGAAGTATTGATCTCCACCAATCAGTATACCCACAGAATTAAACACTCCACTCAGTATACCCGCAGTATTGCTCGCGCCACTCAGTAAACCCGCAGTATTGATCTCCCCCCTCAGTATACTCACAGTACTGTACTCACCCCTCCGTATACCCGCAGTATTGAACTTCCCCCCTCTGTATAACCGCAGTATTGATTTCCCCCCTCAGTATACCCGCAGTATTGAACTCCCCCTCAGTATACCCGCAGTATTGAACACTCCCCTCACTATACTCGCAGTATTGATCTCCCCCCTCTGTATACCCACATTATTGAACTCCTCCCTCAGTATACCCACAGTATTCAACTCCCCCCTCAGCATACCCGCAGTATTGAACTCCCCCTTCAGTATACCCGCATTATTGAACTCCCCCCTCAGTATACCCGCAGTATTGAACGCCTCCCTCAGTATACCCGCAGTATTAAACTCCCCCCTCAATATATCCGCAGTATTGAACACCCCTTCAGTATACCCGCATTATTGAACTCCCCCCTCAGTATACCAGCATTATTGAACTCCTCCCTCAGTGTACCCGCAGTATTCAACTTCCCCCTCAATATATCCGCATTATTGATCTCCCTCATCAGTATACCCGCAGTATTGAACACCCCCTCAGTATACCCACAGTATTGAGCCACCCCTCAGTGTACCCGCAGAATCGATCTCCCCCTCAGTATACCCGCATTATTTAACTCCTGCCTCAGTATACCCGCAGTATTGAACTCCCCCCTCACTATAGCCACATTATTAATCTACCCCTCAGTATACCCACAGTATTGCTCAACCCCTCAGTATACCCGCAGTATTGAACTCCCCCCTCAGTATAGCCACATTATTAATCTACCCCTCAGTATGCCCGCAGGATTGACCTCCACCCTCAGTATAACCGCAGTATAGATCTCCCCCTCAGTGTACCCGCAGTATTGAACTCTCCCCTCAGTATACTCGCAGTATAGATCTCCCCCCTCACTATACCCACAATATTGAACTGGCCCCTCAGTATACCCGCAGTATTGAAATCTTCCCTCAGTATACTCGCAGTATAGATCTCCCTCTCAGTATGCTCGCAGTATTGAACGCACCCCTCAGTATACCCGCAGTATTGATCTCCCCCCTCTATATTCTGGCAGTATTGATCTGCCCCCTCAGTATAACCGCAGTATTGAACTCCCCCCTCAGTATACCCACAGTATTGACCTCCCCCCTTAGTGTACCCACAGTATTGAACTCTCCCCTCAGTATACTTGCAGTATTGATCTCCCCCCTCAGTATACACGCAGTATTGAACTCCCCCCTCAGTATACCCGCAGTATTGAACTCCCCCCTCAGTATTGAACACCCCCTCAGTATACCCGCAGTATTGAACACCCCCTCAGTAAACCCGCAGTATTGATCTTCGCCCTTAGTATTCCCTCTGTATTAATCTCCCCCCTCAGTATACCCGCAGTATTGATCTCGCCGCTCAGCATACCCAGAGTATTGAACTCTCCCTCAGTATACCCGCAGTACTGAACTCTCCGATCATTATACCCGAAGTATTGATCTCCACCAATCAGTATACCCACAGAATTAAACACTCCACTCAGTATACCCGCAGTATTGCTCACGCCACTCAGTAAACCCGCAGTATTGATCTCCCGCCTCATATACCCGCAGTATTGATTTCTCCCTCAGTATACCCGAAGTATTGAACTCTCCCCCCTCAGTATACTCACAATACTGTACTCCCCCCTCAGTATACAAGCAGTATTGATCTCCCCCCTCAGTATACCCGCAGTATTGATCTCCCCTCTCAGTATACCCGCAGTATTGAACTCCCCCCTCCGTACACCCGCAGTATTGAACTCCCCCCTCTGTATACCCGCAGTATTGAAAAAACCCCTCAGTATACCCGCAGTATTGAACTCCCCCTCAGTATACCCGCAGTATTGAACACTCCCCTCAGTATACTCGCAGTATTGATCTCCCCCCTCAGTATACCCGCAGTATTGAACTCCCCCCTCAGTATACCCACAGTATTGAACACCCCCTCAGTATACCCGCAGTATTGAACACACCCTCACTATACCCGTAGTATTGATCTCCCCCCTCAGTATACCCGCAGTATTGAACCCCTCCCTCAGTATACCCGTAGTATTGAATACCTCCCTCTATACCCGAAGTACAGAACTCCTCCATCAGTATACCCGCAGTATTGATCTCCCCCCTCAGTATACCCACAGTTTTGATCTCCCCCCTAAGTATACCCGCAGTCTTGAACTCTCCCCTCAGTAATCCCGCAGTATTGAACTCCACATCAGTATACCCGCAGTATTGAACTCGCCCCTCAGTATACCTGCAGTATTGAACCGCCCATCAGTTTACCCGCAGTATTGATGTCTCCCCTCAGTTCACCCACAGTATTGAATCCCCTCCTCAATAAACCAGCAGTATTGATCTCCGCCTTCAATATATCCACAGTATTGTTCTCCCCCCTCAGTATTCCCTCAGTATTGAGCCCCCCTCTGTATTAATCTTCCCCCTCAGTATACCCGCAGCATTGATCTCCCCACTCAGTATACTCGCAGTATTGATCTCCCCCATCAGTTCACCCACAGTATTGAACACCCCCTCCGTATACCCGCATTATTGATCTCCCCCTTCAGTATACCCGCAGTATTGATCTCCTGCCTCCGTATATCCGCAGTATTGAACTCCCCCCTCAGTATACCCGCAGTATTGAACTCCCCCCTCCGTACACCCGCAGTATTGAACTCCCCCCTCTGTATACCCGCAGTATTGAAAAAAAACCTCAGTATACCCGCAGTATTGAACTCCCCTCAGTATACCCGCAGTATTGAACACTCCCCTCAGTATACCCGCAGTATTGATCTCCCCCCTCAGTATACCCGCAGTATTGAACTCCCCCCTCAGTATACCCACAGTATTGAACACCCCCCTTAGTGTACCCACAGTATTGAACTCTCCCCTCAGTATACTCGCAGTATTGATCTCCCCCCTCAGTATACCCGCAGTATTGAACTCCCCCCTCAGTATACCCGCAGTATTGAACTCCCCCTCAGTATACCCGCAGTATTGAACACCCCCTCAGTAAACCCGCAGTATTGATCTTCGCCCTTAGTATTCCCTCAGTATTAATCTCCCCCCTCAGTATACCCGCAGTATTGATCTCGCCGCTCAGTATACCCACAGTATTGAACTCTCCCTCAGTATACCCGCAGTACTGAACCCTCCGATCATTATACCCGAAGTATTGATCTCCACCAATCAGTATACCCACAGAATTAAACACTCCACTCAGTATACCCGCAGTATTGCTCGCGCCACTCAGTAAACCCGCAGTATTGATCTCCCCCCTCAGTATACTCACAGTACTGTACTCCCCGCTCCGTATACCCGCAGTATTGAACTTCCCCCCTCTGTATAACTGCAGTATTGAACTCCCACCTCAGCATACCCGCAGTATTGAACTCCCCCTCAGTATACCCGCAGTATTGAACACTCCCCTCACTATACTCGCAGTATTGATCTCCCCCCTCTGTATACCCACATTATTGAACTCCTCCCTCAGTATACCCACAGTATTCAACTCCCCCCTCAGCATACCCGCAGTATTGAACGCCTCCCTCAGTATACCCGCAGTATTAAACTCCCCCCTCAATATATCCGCAGTATTGAACTCCCCCTTCAGTATACCCGCATTATTGAACTCCCCCCTCAGTATACCCGCAGTATTGAACGCCTCCCTCAGTATACCCGCAGTATTAAACTCTCCCCTCAATATATCCGCAGTATTGAACACCCCTTCAGTATACCCGCATTATTGAACTCCCCCCTCAGTATACCAGCATTATTGAACTCCTCCCTCAGTGTACCCGCAGTATTCAACTTCCCCCTCAATATATTCGCATTATTGATCTCCCCCATCAGTATACCCCCAGTATTGAACACCCCCTCAGTATACCCACAGTATTGAGCCACCCCTCAGTGTACCCGCAGAATCGATCTCCCCCTCAGTATACCCGCATTATTTAACTCCTGCCTCAGTATACCCGCAGTATTGATCTACCCCTCAGTATACCCACAGTATTGCTCAACCCCTCAGTATACCCGCAGTATTGAACTCCCCCCTCAGTATAGCCACATTATTAATCTACCCCTCAGTATGCCCGCAGGATTGACCTCCACCCTCAGTATAACCGCAGTATAGATCTCCCCCTCAGTGTACCCGCAGTATTGAACTCTCCCCTCAGTATACTCGCAGTATAGATCTCCCCCCTCACTATACCCGCAATATTGAACTGGCCCCTCAGTATACCCGCAGTATTGAAATCTTCCCTCAGTATACTCGCAGTATAGATCTCCCTCTCAGTATGCTCGCAGTATTGAACTCACCCCTCAGTATACCCGCAGTATTGATCTCCCCCCTCTATATTCTGGCAGTATTGATCTGCCCCCTCAGTATAACCGCAGTATTGAACTCCCCCCTCAGTATACCCACAGTATTGACCTCCCCCCTCAGTATACCCGCAGTATTGAACTCCCCCCTCAGTATACCCGCAGTATTGAACACCCCCTCAGTATACCCGCAGTATTGAACACCCCCTCAGTAAACCCGCAGTATTGATCTTCGCCCTTAGTATTCCCTCTGTATTAATCTCCCCCCTCAGTATACCCGCAGTATTGATCTCGCCGCTCAGCATACCCAGAGTATTGAACTCTCCCTCAGTATACCCGCAGTACTGAACTCTCCGATCATTATACCCGAAGTATTGATCTCCACCAATCAGTATACCCACAGAATTAAACACTCCACTCAGTATACCCGCAGTATTGCTCGCGCCACTCAGTAAACCCGCAGTATTGATCTCCCGCCTCATATACCCGCAGTATTGATTTCTCCCGAAGTATACCCGAAGTATTGAACTCTCCCCCCTCAGTATACTCACAATACTGTACTCCCCCCTCAGTATACAAGCAGTATTGATCTCCCCCCTCAGTATACCCGCAGTATTGATCTCCCCTCTCAGTATACCCGCAGTATTGATCTCCCCCATCAGTTCACCCACAGTATTGATCTCCCCCATCAGTTCACCCACAGTATTGAACACCCCCTCCGTATACCTGCATTATTGATCTCCCCCTTCAGTATACCCGCAGTATTGATCTCCTGCCTCCGTATACCCGCAGTATTGAACTCCCCCCTCAGTATACCCGCAGTATTGAACTCCCCCCTACGTACACCCGCAGTATTGAACTCCCCCCTCTGTATACCCGCAGTATTGAAAAAAACCCTCAGTATACCCGCAGTATTGAACTCCCCTCAGTATACCCGCAGTATTGAACACTCCCCTCAGTATACTCGCAGTATTGATCTCCCCCCTCAGTATACCCGCAGTATTGAACTCCCCCCTCAGTATACCCACAGTATTGAACACCCCCTCAGTATACCCGCAGTATTGAACACACCCTCAGTATACCCACAGTATTGAACACCCCCCTCAGTATACCCGCAGTATTGAACACACCCTCAGTATACCCACAGTATTGAACTCCCCCTCACTATACCCGTAGTATTGATCTCCCCCCTCAGTATACCCGCAGTATTGAACCCCTCCCTCAGTATACCCGTAGTATTGAATACCTCCCTCAGTATACCCGAAGTACAGAACTCCTCCATCAGTATACCCGCAGTATTGATCTCCCCCCTCAGTATACCCGCAGTTTTGATCTCCCCCCTAAGTATACCCGCAGTCTTGAACTCTCCCCTCAGTAATCCCGCAGTATTGAACTCCACATCAGTATACCCGCAGTATTGAACTCGTCCCTCAGTATACCTGCAGTATTGAACCGCCCGTCAGTTTACCCCAGTATTGATGTCTCCCCTCAGTTCACCCACAGTATTGAATCCCCTCCTCAATAAACCAGCAGTATTGATCTCCGCCTTCAGTATATCCACAGTATTGTTCTCCCCCCTCAGTATTCCCTCAGTATTGAGCCCCCCTCTGTATTAATCTTCCCCCTCAGTATACCCGCAGTATTGATCTCCCCCATCAGTTCACCCACAGTATTGAACACCCCCTCCGTATACCCGCATTATTGATCTCCCCCTTCAGTATACCCGCAGTATTGATCTCCTGCCTCCGTATACCCGCAGTATTGAACTCCCCCCTCAGTATACCCGCAGTATTGAGCTCCCCCCTCAGTATAGCCGCAGTATTGAATTCCCCCCTCAGTATACCCGCAGTATTGAACTCCCTCCTCAGTATACCCGCAGTATTGAACTGCCCCCTTAGAATACCCGCAGTATTGATCTCGCCCCTCAGTATACCCGCTGTATTGAACTGTACCCTTAGGATACCCGCAGTATTGATCTTCCCCCTCAGTATACACGCATTATCGAACACTCCCTCAGAATACCCACAGTATTGATCTCCCCCTTCAGTATACCCACAGTATAGAACTCCCCCCTCAGTATACCCGCAGTATTAAACTCCCCCCTCAGTATACCCGCAGTATTGAACTGCCCCCTTAGTATACCCGCAGTATTGAACTCTCCCTCAGTATACCCGCATTATTGCACTCTCCAATCATAATACCCGAAGTATTTATCTCCCCCCTCAATATACCCACAGTATTGAATTCTCCCTCAGTATACCCGCAGTATTGAACTCTCCGATCAGTATACCCGCAGTATTATACTCCCCCCTCAGTATACCCGCAGTCTTGAACTCTCCCCGCTCAGTATTCTCACAGTATTGAGCTCCCCCCTCAGTATATCCACAGCATTGATCTCCCCCTCAGTGTACTCACAGTATTGTACTCCCCCCTCAGTATACCCACAGTATTGTACTCCCCCTCTGTATACCCACAGTATTGAACTCCCCCCTCAGTATACCCGCAGTATTGAACTGCACCCTTAGTATACCCGCAGTATTGAACTATCCCTCAGTATACCCGCATTATTGGAATCTCCGATCATAATACCCGAAGTATTGATCTCCCCGCTCTGTGTACCCGCAGTATTGAACTGCACCCTTAGTATACCCGCAGTACTGAAATCTCCGATCATTTTACCCGAAGAATTGATCTCCCCCCTCTGTATATCCATGGTATTGAATTCTCCCTCAGTATACCCACAGTATTGAACTCTCCGATCTGTATACCCGCAGTGTTAATCTACCCCCTCAGTATACCCGCAGTCTTGAACTTTCCCCGCTCAGTATTCTCACAGTATTGAACTCACCCCTCAGTATACCCGTAGTATTGAACTCCCCCCTCAGCATACTCACAGTATTGTCCTCCCCACTCAGTATAACTGCAGTATGGAACTTCTCCATCAGTATACCCGCAGTATTGATCTCCCCCCTCAGTATACCCACAGTATTTAACTCCCCATCAGTAGACCCGCAGTATTGAACTCCTCCCTCAGTATACCCGCAGTATTGATCTCCCCCCTCAGTATACCCGCATTATTGAACACTCCCTCAGTATACCCGCAGTATTGATCTCCCCCCTCAGTATACCCGCATTATTGAACACTCCCTCAGTATACCCGCAGTATTGAACTTCCCCCTCAGTATACCCGCAGAATTGAATAGCCCCTCAGTATACCCGCAGTATTGAACACTCTACCCTCAGTATACCCGCAGTATTGATCTCCCCCTCAGTATACCAGCAGTTTTGAACTCTCTAACCTCAGTATACCCGCAGTATTGAACCCCACCTCAGTTTACCTGCAGTATTGATCTCTCCCCTCAGTATACCCGCAGTATTGAATCCCCTTCTCAATTAACCAGCAGTATTGATCTCTGCCCTCAGTATACCCACAGTATTGAGCCCCCCTCAGTATTAATCTGCCCCCTCTGTATACCCGCAGTATTGAACACCCCCTCAGTATACCCGCAGTATTGAACACACCCTCAGTATACACGCAGTATTGAACTCCTCCTCAGTATACCCACATTATTGAACACCCCCTCAGTATACCCGCAGTTTTGATCCCTCCTCAGTATACCCGCAGTATTGCCGGCCCCACTCAGTATACCCGCAGTATTGATCTCCTGCCTCCGTATACCCGCAGTATTAAACTCCCCCCTCAGTATACCCGCAGTATTGAGCTCCCCCCTCAGTATAGCCGCAGTATTGAATTCCCCCCTCAGTATACCCGCAGTATTGAACTCCTCCCTCAGTATACCTGCAGTATTGATCTCCCCCCTCAGTATACCCAGAGTATTGAACTCCCTCTTCAGTATACCCGCAGTATTGAACTGCCCCCTTAGAATACCCGCAGTATTGATCTCGCCCCTCAGTATACCCACTGTATTGAACTGTACCCTTAGTATACCCGCAGTATTGATCGTCCCCCTCAGTATACCCACAGTATTGAACACATCCTCAGTATACACGCAGTATTGAACTCCTCCTCAGAATACCCACATTATTGAACACCCCCTCAGTATACCCGCAGTATTGAACACCCCCTCAGTATACCCGCAGTATTGAACACACACTCAGTGTACCCGCATTATTGAACAATCCCTCAGTATACCCGCAGTATTGAACTCCCCCCTCAGTATACCCGCAGTTTTGAACTCCACCCTCAGTATACCCGCAGTTTTGAACTCCACCCTCAGTATACCCGCAGTATTGAATTCCTCCCTCAGTATACCTGCAGTATTGATCTCCCCCCTCAGTATACCCAGAGTATTGAACTCCCTCCTCAGTATACCCGCAGTATTGAACTGCCCCCTTAGAATACCCGCAGTATTGATCTCGCCCCTCAGTATACCCGCTGTATTGAACTGTACCCTTAGTATACCCGCAGTATTGATCTTCCCCCTCAGTATACCCACAGTATTGAACACATCCTCAGTATACACGCAGTATTGAACTCCTCCTCAGTATACCCACATTATTGAACACCCCCCCAGTATAACCGCAGTATTGAACACCCCCTCAGTATACCCGCAGTATTGAACACACCCTCAGTATACCCGCATTATTGCACACTCCCTCAGTATACCCGCAGTATTGAACTCCCCCCTCAGTATACCCGCAGTTTTGAACTCCACCCTCAGTATACCCGCAGTTTTGAACTCCACCCTCAGTATACACGCAGTTTTGAACTCCACCCTCAGTATACCCGCAGTTTTGAATCCCCTACTCAACAAATTAGCAGTATTGATCTCCCCCCTCAGTATACCCACAGTATTGATCTCCGCCTTCAGTATACCCGCAGTATTGAACTCTCCCCTCAGTATTTTCGCAGTATTGAACTGTACCCTTTGTATACCCGCAGTATTGATCTTCCCCCTCAGTGTACCCGCATTATCGAACACTCCCTCAGTATACCCGCAGCATTGAACTCCCCCCTCATTATACCCGCAGTATTGATCTCCCCCCTCAGTACACCCACAGTATTGAACACCTCCTCCGTTTACCCGCATTATTGATCTCCCCCCTCAGTATACCCGCAGTATTGATCTCCTGCCTCCGTCAACCCGCAGTATTGAACTCCCCCCTCAGTATACCCGCAGTATTGAATTCCCCCCTCAGTATACCCGCAGTATTGAACTCCTCCCTCAGTATACCCGCAGTATTGATCTTCCCCCTCAGTATACCCGCATTATCGAACACTCCCTCAGTATACCCGCAGCATTGAACTCCCCCCTCATTATACCCGCAGTATTGATCTCCCCCCTCAGTACACCCACAGTATTGAACACCTCCTCCGTTTACCCGCATTATTGATCTCCCCCTTCAGTATACCCGCAGTATTGATCTCCTGCCTCCGCATACCCGCAGTATTGAACTCCCCCCTCAGTATACCCGCAGTATTGAACTCCTCCCTCAGTATACCTGCAGTATTGATCTCCCCCCTCAGTATACCCACAGTATTGAACTCCCTCCTCAGTATACCCACAGTATTGTACTCCCCCCTCAGTACACCCGCAGTATTGAACTCCTCCCTCAGTATACCTGCAGTATTGAACTCCCTCCTCAGTATACCCACAGTATTGTACTCCCTCCTCAGTATACCCACAGTATTGAACTCCCTCCTCAGTATACCCACAGTATTGTACTCCCCCTCAGTATACTCACAGTATTGTACTCCCCCTCAGTATACTCACAGTATTGAACTCCTCCCTCAGTATACCTGCAGTATTGATCTCCCCCCTCAGTATACCCAGAGTATTGAACTCCCTCCTCAGTATACCCGCAGTATTGAACTGCCCCCTTAGAATACCCGCAGTATTGATCTCGCCCCTCAGTATACCCGCTGTATTGAACTGTACCCTTAGTATACCCGCAGTATTGATCTTCCCCCTCAGTATACCCACAGTATTGAACACATCCTCAGTATACACGCAGTATTGAACTCCTCCTCAGTATACCCACATTATTGAACACCCCCTCAGTTTACCCGCAGTATTGAACACCCCCTCAGTATACCCGCAGTATTGAACACACCCTCAGTATACCCGCATTATTGAACACTCCCTCAGTATACCCGCAGTATTGAACTCCCCCCTCAGTATACCCGCAGTTTTGAACTCCACCCTCAGTATACCCGCAGTTTTGAACTCCACCCTCAGTATACCCGCAGTATTGAACTCCTCCCTCAGTATACCTGCAGTATTGATCTCCCCCCTCAGTATACCCAGAGTATTGAACTCCCTCCTCAGTATACCCGCAGTATTGAACTGCCCCCTTAGAATACCCGCAGTATTGATCTCGCCCCTCAGTATACCCGCTGTATTGAACTGTACCCTTAGTATACCCGCAGTATTGATCTTCCCCCTCAGTATACCCACAGTATTGAACACATCCTCAGTATACACGCAGTATTGAACTCCTCCTCAGTATACCCACATTATTGAACACCCCCCCCAGTATAACCGCAGTATTGAACACCCCCTCAGTATACCCGCAGTATTGAACACACCCTCAGTATACCCGCATTATTGCACACTCCCTCAGTATACCCGCAGTATTGAACTCCCCCCTCAGTATACCCGCAGTTTTGAACTCCACCCTCAGTATACCCGCAGTTTTGAACTCCACCCTCAGTATACACGCAGTTTTGAACTCCACCCTCAGTATACCCGCAGTTTTGAATCCCCTACTCAACAAATTAGCAGTATTGATCTCCCCCCTCAGTATACCCACAGTATTGATCTCCGCCTTCAGTATACCCGCAGTATTGAACTCTCCCCTCAGTATTTTCGCAGTATTGAACTGTACCCTTTGTATACCCGCAGTATTGATCTTCCCCCTCAGTATACCCGCATTATCGAACACTCCCTCAGTATACCCGCAGCATTGAACTCCCCCCTCATTATACCCGCAGTATTGATCTCCCCCCTCAGTACACCCACAGTATTGAACACCTCCTCCGTTTACCCGCATTATTGATCTCCCCCTTCAGTATACCCGCAGTATTGATCTCCTGCCTCCGTATACCCGCAGTATTGAACTCCCCCCTCAGTATACCCGCAGTATTGAACTCCTCCCTCAGTATACCTGCAGTATTGATCTCCCCCCTCAGTATACCCACAGTATTGAACTCCCTCCTCAGTATACCCACAGTATTGTACTCTCCCTCAGTATACTCACAGTATTGTACTCCCCCCTCAGTATACCCGCAGTATTGATCTCCTGCCTCCGTCAACCCGCAGTATTGAACTCCCCCCTCAGTATACCCGCAGTATTGAGCTCCCCCCTCAGTATAGCCGCAGTATTGAATTCCCCCCTCAGTATACCCGCAGTATTGAACTCCTCCCTCAGTATACCTGCAATATTGATCTCCCCCCTCAGTATACCCGCAGTATTGAACTCCTCCCTCAGTATACCTGCAGTATTGATCTCCCCCCTCAGTATACCCAGAGTATTGAACTCCCTCCTCAGTATACCCGCAGTATTGAACTGCCCCCTTAGAATACCCGCAGTATTGATCTCGCCCCTCAGTATACCCGCTGTATTGAACTGTACCCTTAGTATACCCGCAGTATTGATCTTCCCCCTCAGTATACCCACAGTATTGAACACATCCTCAGTATACACGCAGTATTGAACTCCTCCTCAGTATACCCACATTATTGAACACCCCCTCAGTATACCCGCAGTATTGAACACCCCCTCAGTATACCCGCAGTATTGAACACACCCTCAGTATACCCGCATTATTGAACACTCCCTCAGTATACCCGCAGTATTGAACTCCCCCCTCAGTATACCCGCAGTTTTGAACTCCACCCTCAGTATACCCGCAGTTTTGAACTCCACCCTCAGTATACCCGCAGTATTGAACTCCTCCCTCAGTATACCTGCAGTATTGATCTCCCCCCTCAGTATACCCAGAGTATTGAACTCCCTCCTCAGTATACCCGCAGTATTGAACTGCCCCCTTAGAATACCCGCAGTATTGATCTCGCCCCTCAGTATACCCGCTGTATTGAACTGTACCCTTAGTATACCCGCAGTATTGATCTTCCCCCTCAGTATACCCACAGTATTGAACACATCCTCAGTATACACGCAGTATTGAACTCCTCCTCAGTATACCCACATTATTGAACACCCCCCCAGTATAACCGCAGTATTGAACACACCCTCAGTATACCCGCATTATTGCACACTCCCTCAGTATACCCGCAGTATTGAACTCCCCCCTCAGTATACCCGCAGTTTTGAACTCCACCCTCAGTATACCCGCAGTTTTGAACTCCACCCTCAGTATACACGCAGTTTTGAACTCCACCCTCAGTATACCCGCAGTTTTGAATCCCCTACTCAACAAATTAGCAGTATTGATCTCCCCCCTCAGTATACCCACAGTATTGATCTCCGCCTTCAGTATACCCGCAGTATTGAACTCTCCCCTCAGTATTTTCGCAGTATTGAACTGTACCCTTTGTATACCCGCAGTATTGATCTTCCCCCTCAGTATACCCGCATTATCGAACACTCCCTCAGTATACCCGCAGCATTGAACTCCCCCCTCATTATACCCGCAGTATTGATCTCCCCCCTCAGTACACCCACAGTATTGAACACCTCCTCCGTTTACCCGCATTATTGATCTCCCCCTTCAGTATACCCGCAGTATTGATCTCCTGCCTCCGTATACCCGCAGTATTGAACTCCCCCCTCAGTATACCCGCAGTATTGAACTCCTCCCTCAGTATACCTGCAGTATTGATCTCCCCCCTCAGTATACCCACAGTATTGAACTGCCTCCTCAGTATACCCACAGTATTGTACTCCCCCTCAGTATACTCACAGTATTGTACTCCCCCCTCAGTATACCCGCAGTATTGATCTCCTGCCTCCGTCAACCCGCAGTATTGAACTCCCCCCTCAGTATACCCGCAGTATTGAGCTCCCCCTCAGTATAGCCGCAGTATTGAATTCCCCCCTCAGTATACCCGCAGTATTGAACTCCTCCCTCAGTATACCTGCAGTATTGATCTCCCCCCTCAGTATACCCAGAGTATTGAACTCCCTCTTCAGTATACCCGCAGTATTGAACTGCCCCCTTAGAATACCCGCAGTATTGATCTCGCCCCTCAGTATACCCGCTGTATTGAACTGTACCCTTAGTATACCCGCAGTATTGATCTTCCCCCTCAGTATACCCACAGTATTGAACACATCCTCAGTATACACGCAGTATTGAACTCCTCCTCAGTACACCCACATTATTGAACACCCCCTCAGTATACCCGCAGTATTGAACACCCCCTCAGTATACCCGCAGTATTGAACACACCCTCAGTATACCCGCATTATTGAACACTCCCTCAGTATACCCGCAGTATTGAACTCCCCCCTCAGTATACCCACAGTTTTGAACTCCACCCTCAGTATACCTGCAGTATTGATCTCCCCCCTCAGTATACCCAGAGTATTGAACTCCCTCCTCAGTATACCCGCAGTATTGAACTGCCCCCTTAGAATACCCGCAGTATTGATCTCGCCCCTCAGTATACCCGCTGTATTGAACTGTACCCTTAGTATACCCGCAGTATTGATCTTCCCCCTCAGTATACCCACAGTATTGAACACATCCTCAGTATACACGCAGTATTGAACTCCTCCTCAGTATACCCACATTATTGAACACCCCCTCAGTATACCCGCAGTATTGAACACCCCCTCAGTATACCCGCAGTATTGAACACACCCTCAGTATACCCGCATTATTGAACACTCCCTCAGTATACCCGCAGTATTGAACTCCCCCCTCAGTATACCCGCAATTTTGAATTCCACCCTCAGTATACCCGCAGTTTTGAACTCCACCCTCAGTATACACGCAGTTTTGAACTCCACCCTCAGTATACCCGCAGTTTTGAATCCCCTACTCAACAAATTAGCAGTATTGATCTCCCCCCTCAGTATACCCACAGTATTGATCTCCGCCTTCAGTATACCCGCAGTATTGAACTCTCCCCTCAGTATTTTCGCAGTATTGAACTGTACCCTTTGTATACCCGCAGTATTGATCTTCCCCCTCAGTATACCCGCATTATCGAACACTCCCTCAGTATACCCGCAGCATTGAACTCCCCCCTCATTATACCCGCAGTATTGATCTCCCCCCTCAGTACACCCACAGTATTGAACATCCCCTGCGTTTACCCGCATTATTGATCTCCCCCTTCAGTATACCCGCAGTATTGATCTCCTGCCTCCGTATACCCGCAGTATTGAACTCCCCCCTCAGTATTCTCACAGTATTGAACTCCCCTCTCAGTATACTAGCAGTATTGTACTCCCCCCTCAGTATACCCGCAGTATTAATCTCCCCCCTCAGTATACCCGCAGTATTGATCTCCCCCCTCAGTATACCTGCAGTATTGAACCCCCCCTCAGTATTCCTGCAGCATTGAACTTCTCCATCAGTAAACCCGCAGTATTGATCTCCGCCCTCAGTATACCCACAGTAGTGATCTCCCACCTCAGTATACCCGCAGTATTGAACTCTGCCCTCAGTAATCCCGCAGTATTGAACTCCCCATCAGAATATCTGCAGTATTGATCTCCCCCCTCAGTATACCCGCATTATTGAACACTCCCTCAGTATACCCGCAGTATTGAACAGCCCCGCAGTATACCCGCAGTATTGAACACTCTACCCTCAGTATACCCGCAGTATTGATCTCACCCTCAGTATACCAGCAGTTTTGAAATCTCTGACCTCAGTATACCCGCAGTATTGAACCCCCCCTCAGTTTACCCGCAGTATTGATCTCTCCCCTCAGTATACCCGCAGTATTGATTCCCCTCCTCAATAAACCAGCAGTATTGATCTCTGCCTTCAGTATACCCACAGTATTGAGCCCCCTCAGTATTAATCTTTACCCCTCATTATACCCGCAGCATTGAACTCCCCCTTCAGTATTCCCTCAGTATTGAGCCCCCCTCAATATTAATCTTCCCCCTCAGTATACCCGCAGCATTGAAGTCCCCGCTCAGTATACCCGCAGTATTGAACAATCTCCTCAGTATACCCGCAGTATTGAACTCCTCCTCAGTATACCCGCATTATTGAACACCCCCTCAGTATACCCGCAGTATTGAACACCCCCTCAGTATACCCGCAGTATTGAACACCCCCTCAGTATACCCGCATTATTGAACACTCCCTCAGTATACCCGCAATATTGAACTCCCCCCTCAGTATACCCGCAGTTTTGAACTCCCTCCTCAATATACCCGCAGTATTGAACTGCCCCCTTAGTATACCCGCAGTATTGATCTCACCCCTCAGTATACCCGCATTATTGAACACCCCCTCAGTATACCCGCAGTATTGAACTCTCCACTCAGTATACCCGCAGTTTTGAACTCCACCCTCAGTATACCCGCAGTATTGCCTGCCCCACTCAGTATACCCGCAGTATTGATCTCCTGCCTCCGTATACCCGCAGTATTGAACTCCCCCCTCAGTATACCCGCAGTATTGAACTCCCCTCTCAGTATACCCGCAGTATTGAACTCCCCCCTCAGTATACCCGCAGTATTGAAGTCCTCCCTCAGTATAGCTGCAGTATTGATCTCCCCCCTCAGTATACCCACAGTATTGAACTCCCCCCGCAGTATACCCGCAGTATTGAACTCCTCCCTCAGTATACCTGCAGTATTGATCTCCCCCCTCAGTATACCCGCAGTATTGAACTCCCCCCTCACTATACCCGCAGTATTGAACTCCCCCCTCAGTACACCCACAGTATTGAACACCCCCTCCGTTTACCCGCATTATTGATATCCCCCTTCAGTATACCCGCAGTATTGATCTCCTGCCTCCGTATACCCGCAGTATTGAACACCCCCCTCAGTTTCGCCGCTGTATTGAATTCCCCCCTCAGTATACCCGCAGTATTGAACTCCTCCCTCAGTATACCTGCAGTATTGATCTCCCCCTCAGTATACCCACAGTATTGAACTCCCTCCTCAGTATACCCACAGTATTGTACTCCCCCTCAGTATACTCACAGTATTGTACTCCCCCCTCAGTATACACGCAGTATTGAACTGCCCCCTTAGAATACCCGCAGTATTGAACTGCCCCCTTAGTACACCCGCAGTATTGAACTCTCCCTCAGTATACCCGCATTATTGGAATCTCCGATCATAATACCCGAAGTATTGATCTCCCCCCTTTGTGTACCCGCAGTATTGAATTCTGCCTCAGTATACGCGCAGTATTGAACTCTCCGATCAGTATACCCGCAGTATTAATTTCCCCGCTCAGTATACCCGCAGTCTTAAACTCTCCCCGCTCAGTATACCCGCAGTCTTAAACTCTCCCCCCTCAGTATTCTCACAGTATTGAACTCCCCTCTCAGTATACTAGCAGTATTGTACTCCCCCCTCAGTATACCCGCAGTATTAATCTCCCCCCTCAGTATACCCGCAGTATTGATCTCCCACCTCAGTATACCCGCAGTATTGATCTCCCCCCTCAGTATACCCGCAGTATTGAACTCCCCCCTCAGTATTCCTGCAGTATTGAACTCCTCCATCAGTATACCCGCAGTATTGATCTCCCCCCTCAGTATACCCACAGTAGTGATCTCCCACCTCAGTATACCCGCAGTATTGAACTCTCCCCTCAGTAATCCCGCAGTATTGAACTCCCCATCAGAATATCTGCAGTATTGATCACCCCCCCTCAGTATACCCGCATTATTGAACACTCCCTCAGTATACCCGCAGTATTGAACTTCCCCCTCAGTATACCCGCAGTATTGAACAGCCCCGCAGTATACCCGCAGTATTGAACACTCTACCCTCAGTATACCCGCAGTATTGATCTCACCCTCAGTATACCAGCAGTTTTGAACTCTCTGACCTCAATATACCCGCAATATTGAACCCCCCCTCAGTTTACCCGCAGTATTGATCTCTCCCCTCAGTATACCCGCAGTATTGATTCCCCTCCTCAAGAAACCAGCAGTATTGATCTCTGCCTTCAGTATACCCACAGTATTGAACTCCCCCCTCAGTATTCCCTCAGTATTGAGCCGCCCTCAGTATTAATCTTCCCCCTCAGTATACCCGCAGCATTGAAGTCCCCGCTCAGTATACCACAGTATTGAACAACCCCCTCCGCATACCCGAAGTATTGAACTCCTCCTCAGTATACCCGCATTATTGAACACCCCCTCAGTATACCCGCAGTATTGAACACCCCCTCAGTATACCCGCATTATTGAACACTCCCTCAGTATACCCGCAATATTGAACTCCCCCCTCAGTATACCCGCAGTTTTGAACTCCCTCCTCAATATACCTGCAGTATTGAACTGCCCCCTTAGTATACCCACATTATTGAACACCCCCTCAGTATACCCGCAGTATTGAACTCTCCACTCAGTATACCCGCAGTTTTGAACTCCACCCTCAGTATACCCACAGTATTGCCTGCCCCACTCAGTATACCCGCAGTATTGATCTCCTGCCTCCGTATACCCGCAGTATTGAACTCCCCCCTCAGTATACCCGCAGTATTGAACTCCCCTCTCAGTATACCCGCAGTATTGAACTCCCCACTCAGTATACCCGCAGTATTGAAGTCCTCCCTCAGTATAGCTGCAGTATTGATCTCCCCCCTCAGTATACCCACAGTATTGAACTCCCCCCGCAGTATACCCGCAGTATTGAACTCCTCCCTCAGTATACCTGCAGTATTGATCTCCCCCCTCAGTATACCCGCAGTATTGAACTCCCCCCTCACTATACCCGCAGTATTGAACTCCCCCCTCAGTACACCCACAGTATTGAACACCCCCTCCGTTTACCCGCATTATTGATCTCCCCCTTCAGTATACCCGCAGTATTGATCTCCTGCCTCCGTATACCCGCAGTATTGAACACCCCCCTCAGTTTCGCCGCTGTATTGAATTCCCCCCTCAGTATACCCGCAGTATTGAACTCCTCCCTCAGTATACCTGCAGTATTGATCTCCCCCTCAGTATACCCACAGTATTGAACTCCCTCCTCAGTATACCCACAGTATTGTACTCCCCCTCAGTATACTCACAGTATTGTACTCCTCCCTCAGTATACACGCAGTATTGAACTGCCCCCTTAGAATACCCGCAGTATTGAACTGCCCCCTTAGTACACCCGCAGTATTGAACTCTCCCTCAGTATACCCGCATTATTGGAATCTCCGATCATAATACCCGAAGTATTGATCTCCCCCCTTTGTGTACCCGCAGTATTGAATTCTGCCTCAGTATACGCGCAGTATTGAACTCTCCGATCAGTATACCCGCAGTATTAATTTCCCCGCTCAGTATACCCGCAGTCTTAAACTCTCCCCGCTCAGTATACCCGCAGTCTTAAACTCTCCCCCCTCAGTATTCTCACAGTATTGAACTCCCCTCTCAGTATACTAGCAGTATTGTACTCCCCCCTCAGTATACCCGCAGTATTAATCTCCCCCCTCAGTATACCCGCAGTATTGATCTCCCACCTCAGTATACCCGCAGTATTGATCTCCCCCCTCAGTATACCCGCAGTATTGAACTCCCCCCTCAGTATTCCTGCAGTATTGAACTCCTCCATCAGTATACCCGCAGTATTGATCTCCCCCCTCAGTATACCCACAGTAGTGATCTCCCACCTCAGTATACCCGCAGTATTGAACTCTCCCCTCAGTAATCCCGCAGTATTGAACTCCCCATCAGAATATCTGCAGTATTGATCACCCCCCCTCAGTATACCCGCATTATTGAACACTCCCTCAGTATACCCGCAGTATTGAACTTCCCCCTCAGTATACCCGCAGTATTGAACAGCCCCGCAGTATACCCGCAGTATTGAACACTCTACCCTCAGTATACCCGCAGTATTGATCTCACCCTCAGTATACCAGCAGTTTTGAACTCTCTGACCTCAATATACCCGCAATATTGAACCCCCCCTCAGTTTACCCGCAGTATTGATCTCTCCCCTCAGTATACCCGCAGTATTGATTCCCCTCCTCAAGAAACCAGCAGTATTGATCTCTGCCTTCAGTATACCCACAGTATTGAACTCCCCCCTCAGTATTCCCTCAGTATTGAGCCGCCCTCAGTATTAATCTTCCCCCTCAGTATACCCGCAGCATTGAAGTCCCCGCTCAGTATACCACAGTATTGAACAACCCCCTCCGCATACCCGAAGTATTGAACTCCTCCTCAGTATACCCGCATTATTGAACACCCCCTCAGTATACCCGCAGTATTGAACACCCCCTCAGTATACCCGCATTATTGAACACTCCCTCAGTATACCCGCAATATTGAACTCCCCCCTCAGTATACCCGCAGTTTTGAACTCCCTCCTCAATATACCTGCAGTATTGAACTGCCCCCTTAGTATACCCACATTATTGAACACCCCCTCAGTATACCCGCAGTATTGAACTCTCCACTCAGTATACCCGCAGTTTTGAACTCCACCCTCAGTATACCCACAGTATTGCCTGCCCCACTCAGTATACCCGCAGTATTGATCTCCTGCCTCCGTATACCCGCAGTATTGAACTCACCCCTCAGTATACCCGCAGTATTGAACTCCCCTCTCAGTATACCCGCAGTATTGAACTCCCCACTCAGTATACCCGCAGTATTGAAGTCCTCCCTCAGTATACCTGCAGTATTGATCTCCCCCCTCAGTATACCCACAGTATTGAACTCCCCCCGCAGTATACCCGCAGTATTGAACTCCTCCCTCAGTATACCTGCAGTATTGATCTTTCCCCTCAGTATACCCGCAGTATTGAACTCCCCCCTCACTATACCCACAGTTTTGAACTCCCCCTCACTATACCCGCAGTATTGATCTCCCCCCTCACTATACCCGCAGTAATGAACTCCCCCCTCATATTTAACCGCAGTATTGAACTCCCCCCTCAGTATACCCGCAGTCTTAAATCCCCTCAGTATACCCGCAGTATTGATCTCCCCCCTCAGTATACCCGCATTATTGAACTCCTCCATCAGTATACGCGCAGTATTGATCTCCCCCTCAGTATACCCGCAGTATTGATCTCCCACCTCAGTATACCCGCAGTATTGATCTCCCACCTCAGAATACCCGCAGTATTGAACTCTCCCCTCAGTAATCCCGCACTATTGAACTCCCCATCAGTATACCCGCAGTATTGAACTCGCCCCTCAGTATACCCGCAGTATTGAACCCCCCCCTCAGTTTACCGGCAGTATTGATCTCTCCCCTCAGTTCACCCACAGTATTGAATCCCCTCCTCAATAAACCAGCAGTATTGATCTCCGCCTTCAGTATACCCACAGTATTGTTCTCCCCCCTCAGTATACCCGCATTATTGAACACCCCCTCAGTATACCCGCAGTATAGAACTCTCCCCTCAGTATTTTCGCAGTATTGAACTGTACCCTTAGCATACCCGCAATATTGATCTTCCCCCTCAGTATACCCGCATTAACGAACACTCCCTCAGTATACCCGCAGCATTGAACTTCCCCCTCAGTATACCCGCAGTATTGAATTCCTCCCTCAGTATACCCGCAGTATTGAATTCCTCCCTCAGTATACCTGCAGTATTGAATTCCCTCCTCAGTATACCCGCAGTATTGAATTCCTCCCTCAGTATACCCGCAGCATTGAACTTCCCCCTCAGTATACCCGCAGTATTGAATTCCCCCCTCAGTATACCCGCAGTATTGAATTCCTCCCTCAGTATACCCGCAGCATTGAACTTCCCCCTCAGTATACCCGCAGTATTGAATTCCCCCCTCAGTATACCCGCAGTATTGAATTCCTCCCTCAGTATACCTGCGGTATTGATCTCCCCCCTCAGTATACCCACAGTATTGAGCTCCCTCCTCAGTATACCCGCAGCATTGAACTTCCCCCTCAGTATACCCGAAGTATTGATCTCCCCCCTCAGTACACCCAGAGTATTGAACACCCCCTCCGTTTACCCGCATTATTGATCTCCCCCTTCAGTATTCCTGCAGTTTTGAACTCCACCCTCAGTATAGCTGCAGTATTGCCTGCCCCACTCAGTATACCCGCAGTATTGATCTCATGCCTCCGTATACCCGCAGTATTGAACTCCCCCCTCAGTATACCCGCAGTATTGAACTCCTCCCTCAGTATACCTGGAGTATTGATCTCCCCCCTCAGTATACCCACAGTATTGAACTCCCTCCTCAGTATACCCGCAGTATTGAACTGCCCCCTTAATATACCCGCAGTATTGATCTCACCCCTCAGTATACCCGCATTATTGAACACCCCCTCAGTATACCCGCAGTATTGAACTCTCCCCTCAGTATACCCGCAGTATTGAACTGTACCTTTAGTATACCCGCAGTATTGATCTTCCCCCTCAGTATACCCGCATTATCGAACACTTCCTCAGTATACCCACAGTGTTGATCTCCCCCTCAGTATACCCACAGTATTGAACTCCCCCCTCAGTATACCCGCAGTATTGAACTTCCCCCTTAGTATACCGCAGTATTGAATTCTCCCTCAGTATAACCGCAGTATTGAACTCTCCGATCAGTATATCCGCAGTATTAATCTCCCCCCTCAGTATACCCGCAGTATTGAACTCTCCCCCTCAGTATTCTCACAGTATTGAACTCCCCCCTCAGTATACCCACAGTATTGATCTCCCCCTCAGAATACTCACAGTATTGTACTCCCCCCTCAGTATACCCGCAGTAATGAACTGCCCCCTTAGTTTACCCGCAGTATTGAACTGCCCCCTTAGTATACCCGCAGTATTGAACTCTCCCTCAATATACCCGCATTATTGGAATCTCCGATCATAATACCCGAAGTATTGATCTCCTGCCTCTGTGTACCCGCAGTATTGAACAGCCCCCTTAGTATACCCGCAGTACTGAAATCTCCGATCATTATACCCGAAGAATTGATCTCCCCCCCCCAGTGTACCCACAGTATTGAATTCTGCCTCAGTATACCCGCAGTATTGAACTCTCCGGTCAGTATACCCGCAGTATTAATCTCCCCACTCAGTATACCCGCAGTCTTGAACTCTCCCACCTCAGTATTCTCACAGTTTTGTACTCCCCCCTCAGTATACCCGCAGTATTAATCTCCCCCCTCAGTATACCCGCAGTATTGATCTCCACCCTCAGTATACCCAAAGTATTGAACTCCCCCCTCAGTATACCCGCAGTATAGAACTCTCCCCTCAGTATACCTGCAGTATTGATCTCCCCCCTCAGTATAACCACAGTATTGATCTCCCACCTCAGTATACCTGCAGTATTGAACTCTCCCCTCAGTAATCCCGCAGTATTGAACTCCCCATCAGAATATCTGCAGTATTGATCTCCCCCCTCAGTATACCCGCATTATTGAACACTCCCTCAGTATACCCGCAGTATTGAACATCCCCTCAGTATACCCGCAGTATTGAAATCTCTAACCTCAGTATACCCGCAGTATTGAATCCCCTCCTCAATAAACCAGCAGTATTGATCTCCGCCTTCAGTATACCCACAGTATTGAGCCCCCCTCAGTATTAATCTTCCCCCTCAGTATACCCGCAGCATTGACCTCCCCCCTCACTATTCCCTCAGTATTGAGCCCCCCTCAGTATTAATCTTCCCCCTCAGTATACCCACAGTATTGATCTCCCCCCTCAGTATACCCGCAGTATTGAACTTCCCCCTTAGTATACCCGCAGTATTGAACTCTCCCTCAGTATACCCGCATTATTGGACTCTCCGATCATAATACCTGAAGTATTGATCTCCCCTATCTGTGTACCCGCAGTATTGAAGAGCCCCCTTAGTTTCCCCGCAGTACTGAACTCTCCGATCATTATACCCGAAGAATTGATCTCCCCCCTCAGTATACCCACAGTATTGAATTCTCCCTCAGTATAACCGCAGTATTGAACTCTCCGATCAGTATATCCGCAGTATTAATCTCCCCCCTCAGTATACCCGCAGTCTTGAACTCTCCCCCTCAGTATTCTCACAGTATTGAACTCCCCCCTCAGTATACCCACAGTATTGATCTCCCCCTCAGAATACTCACAGTATTGTACTCCCCCCTCAGTATACCCGCAGTAATGAACTGCCCCCTTAGTTTACCCGCAGTATTGAACTGCCCCCTTAGTATACCCGCAGTATTGAACTCTCCCTCAATATACCCGCATTATTGGAATCTCCGATCATAATACCCGAAGTATTGATCTCCCGCCTCTGTGTACCCGCAGTATTGAACAGCTCCCTTAGTATACCCGCAGTACTGAAATCTCCGATCATTATACCCGAAGAATTGATCTCCCCCCCCAGTATACCCGCAGTATTGAATTCTCCGATCAGCATACCCGCAGTATTAATCTCCCCACTCAGTATACCCGCAGTCTTGAACTCTCCCCCCTCAGTATTCTCACAGTTTTGTACTCCCCCCTCAGTATACCCGCAGTATTAATCTCCCCCCTCAGTATACCCGCAGTATTGATCTCCACCCTCAGTATACCCGCAGTATTGAACTCCCCCTCAGTATACCCGCATTATTGAACTCCGCCCTCAGTATACCTGCAGTATTGATCTCCCCCCTCAGTATACCCACAGTATTGAACTTCCCCCTCAGTATAGCCGCAGTATTGAACTACCCCCTCAGTATACCCGCAGTATTGAACTCCTCCCTCAGTATACCTGCAGTATTGAACTCCCCCCTCAGTGTACCCGCAGTATTGAACTCCCCCCTCAGTGTACCCGCAGTATTGATCTCCCCCCTCAGTATACCCGCAGTATTGAGTACCCCCTCAGTATACCCGCATTATTGAACACTCCCTCAGTATACCCGCAGTATTGAACTCCCCCCTCAGTATACCCGCAGTTTTGAACTCCACCCTCAGTATACCCGCAGTATCGCCTGCCCCACTCAGTATACCCGCAGTATTTATCTCCTGCCTCCGTATATCCGCAGTATTGAACTCCCCCCTCAGTATACCCGCAGTATTGAACTCCCCCCTCAGTATACCCGCAGTATTGAACTCCCCCCTCAGTATACCCGCAGTATTGAACTCCTCCCTCAGTATACCTGCAGTATTGATCTCACCCCTCAGTATACCCACAGTATTGAACTCCCCCCTCAGTATACCCGCAGTATTGAATTCCTCCCTCAGTATACCTGCAGTATTGATCTCCCCCCTCAGTATACCCGCAGTATTGAACTGCCCCCTCAGTATACCCGCAGTATTGATCTCGCCCCTCAGTATACCCGCAGTTTTGAACTCTCCCCTCAGTATACCCGCAGTTTTGATCTCCCCCCTCAGTATACTCACAGTATTGAACTGCCCCTCAGTAATCCCACAGTATTGAACTGCCCCCTCAGTATACCCGCAGTATTGATCTCGCCCCTCAGTATACCCGCAGTTTTGAACTCTCCCCTCAGTATACCCGCAGTCTTGAACTCTCCCCCCTCAGTATACTCACAGTATTGAACTGCCCCTCAGTAATCCCACAGTATTGAACTTCCCCCTCAGTATACCCGCAGTATTAAACTCCACCCTCAGTATTCCCTAAGAATTGAGCCCCCCTCAGTATTAATCTCCCCCCTCAGTATACCCACAGTATTGAACACCCCCCTCAGTATACCCACAGTTTTGACCTCCCCCTCAGTAAACCCACAGTCTTGATCCCCCCTCAGTATACCCACAGTATTGATCCCCCCCTCAGTATACCCGCATAATTGATCCCCCCTCAGTATACCAGCAGTATAGAACTCTCTAACCTCAGTATACCCGCAGTATTGCTCCCACCCACAGTATACCCGCAGTATTGAACTCTCCCCGCTCACTTTACCTGCAGTATTGAACTCTCCTCTCAATTTACCCGCAGTATTGAACACCTCACACAGTATACCCACAATATTGAAGCCCCCCTCGGTATACTCGCAGTATTGATCTCCTCCCTCAGTATACATGCAGTATTGCTCGCCTCCCTCAGTGTACCCGCAGTATTGAACACTCCCTCAGTATACCCACAGTATTGCTCGCCCCTCTAAGTATGCCCGCAGTATTGAACTCCCCCCTCAGTATACCCGCAGTATTGCTCGCCCCCCTCAGTATACCTGCAGTATTGATCTCTCCCCTCAGTATACCCATCAGTATTGAACTCCTCCCTCAGTATACCCACAGTTTTGAAATATCCACTCAGTATACACATAGTATTGAACTCCCCCCTCAGTATACCCGCATGATTTAACTCCCCCCTCAGTATACCCGCAGTATTGAACTCCTCCCTCAGTATACCCGCAGTATTGAACTCCTCCCTCAGTATACCTGCAGTATTGATCTCCCCCCTCAGTGTACCCACAGTATTGAACTCCCTCCTCAGTATACCCGCAGTATTAAACTGCCCCCTTAGTATACCGGCAGTATTGATCTCGCCCCTCCGTATACCCGCATTTTTGAACCCGCCCTCAGTATACCCGGAGTATTGAACTCTCCCCTCAGTATACCCGCAGTATTGAACTCTCCCTCAGTATACCCGCATTATTGGACTTTCCAATCATAATACCTGAAGTATTGATCTCCCCTATCTGTGTACCCGCAGTATTGAACAGCCCCCTTAGTTTCCCCGCAGTACTGAACTCTCCGATCATTATACCCGAAGAATTGATCTCCCCCCTCAGTATACCCACAGTATTGATCTTCCCCTCAGAATACTCACAGTATTGTACTCCCCCCTCAGTATACCCGCAGTATTGAACTGCCCCCTTAGTATACCCGCAGTATTGAACTGCCCCCTTAGTATACCTGCAGTATTGAACTCTCCCTCAGTATACCTGCATTATTGGAATCTCCGATCATAATACCCGAAGTATTGATCTCCCGCCTCTGTGTACCCGCAGTATTGAACAGCCCCCTTAGTATACCCGCAGTACTGAACTCTTCCGATCATTATACCCGAAGAATTGATCTCCCCCCTCAGTATACCCACCGTATTGAATTCTCCCTCAGTATACCCGCAGTATTGAACTCTCCGATCAGTATACCCACAGTATTAATCTCCCCCCTCAGTATACCCGCAGTCTTGAACTCTCCCCCCTCAGTATTCTCACAGTATTGAACTCCCCTCTCAGTACACCCAAAGTATTGATCTACCCCTCAGTATACTCACAGTATTGTACTCCCCCCTCCGTATACCCACAGTATTGAACTCACCCCTCAGTATACCCGCAGTATTGAACTGCCCCCTCAGTATACCCACAGTATTGAACTCCCCCCTCAGTATACCTGCAGTATTGAACACCTCCATCAGTATACCCGCAGTATTGATCTCCCCCCTCAGTATACCCGCATTATTGAACACTCCCTCAGTATACCCGCAGTATTGAACGTCGCCCTCAGTATACCCACAGTATGGAACAGCCCCTCAGTATACCCGCAGTATTGAACACTCTACCCTCAGTATACCCGCAGCATTGATCTCCCCCTCAGTATACCAGCAGTTTTGAACTCTCTGACCTCAGTACACCCGCAGTATTGAACCCCCCCTCAGTTTATCCGCAGTATTTATCTCTCCCATCAGTATACCCATAGTTTTGAATCCCCTCCTAAATAAACCAGCAGTATTCATCTCCGCCTTCATTTTACCCACAGTATTGAGCCCCCTCAGTATTAATCTTCCCCCTCAGTATACCCGCAGCATTGAACTCCCCCCTCAGTGTACCCGCAGTATTGATCTCCCCCCTCAGTATACCCGCAGTATTGAACACCCCCTCAGTATACCCACAGTATTGAACACCCCCTCAGTATACCCGCAGCATTGAACTCCCCCCTCAGTGTACCCGCAGTATTGATCTCCCCCCTCAGTATACCCGCATTATTGAACACCCCCTCAGTATACCCGCAGTATTGAACACCCCCTCAGTATACCCGCAGTATTGAACACCCCCTCAGTATACCCGCATTATTGAACATTCTCTCAGTTATACCGCAGTATTGAACTCCCCCCACAGTATACCCGCAGTTTTGAACTCCACCCTCAGTATACCCGCAGTATCGCCTGCCCCACTCAGTATACCCGCAGTATTGATCTCCTGCCTCCGTATATCCGCAGTATTGAACTCCCCCCTCAGTATACCCACAGTATTGAACTCCCCCCTCAGTATACCCGCAGTATTGAACTCCCCCCTCAGTATACCCGCAGTATTGAACTCCTCCCTCAGTATACCTGCAGTATTGAACTCCCCCCTCAGTATACCCACAGTATTGAACTCCCCCCTCAGTATACCCGCAGTATTGAATTCCTCCCTCAGTTTACCTGCAGTATTGATCTCCCCCCTCAGTATACCCGCAGTATTGAACTGCCCCCTCAGTATACCCGCAGTATTGAACTCTCCCCTCAGTAATCCCGCACTATTGAACTCCCCATCAGTATACCCGCAGTATTGAACTCGCCCCTCAGTATACCCGCAGTATTGAACCCCCCCCTCAGTTTACCGGCAGTATTCATCTCTCCCCTCAGTTCACCCACAGTATTGAATCCCCTCCTCAATAAACCAGCAGTATTGATCTCCGCCTTCAGTATACCCACAGTATTGTTCTCCCCCCTCAGTATACCCGCATTATTGAACACCCCCTCAGTATACCCGCAGTATAGAACTCTCCCCTCAGTATTTTCACAGTATTGAACTGTACCCTTAGTATACCCGCAATATTGATCTTCCCCCTCAGTATACCCACATTAACGAACACTCCCTCAGTATAGCCGCAGTATTGAATTCCCCCCTCAGTATACCCGCAGTATTGAATTCCTCCCTCCTTATACCTGCGGTATTGATCTCCCCCCTCAGTATACCCACACTATTTAGCTCCCTCCTCAGTATACCCGCAGCATTGAACTTCCCCCTCAGTATACCCGAAGTATTGATCTCCCCCCTCAGTACACCCAGAGTATTGAACACCCCCTCCGTTTACCCGCATTATTGATCTCCCCCTTCAGTATTCCCGCAGTTTTGAACTCCACCCTCAGTATAGCTGCAGTATTGCCTGCCCCACTCAGTATACCCGCAGTATTGATCTCATGCCTCCGTATACCCGCAGTATTGAACTCCCCCCTCAGTATACCCGCAGTATTGAACTCCCCCCTCAGTATAGCCGCAGTATTGAATTCCCCCCTCAGTATACCCGCAGTATTGAACTCCTCCCTCAGTATACCTGGAGTATTGATCTCCCCCCTCAGTATACCCACAGTATTGAACTCCCTCCTCAGTATACCCGCAGTATTGAACTGCCCCCTTAATATACCCGCAGTATTGATCTCACCCCTCAGTATAGCCGCATTATTGAACACCCCCTCAGTATACCCGCAGTATTGAACTCTCCCCTCAGTATACCCGCAGTATTGAACTGTACCTTTAGTATACCCGCAGTATTGATCTTCCCCCTCAGTATACCCGCATTATCGAACACTTCCTCAGTATACCCACAGTGTTGATCTCCCCCTCAGTATACCCACAGTATTGAACTCCCCCCTCAGTATACCCGCAGTATTGAACTTCCCCCTTAGTATACCGGCAGTATTGAATTCTCCCTCAGTATAACCGCAGTATTGAACTCTCCGATCAGTATACCCGCAGTTTTGATCTCCCCCCTCAGTATACCCGCATTATCGAACACTCCCTCAGTATACCCACAGTATTGATCTGCCCCCTCAGTATACCCGCAGTATTGAACACCCCCTCAGTATACCCGCATTATTGAACACTCCCTCAGTATACCCGCAGTATTGAACTCCCCCCTCAGTATACCCGCAGTTTTGAACTCCACCCTCAGTATACCCGCAGTATCGCCTGCCCCACTCAGTATACCCGCAGTATTTATCTCCTGCCTCCGTATATCCGCAGTATTGAACTCCCCCCTCAGTATACCCGCAGTATTGAACTCCCCCCTCAGTATACCCGCAGTTTTGAACTCCACCCTCAGTATACCCGCAGTATCGCCTGCCCCACTCAGTATACCCGCAGTATTTATCTCCTGCCTCCGTATATCCGCAGTATTGAACTCCCCCCTCAGTATACCCGCAGTATTGAACTCCCCCCTCAGTATACCCGCAGTATTGAACTCCCCCCTCAGTATACCCGCAGTATTGAACTCCCCCCTCAGTATACCCGCAGTATTGAACTCCTCCCTCAGTATACCTGCAGTATTGATCTCACCCCTCAGTATACCCACAGTATTGAACTCCCCCCTCAGTATACCCGCAGTATTGAATTCCTCCCTCAGTATACCTGCAGTATTGATCTCCCCCCTCAGTATACCCGCAGTATTGAACTGCCCCCTCAGTATACCCGCAGTATTGATCTCGCCCCTCAGTATACCCGCAGTATTGAACTCTCCCCTCAGTATACCCGCAGTTTTGATCTCCCCCCTCAGTATACCCGCATTATCGAACACTCCCTCAGTATACCCACAGTATTGATCTGCCCCCTCAGTACACCCACAGTGTTGAACTCCCCCCTCAGTATACCCGCAAAATTGAACTGCCCCCTTAGTATACCCGCAATATTGATCTCGCCCCTCAGTATACCCGCATTATTGGTCTCTCCGATCATAATACCTGAAGAATTGATCTCCCCGCTCAGTATACTCACAGTCTTGAACTCTCCCCCCTCAGTATACTCACAGTATTGAACTGCACCTCAGTAATCCCACAGTATTGAACTTCCCCCTCAGTATACCCGCAGTATTAAACTCCACCCTCAGTATTCCCTAAGAATTGAGCCCCCCTCAGTATTAATCTCCCCCCTCAGTATACCCACAGTATTGAACACCCCCCTCAGTATACCCACAGTTTTGACCTCCCCCTCAGTAAACCCACAGTCTTGATCCCCCCTCAGTATACCCACAGTATTGATCCCCCCTCAGTATACCCGCATAATTGATCCCCCCTCAGTATACCAGCAGTATAGAACTCTCTAACCTCAGTATACCCGCAGTATTGCTCCCACCCACAGTATACCCGCAGTATTGAACTCTCCCCGCTCACTTTACCTGCAGTATTGAACTCTCCTCTCAATTTACCCGCAGTATTGAACACCTCACACAGTATACCCACAATATTGAAGCCCCCCTCGGTATACTCGCAGTATTGATCTCCTCCCTCAGTATACATGCAGTATTGCTCGCCTCCCTCAGTGTACCCGCAGTATTGAACACTCCCTCAGTATACCCACAGTATTGCTCGCCCCTCTAAGTATGCCCGCAGTATTGAACTCCCCCCTCAGTATACCCGCAGTATTGCTCGCCCCCCTCAGTATACCCGCAGTTTGGAACTCCCCCCTCAGTTTACCCTCAGTATTGCTCACCCCCCTCAGTATACCTGCAGTATTGATCTCTCCCCTCAGTATACCCATCAGTATTGAACTCCTCCCTCAGTATACCCACAGTATTGAAATATCCACTCAGTATACACATAGTATTGAACTCCCCCCTCAGTATACCCGCATGATTTAACTCCCCCTCAGTATACCCGCAGTATTGAACTCCTCCCTCAGTATACCCGCAGTATTGAACTCCTCCCTCAGTATACCTGCAGTATTGATCTCCCCCTTCAGTGTACCCACAGTATTGAACTCCCTCCTCAGTATACCCGCAGTATTAAACTGCCCCCTTAGTATACCGGCAGTATTGATCTCGCCCCTCCGTATACCCGCATTTTTGAACCCGCCCTCAGTATACCCGGAGTATTGAACTCTCCCCTCAGTATACCCGCAGTATTGAACTCTCCCTCAGTATACTCGCATTATTGGACTTTCCAATCATAATACCTGAAGTATTGATCTCCCCTATCTGTGTACCCGCAGTATTGAACAGCCCCCTTAGTTTCCCCGCAGTACTGAACTCTCCGATCATTATACCCGAAGAATTGATCTCCCCCCTCAGTATACCCACAGTATTGATCTTCCCCTCAGAATACTCACAGTATTGTACTCCCCCCTCAGTATACCCGCAGTATTGAACTGCCCCCTTAGTATACCCGCAGTATTGAACTGCCCCCTTAGTATACCTGCAGTATTGAACTCTCCCTCAGTATACCTGCATTATTGGAATCTCCGATCATAATACCCGAAGTATTGATCTCCCGCCTCTGTGTACCCGCAGTATTGAACAGCCCCCTTAGTATACCCGCAGTACTGAACTCTTCCGATCATTATACCCGAAGAATTGATCTCCCCCCTCAGTATACCCACCGTATTGAATTCTCCCTCAGTATACCCGCAGTATTGAACTCTCCGATCAGTATACCCACAGTATTAATCTCCCCCCTCAGTATACCCGCAGTCTTGAACTCTCCCCCCTCAGTATTCTCACAGTATTGAACTCCCCTCTCAGTACACCCAAAGTATTGATCTACCCCTCAGTATACTCACAGTATTGTACTCCCCCCTCCGTAAACCCACAGTATTGAACTCACCCCTCAGTATACCCGCAGTATTGAACTGCCCCCTTAGTATACCCACAGTATTAATCTCCCCCCTCAGTATACCCACAGTATTGAACTCCCCCCTCAGTATACCTGCAGTATTGAACACCTCCATCAGTATACCCGCAGTATTGATCTCCCCCCTCAGTATACCCGCATTATTGAACACTCCCTCAGTATACCCGCAGTATTGAACGTCGCCCTCAGTATACCCACAGTATGGAACAGCCCCTCAGTATACCCGCTGTATTGAACACTCTACCCTCAGTATACCCGCAGTATTGATCTCCCCCTCAGTATACCAGCAGTTTTGAACTCTCTGACCTCAGTACACCCGCAGTATTGAACCCCCCCTCAGTTTATCCGCGGTATTTATCTCTCCCCTCAGTATACCCATAGTTTTGAATCCCCTCCTAAATAAACCAGCAGTATTCATCTCCGCCTTCATTATACCCACAGTATTGAGCCCCCTCAGTATTAATCTTCCCCCTCAGTATACCCGCAGCATTGAACTCCCCCCTCAGTGTACCCGCAGTATTGATCTCCCCCCTCAGTATACCCGCAGTATTGAACACCCCCTCAGTATACCCGCAGTATTGAACACCCCCTCAGTATACCCGCAGTATTGAACTCCTCCTCAGTATACCCGCATTATTGAACACCCCCTCAGTATACCCGCAGTATTGAACACCCCCTCAGTATACCCGCAGTATTGAACACCCCCTCAGTATACCCGCATTATTGAACATTCTCTCAGTTATACCGCAGTATTGAACTCCCCCCACAGTATACCCGCAGTTTTGAACTCCACCCTCAGTATACCCGCAGTATCGCCTGCCCCACTCAGTATACCCGCAGTATTGAACTCCTCCTCAGTATACCCGCATTATTGAACACCCCCTCAGTATACCCGCAGTATTGAACACCCCCTCAGTATACCCGCAGTATTGAACACCCCCTCAGTATACCCGCATTATTGAACATTCTCTCAGTTATACCGCAGTATTGAACTCCCCCCACAGTATACCCGCAGTTTTGAACTCCACCCTCAGTATACCCGCAGTATCGCCTGCCCCACTCAGTATACCCGCAGTATTGATCTCCTGCCTCCGTATATCCGCAGTATTGAACTCCCCCCTCAGTATACCCACAGTATTGAACTCCCCCCTCAGTATACCCGCAGTATTGAACTCCCCCCTCAGTATACCCGCAGTATTGAACTCCCCCCTCAGTATACCCACAGTATTGAACTCCCCCCTCAGTATACCCGCAGTATTGAACTCCCCCCTCAGTATACCCGCAGTATTGAACTCCTCCCTCAGTATACCTGCAGTATTGAACTCCCCCCTCAGTATACACTGAATGAATATTTTGTATCAGTCTTTACAGTAGAGGACACTAAGAATATCCCAACACTGGACAAACAGGGGGCTATAGGGGGAGAGGAGCTAAACACGATCAAAATCACTAAGGAAGTGGTACTCGGTAAAATAATGGGACTCAAGGCGGATAAATCACCTGGACCTGATGGCTTACATCCTAGAGTCTTGAAGGAAGTGGCGGTAGGGATTGTAGATGCATTGGTAATAATTTTTCAAAACTCCCTGGATTCCGCTAAGGTCCCGGCAGACTGGAAAACTGCTAATGTAACACCCTTATTTAAAAAGGGCAGTAGACAGAAGGCTGGTAACTATAGACCGGTTAGCCTAACATCTGTGGTAGGTAAAATTTTGGAGTCCATTATTAAGGAAACAGTAACAGGACATTTGGATAATCATAATTTAATAGGACAAAGTCAGCATGGTTTTACGAAGGGGAAGTCATGTTTGACAAATTTGCTGGAGTTCTTTGAGGAAGTAACATATAGAGTGGATAAAGGGGAACCAGTGGACGTAGTGTATTTAGACTTCCAAAAGGCATTTGACAAGGTGCCACACAAAAGATTATTGCTTAAGGTAAAAAATCACGGGATTGGGGGTAATATTCTGGCATGGATAGAGGATTGGCTATCTAACAGAAAGCAAAGAGTTGGGATAAATGGTTCATTCTCAGACTGGCAATCAGTAACTAGTGGTGTTCCACAGGGGTCAGTGCTGGGTCCCCAACTCTTCACAATCTATATTAACGATTTGGAGGAAGGGACCAAGTGTAACATATCAAAATTTGCAGATGATACAAAGATGGGAGGGAAAGTAGTGAGTGAGGAGGACATAAAAAACCTGCAAGGGGACATAGACAGGCTAAGTAAGTGGGCAGAGATTTGGCAGATGGAATACAACACTGGAAAGTGTGAGGTGATGCACTTTGGCAGGAAAAATCCTAGAGCAATTTATTATCTTAATGGCAAGAAACTGGAGAGTACTGAAGTGCAAAGGGATCTGGGGGTCCTGGTGCACGAAACTCAAAAGGTTAGTATGCAGGTGCAGCAAGTGATTAAGAAGGCAAATGGAATGTTGGCTTTCATTGCTAGGGGGATAGAATATAAAAATAGGGAGGTATTGCTTCAGTTGTACAAGGTATTGGTGAGACCGCACCTGGAATACTGCATACAGTTTTGGTGTCCTTACTTAAGGAAAGACATCCTTGCTCTCGAGGCAGTGCAAAAAAGGTTCACTCGGTTAATCCCGGGGATGAGGGGGTGGTCATATGAGGAGAGGTTGGGTAGATTGGGACTCTACTCATTGGAGTTCAGAAGAATGAGAGGCGATCTTATTGAAACATATAAGATTGTGAAGGGGTTGGATCGGGTGGATGCGGGGAGGATGTTCCCGATGACGGGTGAGACGAGAACTAGGGGACATAGTCTTAGAATAAGGGGCTGCTCTTTCAAAACTGAGATGAGGAGGAACTACTTCACTCAGAGGGTGGTAGGTCCATGGAATATGCTGCCACAAAAAGCTGTAGAAGCTACAACATTAATTAAATTTAAAACAGAAATAGACAGTTTCCTAGAAGTAAAGGGCATTAAGGGTTACGGGGAGCGGGCAGGAATTTGGACATGAGTCTAGGTTCGGATCGGTCATGGCCCTGTGGGTAGTGGAGCGGGCCCAGGGACTGTGTAGCCTGATTCTGCTCCTATTTCGTGTGTGCAATTCTGTTAGATGCAGGAGATGGTTCTGTGATAGATAGTAGATTGGCGGTTAGGATCAGATCAGCCATGATCTTATTGAATGGCGGAGCAGGCTCGAGGGGCCGATTGGCCTACTCCTGCTCCTATTTCTTATGTTCTTATGTTCTTATGTTCTTATACCCACAGTATTGAACTCCCCCCTCAGTATACCCGCAGTATTGATCTCGCCCCTCAGTATACCTGCAGTATTGAACTCTCCCCTCAGTATACCCGCAGTTTTGATCTCCCCCCTCAGTATACCCGCATTATCGAACACTCCCTCAGTATACCCACAGTATTGATCTGCCCCCTCAGTATACCCACAGTGTTGAACTCCCCCCTCAGTATACCCGCAATATTGAACTGCCCCCTTAGTATACCCGCAATATTGATCTCGCCCCTCAGTATACCCTCAGTAATTGAACTCTCCCTCAGTATACCCGCATTATTGGTCTCTCCGATCATAATACCTGAAGAATTGATCTCCCCGCTCAGTATACCCGCAGCCTTGAACTCTCCCCCCTCAGTATACTCACAGTATTGAACTGCCCCTCAGTAATCCCACAGTATTGAACTTCCCCCTCAGTATACCCGCAGTATTAAACTCCACCCTCAGTATTCCCTAAGAATTGAGCCCCCCTCAGTATTAATCTCCCCCCTCAGTATACCCACAGTATTGAACACCCCCCTCAGTATACCCACAGTTTTGACCCCCCCCCCTCAGTAAACCCACAGTCTTGATCCCCCCTCAGTATACCCACAGTATTGATACCCCCCTCAGTATACCCGCATAATTGATCCCCCCTCAGTATACCAGCAGTATAGAACTCTCTAACCTCAGTATACCCGCAGTATTGCTCCCACCCACAGTATACCCGCAGTATTGAACTCTCCCCGCTCACTTTACCTGCAGTATTGAACTCTCCTCTCAATTTACCCGCAGTATTGAACACCTCACACAGTATACCCACAATATGGAAGCCCCCCTCGGTATACTCGCAGTATTGATCTCCTCCCTCAGTATACACGCAGTATTGCTCGCCCCCCTCAGTGTACCCGCAGTATTGAACACTCCCTCAGTATACCCACAGTATTGAAATATCCACTCAGTATACCCATAGTATTGAACTCCCCCCTCAGTATACCCGCATGATTTAACTCCCCCCTCAGTAGACCCGCAGTATTGAACTCCTCCCTCAGTATACCCGTAGTATTGAACACCCCCTCAGTATACACGCAGTATTGAACACCCCCTCAGTATACCCGCATTATTGAACACTCCCTCAGTATACACGCAGTATTGAACTCCCCCCTCAGTATACCCGCAGTTTTGAACTCCACCCTCAGTATACCCGCAGTATTGCCTGCCCCACTCATTATACCCGCAGTATTGATCTCCTGCCTCCGTATATCCACAGTATTGAACTCCCCACTCAGTATACCCGCAGTATTGAACTCCCCCCTCAGTATACCCGCAGTATTGAACTCCTCCCTCAGTATACCTGCAGTATTAATCTCCCCCCTCAGTATACCCACAGTATTGAACTCCCCCCTCAGTATACCCGCAGTATTGAATTCCTCCCTCAGTATACCTGCAGTATTGATCTCCCCCCTCAGTATACCCGCAGTATTGAACTGCCCCCTCAGTATACCCGCAGTATTGATCTCGCCCCTCAGTATACCCGCAGTATTGAACTCTCCCCTCAGTATACCCGCAGTTTTGATCTCCTCCCTCAGTATACCCGCATTATCGAACACTCCCTCAGAATACCCACAGTATTGATCTGCCCCCTCAGTATACCCACAGTGTTGAACTCCCCCCTCAGTATACCCGCAATATTGATCTTCCCCCTTAGTATACCCGCAATATTGATCTCGCCCCTCAGTATACCCGCAGTATTGAACTCTCCCTCAGTATACCCACATTATTGGTCTCTCCGATCATAAAACCTGAAGAATTGATCTCCCCCCTCAGTATACCCACAGTCTTGAACTCTCCCCCCTCAATATACTCACAGTATTGAACTGCCCATCAGTATACACGCAGTATTAAATTCCACCCTCAGTATTCCCTTAGAATTGAGCCCCCCTCAGTATTAATCTCCCCCCTCAGTATACCCACAGTATTGAACACCCCCCTCAGTATACCCACAGTTTTGAACCCCCCTTCAATAAACCCACAGTCTTGATCCCCCCTCAGTATACCCACAGTATTGATCCCCCCTCAGTATACCCGCATAATTGATCCCCCCTCAGTATACAGCAGTATAGAACTCTCTAACCTCAGTATACCCGCAGTATTGCTCCCACCCACAGTACACCCGCAGTATTGAACTCTCCCCCCTCACTTTACCTGCGGTATTGAACTCTCCTCTCAATTTACCCGCAGTATTGAACACCTCACACAGTATACCCGCAATATTGAAGCCCCCCTCAGTATACTCGCAGTATTGATCTCCTCCCTCTGTATACACGCAGTATTGCTCGCCCCCCTCAGTGTACCCGCAGTATTGAACACTCCCTCAATATACCCACAGTATTGCTCGCCCCTCTCAGTATGCCCGCGGTATTGAACTCCCCCCTCAGTATACCCGCAGTATTGCTCGCCCCCCTCAGTATACCCGCAGTATTGAACTCCCCCCTCAGTATACCCTCAGTATTGCTCGACCCCCTCAGTTCACCTGCAGTATTGATCTCTCCCCTCAGTATACCCACAGTATTGAACTCCTCCCTCAGTATACCCACAGTATTGAAATATCCACTCAGTATACCCATAGTATTGAACTCCCCCCTCAGTATACCCGCATGATTTAACTCCCCCCTCATTATACCCGCAGTATTGAACTCCCACCTCAGTTTAACTGCAGTTTTGATCTTTCCTCTCCGTATACAAATATTATTGATCTCCCCCCTCAGTATACCCGCAGTATTGATCTTTCCCCTCAGTATACCCGCAGTATTGAACTCCCCCCTCAGTATGCCCGCAATATTGTTCTCCCCGCTCAGTACACCCGCAGTATTGATCTCCCTGCACAATATACCAACCGTATTGAGCTCCCCCCTTTGTATACGCACTGTATTGAACTTCCCCCCTCAGTATACCCGCAGTATTGATCTCCCCCCTCAGTATACCCGCAGTATTGATCTCTCCCCTCAGTATACCTGCAGTATTGAACTCCCCCCTCAGTATTCCCGCAATGTTGTTCTCCCCACTAAGTATACCTGCAGTATTGCTCTCTCCCCTCAGTATACCCACATTATTGAACTCCTCCCTCAGTATACCCGCAGTATTGAACTCCTCCCTCAGTATACCCGCAGTATGGAAGTCCCCCGGAGTATACCCGCAGTATTTATCTCCCCCTCAGTATAGCCGCAGTATTGAACTCCCTCCTCATTATACCCGCAGTATTGAACACCTCCCTCAGTATACCCGCAGTATTGATCACCCCCCTAAGTATACCCGCAGTATCGATCCCCCCCTCAGTATACCACAGTATAGAACTCCCCCCTCAGTATACCCACAGTATTGATCTCCCCCTCAGTATACCCAGAGTATTGAATAACCCCTCAGTATACCCACAGTATTGAATCCCCCAATCAGTATACCCGCAGTATTGATCTCCCCCCTCAGTATACACGCAGTATTGAACTGTCCCCTCAGTATACCCGCATAATTGATCTCTCCGCTCAGTATACCTACAGTATTGATCTCCCCCCTCAGTATACCCGCAGTATTGATCTCACCCCTCAGTATACCCGCAGTATTGACCTCCCCACCCGTATACCCGCAGTATTGATCGCACCTCAGTATACCCGCAGTATTGTTCCCCCCCTCAGTATACCGCACTATTGATCCTCACTCAGTATACCCGCAGTATTGATCCCTCCTCAGTATCTCCACAGTATTGATCCCTCCTCAGTATACCCGCATGATTTAACTCCCCCCTCAGTATACCCGCAGTATTGAACTCCCACCTCAGTTTAACTGCAGTTTTGATCTTTCCTCTCCGTATACAAATATTATTGATCTCCCCCCTCAGTATACCCGCAGTATTGATCTTTCCCCTCAGTATACCCGCAGTATTGAACTCCCCCCTCAGTATGCCCGCAATATTGTTCTCCCCGCTCAGTACACCCGCAGTATTGATCTCCCTGCACAATATACCAACCGTGTTGAGCTCCCCCCTTTGTATACGCACTGTATTGAACTTCCCCCCTCAGTATACCCGCAGTATTGATCTCCCCCCTCAGTATACCCGCAGTATTGATCTCTCCCCTCAGTATACCCGCAGTATTGAACTCCCCCCTCAGTATTCCCGCAATGTTGTTCTCCCCACTAAGTATACCTGCAGTATTGCTCTCTCCCCTCAGTATACCCACATTATTGAACTCCTCCCTCAGTATACCCGCAGTATTGAACTCCTCCCTCAGTATACCCGCAGTATTGAAGTCCCCCTGAGTATACCCGCAGTATTTATCTCCCCCTCAGTATAGCCGCAGTATTGAACTCCCTCCTCATTATACCCGCAGTATTGAACTCCTCCCTCAGTATACCCGCAGTATTGATCACACCCCTAAGTATACCCGCAGTAACGATCCCCCCCTCAGTATACCACAGTATAGAACTCCCCCCTCAGTATACCCACAGTATTGATCTCCCCCTCAGTATACCCAGAGTATTGAATAACCCCTCAGTATACCCACAGTATTGAATCCCCCACTCAGTATACCCGCAGTATTGATCTCCCCCCTCAGTATACACGCAGTATTGAACTGCCCCCTCAGTATACCCGCATAATTGATCTCTCCGCTCAGTATACCTACAGTATTGATCTCCCCCCTCAGTATACCCGCAGTATTGATCTCACCCCTCAGTATACCCGCAGTATTGACCTCCCCACCCGTATACCCGCAGTATTGATCGCACCTCAGTATACCCGCAGTATTGTTCCCCCCCTCAGTATACCCGCACTATTGATCCTCACTCAGTATACCCGCAGTATTGATCCCTCCTCAGTATCTCCACAGTATTGATCCCTCCTCAGTATACCCGCAGCATTGAACAACACGCTCAGTATACCCACAGTATTGAACTCCCCCTCAGTATATCCACAGTATTGAACTCCCCCCTCAGTATACCCGCAGTATTGAACTCTCCCCTCAGTATACCCGCTGTATTGTTCCCCCCTCAGTATACCCGCAGTATTGAACTCTCCCCCCTCAGTAAACCCGCAGCATTGAACTCTCCCCTTCAGTATACCCACAGTATTCTTCTCCCCCCTCAGTATACCGCATTATTGTTCTCCCCCCTCAGTATACCCGCAGTATTGAACACCCCCTCAGTATACCCGCATTATTGAACACCCCCTCAGTATACCCGCATTATTGAACACTCCCTCAGTATACCCGCAGTATTAAATTCCCCCTCAGTATACCCGCAGTTTTGAACTCCACCCTCAGTATACCCGCAGTATTGAACTCCCCCCTCAGTATACCCGCAGTATTGAACTCCCCCATCAGTATACCCACAGTATTGAACTCCTCCCTCAGTATACCCGCAGTATTGATCTCCCCCCTCAGTATACCCGCAGTATTGAACTCCCCCCTCAGTATACCCGCAGTATTGAACTCCTCCCTCAGTATACCTGCAGTATTGATCTCCCCCCTCAGTATACCCAAAGTATTGAACTCCCCCCTCAGTATACCCGCAGTATTGAACTCTCCCCTCAGTATACACGCAGTAGTGAACTGTACCCTTAGTATACCCGCAGTATTGATCTCCCCCCTCAGTATACCTGCAGTATTGAACTGCCCCCTCAGTATACCCGCAGTATTGATCTCGCCCCTCAGTATACCCGCAGTATTGAACTCTCCCCTCAGTATACACGCAGTAGTGAACTGTACCCTTAGTATACCCGCAGTATTGATCTCCCCCCTCAGTATACCCGCAATATTGAACTGCCCCCTTAGTATACCCGCAGTATTGATCTCGCCCCTCAGTATACCCGCAGTATTGAACTCTCCCTCAGTACACCCGCATTATTGGTCTCTCCGATCATAATACCTGAAGAACTGATCTCCCCCCTCAGTATACCTGCAGTATTGAACTCTCCCCCCTCAGTATACTCACAGTATTGAACAGCCCCCTCAGTATACCCGCAGTATTGAACTCCATCCTCAGTATACCACAGTATAGAACTCCCCCCTCAGTATACCCACAGTATTGATCTCCCCCTCAGTATACCCAGAGTATTGAATAACCCCTCAGTATACCCACAGTATTGAATCCCCCACTCAGTATACCCGCAGTATTGATCTCCCCCCTCAGTATACACGCAGTATTGAACTGCCCCCTCAGTATACCCGCATAATTGATCTCTCCGCTCAGTATACCCACAGTATTGATCTCCCCCCTCAGTATACCCGCAGTATTGATCTCACCCCTCAGTATACCCGCAGTATTGACCTCCCCACCCGTATACCCGCAGTATTGATCGCACCTCAGTATACCCGCAGTATTGTTCCCCCCCTCAGTATACCCGCACTATTGATCCTCACTCAGTATACCCGCAGTATTGATCCCTCCTCAGTATCTCCACAGTATTGATCCCTCCTCAGTATACCCGCAGCATTGAACAACACGCTCAGTATACCCACAGTATTGAACTCCCCCTCAGTATATCCACAGTATTGAACTCCCCCCTCAGTATACCCGCAGTATTGAACTCTCCCCTCAGTATACCCGCTGTATTGTTCCCCCCTCAGTATACCCGCAGTATTGAACTCTCCCCCCTCAGTAAACCCGCAGCATTGAACTCTCCCCTTCAGTATACCCACAGTATTCTTCTCCCCCCTCAGTATACCCGCATTATTGTTCTCCCCCCTCAGTATACCCGCAGTATTGAACACCCCCTCAGTATACCCGCATTATTGAACACCCCTTCAGTATACCCGCATTATTGAACACTCCCTCAGTATACCCGCAGTATTAAATTCCCCCTCAGTATACCCGCAGTTTTGAACTCCACCCTCAGTATACCCGCAGTATTGAACTCCCCCCTCAGTATACCCGCAGTATTGAACTCCCCCCTCAGTATACCCGCAGTATTGAACTCCTCCCTCAGTATACCCGCAGTATTGATCTCCCCCCTCAGTATACCCGCAGTATTGAACTCCCCCCTCAGTATACCCGCAGTATTGTACTCCTCCCTCAGTATACCTGCAGTATTGATCTCCCCCCTCAGTATACCCAAAGTATTGAACTCCCCCCTCAGTATACCCGCAGTATTGAACTCTCCCCTCAGTATACACGCAGTAGTGAACTGTACCCTTAGTATACCCGCAGTATTGATCTCCCCCCTCAGTATACCCACAATATTGAACTGCCCCCTTAGTATACCCGCAGTATTGATCTCGCCCCTCAGTATACCCGCAGTATTGAACTCTCCCTCAGTACACCCGCATTATTGGTCTCTCCGATCATAATACCTGAAGAACTGATCTCCCCCCTCAGTATACCTGCAGTATTGAACTCTCCCCCCTCAGTATACTCACAGTATTGAACAGCCCCCTCAGTATACCCGCAGTATTGAACTCCATCCTCAGTATACCCGCAGTATTAAACTCCGCCCTCAGTATTCCCTTAGTATTGAGCCCCCCTCAGTATTAATCTCCCCCCTCACTATACCCACAGTATTGAACACCCCCTCAGTAAACCCACAGTATTGATCCCCCCTCAGTATACCCACAGTATTGATCCCCCCTCAGTATACCACAGTATTGAACTGCCCCCTCAGAATACCCGCATAATTGATCCCCCCCTCAGTTTACCAGCAGTATTGAACTGCCCCCTTAGTATACCCGCAGTATTGAACTCCCCCCTCAGTATACCCACAGTATTGCTCGCCCCCCTCAGTATATCTGCAGTATTGAACTCCCCCCTCAGTATGCCCGCAGTATTGATCACCTCCCTCAGTATACACGCAGTATTGCTCGCCCCCCTCAGTGTACCCGCATTATTGAACTCTCCCTCAGTATACCTGCAGTATTGCTCGCCCCCCTCAGTATACCCGCAGTATTGAACTCCCCCCTCAGTATACCCGCAGTATTGCTCGCCCCCCTCAGTATGCCCGCAGTATTGAACTCTCCCCTCAGTATACCCACAGTATTGCTCGCCCCACTCAGTATACCTGCAGTATTGAACTCCCCCCTCAGTATGCCCGCAGTATTGAACTCCCCCCTCAGTGTACCCGCAGTATTGCTCGCCCCCCTCAGTATACCTGCAGTATTGAACTCCCCCCTCAGTATACCCGCAGTATTGCTCGCCCCCCTCAGTATACCCGCCGTATTGAAATCTCCCCTCAGTATACCCGCAGTATTGAACTCCTCCCTCAGTATACCCACAGTATTGAAATATCCACTCAGTATACCCATAGTATTGAACTCCCCCCTCAGTATACCCGCATGATTTAACTCCCCCCTCAGTGTACCCGCAGTATTGATCTTTCCACTCAGTATAACCGCAGTATTGAACTCCCCCCTCAGTATGCCCGCAGTATTATGCTCCCCGCTCAGTATACCCGCAGTATTGATCTCCCCCCAAAGTATACCCGCAGTATTGAACTCACCGCTCAGTATACACACCGTATTGAGTTCCCCCCTTTGTATACACGCTGTATTGAGCTCCCCCCTCAGTATACCCGCAGTATTGCTCTCTCCCCTCAGTATACCCGCAGTATTGAACTCCTCCCTCAGTATACCCGCAGTATTGAAGTCCCCCTCAGTATACCCGCAGTATTTATCTCCCCCCTCATTATACCCGCAGTATTGAACTCCCTCCTCATTATACCCGCTGTATTGAACTCCCTCCTCAGTATACCCACAGTATTGAATTCCCCCTCAGTATACCTACAGTTTTGAACACCCCCCTCAGTATACCCGCAGTTTTGAACTCTCCCCTCAGTCTACCCGCAGTATTGAACTCCCCCCTCAGTTTACCCACAGTATTGAACTCCCCCCTCAGTATACCCGCATTATTGAACACTCCCTCAGCATACCCACAGTATTGAACTCACCCCTCAGTATACCCGCAGTATTGAACTCCCCCCTCAGTATACCCGCAGTATTGAACTCTCTCCCTTCAGTATAACTGCAGTATTGATCTCCCCCCTCACCTTACCTGCAGTATTGAACTACTCCTGCAGTATACCCACAGTATTGAACTCTACCCTCAGTATACCCGCAATATTGAAGCCCCCCTCAGTATACTCGCAGTATTGATCTCCCCCCTCAGTATACACGCAGTATTCAACTGCCCCCTCTGTATACCCGCAGTATTGCTCACCCCCCTCAGTATACCCACAGTATTGAACTCCCCCCTCAGTATACCCGCATGATTTAACTCCTCCCTCAGTATACCCGCAGTACTGAACTCCCACCTCAGTATAACTGCAGTATTGATCTTTCCTCTCTGTGTACAAATATTATTGAACTCCCCCCTAAGTATACCCGCAGTATTGATCTCCCCCTCAGTATATCCACAGTATTGATCTCCCCCCTCAGTATACGCGCAGTATTGATCTCCCCTCACAGTATACGCGCAGAATTGATCTCCCCCCTCAGTTTACCCACAGTATTGAACTCCCCCCTCAGTATACCCGCATTATTGATCTCCCCCCTCAGTATACCCGCAGTATTGAGCTCCCCCCTCTGTATACCCACTCTATTGAGGTCCCTGCTCAGATTACCCGCAGTATTGCTCTCTCCCCTCAGTATACCCACAGTATTGAACTAACCCCCCACTGTATACCCGCAGTATTGATCGCTCCTCAGTATACCCGCAGTATTGTTCCCCCAATCAGTATACCCGCAGTATTGATCCCCCCTCAGTATACCCACAGTTTTGATTTCCCCACTCAGTATACCCACAGTATTGATTCCCCCCTCAGTATACCCGCAGTATTGAATTCCCCCCTCAGTATACCCGCAGTATTGATCTCCCCCATCAGTATACCCACAGTCTTGATCACCCCCCTCAGTATACCCACTGTATTGTTCCCCCCCTCAGTATACCCACAGCATTGAACAACCCCCTCAGTATACCCACAGAATTGTTCCAACCCTCAGTATACCCACAGTCTTGATCTACCCCCTCAGTATACTCGCAGTATTGTGCTCTCCCCTTAGAATACCCGCAGTGTTGATCCCTCCTCAGTATACCCACAGCATTGAACAACCCCCTCAGTATACCCACAGTATTGTTCCAACCCTCAGTATACCCACAGTCTTGATCTACCCCCTCAGTATACTCGCAGTATTGTTCTCTCCCCTTAGAATACCCGCAGTGTTGATCCCTCCTCAGTATACCCGCAGTATTGATCCCTCCTCAGTACACCCGCAGTATTGTTCCCCCCCTCAGTATACCCGCTGTATTGATCCCCCTCAGTATACCCGCAGTATTGATCCCTCCTCAGTATACCTGCAGTATTGATCCCTCCTCAGTATACTCGCAGCATTGAACAACCCCCTCAGTATACCCACAGAATTGAACTCCCCCCTCAGTATACCCACAGTATTGAACTCCCCCCTCAGTATACCCACAGTATTGAACTCCCCCCTCAGTATACCCGCAGTATTGAACTCTCCCCTCAGTATACCCGCAGTATTGTTCCCCCCTCAGTATACTCGCAGCATTGAACAACCCCCTCAGTATACCCACAGAATTGAACTCCCCCCTCAGTATACCCACAGTATTGAACTCCCCCCTCAGTATACCCACAGTATTGAACTCCCCCCTCAGTATACCCGCAGTATTGAACTCTCCCCTCAGTATACCCGCAGTATTGTTCCCCCCTCAGTATACCCGCAGTATTGAACTACCCCCTCAGTATACCCACAGTATTGAACTCTCCCCTCAGTATACCCGCAGTATTTTTCTCCCCCCTCAGTATACCCGCAGTATTGATCTCCCCTCTCAGTATACCCACAGTAATGAACACCCCCCTCAGTATATCCACAGTATTGAACTCCCCGCTCAGTATACCCACAGTATTGAACTTCCCCCTCAGTATACCCACAGTATTGATCTCCCCCCTCAGTATACACACAGTATTGAACTCCCCCCTCAGTATACCCGCAGTATTGAACTCCCCCCTCAGTACATCCACAGTATTGAACTCTCTCCCCTCAGTATACCCACAGTAATGAATCCCCCCCAGTATACCCGCAGTATTGATCTGCCCCCTCAGTATACCCATAGTATTGATCTCCCCCTCAGTATATTCACAGAATTGATTTCCCCCCTCAGTATACACACAGCATTGATTCCCCCCTCAGTATACCCGCAGTATTGAACTACCCCCTCAGTATATTCGCAGTATTGATTTCCCCGCTCTTTATACCCGCAGTATTGATCCCTCCTCAGTATACCCGCAGTATTCAACTCTCCCCTTAGTATATCCGCTATATTGAACTTCCCCCTCAGTATACTCACAGTATGGTTCCTCCCCTCAGTATACCCGCAGTCTTGATCTCCCCCCTCAGTTTACCCACAGTCTTGATCTCCCCGCTCAGTATACCCGCAGTATTGATCTCCCCCCACAGTATACGCGCAGAATTGAACTCACCGCTCAGTATACCCGCAGTATTGATCTCCCCCCTCAGTATACCCGCAGTATTGAGCTCCCCCCTCAGTATACCCGCATTATTGATCTCCCCCCTCAGTATACCCGCAGTATTGAGCTCCCCCCTCTGTGTACCCACTCTATTGAGGTCCCTGCTCAGTATACCCACAGTATTGCTCTCTCCCCTCAGTATACCCGCAGTATTGAACTAACCCCCCACTGTATACCCGCAGTATTGATCGCTCCTCAGTACACCCGCAGTATTGTTCCAACCCCCTCAGTATACCCGCAGTATTGATCCCCCCTCATTATACCCACAGTATTGATTTCCCCACTCAGTATACCCACAGTATTGATTCCCCCCTCAGTATACCCGCAGTATTGAACTACCCCCTCAGTATACTCGCATTATTGATGTCCCCGCTCAGTATTCCAGCAGTATTGATCCCTCCTCAGTATACCCGCAGTATTCAACTCTCCCCTTAGTATACCCGCAGTATTGAACAACCCCCTCAATATACACACAGTATTGAACTCCCCCCTCAGTATACCCGCAGTATTGTTCCCCCCCTTAGTATACCCGCAGTCTTGATCTCCCCCATCAGTATACCCACATTCTTGATCACCCCCCTCAGTATACCCACTGTATTGTTCCCCCCCTCAGTATACCCACAGCATTGAACATCCCGCTCAGTATACCCACAGTATTGTTCCAACCCTCAGTATACCCACAGTCTTGATCTACCCCCTCAGTATACTCGCAGTATTGTTCTCTCCCCTTAGAATACCCGCAGTGTTGATCCCTCCTCAGTATACCCACAGCATTGAACAACCCCCTCAGTATACCCACAGTATTGTTCCAACCCTCAGTATACCCACAGTCTTGATCTACCCCCTCAGTATACTCGCAGTATTGTTCTCTCCCCTTAGAATACCCGCAGTGTTGATCCCTCCTCAGTATACCCGCAGTATTGATCCCTCCTCAGTATACCCGCAGTATTGAACTACCCCCTCAGTATACCCACAGTATTGAACTCCCCCTCAGTATACCCGCAGTATTGTTCCCCCCCTCAGTATACCCACAGTATTGATCTCCCCCTCAGTATATTCACAGTATTGATTTCCCCCCTCGGTATACCCACAGTATTGATTCCCCCCTCAGTATACCCGCAGTATTGAACTACCCCCTCAGTATACTCGCAGTATTGATGTCCCCGCTCAGTATACCCGCAGTATTGATCCCTCCTCAGTATACCCGCAGTATTCAACTCTCCCCTTAGTATACCCGCTATATTGAACTCCCCCCTCAGTATACCCACAGTATGGTTCCTCCCCTCAGTATACCCGCAGTCTTGATCTCCCCCCTCAGTTTACCCACAGTCTTTATCTCCCCGCTCAGTATCCCCGCAGTATTGATCTCCCCCCACAGTATACGCGCAGAATTGAACTCACCACTCAGTATACCCGCAGTATTGATCTCCCCCCTCAGTATACCCACAGTATTGATCTCCCCCCTCAGTATACCCGCAGTATTGAGCTCCACCCTCTGTATACCCACTCTATTGAGCTCCCTGCTCAGCATACCCGCAATATTGCTCTCTCCCCTCAGTATACCCGCATTATTGAACTCCCCCCTCATTATACCCGCAGTATTGAACTCCCTCCTAATTATACCCGCAGTATTGAACTCCCCCCTCATTATACCCGCAGTATTGAACTCCCTCCTCATTAGACACGCAGTACTGAACTCCCTCCTCAGTATACCCGCAGTATTTATCTCCTCCCTCAGTATATCCACAGTATTGAATCCCCCCTCAGTATACCCACAGTATTGAATCCCCCCATAGTATACCCGCAGTATTGATCCCCCCCTCAGTATACCCGCAGTATTCAACTCTCCACTTAGTATACCCGCAGTATTGAAAACCCCCCTCAATATACACACAGTCTTGATCTCCCCTCTCAGTATACACACAGTCTTGATCTCCGCCCTCAGTATACCCGCAGCATTGAACTCCTCCCTCACTATACCCACAGTATTGTTCCCCCTCAGTATACCCACAGCATTGAACAACCCCCTCAGTATACCCACAGTATTGTTCCAACCCTCAGTATACCCACAGTCTTGATCTACCCCCTCAGTATACCCACAGTATTGATCCCCCCCTCAGTATACCACAGTATGCAACTCCCCCCTCATTATAGCCACAGTATTGATCTCCCCCTCAGTATACCCACAGAATTGATCTCCCCCCTCAGTATACCCACAGTATTGATCTCCCCCCTCAGTATACCCGCAGTATTGATCTTCCCCCTCAGTATAACCGCAGTATTGATCTCCCCTCTCAGCATACCCACAGTATTGATCTCCCCCCTCAGTATACCCGCAGTATTGATCGCTCCTCAGTATGCCCGCAGTATTGTTCCCCCCCTCAGTATACCCGCAGTATTGATCCCCCCTCAGTATACCCACAGTATTGAACTCCCCCCTCAGTATACCCACAGTATTGAACTCCCCCCTCAGTATACCCGCAGTATTGAACTCTCCCCTCAGTATACTCGCTGTATTGTGTCCCCCCCTCAGTATACCCGCAGTATTGTTCTCCCCCTCAGTATATCCACAGTATTGAACTCCCCGCTCAGTATACTCACAGTATGTAACTCCCCCCTCAGTATACCCACTGTATTGATCTCCCCCCTCAGTATACCCACAGTAATGAATCTCCCCCTCAGTATACCCGCAGTATTGATCTCCCCCTCAGTATACCCACAGTATTGAACTCCCCGCTCAGTATACCCACAGTTCTGAACTCCCCCCTCAGTATACCCACAGTAATGAATCTCCCCCTCAGTATACCCGCAGTATTGATCTCACCCTCAGCATATTCACAGTATTGATTCCCCCCTAAGTATACCCACAGTATTGAACTCTCGCCCCTCAGTATACCCACAGTTATGAATCCCCCCCAGTATACCCGCAGTATTAATCTGCCCCCTCAGTATACCCACAGTATTGATCTCCCCCTCAGTATATTCACAGTATTGATTTCCCCACTCAGTATACCCACAGTATTGATTCCCCCCTCAGTATACCCGCAGTATTGAACTACCCCCTCAGTATACTCGCAGTATTGATGTCCCCGCTCAGTATACCCGCAGTATTGAACTCTCCTCAGTATACCCGCAGTATTCAACTCTCCCCTTAGTATACCCGCAGTATTGAACAACCCCCTCAATATACACACAGTCTTGATCTCCCCCTCAGTATACCCACAGTCTTGATCTCCCCCCTCAGTATACCCGCAGCATTGAACACCCCCCTCACTATACCCACAGTATTGTTCCCCCCCTCAGTATACCCACAGCATTGAACAACCCCCTCAGTATACCCACAGTATTGTTCCAACCCTCAGTATACCCACAGTCTTGATCTACCCCCTCAGTATACTCGCAGTATTTTTCTCTCCCCTTAGAATACCCGCAGGGTTGATCCCTCCTCAGTATACCCGCAGTATTGATCCCTCCTCAGTATACCCGCAGTATTGTTCCCCCCCTCAGTATACCCGCTGTATTGATCCCCCTCAGTATACCCGCAGTATTGATCCCTCCTCAGTATACCCGCAGTGTTGATCCCTCCTCAGTATACCCGCAGCATTGAACAACCCCCTCAGTATACCCACAGAATTGAACTCCCCCCTCAGTATACCCACAGTATTGAACTCCCCCCTCAGTATACCACAGTATCCAACTCCCCCCTCAGTATACCCACAGTATTGATCTCCCCCTCATTATACCCACAGAATTGATCTCCCCCCTCAGTATACCCACAGTATTGAACTCCCCCCTCAGTATACCCACAGTATTGAACTCCCCCCTCAGTATACCCGCAGTATTGAACTCTCCCCTCAGTATACCCGCTGTATTGTGTCCCCCCTCAGTATACCCGCAGTATTGTTCTCCCCCTCAGTATATCCACAGTATTGAACTCCCCGCTCAGTATACACACAGTATGTAACTCCCCCCTCAGTATACCCACTGTATTGATCTCCCCCTCAGTATACCCACAGTATTGAACTCCCCCCTCAGTATACCCGCAGTATTGAACTCCCCCCTCAGTATACCCACAGTAATGAATCTCCCCCTCAGTATACCCGCAGTATTGATCTCCCCCTCAGTATACCCACAGTATTGAACTCCCCGCTCAGTATACCCACAGTTCTGAACTCCCCCCTCAGTATACCCACAGTAATGAATCTCCCCCTCAGTATACCCGCAGTATTGATCTCACCCTCAGCATATTCACAGTATTGATTCCCCCCTAAGTATACCCACAGTATTGAACTCTCGCCCCTCAGTATACCCACAGTAATGAATCCCCCCCAGTATACCCGCAGTATTAATCTGCCCCCTCAGTATACCCACAGTATTGATCTCCCCCTCAGTATATTCACAGTATTGATGTCCCCACTCAGTATACCCACAGTATTGATTCCCCCCTCAGTATACCCGCAGTATTGAACTACCCCCTCAGTATACTCGCAGTATTGATGTCCCCGCTCAGTATACCCGCAGTATTGATCCCTCCTCAGTATACCCGCAGTATTCAACTCTCCCCTTAGTATACCCGCAGTATTGAACAACCCCCTCAATATACACACAGTCTTGATCTCCCCCTCAGTATACCCACAGTCTTGATCTCCCCCCTCTGTATACCCGCAGCATTGAACACCCCCCTCACTATACCCACAGTATTGTTCCCCCCCTCAGTATACCCACAGCATTGAACAACCCCCTCAGTATACCCACAGTATTGTTCCAACCCTCAGTATACCCACAGTCTTGATCTACCCCCTCAGTATACTCGCAGTATTGTTCTCTCCCCTTAGAATACCCGCAGGGTTGATCCCTCCTCAGTATACCCGCAGTATTGATCCCTCCTCAGTATACCCGCAGTATTGTTCCCCCCCTCAGTATACCCGCTGTATTGATCCCCCTCAGTATACCCGCAGTATTGATCCCTCCTCAGTATACCCGCAGTGTTGATCCCTCCTCAGTATACCCGCAGCATTGAACAACCCCCTCAGTATACCCACAGAATTGAACTCCCCCCTCAGTATACCCACAGTATTGAACTCCCCCCTCAGTATACCACAGTATCCAACTCCCCCCTCAGTATACCCACAGTATTGATCTCCCCCTCAGTATACCCACAGAATTGATCTCCCCCCTCAGTATACCCACAGTATTGATCTCCCCCTCAGTATACCCGCAGTATTGATCTTCCCCCTCAGTATACCCGCAGTATTGATCTCCCCTCTCAGTATACCCACAGTATTGATCTCCCCCCTCAGTATACCCGCAGTATTGATCGCTCCTCAGTATACCCGCAGTATTGTTCCCCCCTCAGTATACCCACAGTATTGATCCCCCCTCAGTATACCCACAGTATTGAACTCCCCCCTCAGTATACCCACAGTATTGAACTCCCCCCTCAGTATACCCGCAGTATTGAACTCTCCCCTCACTATACCCGCTGTATTGTTCCCCCCCTCAGTATACCCGCAGTATTGTTGTCCCCCCTCAGTATACCCACAGTATTGAACTCCCCGCTCAGTATACCCACAGTATGGAACTCCCCCCTCAGTATACCCACTGTATTGATCTCCCCCCTCAGTATACCCACAGTAATGAATCTCCCCCTCAGTATACCCGCAGTATCGATCTCCCCCTCAGTATATTCACAGTATTGATTCCCCCCTCAGTATACCCACAGTATTGAACTCTCTCCCCTCAGTATACCCACAGTAATGAACTCCCCCCTCAGTATACCCGCAGTATTGAACCTCCCCTCAGTATACCCACAGTATTGAACTCCCCGCTCAGTATACCCACAGTATTGAACTCCCCTCTCAGTATACCCACAGTATTAAACTCCCCCCTCAGTATACCTGCAGTATTGAACTCCCCCCTCAGTATACCCACAGTATTGAACTCTCTCCCCTCAGTATACCCACATTAATGAATCCCCCCCCCAGTATACCCGCAGTATTAATCTGCCCCCTCAGTATACCCACAGTATTGATCTCCCCCTCAGTATATTCACAGTATTGATTTCCCCACTCAGTATACCCACAGTATTGATTCCCCCCTCAGTATACCCGCAGTATTGAACTACCCCCTCAGTATACTCGCAGTATTGATGTCCCCGCTCAGTATACCCGCAGTATTGACCCCTCCTCAGTATACCCGCAGTATTCAACTCTCCCCTTAGTATACCCGCAGTATTGAAAAACCCCCTCAATATACACACAGTCTTGATCTCACCCCTCAGTATACACACAGTCTTGATCTCCGCCCTCAGTATACCCGCAGCATTGAACTCCCCCCTCACTATACCCACAGTATTGTTCCCCCCTCAGTATACCCACAGCATTGAACAACCTCCTCAGTATACACACAGTATTGTTCCAACCCTCAGTATACCCACAGTCTTGATCTACCCCCTCAGTATACTCGCAGTATTGTTCTCTCCCCTTAGAATACCCGCAGTGCTGGACTCCCCCCCCCGTATACACGCAGTATTGATCCCTCCTCAGTATACCCGCAGTATTGTTCCCCCCTCAGTATACCCGCAGTATTGATCCCCCTCAGTATACCCGCAGTATTGATCCCTCCTCAGTATACCTGCAGTATTGATCCCTCCTCAGTATACCTGCAGCATTGAACAACCCCCTCAGTATACCCACAGAATTGAACTCCCCCCTCAGTATACCCACAGTATTGATCTCCCCCCTCAGTATACCCACAGTATTGAACTCCCCCCTCAGTATACCCGCAGTATTGAACTCTCCCCTCAGTATACCCGCAGTATTGTTCCCCCCTCAGTATACCCGCAGTATTGAACTACCCCCTCAGTATACCCACAGTATTGAACTCCCCCCTCAGTATACCCGCAGTATTGTTCCCCCCCTCAGTATACCCGCAGTAGTGTTCTGCCCCCTCAGTATACCCGCAGTATTGTTCTCCCCCTCAGTATACCCGCAGTAATGAACTCCCCCCTCAGTATACCCGCAGTATTGAACCTCCCCTCAGTATATCCACAGTATTGAACTCCCCCCTCAGTATACCCACAGTATTGAACTCTCTCCCCTCAGTATACCCACAGTAATGAATCCCCCCCAGTATACCCGCAGTATTGATCTGCCCCCTCAGTATACCCACAGTATTGATCTCCCCCTCAGTATATTCACAGTATTGATTTCCCCACTCAGTATACCCACAGTATTGATTCCCCCCTCAGTATACCCGCAGTATTGAACTACCCCCTCAGTATACTCGCAGTATTGATGTCCCCGCTCAGTATACCCGCAGTATTGATCCCTCCTCAGTATACCCGCAGTATTCAACTCTCCCCTTAGTATACCCGCAGTATTGAAAAACCCCCTCAATATACACACAGTCTTGATCTCACCCCTCAGTATACACACAGTCTTGATCTCCGCCCTCAGTATACCCGCAGCATTGAACTCCCCCCTCACTATACCCACAGTATTGTTCCCCCCTCAGTATACCCACAGCATTGAACAACCCCCTCAGTATACACACAGTATTGTTCCAACCCTCAGTATACCCACAGTCTTGATCTACCCCCTCAGTATACTCGCAGTATTGTTCTCTTCCCTTAGAATACCCGCAGTGCTGGACTCCCCCCCCCCGTATACACGCAGTATTGATCCCTCCTCAGTATACCCGCAGTATTGTTCCCCCCTCAGTATACCCGCAGTATTGATCCCCCTCAGTATACCCGCAGTATTGATCCCTCCTCAGTATACCTGCAGTATTGATCCCTCCTCAGTATACCTGCAGCATTGAACAACCCCCTCAGTATACCCACAGAATTGAACTCCCCCCTCAGTATACCCACAGTATTGATCTCCCCCCTCAGTATACCCACAGTATTGAACTCCCCCCTCAGTATACCCGCAGTATTGAACTCTCCCCTCAGTATACCCGCAGTATTGTTCCCCCCTCAGTATACCCGCAGTATTGAACTACCCCCTCAGTATACCCACAGTATTGAACTCCCCCCTCAGTATACCCGCAGTATTGTTCCCCCCCTCAGTATACCCACAGTAGTGTTCTGCCCCCTCAGTATACCCGCAGTATTGTTCTCCCCCTCAGTATACCCGCAGTAATGAACTCCCCCCTCAGTATACCCGCAGTATTGAACCTCCCCTCAGTATATCCACAGTATTGAACTCCCCCCTCAGTATACCCACAGTATTGAACTCTCTCCCCTCAGTATACCCACAGTAATGAATCCCCCCCAGTATACCCGCAGTATTGATCTGCCCCCTCAGTATACCCACAGTATTGATCTCCCCCTCAGTATATTCACAGTATTGATTTCCCCCCACAGTATACCCACAGTATTGATTCCCCCCTCAGTATACCCGCAGTATTGAACTACCCACTCAGTATACTCGCAGTATTGATGTCCCCGCTCAGTATCCCCGCAGTATTTATCCCTCCTCAGTATACCCGCAGTATTCAACTCTCCCCTTAGTATACCCGCAGTATTGAACTCCCCCTCAGTATACCCGCAGTATGGTTCCTCCCCTCAGTATACCCGCAGTCTTGATCTCCCCCCTCAGTTTACCCACAGTCTTGATCTCCCCGCTCAGTATACCCACAGTATTGATCTCGCCCCACAGTATACGCGCAGAATTGAACTCACCGCTCAGTATACCCGCAGTATTGATCTCCCCCCTCAGTATACCCACAGTATTGATCTCCCCCCTCAGTATACCCGAGGGACAGATAGGAGGTTCTGTGGCAGCAAAAGAGACTCACGGATGGTATGTTGCCTTCGGGTGCCAGGGTCCGTGACGTCTCGGACCGTGTTTTCAGAATCCTCAAAGGGGAAGGGGAACAATCACAAGTCGTGGTACACATCGGTACCAACGACATAGGTAGGAGAAGGGACGGGGATTTAAAACAGGAATTTAGGGAGCTAGGTTGGAAGCTGAGAGCCAGTACAAACCATGTTGTAATTTCTGGTTTGTTGCCGGTGCCACGTGCTAGCGAGTTGAGGAACAGGGAGAGAGTGCAGATAAACACGTGGCTGCAGGGATGGTGTAGGGGGGAGGGTTTCAGTTATGTGGATAATTGGAGCACATTCTGGGGAAGGTGGGACCTGTACAAACAGGACGGTTTGCACCTGAACCAGAGGGGCACCAGTATCCTGGGAGGGAAATTTGCTACGGCTCTTCGGGGGGGTTTAAACTAATTTGTCAGGGGGATGGGAAAAAGGGCTGTAGTCCAGGAGCCAGTGGTGAGTGTAGGGAGGTACTGAGGAGGGTATCAAGGTCGCAGGAATGTACCGGCAGACAGGAAGATGGCTTGAAGTGTGTCTACTTCAATGCAAGGAGCATCTGGAATAAGGTAGGAGAACTTGAGCGTGGATTGGTACTTGGGACTACGATGTGGTGGCCATTATGGAGACATAGTTAGAACAGGGACAGGAATGGTTGTTGGAAGTTCCGGGGTATAGATGTTTCAGTAAGAGTAGGGAAGGTGGTAAAAAAGGTGGAGGAGTAGCATTGTTAATCAAGGATAGTTTAACAGCGGCAGAAAGGCAGTTCGAGGGGGATCTGCCGTCTGAGGTAATATGGGCTGAAGTTAGAAATAGAAAAGGAGCGGTCACGTTGTTAGGAGTTTTCTACAGGCCCCCAAATAGTAATAGAGATGTGGAGGAAGAAATTGCAAAGCAGATTATGAATAGGTGTGGAGGTCACAGAGTAGTTGTCATGGGTGACTTCAACTTTCCAAATATTGATTGGAACCTTTATAGGTCAAACAGTTCGGATGGGATAATTTTTGCACAGTGTGTGCAGGAGGGTTTCCTGACACAATATGTGGATAGGCCGACAAGAGGTGGGGCCACATTGGATTTGGTACTGGGTAATGAACCGGGCCAAGTGTTTGATTTGTATGTGGGAGAGCACTTTGGAGATAGTGACCACAATTCGGTGACTTTCACTATTGCAATGGAGAGGGATAGGGCCATACGGCAGGGCAGGGTTTATAATTGGGGGAGGGGTAATTATGATGCGATTAGGCAAGAATTAGGGAGCATAAGATGGGAACAGAAACTATCAGGGAAAGGCACAAACGAAAAGTGGAGCTTTTTCATGGAGCAATTACTGCGTGTCCTTGATAGGTATGTCCCTGTCAGGCAGGGAGGAAATGGCCGAGTGAGAGAACCATGGTTCACAAAAGAGGTTGAATGTCTAGTCAAGAGGAAAAAGGAAGCGTATGTAAGGATGAGAAAACAAGGTTCAGTTGGGTCGATTGAGGGGTACAAGGTAGCAAGGAATGAGCTAAAAAAAAGAGCTTAGGAGAGCTAGGAGGGGGCATGAGAAGTCCTTGGCGGGTCGGATCAAGAAAAACCCCAAGGCTTTTTACTCTTATGTGAGAAATAAAAGAATGACCAGGGTGAGGGTAGGGCCGGTCAAGGACAGTAGTGGGAACTTGTGCATGGAGTCAGAAGAGATAGGAGAGGTGATGAATGAATACTTTTCGTCAGTGTTCACTGAGGAGAGGGGCCATGTTCTTGAGGATGAGAGTGTGATAAAGGTGGATAGGCTGGAGGAGGTAGATGTTCTGAGGGAAGATGTTTTAGCAATTTTGAAGAACCTGAGGGTTGATAAGTCCCCTGGGCCAGATGGGATATATCCTAGGATTCTTTGGGAGGCAAGGGAGGAGATTGCAGAGCCTTTGGCTTTGATCTTTGGGTCCTCACTGTCCACGGGGATGGTGCCAGAGGACTGGAGAGTGGCGAATGTTGTTCCTCTCTTCAAGAAAGGAAATAGGAATGACCCTGGTAATTATAGGCCGGTTAGTCTTACTTCGGTGGTTGGTAAGATAATGGAAAAGGTCCTGAGGGATAGGCTTTATGACCATTTGGAAAGAGGCAACTTAATCAGGGATAGTCAACACGGATTTGTGAAGGGTAAGTCTTGCCTAACAAATTTGATTGAATTCTTTGAGGAGGTAACTAAGTGTGTAGATGAAGGTAGAGCAGTTGATGTCGTATAAATGGATTTTAGTAAGGCGTTTGATAAGGTTCCCCATGGTCGGCTCATGAAGAAAGTAAGGAGTTGTGGGATAGAGGGAAATGTGGCCGATTGGATAGGTAACTGGCTATCTCATAGAAGGCAGAGGGTGGTGGTGGATGGAAAATTTTCGGACTGGAGACCAGTTGCCAGCGGTGTGCCACAGGGGTCGGTGCTGGGTCCTCTGCTGTTTGTGATTTTTATAAATGACTTGGAGGAGGGGACTGAAGGGTGGATCAGTAAATTTGCTGATGACACCAAGATTGGTGGAGTAGTGGATGAGGTGGAGGGCTGTTGTAGGCTGCAAAGAGACATTGATAGGATGCAGAGCTGGGCCGAAAAATGGCAGATGGAATTTAACCCTTATAAGTGCGAGGTGATTCATTTTGGTAGGGCAAATTTGAATAAGGATTACAGGGTCAACGGCAGGGTTCTGAGGAACGTGGAGGAACAGAGGGATCTGGGGGTTCATATCCACAGATCTCTGAAGGTTGCCACTCAAGTGGATAGAGCAGTAAAGAAGGCCTATGGTGTGTTGGCGTTTATTAACAGGGGGTTTGAGTTTAAGAACCGTGAGGTTATGCTGCAACTGTACAGGACCTTGGTGAGACCACATTTGGAATATTGTGTGCAGTTCTGGTCACCTCACTATAGGAAGGACGTGGAAGCATTGGAAAGAGTGCAGAGGAGATTTACCAGGATGCTGCCTGGTTTGGGGGGGAGGTCTTATGAGGAAAGATTGAGGGAGTTGGGGCTTTTCACTTTAGAGCGGAGGAGGATGAGAGGCGACTTAATAGAGGTTTATAAGATGATGAGGGGGATAGATAGAGTGGATGTTCAGAGACTATTTCCTCGGGTAGAGGCAGCTGTTACAAGGGGGCATAACTATAAGGTGCATGGGGGGAGATATATGAAGGGATGTCCGAGGTAGATTCTTTACTCAGAGAGTGGTTGGGGTGTGGAATGGTCTGCCTGCTGTGATAGTGGAGTCGGACACTTTAAGAACTTTCAAGCAGTTATTGGATAAGCACATGGAGCACACCAGAGTGATAGGGAGTGGGACAGCTTGATCTTGGTTTCGGACAATGCTCGGCACAACATCGAGGGCTGAAGGGCCTGTACTGTGCTGTACTGTTCTATGTTTCTATGCACCCGCAGTATTGAACTCCTCCCTCAGTATACCCGCAGTATTGAACTCCCTCCTCGTTATACCCGCAGTACTGAACTCCCTCCTCAGTATACCCGCAGTATTTATCTCCCCCCTCAGTATACCCGCAGTATTGAACTCCCTCCTCATTATACCCGCAGTATTGAACACCTCCCTCAGTATATGCACAGTAATGAATCCCCCCCTCAGTATACCCACAGTATTGAATCCCCCCTCAGTATACCCGCAGTATTGATCCCCCCTCAGTATACCCGCAGTATTGATCCCCCCCCTCAGTATACCACAGTATCGAACTCCCCCCTCAGTATACCCGCAGTATTGATCCCCCCCTCAGTATACCCGCAGAAATGATTCCCCCCTCAGTATACCACAGTAACGAACTCCCCCCTCAGTATACCCGCAGTATTGATCCCCCCCTCAGTATACCCACAGTATTGATCCCCCCTCAGTATACCACAGTATCGAACTCCCCCCTCAGTATACCCGCAGTATTGATCCCCCCTCAGTATACCCGCAGTATTGATCCCCCCCTCAGTATACCCGCAGTATTGATCTCCCCCTCAGTATACTCGCAGTATTGAACTGACCCTCAGTATACCCGCATAATTGATCTCCCCGCTCAGTATACCACAGTATCAAACTCCCCCCTCAGTAAAGCCACAGTATTGATCTCCCCCTCAGTATACCCACAGTATTGATCTCCCCCATCAGTATACCCACAGTATTGAATCCTCCCCTCAGTATACCCGCAGTATTGAACTCCCCCCTCAGTATACCCGCAGTATTGTTCCCCCCCTCAGTATACCTGCAGTATTGATCCCCCCTCAGTATAACCGCAGCATTGAACAACACCCTCAGTATACCCACAGTATTGAACTTCCCCTCAGTATACCCACAGTATTGACCTCCCCCTCAGTATACCCACAGTATTGAACTACCCCTCAGTATACCCACAGTATTGAACTACCCCCTCAGTATACCCACAGTATTGAACTACCCCCTCAGTATACCCGCTGTATTGTTCCCCCCCTCAGTATACCCGCAGTATTGAACTCTCCCCCCTCAGTAAACCCGTAGTATTGAACTCCCCCTCAGTATACCCGCAGTATTGAACTCTCCACTCAGTATACCCGCAGTATTGTTATCCCACCTCAGTATACCCGCATTATTGTTCTCCCCCCTCAGTATACCCACAGTATTGAATTCCCCCCTCAGTATACCCGCAGTATTGTTCTTCCCCCTCAGTATACCCACAGTATTGAACTCCCCCCTCAGTATACCCACAGTATTGAACCTCCCCTCAGTATACCCGCAGTATTGAACTCCCCCCTCAGTATAACCACAGTAATGAATCTCCCCCTCAGTATACCCGCAGTATTTATCTCCCCCTCAGTATATTCACAGTATTGATTCCCCCCTCAGTATACCCACAGTATTGAACTCCCCGCCCTCAGTATACCCACAGTATTGAACTCCCCGCTCAGTATACCCAAAGTATTGAACTTCCCCCTCAGTATACCCACTGTATTGATCTCCCCCCTCAGCATACCTGCAGTATTGAACTCCCCCCCTCAGTATACCGACAGCAATGAATCTCCCCCTCAGTATACCCACAGTATTGAACTACCCCTCAGTATACCTGCAGTATTGAACTCCCCCCTCAGTATACCGACAGCAATGAATCTCCCCCTCAGTATACCCACAGTATTGAACTACCCCTCAGTATACCCACAGTATTGAACTCCCCCCTCAGTATACCCACAGTATTGAACTACCCCCTCAGTATACCCGCTGTATTGTTCCCCCCTCAGTATACCCGCAGTATTGAACTCTCCCCTCAGTAAACCCGTAGTATAGAACTCCCCCTCAGTATACCCACAGTATTGAACCTCCCCTCAGTATACCCGCAGTATTGAACTCCCCCCTCAGTATAACCACAGTAATGAATCTCCCCCTCAGTATACCCGCAGTATTTATCTCCCCCTCAGTATATTCACAGTATTGATTCCCCCCTCAGTATACCTACAGTATTGAACTCCCCGCCCTCAGTATACCCACAGTATTGAACTCCCCGCTCAGTATACCCACAGTATTGAACTTCCCCCTCAGTATACCCACTGTTTTGATCTCCCCCCTCAGTATACCCACAGTATTGAACTCCCCCCTCAGTATACCTGCAGTATTGAACTCCCCCCTCAGTATACCGACAGTAATGAATCTCCCCCTCAGTATACCCGCTGTATTGATCTCACCCTCAGTATATTCACAGTATTGATTCCCCCCTCAGTATACCCACAGTATTGATTTCCCCACTCAGTATACCCGCAGTATTGAACTACCCCCTCAGTATACTCGCAGTATTGAGCTCCCCGCTCAGTATACCCACAGTATTGAACTCCCCCCTCAGTATACCTGCTGTATTGAACTCCCCCCTCAGTATACCCACAGTAATGAATCTCCCCCTCAGTATACATGCTGTATTGATCTCACCCTCAGTATATTTACAGTATTGATTCCCTCCTCAGTATACCCACAGTATTGATTTCCCCACTCAGTATACCCACAGTATTGATTCCCCCCTCAGTATACCCGCAGTATTGAACTACCCCCTCAGTATACTCGCAGTATTGATGTCCCCGCTCAGTATACCCGCAGTATTGACCCCTCCTCAGTATACCCGCAGTATTCAACTCTCCCCTTAGTATACCCGCAGTATTGAACAACCCCCTCAAAAAACACACAGTATTGATCTCCTCCCTCAGTATACCCACAGTCTTGATCTCCCCCATCAGTATACCCGCAGCATTGAACTCCCCCCTCACTTTACCCGCAGTATTGTTTCCCCCCTCAGTATACCCGTAGCATTGAACAACCCCCTCAGTATACCCACAGTATTGTTCCACCCCTCAGTATACCCACAGTCTTGATCTACCACATCAGTATACTCGCAGTATTGTTATCGCCCCTTAGAATACCCGCAGTATTGAACTCCCCCTTCAGTATAACCACAGTAATGAATCTCCCCCTCAGTATAGCCGCAGTATTTATCTCCCCCTCAGTATATTCACAGTATTGATTCCCCCCTCAGTATACCCACAGTATTGAACTCTCTCCCCTCAGTATACCCGCAGTATTGAACCTCCCCTCAGTATACCCACAGTATTGAACTCCCCGCTCAGTATACCCACAGTATTGAACTCCCTGCTCAGTATACCCACAGTATTGAACTTCCCCCTCAGTATACCCACTGTATTGATCTCCCCCCTCAGTATACCCACAGTATTGAACTCCCCCCTCAGTATACCTGCAGTATTGAACTCCCCCCTCAGTATACCCACAGTAATGAATCTCCCCCTCAGTATACATGCTGTATTGATCTCACCCTCAGTATATTCACAGTATTGATTCCCCCCTCAGTATACCCACAGTATTGATTTCCCCACTCAGTATACCCACAGTATTGATTCCCCCCTCAGTATACCCGCAGTATTGACCCCTCCTCAGTATACCCGCAGTATTCAACTCTCCCCTTAGTATACCCGCAGTATTGAACAACCCCCTCAATATACCCACAGTATTGATCTCCTCCCTCAGTATACCCACAGTATTGTTTCCCCCCTTAGTATACCCGCAGTCTTGATCTCCCCCCTCAGTATACCCACAGTCTTGATCTCCCCCCTCAGTATACCCGCAGCATTGAACTCCCCCCTCACTATACCCGCAGTATTGTTCCCCCCCTCAGTATACCCGTAGCATTGAACAACCCCCTCAGTATACCCACAGTATTGTTCCACCCCTCAGTATACCCACAGTCTTGATCTACCCCATCAGTATACTCGCAGTATTGTTCTCTCCCCTTAGAATACCCGCAGTATTGAGCTTCCCCCCGTATACCCGCAGTATTGATTCCTCCTCAGTATACCCGCAGTATTGATCCCTCCTCAGTATATCCGCAGCATTGAACAACCCCCTCAGTATACCCACAGAATTGAACTCCCCCCTCAGTATACCCACAGTATTGAACTCCCCCCTCAGTATAACCACAGTATTGAACTACCCCATCAGTATACCCACAGTATTGAACTCCCCCCTCAGTATACCTGCAGTATTGTTCCCCCCCTCAGTATACCCGCAGTATTGTTCTCCCCCCTCAGTATACCCGCAGTATTGTTCTCCCCCCTCAGTATACCCGCAGTGTTGAACTCACCCCTCAGTATACCCGCAGTGTTGAACTCACCCCTCAGTATACCCGCAGTATTGAACTTCCCCTCAGTATACCCACAGTATTGAACTCCCCGCTCAGTCTACCTACAGTATTGAACTTACCGCTCAGTATACCCACAGTATTGAACTCCCCCCTCAGTATACCCGCAGTATTGAAATCCCCCCTCAGTAAACCCGCAGTATTGAACTCCCCCCTCAGTATACCCACAGTATTGAACAATCACCCCTCAGTATACCCACAGTAATGAATCCCCCCCATTATAACCGCAGTATTGATCTGCCCCCTCAGTATACCCACAGTATTGATCTCCCCCTCAGTATATTCACAGTATTGATTTCCCCCCTCAGTATACCCACAGTATTGATTCCCCCCTCAGTATACCCGCAGTATTGAACTACCCCCTCAGTTTAATCGCAGTATTGATGTCCCCGCTCAGTATACCCACAGTATTGATCCCTCCTCAGTATACCCGCAGTATTCAACTCTCCCCTTAGTATACCCGCAGTATTGGACAACCCCCTCAGCATACACACAGTCTTGAACTCCCCCCTCAGTATATTCACAGTATTGAACTCCCCCCTCAGTATACCCGCAGTATTGAAATCCCCCCTCATTATACCCACAGTATTAAACTCTCGCCTCAGTGTACCCGCAGTATTGATCTACCCCATCAGTATATCCGCAGTATTGTTCCCCCCCTCAGTATACCCGTAGCATTGAACAACCCCCTCAGTATACCCACAGTATTGTTCCACCCCTCAGTATACCCACAGTCTTGATCTACCCCATCAGTATACTCGCAGTATTGTTCTCTCCCCTTAGAATACCCGCAGTATTGAGCTTCCCCCCGTATACCCGCAGTATTGATTCCTCCTCAGTATACCCGCAGTATTGATCCCTCCTCAGTATATCCGCAGCATTGAACAACCCCCTCAGTATACCCACAGAATTGAACTCCCCCCTCAGTATACCCACAGTATTGAACTCCCCCCTCAGTATAACCACAGTATTGAACTACCCCATCAGTATACCCACAGTATTGAACTCCCCCCTCAGTATACCTGCAGTATTGTTCCCCCCCTCAGTATACCCGCAGTATTGTTCTCCCCCCTCAGTATACCCGCAGTATTGTTCTCCCCCCTCAGTATACCCGCAGTGTTGAACTCACCCCTCAGTATACCCGCAGTGTTGAACTCACCCCTCAGTATACCCGCAGTATTGAACTTCCCCTCAGTATACCCACAGTATTGAACTCCCCGCTCAGTCTACCTACAGTATTGAACTTACCGCTCAGTATACCCACAGTATTGAACTCCCCCCTCAGTATACCCGCAGTATTGAAATCCCCCCTCAGTAAACCCGCAGTATTGAACTCCCCCCTCAGTATACCCACAGTATTGAACAATCACCCCTCAGTATACCCACAGTAATGAATCCCCCCCATTATAACCGCAGTATTGATCTGCCCCCTCAGTATACCCACAGTATTGATCTCCCCCTCAGTATATTCACAGTATTGATTTCCCCCCTCAGTATACCCACAGTATTGATTCCCCCCTCAGTATACCCGCAGTATTGAACTACCCCCTCAGTTTAATCGCAGTATTGATGTCCCCGCTCAGTATACCCACAGTATTGATCCCTCCTCAGTATACCCGCAGTATTCAACTCTCCCCTTAGTATACCCGCAGTATTGGACAACCCCCTCAGCATACACACAGTCTTGAACTCCCCCCTCAGTATATTCACAGTATTGAACTCCCCCCTCAGTATACCCGCAGTATTGAAATCCCCCCTCATTATACCCACAGTATTAAACTCTCGCCTCAGTGTACCCGCAGTATTGATCTACCCCATCAGTATATCCGCAGTATTGTTCTCCCCCTCAGTATACCCGCAGTATTGATCTCCCCCCACAGTATACCCATAGTATTGATCTCACCCCTCAGTATACCCGCAGTATTGAACTCCCCCCTCAGTATACCCACAGTATTGATCTCACCCCTCAGTATACTTGCAGTATTGTTCCCCCCTCAGTATACCCGCAGTATTGATCTCCCCCCTCAGTATACCCGCAGTAATGAACTCCCCCCTCAGTATATCCACTGTATTGAACTCACTCCTCAGTATATTCACAGTATTGAACTCCCCCCTCAGTATACCCACAGTATTGATCTCCCCCTCAGTATACCCACAGTACTGATCTCCCCCTCAGTATACCCACAGTATTGATCTCCCCCCTCAGTATACCCACAGTATTGAATCCCCGCTCAGTATATCCGCAGTATTGATCCCTCCTCAGTATTCAACTCTCCCCTTAGTATACCCGCAGTATTGAACAACCCCCTCAGTATACACACAGTATTGAACTCCCCCCTCAGTATACCCGCAGTATTTTTCCCCCCTCAGTATACCCGCAGTCTTGATCTCCCCCTCAGTATACCCACAGTCTTGATCTCCCCCCTGAGTATACCCACAGTATTGATCTCCCCCCTCAGTATACTCGCAGTATTGATCTCCCCCCTCATTATATTCACAGTATTGATTCCCCCCTCAGTATACCCGCAGTATTGATTCCCCCCTCAGTATACCCGCAGTATTGATCCCTCCTCAGTATACCCGCACTATTGATCCCTCCTCAGTATATCCGCAGCATTGAACAACCCCCTCAGTATACCCACAGAATTGAACTCCCATCTCAGTATAACCACAGTATTGAACTACCCCATCAGTATACCCACAGTATTGAACTCCCCCCTCAGTATACCCGCAGTATTGTTCCCCCCCTCAGCATACCCGCAGTATTGTTCTCCCCCCTCAGTATACCCGCAGTATTGAACTCACCCCTCAGTATACCTGCAGTATTGAACCTCCCCTCAGTATACCCACAGTATTGAACTCCCCGCTCAGTATACCCACAGTATTGAACTTACCGCTCAGTATACCCACAGTATTGAACTCCCCCCTCAGTATACCCGCAGTATTGAACTCCCCCCTCAGTAAACCCGCAGTATTGAACTCCCCCCTCAGTATACCCACAGTATTGAACTCCCCCCTCAGTATACCCGCAGTATTGTTCCCCCCGTCAGCATACCCGCAGTATTGTTCTCCCCCCTCAGTATACCCGCAGTATTGAACTTACCGCTCAGTATACCCACAGTATTGAACTCCCCCCTCAGTATACCCGCAGTATTGAACTCCCCCCTCAGTAAACCCGCAGTATTGAACTCCCCCCTCAGTATAACCACAGTATTGAACTACCCCATCAGTATACCCACAGTATTGAACTCCCCCCTCAGTATACCCGCAGTATTGTTCCCCCCCTCAGCATACCCGCAGTATTGTTCTCCCCCCTCAGTATACCCGCAGTATTGAACTCACCCCTCAGTATACCCACAGTATTGAACTCCCCCCTCAGTAAACCCGCAGTATTGAACTCCCCCCTCAGTATACCCACAGTATTGAACTCCCCCCTCAGTATACCCGCAGTATTGTTCCCCCCCTCAGCATACCCGCAGTATTGTTCTCCCCCCCTCAGTATACCCGCAGTATTGAACTCACCCCTCAGTATTGAACCTCCCCTCAGTATACCCACAGTATTGAACTCCCCGCTCAGTATACCCACAGTATTGAACTTACCGCTCAGTATACCCACAGTATTGAACTCCCCCCTCAGTATACCCGCAGTATTGAACTCCCCCCTCAGTAAACCCGCAGTATTGAACTCCCCCCTCAGTATACCCACAGTATTGAACTCTCTCCCCTCAGTATACCCACAGTAATGAATCCCCCAGTATACCCGCAGTATTGTTCTGCCCCCTCAGTATACCCACAGTATTGATCTCCCCCTCAGTATATTCACAGTATTGATTTCCCCCCTCAGTATACCCACAGTATTGATTCCCCCCTCAGTATACCCGCAGTATTGAACTACCCCCTCAGTATACTCGCAGTATTGATGTCCCCGCTCAGTATACCCACAGTATTGATCCCTCCTCAGTATACCCGCAGTATTCAACTCTCCCCTTAGTATACCCGCAGTATTGGACAACCCCCTCAGCATACACACAGTCTTGAACTCCCCCCTCAGTATTGTTCCTCCCCTCAGTATACCCGCAGTATTGGTCTCCCCCCTCAGTATACCCACAGTCTTGATCTCCCCCCTCAGTATACCCGCAGTATTGAAATCCCCCCTCAATATACCCACAGTATTGTTCCCCCCCTCATTATACCCACAGTATTAAACTCTCGCCTCAGTGTACCCGCAGTATTGATCTCCCCCCACAGTATACCCATAGTATTGATCTCACCCCTCAGTATACCCGCAGTATTGAACTCCCCCCTCAGTATACCCGCAGTAATGAACTCCCCCCTCAGTATACCCACAGTATTGAACTCCCCTCTCAGTATATTCACAGTATTGAACTCCCCCCTCAGTATACCCACAGTATTGATCTCCCCCTCAGTATACCCACAGTATTGATCTCCCCCCTCAGTATACCCACAGTATTGATCTCCCCCTCAGTATACCCACAGTATTGATCTCCCCCTCAGTATACCCACAGTATTGATCTCCCCCTCAGTATACCCACAGTATTGAATCCCCGCTCAGTATATCCGCAGTATTGATCCCTCCTCAGTATTCAACTCTCCCCTTAGTATACCCGCAGTATTGAACAACCCCCTCAGTATACACACAGTATTGAACTCCCCCCTCAGTATACCCGCAGTATTGTTCCCCCCTCAGTATACCCGCAGTCTTGATCTCCCCCTCAGTATACCCACAGTCTTGATCTCCCCCCGAGTATACCCACAGTATTGATCGCCCCCCTCAGTATACTCGCAGTATTGATCTCCCCCCTCATTATATTCACAGTATTGATTCCCCCCTCAGTATACCCACAGTATTGATTCCCCCCTCAGTATACCCGCAGTATTGATTCCCCCCTCAGTATACCCACAGTATTGAACTCCCCCCTCACTATACCAGCAGTATTGTTCCACCCCTCAGTATATCCACAGTCTTGATCTCCCCCCTCAGTATACCCACAGTATTGCACTCTCCCCTCAGTATACCCGCAGTATTGATTCCCCCCTCAGTATACCCACAGTATTGATCTCCCCCCTCAGTATACCCACAGTATTGATCTCCCCCTCAGTATACCCACAGTATTGAATCCCCCCCTCAGTATACACACAGTATTGAACTCCCCCCTCAGTATACCCGCAGTATTGATTCCCCCTCAGTATACCCACAGTATTGAACTCCCCCCTCAGTATACCCGCAGTATTCAACTCTCTCCCCTAAGTATAGCTGCAGTATTGAACTCTCCCCTTCAGTATACCCGCAGATTAGGTCACGCATTGGATTCATCAGTCACCTGAGAACTCATTTTTAATGTGGAAGCAAGTCATACTCGGTTCCGAGGGGCTGCCTAATAAGAAGAAAGAAGAACCCATCTCCCAAGGAGTCAGCAACTCCTGGAGCAGTTTCTGGGAGTTTAGTGCAGCACAAACTGTGCTCGATAACCGCTGGGAGTCATGCAGATGCGCAGATGGGTTTTGTAACCTATTTTTGAGCATGCTGATCTGAAGCGAAATATACTGTAATTAGAGAATCATAATCCTGAGGATTGATACGTGTAAAAGAAATTTCACCAACTTGTTCTCGGTTTTTGACCTGCACGAGGTAGATTATTGGGCTGTCATAACTTCCAGGCCTCAGGCAGGGCCTGGGTTTGGACAAGACTTGGGGCAAACGGCTCCTGACTCAAGTGGGAAAAATAATATTTTGTGATTTTAAACAGATAAAACTGGATGCAAGGTAGCAATTATTTTTATTAATGTCTGTCTCCTTCTATGTGATATAAACAATATGAGCAACCGCCTCCTTTTGCAGAACTTGTTTTCTTCCCTGAACTTCCCCTTGTCCTATTTTCTGGATCTGCACCAGCTCTGCTCGCTCAGCCCCCGCTCTGGGGAGGTGAGGACCCTGATTGCTGCTCCCATCATATCTCCTCCCTGCCTGTGGTAACGGTCGCAGCCTTCCTCAGCACCTGCCCACCCCAGAGTCAGGGTCTGACCTGCTTTGCCAGGACTCCGTGCCTTTATTATGTCCTGAGACTGGAGGGGTGAGAGTGCGATGAAAGCGTTGTGTGGAGCGGTCACTTAGCTCCCCTCACACACCCTTCCAGGCTGGCTTTAGGGCGCTCACACTGTGGGGCGTACTTGGGACAGAGGTGAAAGGAAAACTTGTCCCGACGGCCTGCTATAGTTCAGCTCCCGGATTGGACTGGTCACTCGAATCGAATGGAGCGACATGGCACAGCTGGAAACAGAGCGAAGCCAGCAGACAAATCTCACGCACCAGGGCCGCTCTGTGCACTCAATGCTCGGGGTTTTGTCTTCGGGTTCAGGGGAGTGGGAAACTCACCCTGAAGGAGTCCTTGGTGAAGCAGTTAGTTGACAGCAGTGTATCTCCCAGCAGCCTGAGCACAGCTCCTTCGTGTCACCACCTGGAGATTTCATCACACAACCTCCTGCCTCCAACTGCCTTGCCCAATTCGACAGCCTTCTTCCCATCTCCAATACTTTTATAACTAATAAACGAAGCCCATCAAAGAAAATTTAAAAAACACAATTTTTTTTAATGCCTCTGTGATTTTTTTCCCGGGTTGCTGCAGCTCAGTCCCATGAAGTGCACATCCTGTGCCATGTGGGAAGTCCTGGACACTTCGCGTAGCCTGGACGACCACATATGCGGGAAGTGTCACCAGCTACAGCAGCTCGAGCTCCGGGTTTCGGAGCTTGAGCGGCGGCTGGAGTCACTGCGGTGCATCCGCGAGTCTGAGAGTTACGTGGATAGCACGTTTCTAGAGGTGGTCACCCCACAGCTTAAGAGTGTGCAGGCAGAGAGGGAATGGGTCACCGCCAGACAGAAACAGAGGACCAGGCAGGTAGTGCAGGGGTCCCCGGACTGCATCGCGCTCTCCAACCTGTATTCAGTTCTGAGTACTGGTGAGGGCGATGGTTCCTCTGGGGAGTGCAGCCAGAGACAAGTCCACGGCACCACGGGTGGCTCAGCTGCACAGCGGGGGAGGAAAAAGAGTGGAAGAGCAATAGTGGTCGGGGATTCGATAGTTAGGGGAGCAGACAGACATTTCTGCGGCCGTAGACATGACTCCAGGATGCTATGTTGCCTCCCTGCTGCCAGGGTCAAGGAGGTCACTGAGCGGCTGCAGGACACTCTGAGGGGGGAGGGTGAACAACCAGAGGTCATTGTCCATATCGGTACCAAAGACATCGGTAGAAAGAGGGATGAGGTCCTGCAGGCAGAGTTTAGGGAGCTAGGAGAGAGATTAAAAAGCAGGACCTCAAAAGTAGAAATCTCCGATTACTCCCGGTGCCACGTGCTAGTGAGTACAGGAATAGGAGGATAGAGCAAATGAATGCGTGGCTGGAGAGATGGTGCAGGAGGGAGGGCTTTAGATTCCTGAGGCATTGGGACCGTTTCTGGGGAAGGTGGGACCTGTACAAGCCGGACGGGTTACACCTCAACAGAGCCGGGACTAATATTCTCGCGGGGAGGTTTGTTAGTGCTGTTGGGGAGGGTTTAAACTAGCTTGGCAGGGGGATGGGCACCAGCATATAGGAGTAGAAAAGAGGAATAAGGTGCATAAATGAGTGATTGTGTTGGATAGTACTAGAGAAGAGAGTACTAGAGGCAGTAATAGTACCATATTAGATAGGAGCAGACTAAGAAAGACTACGAAAAATGTAGAATGTATGTATGTAAACGCACAAAGTGTGGGGAATAAGGTTGGTGAGTTCAAGCACAATTAGCCGTGTGGCAATATGATGTTGTGGCAATAACGGAAACATGGCTTAAAAACGGTGAGGACTGGGCACTTAATATTCAAGGGTACAAGGTGTTCAGAAAAGATAGGGAAGGAAAAAGGGAGGTGGGGTGAAGACATTGTAGTGTTGGAAAGGGAGGATGTTCTTGAGGGGACAAGGACAGAATCCATTAGGTTAGAGTTGAGGAGAGCAAAAAGGATGGTAGACAGTGGTGTTCCCCAAGGGTCAGTGCTGGGGCCATTGCTTTTTTTGATATATATAAATGACCTGGATATTGGAATACAGAGTAGAATTTCTAAATTTGCTGATGACACCAAACTTGGGGGTATGGCAAACAGTGAGGATGATACCAATCGACTGCAACAGGACATAGAAAGGCTAGCAGAATGGGCGGACAAGTGGCAGATGGAATTTAATACAGAGAAGTGTGAGGTGATGCATTTTGACAGAAGGAACAGGGAGAGGCAATATACACTTAATGGCACAGTTTTAAAGAGTGTGCAGGGACAGAGGGACCTGGGAGTTAATGTGCATAGGTCCCTGAAGGTGGCAGGACATATTGAGAGAGTGGTTAACAAAGCATATGGAATCTTGGGCTTCATAAATAGAGGTATTGAGTACAAAAGTAGAGAAGTTATGCTGAACCTTTATAAAGCGCTGGTTAGGCCACAACTGGAGTATTGTGTCCAGTTCTGGTCACCACACTTTAGGAAGGATGTGAAGGCCCTTGAGAGGGTGCAGAGGAGATTTACCAGAATGCTTCCGGGGATGGGGGAACTTAGCTACAAGGACAGGTTGGAGAAGCTGGATTTGTTTTCATTAGAGCAAAGGAGGTTAGGGGTGATTTGATAGAGGTATACAAGATTATGACGGGTTTGGATAGGCGAGACGGGGAAAGGCTGTTCCCACTAGTTGATGGTACAAGGACTAGGGGACACAGATTTAAGGTTTTGGGCAATAGATACAGGGGGGATGTGAGGAAAAACTTTTTAACGTAGCGAGTGGTGATGACCTGGAACTCGCTGCCGATGGAAGTGGTGGAAGCGGAGACACTCAATGCTTTCAAGGGGAGACTGGATAGGCACTTGAGGGAAATAAACTTGCAGGGCTACGGGGATAGAGCGGGGGAATGGGACTGACTGGATTACTCTACAGAGAGCCGGCACGGACTCGATGGGCCGAATGGCCTCCCTCTGTGCCGTTATGGTTCTATGACTCTCGTGTCCAGGAGATTCATCTTTAATTTCTGGAGACTCCTGGACAATCCTGGATAATGTTGGCAGCCCTCAGTCTCCCTGAGGTGCTGGGGACTGAGCATGTTGGACCCTCCCGGACACCACCGCGCGAACTGCTTCGCTCATTGCAGCTTCCACGGTGAAACATTCCACACCACAGCTTGTGTCACCAATTTATTGATTATTCTTGAGGTAATGAATCCAATATTGTCAAACTGCTGCTGCACATGCACAGGACAGGGACGCACAATATCCTCTTAATACAATAGATCTGGAAAGGCACGAGTCCAAGCGAGAGAACTAGAACAAGATATGCAGATTACAAAAACAAATTCCAGGAGGCAGTCAATCAGTTTGGGGCTTCACGACCCGGAGCCCTCCACTGTGCAGCGCACTCCCGTCAGGCAGACAGCTCCTGCCCGCCAGGCTCCTCACATCTTCTTGGGCTTGCGGCCAACCTGGTAATAGTAATAGACACTGATGAGGATGAAGAGCCCTCGGCTGGACAGCAGTAGTGCCGCTCCCTGTGATAGTGCTCCCCTTTCAAACAGAGGGATGGTCGTAACTGCAACACAATGAAAGATCTTATTGTAACCCTGAGAAAGAAGGAATCGCTGGGGTTTTAGCCACTCGCCAATCATTAACTGTTGCTGTTCAGAGAGGAAGGGAAGACAGAAAAATATCAATCACTCACAATGGTTTAAAATCAAACACAAGTGACTGTAGGACATGTTGAAAAGTGATATACATCGTGCAATTCAAAACAAAAAACGTGGGAATTTTCGAACGAAGATAGTCACACAGTCATTACACCAAGTTGGCTGTCCTCAGGAACTCATATAGCCCTGAACAAGTGACTGGGAGACAGGGCTCAGGATGAGACACACTGTACAGTGACTGGGCTCAGGATGGGACACTGCAGAGTGACTGGGCTCAGGATGGGACACTGTACAGTGACTGGGCTCAGGATGAGACACTGTACAGTGACAGGGCTCAGGATGGGACACTGTACAGTGACTGGGCTCAGGATGGGACACTGTACAGTGACTGGGCTCAGGATGGGACACACTGTACAGTGACTGGGCTCAGGATGGGACACACTGTACAGTGACTGGGCTCAGGATGAGACACACTGTACAGTGACTGGGCTCAGGATGGGACACACTGTACAGTGACTGGGCTCAGGATGGGACATTGTACAGTGACTGGGCTCAGGATGGGACACACTGTACCAGTGACTGGGCTCAGGATGGGACACACTGTACCAGTGACTGGGCTCAGGATGGGACACACTGTACAGTGACTGGGCTCAGGATGGGACACTGTACAGTGACTGGGCTCAGGATGGGACACACTGTACCAGTGACTGGGCTCAGGATGGGACACTGTACAGTGACTGGGCTCAGGATGGGACACTGTACAGTGACTGGGCTCAGGATGGGACACTGTACAGTGACTGGGCTCAGGATGGGACACTGTACAGTGACTGGGCTCAGGATGGGACACTGTACAGTGACTGGGCTCAGGATGGGACACACTGTACAGTGACTGGGCTCAGGATGGGACACACTGTACAGTGACTGGGCTCAGGATGGGACACACTGTACAGTGACTGGGCTCAGGATGGGACACACTGTACAGTGACTGGGCTCAGGATGGGACACTGTAGAGTGACTGGGCTCAGGATGGGACACTGTACAGTGACTGGGCTCAGGATGGAACACACTGTACAGTGACTGTGCTCAGGATGGGACACACTGTACAGTGACTGGGCTCAGGATGGGACACTGTACAGAGACTGGGCTCAGGATGGGACACTGTACCAGTGACTGGGCTCAGGATGGGACACACTGTACAGTGACTGGGCTCAGGATGGGACACACTGTACAGTGACTGGGCTCAGGATGGGACACACTGTACAGTGACTGGGCTCAGGATGGGACACTGTACCAGTGACTGGGCTCAGGATGGGACACACTGTACAGTGACTGGGCTCAGGATGGGACACACTGTACAGTGACTGGGCTCAGGATGGGACACTGTACAGTGACTGGGCTCAGGATGGGACACTGTACAGTGACTGGGCTCGGGATGGGACACACTGTACAGTGACTGGGCTCAGGATGGGACACTGTACAGTGACTGGGCTCAGGATGGGACACACTGTACAGTGACTGGGCTCAGGATGGGACACACTGTACAGTGACTGGGCTCAGGATGGGACACACTGTACAGTGACTGTGCTCAGGATGGGACACACTCTACAGTGACTGGGCTCAGGATGGGACACACTGTACAGTGACTGTGCTCAGGATGGGACACACTCTACAGTGACTGGGCTCAGGATGGGACACACTGTACAGTGACTGGGCTCAGGTTGGGACACTGTACAGTGACTGGGCTCAGGATGGGACACTGTACAGTGACTGGGCTCAGGATGGGACACTGTACAGTGACTGGGCTCAGGATGGGACACTGTACAGAGACTGGGCTCAGGATGGGACACACTGTACAGTGACTGGGCTCAGGATGGGACACTGTACCAGTGACTGGGCTCAGGATGGGACACACTGTACAGTGACTGGGCTCAGGATGGGACACACTGTACAGTGACTGGGCTCAGGATGGGACACTGTACAGTGACTGGGCTCAGGATGGGACACTGTACAGTGACTGGGCTCAGGATGGGACACACTGTACAGTGACTGGGCTCAGGATGGGACACTGTACAGTGACTGGGCTCAGGATGGGACACACTGTACAGTGACTGGGCTCAGGATGGGACACACTGTACAGTGACTGGGCTCAGGATGGGACACACTGTACAGAGACTGGGCTCAGGATGGGACACTGTACAGTGACTGGGCTCAGGATGGGTCACACTGTACAGTGACTGGGCTCAGGATGGGACACTGTACAGTGACTGGGCTCAGGATGGGTCACACTGTACAGAGACTGGGCTCAGGATGGGACACACTGTACAGAGACTGGGCTCAGGATGGGACACTGTACAGTGACTGGGCTCAGGATGGGTCACACTGTACAGTGACTGGGCTCAGGATGGGACACACTGTACAGTGACTGGGCTCAGGATGGGACACTGTACAGAGACTGGGCTCAGGATGGGACACTGTACAGTGACTGGGCTCAGGATGGGACACTGTACAGTGACTGGGCTCAGGATGGGACACTGTACAGTGACTGGGCTCAGGATGGGACACACTGTACAGTGACTGGGCTCAGGATGGGACACTGTACAGTGACTGGGCTCAGGATGGGACACTGTACAGTGACTGGGCTCAGGATGGGACACACTGTACAGTGACTGGGCTCAGGATGGGACACTGTACAGTGACTGGGCTCAGGATGGGACACACTGTACCAGTGACTGGGCTCAGGATGGGACACTGTACAGTGACTGGGCTCAGGATGGGACACTGTACAGTGACTGGGCTCAGGATGGGACACTGTACAGTGACTGGGCTCAGGATGGGCACACTGTACAGTGACTGGGCTCAGGATGGGACACTGTACAGTGACTGGGCTCAGGATGGGACACTGTACAGTGACTGGGCTCAGGATGGGACTCACTGTACATGACTGGGCTCAGGATGGGACACTGTACAGTGACTGGGCTCAGGATGGGACACTGTACAGTGGACTGGGCTCAGGATGGGACACACTGTACAGTGACTTGGGCTCAGGATGGGACACTGTACAGTGACTGGGCTCAGGATGGGACACCTGTACATTGACTGGGCTCAGGATGGGACACACTGTAGCAGTGACTGGGCTCAGGATGGCGACACACTGTACAGTGACTGGGCTCAGGATGGGACACACTGTACCAGTGACTGGGGCTCAGGATGGGACACTGTACAGTGACTGGGCTCAGGATGGGACACTGTACAGTGACTGGCTCAGGATGGGACACTGTACAGTGACTGGGCTCAGGATGGGACACTGTACAGTGACTGGGCTCAGGATGGGACACTGTACCAGTGACTGGCTCAGGATGGGACACTGTACAGTGACTGGGCTCAGGATGGGACACTGTACAGTGACTGGGCTCAGGATGGGACAGTGACTGGGCTCAGGATGGGACACTGTACAGTGACTGGGCTCAGGATGGGACACTGTACAGTGACTGGGCTCAGGATGGGGACACACTGTACAGTGACTGGGCTCAGGATGGGACACTGTACAGTGACTGGGCTCAGGATGGGACACTGTACAGTGACTGGGCTCAGGATGGGACACACTGTACAGTGACTGGGCTCAGGATGGGACACTGTACAGTGACTGGGCTCAGGATGGGACACTGTACAGTGACTGGGCTCAGGATGGGACACACTGTACAGTGACTGGGCTCAGGATGGGACACACTGTACAGTGACTGGGCTCAGGATGGGACACACTGTACAGTGACTGGGCTCAGGATGGGACACTGTACAGTGACTGGGCTCAGGATGGGACACACTGTACAGTGACTGGGCTCAGGATGGGACACTGTACAGTGACTGGGCTCAGGATGGGACACTGTACAGTGACTGGGCTCAGGATGGGACACACTGTACAGTGACTGGGCTCAGGATGGGACACTGTACAGTGACTGGGCTCAGGATGGGACACTGTACAGTGACTGGGCTCAGGATGGGACACTGTACAGTGACTGGGCTCAGGATGGGACACACTGTACAGTGACTGGGCTCAGGATGGCACACTGTACAGTGACTGGGCTCAGGATGGGACACACTGTACAGTGACTGGGCTCAGGATGGGACACACTGTACAGTGACTGGCTCAGGATGGGACACTGTACCAGTGACTGGGCTCAGGATGGGACACACTGTACAGTGACTGGGCTCAGGATGGGACACTGTACAGTGACTGGGCTCAGGATGGGACACTGTACAGTGACTGGGCTCAGATGGGACCTACAGTGACTGGGCTCAGGATGGACACACTGTACAGTGACTGGGCTCAGGATGGGACACACTGTACAGTGACTGGGCTCAGGATGGACACACTGTACAGTGACTGTGCTCAGGATGGGACACTGTACAGTGACTGGGCTCAGGATGGGACACACTGTACCAGTGACTGGGCTCAGGATGGGACACTGTACAGTGACTGGGCTCAGGATGGGACACTGTACAGTGACTGGGCTCAGGATGGGACACTGTACAGTGACTGGGCTCAGGATGGGACACACTGTACAGTGACTGGGCTCAGGATGGGACACACTGTACAGTGACTGGGCTCAGGATGGGACACTGTACAGTGACTGGGCTCAGGATGGGACACACTGTACAGTGACTGGGCTCAGGATGGGACACTGTACAGTGACTGGGCTCAGGATGGGACACTGTACAGTGACTGGGCTCAGGATGGGACACTGTACAGTGACTGGGCTCAGGATGGGACACTGTACAGTGACTGGGCTCAGGATGGGACACTGTACAGTGACTGGGCTCAGGATGGGACACACTGTACAGTGACTGGGCTCAGGATGGACACACTGTACAGTGACTGGGCTCAGGATGGGACACACTGTACAGTGACTGGGCTCAGGATGGGACACTGTACAGTGACTGGGCTCAGGATGGGACACTGTACAGTGACTGGGCTCAGGATGGGACACTGTACAGTGACTGGGCTCAGGATGGGACACTGTACAGTGACTGGGCTCAGGATGGGACACACTGTACAGTGACTGGGCTCAGGATGGGACACTGTACAGTGACTGGGCTCAGGATGGGACACTGTACAGTGACTGGGCTCAGGATGGGACACTGTACAGTGACTGGGCTCAGGATGGGACACTGTACAGTGACTGGGCTCAGGATGGGACACACTGTACAGTGACTGGGCTCAGGATGGGACACACTGTACAGTGACTGGGCTCAGGATGGGACACTGTACAGTGACTGGGCTCAGGATGGGACACTGTACAGTGACTGGGCTCAGGATGGGACACTGTACAGTGACTGGGCTCAGGATGGGACACTGTACAGTGACTGGCTCAGGATGGGACACTGTACAGTGACTGGGCTCAGGATGGGACACACTGTACAGTGACTGGGCTCAGGATGGGACACTGTACAGTGACTGGGCTCAGGATGGGACACACTGTACAGTGACTGTGCTCAGGATGGGACACACTCTACAGTGACTGGGCTCAGGATGGGACACACTGTACAGTGACTGGGCTCAGGATGGGACACTGTACAGTGACTGGGCTCAGGATGGGACACACTGTACAGTGACTGGGCTCAGGATGGGACACTGTACAGTGACTGGGCCTCAGGATGGACACTGTACAGTGACTGGGCTCAGGATGGGACACTGTACAGTGACTGGGCTCAGGATGGGACACTGTACAGTGACTGGGCTCAGGATGGGACACCTGTACAGTGACTGGGCTCAGGATGGGACACACTGTACAGTGACTGGGCTCAGGATGGGACACTGTACAGTGACTGGGCTCAGGATGGGACACACTGTACAGTGACTGGGCTCAGGATGGGACACTGTACAGTGACTGGGCTCAGGATGGGACACTGTACAATGACTGGGACTCAGGCCAGGATGGACACACTGTACAGTGACTGGGCTCAGGATGGGACACACTGTACAGTGACTGGGCTCAGGATGGGACACACTGTACAGTGACTGGGCTCAGGATGGGACACTGTACAGTGACTGGGCTCAGGATGGGACACTGTACAGTGACTGGGCTCAGGATGGGACACACTGTACAGTGACTGGGCTCAGGATGGGACACACTGTACAGTGACTGGGCTCAGGATGGGACACTGTACAGTGACTGGGCTCAGGATGGGACACTGTACAGTGACTGGGCTCAGGATGGGACACACTGTACAGTGACTGGGCTCAGGATGGGACACACTGTACAGTGACTGGGCTCAGGATGGGACACTGTACAGTGACTGGGCTCAGGATGGGACACCTGTACAGTGACTGGGCTCAGGATGGGACACACTGTACAGTGACTGGGCTCAGGATGGGACACTGTACAGTGACTGGGCTCAGGATGGGACACACTGTACAGTGACTGGGCTCAGGATGGGACACACTGTACAGTGACTGGGCTCAGGATGGGACACTGTACAGTGACTGGGCTCAGGATGGGACACTGTACAGTGACTGGGCTCAGGATGGGACACTGTACAGTGACTGGGCTCAGGATGGGACACTGTACAGTGACTGGGCTCAGGATGCGACACACTGTACAGTGACTGGGCTCAGGATGGGACACACTGTACCAGTGACTGGGCTCAGGATGGGACACTGTACAGTGACTGGGCTCAGGATGGGACACACTGTACAGTGACTGGGCTCAGGATGGGACACTCTACAGTGACTGGGCTCAGGATGGGACACTGTACAGTGACTGGGCTCAGGATGGGACACACTGTACCAGTGACTGGGCTCAGGATGGGACACTGTACAGTGACTGGGCTCAGGATGGGACACTGTACAGTGACTGGGCTCAGGATGGGACACACTGTACAGTGACTGGGCTCAGGATGGGACACACTGTACAGTGACTGGGCTCAGGATGGGACACACTGTACAGTGACTGGGCTCAGGATGGGACACACTGTACAGTGACTGGGCTCAGGATGGGACACACTGCACAGTGACTGGGCTCAGGATGGGACGCACTGTACAGTGACTGGGCTCAGGATGGGACACACTGTACAGTGACTGGGCTCAGGATGGGACACTGTACAGTGACTGGGCTCAGGATGGGACACTGTACAGTGACTGGGCTCAGGATGGGACACACTGTACAGTGACTGGGCTCAGGATGGGACACTGTACAGTGACTGGGCTCAGGATGGGACTCACTGTACAGTGACTGGGCTCAGGATGGGACATTGTACAGTGACTGGGCTCAGGATGGGACACTGTACAGTGACTGGGCTCAGGATGGGACACACTGTACAGAGACTGGGCTCAGGATGGGACACTGTACAGTGACTGGGCTCAGGATGGGACACTGTACAGTGACTGGGCTCAGGATGGGACACTGTACAGTGACTGGGCTCAGGATGGGACACTGCTACAGTGACTGGGCTCAGGATGGGACACACTGTACAGTGACTGGGCTCAGGATGGGACACACTGTACAGTGACTGGGCTCAGGATGGGACACACTGTACAGTGACTGGGCTCAGGATGGGACACTGTACAGTGACTGGGCTCAGGATGGGACACTGTACAGTGACTGGCTCAGGATGGGACCACTGTACAGTGACTGGGCTCAGGATGGGACACACTGTACCGTGACTGGGCTCAGGATGGGACACACTGTACCGTGACTGGGCTCAGGATGGGACACTGTACAGTGACTGGGCTCAGGATGGGACACTGTACAGTGACTGGGCTCAGGATGGGACACTGTACAGTGACTGGGCTAAGGATGAGACACTGTACAGTGACTGGGCTCAGGATGGGACACACTGTACAGTGACTGGGCTCAGGATGGGACACTGTACAGTGACTGGGCTCAGGATGGGACACTGTACAGTGACTGGGCTCAGGATGGGACACTGTACAGGGACTGGGCTCAGGATGGGACATTGTACAGTGACTGGGCTCAGGATGGGACACACTTTACAGTGACTGGGCTCAGGATGGGACACTGTACAGTGACTGGGCTCAGGATGGGACACTGTACAGTGACTGGGCTCAGGATGGGACACACTGTACAGTGACTGGGCTCAGGATGGGACACACTGTACAGTGACTGGGCTCAGGATGGGACACACTGTACAGTGACTGGGCTCAGGATGGGACACTGTACAGTGACTGGGCTCAGGATGGGACACACTGTACAGTGACTGGGCTCAGGATGGGACACACTGTACAGTGACTGGGCTCAGGATGGGACACACTGTACAGTGACTGGGCTCAGGATGGGACACTGTACAGTGACTGGGCTCAGGATGGGACACACTGTACAGTGACTGGGCTCAGGATGGGACACTGTACAGTGACTGGGCTCAGGATGGGACACTGTACAGTGACTGGGCTCAGGATGGGACACACTGTACAGTGACTGGGCTCAGGATGGGACACTGTACAGTGACTGGGCTCAGGATGGGACACTGTACAGTGACTGGGCTCAGGATGGGACACTGTACAGTGACTGGCTCAGGATGGGACACTCTACAGTGACTGGGCTCAGGATGGGACACACTGTACCAGTGACTGGGCTCAGGATGGGACACACTGTACCAGTGACTGGGCTCAGGATGGGACACACTGTACAGTGACTGGGCTCAGGATGGGACACACTGTACCAGTGACTGGGCTCAGGATGGGACACACTGTACAGTGACTGGGCTCAGGATGGGACACACTGTACAGTGACTGGGCTCAGGATGGGACACACTGTACCAGTGACTGGGCTCAGGATGGGACACACTGTACAGTGACTGGGCTCAGGATGGGACACTGTACAGTGACTGGGCTCAGGATGGGACACTGTACAGTGACTGGGCTCAGGATGGGACACTGTACAGTGACTGGGCTCAGGATGGGACACACTGTACAGTGACTGGGCTCAGGATGGGACACTGTACAGTGACTGGGCTCAGGATGGGACACTGTACAGTGACTGGGCTCAGGATGGGACACACTGTACCAGTGACTGGGCTCAGGATGGGACACTGTACAGTGACTGGGCTCAGGATGGGACACTGTACAGTGACTGGGCTCAGGATGGGACACTGTACAGTGACTGGGCTCAGGATGGGACACACTGTACAGTGACTGGGCTCAGGATGGGACACACTGTACAGTGACTGGGCTCAGGATGGGACACACTGTACAGTGACTGGGCTCAGGATGGGACACACTGTACAGTGACTGGGCTCAGGATGGGACACACTGCACAGTGACTGGGCTCAGGATGGGACACACTGTACAGTGACTGGGCTCAGGATGGGACACTGTACCGTGACTGGGCTCAGGATGGGACACTGTAGAGTGACTGGGCTCAGGATGGGACACTGTACAGTGACTGGGCTCAGGATGGGACACACTGTACAGTGACTGGGCTCAGGATGGGACACTGTACAGTGACTGGGCTCAGGATGGGACACACTGTACAGTGACTGGGCTCAGGATGGGACACACTGTACAGTGACTGGGCTCAGGATGGGACACTGTACAGTGACTGGGCTCAGGATGGGACACTGTACAGTGACTGGGCTCAGGATGGGACACACTGTACCAGTGACTGGGCTCAGGATGGGACATTGTACAGTGACTGGGCTCAGGATGGGACTCACTGTACCAGTGACTGGGCTCAGGATGGGACATTGTACAGTGACTGGGCTCAGGATGGGACACTGTACAGTGACTGGGCTCAGGATGGGACACACTGTACAGAGACTGGGCTCAGGATGGGACACTGTACAGTGACTGGGCTCAGGATGGGACACTGTACAGTGACTGGGCTCAGGATGGGACACTGTGCAGTGACTGGGCTCAGGATGGGACACTGTACAGTGACTGGGCTCAGGATGGGACACACTGTACAGTGACTGGGCTCAGGATGGGACACACTGTACAGTGACTGGGCTCAGGATGGGACACTGTACAGTGACTGGGCTCAGGATGGGACACTGTACAGTGACTGGGCTCAGGATGGGACACTGTACAGTGACTGGGCTCAGGATGGGACACACTGTACAGTGACTGGGATCAGGATGGGACACACTGTACCGTGACTGGGCTCAGGATGGGACACACTGTACAGTGACTGGGCTCAGGATGGGACACTGTACAGTGACTGGGCTCAGGATGGGACACTGTACAGTGACTGGGCTCAGGATGGGACACAGTACAGCGACTGGGCTCAGGATGGGACACTGTACAGTGACTGGGCTAAGGATGAGACACTGTACAGTGACTGGGCTCAGGATGGGACACACTGTACAGTGACTGGGCTCAGGATGGGACACTGTACAGTGACTGGGCTCAGGATGGGACACTGTACAGTGACTGGGCTCAGGATGGGACACTGTACAGGGACTGGGCTCAGGATGGGACATTGTACAGTGACTGGGCTCAGGATGGGACACACTTTACAGTGACTGGGCTCAGGATGGGACACTGTACAGTGACTGGGCTCAGGATGGGACACTGTACAGTGACTGGGCTCAGGATGGGACACACTGTACAGTGACTGGGCTCAGGATGGGACACACTGTACAGTGACTGGGCTCAGGATGGGACACACTGTACAGTGACTGGGCTCAGGATGGGACACTGTACAGTGACTGGGCTCAGGATGGGACACACTGTACAGTGACTGGGCTCAGGATGGGACACACTGTACAGTGACTGGGCTCAGGATGGGACACACTGTACAGTGACTGGGCTCAGGATGGGACACACTGTACAGTGACTGGGCTCAGGATGGGACACTGTACAGCGACTGAGCTCAGGATGGGACACACTGTACAGAGACTGGGCTCAGGATGGGACACTGTACAGTGACTGGGCTCAGGATGGGACATTGTACAGTGACTGGGCTCAGGATGGGACACACTGTACAGAGACTGGGCTCAGGATGGGACACTGTACAGTGACTGGGCTCAGGATGGGACACTGTACAGTGACTGGGCTCAGGATGGGACACTGTACAGTGACTGGGCTCAGGATGGGACACTCTACAGTGACTGGGCTCAGGATGGGACACACTGTACCAGTGACTGGGCTCAGGATGGGACACACTGTACAGTGACTGGGCTCAGGATGGGACACACTGTACCAGTGACTGGGCTCAGGATGGGACACACTGTACAGTGACTGGGCTCAGGATGGGACACACTGTACAGTGACTGGGCTCAGGATGGGACACACTGTACCAGTGACTGGGCTCAGGATGGGACACACTGTACAGTGACTGGGCTCAGGATGGGACACTGTACAGTGACTGGGCTCAGGATGGGACACTGTACAGTGACTGGGCTCAGGATGGGACACACTGTACAGTGACTGGGCTCAGGATGGGACACTGTACAGTGACTGGGCTCAGGATGGGACACACTGTACAGTGACTGGGCTCAGGATGGGACACACTGTACAGTGACTGGGCTCAGGATGGCACACTGTACAGTGACTGGGCTCAGGATGGGACACTGTACAGTGACTGGGCTCAGGATGGGACACACTGTACCAGTGACTGGGCTCAGGATGGGACATTGTACAGTGACTGGGCTCAGGATGGGACACACTGTACCAGCGACTGGGCTCAGGATGGGACATTGTACAGTGACTGGGCTCAGGATGGGACACTGTACAGTGACTGGGCTCAGGATGGGACACACTGTTCAGTGACTGGGCTCAGGATGGGACACTGTACAGTGACTGGGCTCAGGATGGGACACACTGTACAGTGACTGGGCTCAGGATGGGACACTTTACAGTGACTGGGCTCAGGATGGGACACTGTACAGTGACTGGGCTCAGGATGGGACACTGTACAGTGACTGGGCTCAGGATGGGACACACTGTACCAGTGACTGGGCTCAGGATGGGACACTGTACCAGTGACTGGGCTCAGGATGGGACACTGTACAGTGACTGGGCTCAGGATGGGACACTGTACAGTGACTGGGCTCAGGATGGGACACACTGTACAGTGACTGGGCTCAGGATGGGACACTGTACAGTGACTGGGCTCAGGATGGGACACACTGTACAGTGACTGGGCTCAGGATGGGACACACTGTACAGTGACTGTGCTCAGGATGGGACACACTGTACAGTGACTGTGCTCAGGATGGGACACACTGTACAGTGACTGTGCTCAGGATGGGACACTGTACAGTGACTGGGCTCAGGATGGGACACACTGTACAGTGACTGGGCTCAGGATGGGACACACTGTACAGTGACTGGGCTCAGGATGGGACACACTGTACAGTGACTGTGCTCAGGATGGGACACACTGTACAGTGACTGTGCTCAGGATGGGACACACTGTACAGTGACTGGGCTCAGGATGGGACACTGTACAGTGACTGGGCTCAGGATGGGACACTGTACAGTGACTGGGCTCAGGATGGGACACACTGTACAGTGACTGGGCTCAGGATGGGACACACTGTACAGTGACTGTGCTCAGGATGGGACACACTGTACAGTGACTGGGCTCAGGATGGGACACACTGTACAGTGACTGGGCTCAGGATGGGACACTGTACCAGGTTATGGAGTCATGGAGGGGGTTGGGAGTTTTTAGGTGTTAGAATAAAAGAAGTGTGGGAGGCGGCAGTGGAGTTGGGGTCTGATGCAGATGATTTAATATACTTTATGTTCCTGAAGAGGTGAGTGTTCAAGCTGCTATCGGGCCTTTGAGCTCATGATCCAGGAGTATTATACTAAGTAAGTCACATTATGATAAATTCTATTTACACTTATAAAAGCATCTGATCAAACTGAAACACCTGAAGTGGGTCACACAATGAATTTCATTTGCGGTGCTTCTACTGATTTTTATGTTATCACATGTGGACATCAGGCAAGACAGGATTGGGCTTGCTGTGATACCCCTGCAGCCAAATAGCCTTCAGATTTTCACCGTCGAGGCTCACACATCAAATACAAACATGCCTTGCTGACAATGGTTTCATATCACAGTGTCTGACCAGGCAACAGGAAATGTTGGGCACCACTGCCACCCTGTGGCCATTCTTCACTACTACAACATGGGAATCCGTTCCTCAAAGTACAGACGAGGGGGGCCATTCAGCCCACCTGGCTCATCCTTCCACTGAGACCTATAATTCCCCCATCACAGCATCTGTCTTTTGAAAGACTTCAGAGTTTTTGTCTCCAGTATATAACTAAGAAGCCCGTTCCAGGGATTAATCGCTTTGTCTGACATCCTGAAGTTGGATTTCCCGATGTGGACCCCCGTCCACTTTCTCCCTGGTCACAGTTTAACTTCAAATCGAACTCAGGATTAGCCGATTCTATTGGTATCTCATATCCCTCGAACGGATTCCCTCTTACTCGCCTCCCTTCACGGCTGATATTTCTCGACCCTCGCCTCACTCCCTGGGATCAGCCCCTTGATCCTTCTCTGCACCACCTGCAGGGCCTCGATGTTTCCCTTATGCTGCAGTGATGAGAAGTGAGCACAGTGCTGAAGGTGCAGTCTGATTGGAGCACAGTGCAGAAGGTGCAGTCTGATTGGAGCACAGTGCTGAAGGGGAACTGGGGACAGAGCAGGACCCTGGGCAGAGGAGGAACTGGGGACACAGCAGGACCCTGGGCAGAGGAGGAACTGGAGACACAGCAGGTCCCTGGGCAGAGGAGGAACTGTGGACACAGCAGGACCCTGGGCAGAGGAGGAACTGGAGACACAGCAGGTCCCTGGGCAGAGGAGGAACAGGAGAAACAGCAGGACTCCGGGCAGAGGAGGAACAGGAGACAGAGCAGGACCCTGGGCAGAGGAGGAACTGGAGACAGAGCAGGACCCTGGGCAGAGGAGGAACTGGAGACACAGCAGGACCCTGGGCAGAGGAGGAACAGGAGAAACAGCAGGACTCCGGGCAGAGGAGGAACAGGAGACAGAGCAGGACCCTGGGCAGAGGAGGAACTGGAGACACAGCAGGACCCTGGGCAGAGGAGGAACTGGAGAAACAGCAGGACCCTGGGCAGAGGAGGAACTGGAGACACAGCAGGACCCTGGGCAGAGGAGGAACAGGAGACACAGCAGGTCCCTGGGCAGTTATCTGTGGAGTAGCTCACAGGCTGAAGTGATTCCTTCTTCATTCATAACCCACCTAAAAACTGCACTGCAAAGTAACAGGCTTCTGTGAGCAGCGTCCATCGGATTATGATCTTCTCCGCTGTGTATAAAGCATTCCACATTATCAGGGAAATACCTGCAGGAGAAAGGGCGACAGACAAAACATCAGGGTACTGCTCCGAGAGACAGCCATCGCCACAGGGCACCCACTCACCTCACATCGCAGGCCTTTAGGTCCCTCGACTCCACATACCAGCCACTCCCCATGACAGGAGCCCTGGCCAGGCCTCTACCCAAGTCCTGGCCAGTGCGTGGGGGTGCGGCACTGTTTCACAAACATCTTACATTTATATCATGCAGCAAAACGTCACCAGACAAAAATTGTCACTGAGCCAAAGAGTGGAGACATTAGGACAGGTTTTAAGGAGGATCTTCGAAGAGGAGAGAGAAGTGTCGAAGTTTAAGGGAATTCCAGAGCTCAGGGTCTGGGCAGCTGAAGGCACGGCCGCCAATGGTAGGGTGAAGGGAGTGGGGATGCGCAATAGGGTTTCAGCAGCAGATGGGCTGAGGCAGGGGTGGAGACGGCGATGTTCTGGTGGAATAGGCGGACTGAGTGATGGAGAGAATTTGGGGTCAGGAACTCATCTCGGGGTCAGATTGCCTGCCTGGTACAGCTTGAGGCAGTGGATAGAGAGGCGGATGGGCCAAAGACAATGGAGGACATTACCGCACATCCAGGACTAGATATTGGACAAGCAGGGTGGAGGGATGGAGAGAGGTGGTGGAGAAGCAGAGCTGGGTGCTGGCAGTGTACGGGTGGAACCTATTTAAGGTGGAGTAATATCTTATGTATACTGTCTGTTTGTCCTGGTTCTATTTAAGGTGGAGTGCTCCCTGTACAGTCCAGTCTGTGGAATGGGTTTATTTAAGGTGGAGTGCTCCCTGCACAGTCCAGTCTGTGTAATCGAATTATTTAAGGTGGAGTGCTCCCTGTACAGTCCAGTATGTATAATGCTTTTCTTTAAGGTGGAGTGCTCCCTGTACAGTCCAGTCTGTGTAATGGGTTTATTTAAGGTGGAGTGCTCCCTGTACAGACCAGTCTGTATAATGCGTTTATTTAAGGTGAAGTGCTCCCTGCACAGTCCAGTCTGTGTAATTGAATTATTTAAGGTGGAGTGCTCCCTGTACAGTCCAGTATGTATAATGCGTTTCTTTAAGGTGGAGTGCTCCCTGTACAGTCCAGTCTGTGTAATGGGTTTATTTAAGGTGGAGTGCTCCCTGCACAGTCCGGTCTGAGTAATGGGTTTATTTAAGGTGGAGTGCTCCCTGTACAGGCCAGTCTGTGTAATGGGTTTATTTAAGGTGGAGTGCTCCTTGTACAGTCCAGTCTGTGTAATGGGTATATTTCAGGTGGAGTGCTCCCTGTTCAGTCCAGTATGTATAATGGGTTTATTTAAGGTGGAATGCTCCCTGTACAGTCCAGTATGTATAATGGGTTTATTTAAGGTGGAATGCTCCCTGTACAACCGGTCTGTGTCATGGTTTTATTTAAGGTGGAGTGCTCCCTGTACAGTCCAGTCTGTGTCATGGGGTGATTTAAGAGGGAGTGCTCCCTGTACAGTCCAGTGTGTATAATGGGTTTATTTAAGGTGGATTGCTCCCTGTACAGTCCAGTCTGTGTAATGGGGTTATTTAAGAGGGAGTGCACCCTGTACAGTCCAGTCTGTGTGATGGATTTATTTAAGATGGAGTGCTACCTGCACAGTCCAGTTTGTGTAATGGGGTTGTTTAATTTGGAGTGCACCCTGAACAGTCCAGTCTGTGCAATGGGATTATTTAAGGTGGAGTGCTCCCTCTACAGTCCAGTCTGTGTAATGGATTTATTTAAGGTGGAGTGCTCCCTGTAAAGTCCAGCCTGTGTAATTTGTTTATTTAAGGTGGAGTGCTCCCTGTGCAGTCCAGTCTGTGTAATGGGTTTATTTAAGGTGGAGTGCTCCCTCTACAGTCCAGTCTGTGTAATGGGTTTATTTAAGGTGGAGTGTTTCCTGTTCAGACCAGTCTGTGTCATGGGTTTATTTAAGGTGGAGTGCTCCCTCTACAGTCCAGTCTGTGTAATGAGTTTATTTAAGGTGGAGTGCTCCCTGTGCAGTCCGGTCTGTATAATGGGTTTATTTAAGGTGGAGTGTTTCCTGTTCAGACCAGTCGGTGTCATGGGCTCATTTAAGGTGGTGTGCTCCCTGTTCAGTCCAGTCTGTGCAATGGGTTTATTTAAGGTGGAGTGCTCCCTGCACAGTCCAGTCTGTGTCATGTTTTTTTTATAGTGGAGTGCTCCCTGTTCAGTCCAGTCTGTATAATGCGTTTATTTAAGGTGGAGTGCTCCCTGTACAGACCAGTCTGTATAATGCGTTTATTTAAGGTGGAGTGCTCCCTGTACAGTCAAGTCTGTGTAATGGGTTTATTTAAGGTGGACTGTTTCCTGTTCAGACCAGTCTGTGTCATGGGTTTATTTAAGGTGGAGTGCTCCCTGTTCAGTCCAGTCTGTGCAATGGGTTTATTTAAGGTGGAGTGCTCCCTGTTCAGTCCAGTCTGTATAATGCGTTTATTTAAGGTGGAGTGCTCCCTGTACAGACCAGTCTGTATAATGCGTTTATTTAAGGTGAAGTGCTCCCTGCACAGTCCAGTCTGTGTAATCGAATTATTTAAGGTGGAGTGCTCCCTGTACAGTCCAGTATGTATAATGCGTTTCTTTAAGGTGGAGTGCTCCCTGTACAGTCCAGTCTGTGTAATGGGTTTATTTAAGGTGGAGTGCTCCCTGCACAGTCCGGTCTGAGTAATGGGTTTATTTAAGGTGGAGTGCTCCTTGTACAGTCCAGTCTGTGTAATGGGTATATTTCAGGTGGAGTGCTCCCTGTTCAGTCCAGTATGTATAATGGGTTTATTTAAGGTGGAATGCTCCCTGTACAGTCCAGTATGTATAATGGGTTTATTTAAGGTGGAATGCTCCCTGTACAACCGGTCTGTGTCATGATTTTATTTAAGGTGGAGTGCTCCCTGTACAGTCCAGTCTGTGTCATGGGGTGATTTAAGAGGGAGTGCTCCCTGTACAGTCCAGTGTGTATAATGGGTTTATTTAAGGTGGATTGCTCCCTGTACAGTCCAGTCTGTGTAATGGGGTTATTTAAGAGGGAGTGCACCCTGTACAGTCCAGTCTGTGTGATGGATTTATTTAAGATGGAGTGCTACCTGCACAGTCCAGTTTGTTTAATGGGGTTGTTTAATTTGGAGTGCACCCTGAACAGTCCAGTCTGTGCAATGGGATTATTTAAGGTGGAGTGCTCCCTCTACAGTCCAGTCTGTGTAATGGATTTATTTAAGGTGGAGTGCACCTTGTACAGTCCAGTCTGTGTAATGGGTTTATTTAAGGTGGAGTGCTCCCTGTAAAGTACAGTCTGTGTAATCGATTTATTTAAGGTGGAGTGCTCCCTGTAAAGTCCAGCCTGTGTAATGTGTTTACTTAAGGTGGAGTGCTCCCTGTGCAGTCCAGTCTGTGTAATGGGTTTATTTAAGGTGGAGTGCTCCCTCTACAGTCCAGTCTGTGTAATGAGTTTATTTAAGGTGGAGTGCTCCCTGTGCAGTCCGGTCTGTATAATGGGTTTATTTAAGGTGGAGTGTTTCCTGTTCAGACCAGTCTGTGTCATGGGTTTATTTAAGGTGGAGTGCTCCCTGTACAGTCCAGTCTGTGTCATGTTTTTTTTTATAGTGGAGTGCTCCCTGTTCAGTCCAGTCTGTATAATGCGTTTATTTAAGGTGGAGTGCTCCCTGTACAGACCAGTCTGTATAATGCGTTTATTTAAGGTGGAGTGCTCCCTGTACAGTCAAGTCTGTGTAATGGGTTTATTTAAGGTGGAGTGTTTCCTGTTCAGACCAGTCTGTGTCATGGGTTTATTTAATGTCGAGTGCTCCCTGTACAGTCCAGTCTGTGTAATGGGTTTATTTAAGGTGGAGTGCTCCCTGCACAGTCCGGTCTGAGTAATGGGTTTATTTAAGGTGGAGTGCTCCCTGTACAGGCCAGTCTGTGTAATGGGTTTATTTAAGGTGGAGTGCTCCCTGTACAGTCCAGTCTGAGTAATAGGTATATTTAAGGTGGAGTGCTCCCTGTACAGTCCAGTCTGAGTAATAGGTTTATTTAAGGTGGAGTGCTCCCTGTACAGTCCAATCTGTGTAATGAGTTTATTTAAGGTGGAGTGCTCCCTGTGCAGTCCGGTCTGTATAATGGGTTTATTTAAGGTGGAGTGTTTCCTGTTCAGACCAGTCGGTGTCATGGGCTCATTTAAGGTGGAGTGCTCCCTGTTCAGTCCAGTCTGTGCAATGGGTTTATTTAAGGTGGAGTGCTCCCTGTTCAGTCCAGTCTGTGCAATGGGTTTATTTAAGGTGGAGTGCTCCCTGCACAGTCCAGTCTGTGTCATGTTTTTTTTATAGTGGAGTGCTCCCTGTTCAGTCCAGTCTGTATAATGCGTTTATTTAAGGTGGAGTGCTCCCTGTACAGACCAGTCTGTATAATGCGTTTATTTAAGGTGGAGTGCTCCCTGTACAGTCAAGTCTGTGTAATGGGTTTATTTAAGGTGGAGTGTTTCCTGTTCAGACCAGTCTGTGTCATGGGTTTATTTAAGGTGGAGTGCTCCCTGTTCAGTCCAGTCTGTGCAATGGGTTTATTTAAGGTGGAGTGCTCCCTGTTCAGTCCAGTCTGTATAATGCGTTTATTTAAGGTGGAGTGCTCCCTGTACAGACCAGTCTGTATAATGCGTTTATTTAAGGTGAAGTGCTCCCTGCACAGTCCAGTCTGTGTAATCGAATTATTTAAGGTGGAGTGCTCCCTGTACAGTCCAGTATGTATAATGCGTTTCTTTAAGGTGGAGTGCTCCCTGTACAGTCCAGTCTGTGTAATGGGTTTATTTAAGGTGGAGTGCTCCCTGCACAGTCCGGTCTGAGTAATGGGTTTATTTAAGGTGGAGTGCTCCTTGTACAGTCCAGTCTGTGTAATGGGTATATTTCAGGTGGAGTGCTCCCTGTTCAGTCCAGTATGTATAATGGGTTTATTTAAGGTGGAATGCTCCCTGTACAGTCCAGTATGTATAATGGGTTTATTTAAGGTGGAATGCTCCCTGTACAACCGGTCTGTGTCATGATTTTATTTAAGGTGGAGTGCTCCCTGTACAGTCCAGTCTGTGTCATGGGGTGATTTAAGAGGGAGTGCTCCCTGTACAGTCCAGTGTGTATAATGGGTTTATTTAAGGTGGATTGCTCCCTGTACAGTCCAGTCTGTGTAATGGGGTTATTTAAGAGGGAGTGCACCCTGTACAGTCCAGTCTGTGTGATGGATTTATTTAAGATGGAGTGCTACCTGCACAGTCCAGTTTGTGTAATGGGGTTGTTTAATTTGGAGTGCACCCTGAACAGTCCAGTCTGTGCAATGGGATTATTTAAGGTGGAGTGCTCCCTCTACAGTCCAGTCTGTGTAATGGATTTATTTAAGGTGGAGTGCACCTTGTACAGTCCAGTCTGTGTAATGGGTTTATTTAAGGTGGAGTGCTCCCTGTAAAGTACAGTCTGTGTAATCGATTTATTTAAGGTGGAGTGCTCCCTGTAAAGTCCAGCCTGTGTAATGTGTTTATTTAAGGTGGAGTGCTCCCTGTGCAGTCCAGTCTGTGTAATGGGTTTATTTAAGGTGGAGTGCTCCCTCTACAGTCCAGTCTGTGTAATGAGTTTATTTAAGGTGGAGTGCTCCCTGTGCAGTCCGGTCTGTATAATGGGTTTATTTAAGGTGGAGTGTTTCCTGTTCAGACCAGTCTGTGTCATGGGTTTATTTAAGGTGGAGTGCTCCCTGTACAGTCCAGTCTGTGTCATGTTTTTTTTTATAGTGGAGTGCTCCCTGTTCAGTCCAGTCTGTATAATGCGTTTATTTAAGGTGGAGTGCTCCCTGTACAGTCCAGTCTGTGTAATGGGTTTATTTAAGGTGGAGTGCTCCCTGCACAGTCCGGTCTGAGTAATGGGTTTATTTAAGGTGGAGTGCTCCCTGTACAGGCCAGTCTGTGTAATGGGTTTATTTAAGGTGGAGTGCTCCTTGTACAGTCCGGTCTGAGTAATGGGTTTATTTAAGGTGGAGTGCTCCCTGTACAGTCCAGTCTGAGTAATAGGTATATTTAAGGTGGAGTGCTCCCTGTACAGTCCAGTCTGAGTAATAGGTTTATTTAAGGTGGAGTGCTCCCTGTACAGTCCAATCTGTGTAATGAGTTTATTTAAGGTGGAGTGCTCCCTGTGCAGTCCGGTCTGTATAATGGGTTTATTTAAGGTGGAGTGTTTCCTGTTCAGACCAGTCGGTGTCATGGGCTCATTTAAGGTGGAGTGCTCCCTGTTCAGTCCAGTCTGTGCAATGGGTTTATTTAAGGTGGAGTGCTCCCTGCACAGTCCAGTCTGTGTCATGTTTTTTTTATAGTGGAGTGCTCCCTGTTCAGTCCAGTCTGTATAATGCGTTTATTTAAGGTGGAGTGCTCCCTGTACAGACCAGTCTGTATAATGCGTTTATTTAAGGTGGAGTGCTCCCTGTACAGTCAAGTCTGTGTAATGGGTTTATTTAAGGTGGACTGTTTCCTGTTCAGACCAGTCTGTGTCATGGGTTTATTTAAGGTGGAGTGCTCCCTGTTCAGTCCAGTCTGTGCAATGGGTTTATTTAAGGTGGAGTGCTCCCTGTTCAGTCCAGTCTGTATAATGCGTTTATTTAAGGTGGAGTGCTCCCTGCACAGACCAGTCTGTATAATGCGTTTATTTAAGGTGAAGTGCTCCCTGCACAGTCCAGTCTGTGTAATGGGTTTATTTAAGGTGGAGTGCTCCCTGCACAGTCCGGTCTGAGTAATGGGTTTATTTAAGGTGGAGTGCTCCCTGTACAGGCCAGTCTGTGTAATGGGTTTATTTAAGGTGGAGTGCTCCTTGTACAGTCCGGTCTGAGTAATGGGTTTATTTAAGGTGGAGTGCTCCCTGTACAGTCCAGTCTGAGTAATAGGTTTATTTAAGGTGGAGTGCTCCCTGTACAGTCCAATCTGTGTAATGGGTTTATTTAAGGTGGAGTGCTCCCTGTACAGTCCAGTCTGTGTAATGGGTATATTTCAGGTGGAGTGCTCCCTGTACAGTCCAGTATGTATAATGCATTTAGTTAAGGTGGAGTGCTCCCTGTACAGTCCAGTCTGTGTAATGGGGTTATTTAAGATGGAGTGCACCCTGTACAGTCCAGTCTGTGTAATGGGGTTATTTAAGATGGAGTGCATCCTGTTCAGTCAATTCTGTGTTATGGGGTTGTTTAATTTGGAGTGCTCCCTGTACAGTCCCGTCTGTGTAATGGGGTTATTTAATTTGGAGTGCTCCCTGTACAGTCCAGTCTGAGCAATGGTTTTAATTAAGGTGGAGTGCTCCCTGTAAAGTACAGCCTGTGTAATTGATTTATTTAAGGTGGAGTGCTCCCTGTACAGTCCAGCCTGTGTAATGTGTTTATTTAAGGTGGAGTGCTCCCTGTGCAGTCCAGTCTGTGCAATGGGTTTATTTAAGGTGGAGTGCTCCCTGTACAGTCCGGTCTGTATAATGGGTTTATTTAAGGTGGAGTGCTCACTGTACAGTCCAGTCTGTGTAATGGGTTTATTTAAGGTGGAGTGCTCCCTGTACAGTCCAGTCTGTGTCATGGGTTTATTTAAGGTGGAGTGCTCCCTGTACAGTCCAGTCTGTGTAACGGGTTTATTTAAGGTGGAATGCTCCCTGTACAGTAAGGTCTGTGTAATGGGTTTATTTAAGGTGGAGTGCTCCCTGTACAGTCCAGTCTGTATAATGGGTTTATTTAAGGTGGAGTGCTCACTGTACAGTCCAGTCTGTGTAATGGGTTTATTTAAGGTGGAGTGCTCCCTGTAAAGTCCAGTCTGTGTCATGGGTTTATTTAAGGTGGAGTGCTCCCTGTACAGTCCAGTCTGTGTAATGGGTTTATTTAAGGTGGAATGCTCCCTGTACAGTCCGGTCTGTGTAATGGGTTTATTTAAGGTGGAGTGCTCACTGTACAGTCCAGTCTGTGTCATGGTTTTTTTTAAAGTGGAGTGCTCCCTGTACAGTCCAGTCTGTGTAATGGGTTTATTTAAGGTGGAGTGCTCCCTGTACAGTCCAGTCTGTGTAATGGGTTTATTTAAGGTGGAGTGCTCCCTGTACAGGCCACTCTGTGTAATGGGTATATTTCAGGTGGAGTGCTCCCTGTACAGTCCAGTATGTATAATGCGTTTAGTTAAGGTGGAGTGCTCCCTGTACAGTCCTGTCTGCGTAATGAGTTTATTTAAGGTGGAGTGCTCCCTGTACTGTGCAGTCTGTGTAATGGGTATATTTAAGGTGGAATGCTCCCAGTACAGTCAAGTCTGTGTAATGGTTTTATTTAAGGTGGAGTGCTCCCTGTTCAGACCAGTCTGTGTAATGGGTTTATTTAAGGTGGAGTGCTCCCTGTTCAGTCCAGTCTGTGTGATGGGTTTATTTAAGGTGGAGTGCTCCCTGTTCAGTCCAGTCTGTGAAATGGGATTATTTAAGGTGGAGTGCTCCCTGTACAGTCCAGTCTGTGTAATGGGTGTATTTAAGGTGGAGTGCTCCCTGTTCAGTCCAGTCTGTGAAATGGGTTTATTTAAGCTGGAGTGCTCCCTGTACAGTCTAGTCTGTGTCATGGGTTTATTTAAAATGGAGTGCTACCTGCACAGTCCAGTCTGTGTAATGGGGTTATTTAATTTGGAGTGCTCCCTGTACAGTCCAGTCTGTGTAATGGATTTATTTAAGGTGGAGTGCACCTTGTACAGTCCAGTCTGTGTAATGGGTTTATTTAAGGTGGAGTGCTCCCTGTAAAGTACAGTCTGTGTAATCGATTTATTTAAGGTGGAGTGCTCCCTGTAAAGTCCAGCCTGTGTAATGTGTTTATTTAAGGTGGACTGCTTCCTGTGCAGTCCAGTCTGTGTAATGGGTTTATTTAAGGTGGAGTGCTCCCTCTACAGTCCAGTCTGTGTAATGAGTTTATTTAAGGAGGAGTGCTCCCTGTGCAGTCCAGTCTGTATAATGGGTTTATTTAAGGTGGAGTGTTTCCTGTTCAGACCAGTCTGTGTCAGGGGTTTATTTAAGGTGGAGTGCTCCCTGTTCAGTCCAGTCTGTGTCATGTTTTTTTTTATAGTGGAGTGCTCCCTGTACAGTCCAGTCTGTATAATGCGTTTATTTAAGGAGGAGTGCTCCCTGTACAGACCAGTCTGTATAATGCGTTTATTTAAGGTGGAGTGCTCCCTGTACAGTCAAGTCTGTGTAATGGGTTTATTTAAGGTGGAGTGTTTCCTGTTCAGACCAGTCTGTGTCATGGGTTTATTTAAGGTGGAGTGCTCCCTGTTCAGTCCAGTCTGTGCAATGGGTTTATTTAAGGTGGAGTGCTCCCTGTTCAGTCCAGTCTGTATAATGCGTTTATTTAAGGTGGAGTGCTCCCTGTACAGACCAGTCTGTATAATCAAATTATTTAAGGTGGAGTGCTCCCTGTACAGTCCAGTCTGTGTAATCGAATTATTTAAGGTGGAGTGCTCCATGTACAGTCCAGTATGTATAATGCGTTTCTTTAAGGTGGAGTGCTCCCTGTACAGTCCAGTCTGTGTAATGGGTTTATTTAAGGTGGAGTGCTCCCTGCACAGTCCGGTCTGAGTAATGGGTTTATTTAAGGTGGAGTGCTCCCTGTACAGGCCAGTCTGTGTAATCGGTTTATTTAAGGTGGAGTGCTCCTTGTACAGTCCAGTCTGTGTAATGGGTATATTTCAGGTGGAGTGCTCCCTGTTCAGTCCAGTATGTATAATGGGTTTATTTAAGGTGGAATGCTCCCTGTACAGTCCAGTATATATAATGGGTTTATTTAAGGTGGAATGCTCCCTGTACAACCGGTCTGTATCATGGTTTTATTTAAGGTGGAGTGCTCCCTGTACAGTCCAGTCTGTGTCATGGGTTTATTTAAGGTGGAGTGCTCCCTGTACAGTCCAGTCTGTGTAATGGGTATATTTCAGGTGGAGTGCTCCCTGTACAGTCCAGTATGTATAATGCATTTAGTTAAGGTGGAGTGCTCCCTGTACGGTCCAGTCTGTGTAATGAGTTTATTTAAGGTGGAGTGCTCCCTGTACTGTGCAGTCTGTGTAATGGGTATATTTAAGGTGGAATGCTCCCTGTACAGTCAAGTCTGTGTAATGGTTTTATTTAAGGTGGAGTGCTCCCTGTACAGTCCAGTCTGTGTAATGGGTCTATTTAGGTGGAGTGCTCCCTGTGCAGTCCAGCGTGTATAATGGTTTTATTTAAGGTGGAGTGCTCCCTGTACAATCCAGTATGTGTAATGGGTTTATTTAAGGCAGTATGCTCCCTGTACAGTCCAGTGTGTCTAATGGGTTTATTTAAGGTGGAGTGCTCCCTGTACAGTCCAGTATGTGCAATCGATTTATTTAAGGTGGAGTGCTCCCTGTACAGTCCAGCCTGTGTAATGGGTTTATTTAAGGTGGAGTGCTCCCTGTACAGTCCAGTTTGTGTAATGGGTTTAGTTAAGGTGGAGTGCATCCTGCACAGTCCAGTCTGTATAATGGGTTTATTTAAGGTGGAGTGCTCACTGTACAGTCCAGTCTGTGTAATGGGTTTATTTAAGGTGGCGTGCTCCCTGTACAGTCCAGTCTGTGTAATGGGTTTATTTAAGGTGGAATGCTCCCTGTACAGTCCGGTCTGTGTAATGGATTTATTTAAGGTGGAGTGCTCACTGTACAGTCCAGTCTGTGTCATGGTTTATTTTAAAGTGGAGTGCTCCCTGTACAGTCCAGTCTGAGTAATAGGTTTATTTAAGGTGGAGTGCTCCCTGTACAGTCCAGTCTGTGTAATGGGTTTATTTAAGGTGGAGTGCTCCCTGTACAGTCCAGTCTGTGTAATGGGTATATTTCAGGTGGAGTGCTCCCTGTACAGTCCAGTATGTATAATGCATTTAGTTAAGGTGGAGTGCTCCCTGTACGGTCCAGTCTGTGTAATGAGTTTATTTAAGGTGGAGTGCTCCCTGTACTGTGCAGTCTGTGTAATGGGTATATTTAAGGTGGCATGCTCCCTGTACAGTCAAGTCTGTGTAATGGTTTTATTTAAGGTGGAGTGCTCCCTGTACAGTCCAGTCTGTGTAATGGGTCTATTTAGGTGGAGTGCTCCCTGTACAGTCCAGCGTGTATAATGGTTTTATTTAAGGTGGAGTGCTCCCTGTACAATCCAGTATGTGTAATGGGTTTATTTAAGGGAGTATGCTCCCTGTACAGTCCAGTGTGTCTAATGGGTTTATTTAAGGTGGAGTGCTCCCTGTACAGTCCAGTATGTGCAATCGATTTATTTAAGGTGGAGTGCTCCCTGTACAGTCCAGCCTGTGTAATGGGTTTATTTAAGGTGGAGTGCTCCCTGTACAGTCCAGTCTGTGTAATGGGTCTATTTAAGGTGGAGTGCTCCCTGTACAGTCCAGCGTGTATAATGGTTTTATTTAAGGTGGAGTGCTCCCTGTACAATCCAGTATGTGTAATGGGTTTATTTAAGGGAGTATGCTCCCTGTACAGTCCAGTGTGTCTAATGGGTTTATTTAAGGTGGAGTGCTCCCTGTACAGTCCAGTATGTGCAATCGATTTATTTAAGGTGGAGTGCTCACTGTACAGTCCAGTCTGTGTAATGGGTTTATTTAAGGTGGCGTGCTCCCTGTACAATCCAGTATGTGTAATGGGTTTATTTAAGGGAGTATGCTCCCTGTACAGTCCAGTGTGTCTAATGGGTTTAGTTAAGGTGGAGTGCATCCTGCACAGTCCAGTCTGTGTCATGGTTTTTTTTAAGGTGGAGTGCTCCCTGTACAGTCCAGTCTGTGTAATGGGTTTATTTAAGGTGGAGTGCTTCCTGTTCAGACCAGTCTGTGTAATGGGTTTATTTAAGGTGGAGTGCTCCCTGTTCAGTCCAGTCTGTGTGATGGGTTTATTTAAGGTGGAGTGCTCCCTGTTCAGTCCAGTCTGTGAAATGGGATTATTTAAGGTGGAGTGCTCCCTGTTCAGTCCAGTCTGTGTGATGGGTTTATTTAAGGTGGAGTGCTCCCTGTACTGTGCAGTCTGTGTAATGGGTATATTTAAGGTGGAATGCTCCCTGTACAGTCAAGTCTGTGTAATGATTTTATTTAGGTGGAGTGCTCCCTGTACAGTCCAGCGTGTATAATGGTTTTATTTAAGGTGGAGTGCTCCCTGTACAATCCAGTATGTGTAATGGGTTTATTTAAGGCAGTATGCTCCCTGTACAGTCCAGTGTGTCTAATGTGTTTATTTAAGGTGGAGTGCTCCCTGTACAGTCCAGTCTGTGTAATGGGTTTATTTAAGGTGGAGTGCTCCCTGTACAGTCCAGCCTGTGTAATGGGTTTATTTAAGGTGGAGTGCTCCCTGTACAGTCCAGTTTGTGTAATGAGTTTATTTAAGGTGGAGTGCTCCCTGTACTGTGCAGTCTGTGTAATGGGTATATTTAAGGTGGAATGCTCCCTGCACAGTCAAGTCTGTGTAATGGTTTTATTTAAGGTGGAGTGCTCCCTGTACAGTCCAGTCTGTGTAATGGGTCTATTTAGGTGGAGTGCTCCCTGTACAGTCCAGCGTGTATAATGGTTTTATTTAAGGTGGAGTGCTCCCTGTACAATCCAGTATGTGTAATGGGTTTATTTAAGGCAGTATGCTCCCTGTACAGTCCAGTGTGTCTAATGGGTTTATTTAAGGTGGAGTGCTCCCTGTACAGTCCAGTATGTGCAATCGATTTATTTAAGGTGGAGTGCTCCCTGTACAGTCCAGCCTGTGTAATGGGTTTATTTAAGGTGGAGTGCTCCCTGTACAGTCCAGTCTGTGTAATGGGTCTATTTAAGGTGGAGTGCTCCCTGTACAGTCCAGCGTGTATAATGGTTTTATTTAAGGTGGAGTGCTCCCTGTACAATCCAGTATGTGTAATGGGTTTATTTAAGGGAGTATGCTCCCTGTACAGTCCAGTGTGTCTAATGGGTTTATTTAAGGTGGAGTGCTCCCTGTACAGTCCAGTATGTGCAATCGATTTATTTAAGGTGGAGTGCTCACTGTACAGTCCAGTCTGTGTAATGGGTTTATTTAAGGTGGCGTGCTCCCTGTACAATCCAGTATGTGTAATGGGTTTATTTAAGGGAGTATGCTCCCTGTACAGTCCAGTGTGTCTAATGGGTTTAGTTAAGGTGGAGTGCATCCTGCACAGTCCAGTCTGTGTCATGGTTTTTTTTAAGGTGGAGTGCTCCCTGTACAGTCCAGTCTGTGTAATGGGTTTATTTAAGGTGGAGTGCTTCCTGTTCAGACCAGTCTGTGTAATGGGTTTATTTAAGGTGGAGTGCTCCCTGTTCAGTCCAGTCTGTGTGATGGGTTTATTTAAGGTGGAGTGCTCCCTGTTCAGTCCAGTCTGTGAAATGGGATTATTTAAGGTGGAGTGCTCCCTGTTCAGTCCAGTCTGTGTGATGGGTTTATTTAAGGTGGAGTGCTCCCTGTACTGTGCAGTCTGTGTAATGGGTATATTTAAGGTGGAATGCTCCCTGTACAGTCAAGTCTGTGTAATGATTTTATTTAGGTGGAGTGCTCCCTGTACAGTCCAGCGTGTATAATGGTTTTATTTAAGGTGGAGTGCTCCCTGTACAATCCAGTATGTGTAATGGGTTTATTTAAGGCAGTATGCTCCCTGTACAGTCCAGTGTGTCTAATGTGTTTATTTAAGGTGGAGTGCTCCCTGTACAGTCCAGTCTGTGTAATGGGTTTATTTAAGGTGGAGTGCTCCCTGTACAGTCCAGCCTGTGTAATGGGTTTATTTAAGGTGGAGTGCTCCCTGTACAGTCCAGTTTGTGTAATGAGTTTATTTAAGGTGGAGTGCTCCCTGTACTGTGCAGTCTGTGTAATGGGTATATTTAAGGTGGAATGCTCCCTGCACAGTCAAGTCTGTGTAATGGTTTCATTTAAGGTGGAGTGCTCCCTGTACAGTCCAGTCTGTGTAATGGGTCTATTTAGGTGGAGTGCTCCCTGTACAGTCCAGCGTGTATAATGGTTTTATTTAAGGTGGAGTGCTCCCTGTACAATCCAGTATGTGTAATGGGTTTATTTAAGGCAGTATGCTCCCTGTACAGTCCAGTGTGTCTAATGGGTTTATTTAAGGTGGAGTGCTCCCTGTACAGTCCAGTATGTGCAATCGATTTATTTAAGGTGGAGTGCTCCCTGTACAGTCCAGCCTGTGTAATGGGTTTATTTAAGGTGGAGTGCTCCCTGTACAGTCCAGTTTGTGTAATGGGTTTAGTTAAGGTGGAGTGCATCCTGCACAGTCCAGTCTGTGTCATGGTTTTTTTTAAGGTGGAGTGCTCCCTGTACAGTCCAGTCTGTGTAATGGGTTTATTTAAGGTGGAGTGCTTCCTGTTCAGACCAGTCTGTGTAATGGGTTTATTTAAGGTGGAGTGCTCCCTGTTCAGTCCAGTCTGTGTGATGGGTTTATTTAAGGTGGAGTGCTCCCTGTTCAGTCCAGTCTGTGAAATGGGATTATTTAAGGTGGAGTGCTCCCTGTACAGTCCAGTCTGTGTAATGGGTTTATTTAAGGTGGAGTGCTCCCTGTACAGTCCAGTCTGTGTAATGGGTTTATTTAAGGTGGAGTGCTTCCTGTTCAGACCAGTCTGTGTAATGGGTTTATTTAACGTGGAGTGCTCCCTGTACAGTCCAGTCTGTGTAATGAGTTTATTTAAGGTGGAATGCTCCCTGTACAGTCCGGTCTGTGTAATGGATTTATTTAAGGTGGAGTGCTCACTGTACAGTCCAGTCTGTGTCATGGTTTTTTTTAAAGTGGAGTGCTCCCTGTACAGTCCAGTCTGAGTAAAAGGTTTATTTAAGGTGGAGTGCTCCCTGTACAGTCCAGTCTGTGTAATGGGTTTATTTAAGGTGGAGTGCTCCCTGTACAGTCCAGTCTGTGTAATGGGTATATTTCAGGTGGAGTGCTCCCTGTACAGTCCAGTATGTATAATGCATTTAGTTAAGGTGGAGTGCTCCCTGTACGGTCCAGTCTGTGTAATGAGTTTATTTAAGGTGGAGTGCTCCCTGTACTGTGCAGTCTGTGTAATGGGTATATTTAAGGTGGAATGCTCCCTGTACAGTCAAGTCTGTGTAATGATTTTATTTAGGTGGAGTGCTCCCTGTACAGTCCAGCGTGTATAATGGTTTTATTTAAGGTGGAGTGCTCCCTGTACAATCCAGTATGTGTAATGGGTTTATTTAAGGCAGTATGCTCCCTGTACAGTCCTGTGTGTCTAATGTGTTTATTTAAGGTGGAGTGCTCCCTGTACAGTCCAGTCTGTGTAATGGGTTTATTTAAGGTGGAGTGCTCCCTCTACAGTCCAGTCTGTGTAATGGGTTTATTTAAGGTGGAGTGCTCCCTGTTCAGTCCAGTCTGTGAAATGGGATTATTTAACCTGGAGTGCTCTCTGTACAGTCCAGTCTGTGTCATGGTTTTTTTTAAAGTGGAGTGCTCCCTGTTCAGTCCAGTCTGTATAATGCGTTTATTTAAGGTGGAGTGCTCCCTGTACAGTCCAGTTTGTGTAATGGGTTTAGTTAAGGTGGAGTGCATCCTGCACAGTCCAGTCTGTGTCATGGGTTTATTTAAGGTGGAGTGCTTCCTGTTCAGACCAGTCTGTGTAATGGGTTTATTTAAGGTGGAGTGCTCCCTGTTCAGTCCAGTCTGTGTGATGGGTTTATTTAAGGTGGAGTGCTCCCTGTTCAGTCCAGTCTGTATAATGCGTTTATTTAAGGTGGAGTGCTCCCTGTACAGACCAGTCTGTATAATGCGTTTATTTAAGGTGAAGTGCTCCCTGCACAGTCCAGTCTGTATAATCGAATTATTTAAGGTGGAGTGCTCCCTGTACAGTCCAGTATTTATAATGCGTTTCTTTAAGGTGGAGTGCTCCCTGTACAGTCCAGTCTGTGTAATGGGTTTATTTAAGGTGGAGTGCTCCCTGCACAGTCCGGTCTGAGTAATGGGTTTATTTAAGGTGGAGTGCTCACTGTACAGTCCAGTCTGTGTAATGGGTTTATTTAAGGTGGAGTGCTCCTTGTACAGTCTGGTCTGAGTAATAGGTTTATTTAAGGTGGAGTGCTCCCTGTACAGTCCAGTCTGAGTAATAGGTATATTTAAGGTGGAGTGCTCCCTGTACAGTCCAGTCTGTGTAATGGGTTTATTTAAGGTGGAGTGCTCCCTGTACAGTCCAGTCTGTGTAATGGGTATATTTCAGGTGGAGTGCTCCCTGTACAGTCCAGTTTGTATAATGCATTTAGTTAAGGTGGAGTGCTCCCTGTACGGTCCAGTCTGTGTAATGAGTTTATTTAAGGTGGAGTGCTCCCTGTACTGTGCAGTCTGTGTAATGGGTATATTTAAGGTGGAATGCTCCCTGTACAGTCAAGTCTGTGTAATGGTTTTATTTAAGGTGGAGTGCTCCCTGTACAGTCCAGTCTGTGTAATGGGTCTATTTAGGTGGAGTGCTCCCTGTACAGTCCAGCGTGTATAATGGTTTTATTTAAGGTGGAGTGCTCCCTGTACAATCCAGTATGTGTAATGGGTTTATTTAAGGCAGTATGCTCCCTGTACAGTCCAGTGTGTCTAATGGGTTTATTTAAGGTGGAGTGTTTCCTGTTCAGTCCAGTGTGTCTAATGGGTTTATTTAAGATGGAGTGCTCCCTGTACAGTCCAGTGTGTCTAATGGGTTTATTTAAGATGGAGTGCTCCCTGTACAGTCCAGCCTGTGTAATGGGTTTATTTAAGGTGGAGTGCTCCCTGTACGGTCCAGTCTGTGTACTGAGTTTATTTAAGGTGGAATGCTCCCTGTACAGTCCAGTCTGTGTAATGGGTTTATTTAAGGTGGAGTGTTTCCTGTTCAGACCAGTCTGTGTCATGGGTTTATTTAAGGCGGAGTGCTCCCTGTTCAGTCCAGCCTGTGTAATGGGTTTATTTAAGGTGGAGTGCTCCCTGTACAGTCCAGTCTGTGTAATGGGTTTATTTAAGGTGGAGTGCTGCCTGTACAGTCCAGTCTGTGTAATGGGTTTATTTAAGGTGGGGTGCTCCCTGTTCAGTCCAGTCTGTATAATGCGTTTATTTAAGGTGGAGTGCTGCCTGTACAGTCCAGTCTGTGTAATGGGTTTATTTAAGGTGGGGTGCTCCCTGTTCAGTCCAGTCTGTATAATGCGTTTATTTAAGGTGGAGTGCTGCCTGTACAGACCAGTCTGTATAATGCGTTTATTTAAGGTGGAGTGCTCCCTGTACAGTCCAGTCTGTGTAATGGGTATATTTCAGGTGGAGTGCTCCCTGTACAGTCCAGTATGTATAATGGGTTTATTTAAGGTGGAATGCTCTCTGTACAACCGGTCTGTGTCATGGTTTTATTTAAGGTGGAGTGCTCCCTGTACAGTCCAGTCTGTGTCATGGGGTGATTTAAGAGGGAGTGCTCCCTGTACAGTCCAGTGTGTATAATGGGTTTATTTAAGGTGGATTGCTCCCTGTACAGTCCAGTCTGTGTAATGGGGTTATTTAAGAGGGAGTGCACCCTGTACAGTCCAGTCTGTGTAATGGGGTTATTTAAGATGGAGTGCACCCTGTTCAGTCCAGTTTGTGTAATGGGGATTTTTATTTTGGAGTGCACCCTGAACAGTCCAGTCTGTGTAATGGGGTTATTTAAGGTGGTGTGCACCTTGTACAGTCCAGCCTGTGTAATGTGTTTATTTAAGGTGGAGTGCTCCCTGTGCAGTCCAGTCTGTGCAATGGGATTATTTAAGGTGGAGTGCTCCCTCTACAGTCCAGTCTGTGTAATGAGTTTATTTAAGGTGGAGTGCTCCCTGTACAGTCCGGTCTGTATAATGGGTTTATTTAAGGTGGAGTGCTCACTGTACAGTCCAGTCTGTGTAATGGGTTTATTTAAGGTGGAGTGCTCACTGTACAGTCCAGTCTGTGTAATGGGTTTATTTAAGGTGGAGTGCTCCCTGTACAGTCCAGTCTGTGTAATGGGTTTATTTAAGGTGGAATGCTCCCTGTACAGTCCGGTCTGTGTAATGGGTTTATTTAAGGTGGAGTGCTCACTGTACAGTCCAGTCTGTGTCATGGTTTTTTTTAAAGTGGAGTGCTCCCTGTACAGTCCAGTCTGAGTAATAGGTTTATTTAAGGTGGAGTGCTCCCTGTACAGTCCAGTATGTATAATGCGTTTAGTTAAGGTGGAGTGCTCCCTGTACGGTCCAGTCTGTGTAATGAGTTTATTTAAGGTGGAGTGCTCCCTGTACTGTGCAGTCTGTGTAATGGGTATATTTAAGGTGGAATGCTCCCTGTACAGTCAAGTCTGTGTAATGGTTTTATTTAAGGTGGAGTGCTCCCTGTACAGTCCAGTCTGTGTAATGGGTCTATTTAGGTGGAGTGCTTCCTGTACAGTCCAGCGTGTATAATGGTTTTATTTAAGGTGGAGTGCTCCCTGTACAATCCAGTATGTGTAATGGGTTTATTTAAGGCAGTATGCTCCCTGTACAGTCCAGTGTGTCTAATGGGTTTATTTAAGGTGGAGTGCTCCCTGTACAGTCCAGTATGTGCAATCGATTTATTTAAGGTGGAGTGCTCCCTGTACAGTCCAGCCTGTGTAATGGGTTTATTTAAGGTGGAGTGCTCCCTGTACAGTCCAGTTTGTGTAATGGGTTTAGTTAAGGTGGAGTGCATCCTGCACAGTCCAGTCTGGGTCATGGTTTTTTTTAAGGTGGAGTGCTCCCTGTACAGTCCAGTCTGTGTAATGGGTTTATTTAAGGTGGAGTGCTTCCTGTTCAGACCAGTCTGTGTAATGGGTTTATTTAAGGTGGAGTGCTCCCTGTTCAGTCCAGTCTGTGTGATGGGTTTATTTAAGGTGGAGTGCTCCCTGTTCAGTCCAGTCTGTGAAATGGGTTTATTTAAGGTGGAGTGCTTCCTGTTCAGACCAGTCTGTGTAATGGGTTTATTTAAGGTGGAGTGCTTCCTGTTCAGACCAGTCTGTGTAATGGGTTTATTTAAGGTGGATTGCTCCCTGTACAGTCCAGTCTGTATAATGCGTTTATTTAAGGTGGAGTGCTCCCTGTTCAGTCCAGTCTGTGAAATGGGTTTATTTAAGGTGGAGTGCTCCCTGTTCAGTCCAGTCTGTGAAATGGGTTTATTTAAGGTGGAGTGTAATCCTGTTCAGACCAGTCTGTGTAATGGGTTTATTTAAGGTGGAGTGCTTCCTGTTCAGACCAGTCTGTGTAATGGGTTTATTTAAGGTGGAGTGCTCCCTGTACAGTCCAGTCTGTATAATGCGTTTATTTAAGGTGCAGTGCTCCCTGTACAGTAGTCTGTGTAATGGGTTTATTTAAGGTGGAGTGCTCCCTGTACAGTCCAGTCTGTGTAATGGGTTTGTTTAAGGTGGAGTGCGCCCTGTGCAGTCCAGCGTGAGTAATGGGTTTATTTAAGGTGGAGTGCTCCCTGTACATTCCAGTCTGTGTAATGGGTTTATTTAAGGTGGAGTGCTCCCTGTACAGTACAGGCTGTGTCATGAGTTTATTTAAGGTGGAGTGCTCCCTGTTCAGTCCAGCGTGAGTAATGGGTTTATTTAAGGTGGAGTGCTCCCTGTACAGTCCAGCGTGTATAATGGGTTTATTTAAGGTGGAGTGCTCCCTGTACAGTCCAGCGTGTATAATGGGTTTATTTAAGGTGAAGTGCTCCCTGTACAGTCCAGCATGTGTAATGGGTTTATTTAAGGTGGAGTGCTCCCTGTACAGTACAGCGTGCATAATGGGTTTATCTCCCAGGAGTGGGTACTTACTGAGAAGTGCTCCTCCGTACAGTCTCACAGACATTTTACTGCTGGATCCGTCTTCATCAAAAACGGCGTCATACAGACGCTCGGGAAAGATAAGAGCCTGGAAACAGAGAGACACGCACAGATTTACTGATATCATGCAACACTCTGCATCTGATGTGTGTTCCTGTCCCTCTGCAGTATAAAGGTATAATCTGGTGTGTGGCACAGTACAGCTGGATCACTTCACCTGTACCACACACACTGTAAAATGGAAAGGTCACAACAATGGAGCAGCCCATCCTGTCTGTCTGGACAGCGTGCACTGGTGCTGGCGACTCGGATACACACGGACTATATAGTCAGATATATGGATTCTCCACTTCTATAGAAAGAGCCTGTCTACAAATAGCGCAGAGATTCCCAGGCGATTGACTTTTACATAAGCCTCAATTCTCAAATAAAACTACAAATGGAAGCATTGAAAGTATAAATGTTTAAAACCTCCAGTTCAGTTTGGAGGTAGGAGATGGTAGAGTGAGGTTTAGGGTGGTGGAGTGAGGGAGGGAGACATGAGCGAGGGAGGAAGTCAGTGAGTGAGGGAGGGAATCAGCGAGTGAGTGAGAGAGACAGTCAGTGAGGGAGATAGCGAGAGAGGGAGGGAGACAGTGAGAGAGGGAGGGAGACAGCGAGAGAGGGAGGGAGACAGCGAGAGAGGGAGAGAGACAGCGAGAGAGGGAGGGAGACAGCGAGAGAGGGAGAGAGTCAGTGAGAGAGGGAGGGAGACAGCGAGAGAGGGAGAGAGACAGCGAGAGAGGGAGAGAGTCAGTGAGAGAGGGAGGGAGACAGCGAGAGAGGGAGAGAGACAGTGAGAGAGGGAGAGAGTCAGCGAGAGAGGGAGAGAGAAAGAGAGAGAGGGAGAGAGTCAGCGAGAGAGGGAGAGAGAAAGAGAGAGGGAGGGAGACAGCGAGAGAGGGAGAGAGACAGCGATAGAGGGAGGGAGACAGCGAGAGAGGGAGAGAGACAGCGAGAGAGGGAGCGAGACAGCGAGAGAGGGAGAGAGACAGTGAGAGAGCGAGAGAGACAGCGAGAGAGGGAGGGAGACAGTGAGAGAGGGAGAGAGACAGCGAGAGAGGGAGAGAGACAGCGAGAGAGGGAGAGAGAAAGAGAGAGAGGGAGAGAGTCAGCGAGAGAGGGAGAGAGAAGAGAGAGAGAGAGAGACAGCGAGAGAGGAAGAGAGACTGAGAGCGGGAGAGAGACAGCGAGAGAGGGAGAGAGACAGTGAGAGAGCGAGAGAGTCAGTGAGAGAGGGAGGGAGACAGCGAGAGAGGGAGAGAGACAGCGAGAGAGGGAGCGAGACAGCGAGAGAGGGAGACAGACAGTGAGAGAGCGAGAGAGACAGCGAGAGAGGGAGAGAGTCAGTGAGAGAGGGAGACAGCGAGAGAGGGAGAGAGACAGTGAGAGAGGGAGAGAGTCAGCGAGAGAGGGAGAGAGAAATAGAGAGAGGGAGAGAGTCAGCGAGAGAGGGAGAGAGAAAGAGAGAGAGAGAGAGACAGCGAGAGGGGGAGAGAGACAGTCAGAGCGGGAGAGAGACAGCGAGAGAGGGAGCGAGACAGCGAGAGAGGGAGAGAGACAGTGAGAGAGGGAGAGAGACAGCGAGAGAGGGAGAGAGACAGCGAGAGAGGGAGAGAGACAGCGAGAGAGGAAGAGAGACAGCGAGAGAGGGAAAGAAACAGTGAGAGAGCGAGAGAGACAGCGAGAGAGGGAGAGAGACAGTGAGAGAGCGAGAGAGTCAGTGAGAGAGGGAGAGAGACAGCGAGAGAGGGAGAGAGACAGTGAGAGAGGGAGGGAGACACTGAGGGAGGGAGAGAGACAGTGAGGGAGGGAGGGAGACAGCGAGAGAGGGAGGGAGACACTGAGGGAGGGAGAGAGACAGTGAGGGAGGGAGGGAGACAGCGAGAGAGGGAGGGAGACACTGAGGGAGGGAGAGAGACAGTGAGGGAGGGAGGGAGACAGCGAGAGAGGGAGGGAGACAGCGAGAGAGGGAGAGAGACAGCGAGAGAGGGAGAGAGACAGCGAGTGAGGGAGAGAGACAGCGAGAGAGGGAGAGAGACAGCGAGAGAGGGAGAGAGACAGCGAGAGAGGGAGAGAGACAGCGAGAGAGGGAGAGAGACAGCGAGAGTGGGAGAGAGACAGCGAGAGAGGGAGAGAGACAGCGAGAGAGGGGGAGAGACAGCGAGAGAGGGAGAGAGTCAGCGAGAGAGGGAGAGAGTCAGCGAGAGAGGGAGAGAGACAGCGAGAGAGGGAGAGAGACAGTGAGAGAGGGAGAGAGACAGCGAGAGAGGGAGGGAGACAGCGAGAGAGGGAGAGAGACAGCGAGAGAGGGAGAGAGACAGCGAGAGAGGGGGAGATTCAGTGAGAGAGGGAGGGAGACAGCGAGAGAGGGAGAGAGACAGTGAGAGAGGGAGAGAGTCAGCGAGAGAGGGAGAGAGAAAGAGAGAGAGGGAGAGAGTCAGCGAGAGAGGGAGAGAGAAAAAGAGAGAGAGAGAGAGACAGCGAGAGAGGGAGAGAGACAGCGAGAGAGGGAGAGAGATAGCGAGAGAGGGAGAGAGACAGCGAGAGAGGGAGAGAGACAGTGAGATAGGGAGAGAGAAAGCGAGAGAGGGAGAGAGTTAGTGAGAGAGGGAGGGAGACAGCGAGAGAGGGAGAGAGACAGTGAGAGAGGGAGAGAGAAAGAGAGAGAGGGAGAGAGACAGCGAGAGAGGGAGAGAGTCAGCGAGAGAGGGAGAGAGAAAGAGAGAGAGAGAGAGACAGCGAGAGAGGGAGAGAGACAGTGATAGCGGGAGAGAGACAGCGAGAGAGGGAGAGAGACAGTGAGAGAGCGAGAGAGTCAGTGAGAGAGGGAGAGAGCCAGCGAGAGAGGGAGAGAGACAGCGAGAGAGGGAGAGAGACAGCGAGAGAGGGAGAGAGACAGCGAGAGAGGGAGCGAAACAGCGAGAGAGGGAGGGAGACAGCGAGAGAGGGAGAGAGACAGCGAGAGAGGGAGAGAGACAGTGAGAGAGGGAGAGAGACAGCGAGAGAGGGAGAGAGACAGCGAGAGAGGGAGAGAGACAGCGAGAGAGGGAGGGAGACACTGAGGGAGGGAGAGAGACAGTGAGGGAGGGAGGGAGACAGCGAGAGAGGGAGAGAGACAGCGAGAGAGGGAGGGAGAAACTGAGGGAGGGAGAGAGACAGTGAGGGAGGGAGGGAGACAGCGAGAGAGGGAGGGAGACAGCGAGAGAGGGAGAGAGACAGCGAGAGAGGGAGGGAGACACTGAGGGAGGGAGAGAGACAGTGAGGGAGGGAGGGAGACAGCGAGAGAGGGAGGGAGACAGCGAGAGAGGGAGAGAGACAGCGAGAGAGGGAGAGACAGCGAGTGAGGGAGAGAGACAGCGAGTGAGGGAGAGAGACAGCGAGAGAGGGAGAGAGACAGCGAGAGAGGGAGAGAGACAGCGAGAGAGGGAGAGAGACAGCGAGAGAGGGAGAGAGACAGCGAGAGAGGGAGAGAGACAGTGAGAGAGGGAGAGAGACAGCGAGAGAGGGAGAGAGACAGTGAGAGAGGGAGAGAGACAGCGAGAGAGGCAGAGAGACAGCGAGAGAGGGGGAGAGACAGCGAGAGAGGGAGAGAGTCAGCGAGAGAGGGAGAGAGTCAGCGAGAGAGGGAGAGAGACAGCGAGAGAGGGAGAGAGACAGCGAGAGAGGGAGGGAGACAGCGAGAGAGGGAGAGAGACAGCGAGAGAGACAGCGAGAGAGGGAGAGATTCAGTGAGAGAGGGAGGGAGACAGCGAGAGAGGGAGAGAGACAGTGAGAGAGGGAGAGAGTCAGCGAGAGAGGGAGAGAGAAAGAGAGAGAGGGAGAGAGTCAGCGAGAGAGGGAGAGAGAAAGAGAGAGAGAGAGAGACAGCGAGAGAGGGAGAGAGACAGCGAGAGAGGGAGAGAGACAGCGAGAGAGGGAGAGAGACAGCGAGAGAGGGAGAGAGACAGCGAGAGAGGGAGAGAGACAGCGAGAGAGGGAGAGAGACAGCGAGAGAGGGAGAGAGACAGTGAGAGAGCGAGAGAGACAGCGAGAGAGGGAGAGAGACAGCGAGAGAGGGGGAGAGACAGCGAGAGAGGGAGAGAGACAGCGAGAGAGGGAGAGAGACAGCGAGAGAGGGAGGGAGACAGTGAGAGAGGGAGAGAGACAGCGAGAGAGGGAGGGAGAAACTGAGGGAGGGAGAGAGACAGTGAGGGAGGGAGGGAGACAGCGAGAGAGGGAGAGAGACAGCGAGAGAGGGAGGGAGACACTGAGGGAGGGAGAGAGACAGTGAGGGAGGGAGGGAGACAGCGAGAGAGGGAGGGAGACAGCGAGAGAGGGAGAGAGACAGCGAGAGAGGGAGAGACAGCGAGTGAGGGAGAGAGACAGCGAGAGAGGGAGAGAGACAGCGAGAGAGGGAGAGAGACAGCGAGAGAGGGAGAGAGACAGCGAGAGAGGGAGAGAGACAGCGAGAGAGGGAGAGAGACAGTGAGAGAGGGAGAGAGACAGCGAGAGAGGGAGAGAGACAGTGAGAGAGCGAGAGAGACAGCGAGAGAGGCAGAGAGACAGCGAGAGAGGGGGAGAGACAGCGAGAGAGGCAGAGAGTCAGCGAGAGAGGGAGAGAGTCAGCGAGAGAGGGAGAGAGACAGCGAGAGAGGGAGAGAGACAGCGAGAGAGGGAGGGAGACAGCGAGAGAGGGAGAGAGACAGCGAGAGAGGGAGAGAGACAGCGAGAGAGGGAGAGATTCAGTGAGAGAGGGAGGGAGACAGCGAGAGAGGGAGAGAGACAGTGAGAGAGGGAGAGAGTCAGCGAGAGAGGGAGAGAGAAAGAGAGAGAGGGAGAGAGTCAGCGAGAGAGGGAGAGAGACAGCGAGAGAGGGAGAGAGACAGCGAGAGAGGGAGAGAGACAGTGAGAGAGGGAGAGAGACAGCGAGAGAGGGAGAGAGACAGTGAGAGAGCGAGAGAGACAGCGAGAGAGGGAGAGAGAAAGAGAGAGAGGGAGAGAGTCAGCGAGAGAGGGAGAGAGAAAAAGAGAGAGAGAGAGAGACAGCGAGAGAGGGAGAGAGACAGCGAGAGAGGGAGAGAGATAGCGAGAGAGGGAGAGAGACAGCGAGAGAGGGAGAGAGACAGTGAGATAGGGAGAGAGAAAGCGAGAGAGGGAGAGAGTTAGTGAGAGAGGGAGGGAGACAGCGAGAGAGGGAGAGAGACAGTGAGAGAGGGAGAGAGAAAGAGAGAGAGGGAGAGAGACAGCGAGAGAGGGAGAGAGTCAGCGAGAGAGGGAGAGAGAAAGAGAGAGAGAGAGAGACAGCGAGAGAGGGAGAGAGACAGTGATAGCGGGAGAGAGACAGCGAGAGAGGGAGAGAGACAGTGAGAGAGCGAGAGAGTCAGTGAGAGAGGGAGAGAGCCAGCGAGAGAGGGAGAGAGACAGCGAGAGAGGAAGAGAGACAGCGAGAGAGGGAGAGAGACAGCGAGAGAGGGAGCGAAACAGCGAGAGAGGGAGGGAGACAGCGAGAGAGGGAGAGAGACAGCGAGAGAGGGAGAGAGACAGTGAGAGAGGGAGAGAGACAGCGAGAGAGGGAGAGAGACAGCGAGAGAGGGAGAGAGACAGCGAGAGAGGGAGGGAGACACTGAGGGAGGGAGAGAGACAGTGAGGGAGGGAGGGAGACAGCGAGAGAGGGAGAGAGACAGCGAGAGAGGGAGGGAGAAACTGAGGGAGGGAGAGAGACAGTGAGGGAGGGAGGGAGACAGCGAGAGAGGGAGGGAGACAGCGAGAGAGGGAGAGAGACAGCGAGAGAGGGAGGGAGACACTGAGGGAGGGAGAGAGACAGTGAGGGAGGGAGGGAGACAGCGAGAGAGGGAGGGAGACAGCGAGAGAGGAGAGAGACAGCGAGAGAGGGAGAGACAGCGAGTGAGGGAGAGAGACAGCGAGTGAGGGAGAGAGACAGCGAGAGAGGGAGAGAGACAGCGAGAGAGGGAGAGAGACAGCGAGAGAGGGAGAGAGACAGCGAGAGAGGGAGAGAGACAGCGAGAGAGGGAGAGAGACAGTGAGAGAGAGAGAGACAGCGAGAGAGGGAGAGAGACAGTGAGAGAGAGAGAGTGACAGCGAGAGAGGCAGAGAGACAGCGAGAGAGGGGGAGAGACAGCGAGAGAGGGAGAGAGTCAGCGAGAGAGGGAGAGAGTCAGCGAGAGAGGGAGAGAGACAGCGAGAGAGGGAGAGAGACAGCGAGAGAGGGAGGGAGACAGCGAGAGAGGGAGAGAGACAGCGAGAGAGACAGCGAGAGAGGGAGAGAGTCAGCGAGAGAGAGAGGGAGACAGCGAGAGAGAGAGAGAGACAGTGAGAGAGGAGAGAGACAGCGAGAGAGAGGAGAGAGAAGCGAGAGAGGAGAGAGTCAGCGAGAGAGAGAGAGAGACAGCGAGAGAGAGAGAGACAGCGAGAGAGGGAGAGAGACAGCGAGAGAGAGAGAGAGACAGCGAGAGAGAGAGAGAGACAGCGAGAGAGAGAGAGAGACAGCGAGAGAGGAGAGAGACAGCGAGAGAGGAGAGAGACAGCGAGAGAGAGAGAGACAGCGAGAGAGCGAGAGAGACAGCGAGAGAGAGAGAGACAGCGAGAGAGAGAGAGAGACAGCGAGAGGAGAGAGAGACAGCGAGAGGGAGAGAGACAGCGAGAGAGGAGAGAGACAGCGAGAGAGAGAGAGAGACAGCGAGAGAGAGAGAGAGACAGCGAGGAGGGAGAGAGAGACAGCGAGGAGAGAGAGAGACAGCGAGAGAGGGAGAGAGACAGCGAGAGAGGGAGGGAGACAGCTGAGGAGGGAGAGAGACAGTGAGGAGGGAGGGAGACAGCGAGAGAGGAGAGAGACAGCGAGAGAGGGAGAGAGACAGCGAGAGAGGGAGAGACAGCGAGTGAGGAGAGAGACAGCGAGAGAGGGAGAGAGACAGCGAGAGAGGGAGAGAGACAGCGAGAGAGGGAGAGAGACAGCGAGAGAGGGAGAGAGACAGCGAGAGAGGGAGAGAGACAGTGAGAGAGGGAGAGAGACAGCGAGAGAGGGAGAGAGACAGTGAGAGAGCGAGAGAGACAGCGAGAGAGGCAGAGACAGCGCGAGAGGCAGAGACAGCGCGAGAGGCAGAGAGTCAGCGAGAGAGGAGAGAGTCAGCGAGAGAGGGAGAGAGACAGCGAGAGAGGGAGAGAGACAGCGAGAGAGGAGAGAGACAGCGAGAGAGGGAGAGAGACAGCGAGAGAGGGAGAGAGACAGCGAGAGAGGGAGAGATTCAGTGAGAGTGGGAGGGAGACAGCGAGAGAGGGAGAGAGACAGTGAGAGAGGGAGAGAGTCAGCGAGAGAGGGAGAGAGAAAGAGAGAGAGGGAGAGAGTCAGCGAGAGAGGGAGAGAGACAGCGAGAGAGGGAGAGAGACAGCGAGAGAGGGAGAGAGACAGTGAGAGAGGGAGAGAGACAGCGAGAGAGGGAGAGAGACAGTGAGAGAGCGAGAGAGACAGCGAGAGAGGGAGAGAGACAGCGAGAGAGGGGAGAGACAGCGAGAGAGGGAGAGAGGCAGCGAGAGAGGGAGAGAGTCAGCGAGAGAGGGAGAGAGACAGCGAGAGAGGGAGAGAGACAGCGAGAGAGGGAGGGAGACAGCGAGAGAGGGAGAGAGACAGCGAGAGAGGGAGAGATTCAGTGAGAGAGGGAGGGAGACAGCGAGAGAGGGAGAGAGAAAGAGAGAGAGGGAGAGAGTCAGCGAGAGAGGGAGAGAGAAAGAGAGAGAGAAGAGACAGCGAGAGAGGGAGAGAGACAGAGCGAGAGAGGGAGAGAGATAGCGATGAGAGGGAGAAGAGACCAGCGAGAGAGGGAGAGAGCACATTGAGAGAGGGAGAGGGAAAGCGAGAGAGGGAGAGAGTCAGTGAGAGAGGGAGGGAGACAGCGAGAGAGGGAGAGAGACAGTCAGAGAGGGAGAGGGAAAGAGAGAGGAGGGAGAGGGTCAGGCGAGCAGAGGGAGGAGAGTCAGCGATAGATGAGGAGAGAGAAAGAGAGAGAGAGAGAGACAGCGAGAGAGGGTGAGAGACAGTGAGAGAGGGAGAGAGACAGCGAGAGAGCGTAGAGAGACAGCGAGAGAGGGAGAGAGTCAGTGGGAGAGGGGAGAGAGACAGCCGTGAGAGGGAGCGAGACCAGCGAGAGAGGGAGAGAGAACAGTGAGAGCGGGAGGGAGACAGCGAGAGAGCGAGAGAGACAGCGAGAGAGGGAGAGAGTCAGTGAGAGAGGGAGAGAGCAGCGAGAGAGGGAGAGAGACAGTGAGAGAAGGAGAGAGACAGCGAGCGAGGGAGAGAGACAGCGAGAGAGAGAGAGAAACAGCAAGAGAGGGAGAGGGAAAGTGAGAGAGGGAGAGAGACAGCGAGAGAGGGAGAGAGACAGCGAGAGAGGGAGAGAGACAGTGAGAGAGGGAGAGAGACAGCGAGAGAGGGAGAGAGACAGTGAGAGAGGGAGAGAGACAGTGAGAGAGGGAGAGAGACAGCGAGAGAGGGAGAGAGACAGCGAGAGAGGGAGAGAGACAGTGAGAGAGGGAGAGAGACAGCGAGCGAGGGAGAGAGACAGCGAGAGAGGGAGAGAAACAGCAAGAGAGGGAGAGGGAAAGTGAGAGAGGGAGAGAGACAGTGAGAGAGGGAGAGGGAAAGTGAGAGAGGGAGAGAGACAGCGAGAGAGGGAGAGAGACAGCGAGAGAGGGAGATGGAAAGTGAGAGATGGAGAGAGACAGCGAGAGAGGGAGAGAGACAGCGAGAGATGGAGAGGGACAGTGAGAGAGGGAGAGAGACAGCGAGAGAGGGAGAGAGACAGCGAGAGAGGGAGAGAGACAGCGAGAGAGGGAGAGAGACAGCGAGAGAGGGAGAGAGACAGCGAGAGAGGGAGAGAGACAGTGAGAGAGGGAGAGAGACAGCGAGAGAGGGAGAGAGACAGCGAGAGAGGGAGAGAGACAGCGAGAGAGGGAGAGAGACAGCGAGAGAGGGAGAGAGACAGCGAGAGAGGGAGAGAGACAGCGAGAGAGGGAGGGAGACAGCGAGAGAGGGAGGGAGACAGCGAGAGAGGGAGAGAGACAGCGAGAGAGGGAGAGAGACAGTGAGAGAGGGAGAGAGTCAGCAAGAGAGGGAGAGAGAAAGAGAGAGAGAGAGAGACAGCGAGAGAGGGAGAGAGACAGTGAGAGAGGGAGAGAGACAGCGAGAGAGGGAGCGAGACAGCGAGAGAGGGAGAGAGAAAGAGAGAGAGGGAGAGAGTCAGCGAGAGAGGGAGAGAGAAAGAGAGAGAGAGAGAGACAGCGAGAGAGGGAGAGAGACAGTGAGAGCGGGAGAGAGACAGCGAGAGAGGGAGCGAGACAGCGAGAGAGGGAGAGAGACAGTGAGAGAGCGAGAGAGTCAGTGAGAGAGGGAGAGAGACAGCGAGAGAGGGAGAGAGACAGCGAGAGAGGGAGAGAGACAGCGAGAGAGGGAGAGAGACAGCGAGAGAGGAAGAGAGACAGCGAGAGAGGGAAAGAGACAGTGAGAGAGGGAGAGAGACAGCGAGAGAGGGAGAGAGACAGTGAGAGAGCGAGAGAGACAGCGAGAGAGGGAGAGAGTCAGCGAGAGAGGGAGAGAGACAGCGAGAGAGGGAGAGAGACAGTGAGAGAGGGAGAGAGACAGCGAGCGAGGGAGAGAGACAGCGAGAGAGGGAGAGAAGACAGCGAAGAGAGGGAGAGGGAAAGCGAGAGAGGGAGAGAGACAGCGAGAGAGGGAGAGGGAAAGTGAGAGAGGGAGAGAGAGAGGGAGAGAGACAGCGAGAGAGGGAGAGGGAAAGTGAGAGAGGGAGAGAGACAGCGAGAGAGGGAGAGAGACAGCGAGAGAGGGAGAGAGACAGCGAGAGAGGGAGAGAGACAGCGAGAGAGGGAGAGAGACAGCGAGAGAGGGAGAGAGACAGCGAGAGGGAGAGAGACAGCGAGAGGGAGAGAGACAGCGAGAGGGAGAGAGACAGCGAGAGGGAGAGAGACAGCGAGAGGGAGAGAGACAGCGAGAGGGAGAGAGACAGCGAGAGGGAGGGAGACAGCGAGAGAGGGAGAGAGACAGCGAGAGAGGGAGGGAGACAGCGAGAGAGGGAGAGAGACAGCGAGAGAGGGAGGAGACAGTGAGAGAGGGAGAGAGACAGCGAGAGAGGGAGGTGACAGTGAGAGAGGGAGAGAGACAGTGAGAGAGGGAGAGAGACAGCGAGAGAGGGAGCGAGACAGTGAGAGAGGGAGAGAGACAGCGAGAGAGGGAGAGAGACAGCAAGAGAGGGAGGGAAACACTGAGGGAGGGAGAGAGACAGTGAGGGAGGGAGGGAGACAGCGAGAGAGGGAGGGAGACAGCGAGAGAGGGAGAGAGACAGCGAGAGAGGGAGGGAGACACTGAGGGAGTGAGAGAGACAGTGAGGGAGGGAGGGAGACAGCGAGAGAGGGAGGGAGACAGCGAGAGAGGGAGATAGACAGCGAGAGAGGGAGAGAGACAACGAGAGAGAGGATGACAGCTGAGTGAGTGAGGCCTTGAGTGATGGAGAGAGGCAGAGAGTGAGTGAGGAGTAAGTGAGTGATTCAGTGAGTGAGGGAGAGTGAGTGAAGGAGCGAGACAGCGAGTGAGTGAGTGTACAGTGAGGAAGTAAGTGAGTGACTCAGTGAGTGAGGGAGAGGGAGAGTGAGGGAGGGAGACAGCGAGAGAGGGAGGGATACAGTGAGAGAGAGGGAGTGAGGAAGCGAGAGAGGGAGGGAAGCAGTGTGTGATGGAAAGTGACAGTGAGTGAGGGACGGAGACAGAGAGTGAGGGAGTGAGACAGCGAGAGAGGGAGGGAGACACTGAGGGAGGGAGAGAGACAGTGAGGGAGGGAGGGAGACAGCGAGAGAGGGAGGGAGACAGCGAGAGAGGGAGAGAGACAGCGAGAGAGGGAGGGAGACACTGAGGGAGGGAGAGAGACAGTGAGGGAGGGAGGGATACAGCGAGAGAGGGATAGAGACAGCGAGAGAGGGAGGGAGACAGTGAGAGAGGGAGGGAGACAGTGAGAGAGGGAGAGAGACAGCGAGAGAGGGAGAGAGACAGCGAGAGAGGGAGGGTGACAGTGAGAGAGGGTGAGAGACAGTGAGAGAGGGAGGGAGACACTGAGGGAGGGAGAGAGACAGTGAGGGAGGGAGGGAGACCGCGAGAGAGGGAGGGAGGCAGCGAGAGAGGGAGAGAGACAGCGAGAGAGGGAGGGAGACAGCGAGAGAGGGAGGGAGACAGCGAGAGAGGGAGAGAGACAACGAGAGATGGAGGGAGACACTGAGGGAGGGAGAGAGACAGTGAGGGAGGGAGGGAGACAGCGAGAGAGGGAGGGAGACAGCGAGAGAGGGAGAGAGACAGCGAGAGAGGGAGAGAGACAGCGAGAGAGGGAGAGAGACAGCGAGTGAGGGAGAGAGACAGCGAGTGAGGGAGAGAGACAGCGAGAGAGGGAGAGAGACAGCGAGAGAGGGAGAGAGACAGCGAGAGAGGGAGAGAGACAGCGAGAGAGGGAGAGAGACAGCGAGAGAGGGAGAGAGACAGCGAGAGAGGGAGAGAGACAGTGAGAGAGGGAGTGAGACAGTGAGAGAGGGAGAGAGACAGCGAGAGAGGGGGAGAGACAGCAAGAGAGGGAGAGGGAAAGTGAGAGAGGGAGAGACAGCGAGAGAGGGAGAGAGACAGTGAGAGAGGGAGAGAGACAGCGAGAGAGGGAGCGAGACAGCGAGAGAGGGAGAGAGAAAGAGAGAGAGGGAGAGAGTCAGCGAGAGAGGGAGAGAGAAAGAGAGAGAGAGAGAGACAGCGAGAGAGGGAGAGAGACAGTGAGAGCGGGAGAGAGACAGCGAGAGAGGGAGCGAGACAGCGAGAGAGGGAGAGAGACAGTGAGAGAGCGAGAGAGTCAGTGAGAGAGGGAGAGAGACAGCGAGAGAGGGAGAGAGACAGCGAGAGAGGGAGAGAGACAGCGAGAGAGGAAGAGAGACAGCGAGAGAGGGAAAGAGACAGTGAGAGAGGGAGAGAGACAGCGAGAGAGGGAGAGAGACAGTGAGAGAGCGAGAGAGACAGCGAGAGAGGGAGAGAGTCAGCGAGAGAGGGAGAGAGACAGCGAGAGAGGGAGAGAGACAGTGAGAGAGGGAGAGAGACAGCGAGCGAGGGAGAGAGACAGCGAGAGAGGGAGAGAAACAGCGAGAGAGGGAGAGGGAAAGTGAGAGAGGGAGAGAGACAGCGAGAGAGGGAGAGGGAAAGTGAGAGAGGGAGAGAGAGAGGGAGAGAGACAGCGAGAGAGGGAGAGGGAAAGTGAGAGAGGGAGAGAGACAGCGAGAGAGGGAGAGAGACAGCGAGAGAGGGAGAGAGACAGCGAGAGAGGGAGAGAGACAGTGAGAGAGGGAGAGAGACAGCGAGAGAGGGAGAGAGACAGTGAGAGAGGGAGAGAGACAGCGAGAGAGGGAGAGAGACAGCGAGAGAGGGAGAGAGACAGCGAGAGAGGGAGAGAGACAGCGAGAGAGGGTACGAAACAGCGAGAGGGAGGGAGACAGCGAGAGAGGGAGGGAGACAGTGAGAGAGGGAGAGAGACAGCGAGAGAGGGTGGGAGACAGCGAGAGAGGGATAGAGACAGCGAGAGAGGGAGGGAGACAGTGAGAGAGGGAGAGAGACAGCGAGAGAGGGAGGGTGACAGTGAGAGAGGGAGAGAGACAGTGAGAGAGGGAGGGAGACACTGAGGGAGGGAGCGAGACAGTGAGGGAGGGAGGGAGACAGCGAGAGAGGGAGAGAGACAGCAAGAGAGGGAGGGAAACACTGAGGGAGGGAGAGAGACAGTGAGGGAGGGAGGGAGACAGCGAGAGAGGGAGGGAGACAGCGAGAGAGGGAGAGAGACAGCGAGAGAGGGAGGGAGACACTGATGGAGTGAGAGAGACAGTGAGGGAGGGAGGGAGACAGCGAGAGAGGGAGGGAGACAGCGAGAGAGGGAGAGAGACAGCGAGAGAGGGAGATAGACAGCGAGAGAGGGAGAGAGACAACGAGAGAGAGGATGACAGCTGAGTGAGTGAGGCCTTGAGTGATGGAGAGAGGCAGAGAGTGAGTGAGGGAGAGCGAGTGAGGGTGAGGGAGTAAGTGAGTGATTCAGTGAGTGAGGGAGAGCGAGTGAAGGAGCGAGACAGCGAGTGAGTGAGTGTACAGTGAGGAAGTAAGTGAGTGACTCAGTGAGTGAGGGAGAGGGAGAGTGAGGGAGGGAGACAGCGAGAGAGGGAGGGATACAGTGAGAGAGAGGGAGTGAGGAAGCGAGAGAGGGAGGGAAGCAGTGTGTGATGGAAAGTGACAGTGAGTGAGGGACGGAGACAGAGAGTGAGGGAGTGAGTCAGTGATTGAGGGAGGGAGAATGCGGTAGTGATTAATATAACTGCACAACAGGTTCCTGGAACTCTAATAAATGCTTAAATACAGGAAGAGTTCTCGGCAGATGGTGCCTCAGAGCTGCGCATACAGATAATGTCGTTGAATATTTTTAGTTACAAGTCACCTCTGTTCAAATAGAAATTGGTTACGTCACTGAGACAAAAGTAATTACTTTGCTTTTCATTTTGTGGAAAATTAAATATCAGACTGGGAACTGCAAGCTCCAATAGCCCCTGTGACATTCACCAGACAGTTCGTTCCAAGCTGCTATCAGCAGCTCCTCATTACTAACTGTGGTATGAATCGACAATTACTACAGCCACAATTTAAAAAGGTACATGAGAGAATGCACCTCCCAGCACCAGAAGAATCCTGCAGTACATTTATTCCCAATTAAATATTGGGAAGACCAAATCCATTGTTTTTGGTCCCCGCCACAAACTCTGTTCCCTAGCCACTGACTCCATCCCTCTCCCGAACATCTGTCTGAGGCTGAACTAGACTGTTCGCAACCTTGGTGTCATATTTGACCCTGAAATGAGCTTCCGACCACATACCAATTGCATAACTAAGACAGTCTATTTCCACCTCTGTAACATCGCCCGTCTCCGCCCCTTGCCTCAGCTCATCTGCTGCTGAAACCCTCATCCATGCCTTTGTTACCTCTAGACTTGACTATTCCAACGCATTCCTGGCTGGCCTCCCACATTCCACCCTACGTAAACTTGAGGTCATCCAAAACTCGGCTGCCCGTGTCCTAACTCGCACCAAGTCCCGTTCATCCATCACCCCTGTGCTCGCTGACCTACACTGGCTCCCGGTTAAACAACGCCTCAATCTTACAATTCTTATCCTTGTTTTCAAATCCCTCCAGAGCCTCGCCCCTCCCTATCTCTGTGATCTCCTTCAGCCCCACAACCCCCCGAGATATCTGCGCTCCTCTAATTCTGCCCTCTTGAGCATCCCTGATTTTAATCACTCCACCATTGGTGGCCGTGCCTTCTGTTGCCTCGGCCCTAAGCTCTGGAATTCCCTGCCTAAACCTCTCTGCCTCGCTACCTCTCTTTCCTCTTTTAAGACGCTCCTTAAAACCTACCTCTTTGACCAAGCTTTTGGTCACCTGACCTAATTTATCCTTATGTGGCTCGGTGTCAAATTTATGTCTTATAATACTCATGTGAAACACCTTGGGACGTTTTACTGCGTTAAAGGCACTAAATAAATACAACTTGTTGTTGTTGTGTAGGGGAATCTGCAGTACATTTATTCCCAGTGTGGGGAATCCTGCAGTACATTTATTCCCAGAGTGGGGAATCCTGCCGTACATTTATTCCCAGAGTGGGGAATCTTGCAGTACATTTATTCCCAGTGTGGGGAATCTTGCAGTACATTTATTCCCAGTGTGGGGAATCCTGCAGTACATTTATTCCCAGAGTGGGGAATCCTGCCGTACATTTATTCCCAGAGTGGGGAATCTTGCAGTACATTTATTCCCAGAGTGGGGAATCCTGCAGTACATTTATTCCCAGTGTGGGGAATCCTGCCGTACATTTATTCCCAGAGTGGGGAATCTTGCAGTACATTTATTCCCAGAGTGGGGAATCTTGCAGTACATTTATTCCCAGAGTGGGGAATCCTGCAGTACATTTATTCCCAGTGTGGGGAATCCTGCAGTACATTTATTCCCAGTGTGGGGAATCCTGCAGTACATTTATTCCCAGTGTGGGGAATCTTGCAGTACATTTATTCCCAGAGTGGGGAATCTTGCAGTACATTTATTCCCAGTGTGGGGAATCTTGCAGTACATTTATTCCCAGTGTGGGGAATCCTGCAGTACATTTATTCCCAGAGTGGGGAATCCTGCAGTACATTTATTCCCAGAGTGGGGAATCCTGCAGTACATTTATTCCCAGTGTGGGGAATCCTGCAGTACATTTATTCCCAGTGTGGGGAATCCTGCAGTACATTTATTCCCAGAGTGGGGAATCCTGCAGTACATTTATTCCCAGTGTGGGGAATCCTGCAGTACATTTATTCCCAGAGTGGGGAATCTTGCAGTACATTTATTCCCAGTGTGGGGAATCTTGCAGTACATTTATTCCCAGTGTGGGGAATCCTGCAGTACATTTATTCCCAGAGTGGGGAATCCTGCAGTACATTTATTCCCAGTGTGGGGAATCTTGCAGTACATTTATTCCCAGTGTGGGGAATCCTGCAGTACATTTATTCCCAGAGTGGGGAATCTTGCAGTACATTTATTCCCAGAGTGGGGAATCTTGCAGTACATTTATTCCCAGAGTGGGGAATCTTGCAGTACATTTATTCCCAGAGTGGGGAATCTTGCAGTACATTTATTCCCAGAGTGGGGAATCTTGCAGTACATTTATTCCCAGAGTGGGGAATCCTGCAGTACATTTATTCCCAGAGTGGGGAATCTTGCAGTACATTTATTCCCAGAGTGGGGAATCCTGCAGTACATTTATTCCCAGAGTGGGGAATCTTGCAGTACATTTATTCCCAGAGTGGGGAATCTTGCAGTACATTTATTCCCAGAGTGGGGAATCTTGCAGTACATTTATTCCCAGTGTGGGGAATCCTGCAGTACATTTATTCCCAGAGTGGGGAATCTTGCAGTACATTTATTCCCAGAGTGGGGAATCTTGCAGTACATTTATTCCCAGTGTGGGGAATCCTGCAGTACATTTATTCCCAGTGTGGGGAATCTTGCAGTACATTTATTCCCAGTGTGGGGAATCTTGCAGTACATTTATTCCCAGTGTGGGGAATCTGCAGTACATTTATTCCCAGAGTGGGGAATCCTGCAGTACATTTATTCCCAGAGTGGGGAATCCTGCAGTACATTTATTCCCAGTGTGGGGAATCCTGCAGTACATTTATTCCCAGAGTGGGGAATCTTGCAGTACATTTATTCCCAGTGTGGGGAATCCTGCAGTACATTTATTCCCAGTGTGGGGAATCCTTGCAGTACATTTATTCCCAGTGTGGGGAATCCTGCAGTACATTTATTCCCAGAGTGGGGAATCCTGCAGTACATTTATTCCCAGAGTGGGGAATCTGCAGTACATTTATTCCCAGTGTGGGGAATCTTGCAGTACATTTATTCCCAGTGTGGGGAATCTTGCAGTACATTTATTCCCAGAGTGGGGAATCCTGCAGTACATTTATTCCCAGAGTGGGGAATCCTGCAGTACATTTATTCCCAGAGTGGGGAATCTTGCAGTACATTTATTCCCAGTGTGGGGAATCCTGCAGTACATTTATTCCCAGAGTGGGGAATCCTGCAGTACATTTATTCCCAGAGTGGGGAATCCTGCAGTACATTTATTCCCAGAGTGGGAATCTGCAGTACATTTATTCCCAGTGTGGGGAATCCTGCAGTACATTTATTCCCAGTGTGGGGAATCCTGCAGTACATTTATTCCCAGAGTGGGGAATCCTGCAGTACATTTATTCCCAGTGTGGGGAATCCTGCAGTACATTTATTCCCAGTGTGGGGAATCCTGCAGTACATTTATTCCCAGTGTGGGGAATCCTGCAGTACATTTATTCCCAGTGTGGGGAATCTTGCAGTACATTTATTCCCAGTGTGGGGAATCCTGCAGTACATTTATTCCCAGTGTGGGAATCCTGCAGTACATTTATTCCCAGTGTGGGGAATCTTGCAGTACATTTATTCCCAGAGTGGGGAATCCTGCAGTACATTTATTCCCAGTGTGGGGACTCCTGCAGTACATTTATTCCCAGAGTGGGGAATCCTGCAGTACATTTATTCCCAGAGTGGGGAATCCTGCAGTACATTTATTCCCAGTGTGGGGAATCCTGCAGTACATTTATTCCCAGTGTGGGGAATCTTGCAGTACATTTATTCCCAGTGTGGGGAATCCTGCAGTACATTTATTCCCAGTGTGGGGAATCTGCAGTACATTTATTCCCAGTGTGGGGAATCTTGCAGTACATTTATTCCCAGAGTGGGGAATCCTGCAGTACATTTATTCCCAGTGTGGGGAATCCTGCAGTACATTTATTCCCAGAGTGGGGAATCCTGCAGTACATTTATTCCCAGAGTGGGGAATCCTGCAGTACATTTATTCCCAGTGTGGGGAATCCTGCAGTACATTTATTCCCAGTGTGGGGAATCCTGCAGTACATTTATTCCCAGTGTGGGGAATCCTGCAGTACATTTATTCCAGTGTGGGGAATCCTGCAGTACATTTATTCCAGTGTGGGGAATCTTGCAGTACATTTATTCCCAGTGTGGGGAATCTTGCAGTACATTTATTCCCAGAGTGGGGAATCCTGCAGTACATTTATTCCCAGTGTGGGGAATCTTGCAGTACATTTATTCCCAGAGTGGGGAATCCTGCAGTACATTTATTCCCAGAGTGGGGAATCCTGCAGTACATTTATTCCCAGAGTGGGGAATCTGCAGTACATTTATTCCCAGAGTGGGGAATCCTGCAGTACATTTATTCCCAGTGTGGGGAATCCTGCAGTACATTTATTCCCAGTGTGGGGAATCTTGCAGTACATTTATTCCCAGTGTGGGGAATCCTGCAGTACATTTATTCCCAGAGTGGGGAATCCTGCAGTACATTTATTCCCAGAGTGGGGAATCTTGCAGTACATTTATTCCCAGTGTGGGGAATCCTGCAGTACATTTATTCCCAGAGTGGGGAATCCTGCAGTACATTTATTCCCAGTGTGGGGAATCCTGCAGTACATTTATTCCCAGTGTGGGGAATCCTGCAGTACATTTATTCCCAGTGTGGGGAATCCTGCAGTACATTTATTCCCAGAGTGGGGAATCTTGCAGTACATTTATTCCCAGTGTGGGGAATCCTGCAGTACATTTATTCCAGAGTGGGGAATCCTGCAGTACATTTATTCCCAGAGTGGGGAATCTGCAGTACATTTATTCCAGAGTGGGGAATCCTGCAGTACATTTATTCCCAGTGTGGGGAATCCTGCAGTACATTTATTCCCAGTGTGGGGAATCCTGCAGTACATTTATTCCCAGTGTGGGGAATCTTGCAGTACATTTATTCCCAGTGTGGGGAATCTTGCAGTACATTTATTCCCAGAGTGGGGAATCCTGCAGTACATTTATTCCCAGAGTGGGGAATCTTGCAGTACATTTATTCCCAGTGTGGGGAATCTTGCAGTACATTTATTCCCAGAGTGGGGAATCTTGCAGTACATTTATTCCCAGTGTGGGGAATCTTGCAGTACATTTATTCCCAGAGTGGGGAATCCTGCAGTACATTTATTCCCAGAGTGGGGAATCTTGCAGTACATTTATTCCCAGAGTGGGGAATCCTTGCAGTACATTTATTCCCAGTGTGGGGAATCTTGCAGTACATTTATTCCAGTGTGGGGAATCTTGCAGTACATTTATTCCCAGTGTGGGGAATCTTGCAGTACATTTATTCCCAGAGTGGGAATCTTGCAGTACATTTATTCCCAGTGTGGGGAATCTTGCAGTACATTTATTCCCAGTGTGGGGAATCTTGCAGTACATTTATTCCCAGTGTGGGGAATCTTGCAGTACATTTATTCCCAGTGTGGGGAATCTGCAGTACATTTATTCCCAGTGTGGGGAATCTTGCAGTACATTTATTCCCAGTGTGGGGAATCTTGCAGTACATTTATTCCCAGTGTGGGGAATCTTGCAGTACATTTATTCCCAGTGTGGGGAATCTTGCAGTACATTTATTCCCAGTGTGGGGAATCTTGCAGTACATTTATTCCCAGTGTGGGGAATCTTGCAGTACATTTATTCCCAGTGTGGGGAATCTTGCAGTACATTTATTCCCAGTGTGGGGAATCTTGCAGTACATTTATTCCCAGAGTGGGGAATCTGCAGTACATTTATCCCAGTGTGGGGAATCTTGCAGTACATTTATTCCCAGTGTGGGGAATCCTTGCAGTACATTTATTCCCAGTGTGGGGAATCCTGCAGTACATTATTCCCAGTGTGGGGAATCTGCAGTACATTTATTCCCAGTGTGGGGAATCCTGCAGTACATTTATTCCCAGTGTGGGGAATCCTGCAGTACATTTATTCCCAGTGTGGGGAATCCTGCAGTACATTTATTCCCAGAGTGGGAATCCTGCAGTACATTTATTCCCAGTGTGGGGAATCCTGCAGTACATTTATTCCCAGTGTGGGGAATCCTGCAGTACATTTATTCCCAGTGTGGGGAATCCTGCAGTACATTTATTCCCAGTGTGGGAATCTTGCAGTACATTTATTCCCAGTGTGGGGAATCCTGCAGTACATTTATTCCCAGAGTGGGGAATCCTGCAGTACATTTATTCCCAGAGTGGGGAATCCTGCAGTACATTTATTCCCAGAGTGGGGAATCCTGCAGTACATTTATTCCCAGTGTGGGGAATCCTGCAGTACATTTATTCCCAGTGTGGGGAATCCTGCAGTACATTTATTCCCAGTGTGGGGAATCCTGCAGTACATTATTCCCAGAGTGGGGAATCTTGCAGTACATTTATTCCCAGAGTGGGAATCCTGCAGTACATTTATCCCCAGAGTGGGGAATCCTGCAAGTACATTTATTCCCAGAGTGGGGAATCTTGCAGTACATTTATTCCCAGTGTGGGGAATCTTGCAGTACATTTATTCCCAGAGTGGGGAATCTTGCAGTACATTTATTCCCAGAGTGGGGAATCCTGCAGTACATTTATTCCCAGAGTGGGGAATCCTGCAGTACATTTATTCCCAGTGTGGGGAATCTTGCAGTACATTTATTCCCAGAGTGGGGAATCTTGCAGTACATTTATTCCCAGAGTGGGGAATCCTGCAGTACATTTATTCCCAGTGTGGGGAATCTTGCAGTACATTTATTCCCAGTGTGGGGAATCCTGCAGTACATTTATTCCCAGAGTGGGGAATCCTGCCGTACATTTATTCCCAGAGTGGGGAATCTTGCAGTACATTTATTCCCAGAGTGGGGAATCCTGCAGTACATTTATTCCCAGTGTGGGGAATCCTGCCGTACATTTATTCCCAGAGTGGGGAATCTTGCAGTACATTTATTCCCAGAGTGGGGAATCTTGCAGTACATTTATTCCCAGAGTGGGGAATCTTGCAGTACATTTATTCCCAGAGTGGGGAATCCTGCAGTACATTTATTCCCAGAGTGGGGAATCTTGCAGTACATTTATTCCCAGAGTGGGGAATCCTGCAGTACATTTATCCCCAGAGTGGGGAATCCTGCAGTACATTTATTCCCAGAGTGGGGAATCTTGCAGTACATTTATTCCCAGTGTGGGGAATCTTGCAGTACATTTATTCCCAGAGTGGGGAATCTTGCAGTACATTTATTCCCAGAGTGGGGAATCCTGCAGTACATTTATTCCCAGAGTGGGGAATCCTGCAGTACATTTATTCCCAGTGTGGGGAATCTTGCAGTACATTTATTCCAGAGTGGGGAATCTTGCAGTACATTTATTCCCAGAGTGGGGAATCCTGCAGTACATTTATTCCAGTGTGGGGAATCTTGCAGTACATTTATTCCCAGTGTGGGGAATCCTGCAGTACATTTATTCCCAGAGTGGGGAATCCTGCAGTACATTTATTCCCAGAGTGGGAATCTTGCAGTACATTTATTCCCAGAGTGGGGAATCCTGCAGTACATTTATTCCCAGTGTGGGGAATCCTGCAGTACATTTATTCCCAGAGTGGGGAATCTTGCAGTACATTTATTCCCAGAGTGGGGAATCTTGCAGTACATTTATTCCCAGAGTGGGGAATCTTGCAGTACATTTATTCCCAGTGTGGGGAATCTTGCAGTACATTTATTCCCAGTGTGGGGAATCCTGCAGTACATTTATTCCAGAGTGGGGAATCCTGCAGTACATTTATTCCCAGTGTGGGGAATCTTGCAGTACATTTATTCCCAGTGTGGGGAATCTTGCAGTACATTTATTCCCAGTGTGGGGAATCCTGCAGTACATTTATTCCCAGAGTGGGGAATCCTGCAGTACATTTATTCCCAGTGTGGGGAATCCTGCAGTACATTTATTCCCAGTGTGGGGAATCTTGCAGTACATTTATTCCCAGAGTGGGGAATCTTGCAGTACATTATTCCCAGTGTGGGGAATCCTGCAGTACATTTATTCCCAGTGTGGGGAATCTTGCAGTACATTTATTCCCAGAGTGGGGAATCCTGCAGTACATTTATTCCCAGTGTGGGGAATCCTGCAGTACATTTATTCCCAGTGTGGGGAATCCTGCAGTACATTTATTCCCAGAGTGGGGAATCTTGCAGTACATTTATTCCCAGTGTGGGGAATCCTGCAGTACATTTATTCCCAGTGTGGGGAATCCTGCAGTACATTTATTCCCAGAGTGGGGAATCCTGCAGTACATTTATTCCCAGAGTGGGGAATCTTGCAGTACATTTATTCCCAGAGTGGGGAATCTTGCAGTACATTTATTCCCAGAGTGGGGAATCCTGCAGTACATTTATTCCCAGTGTGGGGAATCCTGCAGTACATTTATTCCCAGAGTGGGGAATCTTGCAGTACATTTATTCCCAGTGTGGGGAATCCTGCAGTACATTTATTCCCAGAGTGGGGAATCCTGCAGTACATTTATTCCCAGAGTGGGGAATCCTGCAGTACATTTATTCCCAGAGTGGGGAATCCTGCAGTACATTTATTCCCAGTGTGGGGAATCCTGCAGTACATTTATTCCCAGAGTGGGGAATCCTGCAGTACATTTATTCCCAGTGTGGGGAATCCTGCAGTACATTTATTCCCAGTGTGGGGAATCCTGCAGTACATTTATTCCCAGTGTGGGGAATCCTGCAGTACATTTATTCCCAGTGTGGGGAATCTTGCAGTACATTTATTCCCAGAGTGGGGAATCTTGCAGTACATTTATTCCCAGAGTGGGGAATCTTGCAGTACATTTATTCCCAGAGTGGGGAATCCTGCAGTACATTTATCCCCAGAGTGGGGAATCCTGCAGTACATTTATTCCCAGAGTGGGGAATCTTGCAGTACATTTATTCCCAGTGTGGGGAATCTTGCAGTACATTTATTCCCAGAGTGGGGAATCTTGCAGTACATTTATTCCCAGAGTGGGGAATCCTGCAGTACATTTATTCCCAGAGTGGGGAATCCTGCAGTACATTTATTCCCAGTGTGGGGAATCTTGCAGTACATTTATTCCCAGAGTGGGGAATCTTGCAGTACATTTATTCCCAGAGTGGGGAATCCTGCAGTACATTTATTCCCAGAGTGGGGAATCTTGCAGTACATTTATTCCCAGTGTGGGGAATCCTGCAGTACATTTATTCCCAGAGTGGGGAATCCTGCAGTACATTTATTCCCAGTGTGGGGAATCCTGCAGTACATTTATTCCCAGAGTGGGGAATCCTGCAGTACATTTATTCCCAGTGTGGGGAATCCTGCAGTACATTTATTCCCAGAGTGGGGAATCTTGCAGTACATTTATTCCCAGAGTGGGGAATCTTGCAGTACATTTATTCCCAGTGTGGGGAATCCTGCAGTACATTTATTCCCAGAGTGGGGAATCCTGCAGTACATTTATTCCCAGAGTGGGGAATCTTGCAGTACATTTATTCCCAGAGTGGGGAATCCTGCAGTACATTTATTCCCAGAGTGGGGAATCCTGCCGTACATTTATTCCCAGAGTGGGGAATCTTGCAGTACATTTATTCCCAGTGTGGGGAATCTTGCAGTACATTTATTCCCAGTGTGGGGAATCCTGCAGTACATTTATTCCCAGTGTGGGGAATCCTGCAGTACATTTATTCCCAGTGTGGGGAATCCTGCAGTACATTTATTCCCAGTGTGGGGAATCCTGCAGTACATTTATTCCCAGTGTGGGGAATCTTGCAGTACATTTATTCCCAGTGTGGGGAATCTTGCAGTACATTTATTCCCAGTGTGGGGAATCTTGCAGTACATTTATTCCCAGAGTGGGGAATCTTGCAGTACATTTATTCCCAGTGTGGGGAATCTTGCAGTACATTTATTCCCAGTGTGGGGAATCTTGCAGTACATTTATTCCCAGAGTGGGGAATCTTGCAGTACATTTATTCCCAGAGTGGGGAATCTTGCAGTACATTTATTCCCAGAGTGGGGAATCCTGCAGTACATTTATTCCCAGTGTGGGGAATCCTGCAGTACATTTATTCCCAGTGTGGGGAATCCTGCAGTACATTTATTCCCAGTGTGGGGAATCCTGCAGTACATTTATTCCCAGTGTGGGGAATCCTGCAGTACATTTATTCCCAGTGTGGGGAATCCTGCAGTACATTTATTCCCAGTGTGGGGAATCTTGCAGTACATTTATTCCCAGTGTGGGGAATCCTGCAGTACATTTATTCCCTAACTTCAGTCGGTACCAGTTGGCTCTATTTACAAGTGGACAGAAGTCTGACATGGTCTCCTTTGTCTCCGGTAGTCCCACGGCATTAGCGTCCCATTGCTCTGAGGTTGCAGTGTCTCTCAGTGAGAAGATCCACCCCCAGTGCTTTGTGCCAGTTGTATTGCCAGCAATTGTTTAAAGGGACAATCCAGAAAAAGGACCCATATGGTGACAGTAAAGATCAGCCACAATCCTCTGCTATCCCATGTGTGCTCCAAATGTTTCAAGCAGAGACTCGTGTTTCTCACTAACATTTCCCACTCTGTGCTGGAAGCCCCCATATTGCAAATTATTAACTTGTGATTTATTTAGCGAGGAACTCACTGAGCGAAATCAAACAGGAGCTTCTCTCTCCTCCCATCCCACACTATAAAATCACAGTAATCTCACAGAAATGATGCTGCCTCACTCCCATCTTTCCCCATCAGCACCACGACAATGAGAGGTGAGACTGGCAATGAGTGACCCTCAGGGAGACGGCACTGATAAACAGCCCGTTTAACTGTAATAGGCACTTCATGCAGCCACTCCTGTATCTATGATTAATGTAGCAGCTGATGTTAAACAAGTGTAAACTCACCATTACAGCAACAACGCTGAACATGACAGCTGACACCAGTTGCCACAACCTAAAGAGAGTTAAACATAGCGATTAGTGCACTCGGAGAGACACACACACACAGTGACACACACACAGTGACACACACACAGTGACACACAGTGACACACACACACACACAGTGACACACACACACACACAGTGACACACACACAGTGACACACAGTGACACACACACACACACAGTGACACACACACACACACACAGTGACACACACACACACACAGTGACACACACACAGTGACACACACACACACACACAGTGACACACACACACACACAGTGACACACACACACACGTGACACACACGCACACAGTGACACACACACACACAATGACACACCGTGACACACACACACATGTGACACACACACACAGTGACACACACGCACACACACACACAGTGACACACACACACAGTGACACACACACACACAGTGACACACACACACACACACAATGACACACAGTGACACACACACACAGTGACACACACACACACATGTGACACACACACACACACACAGTGACACACACACACAGTGACACACACACAGTGACACACGCACACACACAGTGACACACACACACACAATGACACACAGTGACACACACACACAGTGACACACACACACACATGTGACACACACACACACACACAGTGACACACACACACAGTGACACACACACAGTGACACACGCACACACACAGTGACACACACACACACAATGACACACAGTGACACACACACAGTGACACACACACACACAATGACACACAGTGACACACACACAGTGACACACACACACACAGTGACACACAGTGAAACACACACACACACACAGTGACACACACACACACAGTGACACACAGTGAAACACACACACACACACAGTGACACACACACACACAGTGACACACACACAGTAACACACACACACAGTGACACACACAGTAACACACACACAGTGACACACACACAGTAACACACACACACAGTGACACACACAGTAACACACACACAGTGACACACACACACAGTGACACACACACACACACAGTAACACACACACAGTGACACACACACAGTGACACACACACACACACAGTGACACACACACACACACACAGTGACACACACACACACACACACAGTGAAACACACAGTGACACACGCACACACACACAGTGACACACACGCACACACACAGTGAAACACACAGTGACACACGCACACACACAGTGACACACACGCACACACAGTGAAACACACACAGTGACACACGCACACACACACAGTGACACACACGCACACACACAGTGACACACACGCACACACACAGTGAAACACACACAGTGACACACACGCACACACACAGTGAAACACACACAGTGACACACACGCACACACACAGTGAAACACACACAGTGAAACACACACAGTGACACACACGCACACACAGAGTGAAACACACACAGTGAAACACACACAGTGACACACACACACACACACAGTGAAACACACACAGTGAAACACACACAGTGACACACACGCACACACAGAGTGAAACACACACAGTGAAACACACACAGTGACACACACACACACAGTGACACACACACACACAGTGACACACACACACACACAGTGACACACACGCACACACACAGTGAAACACACAGTGACACACACACACAGTGAAACACACACAGTGAAACACACACAGTGACACACACACACACACACAGTGAAACACACACAGTGACACACACACACACACACAGTGAAAAACACAGTGACACACACACACACACACAGTGAAACACACACAGTGACACACACACACACACACAGTGAAAAACACAGTGACACACACACACACACACACACAGTGACACACACACACACACACAGTGAAAAACACAGTGACACACACACACACACACAGTGAAACACACACACACACACAGTGAAACACACAGTGAAACACACAGTGAAACACACACAGTGAAAAACACAGTGACACACACACACACACACAGTGAAACACACAGTGACACACACACACACACACAGTGAAAAACACAGTGACACACACAGTGAAACACACAGTGACACACACACACACACAGTGAAAAACACAGTGACACACACACACACACACAGTGAAAAACACAGTGAAACACACACAGTGAAACACACAGTGACACACACACACACACACAGTGAAAAACACAGTGACACACACAGTGAAACACACAGTGACACACACACACACACACACACAGTGAAAAACACAGTGACACACACACACACACACAGTGAAACACACACAGTGAAACACACAGTGACACACACACACACACACACACAGTGAAAAACACAGTGACACACACACACACACAGTGAAACACACACAGTGAAAAACACAGTGACACACACACAGTGACACACACACACAGTGAAAAACACAGTGACACACACACACACACACAGTGACACACACACAGTGAAAAACACGCACACACACAGTGAAACACACACAGTGACACACACACACACACACAGTGACACACACACAGTGAAAAACACGCACACACACAGTGAAACACACACAGTGACACACACACACACACACAGTGACACACACACACACACAGTGAAACACACACAGTGACACACACACGCACACACAGTGAAACACACACAGTGACACACACACACACACACAGTGACACACACACACACACAGTGAAACACACACAGTGACACACACACACACACAGTGAAAAACACAGTGACACACACACAGTGACACACACACACACACACAGTGAAAAACACAGTGACACACACACACACACACAGTGAAACACACACACACACACAGTGAAACACACACAGTGACACACACACACACACAGTGACACACACACACACACACAGTGAAACACACACAGTGACACACACACACACACACAGTGAAAAACACAGTGACACACACACACACACACAGTGAAACACACAGTGACACACACACACACACACAGTGACACACACACAGTGACACACACACAGTGACACACACACACACACAGTGAAAAACACAGTGACACACACACACACACACAGTGAAACACACAGTGACACACACACACACACACAGTGACACACACACAGTGAAACACACACAGTGACACACACACACACACAGTGAAAAACACAGTGACACACACACAGTGACACACACACACACACAGTGAAACACACAGTGACACACACACAGTGACACACACACACACACAGTGAAACACACAGTGACACACACACACACACACAGTGAAACACACACAGTGAAACACACACAGTGACACACACACACACACACAGTGAAACACACACAGTGAAACACACACAGTGAAAAACACGCACACACACAGTGAAACACACAGTGACACACACACACACACACAGTGAAACACACAGTGACACACACACACACACACACAGTGACACACACACACACACACACAGTGACACACGCACACACACAGTGAAACACACACAGTGACACACACGCACACACAGAGTGAAACACACACAGTGAAACACACACAGTGACACACACACACACACACAGTGAAACACACACAGTGAAACACACACAGTGACACACACGCACACACAGAGTGAAACACACACAGTGAAACACACACAGTGACACACACACACACAGTGACACACACACACACAGTGACACACACACACACACAGTGACACACACGCACACACACAGTGAAACACACAGTGACACACACACACAGTGAAACACACACAGTGAAACACACACAGTGACACACACACACACACACAGTGAAACACACACAGTGACACACACACACACACACAGTGAAAAACACAGTGACACACACACACACACACACAGTGAAAAACACAGTGACACACACACACAGTGAAACACACACAGTGAAACACACACAGTGACACACACACACACACAGTGAAAAACACAGTGACACACACACACACACAGTGAAACACACAGTGACACACACACACACACACAGTGAAACACACACAGTGAAAAACACAGTGACACACACACACACACAGTGAAACACACAGTGACACACACACACACACACAGTGACACACACACACACACACACAGTGAAAAACACAGTGACACACACAGTGAAACACACAGTGACACACACACACACACACAGTGAAAAACACAGTGACACACACAGTGAAACACACAGTGACACACACACACACACACACACACACAGTGAAAAACACAGTGACACACACACACACACACACAGTGAAAAACACAGTGACACACACAGTGAAACACACAGTGACACACACACACACACACACACAGTGAAAAACACAGTGACACACACACACACACACAGTGAAAAACACAGTGACACACACACACACACACACACACAGTGACACACACACACACACACAGTGAAACACACACAGTGAAACACACAGTGACACACACACAGTGACACACACACACAGTGAAAAACACAGTGACACACACACACACACAGTGACACACACACAGTGAAAAACACGCACACACACAGTGAAACACACAGTGACACACACACACACACACAGTGAAACACACACAGTGACACACACACACACACACAGTGACACACACACAGTGAAAAACACGCACACACACAGTGAAACACACACAGTGACACACACACACACACAGTGACACACACACACACACAGTGAAACACACACAGTGACACACACACACACACAGTGAAAAACACAGTGACACACACACACACACACAGTGAAACACACAGTGACACACACACACACACACAGTGAAACACACACAGTGACACACACACACACACAGTGACACACACACACACACACAGTGAAACACACACAGTGACACACACACACACACACAGTGAAAAACACAGTGACACACACACACACACACAGTGAAACACACAGTGACACACACACACACACACAGTGACACACACACAGTGACACACACACAGTGAAACACACACAGTGACACACACACACACACAGTGAAACACACAGTGACACACACACACACACACAGTGAAACACACACAGTGACACACACACACACACACAGTGAAAAACACAGTGACACACACACACACACACACAGTGAAACACACAGTGACACACACACACACACACAGTGACACACACACAGTGACACACACACAGTGAAACACACACAGTGACACACACACACACACAGTGAAACACACAGTGACACACACACACACACACAGTGACACACACACAGTGACACACACACAGTGAAACACACACAGTGACACACACACACACACAGTGAAACACACACAGTGAAACACACACAGTGAAAAACACGCACACACACAGTGAAACACACAGTGACACACACACACACAGTGAAACACACAGTGACACACACACACACACACACAGTGAAAAACACAGTGACACACACACACACACACAGTGAAACACACAGTGACACACACACACACACACAGTGAAACACACACAGTGAAACACACACAGTGACACACACACACACACAGTGAAAAACACAGTGACACACACACAGTGACACACACACACACACACAGTGAAACACACAGTGACACACACACACACACACAGTGAAACACACAGTGACACACACACACACACACACAGTGAAAAACACAGTGACACACACACACACACACAGTGAAACACACAGTGACACACACACACACACACACAGTGAAAAACACAGTGACACACACACAGTGACACACACACACACACAGTGAAACACACAGTGACACACACACAGTGACACACACACACACACAGTGAAACACACAGTGACACACACACACACACACAGTGAAACACACACAGTGAAACACACACAGTGACACACACACACACACAGTGAAACACACAGTGACACACACACAGTGACACACACACACACACAGTGAAACACACAGTGACACACACACACACACACAGTGAAACACACACAGTGAAACACACACAGTGACACACACACACACACACAGTGACACACACACACACAGTGACACACACACACACAGTGACACACACACAGTGACACACACACACAGAGACACACACACACACACAGTGACACACACACAGTGACACACACACACAGAGACACACACACACACACAGAGACACACACACAGTGAAACACACACAGTGACACACACACACACACACAGTGACACACACACACACAGTGACACACACACACACAGTGACACACACACAGTGACACACACACACACAGTGACACACACACAGTGACACACACACACACAGTGACACACACACACACAGTGACACACACACAGTGACACACACACACACAGTGACACACACACAGTGACACACACACACACAGTGACACACACACAGTGACACACACACACACAGTGACACACACACACACAGTGACACACACACAGTGACACACACACACAGTGACACACACACACACAGAGACACACACACACACAGTGACACACACACAGTGACACACACACACAGTGACACACACACACACAGAGACACACACACACACACAGTGACACACACACAGTGACACACACACACAGTGACACACACACACACACAGTGACACACACACAGTGACACACACACACAGTGACACAGACACACACAGTGACACACACACACACACAGAGACACACACACACACACAGTGACACACACACACACAGTGACACACACACACACACAGTGACACACACACACACACAGTGACACACACACAGTGACACACGCACACACACACACACACACAGTGACACACACACACACAGTGACACACGCACACACACACACACACACAGTGACACACACACACACAGTGAAACACACACACACAGTGACACACGCACACACACACACACACACAGTGACACACACACACACAGTGACACACGCACACACACACACACAGTGACACACGCACACACACAGTGACACACACGCACACACACAGTGACACACACGCACACACAGTGACACACACACACACACACAGTGAAACACACACAGTGACACACACACACACACACAGTGACACACACACACACAGTGACACAAACACACACAAAGTGACACACACACACACACAGAGTGACACAGTGACACACACACACAGTGACACACACACAGTGACACACACACACAGTGACACACACGCACACACAGAGTGAAACACACACAGTGACACACGCACACACACACAGTGACACACACGCACACACACAGTGACACACACACACAGTGACACACGCACACACACACACACACACAGTGACACACACGCACACACAGAGTGAAACACACACAGTGACACACACACACACACAGTGACACACACACAGTGAAACACACACAGTGACACACACACAGTGACACACACACATACAGTGACACACACACAGTGACACACACACACATACAGTGACACACACACACAGTGACACACACACACATACAGTGACACACACACATACAGTGACACACACACACACACAGTGACACACACACACACACACAGTGAAACACACACAGTGACACACACACACACACAGTGACACACACACAGTGACACACACACACATACAGTGACACACACACACAGTGACACACACACACATACAGTGACACACACACATACAGTGACACACACACACAGTGACACACACACACACAGTGACACACACACACATACAGTGACACACACACACACAGTGACACACACACACACAGTGACACACACACACACAGTGACACACACACATACAGTGACACACACACACACAGTGACACACACACATACAGTGACACACACACATACAGTGACACACACACACACAGTGACACACACACATACAGTGACACACACACACACAGTGAAACACACACAGTGACACACACACACAGTGACACACACACATACAGTGACACACACACATACAGTGACACACACACACAGTGACACACACACACATACAGTGACACACACACACACAGTGACACACACACACACAGTGACACACACACACAGTGACACACACACATACAGTGAAACACACACAGTGACACACACACACAGTGACACACACACAGTGACACACACACATACAGTGACACACACACACAGTGACACACACACACACAGTGACACACACACACATACAGTGACACACACACATACAGTGACACACACACACACAGTGACACACACACACATACAGTGACACACACACACACAGTGAAACACACACAGTGACACACACACACAGTGACACACACACACACAGTGACACACACACAGTGACACACACACACACACACACAGTGAAACACACACAGTGACACACACGCACACAGTGAAACACACACACACACAGTGACACACAGTGACACACACACACAGTGACACACACACACAGTGACACACACACACACAGTGACACACACACACAGTGACATACACACACACAGTGACACACACACACACAGTGACACACACACACACAGTGACACACACACACAGTGACACACACACACAGTGACACATACACACACACAGTGACACACACACACACAGTGACACACACACACAGTGACACACACACACACAGTGAAACACACACAGTGACACACACACACAGTGACACACACACACAGTGACACATACACACACACAGTGACACACACACACACAGTGACACACACACAGTGACACACACACACACACACACAGTGAAACACACACAGTGACACACACACACAGTGACACACACGCACACACGGGGAGGGCTCACAATCTGGCACAAGTCATATAATCGTTGTTACAACAGAGATTAAGATTCTTATTGTTACCATGTTATTATTTTGTGGATATTTTCGATGGTGATTCTGCCCCTTTTGATAATTAGGGCTGATAGATGGACAGACAGAAATAAGGAACGACACCAAGTGGCCATCAGGGACCCTGTGTGAGTGCGGACCCTGTACCAGCAGCGGGCAGCATGTTCCCCATGAACACAGCCTCCACACACCACTCATCCTCACTTTAATACTTTGTGTTAGGAATTGGATTTTATTTTTAAATTATGATTTTTTTAAGGTGTTTTTGACTCCCAAATGCAGGGCCAGGCTTAGCTATGATGCTTCTTATGGTTGAATATCTCTCTACAGTCACTGTCCAAACATGTACACAAACAATGGAGCCATGGGCAAAATACCAGAGAGCTGATGGAACTGACTGCGAGACTCACTCTGTACCCACCGCAAGGGCAGTAAGAATGGGGCGTCCCTATCTCCCAGAGCGGTAGACTCCTCCTCATCCCCACTTCATGGGTACATCCTGAGATCCCTTTAGCGTGACTGTGGGTGATCGGCAGCAGACGGTGATTCTTGGTGTGTGCTGGACTCTGGACTCTGGAATGTAAGCACTCTTTCTAATTGAAACAATCGGACCCATCGGGTACCTGGTGACAGTGACGAACATGGCAAATACCCGCAGCCGGACTTGATGGGAATAAAGGTAGTGGGTCAGGGCTAGAGGGGAGATCCTTCGCACTCCTCAATCACAGCCAACAGCTCAGTGCCTTGTCCCAGGGAGGACAGGGTAGAGGTACGGAAACAGCCCTCGATATCGTCTCATCGCAGGAGCCTCACTGGGCCTGCACTGACTAAATCACCACATTTTATTTAACGTTAAAAGTTGTACCTGAGACCCAGCGGTTCTCGCATAGCGAATTTCATTTCATTCCCCAGTACTTGACTGATCTGGAAAAGAAGAGATGAGTATTAGACAATTCAGAGCCCTCCATACGTCCGGCATCGAACCACTGCAAGCACAGTCTTCATCTTGTTTGGTTTGCGAATACATTTTCTCTCCTTTCTAGGGATTTCTCCATCCAAAAGGAATGGCAGCACCCTGCTCCCAGACCCCTGACACTGTCTGAGGTTGGCCCTGACCTGCTCCCAGACCCTGACCTGCTCCCAGACCCCTGACACTGTCTGAGGTTGGCCCTGACCTGCTCCCAGACCCCTGACCTGCTCCCAGACCCCTGACCTGCTCCCAGACCCCTGACCTGCTCCCAGACCCCCGACACTGTCTGAGGTTGGCCCTGACCTGCTCCCAGACCCCTGACCTGCTCCCAGACCCCCGACCTGCTCCCAGACCCCCGACTTGCTCCCAGACCCCTGACTTGCTCCCAGACCCCCGACCTGTTCCCAGACCCCAGACCTGTTCCCAGACCCCAGACCTGCTCCCAGACCCCTGACACTGTCTGAGGTTGGCCCTGACCTGCTCCCAGACCCCTGACCTGCTCCCAGACCCCCGACCTGCTCCCAGACCCCCGACCTGTTCCCAGACCCCCGACCTGTTCCCAGACCCCGACCTGTTCCCAGACCCCCCGACCTGTTCCCAGACCCCCCGGACCTGCTCCCAGACCCCCGACCTGCTCCAGACCCCCGACCTGCTCCCAGACCCCCGACCTGCTCCAAGACCCCCGACCTGCTCCCAGACCCCCGACCTGCTCCAAGACCCCCGACCTGCTCCCAGACCCCCGACCTGTTCCCAGACCCCCGACCTGTTCCCAGACCCCCCACACTGTCTGAGGTTGGCCCTGACCTGCTCCCAGACCCTGACCTGCTCCCAGACCCCTGACCTGCTCCCAGACCCCCGACCTGTTCCCAGACCCCCGACCTGTTCCCAGACCCCGACCTGTTCCCAGACCCCCGACCTGTTCCCAGACCCCCCGACCTGTTCCAGACCCCCCGACCTGCTCCCAGACCCCCGACCTGCTCCCAGACCCCCGACCTGCTCCAAGACCCCCGACCTGCTCCCAGACCCCCGACCTGCTCCAAGACCCCCGACCTGCTCCCAGACCCCCGACCTGTTCCCAGACCCCCGACCTGTTCCCAGACCCCCGACCTGTTCCCAGACCCCCGACCTGTTCCCAGACCCCCCGACCTGTTCCCAGACCCCCCGACCTGTTCCCAGACCCCCCGAACTGCTCCCAGACCCCCGACCTGTTCCCAGACCCCCGACCTGCTCCAGACTCCTGACTGTCTGAGGTTGGCCCCGACCTGCTCCAGACTCCTGACCCGACCTGTTCCCAGACCCCCCGACCTGTTCCCAGACCCCCGACCTGTTCCCAGACCCCCGACCTGTTCCCAGACCCCCGACCTGTTCCCAGACCCCCGACCTGTTCCCAGACCCCCGACCTGCTCCAGACTCCTGACTGTCTGAGGTTGGCCCCGACCTGTTCCCAGACTCCTGACTGTCTGAGGTTGGCCCTGATCTGCTCCAGACTCCTGACTGTCTGAGGTTGGCCCTGATCTGCTCCAGACTCCTGACTGTCTGAGGTTGGCCCTGATCTGCTCCCAGACTCCTGACTGTCTGAGGTTGGCCCTGATCTGCTCCAGACCCCTGACTGTCTGAGGTTGGCCCTGATCTGCTCCAGACTCCTGACTGTCTGAGGTTGGCCCCGACCTGTTCCCAGACTCCTGACTGTCTGAGGTTGGCCCTGATCTGCTCCAGACTCCTGACTGTCTGAGGTTGGCCCCGACCTGCTCCAGACCCCTGACTGTCTGAGGTTGGCCCCGACCTGCTCCAGACTCCTGACTGTCTGAGGTTGGCCCTGATCTGCTCCAGACTCCTGACTGTCTGAGGTTGGCCCTGATCTGCTCCAGACCCCTGACTGTCTGAGGTTGGCCCTGATCTGCTCCAGACTCCTGACTGTCTGAGGTTGGCCCCGACCTGTTCCCAGACTCCTGACTGTCTGAGGTTGGCCCCGACCTGCTCCAGACCCCTGACTGTCTGAGGTTGGCCCTGATCTGCTCCAGACTCCTGACTGTCTGAGGTTGGCCCTGACCTGCTCCAGACCCCTGACTGTCTGAGGTTGGCCCCGACCTGTTCCCAGACTCCTGACTATCTGAGGTTGGCCCTGATCTGCTCCAGACTCCTGACTGTCTGAGGTTGGCCCCGACCTGCTCCAGACCCCTGACTGTCTGAGGTTGGCCCCGACCTGTTCCCAGACCCCTGACTGTCTGAGGTTGGCCCTGATCTGCTCCAGACTCCTGACTGTCTGAGGTTGGCCCTGATCTGCTCCAGACTCCTGACTGTCTGAGGTTGGCCCTGACCTGTTTATTCAATTTGTTAATGGAGCGTTAGTGTTTATTGTTGTTTTTTATTCGCTCCTGGGATGTGGGTGTCGCTGGCAAGGCCAGCATTTATTGCCCATCCCTAGTTGCCCTGGAGAAGGTGGTGGGTGAGCCGCTGTCTTGAACCGCAGCAGTCCATGTGGTGAAGGTACTCCCACAGTGCTGTTAGGGAGGGAGTTCCAGGATTTTGACCCAGCGACGATGAAAGAATGGCGATATACTTCTGGTGTGTGACTTGGAGGGGAACTTGGAGGTGGTGGTGTTCCCATGCGTCTGCTGCCCTTGTCCTTCTAGATGGAAGAGGTCGCGGGTTTGGGAGGTGTTGCCAAAGAAGCCTTGGTGAGTTGCTCCAGTGCATCTTGTAGATGGTACACACTGCAGCCACGGTACGCCGGTGGTGGAGGGAGTGAATGTTTAACGTGGTGTCGAGCTTCTTGAGTGTTGTGGCAGCTGCACTTATCCAGGCAAGTGGAGAGTATTCCATCACACTCCTGACTTGTGCCTTGTAGATGGTGGAAAGGCTTTGGGGAGTCAGGAGGTGAGACACTCGCCACAGAATACCGAGCCTCTGACCTGCTCTTGTTGCCACAGTATTTATGTGGCTGGTCCAGTTAAGTTTCTGGTCAATGGTGACCCCCAGGGTGTTGATGGAGGGGGATTCGGCGATGGTAATGCCGTTGAGTGTCGAGGAGTCGTGGTTAGACTCTCGCTTGTTGGAGATAGTCATTGCCTGGCACTTGTGTGGCACAAATGTTGCCTGCCACTTATCAGCCCAAGCCTGAATGTCGTCCAGGTCTTGCTGCATGCGGGCATGGACTGCTTCATTATCTGAGGAGTTGCGACTGGCGCTGAACACTGTGCAGTCATCAGCGAACATCCCCATTTCTGACCTTATGATGGAGGGAAGGTCATTGATGAAGCAGCTGAAGATGGTTGGGCCTAGGACACTGCCCTGAGGAACTCCTGCAGCGATGTCCTGTGGCTGAGATGATTGACCTCCAACCACCACAACCATCTTCCTTTGTGCTAAGTATGACTTCAGCCAGTGGAAAGTTTTCCCCACGATTCCCATTGACTTCAGTTTTACTAGGGCTCCTTCATGCCACACTCGGTCAAATGCTGTCTTGATGTCAAGGGCAGTCACTCTCACCTTACCTCTGCAATTCAGCTCTTTTGTCCATGTTTGGACCAAGGCTGTAATGAGGTCTGGAGCCGAGTGGTCCTGGCGGAACCCAAACTGAACATCAGTGAGCAGGTTATTGGTGAGGAAGTGCTGCTTGATAGCACTGTCGATGACACCTTCCATCATTTTGCTGATGATTGAGAGTAGACTGATGGGGCGGTAATTGGCCGGATTGGAGTAATCCTGCTTTTTTTTTATGGACAAGTCATACCTGGGCAGTTTTCCACATTGTCGGATAGATGCCAGTGTTGTAGCTGTACTGGAACAGCTTGACTAGAGGCACGGCTAGTTCTGGAGCACAAGTCTTCAGCACGATAGCCGGGATGTTGTCGGGGCCCATAGCCTTTGCTGTATCCAGTGCGCTCAGTCGTTTCTTGATATCATCTGGAGTGAATTGAATTGGCTTCTGTGGTGGTGGGGACCTCAGGAGTAGGCCTAAATGGATCATCCACTCGGCACTTCTGGCTGAAGATGGTTGCAAATGCTTCAGCCTTGTCGTTTGCACTCACGTGCTGGGCTCCGCCATCAATGAGGATGGGGGCGGCTACAGTGTATACCATCTACAAGATGCACTGCAGCAACTCGCCAAGGCTTCACCTCCCAAACCCACGACCTCTTCCACCTAGAAGGACAAGGGCAGCAGGCGCATGGGAACACCACCACCTCCAAGTTCCCCTCCAAGTCACATACCATCCTGACTTAGAAGTATATCGCCGTTCATTCATCGTCGCTGTGTCAAAATCCTGGAACTCCCTCCCTAACAGCACTGTGGGAGTACCTTCACCACACAAACTGCAGCGGTTCAAGAAGGCGGCTCACCACCACCTTCTTAAGGGCAACTAGGGATGGGCAATAAATGCTGGCCTTGCCTGCGACGCCCACATCCCATAAGCGAATTAAAAAAAAAATTCATGGAGCCTTCTCCTCCCGTTAGTTGTTTAATGGTCCACCACCATTCATGACTGGATGTGGCAGGACTGCAGAGCTTTGATCCGTTGATTGTGGGATTGCTTAGCATGCTGCTTCCGCTTTTTAGCATGCATGTAATCCTGTGTTGCAGCTTCCCCAGGTTGGCACCTCATTTTTAGGTACGCCTGGTGCTGCTGCTGGCATGCTCTTCTACACTCCTTATTGAACCAGGGTTGGTCTCCTGGCTTGATGGTAATGGTAGAGTGAGGGATATGCCGGGCCATGAAGTTACAGATTGTGGTGGAATATAATGCTGCTGATGTTGGCCCACAGCACCTCATGGATGCCCAGTTTTGAGCTGCTAGATCTGTTCTGAATCTATCCCATTTAGCACGGTGGTAGTGCCACACAACACGATGGATGGTGTCCTCGGTGTGAATCCAGGACTTCGTCTCCACAATGACTGTGCGGTGGTCACTGCTGCCAATGCTGTCATGGACAGGTGCATCTGCGACAGGTAAATTGGTGAGGATGAGGTCAAGTAGGTTTTTCCCTCGTGTTATTTAGCTCACCACCCAGACTGGCAGCTATATCTTTCAGGACTCGGTCAGTAGTGGTGCTACCGAGCCACTCTTGGTGATGGACATTGAAGTCCCCCACCCAGAGTACATTCTGTGCCCTTACTACTCTCAGTGCTTCTTCCAAGTGGTGTTCAACATGGAGGAGTACTGATTCATCAGCTGAGGGAGGGTGGTAGGTGGTAATCAGCAGGAGGTTTCCTTGCCCATGCTTGACCTGAAACCATGAGACTTCAGATGAGTGAGCCAGATGGGTTTTTACGACAATCTGATAGTTTCATGGTCACTGACATGAATCTTGTCATTCATGTGGAAATGACTTATGAAGTAATACTGGGCGGCCTGCTGGTGGCGCTGTCCAGGGAGAGTATAAATACTCGGGCATGGGCCCAGCTTGCTCAGGACATCCTTTAACAGGAACTAGCGAAGGACACAACTAGACCTCCATGTTGAAAAACAGTTGATTAAAGCTTTGTTTAACGCTTAGACTAAGTGCCTAGTAGTTTTCTTACATCAGTCACCATTACTGATTTATTTAATTAGCTGCCGTGGTGGGATTTGAACTCATGTGGGCGATTTTCTGACGTCGGAGTAGGCGGGTTTGGAGGCGGGAAAGGCGGGAAAATCAGAATCAATGAGGGCGGGTTCGGAACCCGCCTCCGCGGGATTTTGTCGGTGCCGGTTTTGGAGGTCGGGAAACGGTCCCACCTCCAGCTGGCCATAGTGCTAGTTAACATCATTAAATACTCGTTAAGGGCCTTTCTAAGCCTATTTTGAGAGGCCCTCGTGATTTTTCGAGCATTTCGGCGTGCTCCACGACCGTCCTAAACCACGCCAGGTAAACCTGGCAGGTTGACTCGTGGGTGGTATCCTCACAGCTGCAGGTCCAACAATACATCGTTTATTTCATCAAGGTATCTTGCAGGTGCCAGAACTTTGCTTTAAAAGGTCTTTGAGCACTTTTAGAAGGCCTTCTGAAGTCGGAGGTGCTGCAGCTTGAATCTATCAACTGTGGGACCTCCTTGGAAGACCCTCCCCCCCGCTTGCAATGAGCGCTTCCCCACCAGAGGCATCTGCAAGCAGCATGGGAACCATTCGTTTTCTATCTCCATGGACCTCAGATGAGGATGAGGAGCAGCCACGGCAGCAGCAGAACCAGGCAGCTCAGCAGCAACAGCAGCAGGAGCCCCAACCTCCTGCTCAGCCACCTGATGCTGCACAGGGCAGAAGGCGCTTGCGCATGGAAGCACGTCGCCGCAAGAGATACCCCCCTCTCAGAGTTTACAGAGGATGAGCTGCCTCAACATGAGTGAGCAGCAGTGCCAAAGGAGGCTGAGACTTTCGCGTGAGGTTGTCCGAGAGATCTGCGGACTGCTGCAGCAAGACCTGGTGCCCAGAGGAACGGGTGGACACCCCTTACCAGTGGCTGTCAAAGTCACCACCGCACTCAACTTCTTTGCCTCAGGCTCCTTCCAGGGATCATCAGCAGACATCAGCGGCATCTCCCAGTCGGCCGCCCACAGTTGCATCACGCAGGTCACCGATGCCCTTTTCGCAAAGGCCCACAATTACATCCACTTCTCCACGGATGAAGCAAGTGTAACTGCGCGTTCGGTTGGCTTTGCAAATATGGCAGGCATGCCAATGGTGCAGGGCATCATAGACTGCACACATGTGGCCCTTAGGGCACCCCATCACAACCCAGCTATCTTTGTCAACCGCAAGGACTTCCACTCCCTCAATGTACAGCTGGTGTGTAACCACAAGAAGGAGTTCTTGCATGTTTGCGCCAAGTTCTGTGGTAGTTGCCATGACTCTTTCATCTTGCGGCACTCTAGTGTTCCTCCGCTTTTCAATCCACCAAACCAACTTAACGAATGGCTCCTTGGTGACAAAGGCTACCCCCTGAAGAAGTGGCTAATGACGCTGATCAGGAGGCCAGCTAATGAGGCTGAAGAGCGCTATAATGCCTGCCACACTTCGACCAGGTCCATCATAGAGCAGACCATTGGGTTGCTGAAGATGCGCTTCCGATGCCTTGACCGAGCAGGTGGCGCCCTGCAGTATACACCATACAGGGTCTCCAGAATGGTCGTGGTCGGCTGTGCACTGCACAACATCGCACAGCGTCATGGCTTGCTGCTTCCTGATGAGCCCTCTTCAGATGAGGATGAGGAGGAGGAGGAGGAGGAGGCTGAGGAGCAGGAGGAGGAGGAGGAGCAGGAGGAGGAGGAGGAGCAGGAGGAGGAGGAGGAGCAGGAGGATGTCAGAGTGCTGGTGTATCGACCAGCAGCAGCGGCAGCACGCGAGCACATGGCTGCCCGGGATGCAGGGGATGAACTTATCATGGTGAGATTTGCATAGGTTGCCCAAGTTGGCACATGTCCTTGGTTCCATCCTAAGACATCATGACAATGGACATTGCTCTCCGGCCTCCTTTCACTCAGGCCACCAACCTGACAACGCAAGTGTGGCGGAGCCCGCAATGTGGAGCTGCCTAAGGCGAAAGAACAGATGCCATAACGCCAACATTTTGGCATCAAATCATTTTAATGCTTTCCAACAGGGATGGCATTTCATCAATACACAGAAACATTCTCCCAATCTGCACACAGATCTGGAGCTTATATCCCTTGCCAGCTGTACCCACAGAGCCTTCTTTGGGAGGCCTCTTCCTCCCAGATGAGTGGAAGAGCACCTCCCTGCTCGCTGTCACCCCCTCAAACAACATTTGCAGCGCCTCATCCAAAAGCCTCGGGGAGGCCCTTGCCTTGGAATTGGACATAGTGGTTTCTCAGAAAATGTTGCAGGTGGTGCAGCATAGGCAGAAATGCTGTGGAATGAGCCAAGGCAGCAAGAAGTCTTAAAATCAGACTGGAAAAGTGATGTCAGCAGAGGCGAGTTTCAGTCCCAAAACACTAATTGAGCAAGTGCATCCCACACCTCTGAAATCAAGTGGCCAATCAGGGGAAAATCTCAATTTTTTGAAAACTATCAGTGGAGGCGGGTTTCAAACCCACCCAAACCGAAACCTGCCTCCATCCCGCCTCCAGTGGGAAAATCGCCCCCCACGTCTCCAGATCATTAGTCCAGGCTCTGGATTACTAGTCCAGTAACGTTACCACTGTGCTACCGTTACCGTGAAGAGTGGTTATGTTACTGGACTAGTTTGATAGGTTTTCTAATGTGGCGTCATTGAGTTAATGGGTGTGAAATGTTTTGTGTAATGCACTGTTATGGTTTATTTATTTTTATTTGGTTTAATTTGGTATGTTTTGTAATGCATTGTTTTTGTTTCAGCAGGTGCAATTTATTTATCTTCTCAGCATAACATAGTTTGGCATTTTGAAAAGGAAATGACGATCCTGCCAGATAAGTGTTCCCGCTGGGATGGAAAGTGCAGCTGTTTGACTTCACTCTGTCAGCCTGCAGCATGATTCACCAGTCAATAAGCAAAGGCCATGCTGGCTGTCACTCAAATACCCCGAGCCCTTTAGGATTACAAGCCCTGAAAACTTTACGGTTCAATTAAACTGTCAGGATTGGCATTTAATTCCCAGCAATCGAGTAAAAGAAGCCTTTGTGCTCAACCCCTGGTCAATACAAGGCATGTTCCACGCTCAGTTCAGGAGAATGGAGCCATCTGGGCAATGAATGGCCATGATTGGCCATGTGAGCACACTCAATCCACTTATCTCACTCCTCTCTCCACAAATCAAAGTTCCAGGGCCGTGAAGAGAGATTTTCCTGGTGCTGAAATCAGGTTTCCTTTTGCTTATTGCGTTAATGGATTTATAAATGGAGGAGGATTGACAAATGTAGACTTTAACGAGGCTGCGACAGCAACAAAGCTTTGTTGTGAGTCAAATCAGGGATATTTCTGTTCCCTATCTTCTCGATGTATGAATGTAGATATTGGGGTATAACCGCGATTCAGAAGAAGCCGTCTTCCTTACTGCACGACAAGAGAAGGGCTGGAGTCCTGTAACCTGGCAGTTGTGGCTAAACCCTTTCAGCTGAAGATTAACCAGCATCAGGATGCTAAAGGTTAAGAATGGTCCAAACAGTATTAAAAGGGCATTAAAATAAACAGGTGAGGACATTGCAGATTCATTAGTCATAATTTTTCCAACTCTAGATTCAAGAATTGTGCCCTTTGGATTGGATAATTGCAAATGTCACTCCATTATTTCAGACGGGAAGGAGGGAGAAACCAGAAAACTGCAAACCTGTCAGTTGTGGGAAAGTTATTGGAATCTATCAGAGACAGAGTGGCTGAGCACTTAGACAAGTATGAGCTGATCAAAGAGAGACAGCATGAATTATTGAACATGATGCAGAGATGCCGGTGTTGGACTGGGGTGGACAAAAGTGAGAAGTTGCACAACACCAGGTTATAGTCCAAGGGGTAGAAATTAGGTCGCGCCCCATTTGGGGCGCAAATATCGTCCGGACGCAAATATTAGCGCCTGGCGCTAATTATCGGCACTGACAGGAAACTTCACTTTTACCGCCCCGGGAGGTGAGTGGAGCGCTAAAGCAGGCGTGGCACACCTGTCTTAAGGCGCAAAGGCCAAGGAGTGAGGCGCTAACTCAGCGCACGAGCGCAGCGCAGTTGCTGCCAGTTAGCGAGGGAACACAGACACACTGGTGCCGGCCACTTCTTAAAGCGGGGGGGGCCACTTGCTCCCCAGCCACACCCTGCTCATTGCAGCCTTGAATCTCAGCCTGGAGAGACCTGTAATCCATTTTGCTGCCAAGCATGGAGAGGGTGAGAGAACGCGCTCATCGCTTCACCGAGCGGGCCTTGGATGCTCTGGTTGACGCAGTGGAGCGCAGACGATGTATGCTGTTCCCGGAGAGTGGCAGGAGGCCTTTGCCACGCGAGTTCAGAAGAGTGTGGAGGGAGGTGGCTCAGAGCGTCTCCTCCAGGGGCATGGTGCCCAGGACCCATGTTCAATGCCGCAAAAAGTTCAACGACCTCACTCGGGTCGCCAGGGTGAGTGGCTTTTTCTCAATACCTCTCCATCCCTCCATCTCAACCTCACTCTATGGCCAGAGGGTCTTAAAACCCCAATGCACAACACTCATCCAACACCTATGGCCCTTTCATCAAACACACACACACATTCTACACTTTGCATACAGTAAGGGCTATTCACCTATGGGAGGCACATCAGGCAAGACCATGGCTGTATATTTACTCAGATGCTGTCCTTTTTCTTGCAGGCTAAGCTGGCTCATAATCGGAGACAGCAGCAACGGACGGGTGGAGGGCGGCTTCAGCTGCAACCCCTCAGCGATCTGGAGGAGCGCGTCCACAGGATTGTGGCAAGCCGGGTGATCGGTCCCGTCGCCACTGGAGACGCCGACCCCGTTGTGGACAGCAATGGTAAGGTCATCACCTTTTTGTCCTCTGTCCTTCCACTTGTCCCTCACAATACCAGCCTTTGACACTTTCAATCCAACTTGCTAACTCGCTGCACTTATTCCTCCCTTACTGCCACCCTGTCCTCATGCTAAAACCACTCTTGTACCTCCCTGCTTTCAGATGGTGATTCACCAGCTGAGGAGACGGGCCCTCAAGCTGCCACTGGGAGTGATGCTGCAGCTGAGGAGGAAGAGGAAGCCGGAGCATCAGTGCCACCCTCTCCCGAGGAAGCCCATGCCCACACTGGGAACACGCCTTCCCAGGAGGGGAGCAGGGGGGAAGGGGCTGATGATGGTGAAGCTCCAGGACCCAGCGGGCTGCAGCAACGCCATGGGGGGGGTAGGGAAGAACGGGGGCCTTCTCCCCAGAGGGAGAGTATGCCAGACACTCCTACTGCAATGGACGCAGAGGAGGAGCGGCTGATTGCAGAAATGAACAGCCAGGCGGTGGGCATGCACACTGAGCTCATGGGTGCAGTGGGAAGGGTGCCCGAATGCATTGAGTCACTGGCAAGGAGTGTGGAGCACTTCGCTGTAGCACAGGCGGATGCCACACTAACGCTTAGTGCTGCAATTCAGTCACTGGCTGCCGTGATCCCACCTCTGACTGCTCTCATACAGACTCAGATGGAGGCCACGCGAGCACAGACTGCTGCCAACCTCGATGGTTCGTGCACATGTCCCCGGGGCTGTCACCGCGCCGCAGCAGGCCAGCAATCTGTTCTCCGGCAGATTGCTCCGGATGCTGAAGTGCTGCCCCGTGGGAGTGCCAGTGTGTCGGGCGAGCAGGGAGTTGCTGTCCTCTCTCACGATGACAGCATTCCTGCTGCCAACACTGTCACTTCTCCACTGCACTTGCCACCGCCTGTAGGACAGACTGCTGCCGCCCATGCAGAGTTGGTGCAGTCTGCAGCCGGGCCCTCCAGGCCCAGAAGTGGTCGAGGCCGTCCTTCAGGGGCATCTGCAGTGTCAGGGTCTGACGAGCAGCAGCCTTCCACCAGCTTTGCTGCAGCCACTGAGGTCCCATTACGGAGGAGCAGTAGGGTTGGAAGGGGGGAAGTGCGCAAGGGAAGGAGATCACCCTCGAAGGGCAAAAAGTAGGAGGTGTGCCAAAATGCTGGTCATTTTTTTATTAAAGGCCGAGGGTCGTGGTCCAACTTTTGTTTAGTGTTTTGGACATAATCTCCAGGTTGTGAGAACCAGTTATGTTATTGACTGTTTTTTTGTGTTTATTTCTATGAGTTTGTCATGAGGAATTGACACACACAGAGTTTGTAAAATAAATAAGTTTCTGTTTTCAAAATATACATGGCTGGTGCTTGGAATTATTGGTGCCTTGGCCGGCTTAGGGGTTGCGTGCTGGGTTGATTAGTGTTTGTAGCAATGGCAGGGGCCCTAGAAGCGGCTTGCTATTAGTCGTTGACGGACGGCCCTTGCAGTTTGACCATTGTGGGCCGCCCTCCCGCCTTGGTGCTGCTGATGATCATCGTCCTCGTCCTCTTCCTCCTCTTCCTCCTCCTCCTCTGGTGGTGCTACAAGGCCTGGTGGCATTGGCTGGGTCCTGAGGATTGCCATGTTGTGCAACATGCAGCACACGACTACGAAGTTCGAAACTTGCTCAGGCGAGTACTGCAGGGCTCCTCCGGAATGGTCCAGACAGCGGAACCGTTGTTTCAGCACGCCGATTGTGCGCTCAATAATGTTCCTGGTTGCTTGATGGCTTTCATTGTACCGCAGCTCAGCAGGGGTGTTTGGCGTACGGAGCGGTGTCATCAGCCAAGTGCTCAATGCGTACCCCTTGTCCCCCAGAAGCCAACCAACTGGCTGATGCGGTGCCTCGAAAACTTCTGCCACAGTAGTCTGGCGCAGGATGAAAGCATCGTGGCAGCTGCCCGGATAGTGGGCATTGACAGCGAGTATCACCTGTCTGTGGTCACAGACCAACTGCACATTCAAGGAATGGAACCCCTTCCTGTTCCTGAATTCCTCTGCATTCTCTCGCGGAGCACGCAAAGCCACATGCGTGCAGTCAATGGCGCCCTGCACCATGGGGAAGCCCGCTACCCTCGCAAAGCCCAGAGCACGGTCACGCTGCTTGTCTGGGGTCATAGGGAAAGAGATGAAGTCTCGTCTCCTTCTGAAGAGGGCATTGGTGACCTGACGGATGCAGCGATGCACCGCAAACTGGGAGATATTGGCGAGGTCCCCAGCAGCAGCTTGGAATGAGCCAGTGGTGTAGAAGTTCAAAGCCACTGTGACCTTCACTGCCACCGACAGAGACGTCCTGGACCTCAGCTGAGGCTGCAGATCTGGCTGCAGCAGGTGGCAGAGCTCAGTGACCACCTCCTTGCTGAATCGCAGCCTCCGCAAACACAGCTCCTCGGACATATGGATGTAGGAGAGCTGTTCACGATATACCCTGGGAGGGTAAGCTCTCCTGTACATGCGCCTGATGGCCCTCCTCCGTCTGGCCATTATTGCCACTCTCTGTCTGCGTCTCTGTATCCTCCGATTCAGCTGGAGCAGGACGACGCCCCCAATCATTGCAGCCCCCATATTCTCTTTGCCAGAAAAGTAATGAGGTACAGCAACTAAAGTAGCAACAAAGTTAGGACGAATAGACAAAACTACCTCACAAAGCGTTGAGTCAATGTAGAAGTCTCTCTCTCTCTCTCCCCGAATCTCTCTCTCTCTCTCAGAACGAGTGGTGCATAAATGTTGACCACAGAAAAAGACAGGAAGAGGCCCCCTTTAAATAGCGCCCCCCCCAGCCCCACACCGATTGATAACGTTCCAGTCTTCCGGTCGTTGGAAGCGCCAGGCGGTAAGGCAGGGGGCGCCACTCAATTTCCGCTCCGGGGCGCCCCAAGGGCGTTGCACCATGGAATGACGTCACAATCTGCGCGCGCAGGTGGTCGCAGCGGTAAGTTTTAGCGCCGCCGCACAATCTCAAGTTAAGTTCTCGAGCGGCGCAAACAGCGCTGCGCCCGGGCGTTAGCGGCTTAACGCCCCATTAGCGCCCTCTTAAGGCGCTAACGGGAGGCGCAACCAAGTGAATTTTTACCCCCAACAGTTTTATTTGAAATCACAAGCTTTCGGAGCTGCTGCCCCTTCGCCTGGTGAAGTGAAGGAATACGAATCGGCAAAGCATATATAGACAGAGAACAATGCCTGTGCAGCGTACAATGTCAGACGACTACAGTTAATCTTTCTGACTGCCTTTTTATTGAATTATTGAAGAGTAGGTCATGTCTGACTAATCGAGTTGAAATTTTTGAGGAGGTCACTATCATGGTGGATACAGGAGTGTCAATGGATGTTGTCTGTATGGACTTCCAGAAGGCATTTGATAAGGTTCCGCACAAGAGATTATTAGCAAAAATGAGATCATCGAATTGGAAGTAAACTTGGTACATGGGTTGAAAATTGGGTGGGAGATAAGAAACAGTGGGTAGGGATAAAGGTTCATTCTCTGCAACACAGGACTACATGCATGCTAAACAATGGAAGCAGCAGGCTATATACAGAGCTAAGTGATCCCACAATCAACAGATCAGATCAAAGCTCTGCAGTCCTGCCACATCCAGTGGAGAATGGTGGTGGACAACTAAACAACTAATGGGAGGCAAAGGCTCCATGAATATCCCCATCCTCAATGATGGGGGAGCACAGCACGCGAGTGCAAAAGACAAGACAAGGCGTTTCCAACCATCTTCAGCCAGAAGTGCTGAGTGGATGGTCTATCTCGGCCTCCTCCTGAGGTTCCCACCATCACAGAAGCCAGTCTTCAGCCAATTCGATTCACTCCGCATGATATCAAGAAATGACTGAGCACACTTCATATAGCAAAGGCTATGGGCCCTGACACCATCCCAGCTGTCGTGCTGAAAACTTGTGCTCCAGAACTAGCCATGCCTCTAGCCAGTACAGCTACAACACTGGCATCTACCCAACAATGTGGAAAATTTCCCAGGTATGTCCTGTCCACAAAAAGCAGGAAAATCCTATCTGGCCAATTACTGCCCCATCAGTTTACTCTCATTCATCAGCCAAGTGATGGAAGGTGTCGTTGACAGTGCTATCAAGTGGCACTTACTCACCAATAACCTGCTCACTGATGCTCAGTTTGGGTTCTGCCAGGACCACTCGGCTCCAGACCTCATTACAGCCTTGGTCCAAACATGGACAAAAGAGCTGAATTCCAGAGGCGAGGTGGGAGTGACTGCCCTTGACATCAAGGCAGCATTTGACCGAGTGTGGCATCAAGGAGCCCTAGTAAAACTGAAGTCAATGGGAATCAGGGGGAAAACGCTCCACTGGCTGGAGTCATACCTAGCACAAAGGAAGATGGTTGTGGTTGTTGGAGGTCAATCATCACAGCCCCAGGACATCGCTGCAGGAGTTTCTCAGGGCAGTGTCCTAGGCCCAACCATCTTCAACTGCTTGATCAATGACCTTCCCTCCAACATAAGGTCAGAAGTGGGGATGTTCGCTGATGACTGCACAGTGTTCAGCACCATTCACAACTCCTCAGATAATGAAGCAGTCCATGGGCGCATGCAGCAAGACCTGGACAACATTCAGGCTTGGGCTGATGTGTGGCGCGAATGTTACTTGCCACTTAAGTGCCAGGCAATGACTGTCTCCAACAAGCGAGAGTCTAACCACCGCCCCTTAAAATTCAACGGCGTTACCTTTGCCGAATCCCCCACCATCAATATCCTGGGGGTCATCATCGACCAGAAACTTAACTGGAGCAGCCACATAAATACTGTGGCAACAATAGCAGCTCAGAGGCTGGGTATTCTGCGGCGAGTGTCTCACCTCCTGACTCCCCAAAGCCATTCCACCATCTACAAGGCACAAGTCAGAAGTGTGATGGAATCTTCTTCTTAGGCAGTCCCTCGGAACCGAGGATGACTTGCTTCCACACTAAAAATGAGTTCTCAGGTGACTGATGAGTCCAATGTGGGACCTACAGTCTCTGTCACAGGTGGGGCAACGGTGGTTGAAGGGGCGGGTGGGTGGGGTGCTTGGGTTGACGTGCACTCCTTCCGCTGTTTGCGCTTGGCTTCCGCTTGCTCCTGGCGAAGAGACTCGAGGTATTCGGCGCCTTCCCGGATACTTCTCCTCCACTTTGTGCGGTCTTGGGCCAGGGATTCCCAGGTGTTGGTGGGGATGTTGCACGTTTTCAAGGAGGCTTTGAGGGTGTCCTTGAAGCATTTCCTCTGCCCACCTGGGGCTCTCTTGCCGTGTCGGAGGTCCGAGGAGAGCGCATGTTTTGGGAGTCTCGTATCAGGCATGCGGACAATGTGACCCGTCCATCGGAGCTGATCGAGCGTGGTCAAAGCTTCGATGCTGGGGATGTTGGCCTGAGCGAGAACACTGACGTTGGTGCACCTATCCTACCAATGGATTTCCAGGACCTTGTGGAGGCAGCGTTGGTGGTACCTCTCCAGTGCTTTGAGGTGCCTGCTGTACATGGTCCATGTCTCTGAGGCATACAGCAGGGCGGGTATCACTGCTGCTCTGTAGACCATGAGCTTGGTGCCGGGTTTGAGGTCCTGGTCTTCAAACACTTTCTTCCTCAGGCGACCACTGGCACACTGAAGGCGGTGTTGGACTTTGTCATCAATGTCTGCCCTTGTTGACAGTAGGCTCCCAAGGTATGGAAAGTGGTCCACATTGTCCAAGGCCTCGTCGTGGATTTTGATAATCGGGGGACAGTACTGTGTGGCGGGGGCAGGTTGGTAGAGGACCTTTGTCTTACGGATGTTTCGTGTAAGGCCCATGCTCTCGTACACTTCAGTGAAGGTGTTGACGATGGTTTGGAGTTTGACCTCAGAGTGTGCGCAGACGCAAGCGTCGTCTGCATCCTGTAATTCGATGACAGAGGATGGGACGACCTTGGATCTGGACTGGAGGCGACGGAGGTTGAACAGTTTCCCGTTTGTTCTGTAGATTAGCTCCACTCCAGCGGGGAGCTTACTGAGGGTGAGATGAGCATTGCAGCAAGGAAGATCGAGAAGAACGTTGTTGCGATGACACAGCCTTGCTTGACCCCGGTCCATACGTGAATTGAGTCTGTGGTGGATCCGTTGGTCAGGATCACAGCTTGCATGTCGTCGTGAAGCAGGCGGAGGATGGTGACAAACTTTTGAGGGCAGCCGAATTTGAGGAGGACACTCCATAATCCCTCACGGTTGACAGTATCGAAGGCCTTTGTGAGGTCAAAGGCGGCCATGTACAGCGGTTGGTCTGTTCCCTGCATTTCTCTTGTAGTTGACGCGCGGTGAAGATCATGTCCATTGTGCCCCTTAGTGGGTGGAATCCGCATTGCGACTCTGGGAGGAGCTCTTCAGCCATTGGGAGAAGGCGATTGAGGAGGATTCTTGCGATGACTTTCCCTGTGGCAGACAGCAGAGAGATTCCTCTGTAATTATCGCAATCGGACTTGTCACCTTTCTTGAAGATGGTCACGATTATGGCATCTCTGAGATCCCCTGGCATGCTCTCCTCCTTCCAAATAAGAGAAATAAGTTCATGTATTCGCACCAATAGTGCTTCTCCGCCATGTTTTAACACTTTGGCGGGCATTGCATCTGCTCCTGAGGCCTTGTTGTTCTTCAGTTGTCGGATGGCCTTTTCAACCTCATGCCGGGCTGGGGTTGTGCTGAGGTGGTGGCGGGTAGCATGCTGTGGGATGGAGTTGAGGACACTTGCGTCGAAGACAGAGTCTCGGTTAAGGAGATCTTCGAAGTGTTCCTTCCATTGACTGCCTCTCTGTCCTTGATGAGTACCTCTCCATTCTTGGCCTGCAGAGGGGTAGGACTTTGGGTGCTTGGGCCGTAGGTGGTCTTGACTGTGATGGAATACCCTCCACTTGCCTGGATGAGTGCATCTCCAACAACACTCATGAAGTTCGACACCATCCAGGACAAAGCAGCCCGCTTGATTGGCACCCCATCCACCACCTTAAACATTCACTCCCTCCACCACCGGTGTACTGTGGCTGTAGTGTGTACCATCTACAAGATGCACTGCAGCAACTCGCCAAGGCTTCTTCGGCAGCACCTCCCAAACCCATGACCTCTTCCACCTAGAAGGACAAGGGCAGCAGGTGCATGCGAACACCACCACCTCCAAGTTCCTCTCCAAGTCACACACCATCCTGACTTGGAAATATATCGCCTGTTCCTTCATCGTCGCTGGATCGAAATCCTGGAACTCACTCCCTAACAGCACTGTGGGAGTACCTTCACCGCACGGACTGCAGCGGTTCAAGGAGGCGGCTCACCACCACCTTCTCGAGGGCAATAAATGCTGGTCTTGCCAGCGACGCCCACTTCCCAGGAGCGAACAAAAGAAAATTGGCAGAATGTGACAAGTGGTGTTCCACAGGGCCCAGTACTGGGGCCTCAGCTTTTCACCATATATATTAATGACTTGGATGAAGGAATAAAGAGTTGCATATCCAAGTTTGCAGATGACACTAAGTTAGGTGCCAATTAGGTGCCACAATCAGGTTTGTGAATGGGAGCAGGAAGCTACAAAGGGACATAGACAGACTAAGTGAATGGGCAAAACTATGGCAAATGGAGTTCAATGTAGGGAGGTGTGACTTTGGATCTGAGAAAGAACAATCGGAATATATTCTTAATGGTGAAGACTAGGAGCTGTGGAGGAGCAAAGGGATTTAGTTGTCTATATACACAAATCGCTAAAGGCTAATGCACAGGTACAAAAAGTAATCAAAAAGGCTAATGGAATGTTGGCTTTTATCTCAAGGGGCTGGAACACAATGGGGAGGAGGTTATACTCCAGTTGTACAGAGCCTTGCTCAGTCTCCATCTAATTACTGTCTTCAGTTTCTGGGGAGTGCCCCTCAGGAAAGATGTATTGGTCTTGGAGGAGGTACAAGGTATATTCACCAGAATGATACCAGTGCTTAAAGGGTTAAATAAAGAGGACAGATTGCATGAACTTAGCTTGAATTCTCTTGAGGTTAGAACATCACCTCACACATAACCAACTATGGTTGGGAAGTCTATGAAAGTCTGGTTGCTCCATTTCTTGCTAATTATTGGATTCTAGGAAATACACTTTAAAATATTTAAACTCTTGCGGTCTGGTTCAATATTTTGTATTTTCTACACATCTTGCAGTTTGTTTCTGCTTCTCTTTAATTGTCTTACCTGTAAATAAATCGGCTGGTGGCTTTAGCCTGAAGTAACAGTATTACAGCATGATACTGACCACCTTTTGGCCGTGGGTAAGAGAGTGGGGTGGCTGTTCCACATGGTCACTGGTGCATGATATTGTGCTAAAGGGGTAACTATTAGCCCTTGGCTTCCTATCACATTCATAGCATGAATAAAGGTGTAAGTTTCGGTTCATATGGGTCTCTGTCTTCTTGTAGAAACAGCCTTTTTGCTGAGTGCAAGTTCGAAGGGTTGTAAGGGTGGTGTTGTATGCACCTCAGTGTGCATTAACAGATTATCTGCTCATTACCACATTGCTGTTTGTGGGAGCTTGCTGTGCACAAATTGTCTGCCGCCTTTCCTACATTGCAACAGTGACTACACTTCGAAAGTGCTGTAAAGTGCTTTGGGACGTGCTGCGGTCATGTGAGGCGCTATATAAATGCAAGATCTTTTTTTCTTTTATGAGATCTCTGTTTGAATGGGGCACTGTACAGCTGAATGGAGCATTGTATGATCCCTGTGCATTAAAGGAATGCTGTATATTACTAGGGCAGTAGGAGGATCTCTGCTGGTAATAAAGCAGCATTCTGGATTGCAGCATGTAACAGATGCATTGTACAGACATGTGTGCCTTAAAGGAGCATTGTGTGCATCTTGGTGTGTGCCAAAGGGGCATTGTACAGACCAATGCCTGTATAAAATAGGCTTTGTGTGGATCTTTGTGTGTATATTAAACAGGCATTGTACGGACCCGTGTGTGAATTAAACTAGCAGTGTGTGGACCCAGATGTGCATGAAAGGGACATTTTACAGACCCGCATGTGTATTAATGGCACACTGCATGGATCTCAGTGAGTATTATAAGGGAGACTGAAGTACTGTAGACTCAGTTTCTGGGAAAGCCTGTGGCCAACTCTCCATGTCAGCACTGGTCGATTGCACACCAGCTGATAAGAAATGGATTTCAGCCAGATGTCTGATTGTAATCTTCTCTTGAACTAGTGCCAGTAATGACTTGGTCGTTACAAACTGCATCATTCCACTCCTCTGGTTCCGAGCCAGGTTGAAAGACTGGCCAGTTCAGTTACCTTTATAATGACATCACTTTTGGAGGAGGTTCCCAATTCCACGTTGTTGGATGTTATTCTGGGACAACCTAGGAAATCCACAGAACAACAGCTAGGGATTTTTTTTTTTCATCATGTAGGTCAACGAAAAAGTGTTGTCCTTGCATAATAGTACGTGGATTTAACGGTACGTGGAGTTAACGGTTCCTGGAGTTAACGGTACGTGGAGTTAACGGTTCGTGGAGTTAACAGTTCGTGGAGTTAACGGTTCATGGAGTTAACGGTTCGTGGAGTTAACGGTACGTGGAGTTAATGGTACGTGGAGTTAACGGTTCCTGGAGTTAACGGTTCGTGGAGTTAACGGTTCGTGGAGTTAATGGTTCGTGGAGTTAACGGTTCGTGGAGTTAACGGTTCGTGGAGTTAACGGTTCGTGGAGTTAACGGTTCGTGGAGTTAAAGGTTCATGGAGTTAACAGTTCATGAAGTTAACGGTTCATGGAGTTAACGGTACGTGGAGTTAACGGTTTGTGGAGTTAACGGTTCCTGGAGTTAACGGTTCGTGGAGTTAACGGTTTGTGGAGTTAATGGTTCCTGGAGTTAACGGTTCATGGAGTTAGCGGTTCATGGAGTTAACGGTTCATGGAGTTAACGGTTCATGGAGTTAACGGTAAGTGGAGTTAACGGTTCGTGGAGTTAACGGTTCGTGGAGTTAACGGTTTGTGGAGTTAACGGTTCCTGGAGTTAGCAGTTCATGGAGTTAACGGTACGTGGAGTTAACAGTTTATGGAGTTAACGGTTCCTGGAGTTAGCAGTTCATGGAGTTAACGGTACGTGGAGTTAACGGTTTATGGAGTTAACGGTTCCTGGAGTTAACGGTAAGTGGAGTTAATGGTACGTGGAGTTAACGGTTCGTGGAGTTAACAGTTCCTGGAGTTAACGGTTCATGGAGTTAACGGTTCGTGGAGTTAACGGTAAGTGGAGTTAACAGTTCCTGGAGTTAACGGTTCATGGAGTTAACGGTTCGTAGAGTTAACGGTTCGTAGAGTTAACGGTTCGTGGAGTTAACGGTAAGTGGAGTTAACGGTAAGTGGAGTTAACGGTTCGTGGAGTTAACGGTTCGTGGAGTTAACGGTACGTGGAGTTAACGGTAAGTGGAGTTAACAGTTCCTGGAGTTAACGGTTCATGGAGTTAACGGTTCGTAGAGTTAACGGTTCGTAGAGTTAACGGTTCGTGGAGTTAACGGTAAGTGGAGTTAACGGTAAGTGGAGTTAACGGTTTGTGGAGTTAACGGTTCGTGGAGTTAACGGTAAGTGGAGTTAACGGTTCATGGAGTTAACGGTTCGTGGAGTTAACGGTACGTGGAGTTAACGGTTCGTGGAGTTAACGGTAAGTGGAGTTAACGGTAAGTGGAGTTAACGGTTCGTGGAGTTAACGGTTCGTGGAGTTAACGGTAAGTGGAGTTAACGGTTCATGGAGTTAACGGTTCGTGGAGTTAACGGTTCGTGGAGTTAACGGTTCGTGGAGTTAATGGTACGTGGAGTTAATGGTACGTGGAGTTAACGGTAAGTGGAGTTAACGGTTCATGGAGTTAACGGTTCGTGGAGTTAATGGTACGTGGAGTTAACGGTAAGTGGAGTTAACGGTAAGTGGAGTTAACGGTTCATGGAGTTAACGGTTCGTGGAGTTAACGGTTCGTGGAGTTAACGGTTCGTGGAGTTAACGGTTCGTGGAGTTAATGGTACGTGGAGTTAACGGTTCGTGGAGTTAATGGTACGTGGAGTTAATGGTACGTGGAGTTAATGGTACGTGGAGTTAACGGTTCGTGGAGTTAATGGTACGTGGAGTTAATGGTACGTGGAGTTAATGGTACGTGGAGTTAACGGTTCGTGGAGTTAACGGTTCGTGGAGTTAACGGTACGTGGAGTTAACGGTTCGTGGAGTTAACGGTTCGTGGAGTTAACGGTTCGTGGAGTTAAAAACCAATGCATTGTAGCACACAGTAAAATCAATACTCGGCGACCCTCCTCCATTTGTAAATCCATGAAGCAACAAGTCGAAAGGAAACCTGATTTCAACAACAACAGCAACAACTTGTATTTATATAGCGCCTTTAATGTAGTAAAACGTCCCAAGGCGCTGCACAGGGGCGTTATCAAAAGAAATTTGACACTGAGTCACATAAGAAGATTTTAGGACAGGTGACCAAAAGTTTGGTCAAAGAGGTAGGTTTTAAGGAGCATCTTAAAGGAGAAGAGCGAGGTAGAGAGACTGAGAGGTTTAGGGCGGGTATTCCAGAGCTGAGAGCCTAGGCAGCTGAAGGCATGGCCGCCAATGGTGGAGCAATTATAATCAGGGATGCTGAAGACGCTATATTAGGAGGAGCGCTGATATCTCGGCGTTTTGCAGGGCTGGAGGAGGTGCGAGATAGGGAGGGATGAGGCCATAGAGGGATTTGAAAACAGGATGAGAATTTTAAAATCGATGCATTGCCAGGCCGGGAGCCAATGTCGGTCAGCGAACACAGGAGTGATGGGTAAACAGGATTTGATGCGAGTTAGGATACGGGCAGCAGAGTTTTGGATGAGCTCAAGTTTACAGAGGGTGCAAGGTGAAGGCAGGCCAGGAGAGCATTGGAATAGTCGAGTCTAGAGGTAACAATGGGAAGGATGAGGGTTTCAGCAGAGGAGCTGAGGCAGGGATGGAGACAGGCGATGTTACTCAGGTGGAAGTAGGTGGTCTTGGTGATGGAGAGGATATGGGGTCAGAAGCTCAGCTCCGGGTCAGCTAGGATGCCATGGTTGCGAATGGTCAGGTTCAGCCTCAGACATTGGCCAGGGAGAGGGATGGAGTCGGTGGCTAGGAAACGGAGTTTGTGGAGGGGGCTGAAGACAATGGCTTCGGTCTTCCCAATATTTAATTGCAGCAAATTTCTGCTCATCCAGTATTGGATGTCGGAGAAGCAACGTGGCCAATCAGACAAGAAAATATCCCTTCGCCCTCATGGAATTTTTATTTGCGATGAGAGTCAATAATTGGATCGACAAGTTATTACACTGGATCTTGCTCGCGATTCCTTGCGCTCTTAGTTGTGACTTGGGGGAAAGATTCTAGTTAGAAAACAAAGAGCAGAGAATGAGGCAATAGACAGGGCAGCCCAGCAGTCTGCCCCCTACTCACAGCCGAACACACAGCCCTCACATGTCTGCCTACTGTCCAGGGCAAAGTAAACCACAATATGTTGGCAGTGCTGGAAAATAAACTAACAACCAAAAAAAAAGGTTCAATAAATAAAACGCTCGTCTTGCATTGGGGCAGAGCTCTTCCCACTTTGACCTGTCACCACAAATGTGCTGCTGTCATTCTCACAATATACACAACAGAGGTGGGAATCCTAGAGCACGTTAAAAGGAACACAGAGTATGCCACATCTTCACACAAATAGCCTCATTAACAAACACAATAGCGTCGATTTCAACTCCTCCCCTCCCCCCCTACCCTGTGGAAACCAGGCGGGTGCGGGGAGCCCAGTTAAAATGGAGTGGGGTACTTACCCACTCTTTTCCAGCCCCAATCTGGCCGATTACACCTAAAACACGTGTTAAGCCCCTTACGCAAGTGCAAGGCCTAACGCCTGCAAAGCCACCTTTCTCAAAGTGCAGCGCACGTAGCACAGGTGCAGATTAGGCGCAAGAAGTTGCACCCCAAAATTGGTCCTTTTTTGCACCCGTTTTCCGCCCAGAAAACAGCGCAATGATGACCAATTTCTACCCCAATATCTTCAAACGAATGACCTCATAAACAAACACAACGGGCCAGAAATTCGGGTCTCCACGGGTGAGTACGCGCTGCACATGCACTGCACATGCGCTGGAAACCAGAACTTCCGTTCCCTTGAAGGAAGGGGTTCGGAGGTCAAACGCATGCGCCGGAGAGGCAGCGCACACGCAGAGAACTTCCATTTTTTTTTACAGGTTTCTCCGTGAGGGTAAGTCCCTGGCAGCTGCGTGGGGAAAAAGCAAGCGCAAGGCCTGCTTTTAACAAGGTAAGTGGTGAATTAAGTGAAATGTAAACATTTTTTCCACAGGTTTATCTTTTTTAAATACTTTAAAGAAAGGTAAGTTTATTTTTAGCCCCGTTAAAAACTGTAATTAATTTTTTCAAAAATTTAAATTTTTGTTTAAAATAGTTAATTTATGTAATTTGTAGTTATTTTTAAAATGTGATTTTTTAAAAAATTTATTTGAAGTTTTAGTTAGGTTTTGGGGCCGATCTCTATTCATAGATTTGACAGGTCTTCTTGTCAAATCTATGAATGGAGATTCCCTGCTCCGATTGGCTCTCCATGGCCCACGTGATCCCAGGGGACGCTTCGAACTAACTGCGCCCCTGGGGTGCGCGCCGGCAGCTGGAGGAGGCCTAGGACCGGAATCCCACGCGGGCCCACAGCACAACGGCAGGCGCGCTAGGTAAGTGAAGGTCGGGGGCTTGCACCCGCGGGAAGCCTCCGACCCGAATTTCTGGCCCAATGTGTTCAAATGAATGCAACAACCTCAAAATCAAATGCAACAACCTCAAACACAATGGCATCATAAATAGACGCAGTTACCTAATTTGCGAAAATGTCGCTGCCTTGCTTGTGGTGTTGAACGAGTGAAATGTTCCCCAACACAAATTCCTTTAGAAATAGTAATCGTTTATGTTTCTGCAGTGCTGTTTATTCAGATGAAGACCAGCCACAGAATGTACCAGATTTGACTGGGATTGAGTCAACGTGCAGAGCAAGCTCACACTCCTGCCTGGGTTTGGTGAGGGTAGAATATAATTCATTAAATGAAGGGCTGTTGTCCTATTTTTGCACAAGTATTCCATCTCTTTACTGGATCAGCGCGGCCCCTTTGCTGAGTGGCTGTTGTGTTGTGTAGTTGCAAGAGGCTTGTTTGTGAGTAACTGCAGAGAACAGTGTGACCTGAAGCAATCCTCGGCTCTCAAAAGCAGAGCCCCGGAAGCAGTGATTTAATCTACATGGTGGAGGTTGAACAAACCTCCATTTCCAGTGTTTGGCTGCAATTGATTCCAATGTCAAAATGGCTGTTCTAAAGGACTTGCAGACAAGAGTTTCATCATCTCTGTCTGGCCTGAACTCAAACCTGGGTCCCCGAGGGGAAATGATATGTTCTAACATACTCTCACTTGTATCCCAGAGAGAGATGCACACTAGTACACACCCATTCCCAGTCTACACAAAAGCTAGCCTATTGTTCCTGATACATACTGAAGGATTAGCCTTGGAAAAGTTGGTGTTCAAGCAGTTAAACAGTGTGCCTGCATTACAGTAATAATACCATGTGACTTAATATAGATTGAACGACAAACATGTAGCAGCTGTCCTTCCGCACAAAGCACTTAAATAACAATCACTCCAATAAATCAGCAATTCAGCATGATATGGGATTACTTTGTGTGCAGTACATGCCTGTTATACTAGCAGCCCAGTAGATAAACCGGTGTGAACAGTTTCAGCAAGTGTTTATAACGACTCTTGGAACAACTCACCTCAAGAAATTCATTGGGTATCAGATTAAATGAAACACCTTTACAGAACTACAGAGGGGAAAAAATTCAACCTCAAAAACTGCATGGTCTGTTATCCCATATCTATGGGATAGAGATAGAGAGGGAGGATGGCTGGATTTCCCTCAGACTGGTGGGCGAGTTGTGGGAGGGGACTGACTGATTGATGGGACATTTGATCAGTGGTGGGACGGGACCTCTGGTCAGTGGTGGGACAGGACCTATGGTCAGTGGTGGGACGGGACCTCTGGTCAGTGGGGCGGGACCTCTGGTCAGTGGTGGGACAGGACCTCTGGTCAGTGGTGGGATGGGACCTCTGGTCAGTGGTGGGACAGGACCTCTGGTCAGTGGGACAGGACCTCTGGTCAGTGGTGGGACGGGACCACTGGTCAGTGGTGGGACAGGACCTCTGGTCAGTGGTGGGACGGGACCTCTGGTCAGTGGTGGTACAGGACCTCTGGTCAGTGGGACGGGACCTCTGGTCAGTGGTGGGATGGGACCTCTGGTCAGTGGTGGGACAGGACCTCTGGTCAGTGGGGTGGGACCTCTGGTCAGTGGTGGGACAGGACCTCTGGTCAGTGGTGGGACAGGACCTCTGGTCAGTGGTGGGACGGGACCTCTGGTCAGTGGGGCGGGACCTCTGGTCAGTGGTGGGACAGGACCTCTGGTCAGTGGTGGGACAGGACCTCTGGTCAGTGGTGGGATGGGACCTCTGGTCAGTGGTGGGACAGGACCTCTGGTCAGTGGGACAGGACCTCTGGTCAGTGGTGGGACGGGACCTCTGGTCAGTGGTGGGACAGGACCTCTGGTCAGTGGTGGGACGGGACCACTGGTCAGTGGTGGTACAGGACCTCTGGTCAGTGGGACGGGACCTCTGGTCAGTGGTGGGATGGGACCTCTGGTCAGTGGTGGGACGGGACCTCTGGTCAGTGGGACGGGACCTCTGGTCAGTGGTGGGATGGGACCTCTGGTCAGTGGTGGGACAGGACCTCTGGTCAGTGGGACAGGACATCTGGTCAGTGGTGGGACGGGACCTCTGGTCAGTGGGACGGGACCTCTGGTCAGTGGTGGGACGGGACCTCTGGTCAGTGGTGGGACCTCTGGTCAGTGGTGGGACAGGACCTGTGGTCAGTGGGATGGGACCTCTGGTCAGTGGGACAGGACCTCTGGTCAGTGGTGGGACAGGACCTCTGGTCAGTGGGACGGGACCTCTGGTCAGTGGTGGGACCTCTGGTCAGTGGTGGGACAGGACCTCTGGTCAGTGGGATGGGACCTCTGGTCAGTAGGACAGGACCTCTGGTCAGTGTTAGGACCTCTGGTCAGTGGTGGGACAGGACCTCGGGTCAGTGGTGGGACAGGACCTCTGGTCAGTGGGACAGGACCTCTGGTCAGTGGTGGGACAGGACCTCGGGTCAGTGGTGGGACAGGACCTCTGGTCAGTGGGACGGGACCTCTGGTCTGTGGTGGGACAGGACCTCTGGTCAGTGGGACGGGACCTCTGGTCAGTGGTAGGACAGGACCTCTGGTCAGTGGGACAGGACCTCTGGTCAGTGGGACAGGACCTCGGGTCAGTGGTGGGACGGGACCTCTGGTCAGTGGTGGGACAGGACCTCTGGTCAGTGGGACGGGACCTCTGGTCAGTGGTGGGACAGGAACTCTGGTCAGTGGGACGGGACCTCCGGTCAGTGGTGGGACAGGACCTCGGGTCAGTGGTGGGACAGGACCTCTGGTCAGTGGGATGGGACCTCTGGTCAGTGGTGGGACCGGACCTCTGGTCAGTGGGATGGGACCTCTGGTCAGTAGGACAGGACCTCTGGTCAGTGTTAGGACCTCTGGTCAGTGGTGGGACAGGACCTCGGGTCAGTGCTGGGACGGGACCTCTGGTCAGTGGTGGGACAGGACCTCTGGTCAGTGGGACGGGACCTCTGGTCAGTGGTAGGACAGGACCTCTGGTCAGTGGGACAGGACCTCTGGTCAGTGGTGGGACAGGACCTCTGGTCAGTGGGACAGGACCTCCGGTCAGTGGTGGGACAGGACCTCGGGTCAGTGGTGGGACAGGACCTCTGGTCAGTGGTGGGACGGGACCTCTGGTCAGTGGGGCGGGACCTCTGGTCAGTGGTGGGACAGGACCTCTGGTCAGTGGGACAGGACCTCTGGTCAGTGGTGGGACGGGACCTTTGGTCAGTGGGACAGGACCTCTGGTCAGTGGTGGGACAGGAACTCTGGTCAGTGGGACGGGACCTCCGGTCAGTGGTGGGACAGGACCTCGGGTCAGTGGTGGGACAGGACCTCGGGTCAGTGGTGGGACGGGACCTCTGGTCAGTGGGGCGGGACCTCTGGTCAGTGGGGCGGGACCTCTGGTCAGTGGTGGGACGGGACCTCGGGTCAGTGGGACGGGACCTCTGGTCAGTGGGGCGGGGCCTCTGGTCAGTGGTGGGACAGGACCTCTGGTCAGTGGGGCGGGACCTCTGGTCAGTGGTGGGACAGGACCTCTGGTCAGTGGTGGGACGGGACCTCTGGTCAGTGGTGGGACAGGACCTCTGGTCAGTGGTGGGACGGGACCTCTGGTCAGTGGTGGGACAGGACCTCAGTTCAGTGGGATGGGACCTCTGGTCAGTGGTGGGACAGGACCTCTGGTCAGTGGGACGGGACCTCTGGTCAGTGGTGAGACAGGACCTCTGGTCAGTGGTGGGACAGGACCTCTGGTCAGTGGGATAGGACCTCTGGTCAGTGGTGGGACAGGACCTCCGGTCAGTGGTGGGACAGGACCTCCGGTCAGTGGTGGGACAGGACCTCGGGTCAGTGGTGGGACAGGACCTCTGGTCAGTGGGATAGGACCTCTGGTCAGTGGTGGGACAGGACCTCCGGTCAGTGGTGGGACAGGACCTCCGGTCAGTGGTGGGACAGGACCTCCGGTCAGTGGTGGGACAGGACCTCGGGTCAGTGGTGGAACAGGACCTCGGGTCAGTGGTGGGACAGGACCTCTGGTCAGTGGTGGGACGGGACCTCTGGTCAGTGGGGCGGGACCTCTGGTCAGTGGCGGGACGGGACCTCTGGTCAGTGGGACAGGACCTCTGGTCAGTGGGACAGGACCTCGGGTCAGTGGTGGGACAGGACCTCTGGTCAGTGGTGGGACGGGACCTCTGGTCAGTGGGGCGGGACCTCTGGTCAGTGGGGCGGGACCTCTGGTCAATGGCGGGACGGGACCTCTGGTCAGTGGGACAGGACCTCGGGTCAGTGGTGGGACAGGACCTCTGGTCAGTGGTGGGACGGGACCTCTGGTCAGTGGTGGGACGGGACCTCTGGTCAGTGGTGGGACGGGACCTCTGGTCAGTGGGGCGGGACCTCTGGTCAGTGGCGGGACGGGACCTCTGGTCAGTGGGACAGGACCTCTGGTCAGTGGGACAGGACCTCGGGTCAGTGGTGGGACAGGACCTCTGGTCAGTGGTGGGACGGGACCTCTGGTCAGTGGGGCGGGACCTCTGGTCAGTGGGACGGGACCTCTGGTCAGTGCTGGGACGGGACCTCTGGTCAGTGGGACGGGACCTCTGGTCAGTGGTGGGACGGGACCTCTGGTCAGTGATGGGAGGGGACCTCTGGTCAGTGGGGCGGGACCTCTGGTCAGTGGTGGGACGGGACCTCTGGTCAGTGGTGGGATGGGACCTCTGGTCAGTGGGATGGGACCTCTGGTCAGTGGGATGGGACCTCGAGTCAGTGGTGGGACAGGACCTCTGGTCAGTGCTGGGACGGGACCTCTGGTCAGTGGGACGGGACCTCTGGTCAGTGGTGGGACAGGACCTCTGGTCAGTGCTGGGACGGGACCTCTGGTCAGTGGGATGGGACCTCGAGTCAGTGGTGGGACAGGACCTCTGGTCAGTGCTGGGACGGGACCTCTGGTCAGTGGGATGGGACCTCGAGTCAGTGGTGGGACAGGACCTCTGGTCAGTGCTGGGACGGGACCTCTGGTCAGTGGGACGGGACCTCTGGTCAGTGGTGGGACAGGACCTCTGGTGGGAACTCCATCCATGTGACTCTGCCGCTAACCCACCCTGGGGTGGCTCTGATGACACAGCTGGTGGAGATTAAGAGTGGTAAAATCATTGCTGATTGGATTACCACCCTGGGAGGGAAATGAAGTTGCGCTGCAGTGTTTAAACCTGGGTCGGGGTTGGCGGCTTTGCTTCCCTAAAGAACATTGGTGAACCGGTTGGGTTTGTACAACAATCCAGCAGGCTTGATGATCATTATTTCTGGTGCTAACCCAGAAATTACCTGATTTATCCTATTCTATTCCACAATGTGCCTTGGTGAGATCTGAACACCTGAATTCTAGGTTGTTAGTCCAGAACCAGAACCACTGCATGACTGTGCCTGGTACATGACTTGACACAATTGATGCTTGATATAATTGATGCTATAATACCACTGATGACATGACGGATGCGGTGATGTGATGGAGCTACACTGTGACTGATGCTTTGCTGAGACTGACATTAGGATGTGACTGATAACGTGACATGATCGATGCTATGCTATGATTGACACTTTGACATGATTGATGTTTAAATCTCCATTGCAATGCCCCTTCCCATTACTGTAACCTCCTCCAGTGCTATACCCACTGTGAACTCTCTCTTTTCTGATTCCTGCTTCTTGTGTGTTCTCTCTCTTCACCTCATCATGGATGGCCATGCCTTCAGCTGCCTAGTCGCCATGCTCCGTAATTCCCTCTCGAAAACCCTTCACCTCTCTCTCCTCATTCAAGCTGATTAAACTCCACCTCTTCGACCAAGCTTTGGTCGCCTCCCCATTTTGTTCCCTAACAATGTTTTCCTGTGTTAAAGGTGTGCGATAAATGAAAGTTGTTGATATTGTTGATACCATGGTACAACGGATGCTGTACCAAGAATGATGCTGTGATGCAATTGTATGATCTTTCAGAATCGATGCTACGAAGATCGATAGTGTATGATTATTGACACCTTTGAATTGACAATATGATTGATGCCTTAATCATATGCGATTGTTGATACAGTTGAAGATGCTATGACACAATGGGGTAAAAATTGAGTCGCGCCCCATTTGGGGCGCTAACCTCGCCGGGGCGCGACTTTTAGCGCCCCGAAAAAATTAGCGGCCCCGCGCCGGAACTTCAGTGGTTGCGCCCCAAGAGGGAAGCGGGGCGCAACTGGAAGCAGCCCACATCCCTCTTGGGGCGCTGCGAGTGAATATCCTGGCGCTACGTGCCGCAGCGCCACGCGCTGCGGCACGTCGCGCCGCGGTATTGCAGGCCTTCCTCCCCTTCTTAAAGGGGAGGGACCCTGCGCAGCGCGAACCGGGGCCCAGCTGGGCCCCCAGGGATCGGGAGTGCCGGCAAAAGAGCCCGGCACTCAAGAGAAGTGCCGGGCTCTTGGAGCGCAGCCGGCACTTCACGGTGGGGGGGCTTCACGGGGGCCGGGGGCAGGTGCTGGCAGGCGGCCAGCAACAAAAATGGCCGCCTGCCACCTCCGCTTTAAATATCGCCGCCTCGGCCGCACGTACGCCTCCCTGAACCCGTCGGACATAGCGTCTGGCGGTAAATCAGGGGGCGCGACTGAAGATCACGGCCGGGGCGCGAGCGGGGTGCTGCGCACGGCGATGACGTCATCGCCGGCGGCGCAGCGCCACAGGGCGCTACCGGCTGCCGCCGCCGCTAACCTCCCACTAAATTTTTCGGGAGGCGTGGGCGGTGCTGCGCCCGGGCGTTAGCTGCTTTACGCCCCATTAGCGCCCTCTTAAGGCGCTAACGGGAGGCGCAAGCAGCTGAATTTTCCCCCCAATGTAACTTAAGATATGATACGATCGACAATCTGGGGTGATTGAAGATCTGATGCAATTCATGACATGACATGGATCAACTGACGATGCAATTGCTGATAAGATCCAGTGGTTGAAATGATGCGATGACAGAATTGCTGATGATACGTTTAACGTTATATAGAATCATAGAATCTTACATTACAGAAGGAGGCCATTCGGCCCATTGTGCCTGTGCCGGCTCTTTCAAAGAGCTGTCCAATTAGTCCTACTCCCCTGCTCTTTCCCCCTGGCCCTGCACATTGATAATATGATGCAACAATACCACCCACCATCTCACAGCCAAAAGGAAAGCAGAAAAAGAGATAGACGCAGAGAGAGAGAGAGAGAGACAGAGGAAGAGAGAGAGACAGAGACAGAGGAAGAGAGAGAGAGACAGAGACAGAGGAAGAGAGACAGACAGAGAAACAGACAGACAGACAGAAACAGACAGACAGAGAGAGAGAGAGAGGGAGAGACAGAGACAGAGAGAGAGAGAGGGAGAGAGGGAAAGAGACAGAGGAAGAGAGAGAGACAGAGGAAGAGAGAGAGACAGAGAGAGAGAGACAGAGAGACAGACAGACAGACAAACAGACAGAGACAGAGAGAGACAGAGAGAGAGAGGGAGAGACAGAGATAGAGAGAGACAGAGAGAAAGAGGGAGAGACAGAGAGAGAGACAGAGAGAGACAGACAGAGAGACAGACAGAGAGAGAGAGAGAGACAGAGACAGAGGGAGACAGAGAGAGACAGAGAGAGAGGGGGAGCGACAGAGACAGACAGAGAGAGACAGACAGAGAGAGACAGACAGAGAGACAGACAGAGAGAGAGAGAGAGAGACAGAGACAGAGACAGAGACAGAGGAAGAGAGAGAGACAGACAGAGAGATAGACAAGACAGAAACAGACAGACAGAGAGAGAGAGACAGGCAGAGAGAGACAGACCAAGAGACAGACAGACAGCGAGAGACAGAGAGAGAGACAGACAGGCAGAGACAGACAGACAGAGAGAGAGACAGGCAGAGAGGCAACCAAAATGGCAAGATAATGAGAGAAAGCCAGTCATCTCCTGCTGGTATTTCTGATGTTCTGAAATGCTCAGGGAGCACTTAAGAGCTGTAAAGTCTCAGGCCAGGCTAACAGCTAAATCCCACACCGTGAGGCAGAAATTCCGATCACTACGGGTGTGTACGCGCTGTGTACTCACCCATAGGGCCAACGGAAATGCCGGTTTTAGGCAGATCCTCCGCCTGCCCGGGAGAAGGGCCTCTGCGGGCGGAGAGTTCCATTTTTTGGAGACCCTCCGCCCGCAGAAAACACTTACAATTCTTGCGCCTGGTCAAAGCAGGTGTGAGGCCTGCTTTTACCAGGATAAGAGTTGAAAAAAAGAAAAAAAAAAAATTTCCACTTATTTATCATTTAAAAATACTTTAAAGAAAGGTAAGTTTATTTTTAGCCCCGTTAAAAACTTTAATTATTTTTTTCAAAAAATAAAATTTTTGTTTAAAATACTTAATTTATTGTAATTTAAAGTCATTTTAAAAATGTGATTTTTTAAAATTTATTTAAAGTTTTACTATGTTTTGGGGTGATCTCTATTCATATATTTGACAGGTCTTCCTGTCAAATGTATGAATGGAGATTCCCTTCTGTGATTGGCTCCCCATGGCCTATGTGATCCCAGGGACGCTGCGAACCGCCTGCGCCTCTGGGATACGTGGGCCCTGCGCACCGGCAGTTTGGAGAGGCCCAGCAACGGAACTCTGTGCCTCCCGGGAGCCCTCCGGTCTAGGCGCAGATTTTTCCAGATCGCAGCCCTCCGCCCGCGGGAGGCCTGTGAACGTAATTTCTGGGCCCATAAAGGGCCAGAAATTCGGCTGTTGTTGGGTGAGTACGCACTGTGTACTCACCCATAAGGCCACCTGAAGTGCCGGTTTCCTGCATGCACTGCGCATGCGCGGGAAACCGGAACTTCCGTTCCCCTGAAGGGAGAGGTTCAGAAGTCGAACGCGTGCGCGGGAGAGGCTGCGCGCACGCAGCGAACTTCGATTTTTTTTTTCAGGTTTCTCCGGGAAGGTAAGTATGAAGAAGCTGCGCTTTTAAAAAGGAGGCGCAAGGCCTGTTTTTAACAAGGTAAGTGGTTAATTAATTACAATGTAAAAAAAATTTCAACAGGTTTATCTTTTTTAGATACATTAAAGAAAGGTAAGTTTATTTTTAGCACCGTTACAAAGTATAATTAATTTTTTCAAAAATTTTAATTTTTGTTTAAAGTAGTTAATTTATTTAACTTATAGTTATTTTAAAAATGTGATTTAAAAAAAAAATTATTTGAAGTTTAAGTGTAGTTTTGGGGCCGATCTCTATTCATAGATTTGACAGGTCTTCCTGTCAAATCTATGAATGAAAATGCCCTGCTAGGATTGGCTCTCCATGGCCCACGTGATCCCAGGGGACGCTTCGAACTAACTGCGCCCCTGGGATACACAAGCACTGCGCGCCGGCAGCTGGAGGAGGCCCAGGACCCGAAGTCCTCGTGGGCCCAAAGCACAACTGCAGGTGCGGTAGGCAAGTACGCGCGCGATGCTTGCACCCGCAGGAAGCCGGAAAGCCGAATTTCTGGCCCAATATATATTGCTCTGTGGCAATGCTCCTGGGCAGCCCCAGGTCTGTGACATATTATCAGTATATCATGGCACCTGTAAACATTGCATCGAGACTTTTCAATGTTAGTGTCCACCGACAGCCTTGTTACATTGAATTTCCATGCAAGTTACACTGAAATAGGGTTTTCTCATTGAGAGCACTTAGTCCTTTCTACTACATAACCCCAGTGACTCTCTGCAAATTCCCCATTAACACCTCTTTCCAGTTGCAGGTCTATCCAATGGGTAGCATTATGGAGCAGATTTGTCAATCTTCATCTGAAAAGTTTTGAACTACCATTTTTCTCCTTATAACTGAAATTTCTAATGTCCCAAATAAAAGTTGAAATAAAATAGAAAATTGGAAGAATTGCATATTTCAAAATAACATGATTAAATCTATCCAATTAATTGTCTTTTGTACTGGATATTTGTAGCTAACAAGAGTTGAGAGAGAGCTTTCAATTGCATCTGTGCAATTTCCCAATGTGCAGTCTATGCACCAACATTTGAGGGTAGTATGCAGTGTTCCCTCATCTTGTGAGAATGAGAGTTTATTTGCTTGTTCCAAAGGACTTTGAAAGAAATTGGAGAGTGAACTCTTAAAGCTAACTAATTAAACAATGAATTTTGATCATTTTAATAGGTATTTTTTGTTTGTTTGTAGAAACTTGTTTACCAAAGATTGTATAAGTCAGCCAACTTACTAATAGTTGATACATAGATTGCCTAGAACCTCACACTCTCCAATGTTCCCAGAACTCTGGGATTTCCCCCCCCCCCCTTTCAATGTCCGTCGACCATGAGAGCTCATCTCAAAATACTATCAAACCCCCCGTACCCTGAGAGTCCATCCCAGCATTGCCAGATCACAGGCCCACCCCAGTGCTGATACCTCAGTCTCCCTTGTTTCCCACATTACAACAGTGATTACACTTCAAAAGTACTTCATTGCCTGCAAAACGCTTTGGGACATCCTGAGGCTGTGAAAGGCACGAGATAAATCCCTGATAATACTACATCACGTAATGCTTCTGTTCCTGTTAAAACGTCCCACTCAGTGAGCAATGCCACGGGAGATCTGCCAGTCAGCTAATAGACTACGAATACCTTCTAACTGAAGAGCAACAGGAAAGTATGATGTTCGAAGTGAACCGAATACAACTCAGAAGAATGAAAAAAGGGAAGGTATTTTTGGAGTTCCTCTGGAGTTCCTGTTATTGTAAGATCAGGATACGGTGCTATTTATTGTGAGTGGATGAATGGCGATGTGTGAATGGTTAGTTAAAGCTCGAGCCGCATTGGCCCATCTTCCGTTCACAGAGTCTGCTCAATAGTCTTTCTGCAGGAAGCCTCACAGCTGATTCCTTTTACAGGAAGTCTGCTGTCAATCATAGGAAATGATATCATCAGCACCACTAACTCGAGAACAACAGCAGCTTGTGGCATTGGGTTATCTTTACTAAATTAGAAAGGTCCCGAGTTCCTGCAACAAGTTTAACTCGGCGACCCTTGCAGCTCTGTAGCTGTCTCGTTTCATCCACTCTGTTGCGCAGGAATGCTTTCGGGTCAAACTGGAGAAAGTTGAAGAAACACAGGAAGTATGTTACATGGAACAATGGCAAGCAACAAGCAGCAGCTAATTGGGAGTATTAAAGATGGCAGCAGACTGGTTTGTGTTTGGACTCCTTTCCGTCTCTCACACAGCTCAAATGACGAAAGGCTAGTGGACAGGTACAGAAAGTGATCAAACAGGCTCATGGAATGTTAGCCTTTATCTCAACAGGGCCTGCAATACAAAGGGGAGGAAGTGATGCTTCAGTTGTATAGAGGCTTGGTCAGAGCCCAGCTGGAGCACTGTGTTCATTTCTGGGCACCGCACCTCAGGAAGGATATATTGGCCTTGGAGGGGAGTGCAGCGCAGATTTACCAGAATGATACCGGGGCTTAAAGGGTTAAATAGTGAGGACAGGTTGCATGGACCAGGCTTGTATTCACATAATAGAGAAGATTGGAGGTATTTAAAATGATAAAAGGATTCAATAGGATAGTTAGAGAGAAACTATTTCCTCTGGTGAGGGAATCAAGAACGAGGGGACATCATTTTAAAATTAGAGCCAGGCCATTCAGAAGTGAAATCAGGAAGCACTTTTTCACGTAAAGGGCAGTGGAAATCTGAAACTCTCTTGATCAAACAGCAGTGGATGCTGGGTCAATTAGAGCTTTCAAGACTGAGATCAATAGATTTTTGCTAGGTAAAGGTAGCAAACAATATGGCGCTAAGGCAGGTAAGTGGGGTTGAGGTACTGATCAGCCATGATCTATGTTCCCTCTAAGGGGCGCTGCGCACTGATCTGTAAGCTCCCGCACACTTAAACTCACAGGCCGCGCAGTGAGCTGGACAGCTGGAACGGCCCAATCCTCAACGAGCGGGAAAAAGTCATAGCGTTCAGAGACTGGCCCGGGAACCTCATACAGCCACTCCGAATTGGAATGGCGTTTGGTAAGAGCCCTGGAATCCGTCGAGCGTTGTCTCGGGCGGCCGTTGACTAATGGCAACCACAGGGCCCACAATTCTCTGCACTCCAGCAACCTCTCTATCCACCCCGCTGATATCTCCGGTTAGAGTGGGCATGCTCCCCAAGGCCGCGGTGCAGTCTCAAGAGAGTCGGACTCGGTGGAAGAACCCGGGAAGCGATGGGTAGGATGGGGGAGGTGCTGCAGCAGCAGTTTAATGTTGCTGGGGCCCTTGCTGCATGTCTTCCTGGCCCAGGAGCTCTGACTTGGGGCCTGAGACCCACACTCAGTGATGCTGGGGCCTGAGACCTACACTCAGTGTTGCTGGGGCCTGTGACCCACACTGTGTGTTGCTGGGGCCGGAGACCCACACTCAGTGTTGCTGGGGCCGGAAACCCACACTCAGTGTTGCTGGGGCCGGAGACCCACACTCAGTGTTGCTGGGGCCTGAGACCCACACTCAGTGATGCTGGGGCCGGAAACCCACACTCAGTGTTGCTGGGGCCAGAGACCCACACTCAGTGTTGCTGGGGCCTGAGACCCACACTCAGTGTTGCTGGGGCCGGAGACCCACACTGTGTGTTGCTGGGGCCTGAGACCCACACTCAGTGATGCTGGGGCCTGAGACCTACACTCAGTGTTGCTGGGGCCTGTGACCCACACTGTGTGTTGCTGGGGCCGGAGACCCACACTCAGTGTTGCTGGGGCCGGAAACCCACACTCAGTGTTGCTGGGGCCGGAGACCCACACTCAGTGTTGCTGGGGCCTGAGACCCACACTCAGTGATGCTGGGGCCGGAAACCCACACTCAGTGTTGCTGGGGCCGGAGACCCACACTCAGTGTTGCTGGGGCCTGAGACCCACACTCAGTGTTGCTGGGGCCTGAGACCCACACTCAGTGTTGCTGGGGCCGGAGACCCACACTCAGTGTTGCTGGGGCCTGAGACCCACACTCAGTGATGCTGGGGCCTGAGACCCACACTCAGTGTTGCTGGGGCCTGAGACCCACACTGTGTGTTGCTGGGGCCGGAGACCCACACTCAGTGTTGCTGGGGCCGGAGACCCACACTGTGTGATGCTGGGGCCTGAGGCCCACACTGTGTGATGCTGGGGCCTGAGGCCCACACTGTGTGATGCTGGGGCCTGAGGCCCACACTGTGTGATGCTGGGGCCTGAGGCCCACACTGTGTGATGCTGGGGCCTGAGGCCCACACTGTGTGATGCTGGGGCCGGAGACCCACACTCAGTGTTGCTGGGGCCTGAGGCCCACACTGTGTGTTGCTGGGGCCTGAGGCCCACACTGTGTGATGCTGGGGCCTGAGACCCGCACTCAGTGTTGCTGGGGCCTGAGGCCCGCACTGTGTGTTACTGGGGCCGGAGACCCACACTCAGTGATGCTGGGGCCTGCGCTGCGCTCACTCGCTCCCGCTGTTTCCTGGAGCCACACCGCACATGCTCCGTACAGGCAGTCAGTCTCCAGCTGCACTTCAGAGCATCTCACCGCTCGGAGAAAGTTGAGGACCTCAATGTGCGGAAAGTGAATAGTTATATTTTTATTATCTTATATTTGGAATACATTTATTTTTAGGTTAACTTTTTTTTAAATAAATTATCCCAATCTCTAGACAGTGAGTGTCTCGGTCAACCTATTCAGGCAAAACTTTTTTTTAATGTTTTATGTTTCAATTCAGGCGGTATAATGTAGACAAAGGTGAGCTGTGGATGTGTAACCCAAGAAGACGGTCCTGAACTGGAAATGTTGATGTGACTGACGAGTGTCTGATTAAAGCTGAACAATACCAAGGCGGTAGGGGGAGGGAAATGGAAGCACTTTTTAATCTTAAATTAGGTCAGAGTTCCACAAGCGCTTTTGCTCCCATGCAAAGTGATTTGGATGCACTTCAATGAAGAAGTGGTGACAGAACCTAAGAGATAATTGAGGGTACTAAAGGCGTGAGGCATGAGTCTGATACGGGTTCATGTTTGCACTGAGTGCCCGTCAACTCCAGCTTTAGTTTCTCACCACCTCCCAACAAATGTTGGAAACAAAGTTCTTGCTAATGTCTGGTGTAATAATAAGAAAACTTAACAGAATAAGTCATTTGATTCATCAAGTGTTTTCCTTTCACCAACAATATCCAATCTATTTGTTTTTGGGTTGAGACGTTAAATCTGCTCCTGTGGTTCAGATGGTTTAATAAGGGACAGCCAACTCAGATTTGTTAAAGGCAAATCATGTCTGACTAACCTGATTGAGATGATGCGGAGATGTCGGTGTTGGACTGGGGTGGACAAAAGTGAGAAGTCGCACAACACCAGGTTATAGTCCAACAGCTTTATTTGAAATTACAAGCTTTCGGAGCGCTGCTCCTTCATCAGGTGAAGTGAAGAATACAAATTGGCACAGCATATATAGACAGAGAACAATGTCTGTGCAGAGTACAATGTCAGATGACTACAGTTAATCTTTCAGTGATAAAAGGCAGTCAGAAAGATTAACTGTAGTCGTCTGACATTGTACTCTGCACAGACATTGTTCTCTGTCTATATATGCTGTGCCAATTTGTATTCTTCACTTCACCTGACGAAGGAGCAGCGGCTCCGAAAGCTTGTGATTTCAAATAAAACTGTTGGACTATAACCTGGTGTTGTGCGACTTCTCACTTTTAACCTGATTGAGGTAAAATGGGATGTGTGAGACTTTGCCCAGAATGTATATTGAAGTGAGTTTCCTTCTCTCCAAACCTCCAGACCTTGACATAATGGCCATCTTTGGCTTAGATGCTAATCAATTTAACCTGATGTTCCCTGTTTGAATTTACAAAGGAACAGGAGATAACCTGGACAATCTGAGATAGACCCTGACAAAGGGTCACAAACCTGAAACGTTAACTCTGTTTCTCTCTCCATGGATGCTGCCTGGCCTGCTGCGTGTTTCCAGCAGTTTCTGATGTTATTTCAGATTTCCAGCATCCGCAGTATTTTGCTATTGAATCTGAGATAGTTAATGTGACCTTGCTAATAGTTGCTAATTTGTTAGCTTCAATGCCTCTATTGTTCTGACCAATCTGCTATTAACACCTCACATGGGTTGAGTCCCGACCCGTCTGTTTTGTCCTGTTCCATCATTGTCCCGACTAATCTCCAATATTAGCATATCGTAATCGGACAATGACCCCGAGATGTTATGATTAACTTTGGGAAACCTGACAGGGCAAATTCAACATGAGACACGTGTAATATCGTTTTTGTAAGAGCTGTGACCTGTTAGAGATTAAATAAAGCTACTAATGTCATTTATAAACCAGAAAAAAGCAACTGATTTCATGATTTTTAAGAGTTTGTCTGATTGTCACATGGCAATATGGCATTACTGTATATATGCTTTGAAGTGGTCGCTGTTGCTGTCATTGCTGTTGTAAAATTTGCCCACGGACAAAAAGGTCACGCTCAAAGGAGTTTGTGGCCCGCTCAGAACAAAAGACATTAGAGGGAACATTGATCCCAAAGTGCATTACTTCACACTTATCCATATTAAATTGCATCTGTCATGTGTCTGCCCATTTCCCCAGTCTGTCTATGTCCTCTGATATCTGCTACTATCATGCTTGCTATTTACTACATTGCCAAGTTTTGTTTCATCTGCAAACTTCAAAAATGTACTCCCTATGCCCAAGTCCAGGTTATTTGTATAAAACAAGAAAAGCAATGATTCTAATACCAACCCCTGGGGGACCGCACTGTATACTTCTCCAGTCAGAACGACATCCAGTCACCAATACTCTCGGCCTCCTATCCTTTAGCCAATTTCATACCCAAATTACCACCGTTCCTTTAATACCAGGTACTTCTATTTTTCGAATAAGTCTGTTATGAGGTATTATATCAAATATATACACATCTACTGCACTACCTTCATCAACTCTATCTGTTACTTCATCAAAGAACTCAATCACGTTAGTCAGACAGGATTTGCTTTAAACAAATCTGTGCTGGCTGTCACAATAGCAAAATACTGCGGATGCTGGAAATCTGAAATAACAATAGAAAATGCTGTCGATGAAGCGTTGACTCTGTTTCTCTCTCCACGATGCTGCCTGACCTGCTGAGTATTTGCAGCATTTTCTGTTGTAATTTTTATGCTGGCTATCCCTTTCGCTCCTTCCTCAGGTGAAGTAAATTGGATACAGAATCGCCAGAGCATATATAGATGGGAAAAAAAAGCATGTGTACTTTACAATTGCAGACCAATAAATTAAATCATCCTGACTATCTGCCGAGGTGTGATAAAGTTAATTAAGTCAGCCAGGAAGGTACCACATCAAAAGACATAGCAAGATACAAGATACCCAGTAAAAAAGTAAAATTTTTTTTAAAGCTTTTCGTTTTACATACAGACGGCAGCTTTTGACACGTTAGAACCCCTGCGACTTCACCTCATTGTCTCAGTTGTATCTTGCTATGTCTTTTGATGTGGTACCTTCCTGGCTGACTTAATTAACTTTATCACACCTCGGCAGATAGTCAGGATGATTTAATTTATTGGTCTGCAATTGTAAAGTACACATGCTTTTTTTTCCCATCTATATATGCTCTGGCGATTCTGTATCCAATTTACTTCACCTGAGGAAGGAGCGATAGCTCCGAAAGCTTGTGATTTCAAATAAAACTGTTGGACTATAACCTGGTGTTGTGCGACCTCTCAATTTTATCCCTTATTAACCCATGCTTCTCCAAGTGAGAATTAATTTTGTCCTTGACAACGGTCTCTAGTAGTTTTCCCACCACTGACGTTCGACTGGTTGGCCTGTAGTCACCAGATTTACCCCTCTCTGTTTTTGAACAGGTGTGTAACATTTGCAATCCTCCAGTTCTGGCACCACTCGCATATCCAAGGAGGATTGAAAGATTGTGGTCAGAGCTTCTGCTCGCTCCATCTTAGCTTCCCTCAGCAACCCAGAATGCATCCCATCTGGACCTGGCAACTTGCTAACTTTGAGTGATGCCAACTTATTTAGCACCTCCATTGGATCTATTTCTTTCCTATCCAATATCTCTACTCCCCCCTCCACTACTGCAACATTAACTTCATCCTCTTCTTTTGTGAAGACAGATACAAAGTACCTCAGTCACGCACTCTGCCTCCAAAAGATTTCCTTTTTTGTCCCTAAACGGCCCCACTATTCCTTTAACAATCCTTGAACTTTTTATATGTTTATAGAAGATTTTTGGGTTCCCTTTTATGTTACTTGCTAATCTTTTCTCATATTCTCCCTTTGCTCTTATATCCTTTTTCAAAGTCCCCCTGCAGTCTCTGTATTCTGTCTGGTTATTGATTGTATTCTGTACCTGACATTTGTCATAAGCCTCCTTTTACTGTTTTATTTAACCTCGATTTCCTTTGTCATCCCGGGAGATCCAGCTTTGGATGCCTATCGTCCCTCCTTATAGGAATATGCTTGGTTTGTACCCAAAGTATCTCCACCTTAAAGGCCTGCCATTGCTCGTTAACTCGATGACCTTTCGTCAGAACAGGAAAAAAGCAGGATATGGAACAGATTTTTAAGCAAGTGCAGGGACTGAGAAATGGGGGAGGGGATGAAAGAACAAAAGGGAAGGTCTATGATAGGATAGAAGGCAGGAGAAGTTAAGAGACATTAAGAGATATTCAAGGCAAAAGGAGATGGTAATGGGACAGGTTGAGGAACAAAGGATGGCTCTAGATGAAGTGTGAATTGCGCTGGCAGAATGAAAGACAGCTGCCATGTGGGAGAGAAGAATAGAAGGCACAAACAAAAAGTGTGGATAAAATATATATATATGATAGGGGCCGAGGTTATGATCTGAAATTGTTGAACTCTATGTTGAGTCCAGAAGGCTGTAAAGTGCCTAATCGAAAGATGAGGTGCTGTTCCTCGAGCTTATGTTGAGCTTCGGTGGAACAATGGAAGAGGCGGAGGACGGTGAGGTCTGAGTGGGAGTGGAGCGGTGAATTAAAGTGACAGGCGACCGGAAGCTCGGGGTCCCCCTTACGGACTGAACGGAGGTGTTCCGCAAAGCGGTCACCCAATCTGCGTTTGGTCTCCCCAATGTAGAGGAGACCACATCGTGAGCAGCGAATACAGTATACTAAATTGCAAGAAGTACAAGTAAATCGCTGTTTCACCTGGAAGGGGTGTTTGGGGCCCTGGACAGTGGGAAGGGGGGAGGTATAAGGACACCTCCTCCCACCTCCGCCTGGACCATGACCCCACTACCGAACATCAAGCCACCGTTTCCAAGACTGTCACTGACCTCATCTCCTCTGGAGATCTTCCCCCCACGGCCGCCAACCTCATAGTTCCCCAACCCCGCACAGCCTGCTTCTACCTCCTTCCCAAGATCCACAAACAGGACAGCCCTGGTAGACCCATCGTTTCAGCCTGTTCTTGCCCCACGGAACTTATCTCTTCCTATCTCGACTCTATTTTTTCTCCCCTTGTCCAGTCTCTTCCCACCTACATCTGCGACTCTTCCGACGCCCTCCGCCACTTTAACAGTTTCCAGTTTCCTGGCCCCAACCGCCTCCGTTTTCACCATGGACGTCCAATCCCTCTACACCTCCAATCCCCAGCAGGATGGCCTGAGGGCGCTCCGCTTCTTCCTTGAACAGAGGCCCAACCAGTCCCCATCCACCACCACCCTCCTCCGCCTGGCTGAACTTGTTCTCACATTGAACAACTTCTCCTTTGACTCCACTCATTTCCTCCAAATCAAAGGTGTTGTTATGGGAACCCGCATGGGTCCCAGCTATGCCTGCCTTTTCATGGGATATGTGGAACACTCTTTGTTCCAGTCCTACTCGGATCCCCTGCCTCACCTCTTTTTCTGATACATTGATGACTGTATCGGTGCCGTTTCCTGCTCTCGCCCTGAACTAGATCATTTCATTCACTTTGCTTCCAATTTCCACCCTTCCCTCACCTTCACATGGTCCATCTCCTACTCTTCCCTTCCCTTCCTCGACTTCTCCGTCTCCATCTCTGGGGATAGGTTATTGACCAACATTCACTACAAGCCCACTGACTCCCACAGCTACCTGGACTACACTTCCTCCCACCCCGCCTCCTGCATGGACTCTATTCCATTCTCCCAGTTTCTCCGTCTCTGCCGCATCTGCTCTGACGATGCCACCTTCCATACCGGTGCTTCCGACATGTCTTCCTTTTTCCTCAACCGAGGATTCCCCTCTACAGTGGTTGACACAGCCCTCGACCGTGTCCGTTCTATCTCCCGCACTTCTGCACTCACCCCTGCCCCTCCCTCCCGGAACCACGATAGAGTTCCCCTTGTCCTCACCTTTCACCCCACCAGCCTCCACATTCAACGGATCATCCTCCGCCATTTCCGCCACCTCCAGCGTGATCTCAGCACCAAACGCATCTTCCCCTCACCTCCCCTTTCAGCATTCCGTAGGGACCGCTCCCTCCGCGACACCCTAGTCCACTCCTCTACCACCCCCAGCACCCCTTCCCCTTCGCCCGGCACCTTCCCGTGCAACACATGCCCTTCTACCTCCCCCCTTCCCACTGTCCAGGGCCCCAAACACCCCTTCCAGCTGAAACAGCGATTTACTTGTACTTCTTGCAATTTAGCATACTGTATTCGCTGCTCACGATGTGGTCTCCTCTACATTGGGGAGACCAAACGCAGAATGGGTGACGGCTTTGCGGAACACCTCCGTTCAGTCCGTAAGGGGGACCCTGAGCTTCCGGTCGCCTATCACTTTAATTCACCGCTCCACTCCCACTCTGACCTCACCGTCCTCAGCCTCTTGCACTGTTCCACGGAAGCTCAGCGTAAGCTCGATAAACAGCACCTCATCTTTCGATTAGGCACTTTACAGCCCTCTGGACTCAACAGAGTTCAACAATTTCAGATCATAACCTGGCCCCTATCATATATATATATTTTATCCACACCTTTTTAATGCCTTCTGTTCTTCTCTCCCACATGGCAGCTGTCTTTCACTCTGTCAGCGCATTTCACACTTCATCTAGAGCCATCCTTTGTTCCTCAACCTGTCCCATTACCACCTCCTCTTGCCTTGAATATCTCTTAATGTCTCTTAACCTCTCCTGCCTTCTATCCTATCACAGACCTTCTCTTTTAGTCTTTCATCCCCTCCCCCATTTCCCAGCCCCTACACTTGCTTAAAAATCTGTTCCATTTCCTGCTTTTTTCCAGTTCTGACGAAAGGTCATCGACCTGAAACGTTAACTGTTTCTCTCTTCACAGATGCTGCCTGACCTGCTGAGTATCTCCAGCATTTTCTGTTTTTATTTCAGATTTCCAGCATCTGCAGTATTTTCTGTTTGTATTGCTCATTAACTGTTTTTTGGCCAATCTTTGTTTCCAGTCCACCCGTGCTAAATCCCTTCTCAAATCATTGAAATCTTCCAGTTGGGTATTTTCACCTTTGAATTTTCTTTGTCCCTTTCCATAACTACTTTAAACCTAATTATACTATGATTACTATTACCCAGATGTTCTCCCACTGAAACACTCTCTACTTGCCCTATTTAATTCCCCAGAACCAGATCCAGCACTGCTTCCTTCCTTGTTGGGCTAGGAACATATTGATTAAGGAAGTTCTCCTGTACACAAAAAACATTGTGGCCCCTTAAAGGGGAACTGCCTCCTGAAATGAAAAAAATAAAAATCATGTAAAAATAGGCAGTTTTTAGCCCTTACAGCTCACCTGCCTTCTGAAAAAACATTAACATTAAAAAGAATTCCCAAATGGGAGTCTACAGCTCTTAAAGCTGAACTGCCTTTCACTCCTAAAACAAAATGGTAAAAGTGCTTCAGCCCGAACACAAATGGACCAGCAAGCCAGGGAAGGGGCACCCATGGTCTCGCATGGTCTCCAGCTTTGTGCAAGGGGTCAACACTGCAAGAGAAGCCCTCTACCCACAGGGGCCTGGAGGCCCTCCAGAAAGAAGGACATGGGACCAGACCACTGAGGTCATCACTGCCAGCAGTGTCGCCCCCCACCACCTGGCTCCAGTGACCAAAGAAGCTTCATGCCCTCAGACCACTGGTCAAGGTCAATGCATCTCCTACCGCACTGCTAGCCTCACACACTGCTCAATGCACGACCCCCCACCCCCAATCACTCACCTACTAACAATCTGCACCAAACATGAGGCACAGCTCCCATTCCTAGCTTCATCTCACCGCCTTGGAGGGAATGGTGCCTGCCATTTATGCCAGGGGCATGCTGAGCCCTTGGCCAGCAGCGGGGCAGAAAGGATACAAGATGCTGGTATCCTCATATGTTATCCCCCTTCTGGCATGCACCTCTTGCTTTCCCGCCCTCCCCTCACCACAACTCCACCCTTCCTCATTTCACACACCCAAGAAATGCAGCCTGCCCAGCCAGTGGTTGACCAAGAAGAGGGAGAGGAGAGTGAAGAAGAAGAAACACCAGCACTCGTTTTCACACTCCCAGCCACCAGCTCCTCAAAGTGAACCAGCAAGGCCATCTGCAGTCTCCTGCACTGAAAGTCAGCAGCTTTCCACCAGCCATGCTGCAGCCACTGGGGGAGCACTGCGTGATATCAGTAAGATAGACAAAGGCACATACAAGACAGTCACTAAGGGAATGCATAAGGCTATTGACTTGATTTCTTGATTTCATATTGGATGGGTAGATGTATAAAGTTGGACTGGGCAAATCTGGGACAACATTTATTGGCGCTTGGAAAAGTATGGGTTAATAAATGAAAGCCAGCACAGATTTGTTAAAGGCATATCATGTTTGACTAACTTGTTTGAGTTCTTTGATGAAAGAGGGTTGATGAGGGTAGTGCGGTTGATGCTGTGTATATGGACTCTCAAAAGGCATTTCACAAAGTACCACATAATAGACTTGTTAGAAAAATTAAAGCCCATGGGATTAAAGGGACAGAGGCAGCATGGATACAAAATTGGTTCAGGGACAAAAAGCAGAGTGTAGCGGTGTAGTTGTTCATCAGACTAGAGGGAAGTATACAGTGGTGTTCTCCAGGGGTCGGTATTAGGACCACTGCTCTTTTTGATATATATTAATGACCTGGACTTTGGTATACAGGGCATAATTTCAAAGTTTGTAGATAACACATGTTGGACTGCTTTCTCTTTCAAATTCATCTTGTTACCCTAAACAATAGAGTATACACACACAAACAACACACACACACAACAAACACACAGTTGTAATAATTTATTGAGACACCATACTCCTGATTCCTGTATGGGAGTACCTTCACCACACGGACTGCAGCAGTTCAAGAAGGTGGCTCACCACCACCTTCTCGAGGGCAATTAGGGATGGGCAATAAATGCTGGCCTTGCCAGTGACGCCCACATCCCAGGAACGTCTAAAAAAAGTGCTACTATACACCGATTGGCTCACACTTGTATACCATTTTTTCCTTTGACCAATACATTTCATGTATATCACCAATAAATCATAGTGAAGCAAAGGTACATGCAGGTGACAGTATAACCAATTAACTGTAGTGAAACAAAGATACATGTACACAGCTAAAATGCATTTTGTCCTTCTTAATCCCTTCCAATAATTCCATTACCTTGGTTATGTTGCTTTAATTAGCTCTGTACCATTTCCCATTAGCACCAGTGATTAGATAAGCATATTCCAGATCATTACAGACATTGCTGAGAGTGTACTTTCAGACATTGCATCATCCTCTTTATCTGTGTCGTGCGCCCCCTTATACAGTACATAGCTTACAATCCCATGTTCAGCAGAAAGCTGTTTTAATTCATCTTTGGGGCCTTATTTAATGTGTGATTGTCCCACAGGCTACCTAGGACACTGAAGTACTCGGGTAGTGTGGACTCTAGTTTCCACAACAGGAAACTCGGAAATGTAGTCAACAGTGAGGAGGATAGTGACAGGCTTCAGGAGCACATAGACAGACTGGTGAAATGGGCAGACACATGGCAGATAAAATTTAACACAGAGAAGTGTGAAGTAATTCATATTTTTAGGAAGAATGAGAAAAGACAATATAAACTAAATGGTACAATTTTAAAGGGGGTGCAGGAACAGAGAGACCTGGGGGTGTATGTCGACAAGTCTTTGAAGGTGGCAGGTCTAGTTAAGAAGGCTGTTAAAAAGGCAAATGGGATCCTTGGCTTTATAAATAGAGGCATAGAGTACAAAAGCAAGGAAGTTATGCTAAACCTTTTTAAAGCACTGTATAGGCCCCAGCTGGAGTTTTGTCTTCAATTCTGGGCACCACACTTTAGGAAGGATGTCAAGGCCTTAGAGAGGGTGCAGAGGAGATTTACTTGAATGGTACCAGGGGTGAGGGACTTCAGTTACATGGAGAGACTCGAGAAACTGGGGTTGTTCTCCTTAGAGCAGAGAAGGTTAAGAGAAGATTTGATAGAGGCATTCAAAATCATGAAGGGTTTTGATAGAATAAATAAGGAGAAACTGTTTCCAGTGGCAGAAAGGTCAGTAACCAGAGGACACAGATTTAAGGTAATTGGCAAAAGAACCAGAGGGGACATGAGCAAAAAAAAAATTATGCAGCGAGTTAATGGGCCAGAAATTCAGCTCTCCGGCTTCCCGCGGGTGCAAGGATTGCGTGCGTACTTACCTAGTGTGCCTGTCGTTGTGCTTCGAGCCTGCGTGGAATTCGGCTCCTGGGCCTCCTGCAGCTGCCGGCGCGCAGTGCTCGCGTATCCCAGGGGTGCAGTTAGTTTGAAGCGTCCCCTGGGATCATGTGGGCCATGGAGAGCCAATCGGAGCAGGGAATCTTCATTCATAGATTTTGACAGGAAGACCTGTCAAATCTATGAATAGAGATCGGCCCCAAAACCTCACTAAAACTTCAAATAAATTTTAAAAAACATCTCATTTTTAAAATAACTATAAATTACATAAATTAACTTCTTTAAACAAAAATTTAAATTTTTGAAAAAAATAATTACACTTTTTAACGGTGCTAAAAATAAACTTACCTTTCTTTAAAGTATGTAAAAAAGATAAACCTGCTGAAAAAATGTTTAAATTGTACTTAATTCACCACTAACCTTGTTAAAAGCAGGCCTTGCGCCTCCTTTTTTCCTGCACAGCTTCTCCGTACTTACCCTCACGGAGAAACCTGAAAAAAAAATGAAGTTCGCTGCGTGCGCGCTGCCTCTCCGATGCATGCGTTCGACCTCTGAACCCCTTCCTTCAGGGGAACGGAAGTTCAGGTTTCCAGCGCATGCGCAGTGCATGCAAGAAACCGGCACTTTCGTTGGGTCATACTGGTGAGTACACTGCGCGTACTCACCCATGGAGACCCGAATTTCTGGCCCATTATGATCTGGAATGCACTGCCTGAAACGGTGGTGGAAGCAAATTCAATAATAACTTTCAAAAGGGAATTGGATAAATACTTGAAGTGGAAAAAATGAACAGGGCTCTGGGGAAAGAGCAGGAGAGTGGGATTAGCTCTTTCAAAGAGCTGGCACAGCCACAACTAACAGGGGGCAGATAAGAAGTGCTCTCATTTATTGTTGCCAGTTTCAGGTCTGCCTTTAATATTCTCTTGCATTGCATGCGTACTATGTTGAGGAATGTGCTCATCATCCGATAATATGAGAGCGTAGCCCAGGGATGTAACCGTAGAACCCACTTGTGATCTGAACTGGATATCATGTCTGTCACATGTGCCCTCTTCCTCTTGTGGGCTTCTCATTGTTTCAACATTGAGCATTGTTAGGCTTTCTGACAACTTTTACAACAATGACCGCAACAGCAACCACTTGAAAGCATGCATACAGTAATCATTAATACGATAGCAAAATACTGCGGATGCTGGAAATCCGAAATAACAACAGAAAACGCTGGAAAAACTCAGCAGGCCAGGCAACATCCATGGAGAGAGAAAGAGAGTTAACGTTTCAGGTCGAAACCCTTCATCGGAACTGAGAGAGCAAGAAATAAACAGATAAAAATGCAAGGGGGAGGCTGGGGGGAGGAATAACAGAACAAAAGGGATGGTCTTTAGTGAGTAGAGACATTGAGAGATGCTCAAGGCAAGACGAGATGGTAATGGGACAGGTTGAGAAACAAAAGGTAAGGTGTGAAATGCTGGCAGAATCAGAGACAGCTGCCGTGGGGGGAGAGAGAGAAAAAAAGGAAAAAGGCACGGACCAAAAGAGTGGATAAAATGTATATATATGTGGTAGGGGCCGGGGTTATGATCACGATGTGGTCTCCTCTACATTGGGGAGACCAAACGCAGATTGGGTGACTGCTTTGCGGAACACCTCCGTTCAGTCCGGAAGGGTGACCCCGACCAAAAGAGTGGATAAAATATATACATATGTGGTAGGGGCCGGGGTTATGATCTGAAATTGTTGAACTCGATATTAAGTCCGGAAGGCTGTAAAGTGCCTAAACGGAAGATGAGGTGCTGTTCCTGGAGCTTACGCTGCGCTTCCGTGGAACAATGCAAGAGGCCGAGGACGGTGAGGTCTGAGTGAGCATGGAGGGGTGAATTAAAATGACAAGCGACCGGAAGCTCGGGGTCACCCTTCCGGACTGAACGGAGGTGTTCCGCAAAGCAGTCACCCAATCTGCGTTTGGTCTCCCCAATGTAGAGGAGACCACATCGTGATCATAACCCCGGCCCCTACCACATATATATACATTTTATCCACTCTTTTGGTCCGTGCCTTTTTCCTTTTTTTCTCTCTCTCCCCCCACGGCAGCTGTCTCTGATTCTGCCAGCATTTCACACCTTACCTTTTGTTTCTCAACCTGTCCCATTACCATCTCGTCTTGCCTTGAGCATCTCTCAATGTCTCTACTCACTAAAGACCATCCCTTTTGTTCTTTTATTCCTCCCCCCAGCCTCCCCTTGCATTTTTATCTGTTTATTTCTTGCTCTCTCAGTTCCGACGAAGGGTTTCGACCTGAAACGTTAACTCTCTTTCTCTCTCCATGGATGTTGCCTGGCCTGCTGAGTTTTTCCAGCGTTTTCTGTTGTTATTACAGTAATCATTGTATGATTAGGATATGCTAATATTGGAGATTAGTCGGGACAGTGGTGGAACAGGACGAAACAGACGGGTCGGGAATCAACCCATGTGAGGTGTTAATGGCAGACTGACCAGACAATAGAGGCACCGAAACTAACACATTAGTAACTATTAGCAAGGTCACATTAACTATCTCAGATTGTCCAGGTCATCTCCAGTTCCTTTGTAACAGGGAACATCAGGTTAAATTGATTAGCAGCTAAGCCAAAGATGGCCATTATGTCAAGGTCTGGAGATTTGGAGAGAAGGAAACTCGCTTCAATATACATTCTGGGCAAAGTCTCACACATCCCATTCTACCTCAATCAGGTTAGTCAGACACGATTTGCCTTATTGAACCACAGGAGCAGATTTAACGTCTCATCCCAAAAACAAATAGATTGGATATTGTTGGTGAAAGGAAAACACTTGATGAATCAAATGACTTATTCTGTTAAGTTTTCTTATTATTACACCAGACATTAGCAAGAACTTTGTTTCCAACATTTGTTGGGAGGTGGTGAGAAACTAAAGCTGGAGTTGATGGGCACTCAGTGCAAACATGAACCCGTATCAGACTCATGCCTCATGCCTTTAGTACCCTCAATTATCTCTTAGGTTCTGCCACCACTTCTTCATTGAAGTGCATCCAAATCACTTTGTATGGGAGCAAAAGCGCTTGTGGAACTCTGACCTAATTTAAGATTAAAAAGTGCTTCCATTTCCCTCCCCCTACCGCCTTGGTATTGTTCAGCTTTAATCAGACACTCATCAGTCACATCAACATTTCCAGTTCAGGACCGTCTTCTTGGGTTACACATCCACAGCTCACCTTTGTCTACATTATACCGCCTGAATTGAAACATAAAACATTAAAAAAAAGTTTTGCCTGAAGAGGTTGACCGAGACACTCACTGTCTAGATTTTTTCAAAAAGTTAACCTAAAAATAAATACATTCCAAATATAAGATAATAAAAATATAACTATTCACTTTCCTGCTGGTCGTGCACATTGAGGTCTTGGAGGGGTTTGGTGAAACGGCTTCGATGGGTCTATTTAAGAATGGTGCTGGTATAACATTTCTAACGGCCCAGATACAACCATTTCACAATAATGGTGTGGCTACAAACACTCACAAATAAACGGTCTGCTCACTTAATGAACAAAAATGAGAAGTCGCACAACACCAGGTTATAGTCCAACAGATTTATTTAAAATTACAAGCTTTCGGAGCTATCGATCGCCCCTTCTTCAGGTAAAGTTACTATTGCACGATCGATAGCTCCGAAAGCTTGTAATTTTAAATAAATCTGTTGGACTATAACCTGGTGTTGTGCGACTTCTCATTTTTGTCCACCCCAGTCCAACACCGGCATCTCCGCATCATGACCACTTAATGAACAGACTACCTAAAAACACTTAACAAATAGAGGTCCGGTATAAATTATTAACAGTCTAGATAGAAAACATTTTTGAATTTGAAGCTGTTTTTTAAAAACAAAGAATAAAAAAGTTTGCATTAATTTCAGATTAGTCTTGGTGTAAATTCTAACATAAAGTCGGGCGTAAAGTCAACCCGAGACAAACCATAATAACTCTGCAAATAGACCAGAACCGAAGGAGATTAAAACATTCTTCTCGCATAACTGCAGCAGATGGGCAACGTGAAACATGAAAAAAAATTCCTGAAGAGGTTAACCAAGACACTCACCGTCTAGAGACTGGGCTAATATTCCAACTCAGCCCTGGTACGCAGAGATACCCCTCACCCCCAATGCTCAAAGTAAACTAGTCGCAACAACAGTGAACGCCAATAAAAAAAATACCCAAAGCAAGTGTTCTGCCACTGGCATACATCATTGAAATGTTAAGACGGAAAAATAACCCTTTTGAGTGCTGAATGTCTTTTGGAACTTGCACATTTTGTTAACTGCCAAAAATTATCTTTCTTTCAAAAATCAGAAGTGGAACCAGGGATACAACAGCTACTGGATTCAAGGTTATAGCAGTTACAACAACAGCTATAGCAATCCAGGTAACAATGGATATGGAGGTTCTCATTACACTGGGTATAACTACAACACCTGCAGATGTGCCCCAGAATATGATACCTACAATAGTCAGCAGAGCATGGAAAGGCATCTAGGAGGTGCAGGCAGTCACCAGAATAACTAGGAACAATACTAAAGAAAAATTGATATAATTATTTCATCGGGCCCGGTAAGTGCGGGTGTCCCGGGCATAGCTATGCTAATGTGGAGTGCGGTTAACAGGAAGTGATCTGGCACTGAGCCCGCGGCCTGGTGTCGGGCCTCCTCCTTACCGCGCTGGGCTGCTCGGGCTTCTGCAGGCCGCCCACCGGGCTGCTCCCCTCGCTGTTCACTCCCTTGGTAACCGCACCTCCAGCTGCTGCGCTCCGGACTCTTGGCTCCCACTGCAACTCACCTCAATAGTGTCAATCACCCGACGGAATAGGCCCCCTCAGCCAACTCTGAGCGGGGCGCCAGAGCCACTTTTGCCGTGCAGAGCGGGAGTGCTGCCATATTTATGCGGGGTGGGGGTCCTGCTCCTTTGTTCATTGAGCAACGCCGCCATCTTTTTCTAGTCGCCATCTTAGTGCGGGCGGGTGTTCTGCTTTATGCGGCGCGTAGGGGCCATCTTTGTCTGGGGCACTGGTGACTTTTTCCCGCTCGTTGGGTTGGGCCCTCCACTCTAGCTCTGTGCGCGGCCTGTGAATTAAAGTGCGCGGGAGCTTGCAGATCAGTACACCGCGCACCTTACAGGGAACAGGGTTTGGGAGAAACAACATGGAGAGCAGTATAATCTAAATCTATTTTGAAGAGAGTGCAAGAACAGAGGGTCCTAGGGGTGCATATTCACAAATTGTTAAAGGTGGCAGGGCAAGTTGATAAGGTGGTTAAGATACTTAGCTTTGTAAATAGGGGCATTGAATATAAAAACAAGGAAGTCATACTAAACCTTTACATATTTCTGGTTAGGCCTCAGCTAAAGTATTGTCTACAATTCTGAGCACCACACTTTAAAAAGGATGTCAAAGCCCTGGAGAGGGTACAGAGGAGGTTACTAGAATGGTAACATTTCAGGAATTCCTCCCCCTCTTTGCCCTTTACATTGTTATTTGAAGTCCCCCATTATCACTACTCTGTAGTTCTTGCATCTTTCTGCAAATTTGCTCCTCTATCTCCTTCGCACTAATTGGTGGCCTACAGTATACACCCTGTAATAGCTCCTCTATTGTTCCTTAATTATAACCAGATAGATTCTGACCAGATAGAACCTTCAAGTACATCATCCCTCTCTAGTGCAGTAACAGTATCTTTGATCAATACTGTCACCCCCTCCTTCTTTCCCTGCCCTATCTTTCCTGAATACATTGTAGTCAGGAATATTAAGCGCTCATTCCTCCCCTTGTTTGAGACAGGTCTCTGCTATTGCCATTACATCATAGTCCCGTGTGGCCACTTGTGCCTGCAGTTCACCAACCTTATTGGCACTCAGTGCGTTTATGCACATGTACTCGGAACCCATCTTAGACTGTCTCGCATTTCCCCCCTACCTGATCCCTCCTATTTCTGAACGACTCTTTATGCTCATACTGTTTGGCTCTCCTAGACCTCTGTGCGCCTTGTATCTCCTCTCTAATGCTTCATCCTGGTGCCCCTCCCTCTGCCAAATTAGTTTAAACCCTCCCGCACAGCATTAGTTAACCTCCCCACGAGGACATTAGTTTCCTCCCCCCTTTGCCAATTTTCTCCTTTCCCCCTTCCCCTCCCTAGGGTTGACTCCTTGCTGAGGTACTGTTCCACCATTGCTGATCAACCTCCGGTACCTAACCCAAGTATCCATTAGTGATCTGTAGGATATAACAATGAGCATTGGTGGGCTCTTTGATTACAGAGGCATCACAGCTGAGCCCGATCCCGTTTTCACCCAACAGCGATTGCTGGATAGATATCAAAAGTGGGAACCCTCAGCTACTCACTGGGCTATTGGGCAAGCCCTAAACTACTCCAGCTTTTAATAAATGTTGTTAAAAGACAGCAAAACCGAGAATAATGTGGGATTTTTGCCCAGGGCTAGAAGTGAAACTGCAGTGTTGTATTCCTCAGACAAGAGACTGCGAAGAGTCCCCACACCTGGCCCTGCAATGGAGGAAAGTCCGATGGGATCTAACTGACATTTCCAGATTATGAAAGGAATTGGCAAAACTGATCCAGGTGACTTGTTCCTTGTGGTAAAGGGTTCAAATATCAGTAGACACAATTTAAAATGAGAAAATGAGGAGTGGGGAGGAATTTCCTACACTATGCAGTAAGAGTTGTAGAACAAGTTACCAGGGAAAGCCAATGAAGCAGACCATGTTAATGGGTTCAAGAAACAATGGGATATATTACTGGAAAAAGAAAGGAATCAGGGATATGAGAAGAAGTGGGCCTCTGAAATAGAACCAGTGCAGGAAATGGACTGTTCCTGCACTAGAAATTCTTATGGTCTTATTCCCAAGTGGTGCCCAAGGTGAGTGACATAAGCTGAACTCATCATTCAGAGAGGTCCCAGAAACACGCCTTATAAAAGGGCACAGAAGTCGTTACCTTTGACCTGTGAATCTCTCCGTCATCGTCCTCTCCGCCTACGCCTAGGATTTTCCTGCTCTTCAGCCGGCTCACCAGGTCAGTTTGGCTGTGCTTTTTCATCAGAGGAGGTTGCTGTTTGGCAGCCATGATTCCCAGCTAGAGCCAGACCTGGTCATACACTGAAACTGAGAGAAGGAAAAGTCATTGAGATGGAGGGACACAGCCAGGTCACAGACACTTTGTGGACCCCGCGATAACCTGCGCACTAGGCCAACCCATCACGTACAAGTTTAGGTGTTAGCTGTGGCTCTCTCCAATGCAGTACTGAGGGAGTGCTGCACTGTCAGAGATGGTGTCTTTTGGATGAGACATTAAACTGAGGCCCCATTTGCCTTCGCAGGTGGATGTAAAAGATCCCATGGCACTATTTCAAAGAATAGTAGGGGAGTTCTCCCCAGTGTCCTGGCCAATATTTATCCTCAACCAACATCCCTAAAAAAATAAATTATCTGTTCATTATCATACTGCTGTTAGTGGGACCTTGCTGTGCACAAATTGGCTGCTGAGTTTCCTACATTACAACAGTGATTACACTTCAACAGTACCTCATTGGCTGTAAAGTGCTTTCTTTCTTTAATGACTGTTTTGCGCAGCATGTCTTACCCACAATGCTGAGCACCCAAACCAGCCCTGGATCTTTTCCCAATAACAATCCCTCGAATTACCAGTACACGGAGAAGACAGATAATAATTAGCAATTGAATACAGCACTGTTGAGAAAATTGCCTCTCATTATTGTGCCCTGAACTCATTCTCATTATAGGCTTTTTAAAAAAACAACAGTATTCAACAGAAGGATTTCAAAAAGTAAATAGCAATATAATGATCTGTGTTGCACTGGGCTGTTTATTCAAATCAAAGGCATGGAGCAGACTATATTGCACAAAGCAGGTGATTTGGCATTGAGCAGGCTATTGGGCCTTGAGAGGAGGTATCCGAGTGGTGTTGTTAGAAGTTTATAAGATATTAAACGGTATGGAAAAGGTAAATCCAGAATATTACTTTAATGAAATTGCGATAATAATACACGGCACTACTAATAAAAGGCGAGTTTAGGTCTGATATTGACAAATTTTTCTAAATAACAAAGAATAATCAATACATGGAACAGACTCCCGCATAGAAATGGAAGCAAAAATCCTGGGATGGGGGAGCTTTTTGGCTGGATGAACGAAGATGGGCCGAATGTAAGGAATAAATTGAATGAACTGCAGGTGCAAATTCAAATTGGAAGGTATGACATGGCAGTCATTACTGAGACATGGCTGAAATACGGTCAGGACTGGGAACTAATTGGACCAGGTTATAAGGTCTACAGGAAAGATAGGGAAAATGGCAGAGGGGGAGGAGTAGCCTTCGTGATTAAGGATGAAATCACTTCAATGATAAGAGAGGATATAACGAGAGGTAAGCAGGCAGTGGAGGCTTTATGGGTAGAATTAAGAAATAGGAAAGGATTTAAGACTGCAGTTGGAGTTGTGTACAGGCCCCCTGGTAGCAGCTGTGAAGTGCTAGATTGTATAAATACAGAGATTAGACAAGCTTGTAGTTAAGGCAGAGTGGTTTTAATGGGGGATTTTAACTTTCATATAGATTGGGATAAGCAGAATAGCACCTGTCAGAAAGGTAGTGAATTTCTTGAGTGTGTCCGGGATAGTTTTCTACAACAGTATGTCCTAGAGACAACAAGGGGGCCATGTCATATTAGATTTAGTAATGAGTAATGAGCCACATTTAGTTAACAGCCTAACTGTGCATGTACATTTATCCAATGCCGATCATAACATGATCGATCTCAATGTAGCGTTTGAAAGGGAGAAACACGAAACAGCTACTAAGGGCTGGATTTTGTCAATAGGGGTGCGTTGGGGGTGGGACTGCTGGTTGTCGGGATTCAGTCCCGCCCCCAACGATGTCCGGCCAACCCACGCTATTTTCCCTTGATTGACCTTGTTAAGCCCGCCCTGCGGGCTTAGCCGCCAATTAAGGGAAAGCCAGTGACAGAGGATGTCAGCGTATGACGTTTCATCTGTTGAAAATTTTTGACAGATGAATTGTCAGCGTTTGACAGCTTTGAGCACAAATGTGGCAAATGGATTTCAATGTAGGCAAATGCGAGGTATTCCACTTTGGACCTAAAAAGGATAGAGCAGGGTACTTTCTAAATGTTGAAAAGCTAAAAACAGTGGAGGTCCAAATAGACTTGGGGGTCCAGGTACACAGATCATTAAAATGTCATGAACAGTTAGTTAAAAAGGCTAATGAAATGTTGGCCTTTATATCTGGAGGACTAGAGTACAAGGGGGTGGAAGCTATGCTGCAGCTATACAAAACCCTGGTTAGACCAGACCTGGAGTACTGTGAGCAATCCTGGGCACCACACCTTAGGAAGGATATATTGGCCTTGGAGGGAGTGCGGCGTATGTTTACCAGAATGATACCCGGACTTCAAGGGTTAAGTTATGAAGAGTGATTAAACAAATTAGGGTTGTATTCCCTGGAATTTAGAAGGTAAAGGGGTGATCTGATCAAAGTTTTCAAGATATTAAGGGGAACAGATAGGGTAGATAGAGAGAAGCTATTTCTGCTGGTTGGGGATTCTAGGACTGGGGGCATAGTCTAACAATTAGAGCCAGACCTTTCAGGAGTGAAATTAGGAAACACTTCTACATACAGAGGGTGATAGAAGTTTGGAACTCTCTTCCGCAAGTGGCAATTGATGATAGATTAATTGTTAATTTTAAATCTGAGATTGATAGCCTTTTGTTAACCAAAGGTATTAAGGGATATGGGCCATAGGCGGGTATATGGAGTTAGGTTGCAGACCAGCCATGATCTCATTGAATGGCAGAACAGACTTGAGGGGCTCAATAGCCTACTCGTATTCCTATGTTCATCAGTAAGGCTATTTTGGATCTAGTACTGAGCAATGACAAAGGGTTAATTAATAACCTTGTAGTAAAGAGGCCTTTAGGGAAGAGTGACCATAATATGATAGCATTTTATATTGAGTTTGAAAGTGATTTAGTTAATTCTGAAACTAGGGTCTTAAATCTAATCAAAGCAAACTACATAGGTATGAGCGGCGAGTTGGCTAAGGTAGATTGGGAAACTACATTAAAAGGAATGACGGGAGACAAGCAATGGCTGGCATTATAAGAATACATAATTTGATTTAATAAGAAATTGATAAGGAAAGAGAAAAAAGAAAGAGAGTAAATTAGTAAGAGACATAAAAACAGATTGTAAACATTTCTATAGGTATGTAAATAGGAAGAGATTAGTGAAAGTAAACGTGGGCCCATTAGAGGCAGAGACAGGAGAAATTATAATGGGCAATAAGGAAATGGCAGAGACATTAAACAAATACTTTGTATCTGTCTTCACGGTAGAAGACACAAAAAACATTCCGGAAATAATGGGGAACCAAGGGTCTAGAGAGAATGAGGAACTTAAAGAAATCAATATAAGTAAAGACACAGTACTGGAGAAATTAATGAGACTAAGTGGCGACAAATCCCCTGGACCTGACGACCTGCATCCTTGGGTTTTAAAAGAGGTAGCTGCAGAGATAGTGGATGCACTGGTATTAATCTTCCAGAATTCCCGAGATTCTAGAACAGTCCCCAAGGATTGGAAGGTAGTAAACATAACCCCGCTATTTAAGAAAGGAGGAAGAGAAAAAATGGGGAACTATAGGCCAGTTAGCCTGACATCAGTAGTAGGCAAAATGCTAGAATCTATTATTAGGGACGTGTTAACAGGGCACTTAGAAAATCATAATATGATTAGGCAGAGTCAACGTGGTTTTATGAAAGGGAAATCGTGTTTGACAAATCTGTTATAGAGTTTTTTGAAGATGTAACTAATAGGATGGATAAGGGGGATTTTGAAAAAGCATTCGATAAGGTGCCACACAAGTGTTAATTGCACAAAATTAGGACTCATGGGATTGGGGATAATATATTAGCATGGATTGAGGATAGGTTAATGGACAGAAAACAGAGAGTAGGAATAAACGGGACTTTTTCAGGTTGGCAGGCTGTAACTAGCGGGGTACCGCAAGGATCAGGGCTTGGGCCTCACTATTTACAATCTATATTAATGACTTAGATGAAGGGACTGAGTGTAATGTATCCAAGTTTGCTGATGATACAAAGATAGGTGGGAAAGTAAGCTGTGAGGAGGATGCAAAGATGCTGCAGAGAGATATAGACTAGTTGACTGAGTGGGCAAGAACATGGCAAATGGAATACAATGTGGGGAAGTGTGAAGTTATCCAGTTTGGTAGGAAAAACAAAAAGGCAGAATATTTTTTGAATGGTGAGAGACTGAGAAATGTTTGCATTCAGAGGGACCTGGGTGTCCTTGTACATGAATCACAGATACATGCAGGTACAGCAAGCAATTAGGAAAGCAAATGGTATGTTAGCTTTTGTTACAAAGGGATTAGAGTATAAGAGTAAAGAAGTCTTACTACAATTATACAGGGTATTGGTGAGGCCACACCTGGAGTACTGTGTACAGTTCTGGTCTCCTTACCAAAGGAAAGACATACTTACCTTAGAGGGAGTACAACGAAGGTTCACTAGATTGGTTCCTGGGATGAGAATATTGCCCTATAAGGAGAGATTGAGTAGACTAGGCCTATATTCCCTAGATTTTAGAAGAATGAGAGGTGATCTAATTGAAACATTTAAAATTCTTAAGAGGCTAGACAGGGTTAATGCTGAGAAAAGGTATCCCCTGGCTGGGGAGTCTAGAACCAGGGGTCACAGTCTCAGAATAAGGGGTCGGCCATTTAGGACTGAGATGAGGAGAAATTTCTTCACTCAAAGGGTTGTGAATCTTTGGAATTCTCTACCCCAGAGAGCTGTGGATGCTCAGTCGTTGAGTATATTGAAGACAGAGATCGATAGATTTTGGGAACTAAGGAAATCAAGGGATATGGGGATAGTGCGGGAAGGTGGAGTTGAGGTAGAAGATCAGCCATGATCTTATTGAATGGCGGAGCAGGCTCGAAGGGCCAAATAGCCGACTCCAGCTTCTATTTCTAATGTTCTTATGTAATTATCTTGCGATTTAGTGATATGACACAGTGAACTCCTTCAGTGCAGCAACAGGGTATTTCTTGTGTTACATTCAGAGAGCAAAGACTCTTGGAAATTGAATACCTTCCTCAGGTCACTGAAGTTTGACCAAACTTCATGTAGGGGAGATGTCAGTATTTTCAACCATTTCATTGTCAGACACAGGGCAGTGGAAGGAAGAGGTTAACCCTCCCCTCCCACTCCCGGAAAATTAAAAATCACAAAAATCCAAATATTGGTGACGCCTCCAGTTTTCACAGTTTTTTAGTTTTCGCCACTTCCTCTCCTGAAGGTGTGAGTCTCACTGGGCACAGCTCCACAGGCACCAGACACCGAATCCAAGTGTTTAAAACAATAAGGGGATCCGATGAGGTAGATACGGAGGAACTAATTCCTCTGGTGAGGGAATCTAGTACATAAGAGCATAATCTTAAAATTAGAACTAGGCTAGTTAGTGGGAACCTGGAACTCTCTCCCCAAAAGGCTGTGGATGCTGGGGCAATTGGAACTTTAAAGACTAAGATCGATAGATTTTTGTTGGGTAAGGGTATCAAGGGATATGGATCAAAGGTGGGCAAATGTAGTTGCGGTGCAGATCAGCCATGATCTAATTGAATGGTGGAACTGGCTCGAGGGAATGAATGGCGTACTCCTCTGATACCTCAAAAAGACCATTCTTCCTATCTGATAATTGACCAGGAGTGTCTGCAACCTATTAATCGACTGTGTGGGGCATCACAGTTGGGCCTGATCCTATCCCGGCCTGGAATCCTGTCATGTAAACACACCTTCAGCAGAGGTTGCTAGATAGCAATCAAAAACTGAAACTCTTGTTGAATATTTTTCCCTTCCACTGCCCAGAGTCCTGTTGCTAATTGCAACATATCATCTGGGGCTCCAGCTCACATCAGTTTACTCAGCACAGACCAGGGATCAAGTTTAACAGAAGCTGCCTGAAAATTGCACAAAATATGGAAGGCGTGTCATTGTGAAAAGTGACAAGGTCATAATTCAATCATGGCCCAAGTTGAGTCCATGTGTTTCAACACCAACGAACTGCAAATTCTCACTCTTGAAACTTTCTTCTGTATTACAGTGAGGTTTTAAAAAAATTATTACTGCCGTACCAAACAAAAAAATGGTCCTGTGTTACGTCTTTTTGAGGCCAGAACTAATCACATGTAAATGCCAGGAGTCTGTCAATATTGACTACCATGATATTTAAAGGTCTGCTCTCTCACTATAGACATGTGATTCTGGTCATATTTATATCAGAACAGGTCGAGATATCACCCCCTCCCCCCCTCACCGCTCTTGTCTCAATTCTGATTGTGATGGTCACCGAAGGACAGAAAGTTATCAGTGTGAGTGAACTGAAACAAGTGGTGTCCCTCCACTAACATCACGAAAACAGATTATCTGGTCATTTATTTCAGCGCTGTTTGTGGGACCTAGCTGTGCGTAAATTGGTTGCTGCGTTTCCTCACATTACAACAGTGACTACACTTTATAAGTACTTCACTGGATGTGAAGTGCTCCAGTATGTTCTGAGGATGTGAAAGGCACTATATAATTGCAAGTTCCTTCTTTATTTCACATGATGAAATTTATCAACTGAATTTTTTGGGGGGTCTTTTAAATCCCATTAAAGATTTTACTTGAAGACCTCAGTCTCTTCCAGAAGCCTGGGCTTTCACTTGATATTTTTGCCAGAACAGTGACTGTTAACTGAAGGCAAGTGCCGCAGTTTGACTACACGCACTATGCACAATTTCCCAGGCTACATCAGTAGTATTTCAGCTAGCCAAATACTTCCTCGACTATTTTTCAGTTATTGAAAGATTAGATAGAGAACACTTCTCAAAAGCTTTATTCAAATAAAATTTAGTTTGTGTGAAAAAAGAGAATAAAATGAAAATTGCACACCTGCTATAGCTTTAGTTTGTGTACAAATTATAAACTGCTATAGCTTTTAGAAAGCATATTAAGCTGAGAGATAGACTCAGAGTGTAATTCCTTAATCAAATTTGAGTTCTTTTTAAAATAAAAGAATGAGTTGAATTTTGAAAGCCTCCATTATTACCCGTGCTTTGCCATAGTTATAATATGCGGAGATGTATATATGCTTTGCCCATTTGTATTTCTTCACTTCACCTGACGAAGGAGCAGCCGCTCCGAAAGCTTGTGATTTCAAATAAACCTGTTGGACTATAACCTGGTGTTCTGCGACTTCTCATAGTTATAATATGTAAGCATTATAATACCGGTGATATGGCTGCAGGGTGCCAATACTACATAGTTGGTGTACTTTATTTAGTCCTCAAAATTATATTCACAAATCTAAAAAGGTATCGCTTTGTGCACCAAATGAACTGTAGTGACACCAGCACATGGAAGGCTTCAATTAAATGGATGCAGAGTCCTGCACTGTACACAATGTACACAAATCTCAAGGACGGGCTGCAGGAGGGAGCAGTGCAGATCCGAGGAACTGACTCAGCGAATGCTGTGGGATTTCCTGCACCCACAGGTGACTAATGGTCAAAGACCAGAAATGACTTGCTTTTTTTGTTTTGGAGGCCCCGTTCTCTGAAGAAACCCTTAGCATGTGCCAAACAGGAATAAAAAATAGGGCAGCAGGAAACTCAGTACATTTTTCATTCTGATCTCCACAGAAGCTGGAAGCAAGAAAGATGCTGCACAGAGAGAAGGACCCAGTGCCAGAACCTTACCTCACTACCACAAGCATTTAGGGCAGAACCTAAACTGAGTGTAAAACCAGCAGATCCGCTCTCTCCGCCCCCCAATAGAGGGTGAATAGGTGGCTGGGTTATTGCCCTACAAAACCATCGCAATTACAGCTCCCCGCTATCTGCCCCAACTGCTGCACCTTGGTATGTATTCTCAACTTTAAAAATGGTGAGAGATAAAAATTAAATACACGGAGAAAGGAATATATCAAAATAAAAGACCACTCATTTAGTTTTCACACAAATAAAGTCACAGATGTGGAATTCAATCGAGAGCACCAGTAAAAACCCCAGAGTACCATTCAATTAAAAATGGAATTTGACTTATTCAGTTGTTGTAAATCAGCGGCTCTGATGTTACCACCCACATGGCATAAACATCCTTATTGTTCTAAAACATTCAATACTGACTCACCACGAACAAAGTCACAGGAATTGTCTGTGCAACTGAGTGTGCGCGTCTGTGTGTGTGTGACCACATGTGCACATCCGTGAGCGTGACCGTGTGTGAGCGTGACCACGTGTGAGTGTGACCATGTGTGCACGCATGCGTGTGCCTCTGAGTGTGACTGCGTGAGTGTCGGTGTGTGTGAGCGAGTGTGCGTGAGCGAGTGTGAATGAGCGAGTGTGAATGAGCGAGTGTGCATGAGCGAGTGTGAATGAGCGAGTGTGCGTGAGCGAGTGTGCGTGAGCGAGTGTGCGTGAGTGAGTGTGCGTGAGCGAGTGTCTGCACGTCTGTTAGTGTGTGTCTGTGCGTGACTGTATCTGTGTGTGTGTCTGTGAGTCTATGGGCGCTATTTTGCCAGCCCTGGGGAGGTGGGTATGGAGGCAGAACTGCCGGGAAAATGGTAGAACCTGGGGGCGGGTGCCCATCCCGCCCCCATGCCATCTTCCCAGGAGGCGGGTACCCGACCCGCGCTGGGAGCCACCTCCTCGAGGTGGGAAGGGGATTATCCCTATTTTGCCACCTAAAGTGTGGGCTTCCCGACGGCTCCGAACCTCACCAGGGTCAGCGAGGCAAGCTGTGGGTCTGCGGGGCCGAGATGTCCGGTGTGCAGGTTAGTGATGGGTGCAAGTGTGGAGAGGTAAGTGTGTGAGGTGAGTCTAAAGTGTTTTAATAAGATTACTTACCTTTGCTTCTTCCTCCAGGCTTCATCTCTTTAGGCTGCGGAGCTGCCTCATCTCATCGGCAGAGAAAGCAGAATGGCCGCTGCATTCCTAAATGCAGCAGCCTTCTGCTTTCTGCTCAGGAAAGCTTTCTAAGTGAGCCTGTGTCCTAGGTCTCAACTTAGAAGACAGATTGTCAGTGTTTGACAGCTTCACAGAGCTGTCAAACGATGCCAATTCATCTGTCAAAAAATCTTGACAGGTGAAACGTCATACGCTGACGTCACCAGTAACCGGCTTTCCCTTAATTAGCCTGCTATGCCCGCTGGGCGGGCTTAACAAGGCCAATCAAGGGAAAATAGCGTGGGTTGGCTGGACGTCGATGGAGGCGGGACTAAAACCCGACAAGCAGCAGTCCCGACTCCATCACGTCCCCATTGATAAAATCACCCCCTATGTGTATTCCCCTCCCTGAGCTCAGTAAGCCAGTTCCCCTTCATAATATGATCAGTACTTACTGATGAAATTATAGTATAAATTCAGAATGAAAATATTAAATAGACATAAAATGAAGAATTCACAAATTGCGAATCTTGGTTTGACCCTGGTATCACAAGACATCAGGCATGTTTTTAAAAAACCCACTTTGTGCTTTGTTGTCTATTTTCCAACATTGTGAAGCAGCAAACCCTGTGCTGCTGTGCGAGTGTGACCATGAAGGTCCTGGACACAGTAAAATGCCAGATAATAGCAACAAAGTGCACGAGGGATAAATGCAAAATGAGAGAACAGAATTATATGAAGCGCTTTCAAATCGACTCAGTAGGTCACATCTCTAAGGGGGAAACAAAATGAATAATGGTCTGCCAATGTCTGATTATATAACAAGTAACTGCAGTTAATATTGGAGACTCTGGATCACAGGATCGGTCTCCCGAGCTGCAGCACTAGATGTACCGGCAGGATGGAGCAGAGAAAAACACCTTATAGGTAGGGCGGCCAATCGTTCACCACAGCTGCTCGCCATGGCAATAGCACTCACTGGGCTGCTGAACAAGGATGTAGTTTAATACTGGAGGAAGGATGAGTGCTAACACACAGGCCAGGGCGGGGCGGGGGGTGGGGGGCAGCCACTAACTGGCTGACTGTCAGCAGACACGCTCCAACACCACCGAGAATTATCAGTAGATAATCACCCCATAGGTTTGCCAACCCACCAGGATTGTCCTGGGGTCTCCAAGAATGAAAGATTAATCCCCTGGACATGGCTGCGAGTAACCCGAGAGAAAAATCATAGCACCGTTAAAAACAAGTGTTTTTTGGTCACTTTCTTTGAACACTTTCCTTTATTAGCTCTAAAAATATTGCAGATGGGGAAAAAAGGCTGTTTGACTGGGCAGGGAGTTTGGAGACGGGAGGTCATGTAATGACACCTCCAGGAGTACATCCGACCAGAGCTAGCACGCCTACACCTCACCAGATCACACGGCACATCTTCAGCTGATCACCTGCCTGGTAGTTCAGTTGGTTAAGTCTGAGCCACAAGGTACCCGATATAATTCCTGGTCTGTACTGAACGAGCTCACATCCTCCCAGGAGGCAGGAGCTACCGAAAATGGGACTGAGTATTTCTGGGTTCAAAAGGGAGCAAGAGCTCCCACTTTTTTAAAATCGCCATCCATTAATGCCTGCTGAAAATACCATTTACCCTATCTCAACTGTTCATCATTTTGAAGACCTCTATCAGATCACTCCTTAACCTTCGCAGCACTTGTGAAAAGGAGCCCCAAATTCTCGAGTCTCTCTTCGTAACTGTGACTTTCATCCCTGGTAACACCCTAGTGAAACTACGCTGCACCTTCTCCATTACTTTTATATCTTTTCTATAATGGGATGTCCAAAGCTTAAGCAATACTCCAATTGCAGCCTAATTAAGGCCCTGTACAAGTCCAACATTACCTCACTTTGCATTCAGTGCCTCTTCATATAGGTCTTTTTTCACGGCCCTGTCTACTTGCTCTCCCACCTGTAATGCACTGCAAGGTCCTTCAGCTCCTCTATTCCATTTTAAATGTAGTTCCTTTCCCTAGTCTCAGTTCCAAAGTGGAGTACGACACATTTCTCTTCATTGAACTCTATGGGTTACCTATCTACCCATCTTTCTCGCCTATCTATGTTCTCCTGCAGTTTTTCATAGTCCTTGTCACAACTTGTCATGACGTCAATTTAGTACCAACAAATTTTGATATTTTTCTCTCAATTCATACATAAGTACATATACAGCCCCAACATAAACCCCTCTGGAGCACCACTCACCACATCTTTCCAGTCTGAAAAGCATCACTTCCCCCTTAACTTTTGCATTCTTCCCTCTTTATTCACATGGCCATAATCCTCTTAATTCCATGTGCCACGATCTTCGCCCGAAGACTCTTATATGGTTCCTTATCAAACACTTTTTGAAAAAAAAATAAGCCACATATTCTTCTCACCCCCTCCTCAAACCTCTCTTTTTTTGTTATTGACACATACAAATATCATGGGTACCTTTTTGCTCTTTTACTTCCTACCGTAGACTTTTAATTCTTGCTGAAGATGTTGTTGGTGGATCACTGGGCAAGCAACACAAAATGTTATCACAAACAATTTAACTCAATGCTTAATGGTTTAAACCTTATAACCTTATAAAACAGCTCAAAAAGTATTCCCTCCCAAACTTGTGCCTCACAATTGTTAGCTGTAATTTTTCGGCCTGTTTTATCACAGCACATCTGGGGATTGTAGTTTTATGGACTGCAGCGCTTCAAGATGGCAGCTCACCACCACCTTCTCAAGGGCAATTAGGGATGGGCAATAAATGCTGGCCTTGCCAGCGACGCCCACATCCCATAAGCAAATAAAAAAAACTTGCATTTATATAGCGCCTTCAACGTGGAAAAACGTTCTGCAGGTGAAGTTTAATGGCAGCCTTGTATTTTCAGGCCAGTTAGAACTCTGGCCTTCTCTTTTTCTTCATAAAAATACGTGACTGTGAAGGTCAGTCAGGGGTTACAGACATTGTGGCTTCGGTCAACTAAGGTATATTCAATTTTGGGGGAATTGTGTACAGTCCAAATAACTGACCTTTGTAAATTTCTGTGTCACACTTAAGATAAAAAGTGTAAAGAAAAAGAGTGACATTTCAAGAATGACAGACATTCATGCGTGCTAGACACGCCGATTTTATATAATAGCCAATCTCCCATGGTGATGCAGCAGGAAGTCAGAAGCTTTAAGGCCTGTTCTGGATGCTTACATTTTGTCACTGAATCTTTCTGCACAGTGGCCTGAGATGGTGGGGGTCATTATTTGTCTGTGTATAATATTGTCTGCATAATGCAAAGAAAACAGACTTCACACAGAACTTGCAGGAAATAGTAAGCAAGCGCCTAAAATGTGCTGTGAAGATTTGATTAATGTGCAGCCATTGGCGAATTATTACATTTTTGCACAGTGGGTCGGGTAACTTTACTCAATTAATTATTTTAATATTGGTTGGCGCAGTAGGAACGTTATTTAATTTCATATTTCACACACAGTGTGCGGAAACCCAGAAGGTTTACCAAATTTATTTCGAAGATGGCAGGTTGTGGTTGGGAGATGATTTAATTTTATATTATACACAGCATCGATTTTATACAGAGCATGTGGAGAATCATGAAGACATCAGATTTCTCAAAACAGATTCTGTAAGTTTATTGGTACCAGAGGCAGAATGATTCATTTATTTATTCAATTATAACTGTGGACTTTGGTACTTCTCATGGAAAACAGGCAGGGCGTGTCTGCAGATATAAGATTATTAATATATTAAACATAAACTGAAATGCTGGCAGTAGGGAGCTTGGGGGGCACAAGTAGCAGAGACAGAGACAGACAGACAGACAGACAGAGAGACAGACAGAAAGAGAGACAGAGAGAGAGGCAGAGAGAGAGACTGAGAGACAGAGCGAGAGAAAGACAAAGAGAGAGAGATGCAGAGTGAGGGACAGAGCAAGAGAAAGGCACAGCCTATCGCTATCGCTTGTTTTACACTATCGCACAAAGTCAAGATCTACCCCAGAACCTCATTCAAATTTGACCACAGCTTTTATGATCTTTTATGCAAGGTATTCTCCTCAGATTCAAAGTCACTGACCTCTACTGTGGGTAGAACTCCCGTCCCCTACAAACCAGAATAACATCTGGAATATGTAATAAGACTCTAGAGGGGAAAAATTGAGTCGCGCCCCCTTTGGGGCGCTAACTTTGCCGGGGTGCTACTTTTAGCACCCCGAAAAAATTAGCACCCCCGTGGCCGAAATTCATCGGTAGCGCCCCAAGAGGGAAGCGGGGCGCTACTGGAAGTGCCCCGCCTCCCTCTTGGGGCGCTGCAAGGGAACATCGTGGCGCTATGTGCCGCGGTACTGCAGGCCTTCCTCCCCAGGGATCAGAGTTCCGGCAAAAGAGCCCGGCACTCAAGAGAAGTGCCGGGCTCACAGAGCGCAGCCGGCACTCCGCGGGGGGGCGGGGGGGCGGGTCAGGAGGCCGGGGACGGCAATGGAGGCAGGTGCTGGCAGGCAGGCAAGCAACAAAAATGGCCGCCCGGCACCTCGCCTTTAATTAGCGCCGCCCCGGCCGCAGGTAGGCCCCCCTGACCCTGTCGGACCTAGCGTCCGGCGGTAAGTCAGGGGGTGCTACCAAAGATCGTGGCCGGGGCGAGCGGGGCGCTGTGCACGGCGATTACGTCATCGCCGGCGGCGCAGCTCCGCGGGGCGCTAACAGTTACCGCTGCCGCTAATCTCCTGCTGAATTTCGCAGGAGGTGTTGGCGGCGCCGCGACCGGGTGCTAGTTGCTTTAGCGCCCTTAGCGCCCTCTTAGGGCGCTAACGAGAGGCACAAAGCAACCGAATTTTTCCCCCTTAGTCTTTGGTAGACAGGGTGAATATAAACTGGATCAGACTGAGGTTCAGGCTATAAACCAACAGACAAAGTTATTTAATGTTAGCCAGGTAAATGAACAGTCCTCAGTACAGACAATGGGGTCGTATTTCAACTTGCTGTAAAATAACTTCTGTGGATCAGCCTGTTCTTGAAACTGCCCCATTTCCATTTCTATTGAAATCAGCAGGAATGATAATCGGGCGGTTACTAGAACAGGCGGACGACCCGCATCACCAGTTTTACACCCAGTAGACGAGTTGCAAACCTACCCCAATATATTTACAATAACCACCGTGTTCTCCTTAAAATGTCACAAACAGCAAGAGACACAGCTCCTGTGCTGACCCTCAGCACAACATTGATCCCTGAAATAGGCCGCTCACCTTCACATCGCAAGACACTACCCTGGAGCCTCAGCTTGATGGCCCGCTGACTGAGGAAAGTTAGTCACAACATAGATCATTAAATATCTTTGGAAGATACATTGAAACAAAAGCTATGTTTCTCTCAGATGTGTGAACGGAATAAAATGGTTTGATTTGTCGATCTGCACCAAATCCATCGAATGACCTGTCGGGTGGCGTCCCATCCAAATACAACAGCAGCAATCAAAGCCTGCAGTGCTAGGCCTTCCAGAACATGCAGCTCTGCCTTGTCCTGAGATGTGAGCGCTATCCAGACTGCAATGTGAATCCAATGCAACTTACAGACCCAGCTGGCAGTAGCTGACCTTAACCCTTTGTGTGCTGCGTCAGCAAGGTAAGAAACTAATAAATAATCTAACAGACAATAATGCTTCAATCCTCGTCACAGCTTCCACCTCTCCTGCAACAGATACTTCAGGAAACTAAGAACAACTCGTCCGCAAACCTGGAAATATTGTCACAGCACCACTCCGCATATTGGAACAGTCCTGCCCTCCCACCCTGGGGAAGTTGGGTGTACAAGGCAAAATCTGGGAAAGGTGGGGAAGAGAGAGGCGGGTGGGGGGGAAAGAGAGGCAGGGAGGGGGAAGAGAGGCAGGGAGGGGAAGAGAGGCAGGGAGGGGGCAAGAGAAGAGGCAGGGAGGGGGAAGAGAGGCAGGGAGGGGAAGAGAGAGGCAGGGAGGGGGGCAAGAGAGGGCGGGTGGGGGGGAAAGAGAGGCAGGGAGGGGGGCAAGAGAGGGCGGGTGGGGGGGAAAGAGAGGCAGGGAGGGGGGAAAGAGGCAGGGAGGGGGGAAGAGAGGCAGGGAGGGGGAAGAGAGGCAGGGAGGGGGAAGAGAGGCAGGGAGGGGGAAGAGAGGCAGGGAGGGGGAAGAGAGGCAGGGAGGGGGGAAGGCAGGAAAGGAGAGAGGCTGTGTGGGGTGAGAGGGAGGGGAAGGGGAAGATGTGGAGCAGGTTGTGTTGTTACTGGTCGTTGTTAAATACAATCAGTTCTACATACATAAGTTTGGAGTTCTGTCTGGAAGAAGTTGATGATATTGCTATTTGAAACTTACATGGGGCTTCACAATTGGCATCTGAACAAGAATAGCAACAGTTGGCAGGAACATTTTCCACTTCCACGCTCCCCGGCCTGGGATTCTCTGACCATTAAAGGAGCAGAATCTCGAGGACTGTGAAGTGCAGATGTGGAAATTCCCAACTAGAATCCCACAGTTTTCCACTGGGAAAGTGGTCATCTCGGTAAAGATTGCTTTCTTTCACGTATCGCTGTGTTTGAACGGTCACGCCTCTTCAAAGTGAGAGTCTTGCACGTTAACAATTTAGAATTATTTAGAAAAAAGGCAAATCTCTGTTGAATTTATATTTTTTTTAAATTACTGCTTGACGCAGGCTAAAAAGGGACAGTTGCTAGATTTGATATGGTAACATCTAGGGTGTACAGAATTTCAATAGATCTCCTACACGCATCCCGAGGGTGGGAGTACTGAATGCCCACCACTCTTGGCTGGTTTTAATGGTTAATGGGTGTGGCCTCAGGGAGAAGCCAGTCAGTCAGGGCTGAAACCAAAGATGTTTTGTTACTTGGTTTTAACCTTAGTGTAAAGTTCAGGCTGGTTACAGATAATCTCTGGTCGTCCTGCTGTAACCCTGGTGACTGATATAACGCTGACTAGATCAGCCATGATCTAATTGAGTGACGGAACAGGTTCGAGGGGCTGAATGGCCCGAGAAGGAGGAGTTCCTGTGAGGAGGACACAAAGAGCCTGTAAAGGGACATAGACAGATTAAGTGAGTGGGTAATAAGATAGCAGATGGTGTATAATATGAGGAAATGTGAGGTTATTCACTTTGGTAGGAAGAATAGAAAAACAGAATATTTTTTAAATGGTGAGAAACTATTAAATGTTGGTGTTCAAAGAGATTTAGGTGTCCTCGTACAGGAAACACAGAAAGCTAGCATGCGGGTACAGCAAGCAATTAGGAAGGCAAATGACATGTTGGCCTTTATTGCAAGTGGGTTGGAATACAAGAGTAAGGAAGTCTTGCTACAATTGCACAGGGCTTTGGTGAGACCACACCTGGAATACTGTGCACAGTTTTGGTCTCCTTATCTAAGGAAGGATATACTTGCCTTAGAGGCGGTGCAACAAAGGTTCACTAGATTGATTCCTGGGATGAGAGGGTTGTCCTCTGAGGAGAGATTGAGTAGATTGGGCCTATACGCTCTGGAGTTTAGAAGAATGAGAGGTGATCTCATTGAAACATACAAGATTCTGAGGGGAATTGACAAGGTAGATGCTGAGAGGTTGTTACCCCTGGCTGGAGTGTCTACAACTAAGGGGCATAGTCTCGGGATAAGGGGTAGGCCATTTAAGACCGAGATGAGGAGGAATTTCTTCACTCAGAGGGTTGTGAATCTTTGGAATTCTCTGCCCCAGAGGGCTGTGAATGCTGAGTCTTTGAGTATATTCAATCCTGAGATAGATAGATTTTTGGACTCTAGGGGCATCAAGGGATATGGAGATAGGGCGGGAAAGTGGAGTTGAGGTCGAAGATCAGCCATGATCTTATTGAATGGCGGAGCAGGCTCGAAGGGCCGTATGGCCTACTCCTGCTCCTAATTCTTATGTTCTTATAAGGGGAAATTAAAATCAACAGCAGGAGTTGGGGGCGGTGTGTGATCCATTGCCCCCTCCTCCCAGCGCAAGCCCTGCTGACTTACTGCACTGGGGTCTGTATAGTCCACAACCTGAGCCGGTTTAGCAAGCTCCAAAAGTGTGGAGTGGATTTGGGACACTGGGCCTTGTTCTGAGGAACGTCACTTCCTTCAGCAAAGGAGCAGCAGCTTATGTTTTGACTGTGGGTGAATCCGATCTCACAACCCATGCCCACCCACATTGCAACTTCTCAGAAACATTTCCAAGAGGGAAGAGATCATTATTGCCATGGCAGCTACAGACTGGAAAGCATAACGGTTACCTTCAGGGGTTTCCCGGAGAAGGGGGGGCAAACTCCGAACTGCCAGCGATCAATCAGACAAGTAGGAAAAACGGAACTCAAATTTATTTGCCCATTCTTGGGAATGAAAGATAACTTGAGAAGCGGGGAGTGTACATTGACTACCTTCATTAGTAACAGGCAATTCACAGCCCTGCTGCTCACCTCAACCACATTCTCTGATGAGGGCAGAACTCCTCAATAATATTCCAGCATTGGTCAGCAGTTCCTGTGAAGGCCCAGCCCTTGTAATGACAACTCGTACAATCATCAGATCCTCTGCGATGGTAAGCACAACATTTTAACGAGAGCAGTGGTGGGAGAGGGAGGTGGGGGAGGAAGCAATCTTCAGTGAGAATCATCTGCTAAGTAGGAACTGATCAGTGCCTTTCCTATAGAGTTAGATGAGGAAAGACAGGAGGAGGCTCGAGTGGGGCATAAACGCCGGCATGGACTGGTTGGGCCGAATGGCCTGTTTCTGTGCTGTATATCCTATGTAATCCTGTGTAATCCTACTTGGCCATGATTTCAATCCTCAGTATGGAAGAGGGTTGCCAACCCTCCAGGATTGTCCAGGAGTCTCCAGGATTGTCCAGGAGTCTCCAGGATTGTCCAGGATTGTCCAGGAGTCTCCAGGATTGTCCAGGATTGTCCAGGAGTCTCCAGGATTGTCCAGGATTGTCCAGGATTGTCCAGGAGTCTCCAGGAATATAAGATTAATCTCCTGGACACTGCTGCGAGCAACCTGGGGGAAACAAATCCTAGGGGGCATGAAATGAAGTGTGTGTTTTTTTCATTTCCTTTGAACATTTTTGTTTATTAGTTATCAAACTATTGGAGATGTGAGAAAAGGCTGTTTGACCGGGCAGGGAGGTTGGAGGCAGGAGGTCAGGTGATGAAACCTCCAGGAATAGGTCCAGCCAGAGTTTGTTTGTGGTCACAAATGGCCTCTGGCCGGGTGCCGTTTAGTAACAGATGCTGGATACACTGCATTGATGCTGGGTGTCCCACAGTGAAAGCTTTCAGTCAGGCAGAAATCAGTAGATAGATCCACTGAACCACAGATAGCAACTGCACCGAACCCCTTGGCTAGGTTTGCTCCCCAACAGATGGGGGAAGGTTACAACATGCGGTAGCCAGGGAATTATCTGGGGACATAACTTTACTTGGGGACGTAGAAGAACAGTTTGAATTCATTGTCAAGCAGGCCTCTGACAGTGTGTGTCAGAGAGAAATCATTTGTCAAAACGCCTGTGTTTTCTGATAACTGGGGAGGGCCTAACGATGACACAGATTGATACGGTGGAGGCTGCAGCCACTGCCTTAACCCCTTAATCACAGGTCACTGCGTAGGCAGCCCAAAGAGTCGAGAAGGAGAATAGGCGGATATTACTGAGACAGACTCAGGCCCACGGGCATCGGCTGTGATAATAGTCCCAAAAAGAAAGACTTGAAAAGAAAAACTTGCATTTCTACAGCACATTTCATGACCTCAGGACTTCTCAAAGCACTTTACAACCTATGACGTCCTTTTGAAATGTAGTCACTGTTGTAATGTGGGAAACGCAGCAGCCAATTTGCACACAGCAAGCTCCTACAAACAGCAATGTGATAATGGGGGTGGTGTAGGGGGGGTGGGAGGTGTAGGGGGGGTGGGGGAGGTGTAGGGGGGGTGGGGGCGGTGTAGGTGTGGTGGGGGAGGTGTAGGGGGGGGTGGGGGCGGTGTAGGGGGGGTGGGAGGGGTGTAGGAGGTGTAGGGGGGGTGGGGGAGGTGTAGGGGGGGTGGGGGAGGTGTAGGGGGGTGGGGGTGGTGTAGGGGGGGTGGGGGAGGTGTAGGGGGGGTGGGGGAGGTGTAGGGGGGGTGGGGGAGGTGTAGGGGGGGTGGGGGTGGTGTAGGGGGGGGTGGGGGAGGTGTAGGGGGTGTGGGGGTGGTGTAGGGGGGGGTGGGGGTGGTGTAGGGGGGGTGGGGGAGGTGTAGGGGGGGTGGGGAGGTGGGGGAGGTGTAGGGGGGGTGGGGGAGGTGTAGGTGGGGTGGGGGAGGTGTAGGGGGGGTGGGGGAGGTGTAGGGGGGGTGGAGGTGGTGTAGGGGGGGTGGGGTGGTGTAGGGGGGTGGGGGAGGTGTAGGGGGGGTGGGGGAGGTGTAGGGGGTGTGGGGGTGGTGTAGGGTGGGTGGGGGTGGTGTAGGGGGGGTGGGGGAGGTGTAGGGGGGGTGGGGGAGGTGTAGGTGGGGTGGGGGAGGTGTAGGTGGGGTGGGGGAGGTGTAGGGGGGGTGGGAGGGGTGGGGGCAGTGTAGGTGGGGTGGGGGTGCGGTAGGGCCGTGGAGGTGGGGGGGGGGGTGGGGTGGTGTGGGGGGGGTGGGGGTGGTGTAGGGCGGTGGAGGTGGGGGGGGGGGAGGTGTAGGGGGGGTTGGGGCGGTGTAGGTGGGGTGGGGGGGGTTGGGGCGGGGTAGGGCAGTGGGGGCGGGTACCAATTATACAACCAATCCCTGGGCCACAATCTTCCCGCGGGATTTTGCATCGTCCCACAATTTACCTTCACCTTCCCTTGTATATTCCAAAAAACAGTGTGCAAAATAATGATCATTCACAGGTAGTTCTTAGCGGCCGTCAAAGAGCATGCAACAAAGAGAAACTGAGCTGTCTGCAGTAAGGGACAAGTCAGTGAACTCGAGAGGAACAGGCCGTGTTCGCAGTCGAGCAATTGTCCACCGAGGTTTCACGATCTCCCGCCTCCCCCACTGGGAGTTCACCGTCTGACACGTGTACATACTGAGCCGATAGTTGCTGGAGAGCAAAAGAAAATAAGCGAATATTCTGGCGGTGGAGCTATCCCAGCATTCACTGTTGCTATGGATGCTGGGATAGCAGCGAAAACAAAAAAAGACAGAGGCACATCCCAGGTGGGCTTTAAAGAGAAAAGGAAAAGGGACAAAATGAGAAAGGGAGAAAAAGAGGGTGGGAAAGAGAAGAATTCGTCTCAGCATTCTTTCCACTCGGCTACATTTAGGGTTTTGGCCTACGTTGACATCGTAGGAGACGAAGCTCATGACTGAACGGCTCAACTAAGATTTCACCAATGGTAGAAGCTCTGTAGTTACCCAGCAACGCTTCACTTCTTCACAAACATCATTTCCCACAAGAATTCTTCTCTGCTCAACAACACTGCGCCCCCCCACCAACGCCCCAGTCCTGAGCCATCGAATCAGAATATTTGTAATATAAGCTCTAAACGACTAACAACACGAAGCCCTGGTGGTGGTTGACTGTTTCTCGAAACTACATAGTAGCAGTCGTAGTATTTACAGCACAGAAACAGGCCATTGGGCCCAACAGGTCCACGAGCAACAACAACAACTTACATTTATACAGCGCCTTTAACCTCGTAAAATGTCCCAGGCGCTTCACAGGGGTGTAATCAGACGCAATTTGACACTGAGCCACATAAGGAGATATTCGGGCAGGTGACCAAAAGATTAGTCAAAGAGGTAGGTTTTAAAAGGAGGAAAGAGGCGGGGAGGTTTATGGAGGGAATTCCAGAGTTTAGGACCTAGGCAGCTGAAGGCACGGCCGCCAAACCTTAAAAGAAATCAACAGAGAGAAGTGATGGCTGGGTGGTCACTGAATTCGGACTCTTCGGAGGAGTTATTCCTGTGCAGCAGGGACTGTGGCTGTGATGCAACTGTGTGGACAGAGAGGAGCTTGCCCTGTACCCAACCCATTCTCTACATGACCTGGCTCCAAGAGGCTCATGTGGGCTAGAGACTCAATCCCACTCCCCCACCCCGCTACCGACAAGCCTTCACCTCACCAACAGGAAATTTACACAGACATAAACTGTGACAGTCAAGAAAAGATAAAGCAGAAGTATCCAGCCCAAGGCTTCCATTACAACTCTTACCATAGCAAAATACTGCGGATGCTGGAAATCCAAAATAACAACAGAAAACGCTGGAAAAACTCAGCAGGCCAGGCAGCATCCGTGGAGAGAGAAACAGAGTTAACGTTTCAGGTCGAAGACCTTTCGTCAGAACTGGAAAAAAGCAGGAAATGAAATAGATTTTAAAGCAAGTTTAGGGCTGGGAAAAGGGGGAGGGGATGAAAGAACAAAAGGGAAGGTCAGTGATAGGATAGAAAGCAGGAGAGATTAAGAGACATGGAGAGACATTAAGAGATATTCAAGGCAAGAGGAGGTGGAAATGGAACGGATTGAGGAACAAAGGATGGCTCTCGATGAAGTGTGAAATGCGCTGGCAGAATGAAGGACAGCTGCCAGCTTCTGGGAGGGAAGAAAAAAAGGCCAAACAACTCTTGTCTGACACACAGTGCCTTGTAACAGCGCCCTGGGACCTCTGCACCTCCGCAGAGTGAAAACCTTCACAAACCCAGAGAGCAAACACACAGCTGAGGGCTCAACACCTCCTAATCACCGTTTGCAATGAATATTTGATGTACCCAGTGATTGAGTATCTGTTGTCCAGGCCTCACCTGTGAAGAATGTCTACTTGGTGAGTGACAGGACCCGCCAGCTGGTGAACATCAGATGCTTCCTTCAGGAGGGAAAGTGCGCAGCAGTGCGGTGTCAATAATTCAAGACAAACTCGCACTGTTTCCTTCAGCACTCAGGGGGTTACTTTAGAATTCAGTGACTCACTGAAGCCAGCGCAGAGTTCCTGCCACTTCAGGTCCTTCTAACAAATGATGACTTGAGTAAGTGGAGGATCCCCCGCGAGCTGCAGCTCCTTAAAATGCTGCAAGTCCCGGATAACATGGGCACGACCAAAATGTACTCACTCCTGCATTCAGGAATGACACTGCTCCTTGATGTACACCCTATCTATTCAGTACAAAAGCTAACCACTTGCTGTCTGTGTTCCTGAATAGTTAACCGCCGTGCTACCTTGCTCTTGCTCTCTTTTTCCAGCCAAGGTTTCCGTAACCCTTCAATCCCTTCCTATCTCCTGCTACATGTTGTGGTGGTGATGTACTCGGATGTGTTCCTTCTGCCCGAGGGGAGCTGCGTGATTCCAAACTCTTTTGCCATCGAAGTCTTACTATAGTAAAACAGGAACTAGGCTGAACTGGTCAACGCACATCGGAACCTGCTGTTGAGAAAGGCAGTCGAGCCCCTCCCCTCCTGAAGGAAGCATCTGATGTTCACCAGCAGGCAGGTCCTATCACCTCACTAAGTAGACATTCATCACATGTGGGGCTGGACAACAGATACTCAACCACTGGGTACATCACATCCACACCTGATTCTGTCCTCATCTGATAATAGATACCCACACACACATACCCTCACACACACCCTCACACACACCCAAGCCCACTCCCACTCCCAAATCAAACCCACAACAGAAGTGCCCCCTCCTCCCGAAACCCCAGCCCGTGGCAGACACCCCCACCCCTCCCTAAGACCACAGCAGATATGTCCCCCACTCCTGCAGGAGAACAGAGCAGACCTTGCCCATCCTGCCCAGGCCCACAGCAGCAGTTCACCAGTTCCTGTTGCCCTTGCAGTAAAATGGTGCTGCCTTGCACATTATGACCATGAGCCCATTACGAGTTGTGATTTAAATCATTATTAATCTCTTCAAAGGCAACAGTAGGTGTAAGCATGCACAAGAAAGTGTAGCTAATAAATACAGGCGCGCTCCACCACCAGTCATAAAGAGCCGTTAATTTAGAACTGGTTTGGGCAACACCGTGGCATAGTGGTTAGCACTGTTGCCTCACAGCGCCAGGGACCCGGGTTCAAATCCGGCCTCAGGTAACTGTCTGTGTGGAGTTTGCACATTCTCCCCGTGTCTGCGTGGGTTTCCTCCGGGTGCTCCGGTTTCCTCCCACAGTCCAAAGATGTGCGGGTTAGGTTGATTTGGCTATGATAAATTGACCCTTAGTGTTAGGGGGGGATTAAATACGTGGGGTTACGGGGATAGGGTGGGGAATGTGTCGGTGCAGGCTCGATGGGCCGAAATGGCCTCTATCTGCACTGTGGGGATTCTGTGATTCTGTGAACTCTGCTGCCTGTGTCCCCTCCTGCAATAAGGACCTCCACCCACCACCTGCGCTCTTGCCAAGATTTATTGGCTCCCAGTTTCCCCACCAACCCCGGATTTTAAAATCCCACCTTGGTCTCGCTCCACTTGACCTCGACGATTTTCTCCAGCTCTATTCCCCGTCCCGTACCAGATTCCAGATTACTGCTGGCATCCCTTTCCGCCACTAGCACCCATCCTTTGGAGCTCTCACCTTGAATCACTTTGCCGTGCTACCTTGCTCTTGCTCTCTTTTCCAGCCAAGGTTTCCGTATCCCTTCAATCCCTTCCTATCTCCTGCTACATGTTATGGTGGTGACGTTCTCGGATGTGTTCCTTCTGCCCGAGGGGAGCTGCGTGATTCCAAAATCTTTTGCTATCAAAGTTTTTAGACTGAACAACAAACAGAGATCAAGTTTAAAGGCAAGCCTCGTGAACACCTTGCATGTGGCCTGCTGCAGGCTCTAAGTTTTGGAAACCAGTGCCTTCACCTTGGCCCCCGAATAAGCACCATCAGATGAAAGATGTAACTGGACAGTCCGCTGCAATGCAGCGACGGGCACAGGGACCATTTCCCCTCCCTCCGACACTGCAGAGTCTCTGATCGTAGCATCACTGCTATGGAGAAAAGTAGGCCAAAGCCAGGCACCTCCCTTAGGCACATGAGGGAGCATTGCCATGGACAAACTCAGCTGAACAACATCCCAGGGTCACAGCTCCCTCTCCTGAAGTGAAGTCGAGTCAAATTGAAGTTTTCTTTTTATATAAAAAAGCTTACACTGGAGGCATAAATTGGACCGAACCCGTTACCATGCCAACAGCTAATCTGGTTGTGTAAGAAAGATCAGAGATGCCAGCTAGCGAGATGTTCCAGACTGCAGAAATGTAACCAACCATCGTTAATCGACACAGACACTCAATACAACATGGCTGGAGCGTTTTGCTTAATGTTATTGGCTAGAGAGGGTAGTACACAGACAATACGCTGTACCACATACACACACACTGTACCACACACACTGTACCACACACACACTGTACCACACACACACTGTACCACACACACACACACTGTACCACACACACTGCACCACACACACTGTACCACACACACACACACTGTACCACACACACACACACTGTACCACATACACTGTACCACACACACTGTACCACACACACACACACTGTACCACACACACACTGTACCACACACACACTGTACCACACACACTGTACCACACACACACTGTACCACACACACACTGTACCACACACACTGTACCACACACACTGTACCACACACACACACACTGTACCACACACACACTGTACCACACACACACTGTACCACACACACTGTACCACACACACACTGTACCACACACACTGTACCACACACACACTGTACCACACACACACACTGTACCACACACACACTGTACCACACACACACTGCACCACACACACACTGCACCACACACACACTGCACCACACACACTGTACCACACACACTGTACCACACACACTGTACCACACACACACTGTACCACACACACACTGTACCACACACACACACAACCACACACACTGTACCACACACACACACACTGTACCACACACACTGTACCACACACACTGTACCACACACACACTGTACCACACACACACTGCACCACACACACTGTACCACACACACACACTGTACCACACACACACTGTACCACACACACACTGCACCACACACACACTGTACCACACACACTGCACCACACACTGTACCACACACACACTGCACCACACACACACTGCACCACACACACACTGCACCACACACACACTGTACCACACACACTGTACCACACACACACTGTACCACACACACACTGCACCACACACACACTGTACCACACACACTGCACCACACACACACTGTACCACACACACACTGTACCACACACACACTGTACCACACACACACTGTACCACTAACACACACTGTACCACACACACTGTACCACACACACTGTACCACACACACACACTGTACCACACACACACTGTACCTCACACACACTGTACCACACACACTGTACCACTAACACACACTGTACCACACACACTGTACCACACACACACTGTACCACACACACACACACTGTACCCCACACACTGCACCACACACACACTGTACCACACACTGTACCACACACACACAGTACCACACACACACTGTACCACACACACTGTACCACACACACACTGTACCACACACACACTGTACCACACACACACACTGTACCACACACACACACTGTACCACACACACTGCACCACACACACACTGCACCACACACACACTGCACCACACACACTGTACCACACACACTGTACCACACACACTGTACCACACACACACTGTACCACACACACTGTACCACACACACTGTACCACACACACACACACTGTACCACACACACTGTACCACACACACTGTACCACACACACACTGCACCACACACAAACTGCACCACACACACACTGCACCACACACACACTGCACCACACACACACACTGTACCACACACACACTGTACCACACACACTGCACCACACACACACTGTACCACACACTGTACCACACACACACTGTACCACACACTGTACCACACACACACAGTACCACACACACACTGTACCACACACACACTGTACCACACACACACTGCACCACACACACACTGCACCACACACACTGTGCACCACACACACTGTACCACACACACACTGCACCACAAACACTGCACCACACACACACTGCACCACACACACACTGCACCACACACACTGTACCACACACACTGTACCACACACACACTGCACCACACACACACTGCACCACACACACACTGTACCACACACACTGTACCACACACACACTGTACCACACACACACTGCACCACACACACACTGTACCACACACACTGCACCACACACACACTGCACCACACACACTGTACCACACACACACTGTACCACTAACACACACTGTACCACTAACACACACTGTACCACACACACTGTACCACACACACTGTACCACACACACACACTGTACCACACACACACTGTACCTCACACACACTGTACCACACACACTGTACCACTAACACACACTGTACCACACACACACTGTACCACTAACACACACTGTACCACACACACACTGTACCACACACACACTGTACCACACACACACACTGTACCACACACATTGTACCACACACACTGTACCACACACACACACTGTACCACACACACTGTACCACACACACTGTACCACACACACTGTACCACACACACACACTGTACCACACACATTGTACCACACACACTGTACCACACACATTGTACCACACACACACACTGTACCACACACACTGTACCACTAACACACACTGTACCACACACACTGTACCACACACACTGTACCACACACACACACTGTACCACACACACACACTGTACCACACACACTGTACCACACACAATGTACCACACACAATGTACCACACACACTGTACCACACACACTGTACCACACACACTGTACCACACACAATGTACCACACACAATGTACCACACACACTGTACCACACACACTGTACCACACACACACTGTACCACACACACACCTGTACCACACACACTGTACCACACACACTGTACCACACACACTGTACCACACACAATGTACCATGCACAATGTACCACGCACACAGTGATGCAGTGCAGGTTAATTGCCATTCATCGGAAGGTACCAGGCGTGCCGATGTAAAAGCATGGTTAGCTCAGGCCAGGGGTTTCACCACAGGGAGGTGAGGAGACAGGATGCCAGTCGTTTTTGGCCCTCTCCCCAGTTACAGGGCAGCCATGGCTGAGGCCTGGGAACAGAGCTCCACCTGTCTGCTTTGCTGCCCAGACACACCTCAAGATACTCTCTCTCACCCACTCCTCGGAGATTTGTATTTAGTGGTGAGGGATCCGCGTGCTGCAGATTGTGTCTCCCCTCCCCCAAACAATCCTCCAGCGATGTCCTTCAAAAAAGAAAAGCGTGACAGAAATCCGTGCCAACGAACCGATTAATATCTGCAGCGTGAAGCAGCAAACCCTACAACTCGACATTAAATAACAAAGAAATAACTGCATTGTGCTGAGATGGCCAGCAGCAGAGAGGCACAGCAACAAAGTGGAAAACATCACCCCCTCCCACAGCTGTTACCAGACACCAACCTCACTCCCCAAGTGGTTAAAAATAAGAATCAGGAGTTCCTGATGCTTTTGCACCACTTCCCATTCAATCCTCAAGCACATCGCAGGCCTTCCATCTGTACTTCCAGAGTTATCACATCAACATTCTGGGCAAAAGAATGCAATGCGTCACTAGCATTTGCTGAGTTCTACACTAGGGATCACACTCGCACTCACACATGCTCACCACACACACGCTCACGCACACACATGCTCTCACGCACACACATGCACACGCACACACATGCACACGCACACACTTCTAAACCTCATAAACAGACAACACTGGGGAGTCATGCAACCTGGGGCTGGTTGACCCCCTCAGTACTAATTTGGAACTTGAAATTCCAGGTCATTCATAATCGCAGGCCTATCAGATTTCAAAAGACCCAGGCCTCCAGGGCTTAAGGAATAAAGGTCTAGAGCAGTAAATCTGCCAAAATCTTATTTCCATCTCTTACCAATAGCCAAAGACTCCAAATTCATTCTAAATCCCTACAAGAGTGTTTCTCCCTTACAGCAAAGGGGGCAGAGCGAGAAAGAATAGAAGAACAGGAGAATGGAAGAAAGAAAGAGAGATTGTGACAGAATGAGAGGAAACAAAAGAAGGGTGGGCGAGAATGGAGCAGGTAGAGAGAGAATGCAGCAAGAGAGAGAGAGAGAGAGAGAGAGAACGCAGCAAGGAGAGAGAGAAAGAGAGAACGCAGCAAGGAGAGAGAGAGAGAGAGAGAGAGAACGCAGCAAGGAGAGAGAGAGAGAGAGAGAGAGAACGCAGCAAGGAGAGAGAGAGAGAGAGAGACGCAGCAGGAGAGAGAGAGAGAGAGAGAACGCAGCAAGGAGAGAGAGAGAGAGAGAGAGAGAGAATGCAGCAAGGAGAGAGAGAGAGAGAGAGAATGCAGCAAGGAGAGAGAGAGAGAGAGAGAGAGAGAACGCAGCAAGGAGAGAGAGAGAGAGAGAACGCAGCAAGGAGAGAGAGAGAGAGAGAGAGCGCAGCAAGGAGAGAGCGAGAGAGAGAGAACGCAGCAAGGAGAGAGAGAGAGAGAGAACGCAGCAAGGAGAGAGAGAGAGAGAGAGAGAGAGAGCGCAGCAAGGAGAGAGAGAGAACGCAGCAAGAGAGAGAGAGAGAGAGAGAATGCAGCAAGGAGAGAGAGAGAGAATGCAGCAAGAGAGAGAGAGAGAGAGAGAGAGAACGCAGCAAGGAGAGAGAGAGAGAGAGAGAGAATGCAGCAAGGAGAGAGAGACAGAGAGAGAGAGAGAGAGAGAGAACGCAGCAAGGAGAGAGAGAACGCAGCAAGGAGAGAGAGAGAGAGAGAGAGAGAACGCAGCAAGGAGAGAGAGAGAGAGAGAGAGAGAGAGAGAGAGAGAACGCAGCAAGGAGAGAGAGAGAGAGAGAACGCAGCAAGGAGAGAGAGAGAGCGCAGCAAGGAGAGAGAGAGAGAGAGAGAACGCAGCAAGGAGAGAGAGAGAGAGAGAGAGTGCAGCAAGGAGAGAGAGAGAGAGAGAGAACGCAGGAAGGAGAGAGAGAGAGAGAACGCAGCAAGGAGAGAGAGAGAGAGAGAGAGCGCAGCAAGGAGAGAGCGAGAGAGAGAACGCAGCAAGGAGAGAGAGAGAGAGAGAACGCAGCAAGGAGAGAGAGAGAGAGAGAGAGAGCGCAGCAAGGAGAGAGAGAGAATGCAGCAAGAGAGAGAGAGAGAGAGAGAATGCAGCAAGGAGAGAGAGAGAGAATGCAGCAAGAGAGAGAGAGAGAGAGAGAACGCAGCAAGGAGAGAGAGAGAGAGAGAGAGAGAGAGAGAACGCAGCAAGGAGAGAGAGAGAGAGAGAATGCAGCAAGAGAGAGAGAGAGAGAGAATGCAGCAAGAGAGAGAGAGAGAGAGAGAGAGAATGCAGCAAGAGAGAGAGAGAGAGAGAGAGAATGCAGCAAGAGAGAGAGACAGAGAGAGAGAATGCAGCAAGAGAGAGAGAGAGAGAGAATGCAGCAAGAGAGAGAGAGAGAGAACGCAGCAAGGAGAGAGAGAGAGAGAGAGAAAGAGAGAACGCAGCAAGGAGAGAGAGAGAGAGAGAGAGAGAGAACGCAGCAAGGAGAGAGAGAGAGAGAACGCAGCAAGAGAGAGAGAGAGAGAGAGAATGCAGCAAGGAGAGAGAGAGAGAGAGAGAGAGAGAGAGAGAGAGAGAGAGAGAATGCAGCAAGGAGAGAGAGAGAGAATGCAGCAAGGAGAGAGAGAGAGAGAGAGAGAGAGAGAGAGAACGCAGCAAGGAGAGAGAGAGAGAGAGAGAACGCAGCAAGGAGAGAGAGAGAGAGAGAGAGAGAGAGAGAGAATGCAGCAAGGAGAGAGAGAGAGAATGCAGCAAGGAGAGAGAGAGAGAGAGAGAGAGAGAGAGAACGCAGCAAGGAGAGAGAGAGAGAGAGAGAACGCAGCAAGGAGAGAGAGAGAGAGAGAGAGAGAGAGAGAGAACGCAGCAAGGAGAGAGAGAGAGAGAGAGAATGCAGCAAGAGAGAGAGAGAGAGAATGCAGCAAGAGAGAGAGAGAGAGAGAGAGAATGCAGCAAGAGAGAGAGAGAGAGAGAATGCAGCAAGAGAGAGAGAGAGAGAGAGAGAACGCAGCAAGGAGAGAGAGAGAGAGAGAGAAAGAGAGAACGCAGCAAGGAGAGAGAGAGAGAGAGAGAACGCAGCAAGGAGAGAGAGAGAGAGAGAGAGAGAACGCAGCAAGGAGAGAGAGAGAGAGAGAGAGAGAGAATGCAGCAAGGAGAGAGAGAGAGAGAGAGAGAGAACGCAGCAAGGAGAGAGAGAGAGAGAGAGAACGCAGCAAGGAGAGAGAGAGAGAGAGAGAGAGAGAGAGAGAGAGAGAACGCAGCAAGGAGAGAGAGAGAGACAGAGAGAGAACGCAGCAAGGAGAGAGAGAACGCAGCAAGGAGAGAGAGAGAGAGAGAGAGAGAGAGAATGCAGCAAGGAGAGAGAGAATGCAGCAAGGAGAAAGAGAGAGAGAGAGAGAATGCAGGAAGGAGAGAGAGAGAGAGAGAGAGAGAGAGAATGCAGCAAGGAGAGAGAGAGAGAGAGAGAATGCAGGAAGGAGAGAGAGAATGCAGGAAGGAGAGAGAGAGAGAGAGAATGCAGCAAGGAGAGAGAGAGAGAGAGTGAGAACGCAGGAAGGAGAGAGAGAATGCAGGAAGGAGAGAGAGAGAGAGAGAGAGAGAATGCAGGAAGGAGAGAGAGAGAGAGAGAGAGAACGCAGCAAGGAGAGAGAGACAGAGAGAGAGAGAGAGAGAGAGAACGAGAACGCAGCAAGGAGATAGAGAATGCAGCAAGGAGAGAGAGAGAGAGAGAGAGAGAGAGAGAATGCAGCAAGAGAGAGAGAGAGAGAGAGAACGCAGCAAGGAGAGAGAGAGAGAGAGAGAACGCAGCAAGGAGAGAGAGAGAGAGAGAGAGAGAACGCAGCAAGGAGAGAGAGAGAGAGAGAGAGAGAGAGAGAGAGAACGCAGCAAGGAGAGAGAGAGAGAGAGAGAATGCAGCAAGAGAGAGAGAGAGAGAGAATGCAGCAAGAGAGAGAGAGAGAGAGAGAGAGAGAACGCAGCAAGGAGAGAGAGAGAGAGAGAAAGAGAGAACGCAGCAAGGAGAGAGAGAGAGAGAGAGAGAGAACGCAGCAAGGAGAGAGAGAGAGAGAGAGAGAACGCAGCAAGGAGAGAGAGAGAGAACGCAGCAAGGAGAGAGAGAGAGAGAGAGAACGCAGCAAGGAGAGAGAGAGAGAGAGAGAGAGAACGCAGCAAGGAGAGGAGAGAGAGAGAGAACGCAGCAAGGAGAGAGAGAGAGAGAGAGAGAGAACGCAGCAAGGAGAGAGAGAGAGAGAGAGAGAGAGAGAACGCAGCAAGGAGAGAGAGAGAGAGAGAGAGAGAGAGAGAGAGAGAAAACGCAGCAAGGAGAGAGAGAGAGAGAACACAGCAAGGAGAGAGAGAGAGAGAGAGAGAGAGAATGCAGCAAGGAGAGAGAGAATGCAGCGAGAAAGAGAGAGAGAGAGAGAACGCAGGAAGGAGAGAGAGAGAGAGAGAGAATGCAGCAAGGAGAGAGAGAATGCAGGAAGGAGAGAGAGAGAGAGAGAGAGAGAGAGAGAGAGAATGCAGGAAGGAGAGAGAGAGAGAGAGAGAGAATGCAGCAAGGAGAGAGAGACAGAGAGAGAGAGAGAGAGAGAACGCAGCAAGGAGAGAGAGAACGCAGCAAGGAGAGAGAGAGAGAGAACGCAGCAAGGAGAGAGAGAGAGAGAGAGAGAGAAAACGCAGCAAGGAGAGAGAGAGAGAGAGAACGCAGCAAGGAGAGAGAGAGAGAGAGCGCAGCAAGGAGAGAGAGAGAGAGAGAACGCAGCAAGGAGAGAGAGAGAGAGAGTGCAGCAAGGAGAGAGAGAGAGAGAGAGAGAACGCAGCAAGGAGAGAGAGAGAGAGAGAGAGAGAACGCAGCAAGGAGAGAGAGAGAGAGAGAGAGAGCGCAGCAAGGAGAGAGCGAGAGAGAGAGAACGTAGCAAGGAGAGAGAGAGAGAGAACGCAGCAAGGAGAGAGAGAGAGAGAGAGAGAGAGCAGCAAGGAGAGAGAGAGAACGCAGCAAGAGAGAGAGAGAGAGAGAATGCAGCAAGAGAGAGAGAGAGAGAGAGAGAACGCAGCAAGAGAGATAGAGAGAGAGAGAGAACGCAGCAAGGAGAGAGAGAGAGAGAACGCAGCAAGGAGAGAGAGAGAGAGAACGCAGCAAGGAGAGAGAGAGAGAGAGAGAGAGAGAGAGAGAGAGAGAACGCAGCAAGGAGAGAGAGAGAGAGAGAATGCAGCAAGAGAGAGAGAGAATGCAGCAAGAGAGAGAGAGAGAGAGAGAATGCAGCAAGAGAGAGAGAGAGAGAGAGAGAGAGAATGCAGCAAGAGAGAGAGAGAGAGAAAGAGAGAACGCAGCAAGGAGAGAGAGAGAGAGAGAGAGAGAGAGAACGCAGCAAGGAGAGAGAGAGAGAGAACGCAGCAAGAGAGAGAGAGAGAGAGAATGCAGCAAGGAGAGAGAGAGAGAACGCAGCAAGAGAGAGAGAGAGAGAGAGAGAACGCAGCAAGGAGAGAGAGAGAGAGAGAGAGAGAGAGAGAACGCAGCAAGGAGAGAGAGAGAGAGAGAGAACGCAGCAAGGAGAGAGAGAGAGAGAGAGAGAGAGAGAGAGAGAGAGAGAGAACGCAGCAAGGAGAGAGAGAGAGAGAATGCAGCAAGAGAGAGAGAGAATGCAGCAAGAGAGAGAGAGAGAGAATGCAGCAAGAGAGAGAGAGAGAGAGAGAATGCAGCAAGAGAGAGAGAGAGAGAGAGAACGCAGCAAGGAGAGAGAGAGAGAGAGAAAGAGAGAACGCAGCAAGGAGAGAGAGAGAGAGAGAGAGAACGCAGCAAGGAGAGAGAGAGAGAGAGAGAACGCAGCAAGGAGAGAGAGAGAGAGAGAGAGAGAATGCAGCAAGGAGAGAGAGAGAGAGAGAGAATGCAGCAAGGAGAGAGAGAGAGAGAGAGAGAGAGAACACAGCAAGGAGAGAGAGAGAGAGAACGCAGCAAGGAGAGAGAGAGAGAGAACGCAGCAAGGAGAGAGAGAGAGAGAATGCAGCAAGGAGAGAGAGAGAGAGAATGCAGCAAGGAGAGAGAGAATGCAGCAAGGAGAAAGAGAGAGAGAGAGAGAACGCAGGAAGGAGAGAGAGAGAGGGAGAGAGAGAGAGAGAGAATGCAGCAAGGAGAGAGAGAGAGAGAGAATGCAGGAAGGAGAGAGAGAATGCAGGAAGGAGAGAGAGAGAGAGAGAGAGAGAATGCAGGAAGGAGAGAGAGAGAGAGAGAGAACGCAGCAAGGAGAGAGAGACAGAGAGAGAGAGAGAGAGAGAGAGAGAACGCAGCAAGGAGAGAGAGAATGCAGCAAGGAGAGAGAGAGAGAGAGAGAGAGAATGCAGCAAGGAGAGAGAGAGAGAACGCAGCAAGAGAGAGAGAGAGAATGCAGGAAGGAGAGAGAGAGAGAGAGAGAGAGAGAGAGAATGCAGCAAGAGAGAGAGAGAGAACGCAGCAAGAGAGAGAGAGAGAGAACGCAGCAAGGAGAGAGAGAGAACGCAGCAAGAGAGAGAGAGAGAGAGAGAGAATGCAGCAAGAGAGAGAGAGAGAGAGAGAGAATGCAGCAAGAGAGAGAGAGAGAACGCAGCAAGAGAGAGAGAGAGAACGCAGCAAGAGAGCGAGAGAGAGAACGCAGCAAGGAGAGAGAGAGAGAGAGAGAGAGAGAGAGAACGCAGCAAGAGAGAGAGAGAGAGAGAGAGAGAGAGAGAACGCAGCAAGGAGAGAGAGAGAGGGAGAATGCAGCAAGGAGAGAGAGAGAGAGAGAGAGAGAGAGAGAGAGAGAGAGAGAGAGAGAACGCAGCAAGGAGAGAGAGAGAGAGAGAACGCAGGAAGGAGAGAGAGAGAGAGAGAACACAGCAAGGAGAGAGAGAGAGAGAGAGAGAGAGAACGCAGCAAGGAGAGAGAGAGAGAGAGAGAGAACGCAGCAAGGAGAGAGAGAGAGAGAGAACGCAGCAAGGAGAGAGAGAGAGAGAGAACGCAGCAAGGAAGAGAGAGAGAGAGAGAGAGAGAGAGAGAGAGAACGCAGCAAAGAGAGAGAGAGAGAGAGAGAGAGAACGCAGCAAGAGAGAGAGAGAGAGAACACAGGAAGGAGAGAGAGAGAGAGAGAGAGAGAACGCAGCAAGGAGAGAGAGAGAGAGAGAGAGAACGCAGCAAGAGAGAGAGAGAACGCAGCAAGGAGAGAGAGAGAGAGAGAGAGAGAGAGAGAACGCAGCAAGGAGAGAGAGAGAGATAGAATGCAGGAAGGAGAGAGAGAGAGAGAGAGAGAAAACAGCAAGGAGAGAGAGAGAGAGAGAGAATGCAGGAAGGAGAGAGAGAGAGAACGCAGCAAGGAGAGAGAGAGAGAGAGAGAACACAGGAAGGAGAGAGAGAGAGAACGCAGCAAGAGAGAGAGAGAACGCAGCAAGGAGAGAGAGAGAGAGAGAGAACGCAGGAAGGAGAGAGAGAGAGAGAATGCAGCAAGAGAGAGAGAGAGAGAGAGAGAACGCAGCAAGGAGAGAGAGAGAGAGAGAGAAAGAGAGAACGCAGCAAGGAGAGAGAGAGAGAGAGAGAGAACGCAGCAAGGAGAGAGAGAGAGAGAGAGAGAACGCAGCAAGGAGAGAGAGAGAGAGAGAACGCAGCAAGGAGAGAGAGAGAGAGAGAGAACGCAGCAAGGAGAGAGAGAGAGAGAGAGAGAGAACGCAGCAAGGAGAGGAGAGCGAGAGAGAACGCAGCAAGGAGAGAGAGAGAGAGAGAGAGAGAACGCAGCAAGGAGAGAGAGAGAGAGAGAGAGAGAGAGAGAACGCAGCAAGGAGAGAGAGAGAGAGAGAGAGAGAGAGAGAGAGAAAACGCAGCAAGGAGAGAGAGAGAGAGAGAACACAGCAAGGAGAGAGAGAGAGAGAGAGAGAGAGAATGCAGCAAGGAGAGAGAGAATGCAGCAAGGAGAAAGAGAGAGAGAGAGAGAACGCAGGAAGGAGAGAGAGAGAGAGAGAGAATGCAGCAAGGAGAGAGAGAATGCAGGAAGGAGAGAGAGAGAGAGAGAGAGAGAGAGAGAGAATGCAGGAAGGAGAGAGAGAGAGAGAGAGAATGCAGCAAGGAGAGAGAGACAGAGAGAGAGAGAGAGAGAGAACGCAGCAAGGAGAGAGAGAACGCAGCAAGGAGAGAGAGAGAGAGAACGCAGCAAGGAGAGAGAGAGAGAGAGAGAAAACGCAGCAAGGAGAGAGAGAGAGAGAGAACGCAGCAAGGAGAGAGAGAGAGAGAGCGCAGCAAGGAGAGAGAGAGAGAGAGAACGCAGCAAGGAGAGAGAGAGAGAGAGAGTGCAGCAAGGAGAGAGAGAGAGAGAGAGAACGCAGCAAGGAGAGAGAGAGAGAGAGAGAGAGAACGCAGCAAGGAGAGAGAGAGAGAGAACGCAGCAAGGAGAGAGAGAGAGAGAGAGAGAGAGCAGCAAGGAGAGAGAGAGAACGCAGCAAGAGAGAGAGAGAGAGAGAGAATGCAGCAAGGAGAGAGAGAGAGAGAGAGAGAGAACGCAGCAAGGAGAGAGAGAGAGAGAACGCAGCAAGGAGAGAGAGAGAGAGAGAGAGAACGCAGCAAGGAGAGAGAGAGAGAGAGAGAATGCAGCAAGAGAGAGAGAGAATGCAGCAAGAGAGAGAGAGAATGCAGCAAGAGAGAGAGAGAGAGAGAGAATGCAGCAAGAGAGAGAGAGAGAGAACGCAGCAAGGAGAGAGAGAGAGAGAGAAAGAGAGAACGCAGCAAGGAGAGAGAGAGAGAGAGAGAGAGAGAGAACGCAGCAAGGAGAGAGAGAGAGAGAGAACGCAGCAAGAGAGAGAGAGAGAGAGAGAATGCAGCAAGGAGAGAGAGAGAGAACGCAGCAAGAGAGAGAGAGAGAGAGAGAGAGAACGCAGCAAGGAGAGAGAGAGAGAGAGAGAGAGAGAGAGAACGCAGCAAGGAGAGAGAGAGAGAGAGAGAACGCAGCAAGGAGAGAGAGAGAGAGAGAGAGAGAGAGAACGCAGCAAGGAGAGAGAGAGAGAGAGAGAATGCAGCAAGAGAGAGAGAGAGAGAGAATGCAGCAAGAGAGAGAGAGAGAGAGAGAATGCAGCAAGAGAGAGAGAGAGAGAGAGAATGCAGCAAGAGAGAGAGAGAGAGAACGCAGCAAGGAGAGAGAGAGAGAGAGAAAGAGAGAACGCAGCAAGGAGAGAGAGAGAGAGAGAGAGAGAACGCAGCAAGGAGAGAGAGAGAGAGAGAGAACGCAGCAAGGAGAGAGAGAGAGAGAGAGAGAGAATGCAGCAAGGAGAGAGAGAGAGAGAGAGAGAGAGAATGCAGCAAGGAGAGAGAGAGAGAGAGAGAGAGAGAGAGAGAGAACGCAGCAAGGAGAGAGAGTGAGAGAACGCAGCAAGGAGAGAGAGAGAGAGAGAGAGAGAGAGAGAGAGAGAACGCAGCAAGGAGAGAGAGAGACAGAGAGAGAACGCAGCAAGGAGAGAGAGAGAGAGAACGCAGCAAGGAGAGAGAGAGAGAGAATGCAGCAAGGAGAGAGAGAATGCAGCAAGGAGAAAGAGAGAGAGAGAACGCAGGAAGGAGAGAGAGAGAGGGAGAGAGAGAGAGAGAGAATGCAGCAAGGAGAGAGAGAGAGAGAGAATGCAGGAAGGAGAGAGAGAATGCAGGAAGGAGAGAGAGAGAGAGAGAATGCAGGAAGGAGAGAGAGAGAGAGAGAGAACGCAGCAAGGAGAGAGAGACAGAGAAAGAGAGAGAGAGAGAGAGAGAACGCAGCAAGGAGAGAGAGAATGCAGCAAGGAGAGAGAGAGAGAGAGAGAGAGAACGCAGCAAGGAGAGAGAGAGAGAACGCAGCAAGAGAGAGAGAGAGAATGCAGGAAGGAGAGAGAGAGAGAGAGAGAGAGAATGCAGCAAGAGAGAGAGAGAGAACGCAGCAAGAGAGAGAGAGAGAGAACGCAGCAAGGAGAGAGAGAGAGAGAACGCAGCAAGAGAGAGAGAGAGAGAGAGAGAATGCAGCAAGAGAGAGAGAGAGAGAGAGAGAATGCAGCAAGAGAGAGAGAGAGAACGCAGCAAGAGAGCGAGAGAGAGAACGCAGCAAGGAGAGAGAGAGAGAGAGAGAGAGAGAACGCGGCAAGAGAGAGAGAGAGAGAGAGAGAGAGAACGCAGCAAGGAGAGAGAGAGAGAGAGAACGCAGCAAGGAGAGAGAGAGAGAGAGAGAGAGAGAGAGAGAGAACGCAGCAAGGAGAGAGAGAGAGAGAGAACGCAGGAAGGAGAGAGAGAGAGAGAGAACACAGCAAGGAGAGAGAGAGAGAGAGAGAGAGAGAACGCAGCAAGGAGAGAGAGAGAGAGAGAGAGAACGCAGCAAGGAGAGAGAGAGAGAGAGAACGCAGCAAGGAGAGAGAGAGAGAGAGAGAACGCAGCAAGGAAGAGAGAGAGAGAGAGAGAGAGAGAGAGAACGCAGCAAAGAGAGAGAGAGAGAGAGAGAGAGAACGCAGCAAGAGAGAGAGAGAGAGAACACAGGAAGGAGAGAGAGAGAGAGAGAGAGAGAACGCAGCAAGGAGAGAGAGAGAGAGAGAGAACGCAGCAAGAGAGAGAGAGAACGCAGCAAGGAGAGAGAGAGAGAGAGAGAGAGAGAGAGAGAACGCAGCAAGGAGAGAGAGAGAGATAGAATGCAGGAAGGAGAGAGAGAGAGAGAGAGAGAAAACAGCAAGGAGAGAGAGAGAGAGAGAGAGAATGCAGGAAGGAGAGAGAGAGAGAACGCAGCAAGGAGAGAGAGAGAGAGAGAGAGAGAACACAGGAAGGAGAGAGAGAGAGAACGCAGCAAGAGAGAGAGAGAACGCAGCAAGGAGAGAGAGAGAGAGAGAGAACGCAGGAAGGAGAGAGAGAGAGAACGCAGCAAGAGAGAGAATGCAGCGAGAGAGAGAGAGAGAACGCAGCAAGGAGAGAGAGAGAGAGAGAACGCAGCAAGGAGAGAGAGAGAGAGAGAACGCAGCAAGGAGAGAGAGAGCGCAGCAAGGAGAGAGAGAGAGAGAACGCTGCAAGGAGAGAGAGAGAGAGAGAACGCTGCAAGGAGAGAGAGAGAGAGAGAACGCAGCAAGGAGAGAGAGAGAGAGAACGCAGCAAGGAGAGAGAGAGAGAGAACGCAGCAAGGAGAGAGAGAGAGAGAGAGAACGCAGCAAGGAGAGAGAGAGAGAGAGAACACAGCAAGGAGAGAGACTCGCTGCGTAAAAAAGTTTTCCTCACGTCCCCCCTGTATCTCTTGCCCAAAACCTTAAATCTGTGTCCCCTAGTCCTTGTACCATCAACTAGTGGGAACAGCCTTTCCCCGTCTAGCCTATCCAAACCCGTCATAATCTTGTATACCTCTATCAAATCACCCCTCAACCTCCTTTGCTCTAATGAAAACAAATCCAGCTTCTCCAACCTGTTCTTGCAGCTAAGATCGCCCATCCACGGAACCATTCTGGTAAATCTTCTCTGCACCCTCTCAAGGGCCTTCACATCCTTCCTAAAGTGAGGTGACCAGAACTGGATGCAATACTCCAGTTGTGGCCTAACCAGCGCTTTATAAAGGTTCAGCATAACTTCTCTACTTTTGTACTCAATACCTCTATTTATGAAGCCCAAGATCCCATATGCTTTGTTAACCACTCTCTCAATATGTCCTGCCACCTTCAGGGACCTATGCACATTAACTCCCAGGTCCCTCTGTCCCTGCACACTCTTTAAAACTGTGCCATTAAGTGTACATTGCCTCTCCCTGTTCCTTCTGCCAAAATGCATCACCTCATACTTCTCTGTATTAAATTCCATCTCCCACTTGTCTGCCCATTCTGCTAGCCTTTCTATGTCCTGTTGCAGTTGATTGGTATCATTCTCAGTTTGCCACACCCCCAAGTTTGGTGCCATCGGCAAATTTAGAAATTCTACTCTGTATTTCAATATCCAGGTCATTTATATATATCAAAAAAAGCAGTGGCCCCAGCACTGACCCTTGGGGAACACCACTGTCTACCATCCTCCAGTCTGAAAAACAGCCATTTACCACAACTCGCTGTTTTCTGTCCTTAAGCCAATTCCTTATCCAAGCTGCCACAGACCCACCTATTCCACGAGCCTCAATTTTGTTAACCAGCCTTCTATGTGGTACTTTGTCAAACGCCTTCCGAAAATCCATGTAGACAACATTCATTGCATTCCCTTCATCAATCCTCTCTGTTACTTCATCAAAAAATTCAATTAGACTAGTCAAACACGATCTGCCTTTTACAAATCCGTGTTGGCTCTCCTTAATTAGCTTTAACCTCTCCAAGTGCCCGTTAATTTTTCCCTTGATTATTGTTTCTAAAACTTTACCCACTATTGATGTTAAACTGACCGGCCTGCAGTTACTAGGATTGTCCTTACATCCTTTCTTGAACAATGGTGTCACATTTGACACTTTCCAATCCTCAGGCACCTCCCCCGCATCTAGGGAAGATTGGAAAATCATGGCAAGCCCTTCCGCTATCTCCTCCCCCAATTCCCTTAGCAACCTGGGATGCAAGCCATCTGGACCAGGCGACTTGTCCACTCTAAGCATACCCAGCCTTTCCAGTACATCCTGTCGATCAATTTTCACCACTTCCATTGCTTCTACCTTTTCCACTTCTACCGATATTTTGTCAGCATCCACCTCCTTAGTAAACACCGATACAAAGTACTCATTGAGTATTCTAGCCTTGCCCTGCGCCTCTAAGCATATAACACCTTCTTTGTCTCTAATAGGCCCCACCCCACCTCTTACTACCCGCTTACTGATAACATGCCGGTAGAAGATTTTTGGGTTCCCTTTTATGTTACCCGCCATTCTACTCTCATATTCTCTTTTTACCAACCTTATTTTCATCTTCACATCCCCTCTCAACTTATTGTACAGGAAACTTTTGTTTATCCGGCACCCAAATATCCGGAATTCTCGCTTAACCGGCAAAAATCATCCTCCGAAAACTCCTCTCAAATAACCGGCAATGTTGCCGAGTCGCAGTCGAGTCTCCGCGAACGCCGAGTACTCCGAAAACTCCTCTCAAATAACCGGCAATGTTGCCGATCCCGAGTCCGAGTCCGCGAACGCCGATTTAGTCAGTAGGGGTAGTTTTCAAAAGTACCCAAATACTGTATACTGCACATTTCTTGATTTATTTATTTTTCTTTGTTAAAAATAGCCTCGGTATATATAACTCTCCGTTATCCGGTAATTTCGATAAACCGGCATCACGCCGGTCCCGTCGGTGCCGGTTAATAAAGAGTTTCCTGTATCTGGTCTGTTTCTCACTTGAAGAATTCACCTGACATGCATCATACACCCTCTTTTTTTGTTTCATCATCTTCTCTATCTCCCTCATCATCCAAGGAGCCCTTGCTTTGGTTCCCTTACCCTTCCCTCTTGTTGGAATGTACCTAGCCTGTACTTGGAACACCTCCTCCTTACAGATCACCCATTGTTCTGTTACAGTTTTTCCTGTCAATCTTTGGTTCCATTTTACCCTGGCTAGATCCTTTCACATCCCATTGAAGTTAGCCCTATTCCAGTTTAGAAGTTCCACTCTAGATTGTTCCTTGCTCCTCTCCATTGCTAATCTAAATCTTATGATACGATGATCACTCGTACCTAAGTGTTCTCCCACAGACACTTGGTCGACCTGGCCCACCTCATTCCCCAGCACCAGATCCAGCAATGCCTCCTTCCTAGTTGGGCCAAGAACATATTGGTCAAGGAAATTCCCCTGAACACATTTCAGAAATTCCTCCCCCTCCTTTCCCTTTACCCTAGCATTATCCCAATCGATATTTGGGTAATTAAAGTCCCCCAATATCACCACGCTATAGCTCTTGCATATCTCTGCGATTTCCCTGCAGATTTGCTCCTCTACCTCCCTCTCACTATTTGGAGGCCTATAGAATACCCCCAATAGCATGATCATACCCTTTTTGGTCCTCAACTCTAACCAAATGGATTCTGTCCTTGTCCCCTCAAGAACATCCTCCCTTTCCAACACTACAATGTCTTCCTTAATCAGCACTGCCACCCCACCTCCCCTTTTTCCTTCCCTATCTTTTCTGAACACCTTGTACCCTTGAATATTAAGTGCCCAGTCCTCACCGTTTTTAAGCCATGTTTCCGTTATTGCCACAACATCATATTGCCACATGGCTAATTGTGCTTGTAGCTCACCAACCTTATTCACCACACTTTGTGCGTTTACATACATGCATTCTAAACCCATTTTTTAATTTTTCGTAGTCTTCGTCTGCTCCTATCTAATATGGTACTACGACCGCCTCTAGTACTATCTTCTCTAGTACTATCCAACACACTCACTCTTTTATTCACCTTATTCCTCTTTTCTACTCCTATATGCTGGTGCCCATCCCCCTGCCAAGCTAGTTTAAACCCTCCCCAACAGCACTAGCAAGCCTCCCCGCGAGAATATTAGTCCCGGCTCTGTTGTAGTGTAACCCGTCCGGCTTGTACAGGTCCCACCTTCCCCAGAAACGGTCCCAATGCCTCAGGAATCTAAAGCCCTCCTTCCTGCACCATCTCTCCAGCCACGCATTCATCTGTTCTATCCTCCTATTCCTGTACTCACTAGCACGTGGCACCAGGAGTAATCCGGAGATTACTACCTTTGAGGTCTTGCTTTTTAATCTCATCTCCTAGCTCCCTAAACTCTGCCTGCAGGACCTCATCCCTCTTTCTGCCTATGTCTTTGGTACCGATATGGACAATGACCTCTGGTTGTTCACCCTCCCCCCTCAGAGTGTCCTGCAGCCGCTCAGTGACATCCTTGACCCTGGCACCAGGGAGGCAACATAGCATCCTGGAGTCATGTCTACGGCTGCAGAAACGTCTGTCTGCTCCCCTAACTATTGAATTCCCTATCACTATTGCTCTTCCACTCTTTTTCCTCCCCCCCTGTGCAGCTGAGCCACCCATGGTGCCGTGGACTTGACTCTGGCTGCACTCCCCAGAGGAACCATGTTTAGAATTATGCCTGATCTTTCTTTGAGTTCTGTGTTTAAGTGACCTTGCAGGATTTCATTGAGAGGAGTGATAAGGAGAAATAATCAGAATTGGTTGGAAAAGGGCAAGGTGTTACTGTGAGTGGAAGAGAGATCCGTTCCATTTACTGGTGGGAGAAGGCAATGCCCATCGGTTGCTGTTGAAGACATCGCCCTCCAGCTCTTGGGACCTTCGTTGCTGTTTCCCACATTACAACAGTGACTCCACTTCAAAAGTACATCATTGGCTGTAAAGCGCTTTGAGACGTCCGGTGGTTGTGAAAGGTGCTATATAAATGCAAGTCTTTCTTTCTTTCTTTCCTTCCTGTTGCAGGTCGGGTGGCTGCTGGTGGGCTCACTGTTGGCCTACTTTCCTTTTCTGGGATCTCCATTGGAACGGCCCTTCTACTACAACAACAATAACTTGCATTTATATAGCATCTTTAACATAGTAAAACATCCCAAGGTGCTTCACAGGAGCGTTATCAGATGAAAACTGACACCGAGCCACATAAGGAGATAGTAGGACAGGTGGCCAAAAGCTTGGTTACATGGTAGATTTTAAAGGAGAGAGAGGCGGAGAGGCAAAGTCATGTAGCACACAGAAAGCCAAACTATTCTGGAGAGCCAGGCTGGATTGTACTGCTGATCTATAATGGCACTGGAAATGCCCCTTTAGATACCTATGTTAATGCTTCACAATGAGACAAGATCTGCCACAGGCCTCATTGCACCTTTCATCTGCGGCTGTGGAGGAGAATATGGACAGGGGTCATAAGGCGTGGTAGCGCAGTGGCCCTTGTCCCCTGGGAGCCAGCCAGGTCCTTGCCTTTGGAAAAGAGCAGGGATGCTGGACTTCCTAGTGATAAAGTGGCAGCTTGCTGCAAATGTATCACTTATATTTAATATCTTAGGCTGCTCACCGCAAATCACCCAAGCATTGAGGGAGAGGAGACCCTTGCGATTTAAGAAGTTCATGGGGTTTTGAGGTGGCGCCCCGTATTGCACCATGAGCACCGTCTATATCCCCTTGCACCCTGGGGAAACCCACCATATGGTGAAAGCTTTAAGCCCACTGACAATCCCAAGTTTATAAATTGGGTGGCACTGCTGGAACGAGCATCGTTAACTTGAGGAGTGAGGCAATGGGCTGCAAACCGTTTGATGGTACAGAAAGCAGTGCAAGCTGAAAGGACCTTGTGGCAGTCTTCGCTTGTGGTGCAGCCTTATCCTGCAAACCTCATTCATTTCATCTTCTATGTCCGTGGGAATGTCAACAGCTAACCCCCATGGGCTGGAATTAATGAACGAAAGGTGGGAGAAGAGAACGGACTGGGTATTGACACCATTGTGTCAGCCAATGAGTTGGAGGTGGGTCAGGACTTATGGCAGGAACAGCAAACAGAGTCTATTTTACAGCAAACAGACTCCATTAACTCAGCAAACAGAGTCTATTTAAAGAGAGTCTCGACAAACTACAGCCAACAGAATTCATTACCGAAGCTACAGCATTGTCTCCCAAAAAAAGCAGGATTATTTCTCCAGTAAAATGCAGTGAGGTGGGGAGAGTTACAGAATAAAATCAATACCAGTCACTTACAGTGTGATTGAGGGGGGACTTACCCGATCACCTCCATTCTGGCCGAGACTTATGGTGTCACTATACGTAGCCAAAAAAGACGCTCACTACTTTGGGGAGGGGGGGCCCAGGGGTTTGGTCCACCCGCCCACACTTCCACTGGAATTCAGCGTACAACACTGACGGGGTGGAATGTTCACGATTGGATGAGGCAGAAAGCTTAGGCCGCTGAGCTTGTGAGTAGAAAAAGTGGCAGATGCAGTAAATGTGAAGTGATGGATTTGGTAACATGGATTATGTGCTCATACTGCAGGTATCAGCACAGGAGAGAGTTCATAGAACATTGCTGGACAGGTCACTGACACCATCAGCCCAGCAGTTCCTGGTGATAAAGAAAGTAGACATTGTCGGGCGGGTCACCAAAGGGGGTGGGGCAGGAAGGGCGACAGAAAATCAAACAGCTGGATATTAAAGATGTATGTGGCCTTTGAGATAGGAACATAGGAACAGGAGTAGGCCATTCAGCCCCTCAAACCTGCTCCGCCATTCCATCAGATCATGGCTGATCTGTACCTCAACTCTATTTTCCCACCTTTGATCCACATCCCTTGATGCCTTTACCTAACTAAAATCTATCGAGATTTAGATCTACCTATCTAAAATCTATGGCGAACCGACCTCTACCTAGCGGAACCTGAATGCCAACTCTCCGACACCTCCTCCTAACTCCGCCTGGACCATGACCCCACTACCGAACATCAAGCCACCGTTTCCAAGACTGTCACTGACCTCACCTCCTCTGGAGATCTTCCCCCCACGGCTGCCAACCTCATAGTTCCCCAACCCCGCACAGCCCGCTTCTACCTCCTTCCCAAGATCCACAAACAGGACTGCCCTGGTAGACCCATCGTTTCAGCCTGTTCTTGCCCCACGGAACTTATCTCTTCCAATCTCGACTCTATTTTTTCTCCCCTTGTCCAGGCCCTTCCCACCTACATCCGCGACTCATCCGACGCCCTCTGCCACTTTAACAGTTTCCAGTTTCCTGGCCCCAACCGCCTCCTTTTCACTATGGACGTGCAATCCCTCTACACCTCCATCCCCCACCAGGATGGCCTGAGGGCACTCCGCTTCTTCCTTGAACAGAGGCACAACCAGTGCCCTTCCACCACCACCCTCCTCCGCCTGGCTGAACTTGTTTTCACATTGAACAACTTTTCCTTTAACTCCTCTCACTTCCTCCAAATCAAAGGTGTTGCTATGGGTACCCGCATGGGTCCTAGCTATGCCTGCCTTTTCGTGGGATATGTGGAACACTCTTTGTTCCAGTCCTACTCGGGTCCCCTCCCTCACCTCTTTTTCCGGTACATTGATAACTGTATCGGTGCTGTTTCCTGCTCTCACCCTGAACTAGATCATTTCATTCACTTTGCTTCCAATTTCCACCCTTCCCTCACCTTCACATGGTCCATCTCCGACTCTTCCCTTCCCTTCCTCGACTTCTCCGTCTCCATCTCTGGGGATAGGTTATTGACAAACATTCATTACAAGCCCACCTGACTGACTCCCACAGCTACCTGGACTACACTTCCTCCCACCCCGCCTCCTGTAAGGACTCTATTCTATTCTCCCAGTTTCTCCGTCTCCGCCGCATCTGCTCTGACGATGCCACCGTCCACACCAGTGCTTCCAACATGTCTTCCTTTTTCCTCAACCGAGGATTCCCCTCTACAGTGGTTGACAAGGCCCTTGACCATGTCCGTTCTATCTCCCGCACTTCTGCCCTCACCCCTGCCCCTCCCTCCCGGAACCACGATAGAGTTCCCCTTGTCCTCACCTTTCACCCCACCAGCCTCCACATTCAACGGATTATCCTCCGCCATTTCCGCCACCTCCAGCGTGATCCCACCACCAAACGCATCTTCCCCTCACCTCCCCTTTCAGCATTCCGCAGGGACTGCTCCCTCCGCGACACCCTAGTCCACTCCTCTATCACCCCCAACACCCCTTCCCCTTCGCCCGGCACCTTCCCGTGCAAGCGCAGGAGATGCAACACATGCCCTTATACCTCCCCTCTTCCCACTGTCCAGGGCCCCAAACACCCCTTCCAGGTAAAACAGCGATTTACTTGTACTTCTTGCAATTTAGTATACTGTATTCGCTGCTCACGATGCGGTCTCCTCTACATTGGGGAGACCAAACGCAGAATGGGTGACCGCTTTGCGGAACACCTCCGTTCAGTCCGTAAGGGGGACCCCGAGCTTCCGGTCGCCTGTCACTTTAATTCACCTCTCCACTCCCACTCAGACCTCACCGTCCTCGGCCTCTTACATTGTTCCACGGAAGCTCAGCTTAAGCTCGAGGAACAGCACCTCATCTTTCGATTAGGCACTTTACAACCCTCTGGACTCAACATTGAGTTCAACAATTTCAGATCATAGCCCCGGCCCCTACAATATATATATATATTTTATTTTTTTCTCCACACTTTTTGTTTGGCCTTCTGTTCTTCTCTCCCACATGGCAGCTGTCTTTCATTCTGCCAGCGCAATTCACACTTCATCTAGAGCCATCCTTTGTTCCTCAACCTGTCCCATTACCACCTTCTCTTGCCTTGAATATCTCTTAATGTCTCTCCATGTCTCTTAATCTCTCCTGCTTTCTATCCTATCACTGACCTTCCCTTTTGTTCTTTCATCCCCTCCCCCATTTCCCAGCCTCTACACTTGCTTAAAAATCTGTTCCATTTCCTGCTTTTTTCCAGTTCTGATGAAGGGTCATCGACCTGAAACGTTAACTGTTTCTCTCTTCACAGATGCTGCCTGGCCTGCTGAGTATCTCCAGCATTTTCTGTTTTTATTTCAGATTTCCAGCATCTGCAGTATTTTCTTTTTGTAAAATCTATCGATCTCAGTCTTGAAAGCTCAAACTGATGCAGCATCCACGGCCTTTTGGAAGAGTTCCAGATTTCCATTACCCTTTGTGTGAAAAAGTGCTCTCTGATTTCCCCCCTAAATGGCCTTGCTCTTATGTTAAGATTATGTCCCCTTGTTCTTGATTCCCCCACCAGAGGGAATAGTTTCTCTCTATCTACCCTATTGAATCTATTTTAACATTTTAAGCACCTCGATCAGATCACCCCTCAATCTTCTATACTCAAGGCAAATTTATGCAACCTGTCCTTTAATCTGTTCAGCCTGGTGAATTCTGGTGAATTAGAACACCCTCTAAGACCAAAATATCCTTCCTGAGGTACAGTGCCCAGAACTGAACACAGAGCTCCAGCTGGGCTCTGACCAAGGCTGTACAACTGAAGCATAACTTCCTCCCCTTTGTAATCCAGCCCCCTTGAGAGAAAGTTTTTTTCTAGTCATTTATTTTTTTAAATATATTTATTTTAGATGCCACATCTGGAGAATTGTGTCCAGTTCTGGATCCCAAACTTCAAAAAGTGATGAATTGTTGTGGGAGAGGGTTCAGCAGAGAACAATGGTCATAACAGATCTCAGGGGACTGAGCATGAAGAACAATCAAGACCCTGGGACTTCTCTCTCCAAAAGAGGAGTTAAGATCAGGGGCGGCGTTCATTAAGTTGGAAAGAGAGCCGTCATTCCGACATATATAGAAATTTAGAACCAGGGGTATAGATTCAAGACATGAAAACTTAATCGGCAATTCAGGCAGCATTTCCTTACTAAAAGAACACATGGAACAGAACTGCCAGTGCAGCTGGCTGAACAGGAAACTTTACAGGATTCCAAGGAGGAAGTTCCCGTCATCTTAAGGGATTCACGGTTATGGAATGATGGATATCTGACAGGAAAGGAGGAGACAGCTGGATGAGACCACTAGGCCTCCCTCTGAAATATGTCGCTCTGTATGGATGCCCAAACACCGGGTAACAAGAAACTGTATGAACTCGTGCTACCCCACCCCCTACCCCCACTGGTGAGAGAGTCATGTTGGTACTCACTTTCCAGGCTCATGGTGGAATAACCAGTTGACCAAAACAGCAGCAAGGCAGTCCTATTTGTAAACCTTACCCAAGCTCAGCCACTGCCTTTGGGAATGTGGGAGGACGTGGAGAGCAGTCAATATAAAGAACACTTGAACAGCCAGTTGTAGACAGAATCAGAATGTTACAGCACAGACAAGGGTCATTCGGCCCTCAGGCCTGCCCCCATGTTTTTCTCCACATGAACCACCTGGTCTAATTCCTCTCTCCTGCTCACTCCTCGCGCCCTTTCATATTCCTCTTTTTCCAACAATTATCCAATTCCCTTAAAAGAATTTATTACAGAGACAGCTTCCACAAAAACCTGTGGCAGAGAATGCCACCTTCCATGCAAAGTATTCCCCTAACTCCCCTTTAATCCATTTTGTGATTAGTTTTGATTTATGAAGGGGGAGATCATAGCAAGCACCACAAGGGGATGTTAATGGTAACCCAGGAGTTTTCATGGTAGACATAAAAGGCGCAATAAATAGGTGGGAAAACTGTCCTTCAACCAACAGCTCCCTATACACATGTGCAGTCAACATGTTCCAAAATATTGCCTGCCATTTAACACAAGTATAGTTAATAGAAGTAAAGAAGCCTCTACAGATTATATGAAGTGAAGAGACAGACTGAGTACTGATGTGTATGCTTTCCATTTGGCTTCTGCATGTCCATTCACCACACAGACTGCAGAGGTTCAAAGCACCACCACCACTACCTCCTCAAGGGCAACTCGTGATGGGCAATAAATGCCAGGCTTTGCCAGCGATGCCCATATCCCAAGAATGAAAAAATAAACTGACTCTTATCCTGGAGTCCATTCCTTCATGCTCACATGCTTCACCCTGAACTGTAGAGTGAGCTCAGTGTTGCCATGATCCCCGTCGGATCTACAGCATTTCAGATTGCGCTCCTTCGAGCTGCTGGCCTATCGACGTCGAGGAAATAACATCACTTATTGGCAAGAAAGCAGAACCCTTGTGCTCCAGATATGCGCGCTGACCTTGAGGTCACAGGGAGAATCGAGAGCAATGGGGCCTGGCGATATTCAGATTGGGACAGGGGTTCTGTGTAGTTTGCAGTATTCACCTCTCCAAACTGAACAGTCTCCGGCCAAACAAATCTAGGCACAGAGGTCAGCAGAAGGGTAGCTGTGTACTTCCAAATGCTCACTCGAGTTACCCAGCCCTGAATAATTACAAAAAGATAGGTTGGACCATTTCAACCAACTCAGAACTAAGCAGCACCTTTAATGCACAGAGAGATCATACAGTGCTCCATTAATCTGTACAGTGCCTCATTCAAACAGAGGTCTCAAAGTCCCACTAATAGAAAGAAAGACTTGCCTGTATATAGCGCCTAACTTGACCTCAGGATTTCCTAAAGCGCTTTACAGCCAATGAAGTACTTTTTGAAGTGTAGTCACTGTTTTAATGTAGGAAATGCAGCAGCCAATTTGCACACAGCAAGCTCCCACAAACAGCAATGTGATCATGATCAGATAATCTGTTATGGTGATGTTGGTTGATGGATAAATATTGGCCAGGACACCGGGGAGAACTCCCCTGCTCTTCTTCGAATAGTGCCATGGGACCATTAATGTCCACCTGAGAGGGCAGACTTGATTTAAAGTCTCATCCGAAGGACCGATGAGAGGTATCCTAATGATGAGGCACCGTCTTCATGAACGGACTAACCTGTTCTCATATGTGTACAGACACATGCCTGTAAATCCTTGAAAAACATTATTGTATCTCTTGCACGCAGGGTCATTGTAACAAAAATAATGTACAGCTTTTCTGCTATGAAGTAATAAACAGCTGGGAGACAGTGCTCTTTTGCAGAACCAGGATAAACCCACGATTCAGCAATAACTAGCACTAAACTGGTGGTAAGAGTGATGCTGTGGGAAATGGAAGTGCCACTGAACACGTCTGAAGTTGGGATTCGGGGGCAGTGGGAGGCAGAGCAGAAAGAACGTTACCTTCTATATCACTCACGCTGCAGCTGGCTGAAGGAGCGCTCAATAAGACCATGTGGAGGGAGCTCTGCTCTGCAACGAACCTGCAGTATACGTGAGCCAGGCGTGCCTGACCTGACTGGGCACAAAATACAGAAGAGTGTTCCATTCGTCAGCTCAGTGAAATCGATGGGTGTTTGAGCCCCTTCTTGTGAATGGACAGTAAATGCTCGTCACAGGAGCCAGATATACCCGGAACACTGGCAACAGTAGACAAAGTCTATCGAGTAGCAGGCCATACACGGACCGGCCAATTGGTTCCCTTTAGAACCAAGAGTTAATTACCCAATTGTACCTACAGGGTCACTCTTGCAGTAATAACTGGGAAGCAGTGAATCAATTCTACTTCTAGAATCTGCAAAACAAAATGAAAAGGGGCTCGGCAACAGGAGACATATTGAAATTTGGGGATGGGTGGGGGTTGTGAGGGGGAAAATCCATTGATGTGCGCGGAACTGCTCCTGTGGTTTACAGCAGGCTTTCAAACCCTGCAGTTAATTTACAGCCAAGCCCATCGATTAATGGGGATGTGAGTTTTCTTAGACTGTGTACGTAGCAGCCCTCTGATGTTCTGCTTCACTGTGCGTTCTCAGAGAATTATTCAGGCAGTGGGTCTGTGTGTTTGGAACATAAAGAGAGCAGCAACTCTGAAGATCACACCGATCGGAGCTACGACTGCAGTCATGGCAAGTTCTGAAATAACTATCACAGTGGAGAGAGAGAGAGAGAGAGAGAGGGAGGATGCATCTCACTCACAATGGAGCATAGGGTTTTCGAATTGGTGTCCCTGGACACTATGGGATCGGAGAGAGGGGTCTCCAGGGTAATTTGTTGGTTTATTAATGTGTTATTTCTGTGACTGAATGCTAATGAGAACAATCTCTGCAGCCGAACCACCGTTTGTTCCTTTGGGCGGCTAATAACAGTTCTAGAGAAGTCAGGGGACCCCGGTGTGGTGCCAGTATCTCAAGGAGGTCCCCCACCAAGCCTGAAATTCATCATCACCGGTGGGAAACCTCCAACCTCTTCCCCCCACCCACAAATTAGCGGAATGGTTTATTTCAGCCCCAGCCACGTAGGAAGCAAACTTTGACCAGTACAGCGCCAGTCAATGAGACAGTGTGGGCATTTCCTATCCTGAGAGACAGGCTGGGCTAGCCTGTACCTCTCTCCTGATCTCTACCACAGAGAAGAGCAGAAAGGTCAGGAGAACCCCATTACCTCCAAGTCTCTCACTATATGGCTTTGACACATATTGCCGTTCCTTCATCATCTCTAGGTCATTATTCTGGAACGTTCTGCCCACCACCATCGAGAGAGCAACATCACCATATGGACTGTAGCGGTTCAGTGAGAAGGCCCATCACCATCGAGAGAGCAACATCGCCACATGGACTGCGACGGTTCAGTGAGAAGGCCCACCACCATCGAGAGAGCAACATCGCCACATGGACTGTAGCGGTTCAGTGAGAAGGCCCACCACCATCGAGAGAGCAACATCGCCACATGGACTGTGACGGTTCAGTGAGAAGGCCCACCACCATCGAGAGAGCAACATCGCCACATGGACTGCGACGGTTCAGTGAGAAGGCCCACCACCATCGAGAGAGCAACATCGCCACATGGACTGTAGCGGTTCAGTGAGAAGGCCCACCACCATCGAGAGAGCAACATCACCACATGGACTGTAGCGGTTCAGTGAGAAGGCCCACCACCATCGAGACAGCAACATCGCCACATGGACTGTAGCAGTTCAGTGAGAAGGCCCAGCACCATCGAGAGAGCAACATCACCACATGGACTGTAGCGGTTCAGTGAGAAGGCCCACCACCATCGAGACAGCAACATCGCCACATGGACTGTAGCGGTTCAGTGAGAAGGCCCACTACCATCTCTCAGGGAAACAAGGGATGGGCAACAAATGCAGCCTTCATAGCATTACCCAAAACCCAAGTACAACCAAGTTAAAAATAAACACTGCGGATTCACTCCTGGCCTGTCTGGTAACTGCACAGGGTAACCTTTCAACTGTTCACATAACAGGCACACTAATGTCTCAATCAACAGCAGCCAAAAAATTAAACGGTCCTGTGGATTATTTAACAACTAAAACATGTTTATTTCTTTCTCCTGTTACTCTGCTTATCTCCAGAACGAGTGCTTCAGTAGGTGATCAGATCTCAGGCCCCTCACAATGTCGATCCCCATTAGGAGGACTTCTGAGGGTAGTCTTCAAGGGTAACTCCATCCACAGTAAAAAGAATCCACAAAACTGGTAATCACCGTGACCAGAATCCATGAAACTGGTAATCACCATGACCAGAATCCATGAAACTGGTAATCACCGTGACCAGAATCCATGAAACTGGTAATCACCGTGTCCAGAATCCATGAAACTGGTAATCACCGTGACCAGAATCCATGAAACTGGTAATCACCGTGACCAGAATCCATGAAACTGGTAATCACCGTGACCAGAATCCATGAAACTGGTAATCACCGTGTCCAGAATCCATGAAACTGGTAATCACCGTGACCAGAATCCATGAAACTGGTAATCACCGTGACCAGAATCCATGAAACTGGTAATCACCGTGACCAGAATCCATGAAACTGGTAATCACCGGACCAGAATCCATGAAACTGGTAATCACCGTGACCAGAATCCATGAAACTGGTAATCACCGTGACCAGAATCCATGAAACTGGTAATCACCGCGACCAGAATCCATGAAACTGGTAATCACCGTGTCCAGAATCCATGAAACTGGTAATCACCGTGTCCAGAATCCATGAAACTGGTAATCACCGTGTCCAGAATCCATGAAACTGGTAATCACCGTGACCAGAATCCATGAAACTGGTAATCACCGTGACCAGAATCCATGAAACTGGTAATCACCGTGACCAGAATCCATGAAACTGGTAATCACCGAAACCAGAATCCATGAAACTGGTAATCACCGTGGCCAAAATCCACGAAACTGGTAATCACCGTGACCAGAATCCATGAAACTGGTAATCACCGAAACCAGAATCCATGAAACTGGTAATCACCGAGACCAGAATCCACGAAACTGGTAATCACCGTGACCAGAATCCACGAAACTGGTAATCACCGTGACCAGAATCCATGAAACTGGTAATCACCGAAACCAGAATCCATGAAACTGGTAATCACCGTGGCCAGAATCCACGAAACTGGTAATCACCGTGACCAGAATCCATGAAACTGGTAATCACCGAAACCAGAATCCATGAAACTGGTAATCACCGTGACCAGAATCCATGAAACTGGTAATCACCGAAACCAGAATCCACGAAACTGGTAATCACCGTGGCCAGAATCCACGAAACTGGTAATCACCGTGACCAGAATCCATGAAACTGGTAATCACCGAAACCAGAATCCACGAAACTGGTAATCACCGTGACCAGAATCCATGAAACTGGTAATCACCGTGACCAGAATCCATGAAACTGGTAATCACCGTGACCAGAATCCATGAAACTGGTAATCACCGTGACCAGAATCCATGAAACTGGTAATCACCGTGACCAGAATCCATGAAACTGGTAATCACCGTGACCAGAATCCACGAAACTGGTAATCACCGTGACCAGAATCCATGAAACTGGTAATCACCGTGACCAGAATCCACGAAACTGGTAATCACCGTGACCAGAATCCACGAAACTGGTAATCACCGAAACCAGAATCCATGAAACTGGTAATCACCGAATCCAGAATCATGAAACTGCGTAATCACCGTGTCCAGAATCCATGAAACTGGTAATCACCGCGACCAGAATCCATGAAACTGGTAATCACCGTCCAGAATCCAATGAAACTGGTAATCCCAGTGCCCAGAATCCATGAAACTGGTAATCACCGTGTCCAGAATCCATGAAACTGGTAATCCCAGTGCCCCAAATCCATGAAACTGGTAATCACCGAGACCAGATCCATGATACTGGTAATCGCAATCACCAGAATCCATGAAACTCGTCAATCACCGTGTCCAGATCCATGAAACTGGTAATCCCCGAAACCAGACCATTGACACTGGTAATCACCGAACCAGAATCCATGAAACTGGTAATCACCGAAACCAGAATCCATGAAACTGGTAATCACCGGTGACCAGAATCCATGAAACTGGTAATCACCGTGACCAGAAATCCAATGAAACTGGTAATCACCGAACCAGGAATCCATTGAAACTGCAGCATTCCAAATTTGCAGACGAACTAAACTAGGAGGGGGGGTGGGGCTCAGAGGAGGAGACCGGAGGAAGCTCCAGAGCGATTTGGACAGACTGGGTGATTGGGCGGATAAATGGCAGATGCACTATAATGTGGACAAGTGCGAAGTTATCCACCTTGGGTGCAGGAACGGGAGGGCAAATTATTATTTAAATGGCAATAAATTGGGAGAGGGGGAAGTACAGAGAGACCTGGGTGTTCTTGTACACCAGTCACTGAAGGCGAGCATGCAGGTGCAACAGGCGGTCAAGAAGGCAAACGGTATGCTGGCCTTCATAGCAAAAGGGTTGGAATACAGGAACAGGGATACCTTGCTGCAGCTGTACAGGGCACTGGTGAGACCACACCTCGAGTACTGTGTACAGTTTTGGTCGCCTCATCTGAGGAAAGATGTTCTTGCCATGGAGGGGGTGCAGCGGCGATTCACCAGGCTGATACCAGGAATGGCGGGATTGACCTATGAGGAGAGACTATGTAGTTTAGGGATGTACACACTGGAGTTTAGAAGATTGAGAGGGGACCTCATAGAAGTGTATAAAATTCTGACAGGTCTAGACAGACTAGATGCAGAAGGAATGTTTCCCTTGGCGGGTGAGAACAGAACTAGAGGACATAATTTAAGGATAAGGGCTAAACCATTTAGGACAGAAATGAGGGGGAATTTCTTCACTCAGAGGGTGGTGAACCTGTGGAACTCATTGCCACAGAGGGCAGTGTACGCCAGCTCATTAAATATATTTAAGAGGGAATTAGATATATTTCTACAGGCAAAAGGGGTTAAGGGTTACGGAGAGAAGGCGGGGACGGGATACTGAATTGGAGGATCAGCCATGATCTCATTAAATGGCGGAGCAGGCTCGAAGGGCCGGATGGCCTACTCCTGCTCCTATCTTCTATGTATCTATGTAATCACCGTGACCAGAATCCAGGAAACTGGTAATCACCGTGTCCAGAATCCATGAAACTGGTAATCACCGTGTCCAGAATCCATGAAACTGGTAATCACCGTGACCAGAATCCATGAAACTGGTAATCACCGTGACCAGAATCCATGAAACTGGTAATCACCGTGACCAGAATCCATGAAACTGGTAATCACCGTGACCAGAATCCATGAAACTGGTAATCACCGTGACCAGAATCCATGAAACTGGTAATCACCCTGACCAGAATCCATGAAACTGGTAATCACTGTGTCCAGAATCCATGAAACTGGTAATCACCGCGAACAGAATCCATGAAACTGGTAATCACCGCGAACAGAATCCATGAAACTGGTAATCACCGTGACCAGAATCCATGAAACTGGTAATCACCGCGACCAGAATCCATGAAACTGGTAATCACCGTGACCAGAATCCATGAAACTGGTAATCACCGTGACCAGAATCCATGAAACTGGTAATCACCGTGACCAGAATCCATGAAACTGGTAATCACCGTGACCAGAATCCATGAAACTGGTAATCACCGTGACCAGAATCCATGAAACTGGTAATCACCGTGACCAGAATCCATGAAACTGGTAATCACCGGTGTCCAGAATCCATGAAACTGGTAATCACCGTGACCAGAATCCATGAAACTGGTAATCACCGTGACCAGAATCCATGAAACTGGTAATCACCGAAACCAGAATCCATGAAACTGGTAATCACCGTGACCAGAATCCATGAAACTGGTAATCACCGTCACCAGAATCCATGAAACTGGTAATCACCGTGTCCAGAATCCATGAAACTGGTAATCACCGTGACCAGAATCCATGAAACTGGTAATCGCAATCACCAGAATCCATGAAACTGGTAATCGCAATCACCAGAATCCATGAAACTGGTAATCCCAGTGACCAGAATCCATGAAACTGGTAATCGCAATCACCAGAATCCATGAAACTGGTAATCCCAGTGACCAGAATCCATGAAACTGGTAATCACCGTGACCAGAATCCATGAAACTGGTAATCACCGGTGTCCAGAATCCATGAAACTGGTAATCACCGTGACCAGAATCCATGAAACTGGTAATCACCGTGACCAGAATCCATGAAACTGGTAATCACCGAAACCAGAATCCATGAAACTGGTAATCACCGTGACCAGAATCCATGAAACTGGTAATCACCGTGTCCAGAATCCATGAAACTGGTAATCACCGTGACCAGAATCCATGAAACTGGTAATCGCAATCACCAGAATCCATGAAACTGGTAATCGCAATCACCAGAATCCATGAAACTGGTAATCCCAGTGACCAGAATCCATGAAACTGGTAATCGCAATCACCAGAATCCATGAAACTGGTAATCCCAGTGACCAGAATCCATGAAACTGGTAATCGCAATCACCAGGTTCCATGAAACTGGTAATCGCAATCACCAGAATCCATGAAACTGGTAATCACCGTGTCCAGAATCCATGAAACTGGTAATCACCGTGTCCAGAATCCACGAAACTGGTAATCACCGTGTCCAGAATCCATGAAACTGGTAATCACCGTGTCCAGAATCCATGAAACTGGTAAACCTAAAGAAACAAAAGCTTTTAGAAACCACCTTGAAAGACAAACTAATTAACGCCTGTAAGGCAGATGGAGTGAGCCTCCAGTGAATGTCTGAGTTGCACAGAGTCCCATCGTCAATGCTATGATAATCAGAACCTATAGATCTGCTCTAAGGAGGAGCAGACAAGACTGCCTCGGTTTGCAGTAATAAACAAATGGGACATCAATAGAGCTAACCATTCTACTGGAGAGCTGCCAAGCTCCTGTCCTTCTGAAGGAAGGATCATCTAAAGAGGGCCAGAGGGCACGGACCCAAGAAAGAAGACTTCACTTTGCCTTAATCCAGTGCTATCGATCCCTTTTCTAAATCTTTATTGGTTTCTGATTTATACTGGTTTAAAATACTTGGGGAAGAGACCACCGGACAAAGAATACTTCACTTCTGATTAAACCTGTGTTATCACAAGATTCTCTGTTTATTGATTCGTGAAACACATGTACCGACCAAACATTTTGAAATTGATTAGCATTACTTGTACAGAAGTAAAAGGAAAAAGGAAAATTCCTCTAGGTTTCTGCCACCTCTGCTCTTATGATCCCTTCTCCAAAACCTTGACAGATAGCTGGGTTAATATTAGTTAAGTGATCTCCTATTAGCTAACAGATTCAGAGATAGTAATGAACAGCACCGGGCATGACCCAAAAGCCGGTGTGGTCTGTAGCCTTGGCTCGATCACTCCCCGTGCTGCCACCCATGACTCCATCGTTGGCCTGCAGCCCTGGTTGGGGCACAAGGCCAACCTACCACCTGATATACAGACAAAGAAACTGAGATGGAAGGAGAGAACCACAGCAAGGCGGAGACAGAGGAGAAAAGGAGCAGAGAAAGACACAGACAGAAAACTAGAAAAGGGAGAGAAATACAAGAAAGGGATATGGAAGGAAAGAAGCATAGACACAGAGACACACACACATATATATATATATATACACACACAGACACTCACACAGACAGAGACACACATACACATATAGAGAGCCACACAGACACACAAATACAGAACACACACAGACACATACACAAACATAGAGACACACACAGACATACATATACGCATATAGAGACACACACACAGATAGACACACACACACACACAGAAACACAGAGACACATAGACGCATACACATATAGAGACACACACTCACACAGACACAAACATATAGAGACACACACTCACACAGACACACTCACAGACACAAACATATAGAGACACACACTCACACAGACACACTCACAGACATACACATACAGAGGCACACACTCACACAGACACACTCACAGACACAAACATATAGAGACACACACGCTCATGTTCCCTGCTCCAGGTGATACGAAGACAAACAGGTAAGAGAGACATATCCTACTCAACCATGAGCAATGGCACAGGAGATCGGCTATACCTGCATACACACGCCTTATTGTGGGCTCGTCTCTTTCGACACCCAGTGACGGTCTAGCCCTGGTATGTGGCTCCTGGATGTCTCTCCGACTTACTCTGTTCACACCTGCCTGTTGGCCAGTTTCCAGTTTCCACTTACTGATGATTCTCATTTGGATTCAGCGTCGCCCACCTACCCCCATCTAGTTAAAATGATTGCCGATAGTTGCCTCACATGTTCCTCACAGGTCTCACTGCTTCTGCTTGGTTCTGCTTTTGGTCCTGAAAATATTCCCACAACTTTTCAAAAGAAATTAATATTAAGTCACGTTCTCACTACAAATTGAATACGACTGCACAGCCCCTGCAGAGAGAGCAGTTAAGCACTCAGTGTACTGGTACAGCTACACGTGGTCCAGTGTTAATTTATTTTTAGAAATAGGAGCAGGAGTTGGCCATTCGGCCCCTCGAGCTTGTTCCGCCATTCAATAAGATCATGGCTGATCTTCTACCTCATCTCCACTTTCCTGAACTATCCCCATAACCCTTGATTCACTTAATATTCAAAAATCTATCGATCTCTGTCTTGAATATACTCAACGACTGAGCCTCCACAGCCCTCTGGGGTAGAAAATTCCAAAGATTCACCACCCTCTGAGTGAAGAAATCTCTCCTCATCTCAGTCCTAAATGGCCGACCCCTTATTCTGAGACTGTGACCCCTGGTTCTAGACTCCTCAGCCAGAGGAAACATCCTCCCTGCATCTATCCTGTCAAGCCCTGTAATCACCTCATTCTTCTAAAGTCTAGAGAATATAGGCCTAGTCTACACAATCTGTCCTCATAGGACAATCCCCCCATCCCAGGAACCTGGTGGACCTGCATTGCACTCCCTCTATGGCAAGTATATCCTTCCTCAGGTAAGGAGACCAAAACTGTACATAATACTCCAGGTGTGGTCTCACCAGGGCCCTATATAATTGCAGTAATACGTCTTTACTCTTATACTCAAATCCTCTTGCAATAAAGGCCAACATATCATTTGCTTTCCTAATTGCTTGCTGTACCTGCATGTTAACTTTCAGTGATTCATGTACAAGGACACCCAGGTCCCTCTGAACACCAACATTTCCCAATCTCTCACCATTTAAAGAATACTCTACTTTTCTATTTTTCCTACCAAAGTGGATAACTTCACATTTCTCCACATTATATTTCATTTGCCATGGTCTTGCCCACTCACATCGCCTGTCTATAATCCCCTTGAAGTCTCCTTGCATCCTCCTCACAACTTAAATTCCCACCCAGCTTTGTATCATCAGCAAACTTGGATATATTACATTTGGTCCCCTCATCCAAATCATTGATGTAGATTGTGAATAGCTGAGGCCCAAGCACTGATCCTTGCGCTACCCCACTAGTTACAGCTGTCAACCCAAAAACGACCCGTTTATCCTACTCTCTGCTTTCTGTCCATTAACCAATCCATGCTAATATATTACCCCCAATCCCATGAGCCCGAATTTTGTTTAATAACCTCTTGTGTGGTACCTTATTGAATGCCTTCTGAAAGTCCAAATACACCACATCCACTGGTTCTCCCTTATCTATTCTGCTAGTTACAACCTCAAAAAATTCTAACAGATTTGTCAAACACGATTTCCCTTTCATAAATCCATGTTGGTCTGCCCACTCCTATTATTATTTTCTAAGTGCCCTGTTACCATGTCCTTAATAATAGATTCTAGCATTTTCCCTACTACTGATGTCAGTCTAACTGGTCTGTAGTTCCCCGTTTTCTCTCTCCTTCCTTTCTTAAATAGTAACCCACATTTGCTACCTTCCAATCCGCGGAAACCGTTCTAGAATCTATGGAATTTTGGAAAATGACAACCAATGCATCTCTATAGCCAACTCTTTCAAAACCCTAGGATGTAGGCCATCAGGTCCAGGGGATTTATTGGCTTTCAGTCCCATTAATTTCTCCAGTACTACTTTTTTACTAATACTAATATCTTTCAGTTCCTCATTCTTGCTAGACCCTTGGTTGTCCACAATTTCCAGGAAGTTTTTTGCGTCTTCTTCCATGAAGACAGACACAAAGGGGGAAAAATTAGGTCGCGCCCCATTTGGGGCGCAAATATCGTCTGGACGCAAATATTAGCGCCTGGCGCTAATTATCGCCACTGACTGGAAACTTCACTTTTACCGCCCCGGGAGGTGAGTGGAGCGCTAAATCAGGTGCTGCACACCTGTCTTAAGGTGCAAAGGCCAAGGAGTGAGGCGCTAACTCAGAGCGCTGGCGAAGCTCATGTAATGTCAGTCAGCAATGGAACACACACACAATGGCACGGGCCAGTTCTTAAAGGGGATGGTTAATCTTGCTTTCCATCCACATCCTGTTCATTGCAGCCTTGAATCTCGGCCTGGAGAGACTTGCACATCAAATGTGCTGGAAAGAACAATGGAGAGTACCAGGCAAAGAGCTCAGAGTGCAGCTCCCACAGTCTCTGCTAAATCGATACAAGGAATGGCAAATCAAAATGAACCTGCAAAGTGCTGCTCAGTACCCAAAACTCCTTCACACAACGTTGAATCTCTCCAGAAGTCTCTCCCTCTCTCTCTCAGAATGCGTAGTTCAAAAATGCCACCAACAATAAAAGACAGGAAGAGGCCCCCTTTAAATAGCGCCCCCCCCAGCCCCACAGCGATTGATAGCGTTCCAGTCTTCTGGTCGTTGGATGCGCCAGGCGGTAAGGCAGGGGGCGCCACTCAATTTCCGCTCCGGGGCGCCACAAGGGCGTTGCACCATGGAATGACGTCACAATCTGCGCGCGCAGGTGGTCGCAGCGGTAAAGTTTAGCGCCGCCGCACAATCTCTAGTTAAGTTCCCGAGCGGCGCAAACATCGCTGCGCCCGGGCGTTAGCGGCTTTGCGCCCCATTAGCGCCCTCTTAAGGCGCTAACGGGAGGCGCAACCAACTGAATTTTTACCCCATGGTATTTGTTTAATTTCCCTGCCATTTCCTTATTCCCATTATAATTTCTTCTGTCTCAGCCTGTAAGGGACCCACATTTACTTTTGCTAATCTTTTCCTTTTTACATACCTATAGAAGCTTTTACAGTCTGTTTTTATGTCTCTCGCTAGTTTACTCTCATATTCTATTTTCCCTTTCTTTATCAATTTCTTGGTCCTCCTTTGCTGAATTCTAAAATCCTCCCAATCTTCACGCTTACTACTCTTTTTGGCTGCATTATAAGCCTCTTCCTTTGATTTAATACTATCTTTAACTTGTCTTGTTAGCCATGGTTGGACCACTTTTCCTGTGGGGTTTTTGTGCCTTAGAGGAATGTATATTTGTTGTAAATTATGTATTAATTCTTTAAATGCTAGCCATTGCTTGTCAACTGTCATACCTTTTAATGTAGTTTCCCAATCTACCTTAGCCAACTCGCCCCTCATACCCATGTAGTTTGCTTTGTTTAGATTTAAGATCCTAGTTTCGGATTTTACTAAGTCACTTTCAAACGCAATATAAAATTCTATCATATTATGGTCACTCTTCCCTAAAGACCCCTTTACTACAAGGTTATTAATTAACCCTTTCTCGTTGCACAATACTAGATCTAAAATAGCCTGTTCCCTAGTTGGTTCCTCAACATACTGATCTAGAAATCTATCTTGCATACATTCCATGAATTTGTCCTCCACACTATTACTGCAAATTTAGTTTGCCCAGTCTATATGTAGATTAAAGTCCCCCATGATTATTGTATTACCCTTGTTACATGCGCCTCTAATTTCCTGATTTATACACGGCCCTACATTACAACCACTGTTTTGAATTCAATTCAAGCACTTGTGGAAAGATCCACCCTGCTCGCTGTGGTCTGAAGGAGCCAATATTTCCCTTTATTCATTTCCTGATTTGTCATTGGGGTCGCTCTCATCCTCTCCCTCCTTCTGCCGTCCTCCCCCCTTCCTTCTCCCATCCTTCCCACCTTCCTTCCCCCATCCTCCCCCTTCCTTCTCCTATCCTCCCCTTCCTTCTCCTATCCTCCCCTTCCTTCTCCCATCCTTCCCACCTTCCTTCTCCTATCCTCCCCCTTCCTTCTCCTATCCTCCCCCCTTCCTTCTCCCATCCTCCCCTTCCTTCTCCCATCCTTTCCCCCTTCCATTTCCCATCCTCCCCTTCCTTCCCATCCTCCCTTCCTTCCCACATTCTCCCCTTCCTTCCCACATCCTCCCCTTCCTTCCCACATCCTCCCCTTCCTTCTCCCATCCTCCCCCCTTCCTCTCCTTCCTTCTCCCATCCTCTCCTTCCTTCCCCCATCCTCCCCTTCCTTCCCCCATCGTCCCCTTCCTCCCCCCATCCTCCCCTTCCTTCCCCCATCCTCCCCTTCCTTCCCCCATCCTCCCCTTCCTTCCCCCATCATCCCCTTCCTTCCCCCATCCTCCCCTACCTTCTCCCATCCTCTCCCCTTCCTTCCCCGCATCCTCCCATTCCTTCTCCCATCCTCCCCTTCCTTCTCCCATCTTCCCCCCATCCTTCTACCATCCTCCATCCATCTTTCCCTTCCTTCCCCCATCCTCCCCTTCCTTTGCCAATCCTCCCCTTCCTTCCCTTCCTTCCCCCATCCTCCCCTTCCTTTCCCAATCCTCCCCTTCCTTCTCCCATTCTCCCCCTTCCTTCTCCCATTCTCCCCCTTCCTTCTCCCATTCTCCCCCTTCCTTCCCCATCCTCCCCCTCCCTTCAACTATCCTCCCCCTCCCATCCTCCTCCCTCCCTTCTTCACCCTCCCTCTCCCATCCTCCCCCCGCCCTTCTCCCATCCTCCCCCTTCCTTCCCCCATCCTCCCCCTCCCATCCTCCCCCCTCCCTTCTCCCATCCTCCCCCCCTCCCTTCTCCCATCCTCCCCCCCTCCCTTCGCCCATCCTCCCATCCTCCTCCCTCCCTTCTCCACCCTCCCTCTCCCCCTCTCCCTTCTCCCATCCTCTCCCCTCCCTTCTCCCATCCTCCCCCTTCCTTCTCCCATTCTCCCCCTCCCTTCTTCCATCCTCCCCCTTCCTTTCCCCATCCTCTCCCTCCCATCCTCCTCCCTCCCTTCTCCACCCTCCCTCTCCCCCTCTCCCCCCTCCCTTCTCCCATCCTCTCCCCTCCCTTCTCCCATCCTCCCCCTTCCTTCTCCCCCTCCCTTCTCCCATCCTCTCCCCTCCCTTCTCCCATCCTCCCCCTTCCTTCTCCCCCTCCCTTCCTCTCCCTTCCTTCTCCCATTCTCCCCCTCCCTTCTTCCATCCTCCCCCTTCCATCCTCCCCTCCCATTCTCCCCCTTCCATCCTCCCCTCCCATTCTCCCCCTTCCCTTCCCTTCTCCCATCCTCCCTTCTCCCATCCTCCTCCCTCATATTAATTGCATGCGGGGCTGCTCAATGAAGTATTGCTCTCCATTCCTGACAACAACAACAACTTGTATTTATATAGCACCGTTAACATAGTAAAATGTCCCAAGGCGCTGCACAGGAGTATTATAAGAGAAAAAATTTGACACTGAGCCATGTAAGGATAAATTAGGGCAGTCAAAGAGGTAGGTTTTAAGGAGCGTTTTAAAGGAGGAAACAGAGTTAGCGAGGCGGAGAGGTTTAGGGAGGGAATTCCAGAGCTTAGGGCCTAGGCAACAGAAGGCACGGCCACCAATGGTTGAGCGATTATAATCAGGGATGCTCAGGAGGGCAGAATTAGAGGAGCGCAGATATCTCGGGGGGTTGTGGGGCTGAAGGAGATTACAGAGATAGGGAGGGGCGAGGCCATGGAGGGATTTGAAAACAAGGATGAGAATTTTGAAATCGAGGCGCTGTTTAACCGGGAGTCAATGTAGGTCAATGACAGGTCCAGATGGTTGTTATTTTCTCTACCCGGACCATTTCCAACAAGATGTGGATCCAGGTGTTCGGTGAGGAGGTCTGGCCTCATTCCCAGTATAACAGTTGGCATTAACAGGCTCGAGTTACTCTTTTCTCCCCTACCCAAGCATGAATCTAATGGAAGCTCCAGGGCCGGATGCAGTAGGCAATCGATCAGCTCCCAGACAAGCTCAATATGGGCAAGGACCTCATCCTGATGAGAACCTCCAACCAAAACATAAAGTAATGATAGAGTACTCCCTGCCCACAGACTGCGCATTCACCCTTCCCAGCCACGACGGCAGACAGCACAGGCAGCGGTGAGATTGCTGCCTTCAGTGCCCTTCCAGACTCCAAGACACTGATCTGCTTTGTGCATCTTCAACCACCATTACCCTATGAAGGGCGTCCTTCCACGAGTGGCTGCTAGGACATATTTAGACACCAAATATGTGAGGAGGAGCTAAAATCTGCATTCAGTGGCCTGGGGATTGGTTCCACACTAATAAAATGTTTCATTTAGAGAAATCATGAGATACTGCCCAGGATGATGAGACTGAACTCCAGTCTCTCTCTTTCTCAACAGAGTATCAAATGACTAAATCAGGTCAGCATCCCTTTTATCTAAGGTTAAAGTCAGCCCCCCTCCGATTGATATTAGAGTCACCCCTCCCACCCATGGACAAGACAGAAGTAGCAGGGAGCAACAGGAGGACACCATTTGATCTCATGTACGAGTTGAGTGGGTAAGACATGAAACTCTGAGAGGGAACTGAAAGATGGATGAGTGACCCACAGGGATCTGCTCAACCAGGAGCTGGACAAGCTGCACACCTGCCGACAGCCACGACTGGGAGCAGGCAGCAATACCGGCAGGAACCCCTTGGTATTTTGAGCCTCTACTGCTCAATATCGGCAAACCGCCGACACCATCAGCTCAATATCGGCAAACCGCCGACACCATCAGCTCAATATCGGCAAACCGCCGACACCATCAGCTCAATATCGGCAAACTGTCGACACCATCAGCTCAATATCGGCAAACCGCCGACACCATCAGCTCAATATCGGCAACCCGCCGACACCATCAGCTCAATATCGGCAAACTGTCGACACCATCAGCTCAATATCGGCAAACCGCCGACACCATCAGCTCAATATCGGCAACCCGCCGACACCATCAGCTCAATATCGGCAAACTGTCGACACCATCAGCTCAATATCGGCAAACCGCCGACACCATCAGCTCAATATCGGCAAACCGCCGACACCATCAGCTCAATATCGGCAAACCGCCGACACCATCAGCTCAATATCGGCAAACCGCCGACACCATCAGCTCAATATCGGCAAACCGCCGACACCATCAGCTCAATATCGGCAAACCGCCGACACCATCAGCTCAATATCGGCAAACTGTCGACACCATCAGCTCAATATCGGCAAACCGCCGACACCATCAGCTCAATATCGGCAAACCGCCGACACCATCAGCTCAATATCGGCAAACTGTCGACACCATCAGCTCAATATCGGCAAACCGCCGACACCATCAGCTCGCACAGTGTTGAGAGAAAGCAGAAACGCCTCACACAAGACCCAACATACAGCAAAGATCGCAAATGACATGACAATGGCTGAAATAGTCACAGTAGGCCCCATCAGTTAAAGGAGTGTGGGATTGATCGACACAGGAACAGAGAATAACTGCCAGAAACCTGCCCGCACATGTTTACTGTACTCCGACACTCGACTCTTCGCCAGCTGCAGCAGTCTGCGTAGTGGGCTCACAGTGCCGTCAATGGGCTTATTCAACCTGGACACTAATACGGCTGATAAACCTCTCTGCTTCCGTACCTTTCTCTCCTCCTTCAAGACAATAGCAACAATTTGTATTTATACAGCGCCTTTAACATAGTAAAATGTCCCAGGGCGTTTCACAGGAGTGTTATCAAATAAAACTTGACACCGAGCCATACAAGGAGATATTAGGACAGGTGACTAAAAGCTTGGTCAAACAGGTAGGTTTTAAGGAGTGACTTAAAGGAGGAGAGAAAGTTAGCGAGGCGGAGAGGTTTAGGGAGGGAATTCCAGAGCTTAGGGCCTCGGCAACGGAAGGCACGGCCGCTAATGGCGGAGCGATTAAAATTGGGGATGTGTAAGAGGCCAGAATTAGAGGAGTGCAGAGATCTCAGGGGGTTGCGGGGGCTGGAGGAGATTACAGAGATAGGGAGGGGCGAAGCCATGAAGGGATTTGAAAACAAGGATGAGAATTGAGGCGTTGCCGGACCGGGAGCCAATGTGGGTCAGCGAGCACAGGGGTGATGGGTGAACGGGACTCGGTGCGAGTTAGGACAGGGGGTGATGGGTGAGAGGGACTTGGTGCGAGTTCGGACAGGGGGTGATGGGTGAACGGGACTTGGTGCGAGTTCGGACAGGGGGGTGATGGGTGAACGGGACTTGGTGCGAGTTCGGACACGGGCAGCAGAGTTTTGAACGTGCCCAGTTTTATGGAGGGTGGGAGATGGGAGGCCGGCCAGGAGAGCGTTGGACCAAGGCTTTTGGTCACCTGTCCTAATGTCTTCTTCTTTGGCTCGATGTTAATGTTTGTCTGATTACGCTCCTATGAAATGCCTTAGTACCTTTTACTATGATAAAGGCACTATATAAAGGCAAGTTGTTGTTGGAACATATTGCCCAATGATAACACTGGTCATCATCATACCAACCCCACACCAACAGGGCCTCGCAGTCATGGTTCAGGCTATGATCCGGTTTATTTGGACAATAAAACCCAGCCATGGATTCTGGCAAAACCCCTCAAGCACCATGCACATGCAGGAAGTGCCCCGTGTCCACAGGTGCTAAAAGTGCTGTCTGCACCGGTGTGGAGCCTAGGCCCAGCTTACACAACCAGCACTCACCTTTCAGCCCACTGAGATTCTTCTTTCCTTCTAAGAAGCAGATAAGTCTTTAATAAAAAGAAAATAAGAACATCCATTTATATAGCGCCTTTCATGACCTCAGGACATCTCTTTACAGCCAATGAAATACTTTTGAAGTGTAGTCACTGTTGTAATGTAGGAAACGCAGCAGCCAATTTGCGCACCAGGTCCTACAAACAGCAATGATAAATTCCAGATAATCTGCTTTAGTGATGTTGAGGGATAAACGTCTCATCCGAAAGACGGCACCTCCAACGGTGCAGCACTCCCTCAGCACTGCGCTGGAGTGTCAGCCTAGATTCGGTGCTCAAGTCTCTGGAGTGGGACTTGAACCCACAACCTTCTGACTCAAGAAGCGAGAGTGCTACCCACTGAGCCACAGCTGTGTCAGAAAGCAACATCAACACCGATGGCCGTTCCGGTCCAAGTACTCCCCACCTGGCGCCCAGCACTTGCTCTGGTCTTCGGGTTAGAGTACAGTTTTCAGAAGCAGACCGAGTCACTTATGAACTGAAACCTGTGCCCTTAGCCAGGAGTAGCAGGATGGTGTGAGTGATGGAACCAGGGTTCCGACTTCCAAAGGGCGATGAAATCCCCGCATTATGTCAACTATGAAGAAGTTTTGGCAAATCAAGTTTTGCGGGTTGAAATCGAAACTCTGAAAGCAATTCTTTTGGCTTTGTCTTGCGGCCTGAGTTAGCACCAGACACACACACACAAAGTCCAGAGTTAGACACATTCCTGTAAGAGATTCCAGACCCAGTTCAGCTCCCGGAGAGAAATCCAAGTTAAATGCATCAGGAATTTTTGCCTGACTTTGAAATGTTAAATGGCTGTGACTTAGGAAATGGATGAAGGCACCCTAGCTGCCGTCCTAGCTCATCTTCAGCCTCATACTCACTCATTTTAACTGTTTATTTCCACGCCGAGGGGGCGAGACAGAATTCGTGGAGTGAATGGTCAAAGTCTCTGACTGAAAGAGACTAAAAGGATTTTGAAACACTTGGGGGGAGAAATTGGCCTCCTTTGCGCCTCCGGGGGTCGATAACGGGGCGCTAAGGGCTCACCAACCAGGCACAGTGAAATTACCGCCGCCCGCGAACCTCCATGGCGGGTTAGCACTGGCGCTAAAACTTACCACCTCGATCTCCTGTGCTCCGGAGATCATGATGACATCCAGTGCGCAGCGCCCCGTTATCGCCCTGGATGAAAAATTCGCTTCCGCCCCCTGCAGTATCGCCGGGCATCAACAACAAAAGCTGCAGGAGGCGTTGTCACCTCGGCTGGCCGCTTGGGGAGCACTAATTAAAGGCAGTGCTGGTCAAATAGGCCATAATTTAATAACGTCTTCAGTCTGCTGTATTTTGATTTTTTTACAGCCTGCGATTGATCAGCCCTGTACTCTCTTAGAGTGCTTGGGGCTGCTATGCGCATATTGCAGATGCTGTCGACGACCATTCCCAGCCTTAGCCTTCAATGACGGCAGCATTGGCCCTTCCTTTTAAGGGAGGGAAGGAGCCTGTTAAACCAGCAGTGCTCTGCCGCTACCGCTCCCCTCGCTCCCTTTAGCGCTCCAAGGGAAGTGGTAGCGCTTGATTTAGCGCTCCACTTCCCTCTTGGAGCACTAAACCGGAAGTTCCCGTCGGAATCAATTGTGTAGCGCCCGACGATACTTTTGCGGTCCCGCAAAAGAAATCGCCCTAAACGGGGCGCTACGCAATTTCTAGCACTTGTTGTTTTTCAGTCAGAACAAAGTCACGTGTAAGTGAAGCGTCATGTTGCTGCTTGCTCCTCTGTATTCCACTTGCTCACACAACATGGGAACTGATCACACACCAGGAAACGGCCAACAATCCTTCCAGTTATTTACAGGGAATTCCTAGCCACCATCTCTGATCGATTGTGGGGGAAATGGATTTCCCTCAGAGCCATTAGTCCTGTCACATGTAGCGGCACGGTAAAGCAAGGGCCTAAAGACCCCAGGGGAATGTCTGTGAGTTAAAAGGCATCTTTAAAACCAGAGAGAAGGAGAGAGACTGAGAGCGAGGGCAAGAGAGAGAGGCAGAGAGAGAGAAGGAAGCAGAGAGAGAGAGAGAGAGAGAGAGAGAGAGACAGGGAAAGAGAGTGAGAGGCACAAAGAGAGGCGAAAGCAGGGAGAGAGAGGGAAAGAGAGTGACAGAAACATTGATTAAAGTGTAATTCTGTTATGTGAAGAGAAAAACAATAAAAATTAGAAAACACAGGAGACTTTACCGGATTGTGTTACTGACTCCCCTTTACCGGATTGTGTGACCGACTCCCCTTTACCGGATTGTGTTACTGACTCCCCTTTACCGGATTGTGTGACCGACTCCCCTTTACCGGATTGTGTGACCGACTCCCCTTTACCGGATTGTGTGACCGACTCCCCTTTACCGGATTGTGTTACCGACTCCCCTTTACCGGATTGTGTGACCGACTCCCCTTTACCGGATTGTGTGACCGACTCCCCTTTACCGGATTGTGTGACTGACTCCCCCTTTACCGGATTGTGTGACTGACTCCCCTTTACCGGATTGTGTGACTGACTCCCCTTTACCGGATTGTGTGACTGACTCCCCTTTACCGGATTGTGTGACTGACTCCCCCTTTACCGGGTTGTGTGACTGACTCCCCATGATCTGTCGTGGTCAAAGCTTCGATGCTGGGGATGTTGGCCTGAGCGAGAACACTGACGTTGGTGCGCCTATCCTGCCAATGGATTTGCAGGATCTTGCGGAGGCAACGCTGGTGTTACCTCTCCAGTGCTTTGAGGTGCCTGCTGTACATGGTCCATGTCTCTGAAGCATACAGGAGGCCGGGTATCACTACTGCTCTGTAGACCATGAGCTTGGTGCTGGGTTTGAGGTCCTGGTCTTCATACACTCTCTTCCTCAGGCGACCGAAGGCAGCACTGGCACACTGAAGGCGGTGTTGAACTTCGTCGTCGCCGTCGCCGTCTGCCTTTGTTGACAGTAGGCTCCCGAGGTATGGAAAGTGGTCCACGTTGTCCAAGGCCTCGTCGTGGGTTTTGATAATCGGGGGGCAGTACTGTGTGGCGGGGGCAGGTTGGTAGAGGACCTTTGTCTTATGGATGTTTCGTATAAGGCCCATGCTCTCGTACGCCTCGGTGAAGGTGTTGACGATGGTTTGGAGTTCGACCTCCGAGTGAGCGCAGATGCAAGCATCGTCTGTATACTGTAATTCGATGACAGAGGATGGGACAACCTTGGATCTGGACTGGAGGTGACGGAGGTTGAACAGTTTCCCGTTTGTTCTGTAGATTAGCTCCACTCCAGCAGGGAACTTACTGAGGGTGAGATGGAGCATTGCAGCCAGGAAGATCGAGAAGAGCATTGGTGCGATGACATTGGTGCTTTACCCCGGTCCGTACGTGAATTGGGTCGGTGGTGGATCCGTTGGTCAAGATCACGGCTTGCATGTCGTCGTGAAGCGTGGTGACAAACTTTTGAGGGCAGCCGAATTTGAGGAGGACACTCCATAATCCCTCACGGTTGACGGTGTCGAAGGCCTTTGTGAGGTCAAAGAAAGCCATGTACAGCGGTTGGTGCTGTTCCCTGCATTTCTCTTGTAATTGACGTGCGGTGAAGATCATGTCTATTGTGTCCCTTAGTGGGCAGAATCCGCATTGCGACTCTGGGAGGAGCTCTTCAACCACTGGGAGAAGGCGATTGAGGATTCTTGCAATGACTTTCCCTGTGGCACACAGCAGGGAGACTCCTCTGTAATTACCGCAATCGGACCTTGTACCTTTCTTGAAGATGGTCACGATTACGGCGTCTCTGAGATCCCCTGGCATACTCTCCTCCCAAATAAGGGAATTTAGTTCATGTATTTGCGCCAGTCGTGCTTCTCCGCCATGCTTTAGTGCCTCGGCGGGGATTCCATCTGCTCCTGAGGCCTTGTTGTTCTTCAGTTGTCGGATGGCCTTTTCAACCTCATGCCGGGCTGGGGTTGTGCTGAGATGGTGGCGGGTAGCATGCTGCGGGATGGAGTTGAGGACACTCGCATCAAAGACAGACTCTCGGTTAAGGAGTTCTTCGAAATGCTCCTTCCAGCGGGCACTGACTGCCTCTCTGTCCTTGATGAGTACCTCTCCGTTCTTGGCCCGCAGTGGGGTAGGACCTTGGGTGCTTGGGCCGTAGATGGTCTTGACTGCGCTAAAGAATCCACGCATGTCGTGGTTGTCGGCTAGCTGCTGGATCTCCTGTGCTTTCTCCACCCACCACCTGTTCTTTAGGTCACGAGTTTTTTGTTGGACCTCGGCCTTCAGACGTCTGTAGAGCTGCTTTCTGCTCTCGAGTTGTGTTGCTGTTTCCAGATCAGGAATGCCTTGCGCTTGTGGCTTATTAGCTCCTGGATCACCTGGTCGTTCTCGTCGAACCAGTCCTGGTGTTTCCTGGTCGAGTGACCGAGCGTCTCTTCACAGGTGCTGATTATGGAGGCCTTGAGTGCAGAGCAGGTGCTGTGGACACTCTGTGTCTCTGAATCACTGGGAGACGTCAGGTTGGTTGTGAGGCGCAGGCTGAATAGGGCTTTCTTAGCAGTGTCTTTGAGTGCTCCAGCGTTGATTTTCCTGCGGCATTGCTTCTGTTGCCACCGCTGTTTTGGGGCTACATTGATGTAGATTAGGCGGTGGTCTGTCCAGCAGTCGTCAGCTCCTGTCATGGCGCGGGTGATGCGGACATCCTTGCGGTCCCTCGCTCGGACGATGACGTAGATGAAACTATATCATAGTCCCATGTGGCGACTTGTGCCTGCAGCTCACCAACCTTATTGATCATGCTCCATGCATTTCCTCACATGCACTCCAAACCCATCTTAGACTGCCTCACATTTCCCCCGTCTGATCCCACCGATATCTGAACTATTCTTTCCCCTAGTGCTATTTGCCTCTGTGCACCTTGCATCTACTTAATGCTTCATCCTAGTGCCCCTCCCCAGCCAAATTAGGTTAAATCCTCCCCCACCATTAAGCTATGAGGGCATTGGTCCCAGTTCTGTTCAGGTGCAACCCATCCACCTTGAACAAGTCCCTCCTGTCCCAGAACTGGTCCCAATGCCCCAGGAATCTGGGAGTAATCCAGAGATTACTACCTTTGAGATCCTGATCTTTAACTTCCTCCCTAGCTCCTGAAATTGCTTGTAGGACCTCAACCCTTTTCCTACCTATATCATTGGTTCGAACATGAACCACAACTTCTGGCTGTTTCCCTTCCCCCCCACAAAATGTTCTGCACCCGTTCATTGATGTCCTTTACCCTGGCACCAGGGAGGCAACACGCCATGCGAGACTCACGTCAGTGGTTGCAGAAATATATGGATATATTCCTATGTACAGGATTCAATCATTGGATATATTCCATATGTATGGGAATCAATCAGAGGGAGTATGTTAAAGAGCAAAAAGGACAAGTTCAGTGGTCTGAATAACAATCCTGATTCAAGGGCTGATTGCTGGAGATCTGCAGGCCGACCTTTACAATCAGCAGGTTCCAGTGCTGCTGGGGGTCAATGCAGCACAGGTCGGCAATGAGAGCCTTATAAAAAAAAGCCAACAGCTCTCAAGTGGGCATAACCCGTCTATTGCAGGTGCAGTCCACAAGGACTCCCTGCTCAACGATGACAGAGTACCACTGCTTCAACGAAACCACACTGGCCACGTTATTAGGGGTGAGTTGCCTTGCCCAAACCACCACTGTGTTGACAAGGAGGCCTGTCTCTTTAAAACTACCGACTCTCCTGGAGTGACGATGCTGGTTCTTGGCTGGCTGTTGGTGTTTCTGTGCTGTGTGTGACTAGTCGTTCACACCACTGATCCGCAAAAGGTTCAACTCATTGTTTCCGGCAAATGAGGGGGAGGAGTGACGTTCGGGAGACTGGAACCAACCCCAAGAGTTGCTACACCTGTGAAACAAACAGGATCTTGGCTCTAAAGGTCAGCCTGTGTTGCTCTACGCCAGGGGAGCATCTCTCACTCTGCCAGTTAAATTTCACTGCGAGTCCTTGTTTCTTGAATGGTCCTCATGGGTCCACCTGGTTTCAGAGATATACCAGAGACCTTGCTCTAATCACCCTGCACATTGCCCTGATCTACTTCCCCTACCAACGTGAAACATCATGATGTTGGGAACCCTTAAATCACACATTTTTCAATCAGCTACCAGCAACAGAGATTAAAGGCCAGTTATCAACTGCCATCTTCACTTAGACATTCTGAGCAAAATACAATACCCCACCCACCAGTATATGCCTGACAATAAATAGGACACGAACACATACATACATACATACATACACCAACTAAAATCACAGGTACTCTCTCGCACACCCTCATTGTAAAACAGTGATGTAGTACCAGATTCCTGTCACTAGAAGACACTAGAGTATTTATGCAGTTTGCTATAACCTGGGACACCTTAACTTAACAGTGAAATCAGCAAGAATGGAAAGACGATTGGGCAGCTCAAAGCAGGAAAACAAATCAAATCAACAGACATACAAATTTAGTGAAAAATTCTCTTTCTCACTATTTGGTTAAATATGCTAATCGATCCACTTAGCTGACTGATTCCCATACATTGAAGGTACAAGGTACATCAGTATCCAGGTTGAATCCTGGGATGATAACAAGAAAGAGTTTGCATTCATAGAGCACCTTTCATGACATCAGTAAGTCACAATTTACAGCCAATGAAGTACTTTTGAAGTGTAGTCACTGATAAAACATAGGAAATGCGGCAGCCAATTTGTGCACGGCAAGCTCCCGCAAACAGCAATGTGATAATTACCAGACAATCTGTTTAAGTGACAGTGCGACACTCGCTCAGTACTGCACTGAAATGTCAGCATAGATTTTGTGCTCAAGTCTCTGGAGTGGGACTTGAACCTACAACCCCTGACTCAGAGGTAAGAATGCCACGGCTGGTATACTCAACCGAGTGAGCGAAAGCTCCTGGCCCAGGATCGGACAGTTCGACATCTACACAACAAAGTGTCTCCCGTTTGTTGCAGATCAGAGTGCTTGAAACAGGGCTAGTGGGGTTACAGGGAGAACAGAAATACATGTGCAAGGAGAAGAGGCTTTGCCAGCCCATCGTGCTCACTGTCACACAGACTGCTGCTGTAGGCCATGCTTCTCTGGTAATCTCCTGGGGCCCCCGAGCTCTCAAAAACTACAGAACATCTGATGAAGGACTACCAGAAGTGAACCGATAACATCAGCATGGCAATGGGTGTCAGAAGATACTTTGTTGGCTTTAAATTAGACAATAGAAAGCAACACAGTTGGTGGTGAAATCATGTCACAGGGGCGTGGCGATGTCACGGGGCGCGGTGATGTCATGGGGGTGCGGCGATGTCACGGGGTGTGGCGATGTAATGGGGGCGCGGCGATGTCACGGGGCGCGCCGATGTCACGGGGCGCGGCGATGTCACGGGGCGCGTCGATGTCACGGGGCGCGCCGATGTCGCGGGGGCGCGGCGATGTCGCGGGGGCGCGCCGATGTCGCGGGACGCGCCGATGTCGCGGGACGCGCCGATGTCGCGGGGCGCGGCGATGTCACGGGGCGCGGCGATGTCACGGGGCGCGGCGATGTCACGGGGCGCTGGCGATGTCACGGGGCGCGCCGATGTCACGGGGGCGCGGCGATGTCACGGGGGCGCGGCGATGTCACGGGGGCGCGGCGATGTCACGGGGGCGCGCCGATGTCACGGGGCGCGGCGATGTCACGGGGCGCGGCGATGTCACGGGCGCGGCGATGTCACGGGGCGCGGCGATGTCACGGAGGTGCAGCAACGTCATGGAGCACGGTGACATCGCTGTTCTGATCATATCTTCCAATGCAAACCTTCTCCTTCCCCTCCCCTTCACCAATTTTCTTTCCTGCTCCTCAATCATTGAGCCCAAGGGTACAGTTATGTGGGTGCCATTCTCGCCCAGGTGCACACCTTGAAACCGAGGCAAGCAGGGCCCTTGAACCACAGGGAGTGTCACTGTGGAGCCCAATCCTGTCCCTAGCCGATGTCCACTTCTATCAGGGTGGGGGGGTCACTGGATAGGGATCAGCAGTGGGAACCTTGGACAGCTTTCCCCTCTCTAACTCAGGTGTAACACCCATAATTGCTGCCCTCGATGAAATCAGCAAACTCCGATAAAAGGATCAAACCCTGGGGTCTTTTTGTCCTGTGTGGCTCAGCTGTCCAGTGGATAATCTCACGGTGACATCCAGTGCCTTACAAACGCTTCTTTTAAATGACAATTTGACTGCAAACTAAATATTACACAAAGCACATTGCCCACTGCAGCACTAGTTACCCCCTGCAGCCAACTTTAAGTGGGTTTCTAGATCAATCTGTCCCAGGGGCTGAGTTCTATGCAGAAAACAGTGCGGATCCTCCCTCTAATGGGTACACGCCACACTGTTGTCTTAGCACAGTCGCTGTGTCCCTGCCAGACAATCCCGGAAGAGGACATGTGAATCCGGACCGTGCAAATGGCCCCTTGCTTTCTTCAAACTTGCTATCTCGTACATTCCCAAAAATAAATAAAGAAGATCTGAATGTGAGCCTGAATGGTTCTCGGGTACAGAAAAGCAAAAGAGTTCTCAAAGTGTTGGCTGACTCGATCTGTGTGGGATCGGACAGGTTATTATGGAAAGCTGGAACAAAAACAGAAAAGGGAGGAGGTTAATGTTTCGGGAAGCCAGTTTTGACCATAGGTCCGGACCCGAAACGCTAAAGTCCTCTTGTTCTTCTCTCAACAGATATGTTAGTGGACCTGCTGAGTGTGTCCAGCATTTTCTGATGCAGATTCCCAGCATCTGCATTTGTTGCTTTGAAGCCAGTGATGGTAGGAATGAGCTGCTGCTTAAACGACAACATCTCCCAGCCAGTGGTTCACAATCTCTTTTATTTGAAGGACTCGTTTTCAAATTGATTAGTGATCACAGACACCCCATCTAAATTATACTATATAATAGTCAGGATATGAAAGTGCTGCATGTAAAGAGTGTTTTAATAATGCTTTTAATAAAACAGGTATTTACTTACAGATATCAGTGAGATGGGTGTACCTGCTTCTCGCACCAATTCTGGGCACTCCACAGCAACAGGTGGCCACTATTAGCCACTTCGTGTTGGACAATTTTTAAAGGCATCAGTAGACTGTCCGAGGGGAGTGAGTCCACGAGTGCCCGCGCACATGCTGGGATGCTGCTGGAAGCCTGACTCACCGCCGTACTGTCCACTGGCATGTTCTGTAACAGCGGCACTGTGGGATTGTAGGTGTTTGCGTCAACACGTTCAGGCACGTGTTTGAAGGGCCCCGCAGGCGCTCTGATCACGTGTCGGGAGGATGGTACAGGGTCGCAGCGCCAGGGAGAGGAATCGGTTTAACCGGCAGAGAGCGCTCATTGCAAAGTGAGTGAGAGCCGTGGGCCTCTGTGAGGAGGCGAGCCCAGCCGTTGAGAATAATTCGCAAGAACGGAATCAGAGTCAGTTTTATAAAGAGGAGCAGGCTTGAAATCACCTCCAGTCACAGAACCCCTGAAAAACATCTATGGACCCCCAGAGTCTGCGGACCCCAGTTTGAGAAACGCTACTCCACCTCACTGAGATATACTGGTCCCGGCGCCACGCTGTGCAGACAGCCCGGATGGAAACAGCGACAAGCCAAAAAGTACTGACTGGACCGACAGGACTAGTCCCATCAGTCAATCACATTCCACCCCACACAGGTTCCAACATAGGTTTCTTGCACTGAGGAACTCGGCAGCATGGACACAGGTTTCCCAAACTCAAAACTGCACACAACCTATAGCAGACCGCTGGGGCTCGGGTCCAGATACTGCAGCAAAAGGGCTCTGATTTCTTCACATTTAACTTCTTTTAGTGCAACAGTTTGCTGAACAAATGTATACGTATCCCTGTGTGTTTATATACATACTATATAGACACACACACCATCAGTCACGCGCTGTCCAGCAGCCAGTCACGCTCTGTCCAGGAGCCAGTACATTGTATCCAGTAGTCAGTCACGCTGCATCCCGGAGTCAGTCACGCTGCATCCCGGAGTCAGTCACGCTGCATCCCGGAGTCAGTCACGCTGCATCCGGAGTCAGTCACGCTGCATCCGGAGTCAGTCACGCTGCATCCGGAGTCAGTCACGCTGCATCCCGGAGTCAGTCACGCTGCATCCCGGAGTCAGTCACGCTGCATCCCGGAGTCAGTCACGCTGCATCCGGAGTCAGTCACGCTGCATCCCGGAGTCAGTCACGCTGCATCCCGGAGTCAGTCACGCTGCATCCCGGAGTCAGTCACGCTGCATCCCGGAGTCAGTCACGCTGCATCCCGGAGTCAGTCACGCTGCATCCCGGAGTCAGTCACGCTGCATCCCGGAGTCAGTCACTCTGCATCCTGGAGTCAGTCACTCTGCATCCTGGAGTCAGTCACTCTGCATCCTGGAGTCAGTCACTCTGCATCCTGGAGTCAGTCACTCTGCATCCTGGAGTCAGTCACTCTGCATCCTGGAGTCAGTCACTCTGCATCCTGGAGTCAGTCACTCTGCATCCTGGAGTCAGTCACTCTGCATCCTGGAGTCAGTCACTCTGCATCCTGGAGTCAGTCACTCTGCATCCTGGAGTCAGTCACTCTGCATCCTGGAGTCAGTCACTCTGCATCCTGGAGTCAGTCACTCTGCATCCTGGAGTCAGTCACTCTGCATCCTGGAGTCAGTCACTCTGCATCCTGGAGTCAGTCACTCTGCATCCTGGAGTCAGTCACTCTGCATCCTGGAGTCAGTCACTCTGCATCCTGGAGTCAGTCACTCTGCATCCTGGAGTCAGTCACTCTGCATCCTGGAGTCAGTCACTCTGCATCCTGGAGTCAGTCACTCTGCATCCTGGAGTCAGTCACTCTGCATCCTGGAGTCAGTCACTCTGCATCCTGGAGTCAGTCACTCTGCATCCTGGAGTCAGTCACTCTGCATCCTGGAGTCAGTCACTCTGCATCCTGGAGTCAGTCACTCTGCATCCTGGAGTCAGTCACTCTGCATCCTGGAGTCAGTCACTCTGCATCCTGGAGTCAGTCACTCTGCATCCTGGAGTCAGTCACTCTGCATCCTGGAGTCAGTCACTCTGCATCCTGGAGTCAGTCACTCTGCATCCTGGAGTCAGTCACTCTGCATCCTGGAGTCAGTCACTCTGCATCCTGGAGTCAGTCACTCTGCATCCTGGAGTCAGTCACTCTGCATCCTGGAGTCAGTCACTCTGCATCCTGGAGTCAGTCACTCTGCATCCTGGAGTCAGTCACTCTGCATCCTGGAGTCAGTCACTCTGCATCCTGGAGTCAGTCACTCTGCATCCTGGAGTCAGTCACTCTGCATCCTGGAGTCAGTCACTCTGCATCCTGGAGTCAGTCACTCTGCATCCTGGAGTCAGTCACTCTGCATCCTGGAGTCAGTCACTCTGCATCCTGGAGTCAGTCACTCTGTATCCTGGAGTCAGTCACACTGTATCCTGGAGTCAGTACACTGTATCCAGTAGTCAGTCACACTGTATCCTGGAGTCAGTCACACTTTATCTTGGAGTCAGTACACGATATCCTGGAGTCAGTACACTGTATCCAGTAGTCAGTCACACTGTATCCAGGAGTTAGTCACATGGTACCCTGGAGTCAGTACACTGTATCCTGGAGTCAGTACACTGTATCCTAGAGTCAGTCACACTGTATCCAGGAGTCAGTCACATTGTATCCAGGAGTCAGTCACATTGTATCCTGGAGTCAGTCACACTGTATCCAGTAGTCAGTCACACTGTATCCAGGAGTCAGTCACATTGTATCCAGGAGTCAGTCACACTGTGTCCTGGAGTCAGTCACACTGTGTCCTGGAGTCAGTCACACGGTATCCTGGAGTCAGTCACACTGTATCCTGGAGTCAGTCACACTGTATCCTGGAGTCAGTCACACTGTATCCTGGAGTCAGTCACACTGTATCCTGGAGTCAGTACACTGTATCCTGGAGTCAGTCACACTGTATCCAGGAGTCAGTCACACTGTATCCTGGAGTCAGTCACACTGTATCCTGGAGTCAGTCACACTGTATCCTGGAGTCAGTCACACTGTATCCAGGAGTCAGTCACATTGTATCCTGGAGTCAGTCACTTTGTATCCAGGAGTCAGTCACATTGTATCCTGGAGTCAGTCACACTGTATCCAGGAGTCAGTCACATTGTATCCTGGAGTCAGTCACACTGCTATCCAGGAGTCAGTCACATGGTATCCTGGTGTCAGTCACACTGTATCCTGGAGTCAGTCACACTGTATCCAGGAGTCAGTCACACTGTATCCTGGAGTCAGTCACACTGTATCCTGGAGTCAGTCACACTGTATCCTGGAGTCAGTACACTGTATCCTGGAGTCAGTCACTCTGTATCCTGGAGTCAGTCACTCTGTATCCTGGAGTCAGTCACTCTGTATCCTGGAGTCAGTCACTCTGTATCCTGGAGTCAGTCACTCTGTATCCTGGAGTCAGTCACTCTGTATCCTGGAGTCAGTCACTCTGTATCCTGGAGTCAGTCACTCTGTATCCTGGAGTCAGTCACTCTGTATCCTGGAGTCAGTCACTCTGTATCCTGGAGTCAGTCACTCTGTATCCTGGAGTCAGTCACTCTGTATCCTGGAGTCAGTCACTCTGTATCCTGGAGTCAGTCACTCTGTATCCTGGAGTCAGTCACTCTGTATCCTGGAGTCAGTCACTCTGTATCCTGGAGTCAGTCACTCTGTATCCTGGAGTCAGTCACTCTGTATCCTGGAGTCAGTCACTCTGTATCCTGGAGTCAGTCACTCTGTATCCTGGAGTCAGTCACTCTGTATCCTGGAGTCAGTCACTCTGTATCCTGGAGTCAGTCACTCTGTATCCTGGAGTCAGTCACTCTGTATCCTGGAGTCAGTCACTCTGTATCCTGGAGTCAGTCACTCTGTATCCTGGAGTCAGTCACTCTGTATCCTGGAGTCAGTCACTCTGTATCCTGGAGTCAGTCACTCTGTATCCTGGAGTCAGTCACTCTGTATCCTGGAGTCAGTCACTCTGTATCCTGGAGTCAGTCACTCTGTATCCTGGAGTCAGTCACTCTGTATCCTGGAGTCAGTCACTCTGTATCCTGGAGTCAGTCACTCTGTATCCTGGAGTCAGTCACTCTGTATCCTGGAGTCAGTCACTCTGTATCCTGGAGTCAGTCACACTGTATCCAGGAGTCAGTCACACTGTATCCTGGAGTCAGTCACACTGTATCCTGGAGTCAGTACACTGTATCCAGGAGTCAGTCACATTGTATCCTGGAGTCAGTCACACTGTATCCTGGAGTCAGTCACACTGCATCCTGGAGTCAGTCACACTGCTATCCTGGAGTCAGTCACATTATATCCTACAGTCAGTTGCACTGTATCCTGAAGTCAGTCACACTGTCTCCTGGAGTCAGTCACATTGTATCCAGGAGTCAGTCACACTGTATCCAGGAGTCAGTCACACTGCATTCTGGAGTCAGTCAAACTGTATCCCGCAGTCAGTCACACTGCATTCTGGAGTCAGTCACACTGTATCCTGGAGTCAGTCACACTGTATCCTGGAGTCCGTCACACTGTATCCTGGAGTCAGTCACACTGTATCCTGGAGTCTGTCACACTGTATCCTGGAGTCCGTACACTGTATCCAGTAGTCAGTCACAGTGTGTCCTGGAGTCAGTCACACTGTATCCTGGAGTCAGTCACAGTGTATCCTGGAGTCAGTCACACTGTATCCTGGAGTCAGTCACACTGTATCCAGGGGTCAGTCACACTATATCCAGGAGTCAGTCACACTGTGTCCAGGAGTCAGTCACACTGTGTCCAGGGGTCAGTCACACTGTGTCCAGGAGTCAGTCACACTGTGTCCAGGAGTCAGTCACCCTGTATCAAGGAGTCAGTCACCCTGTATCCAGGAGTCAGTCACACTGTGTCCTGGAGTCAGTCACACTATATCCAGGAGTCAGTCACACTGTAACCAGGAGTCAGTCACACTGTATCCAGGGGTCAGTCACACTGTATCCAGGGGTCAGTTACACTGTATCCAGGAGTCAGTCACACTGTTTCCAGGAGACAGTCACACTGTTTCCAGGAGTCAGTCACACTGTTTCCAGGAGTCAGTCACACTGTTTCCAGGAGTCAGTCACACTGTTTCCAGGAGTCAGTCACACTGTTTCCAGGAGTCAGTCACAGTGTATCCTGGAGTCAGTCACACTGTATCCTGGAGTCAGTCACATTGTATCCTGGAGTCAATCACACGGTATCCAGGAGTCAGTCACATGGTATCCTGGAGTCAGTCACATGGTATACTGGAGTCAGTCACACTGTATCCAGGAGTCAGTCACATTGTATCCTGGAGTCAGTCACACTGTATCCTGGAGTCAGTCACACTGTATCCTGGAGTCAGTCACACTCTATCCTGGAGTCAGTCACACTCTATCCTGGAGTCAGTCACACTCTATCCTGGAGTCAGTCACACTGTATCCTGGAGTCATTACACTGTATCCTGGAGTCAGTCACACTGTATCCAGGAGTCAGTCACATGGTATCTGGGAGTCAGTCACACTGTCTCCTGGAGTCAGTCACATGGTATCCTGGAGTCAGTACACTGTATCCTGGAGTCAGTACACTGCATCCTAGAGTCAGTCACACTGTATCCAGGAGTCAGTCACATTGTATCCTGGAGTCAGTCACACTGTATCCTGGAGTCAGTCACACTGTATCCTGGAGTCAGTCACACTGTATCCTGGAGTCAGTCACACTATATCCTGGAGTCAGTACACTGTATCCAGGAGTCAGTCACATTGTATCCAGGAGTCAGTCACATTGTATCCAGGAGTCAGTCACACTGCATCAAAGAGTCAGTCACACTCTATCCTGGAGTCAGTCACATTATATCCTACAGTCAGTTGCACTGTATCCTGAAGTCAGTCACACTGTCTCCTGGAGTCAGTCACATTGTATCCAGGAGTCAGTCACACTGTATCCAGGAGTCAGTCACACTGCATTCTGGAGTCAGTCAAACTGTATCCCGCAGTCAGTCACACTGCATTCTGGAGTCAGTCACACTGTATCCTGGAGTCAGTCACACTGTATCCTGGAGTCCGTCACACTGTATCCTGGAGTCTGTCACACTGTATCCTGGAGTCCGGACACTGTATCCAGTAGTCAGTCACAGTGTGTCCTGGAGTCAGTCACACTGTATCCTGGAGTCAGTCACAGTGTGTCCTGGAGTCAGTCACACTGTATCCTGGAGTCAGTCACACTGTATCCAGGGGTCAGTCACACTATATCCAGGAGTCAGTCACACTGTGTCCAGGAGTCAGTCACACTGTGTCCAGGGGTCAGTCACACTGTGTCCAGGAGTCAGTCACACTGTGTCCAGGAGTCAGTCACCCTGTATCAAGGAGTCAGTCACCCTGTATCCAGGAGTCAGTCACACTGTGTCCTGGAGTCAGTCACACTATATCCAGGAGTCAGTCACACTGTAACCAGGAGTCAGTCACACTGTATCCAGGGGTCAGTCACACTGTATCCAGGAGTCAGTCACACTGTTTCCAGGAGTCAGTCACACTGTTTCCAGGAGTCAGTCACACTGTATCCAGGAGTCAGTCACAGTGTATCCTGGAGTCAGTCACACTGTATCCTGGAGTCAGTCACATTGTATCCTGGAGTCAATCACACGGTATCCAGGAGTCAGTCACATGGTATCCTGGAGTCAGTCACATGGTATACTGGAGTCAGTCACACTGTATCCAGGAGTCAGTCACATTGTATCCTGGAGTCAGTCACACTGTATCCTGGAGTCAGTCACACTGTATCCTGGAGTCAGTCACACTCTATCCTGGAGTCAGTCACACTGTATCCTGGAGTCAGTCACACTGTATCCTGGAGTCATTACACTGTATCCTGGAGTCAGTCACACTGTATCCAGGAGTCAGTCACATGGTATCTGGGAGTCAGTCACACTGTCTCCTGGAGTCAGTCACATGGTATCCTGGAGTCAGTACACTGTATCCTGGAGTCAGTACACTGCATCCTAGAGTCAGTCACACTGTATCCAGGAGTCAGTCACATTGTATCCTGGAGTCAGTCACACTGTATCCTGGAGTCAGTCACACTGTATCCTGGAGTCAGTCACACTGTATCCTGGAGTCATTACACTGTATCCTGGAGTCAGTCACACTGTATCCAGGAGTCAGTCACATGGTATCTGGGAGTCAGTCACACTGTCTCCTGGAGTCAGTCACATGGTATCCTGGAGTCAGTACACTGTATCCTGGAGTCAGTACACTGCATCCTAGAGTCAGTCACACTGTATCCAGGGTTCAGTCACACTGTATCCAGTAGTCAGTCACACTGTATCCTGGAGTTAGTCACACTGTATCCTGGAGTCAGTACACCGTATCCTGGAGTCAGTCACACTGTATCCAGGTGTCAGTCAGATTGTATCCAGGAGTCAGTCACACTGTATCCAGGGTTCAGTCACACTGTATCCAGTAGTCAGTCACACTGTATCCAGGAGTTAGTCACACTGTATCCTGGAGTCACTACACTGTATCCAGGTGTCAGTCACATTGTATCCAAGAGTCAGTCAGATTGTAACCAGCAGACAGTCACACTGTGTCCTGGAGTCAGTCACACTGTTTCCAGGAGTCAGTCACATTGTTTCCAGGAGTCAGTCACACTGTATCCAGGAGTCAGTCACATTGTATCCAGGAGTGAGTCACACTGCATCAATGAGTCAGTCTTGTATCCAGGAGTCAGTCACACTGTATCCAGGAGTCAGTCCAATTGTATCCAGGTATCAGTCACATTGTATCTAGGAGTCAGTCACACTGCATCAAAGAGTCAGTCAACTGTATCCAGGAGTCAGTCACACTGTATCAAAGAGTCAGTCAACTGTATCCAGGAGACAGTCACATTATATCCTACAGTCAGTCACACTGTATCCTGAAGTCAGTCACACTGTATCCTGGAGTCAGTCACATTGTATCCAGGAGTCAGTCACACTGCATTCTGGAGTCAGTCACACTGTGTCATGGAGTCAGTCACACTGCATTCTGGAGTCAGTCACACTGTATCCAGGAGTCAGTCGCACTGCATACTGGAGTCAATCAAACTGTATCCTGGAGTCAGTCACACTGTATCCTGGAGTCAGTCACATGGTATCCTGGAGTCAGTCACATTGTATCCAGTAGTCAGTCACACTGTATCCTGAAGTCAGTCACACTGTATCCTGGAGTCAGTCACATTGTATCCAGTAGTCAGTCGCATTGTATCCAGGAGTCAGTACACTGTATTCTGGAGTCAGTCACACTGTATCCAGGAGTCAGTCACATTGTATCCAATAGTCAGTCACATGGTATCCTGGAATCAGTACACTGTATCCTGGAGTCAGTACACCGTATCCTGGAGTCAGTCACACTGCATCCAGGTCTCAGTCAGATTGTATCCAGGAGTCAGTACACTGTATCCAGGGGTCAGTCACACTGTATCCAGTAGTCAGTCACACTGTATCCAGGAGTTAGTCACACTGTATCCGGGAGTCACAACACTGTATCCTGGAGTCAGTCACACTGTATCCAGATGTCAGTCAGATTGTATCCAGCAGACAGTCACACTGTGTCCTGGAGTCAGTCACACTGTATCCAGGAGTCAGTCACACTGCATCAAAGAGTCAGTCAACTGTATCCAGGAGTCAGTCACACTGTACCAAAGAGTCAGTCAACTGTATCCAGGAGTCAGTCACACTGTATCCAGGAGTCAGTCACATTGTATCCAGGAGTCAGTCACACTGCATCAAAGAGTCAGTCAACTGTATCCAGGAGTCAGTCACACTGTATCCAGGAGTCAGTCACATTGTATCTAGGAGTCAGTCACTTTGTATCCAGGAGTCAGTCACACTGCATCAAAGAGGCAGTCACACTGTATCCTGGAGTCAGTCACATTATATCCTACAGTCAGTCACACTGTATCCAGAAGTCAGTCACACTGTATCCAGAAGTCAGTCACACTGTATCCAGAAGTCAGTCACATGGTATCCAGGAGTCAGTCACACTGTGTCCTGGAGTCAGTACACTGTGTCCTGGAGTCAGTACACTGTGTCCTGGAGTCAGTACACTGTGTCCTGGAGTCAGTACACTGTGTCCTGGAGTCAGTACACTGTGTCCTGGAGTCAGTCACACTGTGTCCTGGAGTCAGTCACACTGTGTCCTGGAGTCAGTCACACTGTGTCCTGGAGTCAGTCACACTGTGTCCTGGAGTCAGTCACACTGTGTCCTGGAGTCAGTCACACTGTGTCCTGGAGTCAGTCACACTGTGTCCTGGAGTCAGTCACACTGTATCCAGGAGTCAGTCACACTGCATCAAAGAGTCATTCAACTGTATCCAGGAGTCAGTCACACTGTACCAAAGAGTCAGTCAACTGTATCCAGGAGTCAGTCACACTGTATCCAGGAGTCAGTCACATTGTATCCAGGAGTCAGTCACATTGTATCTAGGAGTCAGTCACATTGTATCCAGGAGTCAGTCACATTGTATCCAGGAGTCAGTCACACTGCATCAAAGAGTCAGTCACATGTATCCAGGAGTCAGTCACACTGTATCCAGGAGTCAGTCACATTGTATCTAGGAGTCAGTCACTTTGTATCCAGGAGTCAGTCACACTGCATCAAAGAGGCAGTCACACTGTATCCTGGAGTCAGTCACATTATATCCTACAGTCAGTCACACTGTATCCTGAAGTCAGTCACACTGTATCCTGAAGTCAGTCACGTGTTGGCCCAGAAATTGATCTCGCTCTGTTCCCGCGGGGGTAAGCCTTTCCCGCGATGTCTCACCTCGCTTATGCTTTTTCTGATCCAGCTCGCACGAAATTGATGTTCCAGACATCAGCTGTGCTGGGCTTGCGTATCCCAGCGGCGTAGTTAATTCGTGCGAGCTGTGGGATCACGTGACTCAGTTAGAGCCAATGGCAGCACACCATCTTCCATTCATAAGTCTCACAGCATGGCTGAGAGACTTATGAATCTTACACCCCCCCAAAATAACAGCTAAACCTCAATTAAATTTAAAAAAAAACCCATCACATTAATAAAATAAGTATAGTTAATTAAATTAACCATTTTAAATAAAAAATTAAATTTTTGAAAAAATTTAAAATCTTTTAAAAAGTTATAAAAATAAACTTACCTGTCTTTAAAGTCTATAAAAAAGATATACCTGTAAAAAAAAATTCAAAAAAATACTTAATTCACTACTTACCTTCTTAAAAGCGGGTCTTACTCCTCCTTTTTACATTTCCAAAATCTTCAGTACTTACCTGCGCGTCCAAAGCATGAAGTGCACAGCGTGCGCGCAGCCTGCAGCGCGCACGCGATGCAGCCAGGCCCCGCCCCCTTTTCGGAAGAGCAATTGCCGGTTTTCAGCGCATGCGCAGGGCATGCAGAAAACCGGCAATTGGAGTGGGAATACGCGAGAGTATGCAGTGCGTACTCTCGCGTCCCGGGATCAATTTTCGGCCCATTGTATCCAGGAGTCAGTCACACTGCATTCTGGAGTCAGTCAAACTGTGTCCAGGAGTCAGTCACACTGCATTCTGGAGTCAGTCACACTGTATCCAGGAATCAGTTACACTGCATTCTGGAGTCAGTCACACTGCGTCCTGGAGTCAGTCACACTGTATCCAGGAGTCAGTCACATTGTTTCCAGGAGTCAGTCACATTGTATCAAAGAGTCAGTCACACTGTATCCTGGAGTCAGTCACATTATATCCGACAGTCAGTCACACTGTATCCTGAAGTCAGTCACACTGTATCCTGGAGTCAGTCACACTGCATCCTGGAGTCAGTCACACTGCATCCTGGAGTCAGTGCACTCTTTCCTGGAGTCAGTACACTGTATGCAGTAGTCAGTCACACTGTATCCTGGAGTCAGTCACACTATATCCTGGAGTCAGTACACTGTATCCAGGAGTCAGTCACATTGTATCAAAGAGTCAGTCACACTGTATCCTGGAGTCAGTCACATTATATCCGACAGTCAGTCACACTGTATCCTGAAGTCAGTCACACTGTATCCTGGAGTCAGTCACACTGCATCCTGGAGTCAGTGCACTCTTTCCTGGAGTCAGTACACTGTATGCAGTAGTCAGTCACACTGTATCCTGCAGTCAGTCACACTATATCCTGGAGTCAGTACACTATATCCTGGAGTCAGTAAACTGTATCCAGTAGTCAGTCACACTGTATCCAGGAGTTAGTCACACTGTATCCTGGAGTCAGTCACACTGTATCCTGGAGTCAGTACACTGTATCCTGGAGTCAGTACACTGTATCCTGGAGTCAGTCACACTGCATTCTGGAGTCAGTCACACTGCATTCTGGAGTCAGTCACACTGTATCCAGGAGTCAGTCACACTGCATTCTGGAGTCAGTCACACTGCGTCCTGGAGTCAGTCACACTGCATTCTGGAGTCAGTCACACTGCATTCTGGAGTCAGTCACACTGTATCCAGGAGTCAGTCACACTGCATTCTGGAGTCAGTCACACTGTATCCTGGAGTCAGTCAAACTGTATCCTGGAGTCCGTCACACTGTATCCTGGAGTCAGTCACACTGTATCCTGGAGTCTGTCACACTATATCCTGGAGTCAGTACACTGTATCCAGTAGTCAGTCACAGTGTGTCCTGGAGTCAGTCACAGTGTGTCCTGGAGTCAGTCACACTGTGTCCTGGAGCCAGTCACAGTGTGTCCTGCAGTCAGTCACACTCTATCCTGGAGTCATTACACTGTATCCAGTAGTCAGTCACACTGTATCCTGCAGTCAGTCACACTATATCCTGGAGTCAGTACACTATATCCTGGAGTCAGTAAACTGTATCCAGTAGTCAGTCACACTGTATCCAGGAGTTAGTCACACTGTATCCTGGAGTCAGTCACACTGTATCCTGGAGTCAGTCACACTGCATTCTGGAGTCAGTCACACTGCATTCTGGAGTCAGTCACACTGTATCCTGGAGTCAGACACACTGTATCCTGGAGTCAGTCACACTGTATCCTGGAGTCAGTCACACTGTATCCTGGAGTCAGTCACACTGTATCCTGGAGTCAGTCACACTGTATCCTGGAGTCAGTCACACTGTATCCTGGAGTCAGTCACACTGTATCCTGGAGTCAGTCACACTGTATCCTGGAGTCAGTCACACTGTATCCTGGAGTCAGTCACACTGTATCCTGGAGTCTGTCACACTGTATCCTGGAGTCTGTCACACTGTATCCTGGAGTCTGTCACACTGTATCCTGGAGTCTGTCACACTGTATCCTGGAGTCTGTCACACTGTATCCTGGAGTCTGTCACACTGTATCCTGGAGTCAGTACACTGTATCCAGTAGTCAGTCACACTGTATCCTGCAGTCAGTCACACTATATCCTGGAGTCAGTACACTATATCCTGGAGTCAGTAAACTGTATCCAGTAGTCAGTCACACTGTATCCTGGAGTCAGTCACACTGTATCCTGGAGTCAGTCACACTGTATCCTGGAGTCAGTACACTGTATCCTGGAGTCAGTAAACTGTATCCAGGAGTCAGTCACATTGTATCCAGGAGTCAGTCACATTGTATCCAGGAGTCAGTCACATTGTATCCAGGAGTCAGTCACTTTGTATCCAGGAGTCAGTCACACTACATCAAGGGTCAGTCACACTGTATCCTGGAGTCAGTCACATTATATCCTACAGTCAGTCACACTGTATCCTGAATTCAGTCACACTGTCTCCTGGAGTCAGTCACATTGTATCCAGGAGTCAGTCACACTGCATTCTGGAGTCAGTCACACTGCATTCTGGAGTCAGTCACACTGTATCCAGGAGTCAGTCACACTGTATCCAGTAGTCAGTCACAGTGTGTCCTGGAGTCAGTCACAGTGTGTCCTGGAGTCAGTCACACTGTGTCCTGGAGCCAGTCACACTGTGTCCTGGAGTCAGTCACACTGTGTCCTGGAGTCAGTCACACTGTATCCAGGAGTCAGTCACACTGTAACCAGGGGTCAGTCACACTGTAACCAGGGGTTAGTCACACTGTATCCAGGAGTCAGTCACACTGTATCCAGGAGTCAGTCACACTGTATCCAGGAGTCAGTCACTCTATATCCAGGAGTCAGTCACATTGTAACCAGGAGTCAGTCACACTGTATCCAGGAGTCAGACACACTGTATCCTGGAGTCAGTCACACTGTATCCTGGAGTCAGTCACACTGTATCCTGGAGTCTGTCACACTGTATCCTGGAGTCAGTCACACTGTATCCTGGAGTCAGTCACATTGTATCCTGGAGTCAGTCACACTGTATCCTGGAGTCAGTCACACTGTATCCTGGAGTCAGTCACACTGTATCCTGGAGTCAGTCACACTGTATCCTGGAGTCAGTCACACTGTATCCTGGAGTCTGTCACACTGTATCCTGGAGTCTGTCACACTGTATCCTGGAGTCTGTCACACTGTATCCTGGAGTCAGTACACTGTATCCAGTAGTCAGTCACACTGTATCCTGCAGTCAGTCACACTATATCCTGGAGTCAGTACACTATATCCTGGAGTCAGTAAACTGTATCCAGTAGTCAGTCACACTGTATCCAGGAGTTAGTCACACTGTATCCTGGAGTCAGTCACACTGTGTCCTGGAGTCAGTCACACTGTATCCAGGGGTCAGTCACACTGTAACCAGGGGTCAGTCACACTGTAACCAGGGGTCAGTCACACTGTAACCAGGGGTCAGTCACACTGTATCCAGGAGTCAGTCACACTGTATCCAGGAGTCAGTCACACTGTAACCAGGAGTCAGTCACACTGTAACCAGGAGTCAGTCACACTGTAACCAGGAGTCAGTCACACTGTATCCAGGAGTCAGTCACACTGTATCCAGGAGTCAGTCACACTGTATCCTGGAGTCAGTCACACTGTATCCTGGAGTCAGTCACACGGTATCCTGGAGTCAGTAACACGGTATCCAGGAGTCAGTCACACGGTATCCTGGAGTCAGTCACAGCGTATCCAGGAGTCAGTCACACGGTATCCTGGAGTCAGTCACACGGTATCCTGGAGTCAGTCACATTGTATCCAGGAGTCAGTCACACTGTATCCTGGAGTCAGTCACACTGTATCCTGGAGTCAGTCACACTGTATCCAGGAGTCAGTCACTCTGCATCCTGGAGTCAGTCACTCTGCATCCTGGAGTCAGTCACTCTGCATCCTGGAGTCAGTCACTCTGCATCCTGGAGTCAGTCACTCTGCATCCTGGAGTCAGTCACTCTGCATCCTGGAGTCAGTCACTCTGCATCCTGGAGTCAGTCACTCTGCATCCTGGAGTCAGTCACTCTGCATCCTGGAGTCAGTCACTCTGCATCCTGGAGTCAGTCACTCTGCATCCTGGAGTCAGTCACTCTGCATCCTGGAGTCAGTCACTCTGCATCCTGGAGTCAGTCACTCTGCATCCTGGAGTCAGTCACTCTGCATCCTGGAGTCAGTCACTCTGCATCCTGGAGTCAGTCACTCTGCATCCTGGAGTCAGTCACTCTGCATCCTGGAGTCAGTCACTCTGCATCCTGGAGTCAGTCACTCTGCATCCTGGAGTCAGTCACTCTGCATCCTGGAGTCAGTCACTCTGCATGCTGGAGTCAGTCACTCTGCATCCTGGAGTCAGTCACTCTGCATGCTGGAGTCAGTCACTCTGCATCCTGGAGTCAGTCACTCTGCATCCTGGAGTCAGTCACTCTGCATCCTGGAGTCAGTCACTCTGCATCCTGGAGTCAGTCACTCTGCATCCTGGAGTCAGTCACTCTGCATCCTGGAGTCAGTCACTCTGCATCCTGGAGTTAGTCACTCTGTATCCTGGAGTCAGTCACTCTTTATCCTGGAGTCAGTACACTGTATCGAGTAGTCAGTCACACTGTATCCTGGAGTCAGTCACACTATATCCTGGAGTCAGTACACTGTATCCAGTAGTCAGTCACACTGTATCCTGGAGTCAGTCACACTATATCCTGGAGTCAGTACACTGTATCCAGTAGTCAGTCACAGTGTGTCCTGGAGTCAGTCACAGTGTGTCCTGGAGTCAGTCACACTATATCCTGGAGTCAGTCACACTGTATCCTGGAGCCAGTCACAGTGTGTCCTGGAGTCAGTCACACTGCATTCTGGAGTCAGTCATCCTGTATCAAGGAGTCAGTCACCCTGTATCCAGGAGTCAGTCACACTGTGTCCTGGAGTCAGTCACGCTGTGTCCTGGAGTCAGTCACACTGCATTCTGGACTCAGTCACGCTGTTTCCAGGACTCAGTCACAGTGTGTCCTGGAGTCAGTCACACTGTAGCCAGGTGTCAGTCACACTGTATCAAGGAGTCAGTCACACTGTGTCCACACCAGGAAAGTTATCAGCAGTTTGTTTGATGATCAGGATCTCAGCCCCAATGCCGGACGTCCCATTTACAAGAGTTTGCACCTCACTCACCTCGGGACTCTCGGCACTGACATGCACTGGGCGGTCGCTCCAGGTTTTCGCTCCTCTGGTGCCACCACGCTGACCCGCTACTCAACAGCGGTCCCGGAACAACGGCTCATCACTGAGCGGAGCGGTGAGCAGACTGAGCGAGTGCCGCACTCCCTACCGTAATACACCCAGTAACAGCAGAGTAATGTGTGTAATAGAGCCGCACTTAATACCATAATACACCCAGTAACAGCAGAGTAATGTGTGTAATAGAGCCGCACTCCCCTACCGTAATACCCCCAGTAACAGCAGAGTAATGTGTGTAATAGAGCCGCACTTAATACCATAATACACCCAGTAACAGCAGAGTAATGTGTGTAATAGAGCTGCACTCCCTACCGTAATACACCCAGTAACAGCAGAGTAATGTGTGTAATAGAGCCGCACTACCCTACCATAATACACCCAGTAACAGCAGAGTAATGTGTGTAATAGAGCCGCACTCCCCTACCGTAATACACCCAGTAACAGCAGAGTAATGTGTGTAATATAGCAGCAATCCCGACCGTATTACACCCAGTAACAGCAGAGTAATGTGTGTAATAGAGCTGCACTCCCCTACCGTATTACACCCAGTAACAGCAGAGTAATGTGTGTTATAGAACCACACTCCCCTAATGTATTGCACCCAGTAACAGCAGAGTAATGTGTGTAATAGAGCCGCACTGACCTACCGTATTACACCCAGTAACAGCAGAGTAATGTGTGTAATAGAGCCGCACTGACCTACCGTATTACACCCAGTAACAGCAGAGTAATGTGTGTAATAGAGCCGCACTCACCCACCGTATTCCACCCAGTAACAGCAGATTAATGTGTGTTATAGAGCTGCACTCCCCGACCATATTACACCCAGTAACAGCAGAGCAATGTGTGTAATAGAGCAGCACTCACCCAACGTAATACACCCAGTAACAGCAGAGTAATGTGTGTAATAGAGCCGCATTCCCCTACCCTATTACACCCAGTAACAGCAGAGTAATGTGTGTAATAGATCCGCACTCCCCTACCCTGTTACACCCAGTAACAGCAGAGTAAAGTGTGTAATAGAACCGCACTCCCCTACCTTATTACACCCAGTAACAGCAGAGTAATGTGTGTAATAGAGCCGCACTCCCCTACCGTATTACACCCAGTAACAGCAGAGTAATGTGTGTAATAGAGCCGCACTCCGCTACCGTTTTACACCCAGTAACAGCAGAGTAATGTGTGTAATAGAGCCGCACTCCCCTACCGTATTACACCCAGTAACAGCAGAGTAATGTGTGTAATAGAGCCGCACTCCCCTACCTTATTACACCCAGTAACAGCAGAGTAATGTGTGTAATAGAGCCGCACTCCCCAACCGTATTACACCCAGTAACAGCAGAGTAATGTGTGTAATAGAGCCGCACTCCCCTACCGTATTACACCCAGTAACAGCAGAGTAATGTGTGTAATAGAGCCACACTCCCCTACCGTATTACACCGAGTAACAGCAGAGTAATGTGTGTAATAGAGCCGCACTCCCCTACCGTATTACACCCAGTAACAGCAGAGTAATGTGTGTAATAGAGCCGCACTCCCCTACCGTATTACACCCAGTAACAGCAGAGTAATGTGTGTAATAGAGCCGCACTCCCCTACCGTATTACACCCAGTAACAGCAGAGTAATGTGTGTAATAGAGCCGCACTCCCTACCGTATTACACCCAGTAACAGCAGAGTAATGTGTGTAATAGAGCCGCACTCCCCTACCGTATTACACCCAGTAACAGCAGAGTAATGTGTGTAATAGAGCCGCACTCCCCTACCGTATTACACCCAGTAACAGCAGAGTAATGTGTGTAATAGAGCCGCACTCCCCTACCGTATTACACCCAATAACAGCAGAGCAATGTGTGTAATAGAGCCGCACTCCCCTACCGTAATACCCCCAGTAACAGCAGAGTAATGTGTGTAATATAGCAGCAATCCCGACCGTATTACACCCAGTAACAGCAGAGTAATGTGTCCAATAGAGCTGCACTCCCCTACTGTATTACACCCAGTAACAGCAGAGTAATGTGTGTAATAGAGCCGCACTCCCCCACCGTATTACACCCAGTAACAGCAGAGTAATGTGTGTAATAGAGCCGCACTGACCTACCGTATTACACCCAGTAACAGCAGAGTAATGTGTGTAATAGAGCCGCACTCACCCACCGTATTCCACCCAGTAACAGCAGATTAATGTGTGTTATGGAGCCGCACTCCCCGACCATATTACACCCAGTAACAGCAGAGTAATGTGTGTAATAGAGCAGCACTCACCCAACGTAATACACCCAGTAACAGCAGAGTAATGTGTGTAATAGAGCCGCACTCCCCTACCGTATTACACCCAGTAACAGCAGAGTAATGTGTGTAATAGATCCGCACTCCCCTACCCTATTACACCCAGTAACAGCAGAGTAATGTGTGTAATAGAACCGCACTCCCGTGCTGTATTACACCCAGTAACAGCAGAGTAATGTGTGTAATAGAACCGCACTCCCCTACCGTATTACACCCAGTAACAGCAGAGTAACGTGTGTAATAGAGCCGCACTCCGCTACCGTATTACACCCAGTAACAGCAGAGTAATGTGTGTAATAGTGCCGCACTCCCCAATCGTAATACACCCAGTAACAGCAGAGTAATGTGTGTAATAGAGCCACACTCCCCCACCGTATTACACCCAGTAACAGCAGAGTAAAGTGTGTAATAGAGCCGCACTCCCCTACCTTATTACACCCAGTAACAGCAGAGTAATGTGTGTAATAGAGCCGCACTCCCCTACAATATTAAACCCAGTAACAGCACAGTAATGTGTGTAATAGAGCTGCACTCCCCTACCGTATTACACCCAGTAACAGCAGAGTAATGTGTGTAATAGAGCCACACTCCCGTACCCTATTACATCGAGTAACAGCAGAGTAATGTGTGTAATAGAACTGAACTCGCTTACTGTATTACACCCAGTAACAGCAGAGTAATGTGTGTAATAGAGCCGCACTCCCATACCGTATTACACCCAGTAACAGCAGAGTAATGTGTGTAATAGAGCCGCACTCCCCTACCGTATTACACCCAGTAACAGCAGACTAAGGTGTGTAATAGAGCCGCACTCCCCTACCGTATTACACCCAGTAACAGCAGAGTAATGTGTGTAATAGAGTTGCAATCTTCAACTGTATTACACCCAGTAACAGCAGAGTAATGTGTGTAATAGAGCCGCACTCCCCACCGTATTACACCCAGTAACAGCAGAGTAATGTGTGTAATAGAGTTGCAATCTTCAACTGTATTACACCCAGTAACAGCAGAGTAATGTGTGTAATAGAGCCGCACTCCCCCACCGTATTACACCCAGTAACAGCAGAGTAATGTGTGTAATAGAGCCGCACTCCCCTACCGTATTACACCCAGTAACAGCAGAGTAATGTGTGTAATAGAGCCGCACTCCCCTACCGTATTACACCCAGTAACAGCAGAGTAATGTGTGTAATAGAGCCGCACTCCCCTACCGTATTACACCCAGTAACAGCAGAGTAATGTGTGTAATAGAGCCGCACTCCCCTACCGTATTACACCCAGTAACAGCAGAGTAATGTGTGTAATAGAGCCGCACTCCCCTACCGTATTACACCCAGTAACAGCAGAGTAATGTGTGTAATAGAGCCGCACTCCCCTACCGTATTACACCCAGTAACAGCAGAGTAATGTGTGTAATAGAGCCGCACTCCCCGACCGTATTACACCCAGTAACAGCAGAGTAATGTGTGTAATAGAGCCGCACTCCCCTACCGTATTACACCCAGTAACAGCAGAGTAATGTGTGTAATAGAGCCGCACTCCCCTACCGTATTACACCCAGTAACAGCAGAGTAATGTGTGTAATAGAGCCGCACTCCCCTACCGTATTACACCCAGTAACAGCAGAGTAATGTGTGTAATAGAGCCGCACTCCCCGACCGTATTACACCCAGTAACAGCAGAGTAATGTGTGTAATAGAGCCGCACTCCCCGACCGTATTACACCCAGTAACAGCAGAGTAATGTGTGTAATAGAGCCGCACTCCCCTACCGTATTACACCCAGTAACAGCAGAGTAATGTGTGTAATAGAGCCGCACTCCCCTACCGTATTACACCCAGTAACAGCAGAGTAATGTGTGTAATAGAGCCGCACTCCCCGACCGTATTACACCCAGTAACAGCAGAGTAATGTGTGTAATAGAGCCGCACTCCCCTACCGTATTACACCCAGTAACAGCAGAGTAATGTGTGTAATAGAGCCGCACTCCCCTACCGTATTACACCCAGTAACAGCAGAGTAATGTGTGTAATAGAGCCGCACTCCCCGACCGTATTACACCCAGTAACAGCAGAGTAATGTGTGTAATAGAGCCGCACTCCCCGACCGTATTACACCCAGTAACAGCAGAGTAATGTGTGTAATAGAGCCGCACTCCCCGACCGTATTACACCCAGTAACAGCAGAGTAATGTGTGTAATAGAGCCGCACTCCCCTACCGTATTACACCCAGTAACAGCAGAGTAATGTGTGTAATAGAGCCGCACTCCCCTACCGTATTACACCCAGTAACAGCAGAGTAATGTGTGTAATAGAGCCGCACTCCCCTACCGTATTACACCCAGTAACAGCAGAGTAATGTGTGTAATAGAGCCGCACTCCCCTACCGTATTACACCCAGTAACAGCAGAGTAATGTGTGTAATAGAGCCGCACTCCCCTACCGTATTACACCCAGTAACAGCAGAGTAATGTGTGTAATAGAGCCGCACTCCCCTACCGTAATACACCCAGTAACAGCAGAGTAATGTGTGTAATAGAGCCGCACTCCCCTACCGTATTACACCCAGTAACAGCAGAGTAATGTGTGTAATAGAGCCGCACTCCCCTACCGTATTACACCCAGTAACAGCAGAGTAATGTGTGTAATAGAGCCGCACTCCCCTACCGTATTACACCCAGTAACAGCAGAGTAATGTGTGTAATAGAGCCGCACTCCCCTACCGTATTACACCCAGTAACAGCAGAGTAATGTGTGTAATAGAGCCGCACTCCCCTACCGTATTACACCCAGTAACAGCAGAGTAATGTGTGTAATAGAGCCGCACTCCCCTACCGTATTACACCCAGTAACAGCAGAGTAATGTGTGTAATAGAGCCGCACTCCCCTACCGTATTACACCCAGTAACAGCAGAGTAATGTGTGTAATAGAGCCGCACTCCCCTACCGTATTACACCCAGTAACAGCAGAGTAATGTGTGTAATAGAGCCGCACTCCCCTACCGTATTACACCCAGTAACAGCAGAGTAATGTGTGTAATAGAGCCGCACTCCCCTACCGTATTACACCCAGTAACAGCAGAGTAATGTGTGTAATAGAGCCGCACTCCCCGACCGTATTACACCCAGTAACAGCAGAGTAATGTGTGTAATAGAGCCGCACTCCCCTACCGTATTACACCCAGTAACAGCAGAGTAATGTGTGTAATAGAGCCGCACTCCCCTACCGTATTACACCCAGTAACAGCAGAGTAATGTGTGTAATAGAGCCGCACTCCCCTACCGTATTACACCCAGTAACAGCAGAGTAATGTGTGTAATAGAGCCGCACTCCCCTACCGTATTACACCCAGTAACAGCAGAGTAATGTGTGTAATAGAGCCGCACTCCCCGACCGTATTACACCCAGTAACAGCAGAGTAATGTGTGTAATAGAGCCGCACTCCCCTACCGTATTACACCCAGTAACAGCAGAGTAATGTGTGTAATAGAGCCGCACTCCCCGACCGTATTACACCCAGTAACAGCAGAGTAATGTGTGTAATAGAGCCGCACTCCCCTACCGTATTACACCCAGTAACAGCAGAGTAATGTGTGTAATAGAGCCGCACTCCCCTACCGTATTACACCCAGTAACAGCAGAGTAATGTGTGTAATAGAGCCGCACTCCCCTACCGTATTACACCCAGTAACAGCAGAGTAATGTGTGTAATAGAGCCGCACTCCCCTACCGTATTACACCCAGTAACAGCAGAGTAATGTGTGTAATAGAGCCGCACTCCCCTACCGTATTACACCCAGTAACAGCAGAGTAATGTGTGTAATAGAGCCGCACTCCCCTACCGTATTACACCCAGTAACAGCAGAGTAATGTGTGTAATAGAGCCGCACTCCCCTACCGTATTACACCCAGTAACAGCAGAGTAATGTGTGTAATAGAGCCGCACTCCCCTACCGTATTACACCCAGTAACAGCAGAGTAATGTGTGTAATAGAGCCGCACTCCCCTACCGTATTACACCCAGTAACAGCAGAGTAATGTGTGTAATAGAGCCGCACTCCCCTACCGTATTACACCCAGTAACAGCAGAGTAATGTGTGTAATAGAGCCGCACTCCCCTACCGTATTACACCCAGTAACAGCAGAGTAATGTGTGTAATAGAGCCGCACTCCCCTACCGTATTACACCCAGTAACAGCAGAGTAATGTGTGTAATAGAGCCGCACTCCCCTACCGTATTACACCCAGTAACAGCAGAGTAATGTGTGTAATAGAGCCGCACTCCCCTACCGTATTACACCCAGTAACAGCAGAGTAATGTGTGTAATAGAGCCGCACTCCCCTACCGTATTACACCCAGTAACAGCAGAGTAATGTGTGTAATAGAGCCGCACTCCCCTACCGTATTACACCCAGTAACAGCAGAGTAATGTGTGTAATAGAGCCGCACTCCCCTACCGTATTACACCCAGTAACAGCAGAGTAATGTGTGTAATAGAGCCGCACTCCCCTACCGTATTACACCCAGTAACAGCAGAGTAATGTGTGTAATAGAGCCGCACTCCCCTACCGTATTACACCCAGTAACAGCAGAGTAATGTGTGTAATAGAGCCGCACTCCCCTACCGTATTACACCCAGTAACAGCAGAGTAATGTGTGTAATAGAGCCGCACTCCCCTACCGTATTACACCCAGTAACAGCAGAGTAATGTGTGTAATAGAGCCGCACTCCCCTACCGTATTACACCCAGTAACAGCAGAGTAATGTGTGTAATAGAGCCGCACTCCCCTACCGTATTACACCCAGTAACAGCAGAGTAATGTGTGTAATAGAGCCGCACTCCCCTACCGTATTACACCCAGTAACAGCAGAGTAATGTGTGTAATAGAGCCGCACTCCCCTACCGTATTACACCCAGTAACAGCAGAGTAATGTGTGTAATAGAGCCGCACTCCCCGACCGTATTACACCCAGTAACAGCAGAGTAATGTGTGTAATAGAGCCGCACTCCCCTACCGTATTACACCCAGTAACAGCAGAGTAATGTGTGTAATAGAGCCGCACTCCCCTACCGTATTACACCCAGTAACAGCAGAGTAATGTGTGTAATAGAGCCGCACTCCCCTACCGTATTACACCCAGTAACAGCAGAGTAATGTGTGTAATAGAGCCGCACTCCCCTACCGTATTACACCCAGTAACAGCAGAGTAATGTGTGTAATAGAGCCGCACTCCCCTACCGTATTACACCCAGTAACAGCAGAGTAATGTGTGTAATAGAGCCGCACTCCCCTACCGTATTACACCCAGTAACAGCAGAGTAATGTGTGTAATAGAGCCGCACTCCCCTACCGTATTACACCCAGTAACAGCAGAGTAATGTGTGTAATAGAGCCGCACTCCCCTACCGTATTACACCCAGTAACAGCAGAGTAATGTGTGTAATAGAGCCGCACTCCCCGACCGTATTACACCCAGTAACAGCAGAGTAATGTGTGTAATAGAGCCGCACTCCCCTACCGTATTACACCCAGTAACAGCAGAGTAATGTGTGTAATAGAGCCGCACTCCCCTACCGTATTACACCCAGTAACAGCAGAGTAATGTGTGTAATAGAGCCGCACTCCCCTACCGTATTACACCCAGTAACAGCAGAGTAATGTGTGTAATAGAGCCGCACTCCCCTACCGTATTACACCCAGTAACAGCAGAGTAATGTGTGTAATAGAGCCGCACTCCCCTACCGTATTACACCCAGTAACAGCAGAGTAATGTGTGTAATAGAGCCGCACTCCCCTACCGTATTACACCCAGTAACAGCAGAGTAATGTGTGTAATAGAGCCGCACTCCCCTACCGTATTACACCCAGTAACAGCAGAGTAATGTGTGTAATAGAGCCGCACTCCCCTACCGTATTACACCCAGTAACAGCAGAGTAATGTGTGTAATAGAGCCGCACTCCCCTACCGTATTACACCCAGTAACAGCAGAGTAATGTGTGTAATAGAGCCGCACTCCCCTACCGTATTACACCCAGTAACAGCAGAGTAATGTGTGTAATAGAGCCGCACTCCCCTACCGTATTACACCCAGTAACAGCAGAGTAATGTGTGTAATAGAGCCGCACTCCCCTACCGTATTACACCCAGTAACAGCAGAGTAATGTGTGTAATAGAGCCGCACTCCCCTACCGTATTACACCCAGTAACAGCAGAGTAATGTGTGTAATAGAGCCGCACTCCCCTACCGTATTACACCCAGTAACAGCAGAGTAATGTGTGTAATAGAGCCGCACTCCCCTACCGTATTACACCCAGTAACAGCAGAGTAATGTGTGTAATAGAGCCGCACTCCCCTACCGTATTACACCCAGTAACAGCAGAGTAATGTGTGTAATAGAGCCGCACTCCCCTACCGTATTACACCCAGTAACAGCAGAGTAATGTGTGTAATAGAGCCGCACTCCCCTACCGTATTACACCCAGTAACAGCAGAGTAATGTGTGTAATAGAGCCGCACTCCCCTACCGTATTACACCCAGTAACAGCAGAGTAATGTGTGTAATAGAGCCGCACTCCCCTACCGTATTACACCCAGTAACAGCAGAGTAATGTGTGTAATAGAGCCGCACTCCCCGACCGTATTACACCCAGTAACAGCAGAGTAATGTGTGTAATAGAGCCGCACTCCCCGACCGTATTACACCCAGTAACAGCAGAGTAATGTGTGTAATAGAGCCGCACTCCCCTACCGTATTACACCCAGTAACAGCAGAGTAATGTGTGTAATAGAGCCGCACTCCCCTACCGTATTACACCCAGTAACAGCAGAGTAATGTGTGTAATAGAGCCGCACTCCCCGACCGTATTACACCCAGTAACAGCAGAGTAATGTGTGTAATAGAGCCGCACTCCCCGACCGTATTACACCCAGTAACAGCAGAGTAATGTGTGTAATAGAGCCGCACTCCCCGACCGTATTACACCCAGTAACAGCAGAGTAATGTGTGTAATAGAGCCGCACTCCCCTACCGTATTACACCCAGTAACAGCAGAGTAATGTGTGTAATAGAGCCGCACTCCCCTACCGTATTACACCCAGTAACAGCAGAGTAATGTGTGTAATAGAGCCGCACTCCCCTACCGTATTACACCCAGTAACAGCAGAGTAATGTGTGTAATAGAGCCGCACTCCCCTACCGTATTACACCCAGTAACAGCAGAGTAATGTGTGTAATAGAGCCGCACTCCCCTACCGTATTACACCCAGTAACAGCAGAGTAATGTGTGTAATAGAGCCGCACTCCCCTACCGTATTACACCCAGTAACAGCAGAGTAATGTGTGTAATAGAGCCGCACTCCCCGACCGTATTACACCCAGTAACAGCAGAGTAATGTGTGTAATAGAGCCGCACTCCCCTACCGTATTACACCCAGTAACAGCAGAGTAATGTGTGTAATAGAGCCGCACTCCCCGACCGTATTACACCCAGTAACAGCAGAGTAATGTGTGTAATAGAGCCGCAACCCCGACAGTATTACACCCAGTAACAGCAGAGTAATGTGTGTAATAGAGCCGCACTCCCCTACCGTATTACACCCAGTAACAGCAGAGTAATGTGTGTAATAGAGCCGCACTCCCCGACCGTATTACACCCAGTAACAGCAGAGTAATGTGTGTAATAGAGCCGCACTCCCCTACCGTATTACACCCAGTAACAGCAGAGTAATGTGTGTAATAGAGCCGCACTCCCCTACCGTATTACACCCAGTAACAGCAGAGTAATGTGTGTAATAGAGCCGCACTCCCCTACCGTATTACACCCAGTAACAGCAGAGTAATGTGTGTAATAGAGCCGCACTCCCCTACCGTATTACACCCAGTAACAGCAGAGTAATGTGTGTAATAGAGCCGCACTCCCCTACCGTATTACACCCAGTAACAGCAGAGTAATGTGTGTAATAGAGCCGCACTCCCCTACCGTATTACACCCAGTAACAGCAGAGTAATGTGTGTAATAGAGCCGCACTCCCCTACCGTATTACACCCAGTAACAGCAGAGTAATGTGTGTAATAGAGCCGCACTCCCCTACCGTATTACACCCAGTAACAGCAGAGTAATGTGTGTAATAGAGCCGCACTCCCCGACCGTATTACACCCAGTAACAGCAGAGTAATGTGTGTAATAGAGCCGCACTCCCCTACCGTATTACACCCAGTAACAGCAGAGTAATGTGTGTAATAGAGCCGCACTCCCCTACCGTATTACACCCAGTAACAGCAGAGTAATGTGTGTAATAGAGCCGCACTCCCCGACCGTATTACACCCAGTAACAGCAGAGTAATGTGTGTAATAGAGCCGCACTCCCCTACCGTATTACACCCAGTAACAGCAGAGTAATGTGTGTAATAGAGCCGCACTCCCCTACCGTATTACACCCAGTAACAGCAGAGTAATGTGTGTAATAGAGCCGCACTCCCCTACCGTATTACACCCAGTAACAGCAGAGTAATGTGTGTAATAGAGCCGCACTCCCCTACCGTATTACACCCAGTAACAGCAGAGTAATGTGTGTAATAGAGCCGCACTCCCCTACCGTATTACACCCAGTAACAGCAGAGTAATGTGTGTAATAGAGCCGCACTCCCCTACCGTATTACACCCAGTAACAGCAGAGTAATGTGTGTAATAGAGCCGCACTCCCCTACCGTATTACACCCAGTAACAGCAGAGTAATGTGTGTAATAGAGCCGCACTCCCCGACCGTATTACACCCAGTAACAGCAGAGTAATGTGTGTAATAGAGCCGCACTCCCCTACCGTATTACACCCAGTAACAGCAGAGTAATGTGTGTAATAGAGCCGCACTCCCCTACCGTATTACACCCAGTAACAGCAGAGTAATGTGTGTAATAGAGCCGCACTCCCCTACCGTATTACACCCAGTAACAGCAGAGTAATGTGTGTAATAGAGCCGCACTCCCCTACCGTATTACACCCAGTAACAGCAGAGTAATGTGTGTAATAGAGCCGCACTCCCCTACCGTATTACACCCAGTAACAGCAGAGTAATGTGTGTAATAGAGCCGCACTCCCCTACCGTATTACACCCAGTAACAGCAGAGTAATGTGTGTAATAGAGCCGCACTCCCCTACCGTATTACACCCAGTAACAGCAGAGTAATGTGTGTAATAGAGCCGCACTCCCCGACCGTATTACACCCAGTAACAGCAGAGTAATGTGTGTAATAGAGCCGCACTCCCCGACCGTATTACACCCAGTAACAGCAGAGTAATGTGTGTAATAGAGCCGCACTCCCCTACCGTATTACACCCAGTAACAGCAGAGTAATGTGTGTAATAGAGCCGCACTCCCCTACCGTATTACACCCAGTAACAGCAGAGTAATGTGTGTAATAGAGCCGCACTCCCCTACCGTATTACACCCAGTAACAGCAGAGTAATGTGTGTAATAGAGCCGCACTCCCCTACCGTATTACACCCAGTAACAGCAGAGTAATGTGTGTAATAGAGCCGCACTCCCCTACCGTATTACACCCAGTAACAGCAGAGTAATGTGTGTAATAGAGCCGCACTCCCCTACCGTATTACACCCAGTAACAGCAGAGTAATGTGTGTAATAGAGCCGCACTCCCCTACCGTATTACACCCAGTAACAGCAGAGTAATGTGTGTAATAGAGCCGCACTCCCCTACCGTATTACACCCAGTAACAGCAGAGTAATGTGTGTAATAGAGCCGCACTCCCCTACCGTATTACACCCAGTAACAGCAGAGTAATGTGTGTAATAGAGCCGCACTCCCCTACCGTATTACACCCAGTAACAGCAGAGTAATGTGTGTAATAGAGCCGCACTCCCCTACCGTATTACACCCAGTAACAGCAGAGTAATGTGTGTAATAGAGCCGCACTCCCCGACCGTATTACACCCAGTAACAGCAGAGTAATGTGTGTAATAGAGCCGCACTCCCCTACCGTATTACACCCAGTAACAGCAGAGTAATGTGTGTAATAGAGCCGCACTCCCCTACCGTATTACACCCAGTAACAGCAGAGTAATGTGTGTAATAGAGCCGCACTCCCCTACCGTATTACACCCAGTAACAGCAGAGTAATGTGTGTAATAGAGCCGCACTCCCCGACCGTATTACACCCAGTAACAGCAGAGTAATGTGTGTAATAGAGCCGCACTCCCCGACCGTATTACACCCAGTAACAGCAGAGTAATGTGTGTAATAGAGCCGCACTCCCCGACCGTATTACACCCAGTAACAGCAGAGTAATGTGTGTAATAGAGCCGCACTCCCCTACCGTATTACACCCAGTAACAGCAGAGTAATGTGTGTAATAGAGCCGCACTCCCCTACCGTATTACACCCAGTAACAGCAGAGTAATGTGTGTAATAGAGCCGCACTCCCCGACCGTATTACACCCAGTAACAGCAGAGTAATGTGTGTAATAGAGCCGCACTCCCCTACCGTATTACACCCAGTAACAGCAGAGTAATGTGTGTAATAGAGCCGCACTCCCCTACCGTATTACACCCAGTAACAGCAGAGTAATGTGTGTAATAGAGCCGCACTCCCCTACCGTATTACACCCAGTAACAGCAGAGTAATGTGTGTAATAGAGCCGCACTCCCCTACCGTATTACACCCAGTAACAGCAGAGTAATGTGTGTAATAGAGCCGCACTCCCCGACCGTATTACACCCAGTAACAGCAGAGTAATGTGTGTAATAGAGCCGCACTCCCCTACCGTATTACACCCAGTAACAGCAGAGTAATGTGTGTAATAGAGCCGCACTCCCCGACCGTATTACACCCAGTAACAGCAGAGTAATGTGTGTAATAGAGCCGCACTCCCCTACCGTATTACACCCAGTAACAGCAGAGTAATGTGTGTAATAGAGCCGCACTCCCCTACCGTATTACACCCAGTAACAGCAGAGTAATGTGTGTAATAGAGCCGCACTCCCCTACCGTATTACACCCAGTAACAGCAGAGTAATGTGTGTAATAGAGCCGCACTCCCCTACCGTATTACACCCAGTAACAGCAGAGTAATGTGTGTAATAGAGCCGCACTCCCCGACCGTATTACACCCAGTAACAGCAGAGTAATGTGTGTAATAGAGCCGCACTCCCCTACCGTATTACACCCAGTAACAGCAGAGTAATGTGTGTAATAGAGCCGCACTCCCCACCGTATTACACCCAGTAACAGCAGAGTAATGTGTGTAATAGAGCCGCACTCCCCTACCGTATTACACCCAGTAACAGCAGAGTAATGTGTGTAATAGAGCCGCACTCCCCTACCGTATTACACCCAGTAACAGCAGAGTAATGTGTGTAATAGAGCCGCACTCCCCGACCGTATTACACCCAGTAACAGCAGAGTAATGTGTGTAATAGAGCCGCACTCCCCTACCGTATTACACCCAGTAACAGCAGAGTAATGTGTGTAATAGAGCCGCACTCCCCTACCGTATTACACCCAGTAACAGCAGAGTAATGTGTGTAATAGAGCCGCACTCCCCTACCGTATTACACCCAGTAACAGCAGAGTAATGTGTGTAATAGAGCCGCACTCCCCTACCGTATTACACCCAGTAACAGCAGAGTAATGTGTGTAATAGAGCCGCACTCCCCGACCGTATTACACCCAGTAACAGCAGAGTAATGTGTGTAATAGAGCCGCACTCCCCTACCGTATTACACCCAGTAACAGCAGAGTAATGTGTGTAATAGAGCCGCACTCCCCTACCGTATTACACCCAGTAACAGCAGAGTAATGTGTGTAATAGAGCCGCACTCCCCTACCGTATTACACCCAGTAACAGCAGAGTAATGTGTGTAATAGAGCCGCACTCCCCGACCGTATTACACCCAGTAACAGCAGAGTAATGTGTGTAATAGAGCCGCACTCCCCTACCGTATTACACCCAGTAACAGCAGAGTAATGTGTGTAATAGAGCCGCACTCCCCTACCGTATTACACCCAGTAACAGCAGAGTAATGTGTGTAATAGAGCCGCACTCCCCTACCGTATTACACCCAGGTAACAGCAGAGTAATGTGTGTAATAGAGCCACACTCCCCCGACCGTATTACACCCAGTAAACAGCAGAGTAATGTGTGTAATAGAGCCGCACTCCCCGACCGTATACACCCAGTAACAGCAGAGTAATGTGTGTAATAGAGACGCACTCCCCGACCGTATTACACCCAGTAACAGCAGAGTAATGTGTGTAATAGAGCCACACTCCCCGACAGTATTACACTCAGTAACAGCAGAGTAATGTGTGTAATAGAGCCGCACTCCCCGACAGTATTACACCCAGTAACAGCAGAGTAATGTGTGTAATAGAGCCGCACTCCCCTACCGTATTACACCCAGTAACAGCAGAGTAATGTGTGTAATAGAGCCGCACTCCCCGACCGTATTACACCCAGTAACAGCAGAGTAATGTGTGTAATAGAGCCGCACTCCCCTACCGTATTACACCCAGTAACAGCAGAGTAATGTGTGTAATAGAGCCGCACTCCCCTACCGTATTACACCCAGTAACAGCAGAGTAATGTGTGTAATAGAGCCGCACTCCCCTACCGTATTACACCCAGTAACAGCAGAGTAATGTGTGTAATAGAGCCGCACTCCCCTACCGTATTACACCCAGTAACAGCAGAGTAATGTGTGTAATAGAGCCGCACTCCCCTACCGTATTACACCCAGTAACAGCAGAGTAATGTGTGTAATAGAGCCGCACTCCCCTACCGTATTACACCCAGTAACAGCAGAGTAATGTGTGTAATAGAGCCGCACTCCCCTACCGTATTACACCCAGTAACAGCAGAGTAATGTGTGTAATAGAGCCGCACTCCCCTACCGTATTACACCCAGTAACAGCAGAGTAATGTGTGTAATAGAGCCGCACTCCCCTACCGTATTACACCCAGTAACAGCAGAGTAATGTGTGTAATAGAGCCGCACTCCCCTACCGTATTACACCCAGTAACAGCAGAGTAATGTGTGTAATAGAGCCGCACTCCCCTACCGTATTACACCCAGTAACAGCAGAGTAATGTGTGTAATAGAGCCGCACTCCCCTACCGTATTACACCCAGTAACAGCAGAGTAATGTGTGTAATAGAGCCGCACTCCCCTACCGTATTACACCCAGTAACAGCAGAGTAATGTGTGTAATAGAGCCGCACTCCCCTACCGTATTACACCCAGTAACAGCAGAGTAATGTGTGTAATAGAGCCGCACTCCCCTACCGTATTACACCCAGTAACAGCAGAGTAATGTGTGTAATAGAGCCGCACTCCCCGACCGTATTACACCCAGTAACAGCAGAGTAATGTGTGTAATAGAGCCGCACTCCCCTACCGTATTACACCCAGTAACAGCAGAGTAATGTGTGTAATAGAGCCGCACTCCCCTACCGTATTACACCCAGTAACAGCAGAGTAATGTGTGTAATAGAGCCGCACTCCCCTACCGTATTACACCCAGTAACAGCAGAGTAATGTGTGTAATAGAGCCGCACTCCCCGACCGTATTACACCCAGTAACAGCAGAGTAATGTGTGTAATAGAGCCGCACTCCCCGACCGTATTACACCCAGTAACAGCAGAGTAATGTGTGTAATAGAGCCGCACTCCCCTACCGTAATACACCCAGTAACAGCAGAGTAATGTGTGTAATAGAGCCGCACTCCCCGACCGTATTACACCCAGTAACAGCAGAGTAATGTGTGTAATAGAGCCGCACTCCCCTACCGTATTACACCCAGTAACAGCAGAGTAATGTGTGTAATAGAGCCGCACTCCCCGACCGTATTACACCCAGTAACAGCAGAGTAATGTGTGTAATAGAGCCGCACTCCCCTACCGTATTACACCCAGTAACAGCAGAGTAATGTGTGTAATAGAGCCGCACTCCCCTACCGTATTACACCCAGTAACAGCAGAGTAATGTGTGTAATAGAGCCGCACTCCCCTACCGTATTACACCCAGTAACAGCAGAGTAATGTGTGTAATAGAGCCGCACTCCCCTACCGTATTACACCCAGTAACAGCAGAGTAATGTGTGTAATAGAGCCGCACTCCCCTACCGTATTACACCCAGTAACAGCAGAGTAATGTGTGTAATAGAGCCGCACTCCCCTACCGTATTACACCCAGTAACAGCAGAGTAATGTGTGTAATAGAGCCGCACTCCCCTACCGTATTACACCCAGTAACAGCAGAGTAATGTGTGTAATAGAGCCGCACTCCCCTACCGTATTACACCCAGTAACAGCAGAGTAATGTGTGTAATAGAGCCGCACTCCCCTACCGTATTACACCCAGTAACAGCAGAGTAATGTGTGTAATAGAGCCGCACTCCCCTACCGTATTACACCCAGTAACAGCAGAGTAATGTGTGTAATAGAGCCGCACTCCCCTACCGTATTACACCCAGTAACAGCAGAGTAATGTGTGTAATAGAGCCGCACTCCCCTACCGTATTACACCCAGTAACAGCAGAGTAATGTGTGTAATAGAGCCGCACTCCCCTACCGTATTACACCCAGTAACAGCAGAGTAATGTGTGTAATAGAGCTGCACTCCCCTACCGTATTACACCCAGTAACAGCAGAGTAATGTGTGTAATAGAGCCGCACTCCCCTACCGTATTACACCCAGTAACAGCAGAGTAATGTGTGTAATAGAGCCGCACTCCCCTACCGTATTACACCCAGTAACAGCAGAGTAATGTGTGTAATAGAGCCGCACTCCCCTACCGTATTACACCCAGTAACAGCAGAGTAATGTGTGTAATAGAGCCGCACTCCCTACCGTATTACACCCAGTAACAGCAGAGTAATGTGTGTAATAGAGCCGCACTCCCTACCGTATTACACCCAGTAACAGCAGAGTAATGTGTGTAATAGAGCCGCACTCCCCTACCGTATTACACCCAGTAACAGCAGAGTAATGTGTGTAATAGAGCAGCACTCCCTACCGTATTACACCCAGTAACAGCAGAGTAATGTGTGTAATAGAGCCACACTCCCCGACCGTATTACACCCAGTAACAGCAGAGTAATGTGTGTAATAGAGCCGCACTCCCCGACCGTATTACACCCAGTAACAGCAGAGTAATGTGTGTAATAGAGCCGCACTCCCCTACCGTATTACACCCAGTAACAGCAGAGTAATGTGTGTAATAGAGCCGCACTCCCCTACCGTATTACACCCAGTAACAGCAGAGTAATGTGTGTAATAGAGCCGCACTCCCCTACCGTATTACACCCAGTAACAGCAGAGTAATGTGTGTAATAGAGCCGCACTCCCCTACCGTATTACACCCAGTAACAGCAGAGTAATGTGTGTAATAGAGCCGCACTCCCCTACCGTATTACACCCAGTAACAGCAGAGTAATGTGTGTAATAGAGCCGCACTCCCCTACCGTATTACACCCAGTAACAGCAGAGTAATGTGTGTAATAGAGCCGCACTCCCCTACCGTATTACACCCAGTAACAGCAGAGTAATGTGTGTAATAGAGCCGCACTCCCCTACCGTATTACACCCAGTAACAGCAGAGTAATGTGTGTAATAGAGCCGCACTCCCCTACCGTATTACACCCAGTAACAGCAGAGTAATGTGTGTAATAGAGCCGCACTCCCCTACCGTATTACACCCAGTAACAGCAGAGTAATGTGTGTAATAGAGCCGCACTCCCTACCGTATTACACACAGTAACAGCAGAGTAATGTGTGTAATAGAGCCGCACTCCCTACCGTAATACACCCAGTAACAGCAGAGTAATGTGTGTAATAGAGCCGCACTCCCCTACCGTATTACACCCAGTAACAGCAGAGTAATGTGTGTAATAGAGCCGCACTCCCCTACGTATTACACCCAGTAACAGCAGAGTAATGTGTGTAATAGAGCCGCACTCCCCTACCGTATTACACCCAGTAACAGCAGAGTAATGTGTGTAATAGAGCCGCACTCCCCTACCGTATTACACCCAGTAACAGCAGAGTAATGTGTGTAATAGAGCCGCACTCCCCTACCGTATTACACCCAGTAACAGCAGAGTAATGTGTGTAATAGAGCCGCACTCCCCTACGTAATACACCAGTAACAGCAGAGTAATGTGTGTAATAGAGCCGCACTCCCCTACCGTATTACACCCAGTAACAGCAGAGTAATGTGTGTAATAGAGCCGCACTCCCCTACCGTATTACACCCAGTAACAGCAGAGTAATGTGTGTAATAGAGCCGCACTCCCCTACCGTATTACACCCAGTAACAGCAGAGTAATGTGTGTAATAGAGCCGCACTCCCCGACCGTATTACACCCAGTAACAGCAGAGTAATGTGTGTAATAGAGCCGCACTCCCCTACCGTATTACACCCAGTAACAGCAGAGTAATGTGTGTAATAGAGCCGCACTCCCCTACCGTATTACACCCAGTAACAGCAGAGTAATGTGTGTAATAGAGCCGCACTCCCCTACCGTATTACACCCAGTAACAGCAGAGTAATGTGTGTAATAGAGCCGCACTCCCCTACCGTATTACACCCAGTAACAGCAGAGTAATGTGTGTAATAGAGCCGCACTCCCCTACCGTATTACACCCAGTAACAGCAGAGTAATGTGTGTAATAGAGCCGCACTCCCCTACCGTATTACACCCAGTAACAGCAGAGTAATGTGTGTAATAGAGCCGCACTCCCCTACCGTATTACACCCAGTAACAGCAGAGTAATGTGTGTAATAGAGCCGCACTCCCCTACCGTATTACACCCAGTAACAGCAGAGTAATGTGTGTAATAGAGCCGCACTCCCCTACCGTATTACACCCAGTAACAGCAGAGTAATGTGTGTAATAGAGCCGCACTCCCCTACCGTATTACACCCAGTAACAGCAGAGTAATGTGTGTAATAGAGCCGCACTCCCCTACCGTATTACACCCAGTAACAGCAGAGTAATGTGTGTAATAGAGCCGCACTCCCCTACCGTATTACACCCAGTAACAGCAGAGTAATGTGTGTAATAGAGCCGCACTCCCCTACCGTATTACACCCAGTAACAGCAGAGTAATGTGTGTAATAGAGCCGCACTCCCCTACCGTATTACACCCAGTAACAGCAGAGTAATGTGTGTAATAGAGCCGCACTCCCCTACCGTATTACACCCAGTAACAGCAGAGTAATGTGTGTAATAGAGCCGCACTCCCCTACCGTATTACACCCAGTAACAGCAGAGTAATGTGTGTAATAGAGCCGCACTCCCCTACCGTATTACACCCAGTAACAGCAGAGTAATGTGTGTAATAGAGCCGCACTCCCCTACCGTATTACACCCAGTAACAGCAGAGTAATGTGTGTAATAGAGCCGCACTCCCCTACCGTATTACACCCAGTAACAGCAGAGTAATGTGTGTAATAGAGCCGCACTCCCCTACCGTATTACACCCAGTAACAGCAGAGTAATGTGTGTAATAGAGCCGCACTCCCCTACCGTATTACACCCAGTAACAGCAGAGTAATGTGTGTAATAGAGCCGCACTCCCCTACCGTATTACACCCAGTAACAGCAGAGTAATGTGTGTAATAGAGCCGCACTCCCCTACCGTATTACACCCAGTAACAGCAGAGTAATGTGTGTAATAGAGCCGCACTCCCCGACCGTATTACACCCAGTAACAGCAGAGTAATGTGTGTAATAGAGCCGCACTCCCCTACCGTATTACACCCAGTAACAGCAGAGTAATGTGTGTAATAGAGCCGCACTCCCCTACCGTATTACACCCAGTAACAGCAGAGTAATGTGTGTAATAGAGCCGCACTCCCCTACCGTATTACACCCAGTAACAGCAGAGTAATGTGTGTAATAGAGCCGCACTCCCCTACCGTATTACACCCAGTAACAGCAGAGTAATGTGTGTAATAGAGCCGCACTCCCCTACCGTATTACACCCAGTAACAGCAGAGTAATGTGTGTAATAGAGCCGCACTCCCCTACCGTATTACACCCAGTAACAGCAGAGTAATGTGTGTAATAGAGCCGCACTCCCCTACCGTATTACACCCAGTAACAGCAGAGTAATGTGTGTAATAGAGCCGCACTCCCCTACCGTATTACACCCAGTAACAGCAGAGTAATGTGTGTAATAGAGCCGCACTCCCCTACCGTATTACACCCAGTAACAGCAGAGTAATGTGTGTAATAGAGCCGCACTCCCCTACCGTATTACACCCAGTAACAGCAGAGTAATGTGTGTAATAGAGCCGCACTCCCCTACCGTATTACACCCAGTAACAGCAGAGTAATGTGTGTAATAGAGCCGCACTCCCCTACCGTATTACACCCAGTAACAGCAGAGTAATGTGTGTAATAGAGCCGCACTCCCCTACCGTATTACACCCAGTAACAGCAGAGTAATGTGTGTAATAGAGCCGCACTCCCCTACCGTATTACACCCAGTAACAGCAGAGTAATGTGTGTAATAGAGCCGCACTCCCCTACCGTATTACACCCAGTAACAGCAGAGTAATGTGTGTAATAGAGCCGCACTCCCCGACCGTATTACACCCAGTAACAGCAGAGTAATGTGTGTAATAGAGCCGCACTCCCCTACCGTATTACACCCAGTAACAGCAGAGTAATGTGTGTAATAGAGCCGCACTCCCCTACCGTATTACACCCAGTAACAGCAGAGTAATGTGTGTAATAGAGCCGCACTCCCCTACCGTATTACACCCAGTAACAGCAGAGTAATGTGTGTAATAGAGCCGCACTCCCCTACCGTATTACACCCAGTAACAGCAGAGTAATGTGTGTAATAGAGCCGCACTCCCCTACCGTATTACACCCAGTAACAGCAGAGTAATGTGTGTAATAGAGCCGCACTCCCCTACCGTATTACACCCAGTAACAGCAGAGTAATGTGTGTAATAGAGCCGCACTCCCCTACCGTATTACACCCAGTAACAGCAGAGTAATGTGTGTAATAGAGCCGCACTCCCCTACCGTATTACACCCAGTAACAGCAGAGTAATGTGTGTAATAGAGCCGCACTCCCCGACCGTATTACACCCAGTAACAGCAGAGTAATGTGTGTAATAGAGCCGCACTCCCCTACCGTATTACACCCAGTAACAGCAGAGTAATGTGTGTAATAGAGCCGCACTCCCCTACCGTATTACACCCAGTAACAGCAGAGTAATGTGTGTAATAGAGCCGCACTCCCCTACCGTATTACACCCAGTAACAGCAGAGTAATGTGTGTAATAGAGCCGCACTCCCCTACCGTATTACACCCAGTAACAGCAGAGTAATGTGTGTAATAGAGCCGCACTCCCCTACCGTATTACACCCAGTAACAGCAGAGTAATGTGTGTAATAGAGCCGCACTCCCCTACCGTATTACACCCAGTAACAGCAGAGTAATGTGTGTAATAGAGCCGCACTCCCCTACCGTATTACACCCAGTAACAGCAGAGTAATGTGTGTAATAGAGCCGCACTCCCCTACCGTATTACACCCAGTAACAGCAGAGTAATGTGTGTAATAGAGCCGCACTCCCCTACCGTATTACACCCAGTAACAGCAGAGTAATGTGTGTAATAGAGCCGCACTCCCCTACCGTATTACACCCAGTAACAGCAGAGTAATGTGTGTAATAGAGCCGCACTCCCCTACCGTATTACACCCAGTAACAGCAGAGTAATGTGTGTAATAGAGCCGCACTCCCCTACCGTATTACACCCAGTAACAGCAGAGTAATGTGTGTAATAGAGCCGCACTCCCCTACCGTATTACACCCAGTAACAGCAGAGTAATGTGTGTAATAGAGCCGCACTCCCCTACCGTATTACACCCAGTAACAGCAGAGTAATGTGTGTAATAGAGCCGCACTCCCCTACCGTATTACACCCAGTAACAGCAGAGTAATGTGTGTAATAGAGCCGCACTCCCCTACCGTATTACACCCAGTAACAGCAGAGTAATGTGTGTAATAGAGCCGCACTCCCCTACCGTATTACACCCAGTAACAGCAGAGTAATGTGTGTAATAGAGCCGCACTCCCCTACCGTATTACACCCAGTAACAGCAGAGTAATGTGTGTAATAGAGCCGCACTCCCCTACCGTATTACACCCAGTAACAGCAGAGTAATGTGTGTAATAGAGCCGCACTCCCCTACCGTATTACACCCAGTAACAGCAGAGTAATGTGTGTAATAGAGCCGCACTCCCCGACCGTATTACACCCAGTAACAGCAGAGTAATGTGTGTAATAGAGCCGCACTCCCCTACCGTATTACACCCAGTAACAGCAGAGTAATGTGTGTAATAGAGCCGCACTCCCCTACCGTATTACACCCAGTAACAGCAGAGTAATGTGTGTAATAGAGCCGCACTCCCCTACCGTATTACACCCAGTAACAGCAGAGTAATGTGTGTAATAGAGCCGCACTCCCCGACCGTATTACACCCAGTAACAGCAGAGTAATGTGTGTAATAGAGCCGCACTCCCCTACCGTATTACACCCAGTAACAGCAGAGTAATGTGTGTAATAGAGCCGCACTCCCCTACCGTATTACACCCAGTAACAGCAGAGTAATGTGTGTAATAGAGCCGCACTCCCCTACCGTATTACACCCAGTAACAGCAGAGTAATGTGTGTAATAGAGCCGCACTCCCCTACCGTATTACACCCAGTAACAGCAGAGTAATGTGTGTAATAGAGCCGCACTCCCCTACCGTATTACACCCAGTAACAGCAGAGTAATGTGTGTAATAGAGCCGCACTCCCCTACCGTATTACACCCAGTAACAGCAGAGTAATGTGTGTAATAGAGCCGCACTCCCCTACCGTATTACACCCAGTAACAGCAGAGTAATGTGTGTAATAGAGCCGCACTCCCCTACCGTATTACACCCAGTAACAGCAGAGTAATGTGTGTAATAGAGCCGCACTCCCCTACCGTATTACACCCAGTAACAGCAGAGTAATGTGTGTAATAGAGCCGCACTCCCCTACCGTATTACACCCAGTAACAGCAGAGTAATGTGTGTAATAGAGCCGCACTCCCCTACCGTATTACACCCAGTAACAGCAGAGTAATGTGTGTAATAGAGCCGCACTCCCCTACCGTATTACACCCAGTAACAGCAGAGTAATGTGTGTAATAGAGCCGCACTCCCCGACCGTATTACACCCAGTAACAGCAGAGTAATGTGTGTAATAGAGCCGCACTCCCCTACCGTATTACACCCAGTAACAGCAGAGTAATGTGTGTAATAGAGCCGCACTCCCCGACCGTATTACACCCAGTAACAGCAGAGTAATGTGTGTAATAGAGCCGCACTCCCCGACCGTATTACACCCAGTAACAGCAGAGTAATGTGTGTAATAGAGCCGCACTCCCCTACCGTATTACACCCAGTAACAGCAGAGTAATGTGTGTAATAGAGCCGCACTCCCCTACCGTATTACACCCAGTAACAGCAGAGTAATGTGTGTAATAGAGCCGCACTCCCCTACCGTATTACACCCAGTAACAGCAGAGTAATGTGTGTAATAGAGCCGCACTCCCCTACCGTATTACACCCAGTAACAGCAGAGTAATGTGTGTAATAGAGCCGCACTCCCCTACCGTATTACACCCAGTAACAGCAGAGTAATGTGTGTAATAGAGCCGCACTCCCCTACCGTATTACACCCAGTAACAGCAGAGTAATGTGTGTAATAGAGCCGCACTCCCCTACCGTATTACACCCAGTAACAGCAGAGTAATGTGTGTAATAGAGCCGCACTCCCCTACCGTATTACACCCAGTAACAGCAGAGTAATGTGTGTAATAGAGCCGCACTCCCCTACCGTATTACACCCAGTAACAGCAGAGTAATGTGTGTAATAGAGCCGCACTCCCCTACCGTATTACACCCAGTAACAGCAGAGTAATGTGTGTAATAGAGCCGCACTCCCCTACCGTATTACACCCAGTAACAGCAGAGTAATGTGTGTAATAGAGCCGCACTCCCCTACCGTATTACACCCAGTAACAGCAGAGTAATGTGTGTAATAGAGCCGCACTCCCCTACCGTATTACACCCAGTAACAGCAGAGTAATGTGTGTAATAGAGCCGCACTCCCCTACCGTATTACACCCAGTAACAGCAGAGTAATGTGTGTAATAGAGCCGCACTCCCCTACCGTATTACACCCAGTAACAGCAGAGTAATGTGTGTAATAGAGCCGCACTCCCCTACCGTATTACACCCAGTAACAGCAGAGTAATGTGTGTAATAGAGCCGCACTCCCCTACCGTATTACACCCAGTAACAGCAGAGTAATGTGTGTAATAGAGCCGCACTCCCCTACCGTATTACACCCAGTAACAGCAGAGTAATGTGTGTAATAGAGCCGCACTCCCCGACCGTATTACACCCAGTAACAGCAGAGTAATGTGTGTAATAGAGCCGCACTCCCCTACCGTATTACACCCAGTAACAGCAGAGTAATGTGTGTAATAGAGCCGCACTCCCCTACCGTATTACACCCAGTAACAGCAGAGTAATGTGTGTAATAGAGCCGCACTCCCCTACCGTATTACACCCAGTAACAGCAGAGTAATGTGTGTAATAGAGCCGCACTCCCCTACCGTATTACACCCAGTAACAGCAGAGTAATGTGTGTAATAGAGCCGCACTCCCCTACCGTATTACACCCAGTAACAGCAGAGTAATGTGTGTAATAGAGCCGCACTCCCCTACCGTATTACACCCAGTAACAGCAGAGTAATGTGTGTAATAGAGCCGCACTCCCCTACCGTATTACACCCAGTAACAGCAGAGTAATGTGTGTAATAGAGCCGCACTCCCCTACCGTATTACACCCAGTAACAGCAGAGTAATGTGTGTAATAGAGCCGCACTCCCCTACCGTATTACACCCAGTAACAGCAGAGTAATGTGTGTAATAGAGCCGCACTCCCCTACCGTATTACACCCAGTAACAGCAGAGTAATGTGTGTAATAGAGCCGCACTCCCCTACCGTATTACACCCAGTAACAGCAGAGTAATGTGTGTAATAGAGCCGCACTCCCCTACCGTATTACACCCAGTAACAGCAGAGTAATGTGTGTAATAGAGCCGCACTCCCCTACCGTATTACACCCAGTAACAGCAGAGTAATGTGTGTAATAGAGCCGCACTCCCCTACCGTATTACACCCAGTAACAGCAGAGTAATGTGTGTAATAGAGCCGCACTCCCCTACCGTATTACACCCAGTAACAGCAGAGTAATGTGTGTAATAGAGCCGCACTCCCCTACCGTATTACACCCAGTAACAGCAGAGTAATGTGTGTAATAGAGCCGCACTCCCCTACCGTATTACACCCAGTAACAGCAGAGTAATGTGTGTAATAGAGCCGCACTCCCCTACCGTATTACACCCAGTAACAGCAGAGTAATGTGTGTAATAGAGCCGCACTCCCCTACCGTATTACACCCAGTAACAGCAGAGTAATGTGTGTAATAGAGCCGCACTCCCCTACCGTATTACACCCAGTAACAGCAGAGTAATGTGTGTAATAGAGCCGCACTCCCCTACCGTATTACACCCAGTAACAGCAGAGTAATGTGTGTAATAGAGCCGCACTCCCCTACCGTATTACACCCAGTAACAGCAGAGTAATGTGTGTAATAGAGCCGCACTCCCCTACCGTATTACACCCAGTAACAGCAGAGTAATGTGTGTAATAGAGCCGCACTCCCCTACCGTATTACACCCAGTAACAGCAGAGTAATGTGTGTAATAGAGCCGCACTCCCCTACCGTATTACACCCAGTAACAGCAGAGTAATGTGTGTAATAGAGCCGCACTCCCCTACCGTATTACACCCAGTAACAGCAGAGTAATGTGTGTAATAGAGCCGCACTCCCCTACCGTATTACACCCAGTAACAGCAGAGTAATGTGTGTAATAGAGCCGCACTCCCCTACCGTATTACACCCAGTAACAGCAGAGTAATGTGTGTAATAGAGCCGCACTCCCCTACCGTATTACACCCAGTAACAGCAGAGTAATGTGTGTAATAGAGCCGCACTCCCCTACCGTATTACACCCAGTAACAGCAGAGTAATGTGTGTAATAGAGCCGCACTCCCCTACCGTAATACACCCAGTAACAGCAGAGTAATGTGTGTAATAGAGCCGCACTCCCCTACCGTATTACACCCAGTAACAGCAGAGTAATGTGTGTAATAGAGCCGCACTCCCCTACCGTATTACACCCAGTAACAGCAGAGTAATGTGTGTAATAGAGCCGCACTCCCCTACCGTATTACACCCAGTAACAGCAGAGTAATGTGTGTAATAGAGCCGCACTCCCCTACCGTATTACACCCAGTAACAGCAGAGTAATGTGTGTAATAGAGCCGCACTCCCCTACCGTAATACACCCAGTAACAGCAGAGTAATGTGTGTAATAGAGCCGCACTCCCCTACCGTATTACACCCAGTAACAGCAGAGTAATGTGTGTAATAGAGCCGCACTCCCCGACCGTATTACACCCAGTAACAGCAGAGTAATGTGTGTAATAGAGCCGCACTCCCCTACCGTATTACACCCAGTAACAGCAGAGTAATGTGTGTAATAGAGCCGCACTCCCCGACCGTATTACACCCAGTAACAGCAGAGTAATGTGTGTAATAGAGCCGCACTCCCCGACCGTATTACACCCAGTAACAGCAGAGTAATGTGTGTAATAGAGCCGCACTCCCCTACCGTATTACACCCAGTAACAGCAGAGTAATGTGTGTAATAGAGCCGCACTCCCCTACCGTATTACACCCAGTAACAGCAGAGTAATGTGTGTAATAGAGCCGCACTCCCCTACCGTATTACACCCAGTAACAGCAGAGTAATGTGTGTAATAGAGCCGCACTCCCCTACCGTATTACACCCAGTAACAGCAGAGTAATGTGTGTAATAGAGCCGCACTCCCCTACCGTATTACACCCAGTAACAGCAGAGTAATGTGTGTAATAGAGCCGCACTCCCCTACCGTATTACACCCAGTAACAGCAGAGTAATGTGTGTAATAGAGCCGCACTCCCCTACCGTATTACACCCAGTAACAGCAGAGTAATGTGTGTAATAGAGCCGCACTCCCCGACCGTATTACACCCAGTAACAGCAGAGTAATGTGTGTAATAGAGCCGCACTCCCCTACCGTATTACACCCAGTAACAGCAGAGTAATGTGTGTAATGGAGCCGCACTCCCCTACCGTATTACACCCAGTAACAGCAGAGTAATGTGTGTAATAGAGCCGCACTCCCCTACCGTATTACACCCAGTAACAGCAGAGTAATGTGTGTAATAGAGCCGCACTCCCCTACCGTATTACACCCAGTAACAGCAGAGTAATGTGTGTAATAGAGCCGCACTCCCCTACCGTATTACACCCAGTAACAGCAGAGTAATGTGTGTAATAGAGCCGCACTCCCCTACCGTATTACACCCAGTAACAGCAGAGTAATGTGTGTAATAGAGCCGCACTCCCCGACCGTATTACACCCAGTAACAGCAGAGTAATGTGTGTAATAGAGCCGCACTCCCCTACCGTATTACACCCAGTAACAGCAGAGTAATGTGTGTAATAGAGCCGCACTCCCCTACCGTATTACACCCAGTAACAGCAGAGTAATGTGTGTAATAGAGCCGCACTCCCCTACCGTATTACACCCAGTAACAGCAGAGTAATGTGTGTAATAGAGCCGCACTCCCCTACCGTATTACACCCAGTAACAGCAGAGTAATGTGTGTAATAGAGCCGCACTCCCCTACCGTATTACACCCAGTAACAGCAGAGTAATGTGTGTAATAGAGCCGCACTCCCCTACCGTATTACACCCAGTAACAGCAGAGTAATGTGTGTAATAGAGCCGCACTCCCCTACCGTATTACACCCAGTAACAGCAGAGTAATGTGTGTAATAGAGCCGCACTCCCCGACCGTAATACACCCAGTAACAGCAGAGTAATGTGTGTAATAGAGCCACACTCCCCGACCGTAATACACCCAGTAACAGCAGAGTAATGTGTGTAATAGAGCCGCACTCCCCGACCGTATTACACCCAGTAACAGCAGAGTAATGTGTGTAATAGAGCCGCACTCCCCTACCGTATTACACCCAGTAACAGCAGAGTAATGTGTGTAATAGAGCCGCACTCCCCTACCGTATTACACCCAGTAACAGCAGAGTAATGTGTGTAATAGAGCGCAACTCCCATCGTATTACACCCAGTAACAGCAGAGTAATGTGTGTAATAGAGCCGCACTCCCAACCGTATTACACCCAGTAACAGCAGAGTAATGTGTGTAATAGAGCCGCGCTCCCCTTCCGTATTACACCCAGTTAACAGCAGAGTCATGTGTGTAATAGAGCCGCACACCCCTACCGTATTACACCCAGTAACAGCAGAGTAATGTGTGTAATAGAGCCGCACTCCCCTACCGTATTACACCCAGTAACAGCAGAGTAATGTGTGTAATAGATCCGCACTCCCCACCGTATTACACCCAGTAACAGCAGAGTAATGTGTGTAATAGAGCCGAACTCCCCCACCGTATTACACCCAGTAACAGCAGAGTAATGTATGTAATGGAGCCGCACTCCCTACCGTATTACACCCAGTAACAGCAGAGTAATGTGTGTAAAGGAGCCGCACTCCCCTACCGTATTACACCCAGTAACAGCAGGAGTAATGTGTGTAATGAGCCGCACTCCCCTACGTATTACACCCAGTAACAGCAGAGTAATGTAGTGTAATAGAGCAGCACTCCCCTACCGTAATACACCCAGTAACAGCAGAGTAATGTGTGTAATAGAGCCGCACTCCCCTACCGTATACACCCAGTTACAGCAGAGTAATGTGTGTAATAGAGCCGCACTCCCCCTACCGTATTACACCAGTAACAGCAGAGTAATGTGTGTAATAGAGCCGCACTCCCCTACCGTATTACACCCAGTAACAGCAGAGTAATGTGTGTAATAGAGCAGCACTCCCCTACCGTATTACACCCAGTAACAGCAGAGTAATGTGTGTAATAGAGCCGCACTCCCCTACCATATTACACCCAGTAACAGCAGAGTAATGTGTGTAATAGAGCCGCACTCCCCTACCGTATTACACCCAGTAACAGCAGAGTAATGTGTGTAATAGAGCCGCACTCCCCTACCGTATTACACCCAGTAACAGCAGAGTAATGTGTGTAATAGAGCCGCACTCCTCTACCGTATTACACCCAGTAACAGCAGAGTAATGTGTGTAATAGAGCCGCACTCACCTATCGTATTACACCCAGTAACAGCAGAGTAATGTGTGTAATAGAGCCGCACTCCCCTACCGTATTACACCCAGTAACAGCAGAGTAATGTGTGTAATAGAGCCGCACTCCCCTACCGTATTACACCCAGTAACAGCAGAGTAATGTGTGTAATAGAGCCGCACTCCCCTACCGTATTACACCCAGTAACAGCAGAGTAATGTGTGTAATAGAGCCGCACTCCCCTACCGTATTACACCCAGTAACAGCAGAGTAATGTGTGTAATAGAGCCGCACTCCCCTACCGTATTACACCCAGTAACAGCAGAGTAATGTGTGTAATAGAGCCGCACTCCCCTACCGTATTACACCCAGTAACAGCAGAGTAATGTGTGTAATAGAGCCGCACTCCCCTACCGTATTACACCCAGTAACAGCAGAGTAATGTGTGTAATAGAGCCGCACTCCCCTACCGTATTACACCCAGTAACAGCAGAGTAATGTGTGTAATAGAGCCGCACTCCCCTACCGTATTACACCCAGTAACAGCAGAGTAATGTGTGTAATAGAGCCGCACTCCCCTACCGTATTACACCCAGTAACAGCAGAGTAATGTGTGTAATAGAGCCGCACTCCCCTACCGTATTACACCCAGTAACAGCAGAGTAATGTGTGTAATAGAGCCGCACTCCCCTACCGTATTACACCCAGTAACAGCAGAGTAATGTGTGTAATAGAGCCGCACTCCCCTACCGTATTACACCCAGTAACAGCAGAGTAATGTGTGTAATAGAGCCGCACTCCCCTACCGTATTACACCCAGTAACAGCAGAGTAATGTGTGTAATAGAGCCGCACTCCCCTACCGTATTACACCCAGTAACAGCAGAGTAATGTGTGTAATAGAGCCGCACTCCCCTACCGTATTACACCCAGTAACAGCAGAGTAATGTGTGTAATAGAGCCGCACTCCCCTACCGTATTACACCCAGTAACAGCAGAGTAATGTGTGTAATAGAGCCGCACTCCCCTACCGTATTACACCCAGTAACAGCAGAGTAATGTGTGTAATAGAGCCGCACTCCCCTACCGTATTACACCCAGTAACAGCAGAGTAATGTGTGTAATAGAGCCGCACTCCCCTACCGTAATACACCCAGTAACAGCAGAGTAATGTGTGTAATAGAGCCGCACTCCCCGACCGTATTACACCCAGTAACAGCAGAGTAATGTGTGTAATAGAGCCGCACTCCCCTACCGTATTACACCCAGTAACAGCAGAGTAATGTGTGTAATAGAGCCGCACTCCCCTACCGTATTACACCCAGTAACAGCAGAGTAATGTGTGTAATAGAGCCGCACTCCCCTACCGTATTACACCCAGTAACAGCAGAGTAATGTGTGTAATAGAGCCGCACTCCCCGACCGTATTACACCCAGTAACAGCAGAGTAATGTGTGTAATAGAGCCGCACTCCCCTACCGTATTACACCCAGTAACAGCAGAGTAATGTGTGTAATAGAGCCGCACTCCCCTACCGTATTACACCCAGTAACAGCAGAGTAATGTGTGTAATAGAGCCGCACTCCCCTACCGTATTACACCCAGTAACAGCAGAGTAATGTGTGTAATAGAGCCGCACTCCCCTACCGTATTACACCCAGTAACAGCAGAGTAATGTGTGTAATAGAGCCGCACTCCCCTACCGTATTACACCCAGTAACAGCAGAGTAATGTGTGTAATAGAGCCGCACTCCCCTACCGTATTACACCCAGTAACAGCAGAGTAATGTGTGTAATAGAGCCGCACTCCCCTACCGTATTACACCCAGTAACAGCAGAGTAATGTGTGTAATAGAGCCGCACTCCCCTACCGTATTACACCCAGTAACAGCAGAGTAATGTGTGTAATAGAGCCGCACTCCCCTACCGTATTACACCCAGTAACAGCAGAGTAATGTGTGTAATAGAGCCGCACTCCCCTACCGTATTACACCCAGTAACAGCAGAGTAATGTGTGTAATAGAGCCGCACTCCCCTACCGTATTACACCCAGTAACAGCAGAGTAATGTGTGTAATAGAGCCGCACTCCCCTACCGTATTACACCCAGTAACAGCAGAGTAATGTGTGTAATAGAGCCGCACTCCCCTACCGTATTACACCCAGTAACAGCAGAGTAATGTGTGTAATAGAGCCACACTCCCCGACGTAATACACCAGTAACAGCAGAGTAATGTGTGTAATAGAGCCGCACTCCCTACCGTAATACACCCAGTAACAGCAGAGTAATGTGTGTAATAGAGCCGCACTCCCCTACCGTATTACACCCAGTAACAGCAGAGTAATGTGTGTAATAGAGCAGCACTCCCCGACCGTATTACACACAGTAACAGCAGAGTAATGTGTGTAATAGAGCCGCACTCCCGACCGTATTACACCCAGTAACAGCAGAGTAATGTGTGTAATAGAGCCGCACTCCCCGACCGTAATACACCCAGTAACAGCAGAGTAATGTGTGTAATAGAGCCGCACTCCCCTACCGTATTACACCAGTAACAGCAGAGTAATGTGTGTAATAGAGCCGCACTCCCCTACCGTAATACACCCAGTAACAGCAGAGTAATGTGTGTAATAGAGCCGCACTCCCCTACCGTATTACACCCAGTAACAGCAGAGTAATGTGTGTAATAGAGCCGCACTCCCCTACCGTATTACACCCAGTAACAGCAGAGTAATGTGTGTAATAGAGCCGCACTCCCCTACCGTATTACACCCAGTAACAGCAGAGTAATGTGTGTAATAGAGCCGCACTCCCCTACCGTATTACACCCAGTAACAGCAGAGTAATGTGTGTAATAGAGCCGCACTCCCCTACCGTATTACACCCAGTAACAGCAGAGTAATGTGTGTAATAGAGCCGCACTCCCCTACCGTATTACACCCAGTAACAGCAGAGTAATGTGTGTAATAGAGCCGCACTCCCCTACCGTATTACACCCAGTAACAGCAGAGTAATGTGTGTAATAGAGCCGCACTCCCCTACCGTATTACACCCAGTAACAGCAGAGTAATGTGTGTAATAGAGCCGCACTCCCCGACCGTATTACACCCAGTAACAGCAGAGTAATGTGTGTAATAGAGCCGCACTCCCCTACCGTATTACACCCAGTAACAGCAGAGTAATGTGTGTAATAGAGCCGCACTCCCCTACCGTATTACACCCAGTAACAGCAGAGTAATGTGTGTAATAGAGCCGCACTCCCCTACCGTATTACACCCAGTAACAGCAGAGTAATGTGTGTAATAGAGCCGCACTCCCCTACCGTATTACACCCAGTAACAGCAGAGTAATGTGTGTAATAGAGCCGCACTCCCCTACCGTATTACACCCAGTAACAGCAGAGTAATGTGTGTAATAGAGCCGCACTCCCCTACCGTATTACACCCAGTAACAGCAGAGTAATGTGTGTAATAGAGCCGCACTCCCCTACCGTATTACACCCAGTAACAGCAGAGTAATGTGTGTAATAGAGCCGCACTCCCCTACCGTATTACACCCAGTAACAGCAGAGTAATGTGTGTAATAGAGCCGCACTCCCCTACCGTATTACACCCAGTAACAGCAGAGTAATGTGTGTAATAGAGCCGCACTCCCCTACCGTATTACACCCAGTAACAGCAGAGTAATGTGTGTAATAGAGCCGCACTCCCCTACCGTATTACACCCAGTAACAGCAGAGTAATGTGTGTAATAGAGCCGCACTCCCCTACCGTATTACACCCAGTAACAGCAGAGTAATGTGTGTAATAGAGCCGCACTCCCCTACCGTATTACACCCAGTAACAGCAGAGTAATGTGTGTAATAGAGCCGCACTCCCCTACCGTATTACACCCAGTAACAGCAGAGTAATGTGTGTAATAGAGCCGCACTCCCCTACCGTATTACACCCAGTAACAGCAGAGTAATGTGTGTAATAGAGCCGCACTCCCCTACCGTATTACACCCAGTAACAGCAGAGTAATGTGTGTAATAGAGCCGCACTCCCCTACCGTATTACACCCAGTAACAGCAGAGTAATGTGTGTAATAGAGCCGCACTCCCCTACCGTATTACACCCAGTAACAGCAGAGTAATGTGTGTAATAGAGCCGCACTCCCCTACCGTATTACACCCAGTAACAGCAGAGTAATGTGTGTAATAGAGCCGCACTCCCCTACCGTATTACACCCAGTAACAGCAGAGTAATGTGTGTAATAGAGCCGCACTCCCCTACCGTATTACACCCAGTAACAGCAGAGTAATGTGTGTAATAGAGCCGCACTCCCCTACCGTATTACACCCAGTAACAGCAGAGTAATGTGTGTAATAGAGCCGCACTCCCCTACCGTATTACACCCAGTAACAGCAGAGTAATGTGTGTAATAGAGCCGCACTCCCCTACCGTATTACACCCAGTAACAGCAGAGTAATGTGTGTAATAGAGCCGCACTCCCCTACCGTATTACACCCAGTAACAGCAGAGTAATGTGTGTAATAGAGCCGCACTCCCCTACCGTATTACACCCAGTAACAGCAGAGTAATGTGTGTAATAGAGCCGCACTCCCCTACCGTATTACACCCAGTAACAGCAGAGTAATGTGTGTAATAGAGCCGCACTCCCCTACCGTATTACACCCAGTAACAGCAGAGTAATGTGTGTAATAGAGCCGCACTCCCCTACCGTATTACACCCAGTAACAGCAGAGTAATGTGTGTAATAGAGCCGCACTCCCCTACCGTATTACACCCAGTAACAGCAGAGTAATGTGTGTAATAGAGCCGCACTCCCCTACCGTATTACACCCAGTAACAGCAGAGTAATGTGTGTAATAGAGCCGCACTCCCCTACCGTATTACACCCAGTAACAGCAGAGTAATGTGTGTAATAGAGCCGCACTCCCCTACCGTATTACACCCAGTAACAGCAGAGTAATGTGTGTAATAGAGCCGCACTCCCCTACCGTATTACACCCAGTAACAGCAGAGTAATGTGTGTAATAGAGCCGCACTCCCCTACCGTATTACACCCAGTAACAGCAGAGTAATGTGTGTAATAGAGCCGCACTCCCCTACCGTATTACACCCAGTAACAGCAGAGTAATGTGTGTAATAGAGCCGCACTCCCCTACCGTATTACACCCAGTAACAGCAGAGTAATGTGTGTAATAGAGCCGCACTCCCCTACCGTATTACACCCAGTAACAGCAGAGTAATGTGTGTAATAGAGCCGCACTCCCCTACCGTATTACACCCAGTAACAGCAGAGTAATGTGTGTAATAGAGCCGCACTCCCCTACCGTATTACACCCAGTAACAGCAGAGTAATGTGTGTAATAGAGCCGCACTCCCCTACCGTATTACACCCAGTAACAGCAGAGTAATGTGTGTAATAGAGCCGCACTCCCCTACCGTATTACACCCAGTAACAGCAGAGTAATGTGTGTAATAGAGCCGCACTCCCCTACCGTATTACACCCAGTAACAGCAGAGTAATGTGTGTAATAGAGCCGCACTCCCCTACCGTATTACACCCAGTAACAGCAGAGTAATGTGTGTAATAGAGCCGCACTCCCCTACCGTATTACACCCAGTAACAGCAGAGTAATGTGTGTAATAGAGCCGCACTCCCCTACCGTATTACACCCAGTAACAGCAGAGTAATGTGTGTAATAGAGCCGCACTCCCCTACCGTATTACACCCAGTAACAGCAGAGTAATGTGTGTAATAGAGCCGCACTCCCCTACCGTATTACACCCAGTAACAGCAGAGTAATGTGTGTAATAGAGCCGCACTCCCCTACCGTATTACACCCAGTAACAGCAGAGTAATGTGTGTAATAGAGCCGCACTCCCCGACCGTATTACACCCAGTAACAGCAGAGTAATGTGTGTAATAGAGCCGCACTCCCCTACCGTATTACACCCAGTAACAGCAGAGTAATGTGTGTAATAGAGCCGCACTCCCCTACCGTATTACACCCAGTAACAGCAGAGTAATGTGTGTAATAGAGCCGCACTCCCCGACCGTATTACACCCAGTAACAGCAGAGTAATGTGTGTAATAGAGCCGCACTCCCCTACCGTATTACACCCAGTAACAGCAGAGTAATGTGTGTAATAGAGCCGCACTCCCCTACCGTATTACACCCAGTAACAGCAGAGTAATGTGTGTAATAGAGCCGCACTCCCCTACCGTATTACACCCAGTAACAGCAGAGTAATGTGTGTAATAGAGCCGCACTCCCCTACCGTATTACACCCAGTAACAGCAGAGTAATGTGTGTAATAGAGCCGCACTCCCCTACCGTATTACACCCAGTAACAGCAGAGTAATGTGTGTAATAGAGCCGCACTCCCCTACCGTATTACACCCAGTAACAGCAGAGTAATGTGTGTAATAGAGCCGCACTCCCCTACCGTATTACACCCAGTAACAGCAGAGTAATGTGTGTAATAGAGCCGCACTCCCCTACCGTATTACACCCAGTAACAGCAGAGTAATGTGTGTAATAGAGCCGCACTCCCCTACCGTATTACACCCAGTAACAGCAGAGTAATGTGTGTAATAGAGCCGCACTCCCCGACCGTATTACACCCAGTAACAGCAGAGTAATGTGTGTAATAGAGCCGCACTCCCCGACCGTATTACACCCAGTAACAGCAGAGTAATGTGTGTAATAGAGCCGCACTCCCCTACCGTATTACACCCAGTAACAGCAGAGTAATGTGTGTAATAGAGCCGCACTCCCCTACCGTATTACACCCAGTAACAGCAGAGTAATGTGTGTAATAGAGCCGCACTCCCCTACCGTATTACACCCAGTAACAGCAGAGTAATGTGTGTAATAGAGCCGCACTCCCCTACCGTATTACACCCAGTAACAGCAGAGTAATGTGTGTAATAGAGCCGCACTCCCCTACCGTATTACACCCAGTAACAGCAGAGTAATGTGTGTAATAGAGCCGCACTCCCCTACCGTATTACACCCAGTAACAGCAGAGTAATGTGTGTAATAGAGCCGCACTCCCCTACCGTATTACACCCAGTAACAGCAGAGTAATGTGTGTAATAGAGCCGCACTCCCCTACCGTATTACACCCAGTAACAGCAGAGTAATGTGTGTAATAGAGCCGCACTCCCCTACCGTATTACACCCAGTAACAGCAGAGTAATGTGTGTAATAGAGCCGCACTCCCCTACCGTATTACACCCAGTAACAGCAGAGTAATGTGTGTAATAGAGCCGCACTCCCCTACCGTATTACACCCAGTAACAGCAGAGTAATGTGTGTAATAGAGCCGCACTCCCCTACCGTATTACACCCAGTAACAGCAGAGTAATGTGTGTAATAGAGCCGCACTCCCCTACCGTATTACACCCAGTAACAGCAGAGTAATGTGTGTAATAGAGCCGCACTCCCCTACCGTATTACACCCAGTAACAGCAGAGTAATGTGTGTAATAGAGCCGCACTCCCCTACCGTATTACACCCAGTAACAGCAGAGTAATGTGTGTAATAGAGCCGCACTCCCCTACCGTATTACACCCAGTAACAGCAGAGTAATGTGTGTAATAGAGCCGCACTCCCCTACCGTATTACACCCAGTAACAGCAGAGTAATGTGTGTAATAGAGCCGCACTCCCCTACCGTATTACACCCAGTAACAGCAGAGTAATGTGTGTAATAGAGCCGCACTCCCCTACCGTATTACACCCAGTAACAGCAGAGTAATGTGTGTAATAGAGCCGCACTCCCCTACCGTATTACACCCAGTAACAGCAGAGTAATGTGTGTAATAGAGCCGCACTCCCCGACCGTATTACACCCAGTAACAGCAGAGTAATGTGTGTAATAGAGCCGCACTCCCCTACCGTATTACACCCAGTAACAGCAGAGTAATGTGTGTAATAGAGCCGCACTCCCCGACCGTATTACACCCAGTAACAGCAGAGTAATGTGTGTAATAGAGCCGCACTCCCCTACCGTATTACACCCAGTAACAGCAGAGTAATGTGTGTAATAGAGCCGCACTCCCCTACCGTATTACACCCAGTAACAGCAGAGTAATGTGTGTAATAGAGCCGCACTCCCCTACCGTATTACACCCAGTAACAGCAGAGTAATGTGTGTAATAGAGCCGCACTCCCCGACCGTATTACACCCAGTAACAGCAGAGTAATGTGTGTAATAGAGCCGCACTCCCCTACCGTATTACACCCAGTAACAGCAGAGTAATGTGTGTAATAGAGCCGCACTCCCCTACCGTATTACACCCAGTAACAGCAGAGTAATGTGTGTAATAGAGCCGCACTCCCCGACCGTATTACACCCAGTAACAGCAGAGTAATGTGTGTAATAGAGCCGCACTCCCCTACCGTATTACACCCAGTAACAGCAGAGTAATGTGTGTAATAGAGCCGCACTCCCCTACCGTATTACACCCAGTAACAGCAGAGTAATGTGTGTAATAGAGCCGCACTCCCCTACCGTATTACACCCAGTAACAGCAGAGTAATGTGTGTAATAGAGCCGCACTCCCCTACCGTATTACACCCAGTAACAGCAGAGTAATGTGTGTAATAGAGCCGCACTCCCCTACCGTATTACACCCAGTAACAGCAGAGTAATGTGTGTAATAGAGCCGCACTCCCCTACCGTATTACACCCAGTAACAGCAGAGTAATGTGTGTAATAGAGCCGCACTCCCCTACCGTATTACACCCAGTAACAGCAGAGTAATGTGTGTAATAGAGCCGCACTCCCCTACCGTATTACACCCAGTAACAGCAGAGTAATGTGTGTAATAGAGCCGCACTCCCCTACCGTATTACACCCAGTAACAGCAGAGTAATGTGTGTAATAGAGCCGCACTCCCCTACCGTATTACACCCAGTAACAGCAGAGTAATGTGTGTAATAGAGCCGCACTCCCCTACCGTATTACACCCAGTAACAGCAGAGTAATGTGTGTAATAGAGCCGCACTCCCCTACCGTATTACACCCAGTAACAGCAGAGTAATGTGTGTAATAGAGCCGCACTCCCCTACCGTATTACACCCAGTAACAGCAGAGTAATGTGTGTAATAGAGCCGCACTCCCCTACCGTATTACACCCAGTAACAGCAGAGTAATGTGTGTAATAGAGCCGCACTCCCCTACCGTATTACACCCAGTAACAGCAGAGTAATGTGTGTAATAGAGCCGCACTCCCCTACCGTATTACACCCAGTAACAGCAGAGTAATGTGTGTAATAGAGCCGCACTCCCCTACCGTATTACACCCAGTAACAGCAGAGTAATGTGTGTAATAGAGCCGCACTCCCCTACCGTATTACACCCAGTAACAGCAGAGTAATGTGTGTAATAGAGCCGCACTCCCCTACCGTATTACACCCAGTAACAGCAGAGTAATGTGTGTAATAGAGCCGCACTCCCCTACCGTATTACACCCAGTAACAGCAGAGTAATGTGTGTAATAGAGCCGCACTCCCCTACCGTATTACACCCAGTAACAGCAGAGTAATGTGTGTAATAGAGCCGCACTCCCCTACCGTATTACACCCAGTAACAGCAGAGTAATGTGTGTAATAGAGCCGCACTCCCCTACCGTATTACACCCAGTAACAGCAGAGTAATGTGTGTAATAGAGCCGCACTCCCCTACCGTATTACACCCAGTAACAGCAGAGTAATGTGTGTAATAGAGCCGCACTCCCCTACCGTATTACACCCAGTAACAGCAGAGTAATGTGTGTAATAGAGCCGCACTCCCCTACCGTATTACACCCAGTAACAGCAGAGTAATGTGTGTAATAGAGCCGCACTCCCCTACCGTATTACACCCAGTAACAGCAGAGTAATGTGTGTAATAGAGCCGCACTCCCCTACCGTATTACACCCAGTAACAGCAGAGTAATGTGTGTAATAGAGCCGCACTCCCCTACCGTATTACACCCAGTAACAGCAGAGTAATGTGTGTAATAGAGCCGCACTCCCCTACCGTATTACACCCAGTAACAGCAGAGTAATGTGTGTAATAGAGCCGCACTCCCCTACCGTATTACACCCAGTAACAGCAGAGTAATGTGTGTAATAGAGCCGCACTCCCCTACCGTATTACACCCAGTAACAGCAGAGTAATGTGTGTAATAGAGCCGCACTCCCCTACCGTATTACACCCAGTAACAGCAGAGTAATGTGTGTAATAGAGCCGCACTCCCCTACCGTATTACACCCAGTAACAGCAGAGTAATGTGTGTAATAGAGCCGCACTCCCCTACCGTATTACACCCAGTAACAGCAGAGTAATGTGTGTAATAGAGCCGCACTCCCCTACCGTATTACACCCAGTAACAGCAGAGTAATGTGTGTAATAGAGCCGCACTCCCCGACCGTATTACACCCAGTAACAGCAGAGTAATGTGTGTAATAGAGCCGCACTCCCCTACCGTATTACACCCAGTAACAGCAGAGTAATGTGTGTAATAGAGCCGCACTCCCCTACCGTATTACACCCAGTAACAGCAGAGTAATGTGTGTAATAGAGCCGCACTCCCCTACCGTAATACACCCAGTAACAGCAGAGTAATGTGTGTAATAGAGCCGCACTCCCCGACCGTATTACACCCAGTAACAGCAGAGTAATGTGTGTAATAGAGCCGCACTCCCCGACCGTATTACACCCAGTAACAGCAGAGTAATGTGTGTAATAGAGCCGCACTCCCCTACCGTATTACACCCAGTAACAGCAGAGTAATGTGTGTAATAGAGCCGCACTCCCCTACCGTATTACACCCAGTAACAGCAGAGTAATGTGTGTAATAGAGCCGCACTCCCCTACCGTATTACACCCAGTAACAGCAGAGTAATGTGTGTAATAGAGCCGCACTCCCCGACCGTATTACACCCAGTAACAGCAGAGTAATGTGTGTAATAGAGCCGCACTCCCCTACCGTATTACACCCAGTAACAGCAGAGTAATGTGTGTAATAGAGCCGCACTCCCCTACCGTATTACACCCAGTAACAGCAGAGTAATGTGTGTAATAGAGCCGCACTCCCCTACCGTATTACACCCAGTAACAGCAGAGTAATGTGTGTAATAGAGCCGCACTCCCCTACCGTATTACACCCAGTAACAGCAGAGTAATGTGTGTAATAGAGCCGCACTCCCCTACCGTATTACACCCAGTAACAGCAGAGTAATTGTGTGTAACAGAGCCGCACTCCCCTACCGATTACTCCCGTAACAGCAGAGGATGTGTGTATACAGAGCGCACTCCCCCTACCGTATTACACCCAAGTAACAGCTAGAGTACTTGTGTGTAATAGAGCCCCACTCCCCCGACCGTATTACACCCAGTAACAGCAGAGTATTGGTGTAATAGAGCCGCACTCCCCGAGCCGTATTACACCCAGTAACAGCAGATAAATGTGTGTTAATAGGTAGCCGAATCCCCTACCTGTATACATCAGTACAAGCAGAGTAATGTGATGTAATCGAGCCGCACTCCCCCTACAGTAATACACCCAGTAACAGACAGAGTATTGTGATGTAATAGAGCCGCACTCCCCGACAGTTATTACCACCCCAGTAACAGCAGAGTAATGTGTGTAATAGAGCCGACTCCCCCTACAGAATACACCCAGTATCGCAGAGTTATACACCCAGTAACAGCAGAGTAATGTGTGTAATAGAGCCGCACTCCCCCACCGTATTACACCCAGTAACAGCAGAGTAATGTATGTAATAGAGCCACACTCCCCGACCGTAATACACCCAGTAACAGCAGAGTAATGTGTGTAATAGAGCCGCACTCCACTACCGTATTACACCCAGTAACAGCAGAGTAATTTGTGTAATAGAGCCGCAATCCCCCACCGTATTACACCCAGTAACAGCAGAGTAATGTGTGTAATAGAGCCGCACTCCCCTACCGTATTACACCCAGTAACAGCAGAGTAATGTGTGTAATAGAGCCGCACTCCCCTACCGTATTACACCCAGTAACAGCAGAGTAATGTGTGTAATAGAGCCGCACTCCCCCACCGTATTACACCCAGTAACAGCAGAGTAATGTATGTAATAGAGCCACACTCCCCGACCGTAATACACCCAGTAACAGCAGAGTAATGTGTGTAATAGAGCCGCACTCCCCTTCCGTAATACACCCAGAAACAGCAGAGTAATGTGTGTAACAGAGCCGCACTCCCCTACCCTATTACACCCAGTAACAGCAGAGTAAAGTGTGTAATAGAATCGCACTCCCCTACCATATTACACCCAGTAACAGCAGAGTAATGTGTGTAATATAGCCACTCTCCCCTACCGTATTACACCCAGTAACAGCAGAGTAATGTGTGTAATAGAGCCGCACTCCCCCACTGTATTACACCCAGTAACAGCAGAGTAATGTGTGTAATATAGCCACTATCCCCTACCGTATTACACCCAGTAACAGCAGAGTAATGTGTGTAATAGAACCGCACTCCCCCACTGTATTACACCCAGTAACGGCAGAGTAATTTGTGTAATATAGCCACTATCCCCTATCATATTACACCCAGTAACAGCAGAGTAATGTGTGTAATAGAGCCGCACTCCCCTACCGTATTACACCCAGTAACAGCAGAGTAATGTTTGTAATAGAACCGCACTCCCCCACTGTATTACACCCAGTAACAGCAGAGTAAAGTGTGTAATAGAGCCGCACTCCCGTACCCTATTACACCCAGTAACAGCAGAGTAATGTGTGTAATAGAGCCGCAAACCCCTACCATATTACACCCAGTAACAGCAGAGTAATATGTGTAATATAGCCACTATCCCCTACCGTTTTACACCCAGTAACAGCAGAGTAATGTGTGTAATAGAACCGCACTCCCCCACTGTATTACACCCAGTAACAGCAGAGTAATATGTGTAATATCGCCACTATCCCCTACCGTATTACACCCAGTAACAGCAGAGTATTGTGTGTAATAGAGCCGCACTCCCCTACCATATTACACCCAGTAACAGCAGAGTAATATGTGTAATATAGCCACTATCCCCTACCCTATTACACCCAGTAACAGCAGAGTAATGTGTGTAATAGAGCCGCACTCCACTACCATATTACACCCAGTAACAGCAGAGTAATATGTGTAATATAGCCACTATCCCCTACCCTATTACACCCAGTAACAGCAGAGTATTGTGTGTAATAGAGCCGCACTCCCCGACCGTATTACACCCAGTAACAGCAGAGTAATGTGTGTAATTATGCCGCACTCCCCTACCTTAATACACCCAGTAACAGCAGAGTAATGTGTGTAATAGAGCCGCACTCCCCTACCGTATTACAGCCAGTAACAGCAGAGTAATGTGTGTAATAGAGTTGCAATCTTCAACTGTATTACACCTAGTAACAGCAGACTAATGTGTGTAATAGAGCCGCACTCCCCCACCATATTACACCCAGTAACAGCAGAGTAAAGTGTGTAATGGAGCCGCACTCCCCTACCCTATTACACACAGTAACAGCAGAATAAGGCGTGTAATAGAGTTGCAATCTTCAACTGTATTACACCTAGTAACAGCAGAGTAATGTGTGCAATAGAGCTGCACTCCCCTACCGTATTACACCCAGTAACAGCAGAGTAATGTATGTAATAGAGCCGCACTCCCCGACCGTATTACACACAGTAACAGCAGAATAAGGTGTGTAATAGAGTTGCAATCTTCAACTGTATTACACCCAGTAACAGCAGAGTAATGTGTGTAATAGAGCCGCACTCCACTACCGTAATACACCCAGTAACAGCAGAGTAATGTGTGTAATAGAGCCGCACTCCCCTACCGTATTACACCCAGTAACAGCAGAGTAATGTGTGTAATAGAGCCGCATTCCCCCACCGTATTACACCCAGTAACAGCAGAGTAATATGTGTAATAGAGCCGCACTCCCCCACCGTATTACACCCAGTAACAGCAGAGTAATGTGTGTAATAGAGCCGCACTCCCCACCGTATTACACCCAGTAACAGCAGAGTAATATGTGTAATAGAGCCGCACTCCCCCACCGTATTACACCCAGTAACAGCAGAGTAATGTGTGTAATAGAGCCGCACTCCCCCACCGTATTACACCCAGTAACAGCAGAGTAATGTTTGTAAAAGAGCCGCACTCCCTACCGTAATACACCCAGTAACAGCAGAGTAATGTGTGTAATAGAGCCGCACTCCCCTACCGTATTACACCCAGTAACAGCAGAGTAATGTGTGTAATAGAGCGCACTCCCCTACCGTATTACACCCAGTAACAGCAGAGTAATGTGTGTAATAGAGCCGCACTCCCCTATCGTATTACACCCAGTAACAGCAGAGTAATGTGTGTAATAGAGCCGCACTCCCCTACCGTATTACACCCAGTAACAGCAGAGTAATGTGTGTAATAGAGCCGCACTCCCCTACCGTAATACACCCAGTAACAGCAGAGTAATGTGTGTAATAGAGCCGCACTCCCCTACCGTAATACACCCAGTAACAGCAGAGTAATGTGTGTAATAGAGCCGCACTCCCCTACCGTATTACACCCAGTAACAGCAGAGTAATGTGTGTAATAGAGCCGCACTCCCCTACCGTATTACACCCAGTAACAGCAGAGTAATGTGTGTAATAGAGCCGCACTCCCCTACCGTATTACACCCAGTAACAGCACAGTAATCTGTGTAATAGAACCGCACTCCCGTGCTGTATTACACCCAGTAACAGCAGAGTAATGTGTGTAATAGAGCTGCACTCCCCTACCGTATTACACCCAGTAAGAGCAGAGTAATGTGTGTAATAGAGCCGCACTCCGCTACCGTATAACACCCAGTAACCGCAGAGTAATGTGTGTAATTGTGCCGCACTCCCCCACCGTATTACAGCCAATAACAGCAGAGTAATGTGTGTAATAGAGCCGCACTCCCCTACCCTATTACAACCAGTAACAGCAGAGTAAGGTGTGTAATAGAGCCGCACTCCCCTACCGTATTACACCCAGTAACAGCAGAGTAAGGTGTGTAATAGAGCCGCACTCCCCTACCGTATTACACCCAGTAACAGCAGAGTAATGTGTGTAATAGAGCCGCACTCCCCTACCGTATTACACCCAGTAACAGCAGAGTAATGTGTGTAATAGAGTTGCAATCTTCAACTGTATTACACCCAGTAACAGCAGAGTAATGTGTGTAATAGAGCCGCACCCCCCAACCCTATTACACACAGTAACAGCAGAATAAGGTGTGTAATAGAGTTGCAATCTTCAACTGTATTACACCCAGTAACAGCAGAGTAATGTGTGAAATAGAGCCGCACTCCCCTACCATATTACACCCAGTACAGCAGAGGAATGTGTGTAATAGAGCCGCACTCCCCTACCGTATTACACCCAGTAACAGCAGAGTAATGTGTGTAATAGAACCGCACTCCCCCACTGTATTACACCCAGTAACAGCAGAGTAATGTGTGTAATAGAGCCGCACTCCCCTACCCTATTACACCCAGTAACAGCAGAGTACTGTGTGTAATAGAGCCGCACTCCCCGACAGTATTACACCCAGTAACAGCAGCGTAATGGGTGTAATAGAGCCGCACTCCCCTACCGTATTACAGCCAGTAACAGCAGAGTAATGGGTGTAATAGAGCCGCACTCCCCTACCGTAATACACCCAGTAACAGCAGAGTAATGTGTGTAATAGACCCGCACTCCCCCACCGTATTACACCCAGTAACAGCAGAGTAATGTGTGTAATAGAGCCGCACTCCCCAACCGTATTACACCCAATAACAGCAGAGTAATGTGTGTAATAGAGCCGCACTCCCCGACCGTATTACACCCAGTAACAGCAGAGTAATGTGTGTAATAGAGCCGCACTCCCCCACCGTATTACACCCAGTAACAGCAGAGTAATGTGTGTAATAGAGCCGCACTCCCCAACCGTATTACACCCAATAACAGCAGAGTAATGTGTGTAATAGAGCCGCACTCCCCGACCGTATTACACTCAGTAACAGCAGAGTAATGTGTCTAATAATGCCGCACTCCCCTACCGTAATACACCCAGTAACAGCAGAGTAATGTGTGTAATAGAACCGCACTCTCCTTCCATATTACACCCAGAAACAGGACTGTTAGGTAATGTATCTAATAATTCCGCATTCCACCACCGTATTTCACCTAATGAAAACAGCTGAGAATTGACTGACTAAAGGATGGGATTTGGGGCAGCGTTTGATGTACTCAGTTAACCTCCACTCTCTTGCTGCATATCACATAATTCTGTAAACTCTTTCTTTTCCGGCACCTATGGGACCAGGATGATGGTGGTTGATGAATAATTCTGGATATCAGAGAGGTATACCTACCAAGGCAATTTTTCACGCAAACAAAAATAAAAATCTCAAGAAATGTACTGTGTAATTGGGTGCTCACCTACAGAATGTTCCGTTAAATGAATGGATTCGGCAAGATTACCGGTTATTGAGGTGTTGTTTTTTGTCGGTTATTAAAGTATTCCGGATGATAAAGGGCCGTTTAAACAAGAGTTTACTGTTGAATAAAAACAGAGATTGGTGTTCCAGAAGGATCAGTGCTGGGACCACTGTCGTTCACAATTTATATTTACGATTTACACTGAGGAAACAAAAACACAAATTCTAAATTTGCGTATGTCACCAAATTGGGGGGATAGTCAATACTGAGGAGGACTGCAACAAGTTACAGGAGGACATTAATAAACTTGCAGAATGGGTATATAATTGGCAAATGAAATTCAACAGAGATAAATGTGAGGTATTACATTTTATTAAGAAAAATAAGGAGGTCACTTATTATTTGGAAAATAAGAATCTAAGTGGGGTAGAAGAGCAAAGGGATCTCGGAGTATAAATACACATTTCACTGAAAGTAGCGACACAGGTCAACAAGGCCATAAAAAAAAAATAAGCTCTTGGTTTATTTCTAGAGGTATTGAAAAGTAGGGCAGTTATGCTAAATCTGTATTGAACCTTGTTTAGACCAGACTTGGAGTACTGTGTACAATTCTGGTCGCCATATTATAAAAAGGATATAGAGGCACTGGAGAGGGTGCAAAAAATGACATACAAGTATGATACCAGAAATGCGAAGGTATACATATCAGGAAAGGATGAACAGGCTGGGTCTCTTTTCCCTTGAAAAGAGAAGGCTGAGGGGTGACCTGATAGAAGTCTTTAAAATTCTGAAAGGTTTTGATAGAGTGGATACAGAGAGAGTGTTTCCACTTGTGGGGAAGAGCATAACTAGAGGCCATCAATATAAGATAGTCACCAAGAAATTCAATAGGGAATTCAGAAGGAATTTCTTTACCCAAAGAGTGGTGAGAATGTGGAACTCGCTACCACAGGGAGTGGTTGAAGCGAATAGTATAGATGCATTGAAGGGGAGGCTAGACAAGCATATGAGGGAGAAGGGAATAGAGGGTTATGCTGATGGAGTTAGATGAGGAAAGACGGGAGGAGGCTCGTGTGGAGCATAAACGCCGGCATGGACTGGTTGGGCCGAATTGCCTGTTTCTGTGGTGTATACCCTATGTAATCCTATGTAGATTGCTGGAAATACTCAGCAGGTCAAGCAACATGTGTGGAGAGAGAAATAGAGTTAATGTTTCAGGTCATTGACCTTTCTCTCCACAGAAGCTGCCTGACCTGCCGAGTAATTCCAGCATTTGTTTTTGTTTTTAATACAGATTTCCAGCATCCATAGTAGTTTGTTTTTGAGTTGGACTGGATGGCCAGTTTGAATAAACCAGTTGTCCTGTTACCATATTACACCCAATAGAAGTGTAACTGAACTAAGTAAGTGCTTGTAGGTGAGTAAAGGTTGCCAGCATATATCCTCAAGTAAGCCTAATGTTGCCTGTTCATCCATCACCCCTGTGCTCGCTGACCTACATTGGCTCCCTGTTAAGCAACGCCTCGATTTTAAAATTCACATCCTTGTTTTCAAATCCCTCTGTGGCCTTGCCCCTCCCTATCTCTATAACCTCCTCCAGCCCTACAACCTTCCGAGATCCCTGCACTCCTCCAATTCTGCCCTCCTGAGCATCTCCGATTTTAATTGATCCACCATTGGCGGCCGTGCCTTCAGCTGCCTAGGCCCTAAGCTCTGGAATCCCCTCCCTAAACCTCTCCGCCTCTCTTTCCTCTTTTAAGATGCTCCTTAAAACCTACCTCTTTGACCAAGCATTTGGTCATCTGCCCTAATACCTCTTTATGTGGCTCGGTGTCAAATTTTTCTTTGATGACGCCGCTGGGAAGCACCTTGGGACATTTTACTTTGTTAAAGACGCTATATAAATTCAAGTTGATGTTGTTCTTCTTATTCATCATGACCCCTGTGAGCTGGGGAGCCCCATCATTGGAATCTCTTTAATACAATGGAAACAAATCCAGCAATATTGAGTCGAGGCTTGAAAATTATACAATATATATATGCCATTATAAAGTAGGATCAATTAATGCTCTTATGATTTTATAAATAAAAAGCATGAAGTTCCCCAGGTAACTCAAGCGAGTTTTCCAATGAATAGTTGAAACACATAGACCAGGAAAGGTCCCAAATGAAGTCCTCAATCTGTACTGAGTTAGTGTGGGGAACAGTAGGGGGGCTTCAATTGGCAGCAGACAAGGTTTCTGATCCTATTCCCCATTCAGTGACCCCCAGCTAGAAGTCTTCATTTATGTACATTGGCTTGGTGGCACTGCCTCGGTGACTGAATGGCCTTCCCACTGTCAAGGCTCACACATGAAGAATGCCACTTGGGCAAGGTCCTGGGAGGTGAGAGCTGCCAGCAGAACCCCATACAACAGCAAAGAGTCAAAGCGTTTGGGAAAGGAGAGGAGAGGTATATATTATCTAATATCTGTACAACACTTGATGTGTATCATACATATATAAAAGAACCTGGAGGAGAAGAGGAGATTTATTTTTACGCAGCGAGTTGTCATGATCTGGAATGCACTGCCTGAAAGGATGGTGGAAGCAGATTCAATCGTGACTTTCAAAAGGGAATTGACTATATACTTGAACAGGAAAACATTGCAGCCCTATGGGCAAAGAACAGTGATAGTTCTTATCGGCACAGGTAAGATGGCCTCCTTCTGTGCTGTAAGATTCTATGATTCTATGTATTAGGCATCCAGGACCTTATACTTATAGAAACTTGAAGACACAGTACCTAGAATATGTAGTACTGTGTGTATTATACATATGGAGCAATACAGCATCTTCAATATATTAGTAGTATGGCAGATAGAATATGTAATATACAGCTATAATGTCCAATTATTTTTATAAATTGTATAAAATAATTAAAATGATCAAACCCACGGATAAAAGACAGAGGCATATTACTGCAATCAAGAAAAAATAATAGCCCATAGAGAGAGATTAAAAACTGAAGGTTAAACTATTGGATATTGATTATCACAATTTTAGTTCATTTGATATTAAAATTGTGTTTCAACCTTCTTGTATAAAATAAGTTTATTGCCCATCTGTGACCCAGCTTGTTATCTGGCTGCTGCAGAGAGAGCTGAACATTTATCCAGGATTTTATCACAAGGCATGCGGTTTCACTTTTCCCCAAATCAAATCCTAGGGTGTTGTCTCATCGAAATAACACATTGTACTAAACTCAACATGGTACAATTCCACTTTAAAAAGGGGCCTTCAGAGAAGCATTGTTATTTTAGAGTTCGCTTGCCTATGTAGATCTTTCTTAAACAGTTGGGAGGGGGAGGTTGCTATGGATACTTGACTCTGGGCTCTATAATTTTCCTCGTGTCACATTCATCTGTGGCTTCTACTTTGTGTTCTCCACCCCACCCCCCAAGGGAGAGTGGGCTATGATATTTCTGGGAAAGTGGTCTCACTGTCTATCCCCTCCCTTTGTCCTGATTTTTGTATGCATTGTGTGTGTTAACCAGACTGTGCCTCCCTATACCTTGAATTCTTCCTCCTCTACCGTTACTCTGTATTACAGATGTGACTGGATCTGGTCTGCCTCTATATCTGTGGCCTGTTAACTGGATTCCTTCTTTTATGGTCTGGCTTCAGAACTCTCTTTTTTTTTATAATCTTTCCTGGAGTGATGGACTTGTCACCACCACCTCCGTGTTTAGATACATTTTGTACAGTGCCTGACAGAAGTTGTAATTATGTACCGGAGCTTAATGCCCAGTATGGAAAGCAGAGTGTGTATAATTTTACAATGAAGCGCTCTGATCCTGTCAACTTCCCCTTATTAAAGAAATGCCTTATTAAGGAAACGCCACACAGTCTAAAAGCTCCCTGTTGTCTGCTGTCACTTGCAAAGGCGTAACTTTAACAGCGCAGGTCACAGCAGTGGGTTCTCCATATACACCATCTGGACTTTGGCATAAAGGATGGGTGTCAATGTTTGATGATACCAAACAGGGAGGAGTGACAAACTGCCAGAAAGAAGGCAGATGGCTAAAGGGGGATATACATCGGGTGAGAGAATGGGCAGATAAGTGACAGAAGCTTTAAAATGCAGAAAGATGGGGAGGAAGGAAGAATTAAAAAATGGAAATATACTTTAGAAGTTAAAATGTGCGAGCTGGGGCTCAGTGGTAGCACTCTCTGAGTCAGAAGGTTAGTGGGTTCAAGCCCCGCTCCAGAGACTTGAGCACAAATCCTTGGCTAACACTTCAGTGCAGTACTGAAAGAGCACTGTACTTTCAGAGAAGCCGTCTTTTGGGTGAAACCGTAAACCAAAGTCCATCCCAAATGGACATAAAAGATCCCAAAGAAGAGCAGGGGATTTTGCCCGGTGTCCTGGACAATATTTATCCCCCAACCAGCATCACTAAAACAGATTATTCAGTCATTTATCTCATTGCTGTTTGTGGGAACTTGCTGTGCACAAATTGGCTGCAGCACTTCCTACATTACAACAGTGATTATACTTCAACAGTACTTCATCGGCTGTAAAGTGCTTTGGGACGTCATGTGGTCGTGAAAGGTGCTATATAAATGCAAGTTCTTGCCTCCTTAATGCGGTGAATATGCAAAGGGATCCACGAACCCTTAAAAGTGGGTGAACAGTTATAAAAAACAATAAGAAGGCAAATGGGATTGGGGGTTTATATGAAGAGTGATTCGATACATAAGCAAATGGTCCCTATAACTGGGCAAAATGATCATTAGTCAATATCTGGAATACTGTTTACAGTTTTGGGCTTCTTACTATAGGATGGATATAATAGCCATGGAGATAGTCCAATGCTAATTTACCAGAAATCTAGGCTGACACTCCAGTGCAGTGCTGAGGGAGTGCTGCACTGTCGGAGGTGCCGTCTTTCTGATGAGATGTTAAACCGAGGCCCGGTCTGCCCTCTCAGGTTGATGTAAAAGAAACCATGGCAATATTTCGAAGAAGAGCAGGGGAGTTATCCCGGTGTCCTGGCCAATATTTATCCCTCAATCAACATCACTAAAAAAACAGATTATCTGGTCATTATCACATTGCTGTTTGTGGGAGCTTGCTGTGCGCAAATTGGCTCCCGCATTTCTCACATTACAACAGTGACTACACTCCAAAAGTACTTCATTGGCTGTAAAGTGCTTTGAGACGTCCGGTGGTCGTGAAAGGCGCTATATAAATGCAAGTCTTTCTTTTTTCTTCAACAGACCAAAGGAGCTTGGCTCCAAATTGCTGAGGAGGTGAACATCAGGGATGTGGTCAGGAGGACCTGGGTGCAGTGCTGCAAACGTTTCACTGATCTCATTAGATCAAGAAAGGTGAGTGCCAAGCCACACTCAACTTCATCCTGCTGTGCCTCTCATCACATCCCCATCACTCTGCCTTTCCAACCCTACTCCTGCACATCCTTACTCACACCAACATACCTTGCAGATCCACCCATCCCTCTCCCTCTATCTACATTATCACATCCCCATCTGACTAACCACCCCTCACACTCACCCTCATCCTCGTGCAATCATACCAACTAACAACACACAAGGAGGCCACTTGGCATTTGCAACCACTCCATCATAGTCACCCTCTACATCCATTGCTTACACTCATTCCATCAGTCTTACTCAACCTTCTCTTCTTTCCCTCCTTGCAGGAAAAGAGAGCCCACAATAAGAGGGAGAGGGAGAGAAGCAGAGGTGGCCCTTCATCATTGGCCACCTTAACAGCAGCAGAGGAGGTTGCCTTGGAAGTGTTTGGTGTTGCAGAACAGCTGGAGGTGGGAGACGGAGAGAGGGGGACATCTCAGCAACCTGGTGACAGAATTACATATCCTGCAGCTACATGACATACAGCAGTCACTCATATGGGGACTGCTGTCAGCAGCCAGTGCATGGTCATCATGTGCATAACGGTATCTGTACCCATTCTTAATACAACATATCTAACTCATCTCTTTACTCTCCCACAGATAATCAAGAGCCCCCTCCCCAACTGTCCAGGAGGCAGATCAAGATGACTCCTCAGACAAGCCTCCAGCCTCAGAGGACGCACCATAACCAGACATAAGCGCACCCAGCACCAGAGCAGATGCGCACACCTCGGTGGGTGCAACGCGAGATAGAGTAATATTATTACCTGATGTGTCACAAGTCACAAGTGAGCAAGAGCAGATGGTGGAGACAAGGACAGCAGTGGAGAGTCCTCGCCGGAGGCTGCAGGACGCTCCCAGCTCTGCTCAGCTGCATGCAGACGCTGAGCCTCGGGAGCCATCCAGAAAGAGGGCGATCCTGGAGCTGCAGCAAGAAGTGCAGGAGGCTTTGACAGGTTTTGCGACCGCGATGTCTGCAAATGTGCAGAGAATGGAGGAGCCCATATCCAACATGAGCACCACAATGTCGCAGGCATGGAAAGGATGGCCATTTACATGGAGCAGCTAATGCGCCACTCACAGGAGCACAAGCTATCTATGGAGAATAGATGGCAGATGCTTATAGACCTCCTCTCTAGGTGTGATGTCAGCATAGACGTGGGTCCTCATGGCCTGCTGTGCAGCAAAGTGCTCTCCAGCTCCTTGCTAGCAGGGAAGTGTGGGTGGCCCATGAGAGGGATTATGGTGAGAGGGGACATGGAAGTGGGGGCTCCTCTCAAAGCGTTCATATTTCTCCCCTTTTGCACCCCCCCCCCCCATCTCAGTCAGAGCCCCAGGTGCCTCCTCGAGCAGCGATGGCCGAGTCTGCCCCTGCACAGTCGCAGGAGGAGCAGACTTTGGCGGGGTCATCAGAGGCTCCAAAACCCAGAGGACGTCCACCAAGTGTGTCTAATCAGTCAGTGAAGGAAGTGAGCAGGCTGCCTCTACCTCTGCTGAAGCCACAGGGGTAGCACCTCGTAGAAGCACGCGTAAGAGAAAGATGAAACACAAGTAGATGCACAAGGGTAGCCACTTGGATGTTTTAATAAATGTTTGTGTAAAGTTTCCGTTATTGTGATGTCACACATAATACTTTTATTTTCACCACTTTCCGGTCTTGGACAAATTTGTGTGCAGCTTTGGAAGTGGCTTAGTGAGTTGCAGTGAATGGTGAGACATAGGGGGAAAAATTAGGTCGCGCCCCATTTGGGGCGCAAATAACGTCTGGACGCAAATATTAGCGCCTGGCGCTAATTATCGGCACTGACTGGAAACTTCACTTTTACCGCCCCGGGAGGTGAGTGGAGCGCTAAATCAGGCGCTGCACACCTGTCTTAAGGCGCAAAGGCCAAGGAGTGAGGCGCTAACTCAGAGCGCTGGCGAAGCTCATGTAATGTCAGTCAGCAATGGAACACACACACAATGGCACGGGCCAGTTCTTAAAGGGGATGGTTAATCTTGCTTTCCATCCACATCCTGTTCATTGCAGCCTTGAATCTCAGCCTGGAGAGACTTGCACATCAAATGTGCTGGAAAGAACAATGGAGAGTACCAGGCAAAGAGCTCAGAGTGCAGCTCCCACAGTCTCTGCTAAATCGATACAAGGAATGGCAAATCAAAATGAACCTGCAAAGTGCTGCTCAGTACCCAAAACTCCTTCACACAACGTTGAATCTCTCCAGAAGTCTCTCCCTCTCTCTCTCAGAATGCGTAGTTCAAAAATGCCACCAACAATAAAAGACAGGAAGAGGCCCCCTTTAAATAGCACCCCCCCCAGCCCCACAGCGATTGATAGCGTTCCAGTCTTCTGGTCGTTGGATGCGCCAGGCGGTAAGGCAGGGGGCGCCACTCAATTTCCGCTCCGGGGCGCCACAAGGGCGTTGCACCATGGAATGACGTCACAATCTGCGCGCGCAGGTGGTCGCAGCGGTAAAGTTTAGCGCCGCCGCACAATCTCTAGTTAAGTTCCCGAGCGGCACAAACATCGCTGCGCCTGGGCGTTAGCGGCTTTGCGCCCCATTAGCGCCCTCTTAAGGCGCTAACGGGAGGCGCAACCAACTGAATTTTTACCCCATAATGTTACCTCCAACAATGGTGGTCATGTAAAAGGAATGGCTTGGTCATTGTAGGGATGCTTTATGGTGTTGCTGTGGGGTGTTGGGAGCCTGGCGCAGCACGTGGCAGTGATACAGGTGTACTGCGTAAAGTAAATCTGGTCATGATGAGCCCATCCCTGGCCTCCTGGGCAGCAATGTGCTCAGGTGTTGGTGGAATCTGGCCCGCCGGTTGCTCCATCTTGTCTTCCATCTGATGCTCCTCTTCCTCCTCCTGCTCCTCCTCCTCTGAAGAGGCTGTGCGCTCAGTGCTTTGTTGCTTATGCAGCGCTAATCCTCACTGCTCCGCTGTGTTGTGAGGATGCAGCAGACTGCAATGATTCTGGAGATCCTAGCTAGTGCGTACTGAAGGGTTCCTCCAAATCTGTCAAGCCATCTGAAGCGCATTTTCAGCATGCATATTGTCTGCTCTATAACACATCTGGAGGTGATGTGGCTTTCATTAGATCTCTCCTTGGCCTCAGTACTTGGCCTCCTCAAGCGTGTCATGAGCCACGTCTTCAGTGGATAGCCCTTGTCTCCAAGCAGTCAGCCGGAAAGTCTGTTTCGAGAAGCGAATGTCTGCAAATGTCTGTGACGACCTGGCGCGATAGCCTGAGCCTCTTTTGACACTGTTGCTCAGTCATGTTGAGGAAGCTCATCCTCTGCCTGTATACCCTGTGTTGGGGGTATTGCCTCCGGCACAGTGCAGCCCTGCGCTGATGCCTTCTGTCCTGTGCAGCATCAGGTGGTTGGTGGTGCTGTTGCTGGTGCTGCTGGTGTGCCTGGTGCTGCTGGTGTTGGGGCTCATCGTGGTCCGATTCTGAGGACCAAGGTGAGAGAGTATAAACGGTACCCATTCTGATGCAATAGATGACAGATCAAGTAGAGATGACAGAAGCAATCTGTCAATGGTGTGATAGATTCTACCAATGAGGTGACAGTGGTTCCTGACTTTGCTGAAACGACTTGCAAGCTCTAGAAAGCTAAATCTGTGCTGACAATGCACTCAGCAACAGCATCTGCTTTAGGAAAGTGACCAGCTGTCAGGTGGGAGTTTTAAGTGTACTTTTCATGCTGTGCACTAATGAGGTGCATCAATGGCCACTGAACTTCCGCCTCAGGTTCACAGACGTGGTTCCCGAGCTGCATGATTCCCGCGCTCATCCAGGGAAATTTGAAAGGTAGGGTGAAAAAGATGCTTAAGGTTCTGACAAGTACCTCATAATGATCTCAATTACCTCGGCCGCCTCTGCCATTCGGGTCGCTGACGTGATGGCAAACGTGGACGAGGGAAAGGCACGTGGGGGCAGAATGATGGCAGGTTTCCGATCCGCTCCAAGGTTTTTCAAATTTACCTCCCAACCTGCCTCCAATCGCGTCCGCACAGACCCCAGAAAATTACGAATTCTGATTCTGGACCCCATGAAGTCTCGAGGCTTCAGGTCAAGCATGCGCAAGGAAACCTCCTGCTGATTACCACCTACCGCCCTCCCTCAGCTGATGAATCAGTACTCCTCCATGTTGAACACCACTTGGAAGAAGCACCGAGAGTAGCAAGGGCGCAGAATGTACTCTGGGTGGGGGACTTCAATGTCCATCACCAAGATGGCTCGGTAGCACCACTACTGAAGGCTGGCTGAGTCCTCAAGGACTGGGCCTGCAGCAGGTGGTGAGAGAACCAACACGAGGGAAAAACCTACTTAACCTCGTCCTCACCAATCTACCTGTTGCAAATGCACCTGTCTATGACAGTTTTGGTAGCAGTGACCGCCGCACAGTTCTTGTGGAGACAAAGTCCCGTCTGAGGACACCCTTCATCGTGCTGTTTGGCACGACCACGGTGCTAAATGGGATAGATTCAGAACAAATCTAGCAGCTTAAAACTGGGCATCAATGAGGTGCTGTGGGCCATCAGCATCAGCAGAATTGTATTCCATCACAATCTGTAATCTCATGGCCTGGCATATCCCTCGCTCTACCATTACCATCAAGCCAGGGGACCAACTCTGGTACAATAAGGAGTGTAAAAGAGCATGGCAGGAGCAGCACCAGGCGTACCTAAAAATGAGGTGCCAACCTGGAGAAGCTGCAACACAGGACTATATGTATGCTAAAAAGCAGAAGCAGCATGCTATAAACAGAGCTAAGCAATCCCACAACTAACGGACCAGATTAAAGCTCTGCAGTCCTGTCACATCCAGTCGTGAATGGTGGTGGGCAATTAAACAACTAACGGGAGGAGGAGGCTCCATGACTATCCCCATCCTCAATGATGGCAGAGCCTAGCACGTGAGTGCAAAAGGCATGGCTGATGCGTTTGCAACCATCTTCAGCCAGAAGTGCCAAGTGGATGATCCAAATCGGCCTCCTCCTGAAGTCCCCACCATGACAGAAGCCAGTCTTCTGCCAATTTGATTCACTCTACGTGGTATCAAGAAACGACTGAGCGCACTGGATACAGCAAAGGCTATGGGCCCCGACAACATCCCGGCTGTCATGCTAAAGACTTGTGCTCCAGAACTAGCCGCGCCTCTAGCCAAGCAGTTCCAGTACAGCGACAACACGACCCGATATGTGGAAAATTTCCTAGGTATGTCCTGTCTACAAAAGCAGGATAAATCCAATTACCGCCCCATCAGTCGACTCTCAATCATCAGCAAAGTGATGGAAGGTGGCGTCGACCGTGCTATTAAGCGGCACTTACTCACCAATAACCTGCTCACTGAAGCTCAGTTTGAGTTCCTCCAGGACCACTCGGCTCCAGACCTCATTACAGCCTTGGTCCAGACATGGACAAAAGAGCTGAATTCCAGAGGTGAGGTGAGAGTGACTGCCCTTGACATCAAGACAGCATTTGACCGAGTCTGGCATCAAGGAGCCCGAGTAAAATTGAAGTCAATGGGAATCGGGGCGAAACTCTCCACTGGCTGGAGCCATACCTAGCACAAAGGAAGATGGTTGTGGTTGTTGGAGGTCAATCATCTCAGCCCCAGGACATCGCTGCAGGCATTCCTCAGGGCACTGTCCTTAGCCCAACCATCTTCAGCTGCTTCATCAATGACTTTCCCTCCATCATAAGGTCAGAAGTGGGGATGTTTGTTGATGATTGCACAGTGTTCAGTTCTATTCGCAACTCTGCAGATAATGGAGCAGTCCATGCCCGCATGCAGCAACACCTGGGCAATATTCAGGCTTGGGCTGGTAAGTGGCAGGTAAAATTTGCACCACACTAGTGCCAAAAATGACAATCTCCAACAAGCGAGAATCTAACCACCTCCCCTTGACATTCAATGACATTACCATCACTGAATCCCCCACCATCAACATCCTGGGGGTCACCATTGACAGGAAACTAAACTGGACCCGCCACATAAATGTTTCTTCGTCAGTACTTCCCAAACCTGCGACCTCTACCACCTAGAAGGACAAGGGCAGCAGGCGCATGGGAACACCTCCACCTGCAATTTCCCCTCCAAGTTACACACCATCCTGACTTGGATATATATCGCCGATCCTTCATCGCTGGGTGAAAATCCTGGAACTCCCTCCCTAACAGCACTGTGGGAGTACCTTCACCACATGGACTGCAACCATTCAAGAAGGCGGCTCACCACCACCTTCTCAAGGGCAACTAGGGATGGGCAATAAATGCTGGCCTTCCCAGTGACGCCCACATCACAGGAACGAATAAAAAAACCTGTGTACCAGAATTAGTCAATCCACTAGCCAAGCTATTGCTGGTTGCTGTCGTCCATAAGATCTTTGTTGAGTGTTTGAAGGTTAAATTAATTCTTCCTCACATTATGTAGTGGATTTTCTGTTTTGCTTGGGTGGCTCCCACTTGCCAGTTTCGAGTTTGAGTTCTGTCATCTACTCATGCAGCTCCAGCCACAGACACTGATGTAAGTGTAAACTGTCACACCCGCTAAGGCCTCACAATCAAACCGCTCGGCTGTGCAACGCCTGAGCTCCCACTTCATTTACTGGCAACATTTAAGCTCAGGTTTCAGACCAGCACAGTACGTGAAGCTGACACAGAGGCTTCAGTCAAATGTAGGCACTTTCTCACTAAGGCACTTCATTAAGATAATTAATTCCATACTTCAATGGGAATGAAGAAATTGAACTTTTCTCAACATAAATACCAAATGATTTTCTTCCTTTCTCAAAATGTTTTTTTGTGCCTTTGCAAAACACCAGGATGCTCCAATGTCAAGGCGGCCAGTGTTATTGTCAGCCCACAAAACTCCTGAGGTGATCATTTTGTTTTTATACAATCACTTTACTCTGTGGGTTGATGGACGGCCTTACCCCAGCTGCGTTGCACCAATATGAGCTCAGTGCCGCATTATTCTGGAAATGGACGTCTGAGAAACCCAAAATTACCAGCTGCTCCAAATTCCAAGGGCATGATCCAGTCAAGCCAAAGGCCCATCTTCTCCTGGTTACATTTAATTTAATCATAGAATCATGCAACACAGAAGGAGGCCATTCGGCCCATTGGGCCTATGCCGGCTCTCTGAAACAGCTATCTAATTGGTCCCATACACATGCTCTTTATCCACAGCCCTGCTGATTAATTTTTCTTTTTAATGTATAACTCAGAAGGAAATAATAATTACATCCTAGCTGAAATGTTAACAGTTGATGGTGTACAATTGTGTTTCATTCAGACGTAGAATATTTCCGTCTTTAAGAGTCTGCTTATTTAAAAAATGGGAAGTGGTGAGCTAGGTTTTGAAATTCAGTGATTACAAATGTACATCAGATAGGGAGGAGCTTTGCAATGTACATCAGAGAGGGAGGAGCCCTCCAATGTACATCAGAGAGGGAGGAGCCCTCCAATGTACAACAGAGAGGGAGGAGCCCTCCAATGTACATCAGAGAGGGAGGAGCTTTGCAATGTACATCAGATAGGGAGGAGCCCTCCAATGTACATCAGAGAGGGAGGAGCTTTGCAATGTACATCAGATAGGGACGAGCCCTCCAATGTACAACAGAGAGGGAGGAGCCCTCCAATGTACATCAGATAGGGAGGAGCCCTCCAATGTACAACAGAGAGGGAGGAGCCCTCCAATGTACATCAGAGAGGGAGGAGCCCTCCAGTGTACATCAGAGAGGGAGGAGCCCTCCAATGTACATCAGATAGGGAGGAGCCCTCCAATGTACATCAGAGAGGGAGGAGCCCTCCAATGTACATCAGAGAGGGAGGAGCCCTCCAATGTACATCAGATAGGGAGGAGCCCTCCAATGTACAACAGAGAGGGAGGAGCCCTCCAATGTACATCAGAGAGGGAGGAGCCCTCCAATGTACATCAGAGAGGGAGGAGCCCTCCAATGTACATCAGAGAGGGAGGAGCCCTCCAATGTACATCAGAGAGGGAGGAGCCCTCCAATGTACATCAGAGAGGGAGGAGCCCTCCAATGTACATCAGAGAGGGAGGAGCCCTCCAATGTACATCAGATAGGGAGGAGCCCTCCAATGTACAACAGATAGGGAGGAGCCCTCCAATGTACAGCAGATAGGGAGGAGCCCTCCAATGTACATCAGATAGGGAGGAGACCTCCAATGTACAGCAGATAGGGAGGAGCCCTCAAATGTCCAACAGAGAGGGAGGAGCCCTCCAATGTACATCAGATAGGGAGGAGCCCTCCAATGTACAGCAGATAGGGAGGAGCACTCAAATGTCCAACAGAGAGGGAGGAGCCCTCCAATGTACAACAGATAGGGAGGAGCACTCAAATGTCCAACAGAGAGGGAGGAGCCCTCCAATGTACAGCAGATAGGGAGGAGCCCTGCAATGTACAGCAGATAGGGAGGAGCCCTCCAATGTACAGCAGATAGGGAGGAGCACTCAAATGTCCAACAGATAGGGAGGAGCCTCCAATGTACAACAGATAGAGAGGAGCCCTCCAATGTAAAAAGAGAGAGAGGAGCCCACCAATGAACAACAGAGAATGAGGAGCCCTCCAATGTACAACAGATAGAGAGGAGCCCTCCAATGTACAACAGAGAATGAGGAGCCCTCCAATGTACAGCAGATAGGGAGGAGCCCTGCAATGTACAGCAGATAGGGAGGAGCCCTTCAATGTACAGCAGATAGGGAGGAGCACTCAAATGTCCAACAGATAGGGAGGAGCCCTCCAATGTACAACAGAGAGGGAGGAGCCCTCCAATGTACAACAGATAGAGAGGAGCCCACCAATGAACAACAGAGAATGAGGAGCCCTCCAATGAACAACAGAGAGGGAGGAGCCCTCCAATGTACAGCAGAGAGGGAAGAGCCCTCCAATGTACAACAGATAGGGAGGAGCCCTGCAATGTACAACAGATAGGGAGGAGCCCTCCAATGTACCTCAGATAGGGAGGAGCCCTGCAATGTACAACAGATAGGGAGGAGCCCTCCAATGTAGCTTAGATAGGGAGGAGCCCTCCAATGTACAACAGATAGGGAGGAGCCCTCCAATGTACAACACAGAGGGAGGAGCCCTCCAATGTACAACAGATAGGGAGGAGCCCTCCAATGTAGATTAGATAGGGAGGAGACCTCCAATGTACAGCAGATAGGGAGGAGCCCTCCAATGTACAGCAGATAGGGAGGAGCCCTCCAATGTACAGCAGATAGGGAGGAGCCCTCCAATGTAAAAAGAGAGAGAGGAGCCCACCAATGAACAACAGAGAATGAGGAGCCCTCCAATGTACAACAGATAGAGAGGAGCCCACCAATGAACAACAGAGAATGAGGAGCCCTCCAATGTACAATAGAGAACGAGGATCCCTCCAATGTACATCAGATAGGGAGGAGCCCTCCAATGTACAACAGATAGGGAGGAGCCCTCCAATGTGCAACAGAGAGGGAGGAGCCCTCCAATGTACAACAGAGAGGGAGGATCTTATAGAGACATTTTAAATCCTTACTGATTTAGACAAATTAGATGCGGGCAGAATGTTTCCAATTTTAGGGGAAACTAAAACCAGGGGTCGTAGTCTAAGGATAAAGGGGAAGCCATTTAAGACTGAGATGAGGAGGAACTTCTTCACCCAGAGAGTGGTGAATCTGTGGAATTCTCTACCACAGAAGGTTGTTGAGGCCAGTTCGCTAAATATATTCAAAAGGGAGTTAGATATAATACTCACAACTAGGGGGATCAAGGGGTATGGCGAGAAAGCAGGAATGGGGTACTGAGGTAGCATGTTCAGCCATGAATGCATTAAATGACGGTGCAGGCTCGAAGGACCGAATGGTCTACTCCTGCACCTATTTTCTATGTTTCTAATGTGCAATAGATAGGGAGGAGCCCTCCAATGTAAAGCAGATAGGGAGCAGCCCTCCAATGTGCAACAGATAGGGAGGAGCCCTCCAATGTAGCTTAGATAGGGAGGAGCCCTCCATTGTACAACAGATAGGGAGGAGCCCTCCAATGTACATCAGATAGGGAGGAGCCCTCCAATGTACAACAGATAGGGAGGAGCCCTACAATGTAGATTAGATAGGGAGGAGCCCTCCATTGTACAACACAGAGGGAGGAGCCCTCAAATGTACAACAGATAGGGAGGAGCCATCCAATGTACAACAGAGAATGAGGAGCCCTCCAATGTACAATAGATAGGGACGAGCCCTCCAATGTACAACAGATAGGGAGGAGCCCTCCAATGTACAACAGAGAGGGAGGAGCCCTCCAATGTACAACAGAGAGGGAGGAGCCCGCCAATGTACAACAGAGAGGGAGGAGCCCTCCAATGTACAATAGATATGGAGGAGCCCTCCAATGTACAATAGATATGCAGAAGCCCTCCAATGTACAACAGATAGGGAGGAGCCCTCCAATGTACAACAGAGAGGGAGGAGCCCTTCAGTGTACAACAGATAGGGAGGAGCCCTCCAATGTACAACAGAGAGGGAGGAGCCCTTCAGTGTACAACAGATAGGGAGGAGCCCACCAATGTACAACACAGAGGGAGGAGCCCTCCAATGTACAACACAGAGGGAGGAGCCCTCCAATGTACAACAGAGAGGGAGGAGCCCTCCAATGTACAGCAGATAGGGAGGAGCCCTCCAATGTAAAATAGATCGGGAGGAGCCCTCGAATGAACAACAGAGAATGAGGAGTCCTCCAATGTACAACAGAGAGGGAGGAGCCCTCCAATGTACAACAGATAGGGAGGAGCCCTGCAATGTAAAATCGATCGGGAGGAGCCCTCGATTGAACAACAGAGAATGAGGAGTCCTCCAATGTACAACAGATAGGGAGGAGCCCTCCAATGTAAAATAGACGGGGAGGAGACCTCAATGTACAAAAGAGAGGGAGGAGCCCTCCAATGTACAAAAGAGAGGGAGGAGCCCTCCAATGTACAAAAGAGAGGGAGGAGCCCTCCAATGTAAAATAGATGGGGAGGAGCCCTCCAATGTACAACAGAGAGGGAGGATCTTATAGAGACGTTTAAAATCCTGACTGGTTTAGACAAATTAGATGCGGGCAGAATGCTTCCAATGTTAGGGAAAACTAAAACCAGGGGTCACAGTCTAAGGATAAAGGGGAAGCCATTTAAGACTGAGATGAGGAGGAACTTCTTCACCCAGAGAGTGGTGAATCTGTGGAATTCTCTACCACAGAAGGTTGTTGAGGCCAGTTCGCTAAATATATTCAAAAGGGAGTTAGATATAATACTCACAACTAGGGGGATCAAGGGGTATGGCGAGAAAGCAGGAATGGGGTACTGAGGTAGCATGTTCAGCCATGAACGCATTAAATGGCGGTGCAGGCTCGAAGGACCGAATGGTCTACTCCTGCACCTATTTTCTATGTTTCTATGTTTCTAATGTACAATAGATAGGGAGGAGCCCTCCAATGTACAGCAGATAGGGAGCAGCCCTCCAATGTGCAACAGATAGGGAGGAGCCCTACAATGTAGCTTAGATAGGGAGGAGCCCTCCATTGTACAACAGATAGGGAGGAGCCCTCCAATGTACATAAGATATGGCGGAACCCTACAATGTAGATTAGAAAGGGAGGAGCCCTCCATTGTACAACAGATAGGGAGGAGCCCGACAATGTAGATTAGATAGGGAGGAGCCCTCCATTGTACAACACAGAGGGAGGAGCCCTCCAATGTACAACAGATAGTGAGGAGCCCTCCAATGTACAACAGAGAATGAGGAGCCCTCCAGTGTACAATAGATAGGGAGGAGCCCTCCAATGTACAACAGATAGGGAGGAGCCTCCAATGTACAATAGATAGGGACGAGCCCTCCAATGTACAACAGAGAGGGAGGAGCCCTCCAATGTACAACAGAGAGGGAGGAGCCCTCCAATGTACAACAGAGAGGGAGGAGCCCTCCAATTTACAACAGAGAGGGACGAGCCCTCCAATGTACAACAGAGAGGGAGGAGCCCTCCAATGTACAACAGATAGGGAGTAGCCCTCCAATGTACCGCAGATAGGGAGGAGCCCTCCAATGTACAACAGAGAGGGAGGAGCCCTCCAATTTACAACAGAGAGGGACGAGCCCTCCAATGTACAACAGAGAATGAGGAGCCCTCCAATGTACAACAGAGAGGGAGGAGCCCTCCAATGTACCACAGATAGGGAGGAGCCCTCCAATGTACAGCAGATAGGGAGGAGCCCTCCAATGTACAGCAGATAGGGAGGAGCCCTCCAATGTACGACAGATAGGGACGAGCCCTCCAATGTACAACAGAGAGGGATGAGCCCTCCAATGTACAGCAGAGAGGGAGGAGCCCTCCAATGTACAACAGAGAGGGAGGAGCCCTCCAATGTACAACAGAGAGGGAGGAGCCCTCCATTGTACAACAGAGAGGGAAGAGCCCTCCAATGTACAAAGGATAGGGAGGAGCCCTCCAATGTTGCTTAGATTGGGAGGAGCCCTCCAATGTACAATAGATGGGGAGGAGCCCTCCAATGTACCTCAGATAGGGAGGAGCCCTGCAATGTACAACACAGAGGGAGGAGCCGTCCATTGTACAACAGAGAATGAGGAGCCCTCCAATGTACAACAGAGAGGGAGGAGCCCTCCAATGTACCACAGATAGGGAGGAGCCCTCCAATGTACCACAGATAGGGAGGAGCCCTCCAATGTACAACAGAGAGGGAGGAGCCCTCCAATGTACAACAGAGAGGGAGGAGCCCTCCAATGTACAACACAGAGGGAGGAGCCCTCCAATGTACAATAGATATGGAGGAGCCCTCCAATGTACAACAGAGAGGGAGGAGCCCTTCAGTGTACAACAGAGAGGGAGGAGCCCTCCAATGTACAACACAGAGGGAGGAGCCCTCCAATGTACAGCAGATAGGGAGGAGCCCTCCAATGTAAAATAGATCGGGAGGAGCCCTCGAATGAACAACAGAGAATGAGGAGTCCTCCAATGTACAACAGAGAGGGAGGAGCCCTCCAATGTACAACAGATAGGGAGGAGCCCTGCAATGTAAAATCGATCGGGAGGAGCCCTCGATTGAACAACAGAGAATGAGGAGTCCTCCAATGTACAACAGATAGGGAGGAGCCCTCCAATGTAAAATAGACGGGGAGGAGACCTCAATGTACAAAAGAGAGGGAGGAACCCTCCAATGTACAAAAGAGAGGGAGGAGCCCTCCAATGTAAAATAGATGGGGAGGAGCCCTCCAATGTACCACAGATAGGGAGGAGCCCTCCAATGTACATCAGATAGGGAGGAGCCCTCCAATGTACAACAGATAGGGAGGAGCCCTCCAATGTCGATAAGATAGGGAGGAGCCCTCCATTATACAACAGAGAGGGAGGAGCCCTCCAATGTACAACAGAGAGGGAGGAGCACACCAATGTACAACAGATAGGGAGGAGCCCTCCATTGTACAACAGAGAGGGAGGAGCCCTCCAATGTAGAACAGAGAGGGAGGAGCCCTCCAATGTACAACAGATAGGGAGGAGCCCTCCAATGTCCAACAGAGAGGGAGGAGCCCTCCAATGTACAACAGATAGGGAGGAGCCCTCCAATGTACAACAGATAGGGAGGAGCCCTCCAATGTACCACAGAGAGGGAGGAGCCCTCCAATGTACAACAGATAGGGAGGAGCCCTCCAATGTCCAACAGAGAGGGAGGAGCCCTCCAATGTACCACAGATAGGGAGGAGCCCTCCAATGTACAGCAGATAGGGAGGAGCCCTCCAATGTAAAATAGATAGGGAGGAGCCCTCCAATGTACAATAGAGAACGAGGATCCCTCCAATGTACAACAGATAGGGAGGAGCCCTCCAATGTACAACAGAGAGGGAGGATCTTATAGAGACATTTTAAATCCTTACTGATTTAGACAAATTAGATGCGGGCAGAATGTTTCCAATGTTAGGGGAAACTAAAACCAGGGGTCGTAGTCTAAGGATAAAGGGGAAGCCATTTAAGACTGAGATGAGGAGGAACTTCTTCACCCAGAGAGTGGTGAATCTGTGGAATTCTTTACCACAGAAGGTTGTTGAGGCCAGTTCGCTAAATATATTCAAAAGGGAGTTAGATATAATACTCACAACTAGGGGGATCAAGGGGTATGGCGAGAAAGCAGGAATGGGGTACTGAGGTAGCATGTTCAGCCATGAACGCATTAAATGACGGTGCAGGCTCGAAGGACCGAATGGTCTACTCCTGCACCTATTTTCTATGTTTCTAATGTGCAATAGATAGGGAGGAGCCCTCCAATGTACAGCAGATAGGGAGCAGCCCTCCAATGTGCAACAGATAGGGAGGAGCCCTCCAATGTAGCTTAGATAGGGAGGAGCCCTCCATTGTACAACAGATAGGGAGGAGCCCTCCAATGTACATCAGATAGGGAGGAGCCCTCCAATGTACAACAGATAGGGAGGAGCCCTACAATGTAGATTAGATAGGGAGGAGCCCTCCATTGTACAACACAGAGGGAGGAGCCCTCAAATGTACAACAGATAGGGAGGAGCCCTCCAATGTACAACAGAGAATGAGGAGCCCTCCAATGTACAATAGATAGGGACGAGCCCTCCAATGTACAACAGATAGGGAGGAGCCCTCCAATGTACAACAGAGAGGGAGGAGCACTCCAATGTACAACAGATAGGGAGGAGCCCTCCAATGTACAACAGATAGGGAGGAGCCCGCCAATGTACAACAGAGAGGGAGGAGCCATCCAATGTACAATAGATATGTAGAAGCCCTCCAATGTACAACAGATATGGAGGAGCCCTCCAATGTACAATAGATATGCAGAAGCCCTCCAATGTACAACAGATAGGTAGGAGCCCTCCAATGTACAACAGATAGGGAGGAGCCCTCCAATGTACAACAGAGAGGGAGGAGCCCTCCAATGTACAACACAGAGGGAGGAGCCCTCCAATGTACAACAGATAGGGAGGAGCCCTCCAATGTACAGCAGATAGGGAGGAGCCCTCCAATGTACAACAGAGAGGGAGGAGCCCTCCAATGTACAACAGATAGGGAGGAGCCCGCCAATGTACAACAGAGAGGGAGGAGCCCTCCAATGTACAATAGATATGGAGGAGCCCTCCAATGTACAATAGATATGCAGAAGCCCTCCAATGTACAACAGATAGGGAGGAGCCCTCCAATGTACAACAGAGAGGGAGGAGCCCTTCAGTGTACAACAGATAGGGAGGAGCCCTTCAATGTACAACACAGAGGGAGGAGCCCTCCAATGTACAATAGATATGGAGGAGCCCTCCAATGTACAATAGATATGCAGAAGCCCTCCAATGTACAACAGATAGGGAGGAGCCCTCCAATGTACAACAGAGAGGGAGGAGCCCTTCAGTGTACAACAGATAGGGAGGAGCCCTCCAATGTACAACACAGAGGGAGGAGCCCTCCAATGTACAACAGAGAGGGAGGAGCCCTCCAATGTACAACAGAGAGGGAGGAGCCCTCCAATGTACAACAGATAGGGAGGAGCCCTCCAATGTACAACAGAGAGGGAGGAGCCCTTCAGTGTACAACAGATAGGGAGGAGCCCTCCAATGTACAACACAGAGGGAGGAGCCCTCCAATGTACAACAGAGAGGGAGGATCTTATAGAGACGTTTAAAATCCTGACTGGTTTAGACAAATTAGATGCGGGCAGAATGCTTCCAATGTTAGGGAAAACTAAAACCAGGGGTCACAGTCTAAGGATAAAGGGGAAGCCATTTAAGACTGAGATGAGGAGGAACTTCTTCACCCAGAGAGTGGTGAATCTGTGGAATTCTCTACCACAGAAGGTTGTTGAGGCCAGTTCGCTAAATATATTCAAAAGGGAGTTAGATATAATACTCACAACTAGGGGGATCAAGGGGTATGGCGAGAAAGCAGGAATGGGGTACTGAGGTAGCATGTTCAGCCATGAACGCATTAAATGGCGGTGCAGGCTCGAAGGACCGAATGGTCTACTCCTGCACCTATTTTCTATGTTTCTATGTTTCTAATGTACAATAGATAGGGAGGAGCCCTCCAATGTACAGCAGATAGGGAGCAGCCCTCCAATGTGCAACAGATAGGGAGGAGCCCTACAATGTAGCTTAGATAGGGAGGAGCCCTCCATTGTACAACAGATAGGGAGGAGCCCTCCAATGTACATAAGATATGGCGGAGCCCTACAATGTAGATTAGAAAGGGAGGAGCCCTCCATTGTACAACAGATAGGGAGGAGCCCGACAATGTAGATTAGATAGGGAGGAGCCCTCCATTGTACAACACAGAGGGAGGAGCCCTCCAATGTACAACAGATAGTGAGGAGCCCTCCAATGTACAACAGAGAATGAGGAGCCCTCCAGTGTACAATAGATAGGGAGGAGCCCTCCAATGTACAACAGATAGGGAGGAGCCTCCAATGTACAATAGATAGGGACGAGCCCTCCAATGTACAACAGAGAGGGAGGAGCCCTCCAATGTACAACAGAGAGGGAGGAGCCCTCCAATGTACAACAGAGAGGGAGGAGCCCTCCAATTTACAACAGAGAGGGACGAGCCCTCCAATGTACAACAGAGAGGGAGGAGCCCTCCAATGTACAACAGATAGGGAGTAGCCCTCCAATGTACCGCAGATAGGGAGGAGCCCTCCAATGTACAACAGAGAGGGAGGAGCCCTCCAATTTACAACAGAGAGGGACGAGCCCTCCAATGTACAACAGAGAATGAGGAGCCCTCCAATGTACAACAGAGAGGGAGGAGCCCTCCAATGTACCACAGATAGGGAGGAGCCCTCCAATGTACAGCAGATAGGGAGGAGCCCTCCAATGTACAGCAGATAGGGAGGAGCCCTCCAATGTACGACAGATAGGGACGAGCCCTCCAATGTACAACAGAGAGGGAGGAGCCCTCCAATGTACAGCAGAGAGGGAGGAGCCCTCCAATGTACAACAGAGAGGGAGGAGCCCTCCAATGTACAACAGAGAGGGAGGAGCCCTCCATTGTACAACAGAGAGGGAAGAGCCCTCCAATGTACAACAGAGAGGGAAGAGCCCTCCAATGTACAAAGGATAGGGAGGAGCCCTCCAATGTTGCTTAGATTGGGAGGAGCCCTCCAATGTACAATAGATGGGGAGGAGCCCTCCAATGTACCTCAGATAGGGAGGAGCCCTGCAATGTACAACACAGAGGGAGGAGCCGTCCATTGTACAACAGAGAATGAGGAGCCCTCCAATGTACAACAGAGAGGGAGGAGCCCTCCAATGTACCACAGATAGGGAGGAGCCCTCCAATGTACCACAGATAGGGAGGAGCCCTCCAATGTACAACAGAGAGGGAGGAGCCCTCCAATGTACAACAGAGAGGGAGGAGCCCTCCAATGTACAACAGATAGGGAGGAGCCCGCCAATGTACAACAGAGAGGGAGGAGCCCTCCAATGTACAATAGATATGGAGGAGCCCTCCAATGTACAATAGATATGCAGAAGCCCTCCAATGTACAACAGATAGGGAGGAGCCCTCCAATGTACAACAGAGAGGGAGGAGCCCTCCAATGTACAACACAGAGGGAGGAGCCCTCCAATGTACAACACAGAGGGAGGAGCCCTCGAATGAACAACAGAGAATGAGGAGTCCTCCAATGTACAACAGAGAGGGAGGAGCCCTCCAATGTACAACAGATAGGGAGGAGCCCTCCAATGTCGATAAGATAGGGAGGAGCCCTCCATTATACAACAGAGAGGGAGGAGCCCTCCAATGTAGAACAGAGAGGGAGGAGCCCTCCAATGTACAACAGATAGGGAGGAGCCCTCCAATGTACCACAGATAGGGAGGAGCCCTCCAATGTACAACAGAGAGGGAGGAGCCCTCCAATGTACAACAGATAGGGAGGAGCCCTCCAATGTCCAACAGAGAGGGAGGAGCCCTCCAATGTACCACAGATAGGGAGGAGCCCTCCAATGTACAGCAGATAGGGAGGAGCCCTCCAATGTACAATAGAGAACGAGGATCCCTCCAATGTACATCAGATAGGGAGGAGCCCTCCAATGTACAACAGATAGGGAGGAGCCCTCCAATGTACAACAGAGAGGGAGGATCTTATAGAGACATTTTAAATCCTTACTGATTTAGACAAATTAGATGCGGGCAGAATGTTTCCAATGTTAGGGGAAACTAAAACCAGGGGTCGTAGTCTAAGGATAAAGGGGAAGCCATTTAAGACTGAGATGAGGAGGAACTTCTTCACCCAGAGAGTGGTGAATCTGTGGAATTCTTTACCACAGAAGGTTGTTGAGGCCAGTTCGCTAAATATATTCAAAAGGGAGTTAGATATAATACTCACAACTAGGGGGATCAAGGGGTATGGCGAGAAAGCAGGAATGGGGTACTGAGGTAGCATGTTCAGCCATGAACGCATTAAATGACGGTGCAGGCTCGAAGGACCGAATGGTCTACTCCTGCACCTATTTTCTATGTTTCTAATGTGCAATAGATAGGGAGGAGCCCTCCAATGTACAGCAGATAGGGAGCAGCCCTCCAATGTGCAACAGATAGGGAGGAGCCCTCCAATGTAGCTTAGATAGGGAGGAGCCCTCCATTGTACAACAGATAGGGAGGAGCCCTCCAATGTACATCAGATAGGGAGGAGCCCTCCAATGTACAACAGATAGGGAGGAGCCCTACAATGTAGATTAGATAGGGAGGAGCCCTCCATTGTACAACACAGAGGGAGGAGCCCTCAAATGTACAACAGATAGGGAGGAGCCCTCCAATGTACAACAGAGAATGAGGAGCCCTCCAATGTACAATAGATAGGGACGAGCCCTCCAATGTACAACAGATAGGGAGGAGCCCTCCAATGTACAACAGAGAGGGAGGAGCACTCCAATGTACAACAGATAGGGAGGAGCCCTCCAATGTACAACAGATAGGGAGGAGCCCGCCAATGTACAACAGAGAGGGAGGAGCCATCCAATGTACAATAGATATGTAGAAGCCCTCCAATGTACAATAGATATGGAGGAGCCCTCCAATGTACAATAGATATGCAGAAGCCCTCCAATGTACAACAGATAGGGAGGAGCCCTCCAATGTACAACAGATAGGGAGGAGCCCTCCAATGTACAACAGAGAGGGAGGAGCCCTCCAATGTACAACAGAGAGGGAGGAGCCCTCCAATGTACAACACAGAGGGAGGAGCCCTCCAATGTACAACAGAGAGGGAGGAGCACTCCAATGTACAACAGATAGGGAGGAGCCCGCCAATGTACAACAGAGAGGGAGGAGCCATCCAATGTACAATAGATGGGGAGGAGCCCTCAATGTACAAAAGAGAGGGAGGAGCCCTTCAGTGTACAACAGATAAGGAGGAGCCCTCCAATGTACAACAGAGAGGGAGGAGCCCTTCAGTGTACAACAGAGAGGGAGGAGCCCTCCAATGTAAAATAGATGGGGAGGAGCCCTCAATGTACAAAAGAGAGGGAGGAGCCCTCCAATGTAAAATAGATGGGGAGGAGCCCTCAATGTACAAAAGAGAGGGAGGAGCCCTCCAATGTACAACAGAGAGGGAGGAGCCCTCCAATGTACAACACAGAGGGAGGAGCCCTCCAATGTACAACAGAGAGGGAGGAGCCCTCCATTGTACAACACAGAGGGAGGAGCCCTCCAATGTACAACAGAGAGGGAGGATCTTATAGAGACGTTTAAAATCCTGACTGGTTTAGACAAATTAGATGCGGGCAGAATGTTTCCAATGTTAGGGAAAACTAAAACCAGGGGTCACAGTCTAAGGATAAAGGGGAAGCCATTTAAGACTGAGATGAGGAGGAACTTCTTCACCCAGAGAGTGGTGAATCTGTGGAATTCTCTACCACAGAAGGTTGTTGAGGCCAGTTCGCTAAATATATTCAAAAGGGAGTTAGATATAATACTCACAACTAGGGGGATCAAGGGGTATGGCGAGAAAGCAGGAATGGGGTACTGAGGTAGCATGTTCAGCCATGAACGCATTAAATGGCGGTGCAGGCTCGAAGGACCGAATGGTCTACTCCTGCACCTATTTTCTATGTTTCTATGTTTCTAATGTACAATAGATAGGGAGGAGCCCTCCAATGTACAGCAGATAGAGAGCAGCCCTCCAATGTGCAACAGATAGGGAGGAGCCCTACAATGTAGCTTAGATAGGGAGGAGCCCTCCATTGTACAACAGATAGGGAGGAGCCCTCCATTGTACAACAGATAGGGAGGAGCCCTACAATGTAGATTAGATAGGGAGGAGCCCTCCATTGTACAACAGATAGGGAGGAGCCCTCCATTGTACAACACAGAGGGAGGAGCCCTCCAATGTACAACAGATAGTGAGGAGCCCTCCAATGTACAACAGAGAATGAGGAGCCCTCCAGTGTACAATAGATAGGGAGGAGCCCTCCAATGTACAACAGATAGGGAGGAGCCTCCAATGTACAATAGATAGGGACGAGCCCTCCAATGTACAACAGATAGGGAGGAGCCCTCCAATGTACCGCAGATAGGGAGGAGCCCTCCAATGTTCAACAGAGAGGGAGGAGCCCTCCAATGTACATCAGATAGGGAGGAGCCCTCCAATGTACCGCAGATAGGGAGGAGCCCTCCAATGTCCAACAGAGAGGGAGGAGCCCTCCAATGTACAACAGAGAGGGAGGAGCCACCCAATGTACAACAGAGAGGGAAGAGCCCTCCAATGTAAAACAGATAGGGAGGAGCCCTCCAATGTAGCTTAGATAGGGAGGAGCCCTCCAATGTACAATAGATGGGGAGGAACCCTCCAATGTACAACAGATAGGGAGCAGCCCTCCAATGTGCAACAGATAGGGAGGAGCCCTCCATTGTAGCTTAGATAGGGAGGAGCCCTCCATTGTACAACACAGAGGGAGGAGCCCTGCAATGTAAAATAGATAGGGAGGAGCCCTCCAATGTACAACAGAGAGGGAGGAGCCCTCCAATGTACAACAGATAGGAGGAGCCTCCAATGTACAACAGAGAGGGAGGAGCCCTCCAATGTACAACAGAGAGGGAGGAGCCCTCCAATGTACAACAGAGAGGGAGGAGCCCTCCAATGTACAACAGAGAGGGAGGAGCCCTCCAATGTACAATAGAGAGGGAGGAGCCCTCCAATGTACAACAGATAGGAGGAGCCTCCAATGTACAACAGAGAGGGAGGAGCCCTCCAATGTACAACAGATAGGGAGGAGCCTCCAATGCACAACAGAGAGGGAGGAGCCCTCCAATGTGCAACAGAGAGGGAGGAGCCTCCAATGCACAACAGAGAGGGAGGAGCCCTCCAATGTATAACAGATAGGGAGGAGCCCTCCAATGTAGAACAGAGAGGGAGGAGCCCTCCAATGTACAACAGGTAGGGAGGAGCCCTCCAATGTACCGCAGATAGGGAGGATCCCTTCAATGTACAACAGAGAGGGAGGAGCCCTCCAATGTACAACAGATAGGGAGGATCCCTTCAATGTACAACAGAGAGGGAGGATCCCTCCAATGTACCGCAGATAGGGAGGAGCCCTATAATGTACAACAGATAGGGAGGAGCCCTCCAATGTACAACAGATAGGGAGGAGCCCTCCAATGTACAACAGAGAGGGAGGATCCCTCCAATGGACAACAGAGAGGGAGGATCCCTCCAATGTACAACAGATAGGGAGGAGCCCTCCAATGTACAACAGAGAGGGAGGAGCCCTCCAATGTACAACAGATAGGGAGGATCCCTTCAATGTACAACAGAGAGGGAGGATCCCTCCAATGTACAACAGATAGGGAGGAGCCCTCCAATGTACAACAGATAGGGAGGATCCCTCCAATGTACAACAGAGAGGGAAGAGCCCTCCAATGAACAACAGATATGGAGGGGCCCTCCAATGTACAACAGAGAGGGAGGAGCCCTCCAATGTACATCAGATAGGTGTTGGATTAGCCCATTGCCCATTACAACTGTCTCTCTCACTCCTGCAACTCCCAAACCATCTTTACACCTTTTACGTGTTCCCTTTTCACTCTCATTTTCGTGACAGTCCCTTTCTACTGAAATTTTAAATGTTTCTGATCAAGCTACTGCTGCTTGTTGTCCGACAATCTTATTCATTAAATCTCTGGAGTTCCTTCTCCTGTGCTCCTATTTCTAACTGTTTCCCCTTATTTTCTTTTTGCTGTAACTTCTTCATGAGTCATTTAATTCTGTGGAAGAGAGCTTTGTCTACAGCAAACACTCGGTGTATTACAGCGGTCTCAGTCCTTTCCTTCTGGCTCACATCTTTCAACTGCTCACACCCTTTCTTTAAACCTTTATTAGTTGCGGACAGGGCTCTGACTACAGGAAACAATCCTGGTCTCATGGCAGACTTAGTCCTGTCCTGTATCTGTTTGATCAAAAAATCCTTCTTGAGCATCTTCTCCAATAAATCTCTGAGGGGGTTTGTTTGTCCCACAAGATCTCTACTGGTTGAGGGAGGCACCACCATGCCTTAGGAGATACTGGGCTACATAATCCTCTAATTTACTCATTGTTCAAATACTCGAGAGGAACAACTTGATCGCTTCTACTGTCGTATGGGTCTTCCCAAATCAGAGCTGGCCCGTCCACGATTGACATTCAAAGTACTACTAGTCTTAGCTCCTGGCTAGCTCATCGTACTCTTGGATAAGTCCTTTACCCATTAAGCAGATTGATAAAGCTAGAGACAGTAATATGTTTAATAAATCACTTTATTTATTATTGACAAAACATTAATCTTAAACACAACCAACTATACAAAGTAATGCACATTAGCCCCGCATCCAGAACTCACATGCATGGATCTTAATGAGGACCCATGAAGATGGCTTCTCCAAGCCTATTCACACCACTTGGTCTCGAAGGTTGCAAGATTTCTCTGTCTTTCTAACTCAGTAAAAAAATCTCTTTATATCATTTTCTTTCATGATCATCTTCCTGCTGGATGCAACGCCATCCAATATTTTATGACCACCCAGTTGTTCAAATCGATTGCCAAACAGGGATGAGAGGCCCCATGCCTTTTCACACCATATTGTTACTTCCAATCATTGCTTTTCCCCCGAGCCATAGCTTTATTGAAAATAACCTTTGATGCGTGTTCTCATAGCAGCATAGTGTCTTTTATATTGCAGCAATCTCCTGCCCTCACATTAAACCTTGCTGTGATGAAAAGTCTGTGTTTTAAAAACTTATATGTTTCAATATTAATACTTCTGTAAGCTCAATATTTTTCCTCCTAACTTTTTAAATATATGTGTCTATCTTTACAATATCCTTAGTCCTCAAATTCATCCTTCTCCAGTGTTACCAGCACATTGAGGGGAAAATGATTCAAACCAATTCTGTCGACATTACTGTTTTGTCATTGTTAGGAATAAAAGCAATGTAAAAACATATCGATATTCTTACATTCCCGACTTCAAGGCTAGAAAAAAACCTTCTCTTTATGGTCTTGCAAACTTATTTTCCCATCAGAGCTAATATTTTAATCATATTTTCTCTTATCTTAACTGTTTCAAGGTTGTTTTTAATTTTTTAAAAAACAGCAAACCATTACTGTGAGGACAAGCATCATGAATAGGTGTGCTACCATCAGGAACGCCGAGGCTGTTCTTACCCAGGGATTCTAGGTACCACCTCCCACCATTCATGGTTACCTAAGGTGGCATTAGACTGTTGAATATCATCATTCTGCTGCTGCATAATGCTGATATTGGGCTCGATTTTACCATAATGCTGATATTGGGCTCGATTTTACCATAATGCTGATATTGGGCTCGATTTTACCATAATGCTGATATTGGGCTCGATTTTACCATAATGCTGATATTGGGCTCGATTTTACCCTCGGTGGCGGCTTGGAGTCGGTTTGGCTGTTCAGAACTGTTGGTGGTTCTGGTCCCGCTGCCGGTTTCAGTCGCTGTGAAATAACGATTTTGCCTTAAGTGGGCTGATTAAGCCCGTCGTGCGCGCTACTCGGCCCAGTCAGTGGGTTCGGGTCTGCTGCTTGCCTCTGCTGACGTCTTTCATCCAGCTGCATTTAAGGGGCCCATGTTCAGCCTTGTTGTTTTTCATTCCTATTCTGCTGCTTCTCGGTGTGGTACATTTCGAAATGGTTGCTTCAAGACCAAAGGCATCTCCAAGATTCGATGATGACTCCCTCCATGCTCTTGTGGAGGGAGTGAGAGGGCACCAAGAGGTACTGCTCTCATCAAATGGACGGAGGAAGCCTCCTCAGCAAACCAAGGCAGCCTGGCTGCAAATTGCTGAGGAGGTGAGCGCCAGGTCTTTGTGTGCATGCACCTGGGTTCAGTGCAGGAAAAGGTTCAATGACCTCATACGCACAGCAAAAGTGAGTATAACATCACACTTACCTTCAATCTGCTCCCCATCTTCTCTCATCACCAGCACTCTGCATTGTCAACCTGCTCCTGCACATTCCACTTACATCCTTACATCCCTTGCACCCTTACCTATCCATCTCTCTCTATGTACACAATCCCTTCACCATTCTACTATGCACCCTTCACACTCGCTCTCACTGTTATGCAATGACAACAACTAACAACGCACAGGGAGGGCCCTTGGTATTGGCCCCTCACTCCATCTTTGTCTCCCTCTAAGCATCTATGCTATGGATTCTCTACACTCCACTTGTGTCCCTCATTGCAGGAAAAGAGAGCCCACAATAAGAGGGAGAGGGCGAGGACAGGAGGAGGGCTACCTTTGATTGCCCACTTGACCACCGCTGAGAAGGATGCTCTCGACATCCTCGGAGGTGCTGAGGATCTGGAAGTGGGTTGACGGAGAGACGGGTGCAGTAGAGCAAGCTGGTGACAGAATAGATTTGCAACCCTCTCATTTAGATTGCATGAGTGACTGATATGGCATCTGATGTTCATACAGATTGAGTTCTGATCATCTGCACAATTCGATGTGCCTGCTATGTTAATATCACATGTCTAACTCATGCCTTTACTCCCCCACAGGACCATCGAGAGACCCCCTCCCCACTGTCCAGGAGGAAGAGCCAGAGGACTCCTCAGAGGAAGCTGCAACCTCTGAGGGCGTAGTGTCAGCAGAATTGAGCGCACCCAGCACCAGCGCAGAGACGCACACATCGGTGGGTCCTTCGTGAGATAGAGTAGTGTTGTCACCTAGTGTATCACAGCTCACAAGTGACCATCAGCAGATGGTGGAGACAGCGACAGCAGAAGAGTGTCCTCGTCGGAGGGCGCTAGACGCTCCTAGCTCTGCTCAGCTGCATGTGGACCCTGTGCTTCTGGGGCCATCCAGAAAGAGAGCAGTGCTGGAACTTCAGCAACAAGTGCAGGAGGCTCTGACGGGGTTTGCATCCACGGTAACTGCGAGTGTGCAGAGAATGGAGGAGTCCATCTCAAACATCAGCACTGCCATGGTGGAGGCAATGGCGCATGAACGTTCTGCCATGGAGAGGGTGGCAACCTCCTTGGAGGAGATAACTCACCAGACACAACAGAGCATGGTGACTCTTCTAAATAGATGGTCTGCTATGGAGGATAGATGGGCATCTATTGAGGAGAGACACCAGAGGTACATGGATGTCCCCATTATGAGGACTGTCAGTACAGAGACGGGTCCTCATGGCCCCACTGATGTGCAGCAAGGTGCTCTCCAGCTACTTGCTAGCAGTGAAGTGTGGGTGACCCATGAGAGGGATGTTGGTGGTCGACAACAAGGAAGTGTGGGCTCCTCTCCAAGCGCTCACACTCCCATGCCACTGCGGAGCCCTCGCTCAGAGACCCAGATTCCTCACCCAACTGAGATGGCCGTCAATCAAAACGACTTTAACCTCTGACCTGCCTCCAAACCCGCCCTCTGAGCGCCGGCAAAATCGCGGCCATTGTCCCTGAGAAGTGCTGGTGCATTTCAATATAGACTTGAAACTCGAGAAAAGGGCTGAATTGGATGTGCAAAATTCACAACTGCTCATAAGGCGAATGGCTTGAGGGTCACGTTAACATGAATTTCTGTAACATTGCGGACATTACGTGGCACCTATTATCCCCACGCCATAGCATACAAGGCTACGGACCAAGTGCTGGAAAATGGGATTAGAATAGACAGGGCTTGATGGCTGGTGCGGACACGATGGGCCGAAGGGCCTCTTTCTGTGCTGTATAACTCTATGACTCTATGGGGGAAAAATTCAGTTGGTTGCGCCTCCCGTTAGCGCCTTAAGAGGGCGCTAATGGGGCGCTAAACACTACTGCCACGATCTCCTGCGCCAGCAGATCGTGACGTCAGTCGAGTGCGCAACGCCCCGGTATCGCCCTGGAGCGGATATTGAGTGGTGCCCCCTGCCTTACCGCCTGACGCTAGCAACGACAGTTTGAGTGGAGCGTTCTGCAGTCATGAAGGGAAAGGGGGAGCGCTATTTAAAGGTGACCGCTTCCTGCCTTTTATTGTTGGTGCCATTTTTGAACTACGCATTCTGAGAGAGAGAGAGAGAGACTTCTGGAGAGTTTCAACATTGTGTGAAGGAGTTTTGGGTACTGAGCAGCACTTTGCAGGTTCATTTTGATTTGCGATTCCCTGTATCGATTTAGAAGAGACTGTGGGGGCTGCACTCTGAGCTCTTTGCCTGGTACTCTCCATTGTTCTTTCCAGCAGATTTGATGTGCAGGTCTCTCCAGGCCGAGATTCAAGGCTGCAATTAGCAGGATGTGGATGGAAAATGAGATTAACCATCCCCTTTAAGAACTGGCCCGTGCCATTGTGTGTGTGTTCCATTGCTGACTGACATTACATGAGCTTCGCCAGCGCTCTGAGGTAGCGCCTCGCTCCTCGGCCTTTGCGCCTTAAGACAGGAGTGAAGTGCCTGATTTAGCGCTCCAATCACCTCCAGGGGCGATAAAAGTCAAGTTTGCCGTCGGTGGCGATAATTAGTGCCAGGCGCTAATCTTTGCGCCCGGCCGATAATTGCGCCCCCAATGGGGCGATACTGAATTTCTCCCCCTATAAATTTAGTTTTTTTTTATTGGGTAAGGCAAAATGTTGTCCGCCAAACCATACATATGGTATGTAACACAATACCTTCCCTTCTCCGAATATTAGTTCTCTTTGAGTTCCATCAATTCACCTGTTTAATGAAGTTAAGGGATTCTTCATCCAGGGTGAAGCCACATGCTGACAATGAGCTCTACAGCACATCACAGCCGCATAGCCAGGCACCACGTTTCCTGGAACAGCAAAGGTATCTGGGACTTTCCAGACTTCCTCATTCCCTCTAACTAGTATCCTTGGATAGTTTACAAACTCCTTGCACAAACCATCTTCCAACAAGTCTATGGAGTCCACTTTAAATAATTCCATCAGTCTTATATAAACAAATAACAATGGTATTGCTGCTATCACAGGAATCAGTCTAAAATAATATTACTGTGTTCGCAGGCTTCCTGGCATAATATACCAATCTGAATCTTCGCACCTTACACCAAACCATACAATTTGACCTCCAGATTTTCATTTGTTTGTCCATTATAAAATTTAGTATCCAATTGTTTTCGATATCATTTAACCCCTTTTGGATCTGATTTAAGTAGAAACATAGTACCTTTGAGATCAGTTGTTCTTAATAGTGGTTGTGGTTCTGATATAACATCCCCTGTCTGTTGATGCATTCCTTTAAACAATCACTTTAATTACTTGTGCATTTTTGATTATTTTCCCACATCCTCTTTATGTCAATTCACCTGATTTATTTCCTGAATTACAGAAAGTAAAATTGCATATCATTTCTCTTAGCAACGCATGATTGAATTTTACATACATACAATTATGTAAATTGGAAGGCAAAAATACGAAAGGAAAAGTTAACTGAGTAGGAAAACTTTCAAATTGCAAATCACACTTAGACTATTATAAGAACATTAGAAATAGGAGCAGGAGTAGGCCATTCAGCCCCTCGAGCTTGCTCCACCATTCAATAAGATCATGGCTGATCATCAACCTCAAATCCACTTTCCCGCCCGATCTCCATATCCCTTGATTCCCCTAGAGTCCAAAAATCGATCTATCTCAGCCTTGAATATACTCAACGACTCAGCATCCACAGCCCTCTGGGGTACAGAATTCCAAAGATTATTTGGACCTTCTCCTTGTCTTGGACATTTCATTGATTCATTCTGGTCCAATTTAGTTTAGTTACATATGGGTTCTTGCAGTTCAAACAATTACCACAATCGATAAATGTTAATTTGTATGCCTTCATGTCGTCGGCAGAAATAGGAAAAGTTTAAAGTTTTGGATGCATCATTCTGTCAGGTAAATATCGACCCGCCTTGCACCGCCAATTTCTTTTATTCGTTCATGGGATGTGGGCGTCACTGGCAAGGCCAGCATTTATTGTCCATTCCTAATTGCCCTTGAGAAGGTGGTGGTGAGCCGCCTTCTTGAACTGCTGCAGTCCATGTGGTGAAGGTACTCCCATAGTGCTGTTAGGGAGGGAGTTCCAGAATTTTGACCCAGCGACGATGAAGGATCAGTGGGTATATTTCCAAGTTAGGATGGTGTGTGACTTGGAGAGGAACTTGGAGGTGGTGGTGTTCCCATGCACCTGCTGCCCTTGTCCTTCTAGGTAGAAGAGGTCGTATGTTTGGGAGATGCTGCCGAAGAAGCCTTGGCGAGTTGCTGCAGTGCATCTTGTAGATGGTACACTCTGCAGCCGCAATACGCCGGTGGTGGAGGGAGGGAATGTTTAAGGTGGTGGATGGGATGCCAATCAAGCGGGCTGCGTTGTCCTGGATGGTGTCGAGCTTCTTGAGTGTTGTTGGAGCTGCACTCATCCAGGCAAGTGGAGAGTATTCCATCACACTCCTGACTTGTACCTTGTAGATGGTGGAAAGGCTTTGGGGCATCAGAAGGTGAGACACTCGCCACAGAATACCTAGCCGCTGACCTGCTCTTGTTGCCACAGTATTTATGTGGTTGGTCCAGTTAAGTTTCTGGTCAATGGTGACCCCCAGGATGTTGAAGGTGGGGGATTTGGCGATGGTAATGCCGTTGAATGTCAAGGGGAGGTGGTTAGATGCTCGCTTGTTGGAGATGGTCACTGCCTGGCACTTGTGTGGTGCAAATACAACTTGCCACTTATCAGCCCAAGCCTGAATGCCATCCAGGTCTTGCTGCATGCGGGCATGGACTGCTTCATTATCTGAGGAGTTGCGAATGATTGAACACTGTGTAATCATCAGCGAACATCCCCCCTTCTGACCTTAAGATGGAGGGAAGGTCATTGATGAAGCAGCTGAAGATGGTTGGGCCTAGGACACTGCCCTGAGGAACTCCTGCAGCGATGTCCTGCGGCTGTGATGATTGACCTTCAACCACCACAGCCATTTTCCTTTGTGCTAGCGATGACTCCAGCCAGTGGAGAGTTTTCCCCCCGATTCCCATTGACTTCAATTTTACAATTGTCATTAGTAAGAGAAGTGTTCAGGTACTCTGGTATCTCTTTCTTCAGAGCAGCAAGGAACAGCCACGCCATTCTTTCAATCTAAAAGAAATAACTTTTCATACAGGTTAGAATTTAATCAGAAATTAACCAAATTTATGAACTGAAAAGTGGACCTTCAACAGTCAGCGCCCCTGAATGGTTTCAGTGGCAACGTCTTGTTTTAACACATCATTCAGCAGAGCAGCATAGCGGTGTTCCGAGATGCTCTTTCATGACCTGTCATGGCTTCAAAAGTCAAAAGACGTCAGTCAGTTCAGTACTTCAGACACAGTTCCTATAATTGCCATCAAAATCAGGGGTATTTGAAGATCTGTCTCACTGACTATTTTCTTCAACATAGTTTTAACTGTTGTATTTGTTCTTTCTCCCAAGCTTGACACTTGCGAGTGCTGTGGGATGTGAAATTTCTGTTCTATCCCGAACATTGTGCAAATTTCTTTCATGAACTGCCCCACAAATGATGCTCCATTATCAGTATTGATCACCTCAATCTCCCCACCTCGAAAGAACCTGATCCGCAAGATCTTTCACCATCGTCAGTGTGGTGGTATTGCTTCAAGCTGCTAGTTAAAAAATAAATTCAGCAAGTCTTTACATTCAGCAATTCAAGGTGGCAAATAGAAGTAAGGGGTTAATTAGGTGTTCACTGTGGAAACCCCCCCTGGGTTTGGGGTAGGAGTCAGCCAGCACAATATTCATTTCAGGTGTGCTAATAAGTCGAGAAAAAAAAGTGCTTTGAAAAAAGTTCAAACTAACTTTGTAATTCTCTAAAGCTGCCTTTGCCTTTTTAAAAAAAACAGTGGTATAATGTAAATTGCAGTCAAAAATAAATCCATATCACACATCTTTAACTTAAAAGTATAAAGTCAAACACTTTTATGAAAGCACAAGGGTTTTCCTTCAATCTCCCATTCCTGAGGGCACATTGAATTGAAATGAACATACTTTAACAACCATATTCACGCTCTCATAACCAGGTACCTTAATCACACAATCATTCAAGCCTTATTTGCTCTCACCCACGTAAAATTTCGATTCCTTGTTATTAACTTAGAAGAGGCAAATCTTTTGTAGCAATCCCATGTCATGAGCTAGAGATTGCTGTCATAATTTACATAATTGAGAGGTCGCACAACACCAGGTTATAGTCCAACAGTTTTATTTGAAATCACAAGCTTTCGGAGCTATCGATTTGCTCCTTCCTCAGGTGAAGTAAATTAGATACAGAATCTCCAAAGCATATATAGATGGAAAACAGAGCATGTGTACTTTACAATTGCAGACCAATAAATTAAATCATCCTGACTATCTGCCGAGCTGTGATAAAGTTAATTAAGTCAGCCAGGAAGGTACCACATCAAAGACATAGCAAGATACAACTGAGACAATGAGGTGTAGTCGCAGGGGTTCTAACGTGTCAAAACCTTCAACATGTCATCGATGACGACAAACACCTCGCTAAGGCCATCCCCACGCCTCCACTACTTGCCTTCAAACAGCCGCCTAACCTCAGAAGTACCATCGTTCGCAGCAAATTACCCAGCTTTCAGGATAACAGCGACCACGACACCACACAACCCTGCCATGGCAAACTCTGCAAGACATGCCAGATCATCAACACAGATACCACCATCACACGTGAGGACACTACCCACCAGGTACATGGTACATACTCATGTGACTCGGCCAACGTTGTCTACCTCATACGTTGCAGGAAAGAATGCACCGCGGCATGGTACATCGGCGAGACCATGCAGACACTGAGACAACGTATGAACGAGCACCGCGCAACAATCGCCAGGCAGGATTGTTACCTCCCAGTCGGGGAACACTTCAGCAGTCAAGGACATTCAGCCTCGGATCTGCGGGTAAGCGTTCTCCAAGGCAACCTTAGAAACACACGACAACGCAAAATCATCGAGCAGAAACTGATAGCCAAGTTCCGCACTCATGAAGACGGTCTCAATCGGGATCTTGGGTTTATGTCACAATACATGACGTGATCCGGACTCGAGTCGTCGTTAGCTTGTTCACAGATGTGATTCCCAGTAAAAAAGTAAAAATTTTCCCAGTAAAAAAGTAAAAAAATGTTAAAGCTTTTCGTTTTACATACAGACGGCAGCTTTTGACACGTTAGAACCCCTGCGACTACACCTCATTGTCTCAGTTGTATCTTGCTATGTCTTTGATGTGGTACCTTCCTGGCTGACTTAATTAACTTTATCACACCTCGGCAGATAGTCAGGATGATTTAATTTATTGGTCTGCAATTGTAAAGTACACATGCTCTGTTTTCCATCTATATATGCTTTGGAGATTCTGTATCTAATTTACTTCACCTGAGGAAGGAGCAAATCGATAGCTCCGAAAGCTTGTGATTTCAAATAAAACTGTTGGACTATAACCTGGTGTTGTGCGACCTCTCAATTTTGTCCACCCCAGTCCAACACCGGCATCTCCGCATCATAATTTACATAACCAGCTCTCGAAAGTGACCACTGGTAGAAAAGCAGTGTGCTTGGTTTGATCTTTTAGTCAGACACACGGGCCCAGAAATTCGGGGGTTTAGCGCCAGCCGTTATTGCCCAATTCGGGGGGAAAAAATGGCGGCCGCCGCACTTTCGCCTGCTGCCGGCGGGACCCGCAGCCACCGCCATTTTCGGCAGGTCAGAAGCGCTGCCGTTGCCTGCGCTCGCCAAAAGTGCTGTAATTAGTCGGAGCGTGACGTCAATCGGCGTGCAACACCGAGTTGATGCCTGCTCATCCATTTTGGATATCGCCGCCCTCTCTAAAGCACGCCCGTGCGTGTAGCCGCTAAAAGCGCTTCAGCAACGTTAACAGTCATTAGGACGTTTAAACTGACAAATGTAAGGCGGCCAGGACTGCAGGACTTGGCAGATTTTAGATGAAGATGGAGGCTGACAAGTGGAAAACAGCTCAGATGGATGCCGGAACTTCAAACGCCTCCTTTGCCAAGGCTCTTCTTTTATACTTTCATTTTTTGCCCGTCAGTGGGGTTGGGGGCGGGGGGGCGGGGGGTGGTGGGGTGAGTAGCGGGGAGTGGTCTTTCATTTTCTGGCAGCTTTCTGGGAGGCCTAAAGTGTTTGTGGATCATTAAATCAATGGGTGAAACTTTTAGTTCAGAACTGAACACCTGTACAAAACTGCAAATCCCTCGGCAGATTCCCAGCAAATAAAAAACCCGAATCCCTAAAGAGCATCAGATTGGCTAGAACGCCATTGCAATGTTTGAAGATCATCTCCGATAGGATCTCTTTTATCTTGATGATAGCGTCACCAGAACGTCACCCCCGACCAAATCTAGACTCAACTGCTTAAGATTTTAAGGAATTATAATTAATTTATTCAAAATTCCGTAATCAATTATTTATCAAATAATTATTTTGTGTCGAGTATGCAAGACCCACTAAAAGCTGCCACAATGACGACACATTTCAACACTTTCAAGAGTAACCATTGGGGAACGATTAGTGTTACAGGGAACGCAGATGCATTCATTTCATGAACTATGAGAAAATCCACAAACACAGTTAATAATCGGGTGGCAGGTAATATTTTTGTAGTAAGTATGGTAACTGTTCCGTGCACGGCCTCCAGGTTCGCTCCTTTCTTCCCCGTTCTCCTTCATTGCAAGTGGGACACAGACGCGACCTTCAGCCTCCTGCTGAGCTTAGCGCTGGAAAGAGTGCGTTACACCACAAATTCTCCGCACCGCTGATGTTAATTAGCAGGCAGCACCAAAATACTGGCGCTGCCTGCGCTCTCTCGGCGGGCGGCCGTTAGCCTTGGCTGGCGCTGTTACCGGCAGATTTCCAGCATACTGGAATTTCGAGGCCGCGGTCTGTAAACTCAATATTGTAAAATAACATTTATATACATATACAGAGAAAACAATTCACAAAGGTAAGGCAGCGTATGCTCATAGAGAAGACAATCAAAATGCTGACATTACTCCTAATAGCAATGACAGGGATTACCGCGGGTTCTGACAAAAGGTCATCGACCTGGAACGTTAACTCTCTTTCTCTCTCCACAGATTCTGCCTGATCTGCTGAGTATTTCCAGCATTTTCTGTTTTTACTATAGAGGGTTAACTGCTTTTAGACACTGTAGCGTGAAACAGCAGAAAGCAGAACATGCATTTAAAGAGACAGTGCACGAAATGCAACAGAAAGGCTGTTAGTCTTTTACTTCAATCCAGTTTTCTCACAACAATTTTAATCTCTGATAGTTGCTGTGGGCTTTCAATTTCTTTCTCTTCCTAAATCTGTTCTTATTCTTCATATATCTAACAAAGACATTTTTACATAACTGCTTTCCAGCCTATGTTTTCTGTGAAATAGGCTAATACAAACTATTCGACCTCCTGCAAAATGTCTTGATTTTCTCGCTGTTGAACAAAGGAAGGGGTGCAATGGCATTGAGCACACAAGGAAGGGGACACTGAGGACATGCTGGAAAGACCCAGTACATTTCTCAGTTGCTGAATCATTACAATTGCCTCTCTCACTTCCCAACTCCCAAACCATCTTTACACCTCTCACCTGTTCCGTTTCACTCTCAGTTTCGAGACAGTGCCTTTCTACTGAAACTTTAAACAGGTCCAAACAAGCTACTGCTGCATGTTGGCCGACAATCTTATCTTTAAATCGCTGGAGTTCCTTCTCCTGTGCTTCTATTTCTAACTGTTCCTGCTTATTTTCTTTTTCCTGTAACTCGTTCATGAAACATTTAATTGTGGAACAGAGCTTTGGCCACAGCAAACATTCGGGGGGGAACAATTGGGTTTGTTTGCGCCTCTCGTAAGCGCCCCTGGGGGGTGCTAACCGGGTGCAGATCCCCTAGCGCGTGGGCGTGGCGACGCGAACACCTCCCGCTAAATTCAGCAGGAGGTTAGCGGCACCGGTAGCCAGTAGCGCCTCACGGCACTGTGCCGCCAGCAATGACATCATCGCTGTGCGCAGCGCCCCACTTGCGCCCCGGCTGCAAACTTCCCTTGCGCCCCCTGACCTATTGCCGGATGATATGTCCGACAGGGTCAGGGGGCGTTTTTGCAGTGGCGGCGACGCGACTTAAAGGGGCAGGTGTCGGGCGGCCATTTTTATATTGGCTGACTGCCAGCACCTGCCCCTTTCCCTTTTTTATGCGGGGTGCCGGCCGCGAGCGCTCAGCCCGACACTCCTCTTGAGTGCCAGGCTGTTTTCACTGCACCCCGCTCCCCGGTGGTCCAGCAGAGCCCCAGTGCCCACAGCGCCATGCCACTCCCCTTTAATCAGGGAGGAGGCCTGCAATGATGCGGCGCGACGTGCTGTCGCATTTGGCGCCGCGAACTTCGGTAGTAGCGCCGCAAGAAAGAGGGGGAATGCTTTCCAGTAGCGCCCCACCTCCTGCTTGGGGCGCTACTACTGAATTTATGGCGGAGGAGTGCTAACCTTTTAAGGGCCCCAAAAGGGGCGCCACCCAATGTTTCCCCCTCGGTGTGTTACAGCGGGCTCAGTCCTTTCCTTCTGGGTAACATCTTTCAACTGCTCACACCCTTTCTTTCAACCTTTATTAGTTGCGGACAGGGTTCTGACTACAGTAAACAATCCTGGTCTTATGGCAGACTTAGTCCTGTCCTGTATCTGTTTGATCAAAAAATCCTTCTTAAACATCTTCTCCAATAAATCTCTTCAGGGGTTTGTTTGTCCCACAAGATCTCTACTGGTTGAGGGAGGCACCACCATGCCTTAGGAGATACTGGGCTACATACTCCTTTAATTTACTCATTGTTCAAATACTCGAGAGGAACAACTTTATCGCTTCTACTGTCGTATGGGTCTTACCAAATCAGAGCTGGCCCGTCCACGATTGACATTCAAACAACTACTAGTCTTAGCTCCGACGAAGGGTCATCGACCTGAAACGTTGACTCTGTTTCTCTCTCCACAGATGCTGCCTGACCTGCTGAGTATTACCAGCATTTTCTGTTTTTAGTTCAGATTTCCAGCATCCGCAGTATTTGCTTTTGTTTTAGTCTTAGCTCCTGGTTGGCTCGCCAAACTATTGGTTAAGTCCTTTAGCCATTAAACAGATTCATTAAGCTAGAGACAGTATTATGTTTGATAATTCCCTTCATTTATAATTCACAAAACATTCATCTTAATCCCCCTAACCAACCATACAAAGTAATGCACATTAGCCCCGCATCCAGAACTCATGCGTGGATCTTAATGAGGACCTGTGACTACAGTAAACAATACTACATGCTACATGGAGATTGCCAGCGGACAGGAAATGTGCTATAAGGCTATGTTTTCATGTCCAAATGATCTAATAGCTGGTTGTATCATTCATTCTTGGCAGTGTTAATAATAGATTAATCCTGGAATACTCGGTCGAGCAGTGTTAATAATAGATTAATCTTGGAATACTCGGTCGAGCAGTGTTAATAATAGAATAATCCTGGAATACTCGGTCGAGCAGTGTTAATAATAGATTAATCCTGGAATACTCGGTTGAGCAGTGTTAATAATAGATTGCTCCTGGAATACTCGGTCGAGCAGTGTTAATAATAGATTAATCCTGGAATACTCGGTCAAGCAGTGTTAATAATAGATTAATCCTGGAATACTCGGTCGAGCAGTGTTAATAATAGATTAATCCTGGAATACTTGGTCGAGCAGTGTTAATAATAGATTAATCCTGGAATACTCGGTCGAGCAGTGTTAATAATAGATTAATCCTGGAATACTTGGTCGAGCAGTGTTAATAATAGATTAAAATAAAAACAGAAAATGCTGGAGATACTCAGCAGGTCAGGCAGCATCTGTGAAGAGAGAAACAGAGTTAACGCTTTCACAGCCACATATCTTTCCTCAGCAACTGTCTCCGGCTCCGACTTACTCCACGTGGATTCCAACTGAAATTCCACCCTTCCTGTTTTGGATCCACCCAGGACTACAGATATCTCCAAGACATTCAGCGTTCCTCGAACCACTGCTCTCGCCGTATCCTGAGATCCACGCTGAATGCCATCGACGCCACATGAACACTCTCGACCTCTCTCTTCAGCAGCACCGACTCACTCTATCTCAAAGCTGTCCTGGTCCGCAGTTCCATTTCATCCTTCGCCTTATCGCTTTAACAAAAAACTTTTTTTCTTCCTTTCAGGTGTCAAGGATCGCAAGCTTCAACAACCCTTGGACACCCACGCCCCTCCGGAACCTTCTTCCCCTTCACTTTCCTCTGACCCCATCCCTTCCCCCAATCTCACCCCCTGCCGCGTTTTCACTATCCCCTCTGACCTTCCCCTCTCTGACCCTGAACGATCAATCCTTGGCAAAGGCCTGAGCTTCATCCCCTTACGCCCCCACCTCAATGAATTTCGAGCTCGGCACGATGCTGAGCTCTTTTTCCGCCGCCTTCGTCTCCGTGCCCACTTCTTTGGCCAGGAGTCTTCCCCCCGCATGGCTGACCCTTTCTCCTGCTTTCAGAATTCTCGTTCTACTTGGACCCCTCCCTCTGGCCTCTAACCCTCTCTAGATCTTTTCATTGCAAACTGCCGGCGTGACATCGGCCGTCTCCATTTCTCTGCTCCCCTCACTCACTCCAACCTACATCCCTCTGAACTTGCAGCACTTCATTCTATCAGATCCAACCCCGACATTGTCATTAAACCTGCTGACAAGGGTGGTGCTGTTGTTGTTTGGCGAACTGACCTCTACCGTGCGGAGGCTGAACGCCAACTCTCCGACACCTCCTCCTACCTCCGCCTGGACCATGACCCCACTACCGAACATCAAGCCATTGTTTCCAAGACTGTCACTGACCTCATCTCCTCTGGACATCTTCCCCCCACGGCCGCCAACCTCATAGTTCCCCAAACCCGCACAGCCCACTTCTACCTCCTTCCCAAGATCCACAAACAGGACTGCCCTGGTAGACCCATCGTTTCAGCCTGTTCTTGCCCCACGGAACTTATCTCTTCCTATCTCGACTCTATTTTTTCTCCCCTTGTCCAGTCTCTTCCCACCTACATCCGCGACTCTTCCGACGCCCTCCGCCACTTTAACAGTTTCCAGTTTCCCGGCCCCAACCGCCTCCTTTTCACTATGGACGTCCAATCCCTCTACACCTCCATCCCCCACCAGGATGGCCTGAGGGCGCTCCGCTTCTTCCTTGAACAGAGCCCAACCAGTCCCCATCCACCACCACCCTCCTCCGCCTGGCTGAACTTGTTCTCACATTGAAGAACTTCTACTTTGACTCCACTCACTTCCTCCAAATCAAAGGTGTTGCTATGGGAACCCACATGGGTCCTAGCTATGCCTGGCTTTTCGTGGGATATGTGGAACATTCTTTGTTCCAGTCCTACTCAGGTCCCCTCCCTCACCTCTTTTTCCGGTACATTGATGACTGTATCGGTGCCATTTCCTGCTCTCGCCCTGAACTAGATAATTTCATTCACTTTGCTTCCAATTTCCACCCTTCCCTCACCTTCACATGGTCCATCTCCGACTCTTCCCTTACTTCGACATCTCCGTCTCCATCTCTGGGGATAAGTTATTGACAAACATTCACTACAAGCCCACTGACTCCCACAGCTACCTGGACTACACTTCCTCCCACCCCACCTCCTGTAAGGACTCTATTCCATTCTCCCAGTTTCTCCGTCTCCGCCGCATCTGCTCTGACGATGCCACCTTCCATACCAGTGCTTCCGACATGTCTTCCTTTTTCCTCAACCGAGGATTCCCCTCTACAGTGGTTGACACGGCCCTTGACCGTGTCCGTTCTATCTCCCGCACTTCTACCCTCACCCCTGCCCTTCCCTCCCGGAACCACAATAGAGTTCCCCTTGTCCTCACCTTTCACCCCACCAGCCTCCACATTCAATGGATCATCCTCTGCCATTTCCGCCACCTCCAGCGTGATCTCACCACCAAATGCATCTTCCCCTCACCTTTCCTTTCAGCATTCCGTAGGGACCGCTCCCTCCGCGACACCCTACTCTACTCCTCTATCACCCCCAACACCCCTTCCCCTTCGCCCGGCACCTTCCCGTGCAAGCGCAGGAGATGCAACACATGCCCTTATACCTCCCCCCTTCCCACTGTCCAGGGCCCCAAACACCCCTTCCAGCTGAAACAGCGATTTACTTGTACTTCTTGCAATTTAGTATACTGTATTGGCTGCTCACGATGTGGTCTCCTCTACATTGGGGAGACCAAACGCAGATTGGGTGACCGCTTTGCGGAACACCTCCGTTCTGTCCGTAAGGGGGACCCCGAGCTTCCGGTCGCCTGTCACTTTAATTCACCGCTTCACTCCCACTCTGACCTCACCGTCCTCGGCCTCTTACACTGTTCCACGGAAGCTCAGCGTAAGCTCGATGAACAGCACCTCATCTTTCGATTAGGCACTTTACAGCCTTCTGGACTCAACACAGAGTTCAACAATTTCAGATCATAACCTCGGCCCCTATCATATATATTTCTCCACACTCTTTGTCTGTCTTTTTTTTCTTCTCTCCCACATGGCAGCTGTCTTTTATTCTGCCAGTGCAATTTACACTTGATCTCGAGTCATCCTTTGTTTCTTAACCTGTCCCATTACCATCTCCTTTTGCCTTGAATATCTCTTAATGTCTCTTAACCTCTTCTGCCTTCTATCCTATCACAGACCTTCCCTTTTGTTCTTTCATCCCCTCCCCCCTTTCCTAGCCTCGACACTTGCTTAAAAATCTGTTCCATTTCCTGGTTTTTTCCAGTTCTGATGAAAGGTCATCGACCTGAAACGTTAACTCTGTTTCTCTCTCCACAGATGCTGCCTGACCTGCTGAGTATCTCCAGCATTTTCTGTTTTTATTTCAGATTTCCAGCATCTGCAGTATTTTCTTTTTGTAATAACAGATTCATCCTGGAATACTCGGTCGAGCAGTGTTAATAATAGATTCATCTTGGAATATTCGGTCGAGCAGTGTTAATAATAGATTAATCTTGGAATACTCGGTCGAGCAGTGTTAATAATAGATTAATCTTGGAATACTCGGTCGAGCAGTGTTAATAATAGATTAATCTTGGAATACTCGGTCGAGCAGTGTTAATAATAGATTAATCTTGGAATACTCGGTCGAGCAGTGTTAATAATAGATTAATCCTGGAATACTCTGTCAAGCAGTGTTAATAATTGTATTGATTTGTCAGCACTATGACCAACCCTAAGATCTGGAAGTAATGGGAAGTGTTTCGGGATCTGTCAGGACTGGATGTGGACTCAGAATCTTGCAGTATTTTGAGAAGGGCCACGAGGGGTCGGAGCACTGGGAAATAGTGCCTGGGGATTCTGGGACACTGCAGATGGGGTTCTAAAATAACTGGGATCTGGGATCACTGGAAGAGGGATCTGGGGTGAGAGCCAATATAGTCTTTAATCAACATAAATTTCCATAAACAAACAAATATGACCTCAAAAATCAATCAAAAATTAATCATTTACCAAATATAAAAAATATTTCCTTAAGCCTCAAGTATGGTTCAGGAGAGATTTTTTTACCCCAAATATACAACCAAAATAAAGAGATGAGTGACTAAAAAAGTGACCCATTTATGATAAGCAATTTCTTTGTTTTCTTTTCTAACCATTAGCAAACAAGACAGGAACTTGCATGTTCTGATCACTGGTATTGCTGGTCATTGGTACTGAAGGCCACTGGTGCTGCTGGTCACTGTTACTCTGCTCACTGTTACTCTGGTCACTGGTGCTGCTGGTCACTGTTACTCTGCTCACTGTTACTCTGGCCACTGGTGCTGCTGGTCACTGTTACTCTGCTCACTGTTACTCTGGTCACTGGTGCTGCTGGTCACTGTTACTCTGCTCACTGATACTCTGGTCACTGGTGCTCTGCTCACTGGTGCTGCTGGTCACTGTTACTCTGCTCACTGTTGCTCTGGTCACTGGTGCTGCTGGTCACTGTTACTCTGCTCACTGTTACTCTGGTCACTGTTACTCTGCTCACTGTTACTCTGGTCACTGGTGCTCTGGTCACTGTTACTCTGCTCACTGTTACTCTGGTCACTGGTGCTGTTGGTCACTGTTACTCTGCTCACTGTTACTCTGGTCACTGTTACTCTGCTCACTGTTGCGCTGGTCACTGGTGCTGTTGGTCACTGTTACTCTGCTCACTGATACTCTGGTCACTGGTGCTGCTGGTCACTGTTACTCTGCTCACTGTTACTCTGGTCACTGGTGCTGCTGGTCACTGTTACTCTGCTCACTGTTACTCTGGTCACTGGTGCTGCTGGTCACTGTTACTCTGCTCACTGTTACTCTGGTCACTGGTGCTCTGGTCACTGTTACTCTGCTCACTGTTACTCTGGTCACTGGTGCTCTGGTCACTGTTACTCTGCTCACTGTTACTCTGGTCACTGGTGCTGTTGGTCACTGTTACTCTGCTCACTGATACTCTGGTCACTGGTGCTGCTGGTCACTGTTACTCTGCTCACTGTTACTCTGGTCACTGTTACTCTGGTCACTGATACTCTGGTCACTGGTGCTGCTGGTCACTGTTACTCTGCTCACTGTTACTCTGGTCACTGTTACTCTGGTCACTGTTACTCTGGTCACTGTTACTCTGGTCACTGTTACTCTGGTCACTGTTACTCTGGTCACTGTTGCTCTGGTCACTGGTGCTGCTGGTCACTGTTACTCTGCTCACTGTTACTCTGGTCACTGGTGCTGTTGGTCACTGTTACTCTGGTCACTGTTACTCTGCTCACTGTTACTCTGGTCACTGGTGCTGCTGGTCACTGTTACTCTGCTCACTGTTACTCTGGTCACTGGTGCTGCTGGTCACTGTTACTCTGCTCACTGTTACTCTGGTCACTGGTGCTGCTGGTCACTGTTACTCTGCTCACTGTTACTCTGGTCACTGGTGCTGCTGGTCACTGTTACTCTGCTCACTGTTACTCTGCTCACTGTTACTCTGGTCACTGGTGCTGTTGGTCACTGTTACTCTGGTCACTGTTACTCTGGTCACTGGTGCTGCTGGTCACTGTTACTCTGCTCACTGTTACTCTGGTCACTGGTGCTGCTGGTCACTGTTACTCTGGTCACTGTTACTCTGGTCACTGGTGCTGCTGGTCACTGTTACTCTGGTCACTGTTACTCTGGTCACTGGTGCTGCTGGTCACTGTTACTCTGATCACTGGTGCTGTTGGTCACTGTTACTCTGGTCACTGTTACTCTGCTCACTGTTACTCTGGTCACTGGTGCTGCTGGTCACTGTTACTCTGGCCACTGGTGCTGTTGGTCACTGTTACTCTGCTCACTGTTACTCTGGTCACTGGTGCTGCTGGTCACTGTTACTCTGGTCACTGGTGCTGCTGGTCACTGTTACTCTGGTCACTGGTGCTGTTGGTCACTGTTACTCTGGTCACTGTTACTCTGATCACTGGTGCTGTTGGTCACTGTTACTCTGATCACTGGTGCTGTTGGTCACTGTTACTCTGATCACTGGTGCTGTTGGTCACTGTTACTCTGGTCACTGTTACTCTGATCACTGGTGCTGTTGGTCACTGTTACTCTGGTCACTGTTACTCTGGTCACTGTTACTCTGGTCACTGTTACTCTGGTCACTGTTACTCTGGTCACTGTTACTCTGGTCACTGGTGCTGTTGGTCACTGTTACTCTTGTCACTGTTACTCTAATCACTGGTGCTGCTGGTCACTGTTACTCTGGTCACTGGTGCTGTTGGTCACTGTTACTCTTGTCACTGTTACTCTAATCACTGGTGCTGCTGGTCACTGTTACTCTGGTCACTGTCATCTGGTCACTGTTACTCTGGTCACTGTTACTCTGCTCATTGGTGCTGTTGGTCACTGTTACTCTGGTCACTGTTACTCTGGTCACTGTTACTCTGGTCACTGGTGCTGTTGGTCACTGTTACTCTGGTCACTGTTACTCTGCTCATTGGTGCTGTTGGTCACTGTTACTCTGGTCACTGTTACTCTGGTCACTGTTACTCTGGTCACTGGTGCTGTTGGTCACTGGTGCTGTTGGTCACTGTTACTCTGGTCACTGTTACTCTGGTCACTGTTACTGTGGTCACTGTTATTCTGGGCACTGTTACTCTGGTCACTGTTACTCTGGTCACTGTTACTCTGGTCACTGGTTCTGCTGGTCACTGTTACTCTGGTTACTGTTACTCTGGTCACTGTTTCTCTGTTCACTGTTAATCTGGTCACTGTTACTCTGCTCATTGGTGCTGCTGGTCACTGGTGCTGCTGGTCACTGGTTTCTTGATAATCACGTGATATCAAGAAACGGCTGAGCGCACTGGATACAGCAAATGCTTTGGGCACCGACAAATCCCGGCTGTCGTGCTGAAGACTTGTGCTCCAGAACTAGCCATGCCTCTAGCCAAGCTGGCCCAGTACAGCTACAACACTGGCATCTATCTGACAATGTGGCAATCTGCCCAGGTATGTCCTGTCCACAAAAACAGGACAAATCCAACCCGGCCAATTACCGCCCCATCAGTCTACTCTCAATCATCAGCAAAGTGATGGAAGATGTCGTCAACAGTGCTATCAAGGGCACTTACTCACCAATAACCTGCTCACTGATGCCCAGTTTGGGTTCCACCAAGATACCTCGTCTCCAGACCTCATTACAACCCTGGTCCAAACATGGACAAAAGAGCTGAATTCCAGACGTGAGGTGAGAGTGACTGCCCTTGACATCGTTCCTGGGATGTGAGCGTCGCTGGCAAGGCCAGCATTTATTGCCCATCCCTAATTGCCCTCGAGAAGGTGGTGGTGAGCCACCTTCTTGAACCGCTGCAGTCTGTGTGGTGAAGGTACTCCCACAGTGCTGTTAGGGAGGGAGTTCCAGGATTTTGACCCAGTGTCGATGAAGGAACGGCGATATACTTCTAAGTCAGGATGGTGTGTGAGTTGGAGGGGAACTTGGAGGTGGTGGTGTTCACATGCGCCTGCTGCCCTTGTCCTTCTAGGTGGTAGAGCTCGCAGGTTTAGGAGGTGCTGCCAAAGAAGCCTTGGCGAGTTGCTGCAGTGCATCTTGTAGATTGTACACACTGCAGCCACGGTACGCCGGTGGTGGAGGGAGTGAATGTTTAACGTGGTGGATGGGGTGCCAATCAAGCGGGCTGCTTTGTCCTGGATGGTGTCGAGCATCTTGAGTGTTGTTGGAGCTGCACTCATCCAGGCAAGTGGAAGGTATTCCATCACACTCCTTACTTGTGCCTTGTAGATGGTGGAAAGGCTTTGGGGAGTCAGGAGGTGAGACACTCACCGCAGAATACCTATATCAGAATACCCAGCCTCTGACCTGCTCTTGTAGCCACAGTATTTATGTGGCTGGTCCAGTTAAGTTTCTGGTCAATGGTGACCCCAAAGATATTGATGGTGGGGGATTCGGCGATGGTAATGCTGTTGAATGTCAAGGGGCGGTGGTTAGACGCTCGCTTGTTGGAGATAGTCATTGCCTGGCACTTGTGTGGCGCGAATGTTACCTGCCACTTATCAGCCCAAGCCTGAATTTCATCCAGGTCTTGCTGCATGCGGACATGGACTGCTTCATTATCTGAGGAGTTGCGAATGGCACTGAACATTGTGCAGTCATCAGCGAACATCCCCATTTCTGACCTTATGTTGGAGGGAAGGTCATTGATGAAGCAGCTGAAGATGGTTGGGCCTAGGACACTGGCCTGAGGAACTCCTGCAGCGATGTCCTGGGGCTGTGATGATTGACCTCCAACAACCACAACCAGCTTCCTTTGTGCTAGGTATGACTCCAGTCAGTAGAGCATTTTCGCCCCGATTCCCATTGACTTCAGTTTTACTAGGGCTCCTTGATGCCACACTTGGTCAAATGCTGCCTTGATGTCAAGGGCTGTCACTCTCACCTCACCTCTGGAATTCAGCTCCTTTGTCCATGTTTGGACCAAGGCTGTAATGAGGTCGGGAGCTGAGTGGTCCTGGCGGAATCCAAACTGCGCATCAGTGAGCAGAATATTGGTGAGTAAGTGTCGCTTGGTAGCACTGTCGATGACACCTTCCATCACTTTGCTGATAATTGAGAGTAGACTGATGGGCCGGTAATTGGCCGGATTGGATTTGTCCTGCTTTTTGTGGACAGGACATACCTGGGCAGTTTTCCACATTGTTGGGTAGATGCCAGTGTTATAGCTGTACTGGAACAGCTTGGCTAGAGGCGCAGCTAGTTCTGCAGCACAAGTCTTCAGGACGATAGCCGGGATGTTGTCGGGGCCCATAGCCTTTGCTGTATCCAGTGCGCTCAGCCGCTTCTTGATATCACATGGAGTGAATCAAATTGGCTGAAGACTGGCTTCTGTATTGGTGGGAACCTCAGGAGGAGGCCGATATGGATCGTCCACTCGGCACTTCTGGCTGAAGATGGTTGCAAACGCTTCAGCCTTGTCTTTTGCACTCATGTGCTGGGCTCCATCATCATTGAGGATGGGGATATTCATGGAGCCTCCTCCTCCCGTTAGTTGTTTAATGGTCCACCACCATTCACGACTGGATGTGGCAGGACTGCAGAGCTTTGATCTGATCCGTTGATTGTTGGATCGCTCAGCCCTGTCTATTTGATGCCAGCACTGTCATTTTCGACTTCAACACTACAACTAACGCCCGCTCTTAAAGACGCGCAGCTGACATGCGTTCAGCAACAGTTTGGACCCCACACCAGCCCTATTTAAAGGGATCATTAACTGTTTTCAGGTTAGTTGCTGATTGGATTCTACTGACTCTTGTTGAGTTTGTAGAAGTGTTTGATGGTTTGCTATCTTATTTGAATTTGCTGATGTCTCCAGGGAGTGGTGTGGGAGGTCACTTCAAAGCTTCTGCTCAGACCAGTTGCTCCCAGACATGGGTGCTGTAGTTTGTATCCACTTTCTCCTGCAAGAGAGAGGGAAGTATGTCAGTGAGTGTGGTGCAATGTGTTTGGGTGAAGTGCCTGTCATGGTTGAATAGCTGGCAGTGTGTGCAAGGTGTGAGATGTGGGTGTGAGGCTTGCAGCAGTGCTACGTGTGTGAGGTTGAGGTGAAGCTGTGAATGTGAGGTTATGAGTCGAGATTGATAGAGATTGTTGGTAGATGAGTGAAGGGGGGGTGAATTGAGCAGTCCAGGTCCTCCGGGCTACACTGCTGGCATTGACCGTGATGGCTATCTGCTCCCATTGCCTTCTGACAGTTTGTCTGTAGGGCCTCCTGGCGCTCTGTGGATTGAGGACACCTCTCCTCCTGTCCACCTCCTGCACCAGGGCCTCGAGTGCTGGATCCAAAAATCTGGGAGCACTCTCTCTTCTATGTTGTGCCATGTTCACTCTTCCTGTTGGTCACACACTCCTCTACAACAACTTCCAGTACCGGCTGCAGCCAGAATGCACCTCCCCTTTAAGAGGTGCCGCTGGCTTTAAGAAGAGCAGGCTAGCTTTAATTGGTGCTAGCCTCGCACGAACTTGGGCCCCTTGCTGAGGCATGCAGTGCTCAGCAGCGTGTTCAGCGCTGGACTGCACGCCGCAATCATTAGAATTTTGTGTGCTGCCTGCATTACTTTGAACAGGCGTGGGTTGTTTGCGCATCGCGATCCCCGAGCCTGTTTTCAGGGGCAATCGAATTTTTAGCCCTATAAATTTCAGTTACTGAGAAAAAAAACGCAGTTTGTGTGTCTCAATTAGTTCATCAATAAAATGTGGATGGCAGAATGTTGACATATTGATATAAGGTTTTTCCATTATGAAGGTTAACATATGAGTTTTTCTTGAGATATGTTTCCACATTAAAGGAGTTCTATAAATACAAGCTGTAGTTGAGTTTCATAATTAGGACAAAACAAGTGATTTAATTCAGAAAGTTTACACTGAAAACAGCAAGTAAATTAAAGTTTGCGTTCACTATTTTATGGATATTAACATTAAACTAACTGAACTGTAGCTTAATTGATATTTATATCAAAATTAAAAAAATCACATGTTGTGCATTATATATTATTGTATACTGTATATTATCCAATATAATGTACAATACAATATGTATCATACAGCAACTGCAATATGATACACTATACACTATACACAGTGCATGATTTTCAACCCTCCCTTCCCTTCTTTCCTGAAGGCATTGACTTGTTGTGGGGGTACATTGCTATAGAATCATAGAATCATAAAATCTTAAAGCCGGCTCTTTGAAAGAGCTGTCCAATTAGTCCCGCTCCCCTTCTCTTTCCCCATAGCCCTGCAAATGTCTCCCCCTTATGCATTTATCCAATTCCCCTTTTAAAATTATTATTGAATCTGCTTCCACCACCCTTTCAGACAGTGCATTCCAGATCATAATAACTCACTACATAAAATAATGTCGCCTCATCACACCTCTGGCTCTTTTGCCAATAATCTTAAATCTGTGTTAACTGGTTACCGACCCTTCTGCCAATGGACAGTTTCTCCTTATTTACTCTATCAAAACCCTTCATGACTTTGAATGCCTCTAGTAAATCTCCCCTTAACCAACTCTGCTCAAAGGAGAACAATCCCAACTTCTCTAGTCTCTCCACTTAACTGGAGTCCCTCACCCCTGATACCATTCTAGTAAATCTCCTCTGCACCCTCTCCAAGACCTTGACATCCTTCCTAAAGTGTGGTGCCCAGAATTGGACACAATACTCCAGCTGAGGCCTAACTAGTGTTTCATAACTTCCTTGCTTTTGTACTCTATGGGGTAGAAATTAGGTCGCGCCCCATTTGGGGCGCAAATATCGTCCGGACGCAAATATTAGCGCCTGGCGCTAATTATCGGCACTGACAGGAAACTTCACTTTTACCGCCCCGGGAGGTGAGTGGAGCGCTAAAGTAGGCGCTGCACACCTCTCTTAAGGCGCAAAGGCCAAGGAGTGAGGCACTAACTCAGCGCACGAGCGCAGCGCAGCTGCTGCCAGTTAGCGAGGGAACACAGACACAATGGCGCCGGACACTTCTTAAAGCGGGGGGGGCCACTTGCTCCCCAGCCACACCCTGCTCATTGCAGCCTTGAATCTCAGCCTGGAGAGACCTGTAATCCATTTTGCTGCCAAGCATGGAGAGGGTGAGAGAACGCGCTCATCGCTTCACCGAGCGGGCCTTGGATGCTCTGGTTGACGCAGTGGAGCGCAGACGATGCATGCTGTTCCCGGAGAGTGGCAGGAGGCCTTTGCCACGCGAGTTCAGAAGAGTGTGGAGGGAGGTGGCTCAGAGCGTCTCCTCCAGGAGCATGGTGCCCAGGACCCATGTTCAATGCCGCAAAAAGTTCAATGACCTCACTCGGGTCGTCAGGGTGAGTGGCTTTTTCTCAATACCTCTCCATCCCTCCATCTCAACCTCACTCTATGGCCAGAGGGTCTTAAAACCCCAATGCACAACACTTATCCAACACCTATGGCCCTTTCATCAAACACACACACACACACACATTCCACACTTTGCATACAGTAAGGGCTATTCACCTATGGGAGGCACATCAGGCAAGACCATGGCTGTATATTGTAAGGGCTATTCACCTATGGGAGGCACATCAGGCAAGACCATGGCTGTATATTGTAAGGGCTATTCACCTATGGGAGGCACATCAGGCAAGACCATGGCTGTATATTGCAAGGGCTATTCACCTATGGGAGGCACATCAGGCAAGACCATGGCTGTATATTGTAAGGGCTATTCACCTATGGGAGGCACATCAGGCAAGACCATGGCTGTATATTTACTCAGATGCTGTCCTTTTTCTTGCAGGCTAAGCTGGCTCATAATCGGAGACAGCAGCAACGGACGGGTGGAGGGCGGCTTCAGCTGCAACCCCTCAGCGATCTGGAGGAGCGCGTCCACAGGATTGTGGCAAGCCGGGTGATCGGTCCCGTCGCCACTGGAGACGCCGACCCCGTTGTGGACAGCAATGGTAAGGTCATCACTTTTTGTCCTCTGTCCTTCCACTTGTCCCTCACAATACCAGCCTTTGACACTTTCAATCCAACTTGCTAACTCGCTGCACTTATTCCTCCCTTACTGCCACCCTGTCCTCACGCTAAAGCCACTCTTGTACCTCCCTGCTTTCAGATGGTGATTCACCAGCTGAGGAGACGGGCCCTGAAGCTGCCACTGGGAGTGATGCTGCAGCTGAGGAGGAAGAGGAAGCCAGAGCATCAGTGCCACCCTCTCCCGAGGAAGCCCATGCCCACACTGGGAACACGCCTTCCCCGGAGGGGAGCAGGGGGGAAGGGGCTGATGATGGTGAAGCTCCAGGACCCAGCGGGCTGCAGCAACGCCATGGGGGGGGTAGGGAAGAACGGGGGCCTTCTCCCCAGAGGGAGAGTATGCCAGACACTCCTACTGCAATGGACGCAGAGGAGGAGCGGCTGATTGCAGAAATGAACACCCAGGCGGTGGGCATGCACACTGAGCTCATGGGTGCAGTGGGAAGGGGGCCCGATTGCATTGAGTCACTGGCAAGGAGTGTGGAGCACTTCGCTGTAGCACAGGCGGATGCCACACTAACGCTTAGTGCTGCAATTCAGTCACTCGCTGCCGTGATCCCACCTCTGACTGCTCTCATACAGACTCAGATGGAGGCCACGCGAGCACAGACTGCTGCCAACCTCGATGGTTCGTGCACATGTCCCCGGGGCTGTCACCGCGCCGCAGCAGGCCAGCAATCTGTTCTCCGGCAAATTGCTCCGGATGCTGAAGTGCTGCCCCGTGGGAGTGCCAGTGTGTCGGGCGAGCAGGGAGTTGCTGGCCTCTTTCACGATGACAGCATTCCTGCTGCCAACACTGTCACTTCTCCACTGCACTTGCCACCGCCTGTAGGACAGACTGCTGCCGCCCATGCAGAGTTGGTGCAGTCTGCAGCCGGGCCCTCCAGGCCCAGAAGTGGTCGAGGCCGTCCTTCAGGGGCATCTGCAGTGTCAGGGTCTGACGAGCAGCAGCCTTCCACCAGCCTTGCTGCAGCCACTAAGGTCCCATTACGGAGGAGCAGTAGGGTTAGAAGGGGGGAAGTGCGCAAGGGAAGGAGATCACCCTCGAAGGGCAAAAAGTAGGAGGTGTGCCAAAATGCTGGTCATTTTTTTATTAAAGGCCGAGGGTCGTGGTCCAACTTTTGTTTAGTGTTTTGGACATTATCTCCAGGTTGTGAGAACCAGTTATGTTATTGACTGTTTTTTTGTGTTTATTTCTATGAGTTTGTCATGAGGAATTGACACACACAGAGTTTGTAAAATAAATAAGTTTCTGTATTCAAAATATACATGGCTGGTGGTTGGAATTATTGGTGCCTTGGCCGGCTTAGGGGTTGCGTGCTGGGTTGATTAGTGTTTGTAGCAATGGCAGGGGCCCTAGAAGCGGCTTGCTATTAGTCGTTGATGGACGGCCCTTGCAGTTTGACCATTGTGGGCCGCCCTCCTGCCTTGGTGCTGCTGATGATCATCGTCCTCGTCCTGTTCCTCCTCTTCCTCCTCCTCCTCTGGTGGTGCTACAAGGCCTGGTGGCATTGGCTGGGTCCTGAGGATTGCCATGTTGTGCAACATGCAGCACACGACTACGAAGTTCGAAACTTGCTCAGGCGAGTACTGCAGGGCTCCTCCGGAATGGTCCAGACAGCGGAACCGTTGTTTCAGCACGCCGATTGTGCGCTCAATAATGTTCCTGGTTGCTTGATGGCTTTCATTGTACCGCAGCTCAGCAGGGGTGTTTGGCGTACGGAGCGGTGTCATCAGTCAGGTGCTCAATGCGTACCCCTTGTCCCCCAGAAGCCAACCAACTGGCTGATGCGGTGCCTCGAAAACTTCTGCCACAGTAGTCTGGCGCAGGATGAAAGCATCGTGGCAGCTGCCTGGATAGTGGGCATTGACAGCGAGTATCACCTGTCTGTGGTCACAGACCAACTGCACATTCAAGGAATGGAACCCCTTTCTGTTCCTGAATTCCTCTGCATTCTCTCGCGGAGCACGCAAAGCCACATGCGTGCAGTCAATGGCGCCCTGCACCATGGGGAAGCCCGCTACCCTCGCAAAGCCCAGAGCACGATCACGCTGCTTGTCTGGGGTCATAGGGAAAGAGATGAAGTCTCGTCTCCTTCTGAAGAGGGCATTGGTGACCTGCCGGATGCAGCGATGCACCGCAAACTGGGAGATATTGGCGAGGTCCCCAACAGCAGCTTGGAATGAGCCAGTGGCGTAGAAGTTCAAAGCCACTGTGACCTTCACTGCCACCAACAGAGACGTCCTGGACCTCAGCTGAGGCTGCAGATCTGGCTGCAGCAGGTGGCAGAGCTCAGTGACCACCTCCTTGCTGAATCGCAGCCTTCGCAAACACAGCTCCTCGGACATATGGATGTGGGAGAGCTGTTCACGATATACCCTGGGAGGGTAAGCTCTCCTGTACATGCGCCTGATGGCCCTCCTCCGTCTGGCCATCATTGCCACTCTCTGTCTGCGTCTCAGTATCCTCCGATTCAGCTGGAGCAGGACGACGCCCCCAATCATTGCAGCCCCCATATTCTCTTTGCCAGAAAAGTAATGAGGTACAGCAACTAAAGTAGCAACAAAGTTAGGATGAACTAGGCAAAACTACCTCACAAAGCGTTGAGTCAATCTAGAAGTCTCTCTCTCTCTCTCTCCGAATCTCTCTCTCTCTCTCAGAACGAGTGGTGCATAAATGTCGACCACAGAAAAAGACAGGAAGAGGCCCCCTTTAAATAGCGCCCCCCCCAGCCCCACACCGATTGATAACGTTCCAGTCCTCCGGTCGTTGGAAGCGCCAGGCGGTAAGGCAGGGGGCGCCACTCAATTTCCGCTCCGGGGCGCCCCAAGGGCGTTGCACCATGGAATGACGTCACAATCTGCGCGCGCAGGTGGTCGCAGCGGTAAGTTTTAGCGCCGCCGCACAATCTCAAGTTAAGTTCTCGAGCGGCGCAAACAGCGCTGCGCCCGGGCGTTAGCGGCTTAACGCCCCATTAGCGCCCTCTTAAGGTGCTAACGGGAGGCGCAACCAAGTGAATTTTTACCCCTATGCCTTTATTTATAAAGCCAAGAATCCCGCTTATTTTAACAGCTTTATCAACTTGTCCTGCCATCTTCAAAGATTTGTGCACATACACCCCCAGGTCTCTCAGTTCCTGCACCACCTTAAAAATTGTACCATTTAGTTTATATTGCCTCTCCTCATTCTTCCAAACAAAATGAATCACTTCACAATTCTCTGCATTAAATTACATCTGCCATGTGTCTGCCCATTTCACTAGTCTGTCTCCATCCTCCTGAAGTCTATTACTACCCTACTCACTGTTTATTACATTTTCGTATTTCTTGTCAAACTTTGAAATTATGCCCTGTATACCCAATTCCAGGTCATTAATATATATCAAAAAGAGCAGTGGTCCTAATATTGACCCCTTGGGGAGACCACTATATCCTTCTCTCCAGTCTGAAATACAACCGTTCACCACTACTTACTGCTTTCTGTCCCTTAGCCAATTCTGTATCCATGCTGCCACTGTTCCTTTAATCCCACGGGCTTGAATTATGCTAACAAGTCTATTATGTGGTACTTTATCAAACACCTTTTGAAAGTCCATTTACAAAACATCAACTGCACTACCCTTATCAACCCACTCCATTACTTCAACAAAGAACTCAATCAAGTTAGTCAAACACGATTTGCCTTTAACAAATCCGTACTGGCTGTCATTGATTAACCCATGTTTTTCGAAGTGACAATTAATTTTGTCCCGGATTATTGTCTCTAAAATTTTCTCCACCACCGACGTTAAGGTGACTGGCCTGTAGTTGCCTGGTTTATCCCTCTTCTCTATTTTGAACCGGGGTGTAACATTTGCAATCCTCCAGTCCACTGGCACCACTCCCATATCCAAGGAGGATTGGAAGATTGTGGCCAGAGCCTCTGATATTTCCACCCTTACTTCCGTCAGCAACCTAGGATGCATCCCATCCAGACTGGATGACTTTTCCACTTTGATCGATGCGAACCTGTTAAGTATCTCCTCTTTATCTATTTTTATCGTATCCAATCTCTCTATTACCTCCTTCTTTACTGTGACATTGAAAACATTCTCTCCTTTAGTGAAGACAGATGAAAAGTATTCATTTAATACCTTAGTCATGTCCTCTGCCTCCACAAGAAGATCTTTTTGGTCCCCAATCGGCCCCACCCTTCCTTTGACTACCCTTTTACTATTTATATGTTTATAAAAGACTTTTGAGTTCCCTTTTATGTTACCCACTAATCTCTACTCATTCACTCTCTTTGCCCCTCTTATTTCCTTTTTCAATTCTCCTCTGCACTTTCTGTACTCTGCTTGGTTCTCTACTGAATTATGAATCTTAATTCTCATAAGCCTCCTTTTTCTGTTTCATTTTAATCACCATGGGCTAAACATTCGGGGGCTTAACAGCACCCGTTTCCATTAAAAGTTGCGTTAAGAGGGCGGCCGCTGCTCTTTCGCCAGCTGGTGGCGGGTCCCACGGCGTCCTCCATTTTCGAAGGCCCGGCAGCCCTTCCGGTAAGATCCATCGCCCTGCAAATTGAAATGAGGGAGCAGTGGCGTCACACACGCTGACTTAATGTCACCACGGCGAATTTGGACCTTTGCGCTGAGTTCAGCGCTGGATCCTAAGCTCGCCATGTAAACATCTTTCAGTTAAGTTTGCATTTAAGCTTTTGGATTTTTATTTTTTATTTTATTGAAGTATTGGCTTGCTGCAATACATGTTAAAAGTTTTTTAAGTGTGCAGGGAGTGCTGCTGGATGCTTGCAAGGCTTCGGATGGTGAAGGAAGGCCTCTGAGAAGACAGAAAATGCTGCAAATATTCAGCAGGTCAGGTAACATCTGTGGAGAGGGAGAAGCAGAGTTCACGTCTCGGGTCAAGATGCTGCCTGACCTGCTTAGTATTTCCAGCATTATATGCTATCATTTCAGATTTACAGCATCTGCTCACAGAGAGAAGAGGAAGACACAGAAGAGGAAGACATCACAGAAAAGGAAGAAACAGAAGAGGAAGAAGCTGAAGAGGAGGAAGCAGAAGAGGAGGAAGCAGAAGGAAGGATGCAACCCAGACAGCGCCTTTCTGGTGGGGATATCCAGGATGGAATCATCTGACTGTGGGACCAGTGACTACAACCCCAATTCCCCTTTCAACATTTGTCTCACAGGTGAGTGATTGGCGGGGCGGAGTCATTCATTGAGAAGTGTGTGAGGCTTGTGGTGCAGTTTGTAGGAGACAGCTTTTGAAGATGCGTTCACTGACCTTGACCAGTGGTCTGAGATCATGAAGCTACTTTGGGCACTGGAGCCTGGTGATGGGGGCGACTCTGCTGGCAGTGACGGCCTCGGTGATCTGGTCCCACATTGTTCTTTCTGGAGGGCCTCCTGGCCCCTGTGGGTAGAGGGCCTGTCTTGCAGTGTTGACCCCCTGCACAAAGCTGGAGTGCTGCGTGGGAGACCCTGGGTGCCTCTTCCCTGGCTTGTTGAGCTATTTGTATTAGTGCTGAAGCACTTTTCCCATTTTTTTAGATGCAGAAGGGAACTCAGCTTTGAGCTGAAGACTCCCATCTGGGACTTCTTTTAAAACATTTTTTTAAAGGCAGTAAGGGCTGAAAACTGCATTTTTTCACTTCATTTTTATTTTTATTAGTTCAGAGGCATTTAATTTACCGCAATGCCCAGCAAACTCATTGCCTTGCTTCCAGAGGCTGTTGGAAGCTGGAACGCCGCTTCTGGATGAGAACTTCGACTCCCATGCCTGCATTAATGCCACCAGGAGGGTGTTACATGGTAAGGTAGTGCTGGGCTAAAACTTTTAGCCCCCAAATATATGCTCACAGCTATCAAACCATCATTGCTATGGTGATGATGTAACTAGCACAAGTTTAGTGACTGCAGATCAGCAGTTGTGGAATCTGACACTGGCAGTGCGAGCTGTATGTTATTTATTATGCTGCTGTTGGCGGTCTATTCTCCCTGCCCACTGCACACATCATCTTGGCTTGGAATGTCTCTGCCTTTGTTTGCTTGTGTGGAGATGAGAGTGGATAAGTAACATCACAAACTCCAGTACGCTGGCTAGGCACCAGAGATAAGTAACATCACAAACTCCAGTACGCTGGTTAGGCACCAGAGATAAGCAAATGGACCAAAGATACACCAACAAATATCGACTCAGTGCTGAAAAATCAACATCATTAAAATACAACTGGGATCAAAACTTGTAGAAGCCGGCCAGCATCTCATTATATTTTGAACAGAGTGCCCTGAAAAGAACCATCTGTTGAAATCCCCACACTGGTAAAAAGTGGCTCCTTTCCTACAGCCTATAGTTGTTTGTATTATAAGGTGCTTTTACACTTGCCCTGGAGCATGGGGAGCGATAGAAAGCCCACCTCAGTGCATGTTCCACTGAGGTTATATACTGTCAGGAGCCTATTTTGAAAGAGTGGAGGAAGCAGACTCAATGGTAACTTTCAAAAGGGCATTGGATATATTTGAAAAGAAAACATTTGGAGGGGTATGGGGAAAGAGCAGGGGAGTGGGACTGATTGGATAGCTCATTTAAAGAGCTGGCAGAGACACGATGGGCCGAATGGCCTCCTTCTGTGTTGTGAGATGCAATGATACTTTTCCCATAGACCTATTGGAGGTTGGTTGGATAAACAGAGGCCTGGGCCCTGAAATTCCTGAGGCCTCACTCAGCTCTCGGATGTGTGGCAGGGCAAGGTTTTTGTCTACCAGTCTGCCCTGCCATTGCCCCGAACAAATTCCCGGGGTTGCAGGGTCATTTACATACAGCGCACAGGCTGCTGTGTTGTAGTGGGTCTGGAATTACACGGCAAAGGTGGCTAATTGCTAAAAAGGAATCCATGTCGTAGTAGCTACTTTATCAATTGTTATAAAGGGCATTCCTCTATTGTAAAGAGCAACTACCATTATTGTAAAGGGTCCCTCTCTGTTGATGTTTCGCCCCACCTCTGTAAAGCCTCTTCTCACCTGTTGTATTGGGCCTTTCTTCAGTGTTGTACAAATCTCTCCCCCTGTTGTATAAATCTCTCCCCCTGTTGTACAAATCTCTCCCCCTGTTGTACAAGTCTCTCCCCCTGTTGCTAGGGTCCAACGAGAATGAGGAACTGAAAGAAATTAGTATTAGGAAAAAAATAGTACAGGAGAAATTAATGGGACTGAAAGCCGATAAATCCCCTGGACCTGATGGCCTACATCCTTGTGTTTTGAAAGAGGTGGCTATAGAGATAGTGGATGCATTGGTTGTCATTTTCCAAAATGTCATAGATTCTAGAACGGTTCCCGTGGATTGGAAGGTAGCAAATGTAACCCCACTATTTAAGAAAGGATGGAGAGAGAAAACAGAGAACTACGGACCAGTTAGCCTGACATCAGTAGTAGGGAAAGTGCTAGAATCTATTATTAAGGACATGGTAACAGAGCACTTAGAAAATAATAATAGGATTGGGCAGAGTCACCTCGGTTTTATGAAAGGGAAATCATGTTTGACAAATCTGTTAGAGGTTTTGAGGTTGTAACTCGCAGAATAGATAAGGGGGAGCCAGTGGATGTGGTGTATTTGGATTTTCAGAAGGCATTCGATAAGGTGCCACACAAAAGGCTATTAAGCAAAACTAGGGCTCATGGGATTGGGGGTAATATACTAGCGTGGATTGAGAATTGGTTAACGGGCAGAAAACAGAGAGTAGGAATAAACAGGTCAGTTTTGAGTTGGCAGGCTGTACTAATGGGGCACCGCAAGGATCAGTGCTTGGGCCTCAGCTATTTACAATCTACATCAATGATTTGGATGAGGGGACCAAATGTAATATATCCAAGTATGCTGATGATACAAAGCTGGGTGGGATTGTAAGTTGTGAGGAGGTTGCAAAGAGCCTTCAAGGGGATGTAGACAGGCTAAGTGAGCGGGTAAGAACATGGCAAATGGAATATAATGTGGAGAAATGAGAAGTTTCTATAGTAGGAAAAATAGAAAAGCAGTGTAATTTTTAAATGGTGAGAGATTGGGAAATGTTGGTGTTCAGAGGGACCTGAGTGTCCTTGTACACGAATCACTGAAAGTTAGCATGCAGGTACAGCAAGCAATTAGGAAAGCAAATGGTATGTTGGCCTTTATTACAAGATGATTTGAGTATAAGAGTAAAAATGTCATACTGCAATTATATAGGGCCCTGGTGAGACCACACCTGGAGTATTGTGTACAGTTTTGGTCTCTTTACCTAAGGAAGGATATACTTGCCATAGAGGGAGTGCAACGAAGGTTCACCAGAATGGTTCCTGGGATGGGGGGATTGTCCTATAAGGAGAGATTGAGTAGACTCCGCCTATATTCTCCAGAGTTTAGAAGACTGAGAGGTGATCTCATTGAAACATACAAAATTCTTACAGGGTTTGACAGGGTAGATGCAGGGAGGATGTTTCCCCTGGCTGGGGAGTCTAGAACCAGGGGTCACAGTCTCAGAATAAGGGGTCGGCCATTTAGGACTGAGATGAGGAGAAATTTCTTCACTCAGAGGGTGGTGAATCTCTGGAATTCTCTACCCCAGAGGGCTGTGGAGGTTCAGTCGTTGAGTATATTCAAGACAGAGATCGATAGATTTTTGGATATCAAGGGAATCAAGGGATATGGGGATAGTGCAGGAAAGTGGAGTTGAGGTAGAAGATCAGCCATGATCTTATTGAATGGTGGAGCAGGCTCAAAGGGCCAAATGGCCTACTCCTGCTCCTATTTCTTATGTTCTTATGTTCTTATTTTATAACTCGCCCCTCATACCTATGTAATTGGCTTTATTTAAGTTTAAGACTCTAGTTTTGGACTTAAGTATTTTACTCTCAAACTCAATGTGAAATTCTACATATTATGATCACTCTTCCCCAGAGGACCCTTTACTATGCGATTACTAATTAACTCTGTCTCATTACACAATACAAGATCTAAAATAGCCTGTTCCCTGTTTGGTTCCAAAATGCATTGTTCTAGGAAACTGTCTCGAATGCTTTCCATGAACTCGTCCTCCATACTACCTTGCCAATTTGATTTCCCAGTCTATATGAAGATTAAAGTCCCCCATGATTATTGCATTATCTTTGTTACAAGATCCTATTATTTCTTGATTAATACTCTGTCCCACAGTATAGTTACTGTTAGGGGGCCTATTAACTGCTTCCACCAGTGTTTTCTGCCCCTTGTTATTTCTTATCTCCACCAATAATAATTCTACTTCCTGATCTTCCGAGCCAAGCTCATTTCTCACTACTGTCCTTATGTCATCCTTTATTATCAGGGCTACTCCCCCTCCTTTCCCATTCTGCCTGTCTTTTCGAAATGTCAAGTACCCTGGAATATTTAGTTCCCAACCTTAGTCACCGTGCAACCCCATCTCTATTATATCAATCCCATTTATCTCTATTTGTCCCACTAAATTGTATATCTTGTTATGAATGCTTCATGCATTCAGATAAAGAGCCTTTAATTTTAACATTTTACCAGTATTCCCTGCTTTCACCTTATTTGCTGATGCACTATTACCATTAAACTCTCTGGGGGAAAGATTTGGTTGCTTTGCGCCTCCCGTTAGTGCCCTCAAAGGGTGCTAATGGGGCACAAAGTAACTAGCATCCGGGCGCAGCGCCGCCCACGCCTCCCGCCAAATTCAGCAGGAGGTTAGTGGCGTCGGTAACTGGTAGCGCCCCGTGGTGCTGCACCGCCGGCGATGACGTCATCGCCGTGCGCAGCACCCCGTTCACACCCCGGCTGCGATATTCGGGAGCGCCCCCTGACTTACCGCCGGACGCTATGTCCGACGGGGTCAGGGGGGCCTACCTGCGGCCGAGGAGGCACTATTTAAAGGCGAGGTGCGGGGCGGCCATTTTTATTGCTGACTGCCTGCCAGCACCTGCCTGCGCTCCCGTCCCGGCCTCCTGAGCTGACCCCCCCCCCCCCCCCCGGCGGAGTGCCGGCTGCGCTCCAAGAGCCCGGCACTTCTCTTGAGTGCCGGGCTCTTTTGCCGGCACTCCCGATCCCCGGTGGCCCAGCTGGGTCGCCCTGCGCAAGGCCCCTGCCCTGTACGTAGCGGCACATAGCGCCGCGATGTTCCCTCTTGGGGCGCTACCACTCAATTTCCACCACGGGGGCGCTAAAAGTAGCGGCCCGGCGAGGTTAGCGCCCCAAAGGGAGTGCTACTCAATTTTTCCCCCTCTGTCCCTGCCTGTCACAATCTGCTTATCTTTACCCAAATCGCTACACTGCTCCATTGCCTTGACTTTTCTCTTTAGATTTCTAAATTTCCCCTCACCTGACCCCCCGCTTTTTAGTTTAAAGCCCTATCTACAGCCCTAGTTTTTCGGGTCCCCGCACGGTTTAAGTGGAGCCTGTCCCAATGGAACAGCTCCCTCTTTCCCCAGTACTGATGCCAGTGCCCCATGAATCAAAACCCCTTCCTCCCACATCACTCTTTGAGCCACACATTTAACTCTCTGATCTGTTTGTCCCGATGCCAATTTGCACGAGGCTCAGGTAACAATCCAGAGATTATTACCTTTGAGGTTCTGCATTTTAATTAGGATCCTAGCTCCTCAAACTCTCCTGGCAGAACCTCATTCCTAGTTCCACCTATGACGTTGGTTCCTACATGGACCACGACAACTGGATCCTCCCCCCCCCACTCCAAATTCTTCTCCAGCTGCGAGGAGATGTCTTTAACCCTGGCACCGGGCAGGCAACACAGCCTTTGGAACTCTCCGTTGTGGCTGCAGAGAACAGTATCTATCCCCCTGACTATACTGTCCCCTACCACAACTACATTCCCTTTCACTCCCCCCACTTGAATGGCCTCCTGCACCATGGTGCCATGATCAGTTTTCTCATCTACCCTGCAGACTTTTCCCTCATCCACACAGGCAGCAAGAACCTCATACCTGTTGGATAAGGGCAAAGGCTGAGGCTCCTCCAGCACTGCACCTGGGGTCCCCTTACCTGCCTGAGTTGTAGTCACACCCTCCTGTCCCTTGACTACTAACCAGACCTGTACCACTACCTAACCTAAGGGGTGTGACTGCCTCCTGGATCAAAGTGTCCAGATAACTCTCCCCCTCCCTGATGCCCCACAATGTCTGTACCTCAGACTCCAGCTCAACAACTCTGAGCTGAAATTCATCAAGATGCAGACACTTACTGCAGATGTGGTCGTCTGGGATCGTGATGCTCTCCACAAACTTGCTGCAGTTGTGGCACACCACTTGCACTGCCATCCCTATATAACCTTGTTTTATTTATTTAATTAAAGTTTATGTATTTAATTAACTTAGCTTGTAGTTTAATTTTTAATTAATTACTAGATCTTGTTTAAGTTCTAGGTAGATGAAATTAAATATTTACCTGTAACTCAAAGCACTCCAAGTATTGGAGGCAAAAAGCAGCACCTCCTCCCCTCTGCTCCGAATTCCCACTCTCTCCAAATTCCCAACTTTAGCAGTCTGTTTAGAAGCACTCCACTTAGCCACCCTGTGCAGACCACTCTCTTGTTTTTTAAATGATTCCAGGCTTTTGCCTCCACTGCTCTATCTGAAAGTTTATTTCATATGTTGATCACTCTTTGTGTGAATTTGGCTGATATCTGTCCTAAAATCACTTTTATTATTTTAAACCTGTATCACCTAGTTCTGCTCCCAAAATGTAATTTGAAGTAATATTCTGGGTTAATTTTTTCTACACTCTTATAAATTTTATGTAATCTATAAGATCACCTCTCAGGCTGAAAAGCCCAAGGGCTAGAAATTCATTTACTTACTGTCACTCTGTAGCACCAGGAAATGGTGAAAAAATGGCGGCCACCGCCCTTTCGCCAGCTGGTGCTGGGTCCCGTGGTGGCCGCCATTTTCCACCCTCCCTTTGCACTGCCGGTAACTAGCAGCGATCTGAAAAAAAAATGGCATTGTAGTGACGTCAATCGGCATGCAACACCGACTTAACATCACCACTCCGAACTTCGACTCTAGTGCTGAATTCAGCGTTGGATCCTAAGCATGCCAGGTAAACCTGGCATGCAAGCAGGCTGACAGTGGCGCTGTCAACAACTCTTAACTGAAAGGTGTGTGTGTTCCTTTAAGTTTGCAATTAAGCTTTTGAATTTTTTTTTGATTTTATTGAAGTAGTGGCTTGCTGCAATATATGTTAAAAGTTTTTTAAGTGTGTAGGGAGTGCTGCTGGATACTTGCAAGACCTCAGATGGTAAAGGAAGGCCTCTGGGAAGACAAAAAAATGCTGCAAATACTTAGCAGGTCAGGCAACATCCTTGGAAAGAGAAACAGAGTTCACATCTCAGGTTGAGATCTGCCTGACCTGCTGAGTATTTCCAGCATTTTATGCTGTCATTTCAGATTTACAGCATCCGCTCACACAGAAGAGGAAGAAGCCGAAGAGGAGGAAGCAGAAGGAAGGATGCAACCCAGACAGCTCCTTTCTGGCTGGGATATCCGTGATGGAATCATCCACCTGTGACTCCAACCCCAATTCCCCTTTCAACATTAGTCCCACACCTCTGTTACTGACCATCACAGTGTCCTCTTGGCCATGATGCTGAAATAAAAGCCACCACAAAGCAAACTTTCCAATTCAACTTTATATATCTATCCATCCAATATGACATCAAGAAATCAACTCATCACCCATATGCATTCCCTTAGTGACTGTCTTGTGTGTGCCTTTGCCGATCCTACTGATATCACACAGTGCTACCCCAGTGGCTGCAGCATGGCTGGTGGAAGGCTGCTGACTTTCAGTGGGGGACACTGCAAATGGCCTTGCTCATCGACCTTGAGGAGCTGCTGGCTGGGAGTGTCAAATCAAGTGACGGTGTTTCTTCTTCTTCTTCTTCACTCTGCTCTCCCTCTTCTTGGTCAACCACTGGCTGGGCAGGCTGCATTTCTTGGATGTGTGAAATGAGGAAGGCACAAGGGTGGAGTTGTGCTGATGGGAGGGCGGGATAGCAAGCGGTGCATGCCAGAACGAGGATAACGTACGAGGATACCCACATCTTATATCCTTTCAGCCCCGCCGCTGGCCAAGGGCTCAACCATGCCCCTGCCAAGAATGGCCTGCACCGTCTCCTCCAGGGGGGTGAGGTGAGGCTAGGAATGGCAGATGTGCCTCATCATTGGTGCAGATTGTTGGTAGGTGAGTGATTGGGGGTCGTGCATTGAGCAGTGTGTGAGGCTAGTGGTGCAGTCGGTAGGAGACGGTTTTTGAAGATGCATTCACTGACCTTGACCAGTGGTCTGAGGTCATGAAGCTTCTTTGGGCACTTGAGCCATGTGGTGGGGGCGACACTGCTGGCAGTGTTGGCCTCAGTGATTTACTCCCACATTGTTCTTTCTGGAGGGTCTCCTGGCCCCTGTGGGTAGAGAGCTGCTCTTGCAGTGTTGACCCCCTGCACAAAGCTGGAGTGCTGCATGTGAAATCCTCGGTGTCCCTTCCCTGGCTTGCTGAGCCATTCCTACATTGCAACAGTGACAACACTGTACAGCGCTTTGGGACGTCCGCTGGTCGTGATAGGTGCTATAGAAATGCGAGTCTTTCTTTCCTTTTCATTTATGTTAGCGCTGAAGCACTTTTCCCATTTTTTGAGGTTTGGAAGTGAGTTCAGCTTTCAGAGCTGAATAATCACATTTGTGACTTCTTTTTACTGTAAAAATTTATTTGTGAAAGGCAGTAAAGACTGAAAGCTGCATTTTTTCACTGCATTTTAATTTGTATCAGTTCTGAGTGCATTGCCCCTTTAATTCTTAGCCCTTTTAATTGCCCACAATTCCTTACGAGCTCCACAGACTCGCTCCCTGAGGCTGTGCGAAGCACGAACTCCACTTCAGGACAGGAACTTCACCTCAGAGGTCTCCACTAACGTCACCAGGAGGGCTTTGCACGGAAGGTTAGCGCTGCGCCACCAATCTCCAGTCTCCCCCCCCCACAAGACAAATTTATTCTCCTTAGTGTTACGACCATTTTCGGCAGCCGCTAACTCCACTGGCAACTTTCGTGGCGAACATGAATTTTGAGGTCCAAGTCTCTACAGTATTTCCACCTAATAGGAGGGCGGGACCAGTCTTGTAGCTCTTCTCCGCATTGCCTCAAGTCAAAAAGACTTGAATTTATATAATGCCTTTCACTGTCGGAGGTGCCGTCTTTCGGATGAGACATTAAAACGAGGCCCAATCTGCCCTCTTAGGTGGATGTAAAAGATCCCATGGCACTATTTCAAAGAAGAGCAGGGGAGTTCTCCCAGTGCCCTGGTTAATATTTATCCTCAGCTAACATCACTGAAACAGATTATCTGGTCATTATCATATTGCTGTTTGTGGGAGCTTGCTGTGCACAAATTGGCTGTGGCGTTTCCTACACTATAACAGTGACTACACTTCAAAAGTACTTCATTGGCTGTAAAGCGCTTTGGGACATCCTGAGGTCGTGAAAGGTGCTATATAAATGCAAGACATTCTTTCTTTTTATCATGTTTCTTCATTTTTCCCTATTAATTGACTCATTAGGATTTATTTCTGCTGCTCTAAACCAATAAAGCAAAGATTGTGCGTTGCTAGCATTGTTTTCCTTTGGATAACTGACAACAGATTTTCTGAAGTTAGGACAGGGCGTGACAAGCTGGAGGTCCTCCTTTTCCAGATCGTAGGAATCTCTAAACGATATAGTTTTCCTGAAGTGTGTATCTATAGAAGTAACGCAACAACTCTGAAACATCAGCGATTCCTTTCCAAGAGGGGTTTCTTTTGTCTTGGTATCCCTGTCAGTCGGGACAAGTGACGTTAATGTCTGCACAGATGTGTGTGTTAATTGGCTTCTGTATCAGTGGCTGCCTGGGAAATATGCAATTCATTAATAATTTGTTTTCCTGCTTATTGAGAGAGTGCCTAGGGTTTCCTCAACTAAACTTGCTTAATGAGGCAGACATCATAGTTATTTCCAGTGGCTGAACTATCAAAATAAGCTTTGTTTTTCAAAAGCCAGTCAGGTGCACATTGTGTCAGGCTCAGTATCTCCTGGTCAAAGAAAACATCAGGTGTAATTGGTAATCATAGGAACAGGAGGAGGCCATTCAGCCCCTCAAGCCTGTTCCGCCATTCAATGAGATCAAGGCTGATCTGTACCTCCACTCCATTTACCCGTCTTTTCTCCACATCCCTTGATATACTTACCGAACAAAAAACAATCAGAAACACAAACAAAATACTGCGGATGCTGGAAATCTGAAATAAAAACAGAGAATGCTGGAAACACTCAGCAGATCAGGCAGCATCTGTGGAGAGAGAAACAGAGTTAACGTTTTAAATTGATGATCTTTCATCAGAGCTGAAATCTACGAATCACAGTCTTGAAAATTAAAATTGACCCAGTATCCACAGCCTTTTGGGGAGCGAGTTCCAGATTTCCACTATCCTTTGTGTGAAAAAATGCTTCCTGATTTCTGTCCGAAATGGCCTGGTTTTAATTTGAAGATCATGTCCCCTTGTTCTGGTCCACCAGGGGAAATAGTTCCTCTGTAACTACCCGAACAAATCCTTCTATCATTTTAACCACTTTGACGAGATCACCCCTCAATCTTCTAAACTCAAGGAAATACAAGCCAAGTTTATGTAACCTGTCCTCATAATTTAACCCTCTAACCTGTCCTCATAATTTAACCCTCTAACCTCGAAACAAAATAGTCTAATTTTAAGATTGTGCCCCTTGGTGTGTAGGCCATTCTGTGCTTGTTCACTTGGCGACTTCATGTCCGAATTGTGACAGTATAAAAGAACTCAATGGTGTTCATCTCTCACACAAAACGACTCGGTTTTGAGGTCTTATTGTTTTGAAATAGCTAGAGTAAATTTAAAACAAGTACTGTAATCTAGTTAAATCTGCTGCTTTTACTCCCGTTGATGTTTAATGTTACTTCTCAGTCAACTTGATTGGTAGATTTTCAGTCACATGGTCTGTCAGTGTGGTGTTTACTCTCAGTGTACGCTGGTATCCATACTATTTCCAGTGTCAGCTGAATGATAAAAGGGTTAATTTTTTTACCTGGCAGCCTGCTAGTCCAGATACTTTGTGCACAAGGCAAAATCTTAGTTCTTGTGCGATTGCCTGTGCCGGATATTGTGTTGAATATGGGTAAAATGTATCTGAGGACTACCTGAATCATTGCAGTTAAGCTAGGACAGGAACTCTTGGGACGTGTGTTAATATTTGCAGGGAGACTCCCTCGGAAAAGTTTGAAAACCACAAATTTAATAGCAGAAGAGCTGAGGGAGAATATACATTTTATTAAAGAGCAACATCCAGTAACGCACCACTTTTAGTTTCACTTGCTAGGCTGTGAATTTAATGACTTTACCGATTGCTGAATGACTGAACTTTCAGTTTAATGGCTCATTTAGATTCAGTGTATTTAGTGTAGGCTGAATTTGCAGGGCGTCCAAACCTGGGGGAAGTGATTAAGTATATTTATGGAAAGCGATGAAAAAGTAAAGAGGGCATTTCCTTTGCGGGGGACTGTGACATTCTCGGGAGCCTGAACAAGCAGCACAAGTGAGAAGAATCGAGAGTGTAGGAAGTGCAATATATTCCAATCTGTGGGTGGCACCTATTGTGTGATTGCTCTCTAGAGACACACGTTGCAAATAAAGAAACAGCAGCAGCAGCCTCTTCCTTTAAAGCCGGGGGCTGTTTTATGTTGAGGTGATTTTATTCATTTCTGCTCCAGTGATAACAGCACCGAGCAAATGGGATGTAAATGATGGAGGGTCAGGAAGCCCGCAGCTAGAGAGCTGAAAGCTCAACTGGAGCACCCCCCGAAGGCCTGGGTTCAATGCGGAATTCGCCCTCGTGATACACAGCCTGCAATATCACGGCTGTCACGGCAACTTGCATTTATATAGCGCCTTTAACGCAGTAAAACATCCCAAGGTGCTTCACGGGAGCGTTATCAAACAAAAGATTTGAGACCGAGCCAAGGAAGGAGAGAAACATTTGGACAGGGAATGGGAAGCTTGGTCAAAGAGGTCGATTTTAAGGAGGGTCTAAAAAACCAGGATGGAGAGCGCTGGCTGTAGCTCACTGCTTCCAGTCACAGCGTCACACGTTGGGGATACTCCACAAAGAACTTCGCCGTCAGGCTGCCTCCAACCAGCACCTCAAGCAAAGTAACAAGGGGAAATTGAGAGGGATCAGTCCATGAACCCAAACAGGTTGACATAGTCACCTCGGTGGCACACGGGCGTCATTGCCACCAATTGGCTCAATATCGGGGAACGCGATCAGAGGCAACACCAGGAAATAGATAATTCGTGCTGCAGTAGTGAGTGCTGAGCTGTGGTTCAGGGACCAATGCTGAAGGAGCAGTATTGCACCCAAACTTGCTCTATTCCTGACGTGGGAGCGTTCAATGCTGACATGAAATAAAAAAGTGTTTCATTCTCCGCACTTGCATCCCTCACTGTGATTAAAAAAAAATCACTTCCCATCTGGAAAAAAAACCTCTCAAACATTGATGGGTTAACTTGTGACAAACACAAAGGAATAGGAGTAACAGGAGCACTCAGCTAGTGAGGGAACAAGAACAGTGGGCAGATCAATAACTGTAGTGTATAAAGTTACATAAATACACACACACATATGTGCACGCACGGACACAGATATGCACACGTCTGTACATATGCACACGTACACACATATACATGCATGCACGTACATACGCACACATATGCACATATACATGCACACATTCACAGATAAGCACGCTGTCAGCTGTCAGTGAACCCACATCTAGTGACATCTGTTTATTCCATTCAGATCTTTTATTTTCCCAAAAGATATTCTTGTAAAAATAAAACAATTTTCAGACCATGGGGAATAAAGCGCAGACAAGAATGTCATGGCATGGCCTTCTTCTGAGTGAAAACTTCAGTGTAGTACTAAATGAGAAAAAATATAATTTTCCTTCCCTGTGTAGATGTGCCTGTCATCCACTGAGAGCCTGCTTCCCATCCCACCGCCGCCGCCCCCCCCCCCGCCCACCGCCTCCTCCGTGGGGGATCTTACTTTATAAGGCATTGTGAGTGCAGCGTGTCAGATTCCTATCCCACCAGGCCACTGCGCCAGTTCATCCCATCGATCCTTTCAGTTTGTCTGACCGCACACTGCCTCCCTGCCATGATTTCATCTCACCCAGAAACGCACCAATGTCGTGTCTGAGTTGTGGTTCATTGGCAATTACAACAAATTAGAGTGGGGATGAAAGACTAAGTGGAAGAAGACAGGGTAGTTTGTTGGTGAATAAGAATAAAGACGACATTTGCTTTTTTTACAATGGGAGGAAAGGCCTGAAAGCATGGGGGAGACCTTTTACAACAGGGGGAGAGATTTGTACAACAGGGGGAGAGATTTGTACAACAGGGGGAGAGATTTGTACAACAGGGGGAGACCTTTTACAACAGGGGGAGAGATTTGTACAACAGGGGGAGAGATTTGTACAACAGGGGGAGAGATTTGTACAACAGGGGGAGAGATTTGTACAACAGGGGGAGAGATTTGTACAACAGGGGGAGAGATTTGTACAACAGGGGGAGAGATTTGTACAACAGGGGGAGAGATTTGTACAACAGGGGGAGAGATTTGTACAACAGGGGGAGAGATTTGTACAACAGGGGGAGAGATTTGTACAACAGGGGGAGAGATTTGTACAACAGCGGGAGTGAAGAGATTTCTCCTCATCTCAGTCCTAAATGGCCGACCCCTTATTCTGAGACTGTGACCCCTGGTTCTAGACTCCCCAGCCAGGGGAAACATCCTCCCTGTATCTACCCTGTCAAGCCCTGTAAGAATTTTGTATGTTTCAATGAGATCACCTCTCATTCTTCTAAACTCTAGAGAAAATAGGCCTAGATTACTCAATCTCTCCTCCTAGGACCATCCCCCCATCCCAGGAACCAGTCTGGTGAACCTTCGCTGCACTCCCTCTATGGCAAATATATCCTTCCTTAGGTAAAGAGACCAAAACTGTACACAATGCTCCAGGTGTGGTCGCACCAGGGCCCGATATAATTGCAGTAAGATGTCTTTACTCTTATACTCAAATCATCTTGTAATAAAGGCCAACATACCATTTGCTTTCCTATTTGCTTGCTGTACCTGCATGTTAACTTTCAGTGATTCATGTACAAGGACACCCAGGTCCCTCTGAACACCAACATTTCCCATTCTCTCAACATTTAAAAAATACTCTGCTTTTCTATTTTCCTACCAAAGTGGATAACTTCACATTTCTCCACATTATATTCCATTTGCCATGTTCTTGCCCGCTCACTTAGCCTGTCTATATCCCCTTGAAGCATCCTTGCATCCTCCTCACAACTTACATTCCCACCCAGCTTTGTATCATCAGCAAACTTGGATATATTACATTTGGTCCCCTCATCCAAATCATTGATGTAGATTGTGAATAGCTGAGGCCCAAGCACTGATCCTTGTGGTACCCCACTAGTTACAGCCTGCCAACCCGAAAATGACCCGTTTATTCCTACTCTCTGATTTCTGTCCGTTAACCAACCCTCAATCCATGCTAGTATATTACCCCCAATCCCATGAGCTCTAATTTTGTTTAATAACCTCTTGTGTGGCACCTTATCGAATGACTTCTGAAATTCCAAATACACCACATCCACTGGTTCCCCCTTATCTATTCTGCTAGTTACAACCTCAAAACCTCTAACAGATTTGTCAAACACGATTTCCCTTTCATAAATCCGTGTTGACTCTGCCCAATCCTATTATTATTTTCTAAGTGCCCTGTTATCACATCCTTAATAACAGATTCTAGCATTTTCCCTACTACTGATGTCAGGCTAACTGGTCTGTAGTTCCCCGTTTTCTCTCTCCCTCCTTTCTTAAATAATAGGGTTACATTTGCTACCTTCCAAGCCGCGGGAACCATTCTAGAATCTATGGAATTTTGGAAAATGACAACCAATGCATCCAGTATCTCTATAGCCTCCTCTTTCAAAACCTAGGATGTAGGCCATCAGGTCCAGGGGATTTATCGGCTTTCAGTCCCATTAATTTCTCCTGTACTATTTTTTTACTAATACTAATTTTTTTCAGTTCTTCATTCTCGCGAAAGCCTTGGTTCTCCACTATTTCCGGGAGGTTTCTTTTTGTCTTCTTCCGTGACGACATACACAAAGGGCTGGATTTTCTCAATGGAGATGAGTTGGAGATGGGACTGCCTTCACCTGTGAAGGTAAAATGGCACTAATCCTTTTTTCTGCCTGTTAACTGCCTGTTAACAGGCAGTTAAAAGTCTTTATTGCCTTTCCTGCTTCCAGGAGACGGGACCCGAAGCAACACATCTTCTTGCCTCCTGGCAAAAGAGCACGGAGGCGGGATGGGGGCGGGTTTGTCATCCGTCTCCACTTTCTGCTACTTTACCAGCAGTCCCACCTCCATGCCCGCCTCCTCGGGGCTGAGAAAATCCAGCCCATGGTATTTGTTTAATTTCTCTGCCGTTTCCTTATTCCCCATTATTATTTCTCCTGTCTCAGCCTGTAAGGGACCCACATTTACTTTCGTGAATCTTTTCCTTCTTACATATCTATAGAAGCTATTACAGTCTGTTTTCATGTCTCTCGCTAGTTTAATCTCATATTCTATTTTCCCTTTCTTTATCAATTTCTTGGTCCTCCTTTGCTGAATTTTAAAATCCTCCCAATCCTGAGGCTTACTATTATTTTTGGCAACATTATAAGCCTCTTCCTTTGATCTAATACTATCGTAGCTTAGTTAGATTGGGAAATTAGATTATAAGGTATGATAGTAGATAAGCAGTGGCAATCATTTAAAGAAATATTCCAAAATTCTCAACAAATATACATTCCATTGAGAAATAAAAACTCCACAGGGAACGTGATTCATTTGTAGCTAACTAAAGAATTTAAGGATAGTATTAGATTAAAAGAAGAGGCTCATAATGTTGCGAAGAATAATAGTAAGCCTGAGGATTGGGAGAGCTTTAGAAACCAGCAAAGGATGACCAAATAATTGATAAAAAGGTAGAAAATAGAATATGAGAGTAAACTAGCAAGAAATATAAAAACAGATTGTAAGAGCTTGTAAGAGTATGTAAAAAGGAAGAGAATAGCAAAGGGAAGCTTAGCGGCTGAGACAGGTGAAATTATAATGGGGAATAAGGAAATGGCAGCAACTTTAAACAAATATTTTGTATCTGTCTTTACAGTAGAAGACACAAAAAGCATACCAAAAATAGTAGGGAACCAAGGTGCTAATAAGAGTGAGGAACTTAAAGTAATTAATATCAATAGAGAAAAAGTACTTGAGTAACTAATGGGACTAAAAGCTGACAAATCCCCTGGGCCCGATGGCCTACATTCTAGGGTTCTAAAAGAGGTGGCTGCAGAGATAGTGGATGCATTGGTTTTGATCTCCCAAAATTCCCTAGATTGTAGAACGGTTCCAGCGGATTGGAAGGTAGCAAATGTAACCCCCCTATTCAAGAAAGGAGGGAGAGAGAAAACAGGCAACTACAGCCCAGTTCACCTGACATCAGTCGTTGGGAAAATGCTGGAATCCATTATTAAGGAAGTGGCAACAGGGCACTGAGAAAATCATAGTATGATTGGGCAGAGTCAACTTGGTTTTAAGGAAGGGAAATCGTGTTTAACAAATGTATTCGAGTTTTTTTGAGGATGTAACTCATAGGGTAGATAAAGGGGAACCAGTGGTTGTAGTATATTTGGATTTCCAAAAGGCATTCGATAAGGTGCCACATAAAAGATTGCTACGCAAGATAAGGGCTCATGGGGTTAGGTGTAATATATTAGCATGGATAGAGGATTGGTTAACAGACAGAAAATGTAGAATAGGGATAAACAGGTCATTTCCAGGTTGGCAGGCTGTAATTAGTGGGGTGCACAAGGATCAGTGCTTGGGACTCAGCTATTCACAATCTATATTAATGACTTAGGTGAAGAGACCGACTGTAATGTATCCAAGTTTGCCGATGATACAAAGCTTGTGGGAAAGTAAGCTGTGAGGAGGACACAAAGACTCTGCAAAGGGATATAGACTGGTTAAGTGAGTGGGCAATAAGGTGGCAGATGGAGTATAGTGTGAGGAAATGTGAGGTTATTCACTTTGGTAGGAAGAATAGAAAAGCAGAATATTTTTTAAATGGTAAGAAACTATTAAATGTTGGTATTCAGAGAGATTTGGGTGCCCTCGTACAGGAAACACAGAAAGTTAGCATGCAGGTACAGCAAGCAATTAGGAAAGCAAATGGTATGTTGGCCTTTATTGCAATGGGGTTGGAGTATAAGAGTAAGGAAGTCTTGCTACAATTGTACAGGGCCTTGGTGAGACCACACCTGGAGTACTGTGTAGTTTTGGTCTCCTTATCTGAGGAAGGATATACTTGCCTTAGAGGCAGAGCAATGAAGGTTCACTAGATTGATCCCTGGGATGAGAGGGCTGTCCTATGAGGAGAGATTGAGTAGACTGGGTCTATACTCTCTGGAGTTTAGAAGAATGAGAGGTGACCTCATCGAAATATATAAGATTCCGAAGGGATTGACAGGGTAGATGCTGAGAGGTTGTTTCCCCTGGCTGGTGTGTCTAGAACTAGGGAGCATAGTCTCAGGATAAGGGGTCGGCCATTGAAGACTGAGCTGACGAGGAATTTCTTCACTCAGAGGGTTGTGAATCTTTGGAATTCTCTGCCCCAGAGGGCTGTGCATGCTGAGTCTTTGAGTATATTCAAGGCTGAGGTAGATAGATTTTTGGACTCTAGGGGAATCAAGGGGATCAGGCAGGAAAGTGGAGTTGAGGCCAATGATCTGCCATGATCTTATTGAATGGCGGAGCAGGCATGAGGGGCCGTATGGCCTACTCCTGCTCCTATTTCTTATCACTGAACGCTACAACGGGAGATGTCAGGGTTTCTCTGGATGGATGAATTAAGATGGGTCGAATGGCCTTTCACATCTGTAATTACCTTGTGATCTTGTAAAATAAAAAACACATATTGGGTATGAAACTTGAAGACAAGTGAATAATAACAAATAAAACTTGGTGAAGTTTCTCCCGGACTAATTTTTGCCCTCTTGACCTTGGTGCTGTTTCTCTGTGGAGTGACTAGAATGGCTTTCCATTGAGTGCTGCTCGGAGACCACCATCTGAGTCACATTGATATTGAAAGTGTTGTTCTTTTCAAAATTTCTGATTAACTATGACTCAGATGGATTTTATGTTTGGAGTGTATTCTGTTTATGTTTCTCTTATATATATAAACAGACCATTAAAGAGAAGGGGGAGGGAGTGGGGGAACAACACATAATGATTCTGAGGAGCATTAAATGAAGCATAATTTCCTAAACATAAAAGTCAATGAGCAATTCCAGGCAAAGTGTTTTTTAAAAATTTAAATTCTAGCAGATCACCTTTGGCAGTACTGACGGTGAAGCAGAAGCTCGACCACATAAGACACAATGTGATATTAGCAGGGCCACTAGCTCACAGAGACTGAAGAAGTAATTTTGATTACATACCATTCAGGGATTATTACCAATGTTTAGGATATCACATTGTGTGATTTCATCTGTTTTCCATGAAAAATTTAAAATCAGTAGCCTTAGTTATTATATATTCCTTTACAGGCCCACAATTTTCATCTCTCACCTTTTTTTAAAGCCCAGAATACACAACAGGATGGTTAGCAAGATGTGGCAGCATGAGGGAAGGGGTTTGGCAGAACTCGGGGTGGAATGTGTGGTCCAGTGGGTGTACAAGGGAAAGTTCAGGGGTCAGGCAGAACTGAAAGGGTGGGGAGGGGGGTGGGGGGCGGGAAGAAAAATAATTTTGTAGGAGATTGACCCAGAGATACTGCAGTAAGTTTTTTTTTTGCTTCTATGCTCATCATGCTGAGGGATGTTAGTACTGGGGAATGAGACTCTTCCCATTTCAGACATCCAGTATCAGCAACAAGCACTCACAGGTCAGGTATAGTACAGGCAGATGCATAGTGAAGCTCCCTCTACTCTGTCCCAACAACGCATCTCATCCCCAGCCTCGGAAGAGCAGCTCTGACTGATATGACCAATATGACCAATGTGACATATTTTCCATTTCCCACACCAGCCATCCTGTGGCCTCTCTGAATTAGGGCTGAATTAGGAACAGTTGTGTGCTGTAGAGCTATGCCTGGTAGGAACTGGAACGAGACTGCCCACACTGTTTTCCCGTAGCACCCGTACAGTCAGAAAACACAAGAGACTTTCATTCTTAGTCAGGGTTGCATTGAACTCAATGAAAGACCAGAGTGTATCACACCATGCCATCCAGATCCCCAGAAAGTGCTGAGTGATTGGTTCTTGGATAATAAATCAATTAGTATTTACAAACACTAAAGATAAATAAACAGAAGGCTGAGTTAGTTCATGTAAATTGCATAAATATGCAGCCCCTAGTGGCTACACAATAAAATATAACATTTATTTAAAAAGTCACATTTTACATTTCCTGGTCAAAAAATCTCCCTAAGCCTATTTACACTCAATATTACATGTAAACTACCCAGGTGTGACAATATTCCAGGGAAGGCTATATTCCAGGTGTGACTATATTCCAGGTGTGACTATATTCCAGGTAAGGCTATATTCCAGGTGCGAATATATTCCAGGTAAGGCTATATTCCAGGTGTGACTATATTCCAGGTGCGACTATATTCCAGGTAAGGCTATATTCCAGGTGTGACTATATTCCAGGTGTGACTATATTCCAGGTAAGGCTATATTCCAGGTGTGACTATATTGCAGGTGAGGCTATATTCCAGGTGTGACTATATTCCAGGTGTGACTATATTCCAGGTGTGACTATATTCCAGGTATGGCTATATTCCAGGTATGGCTATATTCCAGGTATGGCGATATTCCAGGTAAGCTATATTCCAGGTATGCTATATTCCCGATGTTATTTTCAAGATATTCCCGAAGCTATGGGGGATGTAGTGGCTTAATGAGTTAATCAATTCGAAGCAGCTTCACGGTAAGAATCCCAGTGCTCAAGTACAGAAAGGCAACTCACTTCCTACAGACAAAATGTTCCTGCACTGATTGAATGAATTACTGTAGAAACATGACTCAGCATGTGGGTGATGAACCCGTGGTCAGGAGAGGAGTGGGTGAGTGTTCCAAGAAAAATATTCCAAGCAACAAAGGATAAGTATCACAATGCACTGTACATATTATACCAGATAGGAATCACACAGCACTGTAAAATTATATCAGATAGGAATCACACCACACTGTGTATATTAAAAGAGATAGGAATCACACCGCAGTGTGTATATTACACAAGATAGGAATCAGACCGCACTGTGTATATTACACCAGATGGGCATCACACCGTACTGTGTATATTACACCAGATAGGAATCACACAGCACTCTGTATATTACACCAGATAGGAATCACACCTCAATATGTATATTACATCAGATAGGAATCACACCGCACTGTGTATATTACACCAGATTGGAATCACAACGCACTGTGTATATTACACAAGATAGGAATCACACCGCACTGTGTATATTACACCAGATAGGAATCACACCGCACTGTGTATATTACACCAGATAGGAATCACACCGCACAGTGTATATTACACCAGAGAGGATTCACACTGCACAGTGTATATTACACCAGATAGGATTGACACCGCACTGTGTATATTACACCAGATAGGAACCACACCGCACAGTGTATATTACACCAAATAGGAATCACACCGCACTGTGTATATTACACCAGATAGGATTCACACCGCACTGTGTATATTACACCAGATAGGATTCACACCGCACTGTGTATATTACACCAGATAGGAATCACACCGCACTGTGTATATTACACCAGATAGGAATCACACCGCACTGTGTATATTACACCAGATAGGAATCACACCGCACTGTGTATATTACACCAGATAGGAATCACACCGCACTGTGTATATTACACCAGATAGGAATCACACCGCACTGTGTATATTACACCAGATAGGAATCACACCGCACTGTGTATATTACACCAGATAGGAATCACACTGCACTGTGTATATTACACCAGATAGGAATCACACTGCACTGTGTATATTACACCAGATAGAAATCACACTGCACTGTGTATATTTCATCAGATAGTAATCACACCGCACTGTGTATATTACACCAGATAGGAATCACACTGCACTGTGTATATTACACCAGATAGGAATAACACCGCACTGTGTATATTACACCAGATAGGAATCACACTGCACTGTGTATATTACACCAGATAGGAATCACACCGCACTGTGTATATTACAGCAGATAGGAATCACACCGCACTGTCAATATTACACTAGATAGGAATCACACTGCACTGTGTATATTACACCAGATAGGAATCACACCGCACTGTGTGTATTACACAAGTTAGGAATCACACCGCACTGTGTATATTGCACCAGATAGGAACCACATCATACTGTATATGTTACACCAGATAGGAATCACACCGCACTGTGTGTATTACAGAAGTTAGGAACCACATCATACTGTATATGTTACACCAGATAGGAATCACACCGCACTGTGTGTATTACACAAGTTAGGAATCACACCGCACTGTGTATATTGCACCAGATAGGAATCACACCGCACTGTGTATATTGGGGCAACACGGTGGAATAGTGGTTAGCACTGTTGCCTCACAGCGCCAGGGACCCGGGTTCGAATCCGGCTTCGGGTGACTCTCTGTGTGGAGTTTGCACATTCTCCCCGTGTCTGCGTGGGTTTCCATCGGGTGCTCCGGTTTCCTCCCACAGTCCAAAGATGTGCGGGTTAGGTTGATTTGGCTATGATAAATTGACCCTTAGTGTTAGGGGGGATTAAATACGTGGGGTTACGGGGATAGGGTGGGATATGTGTCGGTGCAGGCTCGATGGGCCGAAATGGCCTCTATCTGCACTGTGTGGATTCTGTGATTCTGTGATTCTGTGATTGACACCAGATAGGAATCACACCGCCCTGTGTATATTAATACTGATAGGACTCACACCGCACTGTGTGTATTACACCAAATAGGAATCACACTGCACTGTGTATATTACACCAGTTAGGAATCACACCGCACTTTGTATATTGTACCAGATAGGAATAAAACAGCACTGTGTATATTACACCTGATAGGAATCACACCGCACTGTGTATATTGCACCTGATCGGAATAACAACGCACTGTGTATATTAGACCAGATGGGAATAACAACGCACTGTGTATATTACACCAGATAGGAATCACACCGCACTGTGTATATTACACCAGATAGGAATCACACGGCACTGTGTATATTACACAAGTTAGGAATCATTCCGCACTGTGTATATTGCACCAGATAGGAATCAGACCGCACTGTGTATATTACACCAGATAGGAATCACACGGCACTGTTTATATTACACCAGAGATGAATCACACTCACTATGTATATTGCACCAGATAGGAATCACACCGCCCTGTGTATATTGAACAAGATAGGACTCACTACGCACTGTGTATATTACACCAGATAGGAATCACACCGCCCTGTGTATATTACACAAGATAGGAATCACACCACACTCTCTATATTATACCAGATAGGAATGAAACCGCACTGTGTATATTACAACAGATAGGAATCACAACGCTCTGTGTATATTACACCAGATAGGTATCACACCGCACTGTGTATATTACACCAGATAGGAATCACACTGCACTGTGTATATTACACCAGATAGGAACCACACCGCACTGTGTATATTACACCTGATAGGAATCACACCGCACTGTGTATATTAAACCAGATAGGAATCACACCGCACTGTGTATATTACACCACATAGGAATCACACCGCACTGTGTATATTACACCAGATAGGAATCACACCGCACTGTGTATATTACACCAGATAGGAATCACACCGCACTGTGCATATTACACCAGATAGGAATCACACCGCACTGTGTATATTACACCAGATAGGAATCACACCGCACTGTGTATATTACACCAGATAGGAATCACACCGCACTGTGTATATTACACCAGATAGGAATCACACCGCACTGTGTATATTACACCAGATAGGAATCACACCGCACTGTGTATATTACACCAGATAGGAATCACACCGCACTGTGTATATTACACCAGATAGGAATCACACCGCACTGTGTATATTACACCAGATAGGAATCACACCGCACTGTGTATATTACACCAGATAGGAATCACACCGCACTGTGTATATTACACCAGATAGGAATCACACCGCACTGTGTATATTACACAAGATAGGAATCACACCGCACTGTGTATATTGCACCAGATAGCAATCAGGCCGCACTGTGTATATTACACCAGATAGGAATCACACCGCACTGTGTATATTACACCAGATAGGAATGACACCGCACTGTGTATATTACACCAGATAGGAATCACACCGCACTGTGTATATTACACCAGATAGGAATCACACCGCACTGTGTATATAACACTAGATAGGAATCACACCGCACTGTGTATATTACACCAGATAGGAATCACACCGCACTGTGTATATTACACCAGATAGGAATCACACCGCACTGTGTATATTACACCAGATAGGAATCACACCGCACTGTGTATATTACACCAGATAGGAATCACACCGCACTGTGTATATTACACCAGATAGGAATCACACCGCACTATGTATATTACACCAGATAGGAATCACACCGCACTGTGTATATTACACCAGATAGGAATCAGACCGCACTGTGTATATTACACCAGATAGGAATCAGACCGCACTGTGTATATTACACAAGATAGGAATCACAACTCACTGTGTATATTACACCTGATAGGAATCACACCGCACTGTGTATATTACACCAGATAGGAATCAAACCGCACTGTGTATATTACACCAGATAGGAATCACACCGCACTGTGTATATTACTCAAGTTAGGAATCACAACACACTGTGTATATTACACCAGATAGGAATCACACGGCACTGTGTATATTACACAAGTTAGGAATCACACCGCACTGTGTATATTGCACCAGATAGGAATCAGACCGCACTGTGTATATTACAACAGATAGGAATCACACCGCACAATGTATATGACACCAGATAGGAATCACACCGCACTGTCTATATTATACCAGATAGGAATGAAACCGCACTGTGTATATTACACCAGATGGGAATCACACCGCACTGTGTATATTACACCAGATAGGAATCACACGGCACTGTGTATATTACACAAGTTAGGAATCATTCCGCACTGTGTATATTGCACCAGATAGGAATCAGACCGCACTGTGTATATTACACCAGATAGGAATCACACTGCACTGTTTATATTACACCAGAGATGAATCACACTCACTATGTATATTGCACCAGATAGGAATCACACCGCCCTGTGTATATTGAACAAGATAGGACTCACTACGCACTGTGTATATTACACCAGATAGGAATCACACCGCCCTGTGTATATTACACAAGATAGGAATCACACCACACTCTCTATATTATACCAGATAGGAATCACACCGCACTGTGTATATTACACCAGATAGGAATCACACCGCACTGTGTATATTACACCAGATAGGAATCACACCGCACTGTGTATATTACACCAGATAGGAATCACACTGCACTGTGTATATTACACCAGATAGGAATCACACCGCACTGTGTATATTACACCTGATAGGAATCACACCGCACTGTGTATATTAAACCAGATAGGAATCACACCGCACTGTGTATATTACACCAGATAGGAATCACACCGCACTGTGTATATTACACCAGATAGGAATCACACCGCACTGTGTATATTACACCAGATAGGAATCACACCGCACTGTGCATATTACACCAGATAGGAATCACACCGCACTGTGTATATTACACCAGATAGGAATCACACCGCACTGTGTATATTACACCAGATAGGAATCACACCGCACTGTGTATATTACACCAGATAGGAATCACACCGCAATGTGTATATCACACCAGATAGGAATCACACCGCACTGTGTATATTACACCAGAAAGGAATCACACCGCACTGTGTATATTACACCAGATGGGAATCACACCGCACTGTGTATATTACACAAGTTAGGAATCGCACCGCACTGTGTATATTGCACCAGATAGCAATCAGGCCGCACTGTGTATATTACACCAGATAGGAATCACACCGCACTGTGTATATTACACCAGATAGGAATGACACCGCACTGTGTATATTACACGAGATAGGAATCACACCGCACTGTGTATATTACACCAGATAGGAATGACACCGCACTGTGTATATTACACCAGATAGGAATCACACCGCACTGTGTATATTACACCAGATAGGAATCACACCGCACTGTGTATATAACACTAGATAGGAATCACACCGCACTGTGTATATTACACCAGATAGGAATCACACCGCCCTCTGTATATTGCACCTGATAGGAAAAACAATGCACTGTGTATATTACACCAGATAGGAATCACACCGCCCTGTGTATATTACACCAGATAGGAATAACAACGCACTGTGTATATTACACCAGATAGGCATCACACCGCCCTGTGTATATTACACCAGATAGGAATCACACCGCACTATGTATATTACACCAGATAGGAATCACACCGCACTGTGTATATTACACCAGATAGGAATCAGACCGCACTGTGTATATTACACCAGATAGGAATCAGACCGCACTGTGTATATTACACAAGATAGGAATCACAACTCACTGTGTATATTACACCTGATAGGAATCACACCGCACTGTGTATATTACACCAGATTGGAATCAAACCGCACTGTGTATATTACACCAGATAGGAATCACACCGCACTGTGTATATTACTCAAGTTAGGAATCACAACACACTGTGTATATTACACCAGATAGGAATCACACGGCACTGTGTATATTACACAAGTTAGGAATCACACCGCACTGTGTATATTGCACCAGATAGGAATCAGACCGCACTGTGTATATTGCACCAGATAGGAATCACACCGCCCTGTGTATATTGAACAAGATAGGACTCACTACGCACTGTGTATATTACACCAGATAGGAATCACACCGCACTGTGAATATTACACCAGATAGGAATCACACCGCACTGTCTATATTATACCAGATAGGAATCACACTGCACTGTGTATATTACACCAGATAGGAATCACACCGCACAGTGTATATTACACCAGATAGGAATAACAACGCACTGTTTATATTACACCAGATAGGAATCACACCGCACTGTGTATATTACACCACATAGGAATCACACCGCACTGTGTATATTACACCAGATAGGAATAACAACGCACTGTGTATATTACACCAGATAGGAATCACACCGCACTGTGCATATTACACCAGATAGGAATCACACCGCACTGTGTATATTACACCAGATTGGAATCACACCGCACTCTGTATATTACACCAGATAGGAATCACACTGCACTGTGTATATTACACCAGATAGGAACCACATCATACTGTATATGTTACACCAGATAGGAATCACACCGCACTGTGTGTATTACACAAGTTAGGAATCACACCGCACTGTGTATATTGCACCAGATAGGAATCACACCGCACTGTGTATATTGGGGCAACACGGTGGCATAGTGGTTAGCACTGTTGCCTCACAGCGCCAGGGACCCGGGTTCGAATCCGGCTTCGGGTGACTCTCTGTGTGGAGTTTGCACATTCTCCCCGTGTCTGCGTGGGTTTCCATCGGGTGCTCCGGTTTCCTCCCACAGTCCAAAGATGTGCGGGTTAGGTTGATTTGGCTATGATAAATTGACCCTTAGTGTTAGGGGGGATTAAATACGTGGGGTTACGGGGATAGGGTGGGATATGTGTCGGTGCAGGCTCGATGGGCCGAAATGGCCTCTATCTGCACTGTGTGGATTCTGTGATTCTGTGATTCTGTGATTGACACCAGATAGGAATCACACCGCCCTGTGTATATTACACCTGATAGGAATCACACCGCACTGTGTATATTACACCAAATAGGAATCACACTGCACTGTGTATATTACACCAGTTAGGAATCACACCGCACTTTGTATATTGTACCAGATAGGAATAAAACAGCACTGTGTATATTACACCTGATAGGAATCACACCGCACTGTGTATATTGCACCTGATCGGAATAACAACGCACTGTGTATATTAGACCAGATGGGAATAACAACGCACTGTGTATATTACACCAGATAGGAATCACACCGCACTGTGTATATTACACCAGATAGGAATCACACGGCACTGTGTATATTACACAAGTTAGGAATCATTCCGCACTGTGTATATTGCACCAGATAGGAATCAGACCGCACTGTGTATATTACACCAGATAGGAATCACACGGCACTGTTTATATTACACCAGAGATGAATCACACTCACTATGTATATTGCACCAGATAGGAATCACACCGCCCTGTGTATATTGAACAAGATAGGACTCACTACGCACTGTGTATATTACACCAGATAGGAATCACACCGCCCTGTGTATATTACACAAGATAGGAATCACACCACACTCTCTATATTATACCTGATAGGAATGAAACCGCACTGTGTATATTACAACAGATAGGAATCACAACGCTCTGTGTATATTACACCAGATAGGAATCACACCGCACTGTGTATATTACACCAGATAGGAATCACACCGCACTGTGTATATTACACCAGATAGGAATCACACCGCACTGTGTATATTACACCAGATAGGAATCACACCGCACTGTGTATATTACACCAGATAGGAATCACACCGCACTGTGTATATTACACCAGATAGGAATCACACCGCACTGTGTATATTACACCAGATAGGAATCACACCGCACTGTGTATATTACACCAGATAGGAATCACACCGCACTGTGTATATTACACCAGATAGGAATCACACCGCACTGTGTATATTACACCAGATAGGAATCACACCGCACTGTGTATATTACACAAGTTAGGAATCGCACCGCACTGTGTATATTGCACCAGATAGCAATCAGGCCGCACTGTGTATATTACACCAGATAGAAATCACACCGCACTGTGTATATTACACCAGATAGGAATGACACCGCACTGTGTATATTACATGAGATAGGAATCACACCGCACTGTGTATATTACACCAGATAGGAATCACACCGCACTGTGTATATAACACTAGATAGGAATCACACCGCACTGTGTATATTACACCAGATAGGAATCACACCGCCCTCTGTATATTGCACCTGTTGGGAAAAACAATGCACTGTGTATATTACACCAGATAGGAATCACACCGCCCTGTGTATATTACACCAGATAGGAATAACAACGCACTGTGTATATTACACCAGATAGGCATCACACCGCCCTGTCTATATTACACCAGATAGGAATCACACCGCACTATGTATATTACACCAGATAGGAATCACACCGCACTGTGTATATTACACCAGATAGGAATCACACCGCACTGTGTATATTACACCAGATAGGAATCAGACCGCACTGTGTATATTACACAAGATAGGAATCACAACTCACTGTGTATATTACACCTGATAGGAATCACACCGCACTGTGTATATTACACCAGATTGGAATCAAACCGCACTGTGTATATTACACCAGATAGGAATCACACCGCACTGTGTATATTACTCAAGTTAGGAATCACAACACACTGTGTATATTACACCAGATAGGAATCACACGGCACTGTGTATATTACACAAGTTAGGAATCACACCGCACTGTGTATATTGCACCAGATAGGAATCAGACCGCACTGTGTATATTACAACAGATAGGAATCACACCGCACAGTGTATATTACACCAGATAGGAATCACACCGCACTGTCTATATTATACCAGATAGGAATGAAACCGCACTGTGTATATTGCACCAGATAGGAATCACACCGCACTGTGTATATTACACCAGATAGGAATCACACCGCACTGTGTATATTACACCAGATAGGAATCACACCGCACTGTGTATATTACACCAGATAGGAATCACACCGCACTGTGTATATTACACCAGATAGGAATCACACCGCACTGTGTATATTACACCAGATAGGAATCACAACGCACTGTGTATATTACACCAGATAGGAATCACACCGCACTGTGTATATTACACCAGATAGGAATCACACCGCACTGTGTATATTACACCAGATAGGAATCACACCGCACTGTGTATATTACACCAGATAGGAATCACACCGCACTGTGTATATTACACCAGATAGGAATCACACCGCACTGTGTATATTACACCAGATAGGAATCACACCGCACTGTGTATATTACACCAGATAGGAATCACACCGCACTGTGTATATTACACCAGATAGGAATCACACCGCACTGTATATTACACCAGATAGGAATCACACCGCACTGTGTATATTACACCAGATAGGAATCACACCGCACTGTGTATATTGCACCAGATAGGAATCACACCGCACTGTGTATATTACATCAGATAGGAATCACACCGCACTGTGTATATTACACCAGATAGGAATCACACTGCACTGTGTATATTACACCAGATAGGAATAACACCGCACTGTGTATATTACACCAGATAGGAATCACACTGCACTGTGTATATTACACCAGATAGGAATCACACCGCACTGTGTATATTACAGCAGATAGGAATCACACCGCACTGTCAATATTACACTAGATAGGAATCACACTGCACTGTGTATATTACACCAGATAGGAATCACACCGCACTGTGTATATTACACCAGATAGGAATCACACCGCACTGTGTATATTACACCAGATAGGAACCACATCATACTGTATATGTTACACCAGATAGGAATCACACCGCACTGTGTGTATTACAGAAGTTAGGAACCACATCATACTGTATATGTTACACCAGATAGGAATCACACCGCACTGTGTGTATTACACAAGTTAGGAATCACACCGCACTGTGTATATTGCACCAGATAGGAATCACACCGCACTGTGTATATTGGGGCAACACGGTGGCATAGTGGTTAGCACTGTTGCCTCACAGCGCCAGGGACCCGGGTTCGAATCCGGCTTCGGGTGACTCTCTGTGTGGAGTTTGCACATTCTCCCCGTGTCTGCGTGGGTTTCCATCGGGTGCTCCGGTTTCCTCCCACAGTCCAAAGATGTGCGGGTTAGGTTGATTTGGCTATGATAAATTGACCCTTAGTGTTAGGGGGGATTAAATACGTGGGGTTACGGGGATAGGGTGGGATATGTGTCGGTGCAGGCTCGATGGGCCGAAATGGCCTCTATCTGCACTGTGTGGATTCTGTGATTCTGTGATTCTGTGATTGACACCAGATAGGAATCACACCGCCCTGTGTATATTGAATAAGATAGGACTCACACCACACTGTGTGTATTGAACAAGATAGGACTCACACCGCATTGTGTATATTACACCAGATAGGAATCACACCGCAGTGTGTATATTACACCAGATAGGAATCACACCGCAGTGTGTATATTACACCTGATAGGAATCACACCGCACTGTGTATATTACACCAGATAGGAACCACACCGCACTGTGTATATTACACCTGGTAGGAATCACACCGCACTGTGTATATTAAACCAGATAGGAATCACACCGCACTGTGTATATTACACCAGCTAGGAATCACACCGCACTGTGTATATTACACCAGATAGGAATCACACCGCACTGTGTATATTACACCAGCTAGGAATCACACCGCACTGTGTATATTACACCAGATAGGAATCACACCGCACTGTGTATATTACACCAGATAGGAATCACACCGCACTGTGTATATTACACCAGATAGGAATCACACCGCACTGTGTATATTACACCAGATAGGAATCACACCGCACTGTGTATATACACCAGATGGGAATCACACCGCACTGTGTATATTACACAAGTTAGGAATCAGCACCGCACTGTGTATATTAGCACCAGATAGCAATCACAGCCGCACTGTGTATATTACACCAGATAGGAATCACACGCACTGTGTATATTACACCAGATAGGAATCACACCGCACTGTGTATATTACACCAGATAGGAATCACACCGCACTGTGTATATTAACCAGATAGGAATCACACCGCACTGTGTATATTACACCAGATAGGAATCACACCGCACTGTGTATATTACACCAGATAGGAATCACACCGCACTGTGTATATTACACCAGATAGGAATCACACCGCACTGTGTATATTACACCAGATAGGAATCACAACCGCACTGTGTATATTACACCAGATAGGAATCACACCGCACTGTGTATATTACACCAGATAGGAATCACACCGCACTGTGTATATTACACCAGATAGGAATCACACCGCACTGTGTATATTACACCAGATAGGAATCACACGCACTGTGTATATTACACCAGATAGGAATCACAACGCACTGTGTATATTACACCAGATAGGAATCACACCGCACTGTGTATATTACACCAGATAGGAATCACAACCGCACTGTGTATATTACACCAGATAGGAATCACAACCGCACTGTGTATATTACACCAGATAGGAAGTCACACCCGCACTGTGTATATTACACCAGATAGGAATCACACCGCACTGGTATATTACACCAGATAGGAATCACACCGCACTGTGTATATTACACCAGATAGGAATCACACCGCACTGTGTATATTACACCAGATAGGAATCACAACGCACTGTGTATATTACACCAGATAGGAATCACACCGCACTGTGTATATTACACCAGATAGGAATCACAACGCACTGTGTATATTACACCAGATAGAATCACACCGCACTGTGTATATTACACCAGATAGGAATCACACCGCACTGTGTATATTATACCAGATAGGAATCACACCGCACTGTGTATATTACACCAGATAGGAATCACACTGCACTGTGTATATTACACCAGATAGGAATCACATCGCACTGTGTATATTACACCAGATAGGAATCACAACGCACTGTGTATATTACACCAGATAGGAATCACACCGCACTGTGTATATTACACCAGATAGGAATCACACCGCACTGTGTATATTACACCAGATAGGAATCACACCGCACTGTGTATATTACACCAGATAGGAATCACACCGCACTGTGTATATTACACCAGATAGGAATCACACCGCACTGTGTATATAACACTAGATAGGAATCACACCGCACTGTGTATATTACACCAGATAGGAATCACACCGCCCTGTGTATATTACACCTGATAGGAATCAACACCGCACTGTGTATATTACACCAGATAGGAATCACACCGCCACTGTGTATATTACACCAGATAGGAATCACACCGCACTGTGTATATTACACCAGATAGGAATCACACCGCCCTGTGTATATTACACCAGATAGGAATCACACCGCACTGTGTATATTACACCAGATAGGAATCACACCGCACTGTGTATATTACACCAGATAGGAATCACACCGCACTGTGTATATTACACCAGATAGGAATCACACCGCACTGTGTATATTACACCAGATAGGAATCACACCGCACTGTGTATATTACACCAGATAGGAATCACACCGCACTGTGTATATTACACCAGATAGGAATCACACCGCACTGTGCTATATTACACCAGATAGGAATCACACCGCACTGTGTATATTACACCAGATAGGAATCACACCGCACTGTGTATATTACACCAGATAGGAATCACACCGCACTGTGTATATTACACCAGATAGGAATCACACGCACTGTGTATATTACACCAGATAGGAATCACACCGCACTGTGTATATTACACCAGATAGGAATCACACCGCACTGTGTATATTACACCAGATAGGAATCACACCCGCACTGTGTATATTACACCAGATAGGAATCACACGCACTGTGTATATTACACCAGATAGGAATCACACCGCACTGTGTATATTACACCAGATAGGAATCACACCGCACTGTGTATATTACACCAGATAGGAATCACACCGCACTGTGTATATTACACCAGATAGGAATCACACCGCACTGTGTATATTACACCAGATAGGAATCACACCGCACTGTGTATATTACACCAGATAGGAATCACACCTGCACTGTGTATATTACACCAGATAGGAATCACACCCACATGTGTATATTACACCAGATAGGAATCAACCGCGCACTGTGTATATTACACCAGATAGGAATCACACGCACTGTGTATATTACACCCAGATAGGAATCAAGAACCGCACTGTGTAATTCAACCAGATAAGGAATCACACCGCACTGTGTATATTACACCAGATAGGAATCACACCGCACTGTGTATATTACACCAGATAGGAATCACACGCACTGTGTATATTACACCAGATAGGAATCACACCGCACTGGGTATATTACACCAGATAGGAATCACACCGCACTGTGTATATTACACCAGATAGGAATCACACCGCACTGTGTATATTACACCAGATAGGAATCACACCGCACTGTGATATATTACACCAGACTAGGAATCACACCGCACCTGTGTATATTACACCAGATAGGAATCACACCGCACTGTGTATATACACCAGATAGGAATCACCACCGCACTGTGTATATTAACAGAAGGAATCACAACGCACTGTGTATATTACACCAGATAGGAATCACACCGCACTGTGTATATTACACCAGATAGAATCACACTGCACTGTGTATATGACACCAGAAAGGAATCCAGCCGCACTGTGTATATTACACCAGATAGGAATCACACCGCACTCATGTATATTACACCAGATAGGAATCACACCGCACTGTGTAAATATTACACCTCATAGGAATCACACCGCACGTGTATATTACACCAGATTGAATCAAACCGCACTGTGTATATTACACCAGATGGAATCACACCGCACTGTGTATATTACACAAGTAGGAATCACAACACTCGGTGTATATTACACCAGATAGGAATCCACGCACTGTGTTATTACTCAGATTGGAATCACACCGCACTGTGTATATTACACCAGATAGGAATCACACCGCACTGTGTATATTACCTCAAGTAGATACTCACACACTCTGGCATATGTAAAGCACACGGCACTGTGTATATTACACAAGATAGGAATCACACCGCACTGTGTATATTACACCAGATAGGAATCAGCACCGCACTGTGTATATTACACCAGATAGGAATCACACCGCACTGTGTATATGACACCAGATAGGAATCACTACGCACTGTGTATATTACACCAGATAGGAATCACACCAGCACTGTGCTATATTTACACCAGATAGGAATCACACCGCACTGTGTATATTACACAGATAGAATCACACCGCACTGTTGTATATTACACCAGATAGGAATCACACGCACTGTGTATATTACACCAGATAGGAATCACACCGCACTGTCTATATTACACCAGATAGGAATCACACTGCACTGTGTATATTACACCCGATAGGAATCACCCGCACTGTGTATATTTCACCAGATAGGAATCACACCGCACTGTGTATATTACACCAGATAGGAAATCACACCGCACTGAGTATATTACACAGATAGGAATCACACCGCACTGTGTATATTACACCAGATAGGAATACACCGCACTGTGTATATTACACCAGATAGGAATCACACCGCACTGTGTATATTACACCAGATAGGAATCACAACGCACAGTGTATATTTACCCAGATAGGAATCACGACGCACTGTGTATATTACACCAGATAGGAATCACACCGCACTGTGTAAATTACACCAGATAGAATCACACCGCACTGTGTATATTACTCCAGATAGGAATCAACACCGCACACTGTGTAATACACCAGATAGGAATACACCTGCACTGTGTATATTACACCAGATAAGGAATCACACCGCACTGTGTATATTACACCAGATAGGAATCACAACGCACTGTGTATATTACACCAGATACGGAGTCACACCGCACTGAGTATATTACACCAGATAGGAATCACAACGCACTGTGTATATTACACCAGATAGGAATCACACCGCACTGTGTATATTACACCAGTTAGGGAATCACACCGCACTGTGTATATTTCACCAGATAGCGAATCACCCGCACTGTGTATATTACACCAGATAGGAATCACACCGCACTGTGTATATTACACCAGATAGGATCACACCGCACTGTGTATATTAACACGATAGGAATCACAACCGCACTGTGTAAATTACAACCAGATAGGAATCCACCGCACTGTGTATATTACACCAGATAGGAATCACACCGCACTGTGTATATTACACAGATAGGAATCACACCGCAACTGTGTATATAACACAGATAGGCATATGAATCACACCGCCCTCTGTGTATATTACACCAGATAGGAATCACAACGCACTGTGTATATTACACCAGATAGGAATCACATCGCACCTGTGTATATTACTCCAGATAGGAATCACACGCACTGTGTATATTACACCAGATAGGGAATCACACCGCACTGTGTATATTTACACCAGATAAGAATCCACACACCGCACTGTGTATATTACACCCGAATAGGAATCACACCGCACTGTGTATATTACACCAGATAGGAATCAACCGCACTGTGTATATTACACCAGATAGGAATCAGACCGCACTGTGTATATTACACCAGATAGGATCACGACCGCACTGTGTATATTACACCAGATAGGAATCACACTGCCGCAACTGCTGTCTATATTACACCAGATAGGTATCACACCGCACTGTGTAATATTACACCAGATAGGAATCACACCGCACTGTGTATATTACTCCAGATAGAATCCACACCGCACCTGTGTATATTACACCAGATAGGAATCACACCGCACTGTGTATATTAAACCAGAGAGGATTCACACCGCACTGTGCTATATACACCAGATAGGAATCACACCGCACTGTGTATATTACTCAGATAGGAATCACACCGCACTGTGTATATTACACCAGATAGGAATCACACGCACTGTGTATATTACACCAGATAGGAATCACCACACGCACTGTGTATATTACACACCAGATAGGAATCACTCCGCACTGTGTAATATTACACCAGATAGGAATCACATCGCTCTGTGTGATATTCATCCAGATAGGAAATCACAACGCACTGTGTATATTTACACCAGATAGGAATCACAACCGCACTGTGTATATTACACCAGATAGGAATCACACCGCACTGTGTATATTACACCAGATAGGAAATCGACACCGCAACTGTGTATATTACACCAGATAGGAACTACAACCAACCGCACTGTGTATATTACCCAGATAGGAATCACACCGCACTGTGTATATTACACCAGATAGGAATCACACCGCACTGTGTATATTACACCTGATAGGAATCACACCGCACTGTGTATATTACACCAGATAGGAATCACACCCGCACTGTGTATATTACACCAGATAGGAATCACACCGCACTGTGTATATTACACCAGATGGGAATCACAACGCACTGTGTTATATTACACATTAGGATCACACCGCACCTGTGTAAATTGCACAGGTAGCAATAACAGCACTGTGTCTATTACACCAGATAGGAATCACACCGCACTGTGTAAATTACACCAGATAGGAATGACACGCACTGTGTATATTTACACCAGATAGGGAATCACACCGCACTGTGTATATTACACCAGATAGGAATCACACCGCACTGTGTATATTACACCAGATAGGAATCCACCGCACTGTGTATAATACACCAGATAGGAATCACACCGCACTGTGTTTATTACACCAGATGGAAATGCACTGATACACAGCCCACTGTGTATATTACACCAGATAGGAATCACACCGCACTGTGTTTATTACACCAGATAGGAATCACAACCGCACTGTGTATATTACACCAGATAGGAATCACACCGCACTGTGTATATTACACCAGATAGGAATCACACCGCACTGTGTATATTACACCAGATAGGAATCACACCGCACTGTGTATATTACACCAGATAGGAATCACACCGCACTGTGTATATTACACCAGATAGGAATCACACGCAATGTGTATATTACACCAGATAGGAATCACACCGCACTGTGTATATTAAACCAGATAGGAATCACACCGCACTGTGTATATTAAACAGATAGGAATCACACCGCACTGTGTATATTACACCAGATAGGAATCACACCGCACTGTGTATATTACACAAGATAGGAATCACACCGCACTGTGTATATTACACCAGATAGGAATCATTCCCGCACTGTGTATATTACACCAGATAGGAATCACACGCACTGTGTATATTACACCAGATAGGAATCACACCGCACTGTGTATATTACACCGATAGGAATCACACCGCACTGTGTATATCACACCAGATAGGAATGACACCGCACTGTGTATATTACACCAGATAGGATCACACCGCACTGTGTATATACACCAGATAGGAATCACACCGCACTGTGTATATTACACCAGATAGGAATCACACCGCACTGTGTAATTACACCAGATAGGAATCACACCGCACTGTGTATATTACACCAGATAGGAATCACACCGCACTGTGTATATTACACCAGATAGGAATCACACCGCACTGTGTATATTACACCAGATAGGAATCACACCGCACTGTGTATATTACACCAGATAGGAATCACACCGCACTGTGTATATTACACCAGATAGGAATCACACCGCACTGTGTATATTACACCAGATAGGAATCACACCGCACTGTGTATATTACACCAGATAGGAATCACACCGCACTGTGTATATTACACCAGATAGGAATCACACCGCACTGTGTATATTACACCAGATAGGAATCACACCGCACTGTGTATATTACACCAGATAGGAATCACACCGCACTGTGTATATTACACCAGATAGGAATCACACCGCACTGTGTATATTACACCAGATAGGAATCACACCGCACTGTGTATATTACACCAGATAGGAATCACACGCACTGTGTATATTACACCAGATAGGAATCACACCGCACTGTGTATATTACACAGATAGGAATCACACCGCACTGTGAATATTACTCCAGATAGGAATCACAACGCACTGTGTATATACACCAGATAGGAATCACTCCGCACTGTGTATATTATACAGATAGGAATCACACCGCACTGTGTATATTACTCCAGATAGGAATCACACCGCACTGTGTATATTACACCAGATAGGAATCACACCGCACTGTGTATATTACGCCAGATAGGAATCACAACGCACTGTGTATATTACACCAGATAGGAATCACACCGCACTGTGTATATTACGCCAGATAGGAATCACACGCACTGTTATATTACACCAGATAGGAATCACACGCACTGTGTATATTACACCAGATAGGAATCACACCGCACTGTGAATATTACTACCAGATAGGAATCACACCGCACTGTGTATATTACGCCAGATAGGAATCACACCGCACTGTGTATATTACACCAGATAGGAATCACACCGCACAGTGTATATTACGCCAGATAGGAATCACAACGCACTGTGTATATTACACCAGATAGGAATCACACCGCACTGTGTATATTACACCAGATAGGAATCACACCGCACTGTGTATATTACACCAGATAGGAATCACACGCACTGTGTATATTACACCAGATAGGAATCACACCGCACTGTGTATATTACACCAGATAGGAATCACAACGCACTGTGTATATTACACCAGATAGGAATCACACCGCACTGTGTATATTACACCAGATAGGAATCACACCGCACTGTGTATATTACACCAGATAGGAATCACACCTGCACTGTGTATATTACACCAGATAGGAATCACACCGCACTGTGTATATTACCAGATAGGAATCACCCGCACTGTGTATATTACACCAGATAGGAATCACACCGCACTGTGTATATTACACCAGATAGGAATCACACCGCACTGTGTATATTACACCAGATAGGAATCACACCGCACTGTGTATATTACACCAGATAGGAATCACACCGCACTGTGTATATTACACCAGATAGGAATCACACCGCACTGTGTATATTACACCAGATAGGAATCACACCGCACTGTGTATATTACACCAGATAGGAATCACACCGCACTGTGTATATTACACCAGATAGGAATCACACCGCACTGTGTATATTACACCAGATAGGAATCACACCCGCACTGTGTATATTACACCAGATAGGAATCACACCGCACTGTGTATATTACACCAGATAGGAATCACACCGCACTGTGTATATTACACCAGATAGGAATCACACCGCACTGTGTATATTACACCAGATAGGAATCACACCGCACTGTGTATATTACACCAGATAGGAATCACACCGCACTGTGTATATTACACCAGATAGGAATCACACCGCACTGTGTATATTACACCAGATAGGAATCACACCGCACTGTGTATATTACACCAGATAGGAATCACAACGCACTGTGTATATTACACCAGATAGGAATCACACCGCACTGTGTATATTACACCAGATAGGAATCACACCGCACTGTGTATATTACACCAGATAGGAATCACACCGCACTGTGTATATTACACCAGATAGGAATCACACCGCACTGTGTATATTACACCAGATAGGAATCACACCGCACTGTGTATATTACACCAGATAGGAATCACACCGCACTGTGTATATTACACCAGATAGGAATCACACCGCACTGTGTATATTACACCAGATAGGAATCACACCGCACTGTGTATATTACACCAGATAGGAATCACACCGCACTGTGTATATTACACCAGATAGGAATCACACCGCACTGTGTATATTACACCAGATAGGAATCACACCGCACTGTGTATATTACACCAGATAGGAATCACACCGCACTGTGTATATTACACCAGATAGGAATCACACCGCACTGTGTATATTACACCAGATAGGAATCACACCGCACTGTGTATATTACACCAGATAGGAATCACACCGCACTGTGTATATTACACCAGATAGGAATCACACCGCACTGTGTATATTACACCAGATAGGAATCACACCGCACTGTGTATATTACACCAGATAGGAATCACACCGCACTGTGTATATTACACCAGATAGGAATCACACCGCACTGTGTATATTACACCAGATAGGAATCACACCGCACTGTGTATATTACACCAGATAGGAATCACACCGCACTGTGTATATTACACCAGATAGGAATCACACCGCACTGTGTATATTACACCAGATAGGAATCACACCGCACTGTGTATATTACACCAGATAGGAGTCACATCGCACTGTGTATATTACACCAGATAGGAATCACAACGCACTGTGTATATTACACCAGATAGGAATAACAACGCACTGTGTATATTACACCAGATAGGAATCACACCGCACTGTGTATATTGCACCAGATAGCAATCACACCTCACTGTGTATATTGGGGCAACATGGTGGTAAAGTGGTTAGCACTGTTGCCTCACAGCGCCAGGGACCCGGGTTCGAATCCGGCTTCGGGTGACTCTCTGTGTGGAGTTTGCACATTCTCCCCGTGTCTGCGTGGGTTTCATCCGGGTGCTCCGGTTTCCTCCCACAGTCCAAAGATGTGCGGGTTAGGTTGATTTGGCTATGATAAATTGACCCTTAGTGTTTGGGGGGATTAAATACATGGGGTTACGGGGATAGGGTGGGATATGTGTCGGTGCAGGCTCGATGGGCCGAAATGGCCTCTATCTGCACTGTGTGGATTCTGTGATTCTGTGATTCTGTGATTCTGTGATTGACAACAGACAGGAATCACACCGCCCTGTGTATATTGAATAAGATAGGACTCACACCACACTGTGTATATTGAACAAGATAGGACTCACACCGCAGTGTGTATATTACACCAGATAGGAATCACACCGCAGTGTGTATATTACACCAGATAGGAATCACACCGCAGTGTGTATATTACACCTGATAGGAATCACACCGCACTGTGTATATTACACCTGATAGGAATCACACCGCAGTGTGTATATTACACCAGATAGGAATCACACCGCACTGTGTATATTACACCAGATAGGAATCACACCGCACTGTGTATATTACACCAGATAGGAATCACACCGCACTGTGTATATTACACCAGATAGGAATCACACCGCACTGTGTATATTACACCAGATAGGAATCACACCGCACTGTGTATATTACACCAGATAGGAATCACACCGCACTGTGTATATTACACCAGATAGGAATCACACCGCACTGTGTATATTACACCAGATAGGAATCACACCGCACTGTGTATATTACACCAGATAGGAATCACACCGCACTGTGTATATTACACCAGATAGGAATCACACTGCACTGTGTATATTACACCAGATAGGAATCACACCGCACTGTGTATATTACACCAGATAGGAATCACACCGCACTGTGTATATTACACCAGATAGGAATCACACCGCACTGTGTATATTACACCAGATAGGAATCACAACGCACTGTGTATATTACACCAGATAGGAATCACACCGCACTGTGTATATTACACCAGATAGGAATCACACCGCACTGTGTATATTACACCAGATAGGAATCACACCGCACTGTGTATATTACACCAGATAGGAATCACAACGCACTGTGTATATTACACCAGATAGGAATAACAACGCACTGTGTATATTACACCAGATAGGAATCACACCGCACTGTGTATATTGCACCAGATAGCAATCACACCGCACTGTGTATATTGGGGCAACATGGTGGTAAAGTGGTTAGCACTGTTGCCTCACAGCGCCAGGGACCCGGGTTCGAATCCGGCTTCGGGTGACTCTCTGTGTGGAGTTTGCACATTCTCCCCGTGTCTGCGTGGGTTTCATCCGGGTGCTCCGGTTTCCTCCCACAGTCCAAAGATGTGCGGGTTAGGTTGATTTGGCTATGATAAATTGACCCTTAGTGTTTGGGGGGATTAAATACGTGGGGTTACGGGGATAGGGTGGGATATGTGTCGGTGCAGGCTCGATGGGCCGAAATGGCCTCTATCTGCACTGTGTGGATTCTGTGATTCTGTGATTCTGTGATTCTGTGATTGACACCAGATAGGAATCACACCGCCCTGTGTATATTGAATAAGATAGGACTCACACCACACTGTGTGTATTGAACAAGATAGGACTCACACCGCACTGTGTATATTACACCAGATAGGAATCACACCGCAGTGTGTATATTACACCAGATAGGAATCACACCGCAGTGTGTATATTACACCAGATAGGAATCACACCGCACTGTGTATATTACACCTGATAGGAATCACACCGCACTGTGTATATTACACCAGATAGGAATCACACCGCACTGTGTATATTACACCAGATAGGAATCACACCGCACTGTGTATATTACACCAGATAGGAATCACACCGCACTGTGTATATTACACCAGATAGGAATCACACCGCACTGTGTATATTACACCAGATAGGAATCACACCGCACTGTGTATATTACACCAGATAGGAATCACACCGCACTGTGTATATTACACCAGATAGGAATCACACCGCACTGTGTATATTACACCAGATAGGAATCACACGCACTGTGTATATTACACCAGATAGGAATCACACCGCACTGTGTATATTACACCAGATAGGAATCACACGCACTGTGTATATTACACCAGATAGGAATCACACCGCACTGTGTATATTACACCAGATAGGAATCACACCGCACTGTGTATATTACACCAGATAGGAATCACACCGCACTGTGTATATTACACCAGATAGGAATCACAACGCACTGTGTATATTACACCAGATAGGAATCACACCGCACTGTGTATATTACACCAGATAGGGTTCATACCGCACTGTGTATATTACACCTGATAGGAATCAAACCGCACTGTGTATATTACAGCAGATTGGACTCACACCGCACTGTGTATATTACACCAGAAGGGAATCACACCGCACTGTGTATATTACAACAGATAGGAAACACATCATACTGTGTATATTACACCAGATAGGAATCACACCGCACTGTGTATATTACAACAGATAGGAACCACATCATGCTGTGTATATTACACAAGATTGGAATCACACCGCACTGTGTATATTTCAACAGATAGGAACCACTTCATACTGTGTATATTAGACCAGATAGGAATCACACCGCACTGTGTGTATTACACCAGATAGGAATCACACCGCACTGTGTATATTACACCAGATAGGAATCACACCGCACTGTGTATATTACAACAGATAGGAACCAAATCATACTGTGTATATTACACCAGATAGGAATAACAACGCACTGTGTATATTACACCAGATAGGAATCACACCGCACTGTGTATATTGCACCAGATAGCAATCACACCTCACTGTGTATATTGGGGCAACATGGTGGTAAAGTGGTTAGCACTGTTGCCTCACAGCGCCAGGGACACGGGTTCGAATCCGGCTTCGGGTGACTCTCTGTGTGGAGTTTGCACATTCTCCCCGTGTCTGCGTGGGTTTCATCCGGGTGCTCCGGTTTCCTCCCACAGTCCAAAGATGTGCGGGTTAGGTTGATTTGGCTATGATAAATTGACCCTTAGTGTTTGGGGGGATTAAATACATGGGGTTACGGGGATAGGGTGGGATATGTGTCGGTGCAGGCTCGATGGGCCGAAATGGCCTCTATCTGCACTGTGTGGATTCTGTGATTCTGTGATTCTGTGATTCTGTGATTGACAACAGACAGGAATCACACCGCCCTGTGTATATTGAATAAGATAGGACTCACACCACACTGTGTATATTGAACAAGATAGGACTCACACCGCAGTGTGTATATTACACCAGATAGGAATCACACCGCAGTGTGTATATTACACCAGATAGGAATCACACCGCAGTGTGTATATTACACCAGATAGGAATCACACCGCACTGTGTATATTACACCTGATAGGAATCACACCGCAGTGTGTATATTACACCAGATAGGAATCACACCGCACTGTGTATATTACACCAGATAGGAATCACACCGCACTGTGTATATTACACCTGATAGGAATCACACCGCACTGTGTATAATACACCTGATAGGAATCACACCGCAGTGTGTATATTACACCAAATAGGAATCACACCGCAGTGTGTATATTACACCTGATAGGAATCACACCGCACTGTGTATATTACACCTGATAGGAATCACACCGCACTGTGTATATTACACCTGATAGGAATCACACCGCACTGTGTATATTACACCTGATAGGAATCACACCGCAGTGTGTCTATTACACCTGATAGGAATCACACCGCAGTGTGTATATTACACCAGATAGGAATCAGACCGCAGTGTGTATATTACACCTGATAGGAATCACACCACACTGTGTATATTGCACCAGATAGGAATCAGACTGCACTGTGTATATTATACCAGATAGGAATAAAACCGCACTGTGTATATTACACCTGATAGGAATCACACCGCACTGTGTATATTACACCAGATAGGAATCACACTGCACTGTGTATATTACACCAGTTAGGAATCACACCGCACTGTGTATATTACACCAGATAGGAATCACACTGCACTGTGTATATTACACCAGATAGGAATCACACCGCACAGTCTATATTACACCAGATAGGAATCACACTGCACTGTGTATATTACACCAGTTAGGAATCACACCGCACTGTGCATATTACACATGATAGGAATCACACCGCACTGTGTATATTACAGCAGATAGGAATCACACCACACTGTCTATATTATACCAGATAGGAATCAAACTGCACTGTCTATATTACTCCAGATAGGAATCACACCGCACTGTGTATATTACACCAGATAGGAATCACACCGCACTGTGAATATTACTCCAGATAGGAATCAAACCGCACTGTGTATATTACTCCAGATAGGAATCACATCGCACTGTGTATGTTACACCAGATAGGAATCACACCACACTGTGTATATTATACCAGATAGGAATCACACCGCACAGTGTATATTACTCCAGATAGGAATCACACCGCACTGTGTATATTACACCAGATATGAATCACACCGCACAGTGTATATTACTCCAGATAGGAATCACACCACACTGTGTATATTATACCAGATAGGAATCACACCGCACAGTGTATATTACACCAGACAGGAATCACACCGCACTGTGTATATTACTCCAGATAGGAATCACACCGCACTGTGTATATTACACCAGATATGAATCACACCGCACTGTGAATATTACTCCAGATAGGAATCACACCGCACTGTGAATATTACTCCAGATAGGAATTACACCGCACTGTGTATATTACACCAGATAGGAATCACACCGCACAGTGTATATTACTCCAGATAGGAATCACACCGCACTGTGTATATTACACCAGATATGAATCACACCGCACTGTGAATATTACTCCAGATAGCAATTACACCGCACTGTCTATATTATACCAGATAGGAATCACACCGCACTGTGTATATTACACCCGATAGGAATCACACCGCACAGTGTAAATTACACCAGATAGGAATCACACCGCACTGTCTATATTATACCAGATAGGAATCACACCGCACTGTGTATATTACACCCGATAGGAATCACACCGCACTGTGTATATTACACCAGATAGGAATCACACCGCACTGTCTATATTATACCAGATAGGAATCACACCACACTGTGAATATTACTCCAGATAGGAATCACACCGCACAGTGTATATTACACCAGATAGGAATCACACCGCACTGTGTATATTACACCCGATAGGAATCACACCGCACAGTGTAAATTACACCAGATAGGAATCACACCGCACTGTGTATATTACACCAGATAGGAATCACACCGCACTGTGTACATTACACCTGATAGGAATCACACCGCACTGTGTATATTACACCCGATAGGAATCACACCGCACAGTGTATATTACGCCAGATAGGAATCACACAACAATGTCTATATTACATCAGATAGGAATCACACCGCACTGTGTATATTACACCAGATAGAAATCACACCGCACTGTGTATATTACACCAGATAGGATTCATACCGCACTGTGTATATTAAACTCGATAGGAATCACACCGCACTGTGTATATTACACCAGATAGGAATCACACGCACTGTGTATATTACACCAGATAGGAATCACACCGCACTGTGTATATTACACCAGATAGGAATCACACCGCACTGTGTATATTACACCAGATAGGAATCACACCGCACTGTGTATATTACACCAGATAGGAATCACACCGCACTGTGTATATTACACCAGATAGGAATCACACCGCACTGTGTATATTACACCAGATAGGAATCACACCGCACTGTGTATATTACACCAGATAGGAATCACACCGCACTGTGTATATTACACCAGATAGGAATCACACCGCACTGTGTATATTACACCAGATAGGAATCACACTGCACTGTGTATATTACACCAGATAGGAATCACACCGCACTGTGTATATTACACCAGATAGGAATCACACTGCACTGTGTATATTACACCAGATAGGAATCACACCGCACTGTGTATATTACACCAGATAGGAATCACACCGCACTGTGTATATTACACCAGATAGGAATCACACCGCACTGTGTATATTACACCAGATAGGAATCACACCGCACTGTGTATATTACACCAGATAGGAATCACACCGCACTGTGTATATTACACCAGATAGGAATCACACCGCACTGTGTATATTACACCAGATAGGAATCACACCGCACTGTGTATATTACACCAGATAGGAATCACACCGCACTGTGTATATTACACCAGATAGGAATCACACCGCACTGTGTATATTACACCAGATAGGAATCAAACCGCACTGTGTATATTACACCAGATAGGAATCACACCGCACTGTGTATATTACACCAGATAGGAATCACACCGCACTGTGTATATTACACCAGATAGGAATCACACCGCACTGTGTATATTACTCCAGATAGGAATCACACCGCACTGTGTATATTACACCAGATAGGAATCACACCGCACTGTGTATATTACACCAGATAGGAATCACACCGCACTGTGTATATTACACCAGATAGGAATCACACCGCACTGTGTATATTACACCAGATAGGAATCACACCGCACTGTGTATATTACACCAGATAGGAATCACACCGCACTGTGTATATTACACCAGATAGGAATCACACCGCACTGTGTATATTACACCAGATAGGAATCACACCGCACTGTGTATATTACACCAGATAGGAATCACACCGCACTGTGTATATTACACCAGATAGGAATCACACCGCACTGTGTATATTACACCAGATAGGAATCACACCGCACTGTGTATATTACACCAGATAGGAATCACACCGCACTGTGTATATTACACCAGATAGGAATCACACCGCACTGTGTATATTACACCAGATAGGAATCACACCGCACTGTGTATATTACACCAGATAGGAATCACACCGCACTGTGTATATTACACCAGATAGGAATCACACCGCACTGTGTATATTACACCAGATAGGAATCACACCGCACTGTGTATATTACACCAGATAGGAATCACACCGCACTGTGTATATTACACCAGATAGGAATCACACCGCACTGTGTATATTACACCAGATAGGAATCACACCGCACTGTGTATATTACACCAGATAGGAATCACACCGCACTGTGTATATTACACCAGATAGGAATCACACCGCACTGTGTATATTACACCAGATAGGAATCACACCGCACTGTGTATATTACACCAGATAGGAATCACACCGCACTGTGTATATTACACCAGATAGGAATCACACCGCACTGTGTATATTACACCAGATAGGAATCACACCGCACTGTGTATATTACACCAGATAGGAATCACACCGCACTGTGTATATTACACCAGATAGGAATCACACCGCACTGTGTATATTACACCAGATAGGAATCACACGCACTGTGTATATTACACCAGATAGGAATCACACCGCACTGTGTATATTACACCAGATAGGAATCACACCGCACTGTGTATATTACACCAGATAGGAATCACACCGCACTGTGTATATTACACCAGATAGGAATCACACTGCACTGTGTATATTACACCAGATAGGAATCACACCGCACTGTGTATATTACACCAGATAGGAATCACACCGCACTGTGTATATTACACCAGATAGGAATCAAACCGCACTGTGTATATTACACCAGATAGGAATCACACCGCACTGTGTATATTACACCAGATAGGAATCACACCGCACTGTGTATATTACACCAGATAGGAATCACACCGCACTGTGTATATTACACCAGATAGGAATCACACGCACTGTGTATATTACACCAGATAGGAATCACACCGCACTGTGTATATTACACCAGATAGGAATCACACCGCACTGTGTATATTACACCAGATAGGAATCACACCGCACTGTGTATATTACTCCAGATAGGAATCACACCGCACTGTGTATATTACACCAGATAGGAATCACACCGCACTGTGTATATTACACCAGATAGGAATCACACCGCACTGTGTATATTACACCAGATAGGAATCACACCGCACTGTGTATATTACACCAGATAGGAATCACACCGCACTGTGTATATTACACCAGATAGGAATCACACCGCACTGTGTATATTACACCAGATAGGAATCACACCGCACTGTGTATATTACACCAGATAGGAATCACACCGCACTGTGTATATTACACCAGATAGGAATCACACCGCACTGTGTATATTACACCAGATAGGAATCACACCGCACTGTGTATATTACACCAGATAGGAATCACACCGCACTGTGTATATTACACCAGATAGGAATCACACCGCACTGTGTATATTACACCAGATAGGAATCACACCGCACTGTGTATATTACACCAGATAGGAATCACACCGCACTGTGTATATTACACCAGATAGGAATCACACCGCACTGTGTATATTACACCAGATAGGAATCACACCGCACTGTGTATATTACACCAGATAGGAATCACACCGCACTGTGTATATTACACCAGATAGGAATCACACCGCACTGTGTATATTACACCAGATAGGAATCACACCGCACTGTGTATATTACACCAGATAGGAATCACACCGCACTGTGTATATTACACCAGATAGGAATCACACCGCACTGTGTATATTACACCAGATAGGAATCACACCGCACTGTGTATATTACACCAGATAGGAATCACACCGCACTGTGTATATTACACCAGATAGGAATCACACCGCACTGTGTATATTACACCAGATAGGAATCACACCGCACTGTGTATATTACACCAGATAGGAATCACACACGCATGTGTATATTACACCAGATAGGAATCACACCGCACTGTGTATATTACACCAGATAGAAATCACACCGCACTGTGTATATTACACCAGATAGGAATCACACCGCACTGTGTATATTAAACCAGATAGGAATCACACCGCACTGTGTATATTACACCAGATAGGAATCACAACGAACTGTGTATATTACACAAGATAGGAATCACACTGCACTGTGTATATTACACCAGATAGGAATCACACCGCACTGTGTATATTACACAAGATAGGAATCAAACCGCACTGTGTATATTACACCAGATAGGAATCACACTGCACTGTGTATATTACACCAGATAGGAATCACACCGCACTGTGTATATTACACAAGATAGGAATGAAACCGCACTGTGTATATTACACAAGATAGGAATCAAACCGCACTGTGTATATTACACCAGATAGGACTCACACCGCACTGTGTATATTACACCAGATAGGAATCACACTGCACTGTGTATATTACACCAGATAGGAATCACACCGCACTGTGTATATTACACCAGATAGGAATCACACCGCACTGTGTATATTACACTCGATAGGAATCAAAATGCACTGTGTATATTACACCAGATTGGAATCACACCGCACTGTGTATATTACAGCAGATAGGACTCACACCGCACTGTGTATATTACACCAGATAGGAATCACACCGCACTGTGTATATTACACCAGATAGGAGTCACACTGCACTGTGTATATTACACCAGATAGGAATCACACCGCACTGTGTATATTACACCAGATAGGAATCACACCGCACTGTGTATATTACACCAGATAGGAATCACACCGCACTGTGTATATTACACCAGATAGGAATCACACCGCACTGTGTATATTACACAGATAGGAATCACACCGCACTGTGTATATTACACCAGATAGGAATCACACCGCACTGTGTATATTACACCAGATAGGAATCACACCGCACTGTGTATATTACACCAGATAGGAATCACACCGCACTGTGTATATTACACCAGATAGGAATCACACCGCACTGTGTATATTACACCAGATAGGAATCACACCGCACTGTGTATATTACACCAGATAGGAATCAAACTGCACAGTGTATATTACACCAGATAGGAATCAAACTGCACAGTGTATATTACACCAGATAGGAATCAACCTGCACAGTGTATATTACACCAGATTGGAATCAAACTGCACTGCGTACATTACACCTGATAGGAATCACACCGCACTGTGTATATTACATCAGATAGTAATCACACCGCACTGTGTATATTACACCAGATAGGAATCACGCCGCACTGTGTATATTACACCAGATAGGAATCACACCGCACTGTGTATATTACACCAGATAGGAATCAAACTTCACAGTGTATATTACACCAGATAGGAATCACACCGCACTGTGTATATTACATCAGATAGTAATCACACCGCACTGTGTATATTACACCAGATAGGAATCACACCGCACTGTGTATATTACATCAGATAGTAATCACACCGCACTGTGTATTTTACACCAGATAGGAATCACACCGCACTGTGTATATTACACCAGATAGGAATCACACCGCACTGTGTATATTACACCAGATATTAATCAAACTGCACTGTGTTTTTTACACCTGATAGGAATCAAGCTGCACTGTGTATGTTACAGTAGATAGGAATCACACCACACTGTGTATATTACACCAGATAGGAATCACACCACACTGTGTATATTACACCAGATAGGAATCACACCGCACTGTGTATATTACACCAGATAGGAATCAAACTGCACTTTGTATGTTACACCAGATAGGAATCACACTGCACTGTGTATATTACACCAGATATCAATCAAACTGCACTGTGTATATTACACCAGATAGGAATCACACCGCACTGTGTATATTACACCAGATATCAATCAAACTGCACTGTGTATATTACACCAGATATCAATCACACTGCACTGTGTATATTACACCAGATAGGAATCACATCGCACTGTCTATATTACACCAGATAGGAATCACATCGCACTGTCTATATTACACCAGATAGGATTCACACCGCACAGTATATATTACATCAGATGGAGTTCCTACAATGTGTACAGGATTCCTTTCTAACCCAATATGTAAAAAGCCCATCAAGGTTGGATTTTCTATCAGATCTAGTAATGGGGAATGAACCAGAGCAAATAAGAGAAGTAAAGGTAGGGTTAACATACAGGCAATAATGACTTTAATATAATTTGCTTTAAGATTATAATTGAGAAGGACATAAGTATGACCAAATCCAGGTTACTAGATTGAAGAAAAGCTGCTTTTGAGTGGCTGTGAATAGATTTTGGAAAAAAATATGGGCAACAATATTGGCAAACAACAATGTAGAACAGCAATGGGAAACATTTAAAACGGTTTTCAACAGAGTGCAGGAAAAATATATTCCCCTAAAAGGAAAGAACTAACTAAACAATAATGAGACTCCATGGCTGAAAAAAACAATAAGGGAACAATTGAGGGTAAGGAAAGAGGCATACATTAAGTACATAGACAGCAGGGGAGTGCATGATAAGAGAGAATACGAAAAGATTAGGAGAGAAGTCAAAGAAACAATTATGGAGGCAAAGAGGAACTATGAAATGTAATTATCAAGGAACATTAAAAATTAGTAAACTATTTTATAGGCACATCAATAAAAAAAGGAAGGTTGGGGTGGGAATAGGGCCATTAAGGGATAGTCAGGATAATACCACAGGTAATGCTAGAGAGATGGCAGAAATATTAAATAATTATTTTGCTTCAGTATTTACCAGGGAGATAGAACAGGTGGACATGACATTGGATGATGAGCTTAGTAATGAGATAAGTGCATTTAAAATAAAATGAGGGGATATATTAAATAAACTAATCAAACTCCAAGAGGATAAAACCCCTGTTCCGGATGGATTGCATCCGCGCATTTTAAAAGAGTCTAGGGAAGAGATAACAGAGGCATTACTACACATATTTAATAATTCTTTAGAAAAAGGTGTAGTGCCAGAGGACTGGCAGATAGCTAACGTAATACCAATATTTAAGAAGCGGGATAGAACATGTCCAGGGAATTATAGACTATTCAGCTTAACATCGGTGGCAGGGAAAATAATGGAATCCCTACTAAAGGAGAAAATAGAAGAACATCTCGAAACCAAAACTAAAATAATGAATATTCAACATGCATTTCAAAAGGGAAAGTCTTGCTTGACCAACCTCATTGAATTTTTGAAGAGGTAACAGAGAGAGTAGACAATGGTAATGCAGTAGATGTAATATATCTGGATTTTCAAAAGGCCTTCGAAAAGGTACCCCATAATAGACTGATGAACAAGGTCAGAGAATGCGGAGTCAGAGACAAGTAGCTGAATGGATTGCTTGCTGACTTCAGGACAGAAACAGAGAGTAGGAGTAAAGGGTAGCTATTCACAGTGGCAGAAGGTGGGTAGTGGTGTTCCACAAGGAGTAGTGCTGGGACTACTGCTGTTCACAATTTACATTAACGATTTAGACATTGGAATCAAAAACACAAATTCTAAATTTGCGGATGACACCAAATTGGGGGGGATAGTCAATACTGAGGAGGACTGCAACAAGTTACAGGAGGACATTAATAAACTTGCAGAATGGGTATATAATTGGCAAATGAAGTTCAACACCGATAAATGTGAGGTATTACATTTTGGTAGAAAGAATAGGGAGGTCACTTATCACTTGGAGGGTGTGAGTCTAGGTGGGGTAGAGGAACAAAGGGATCTAGGAATACAAATACACAAATCACTAAAAGTTGCGACACAGGTTACCAAGGCTATAAAAAAAGCAAACCAAGCACTAGGGTTTATTTCTAGAGGGATAGAATTGAAAAGTAGGGAAGTTATGCTAAACCTGTATCGAACCTTGGTTAGACCACACTTCGAGTACTGCGTACAGTTCTGGTTGCTATATTATAAAAAAGCTATAGAGGCACTGGAGAGGGTGCAGAGAAGATTTACAAGGATGATACCAGAAATACGAGGGTATACATATCAGGAAAGGATGAACAGGCTGGGCCCCTTTTCTCTTGAAAAAAGAAGGTTGAGGGGTGACCTAATAGAGGTCTTTAAGATTATGAAAGGTTTTGATAGAGTGGATACAGAGAGAATGTTTCCACTTGTGGGGAAGAGCATAACTAGAGGCCATCAATATAAGATAGTCACCAAGAAATCCAATAGGGAATTCAGAAGAAACTTCTTTACCCAAAGAGTGGTGAGAATGTGGAACTAGCTACCACAGGGAGTGGTTGAAGCGAATAGTATAGATGCATTAAGGGGAGGCTAGACAAGCATATGAGGGAGAAGGAAATAGAGTGTTATGCTGATAGATTTAGATGAGGAAAGACGGAAGCAGGCTCGCGTGGAGCATAAATGCCGGCATGGACTGGTTGGGCCGAACAACCTGTTTCTGTGCCGTATATCCTATGTAATCCTATGTAATCCTATGCAATATTACAAAAGATAGGAATCACACAGCAATGTATATATTACACCAGATAGGAATCACACCGCTCTAACGACTGGATTGTCATTAAAAATCCCTCTGGTTCACTAATGTCCTTTAGGGTAGGAAATCTGCCGTCCTTACCCGGTCTGGCCTATATTTGACTCCAGACCCACAGCAATGTGGTTGACTCTTAACTGCCCTCTGAAATGGCCTAGCAAGCCACTCAGTTGTAATAAACTGCTAAGAAAATCAATAATAAGAATAAAACCGGACGGACCACCCGGCATCGACCTCGGCACCGGCTACGGACACGACAATGGCACACCCAGCCCAGTCGACCCTGCAAAGTCCTCCTCACTAACATCTGGGTACTTGTGCCAAATTGGGAGAGCTGTCCCACAGACTAGTCAAGCAACAGCCTGACATAGTCATACTCACAGAATCATACCTTTCAACCAATGTCTCAGACTCCTCCATCACCATCCCTGAGTATGGCCTGTCCCACAAACAGCAAATGAGCTGTTTTTGTTGGGGATGAATGTTACCAGCTCACAGGGAGGACTCCCTGCTCTTTGAATAATGCCTGGGGATCATTCACACCAGCTGAAGTGACAGTTTGAGCTTGGTTTAACATCTCCTGTGAAAGACTACTCCTCACTGCTACACTGAAGATTCAGCCTAGATTCGGTGCTCAGGTGCTCACTGGGACTTGAACCCACAACCTTCTGCCTTTGCGGAGAGAGTGCTGCTAACAGAGCCAAGCTGGCACTTGCTGGGGACAGAACGTAATTAAGTTGCAAATGATAAATGGAGAGTATTTTCAATAAAATGGAGCAAATGTCCCTTCTTGTTCAGATTAAAACAGTTGTAAGAGCACTGGGATTGGTCCCCTGACAAATATTTATTGGGGAAAAAGAGAAATAAGTCAAAGCTAAAGGCACTATATCGGAATGCGCGAAGCATTCGCAACAAAATAGATGAATTAATAGCGCAGATAGAAATTAACAGGTTTGATCTAATAGCCATTACGGAGATGTGGCTGCAATGTGACCAAGGTGGGGAATTAAATATTCCAGGTTACATAACTTTTAGAAGGGATAGGCTAAATAGAAAAGGAGGAGGGGTGGCCCTGATAATAAAGGATGGGATAAAGACAGTAGAGAGAAAGGATCTTAGCTCAGAAAATCAAGAGGTAGAATCAGTTTTGGTGGAGCTAAGAAACACAAGGGGCAGAAAACATTGGTGGTAGTTGTTTATAGGCCCCCAAACAATAGTTGTAATGTAGGGCAGAGTATAAATCAGGAAATTAGAGGTGCATGTAACAAGGGTAATACAGTAATCATGGGGGATTTTACTCTACAGATAGACTTCCCAGAAATAGTGAACAACCAAGGGTCAAGCGAGAATGAGGAACTGAAAGATATTAGTATTAGTAAAAAAGTAGCACTGGAGAAATGAATAGGACTGAAAGCTGATAAATCCCTTGGATCTGATGGCCTACATCCTAAGGTTTTGAAAGAGTTGGCTATAGAGATAGTGGATGCATTGGTTGTCATTATCCAAAATTCCATAGATTCTAGAACGGTTCCCGCGGATTGGAAGGTAGCAAATGTAACCCCACTATTTAAGAAAGGACGGAGAGAGAAAACGAGGAACTACAGACCAGTTAGCCTGACATCAGTAGTAGGGAAAATGCTAGAATCTATCTAGAGTCAACAAGGATTTATGATTTATGTTTGACAAAACTGTTAGAGTTTTTTGAGGTTGTAATGAGCAGAATAGATAAGGGGAAACCAGTGGATGTGGTGTATTTGGATTTTCAGAAGGTATTCGATAAGGAAAGCAGAGTATTTTTTAAATGGTGAGAGATTGGGAAATGTTGGTGTTCAGAGGGACCTGGGTGTTCTTGTACATGAATCACTGAAAGTTAACATGCAGGTACAGCAAGCAATTAGGAAAGCAAATGGTATGTTGGCCTTTATTACAAGAAGATTTGAGTATAAGAGTAAAGACGTCTTACTGCAATTATATAGGGCCCTGGTGAGACCACACCTGGAGTATTGTGTACAGTTTTGGTCTCCTTACCTAAGGAAGGATATACTTGCCATAGAGGGAGTGCAACGAAGGTTCACCAGACTGGTTCCTGGGATGGGGGGATTGTCCTATGAGGACAGATTGAGTAGACTAGGCCTATATTCTCTGGAGTTTAGAAGAATGAGAGGTGATCTCATTGAAACATACAAAATTCTTACAGGGCTTGACAGGGTAGATGCAGGGAGGTAGTTTCCCCTGGCTCAGGAGTCTAGAACCAGTGGTCACAGTGTCAGAATAAGGGGTCGGCCATTTAGGACTGAGATGAGGAGAAATTTCTTCACTCAGAGGGTAGTGAATCTTTGGAATTCTCTACCCCAGAGGACTGTGGAGGCTCAGTCATTGAGTATATTCAAGACAGAGATTGCTAGATTTTTGAATATTAAGGGAATCAAGGGATATGGGGATAGTGCAGGAAAGTGGAGATGAGGTAGAAGATCAGCCATGATCTTATTGAATGGCGGAACAGGCTCAAAAGGCCAAATGGCCTACTCCTGCTCCTATTTCTTATGTTCTTATGTTCTTATACCAGATGAATGTTCTTATCTCCTCATCGAGGACAAACTGAGATTACTGCCCAGCCTACGTCTAGGAGTGAATGATCCATAGATTTGGCTCACTGGTCTGTCTTAAATCAACCAATTCAGATTATATCAGCATTCATTTAACCTCCTCCAAATAGGATATATGCAAGCTGCCATATCATCAAAGAAGGAGTCAGACAACATCAAGAACTATCTTGCCAATCTCCTTCCCGTCCCACTCACCCTTCACAGCACTGACCCTGTGGATTCTGCCAGCAGATCGGCTATCATCGCCCCACTCCACATTTCCCTCTTGGCTGATGGGTGATGACACCTTCCCTCTTAATAAGAACGTAAGAACATAAGAAATAGGAGCAGGAGTCGGCCATTCGGCCCCTCGAGCCTGCTCCACCATTCAATAATATCATGGCTGATCTGATCTTGGCCTTAACACCACTTTCCCGCCCGCTCCCCATTACCCTTGACTCCCCTGTAGCTCAAATATCTGTCTATCTCCGCCTTGAATATATTCAATGACCCAGCCTCCACAGCTCTCTGGGTTAGAGAATTCCAAAGATTCATGACCCTCTGAGAGAAGAAATTCCTCCTCATCTCCGTTTTAAATGGGCGACCCCTTATCCTGAAACTATGCCCCCTAGTTCTTGATTCCCCTATTCCTCTCCACATCTACCCTGTCAAGCCCCCTCAGAATCTTATATGTTTCAATAAGATCACCTCTCATTCTTCTAAACTCCAATGAGTATAGGCCCAACCTGCTCAACCTTTCTTCATAAGACAACCCCTTCAACTCAGGAATTAACCTAGTGAACCTTCTCTGAACTGCGTCCAATGCAAGTATATCCCTCCTTAAATAAGGAGACCAAAACTGCACGCAGTACTTCAGGTGTGGTCTCACCAGCACCCTGTACAGTTGTAGCAAGACTTCCCTACTTTTATACTCCATCCCCCTTGCAATAAAGGCCAACATTCCATTTGCCTCCTCATTACTTGCTGTACCTGCATGCTAACTTTTTGTATTTCATGTATGAGGGCACCCAGATCCCTCTATACCTCAGCATTTTGTAGTCTCTCTCCATTTAAATAATAATTTGCTTTTTTATTTTTCCTACCAAAGTGGATAACCTCACATTTTCCCACATTATACTCCATCTGCCAAATTTTTTCCCACTCACTTAACCTATCTATATCCCTTTGCAGACTCTTTGTGTCCTCCTCACAACTTGCTTTCCCACCTATCTTTGTATCATCAGCAAACTTGGCTAAAGTAAACACAGACCCTTCATACAAGTCATTAATATAGATTGTAAATAGCTGAGGTCCCAGCACTGATCCCTGTGGCACCCCACTAGTTACAGATTGCCAACCGGAAAAATGACCCATTTATCCCGACTCTCTGTTTTCTGTAAGTTAGCCAATTCTCTATCCATGCTTATATATTACCCCCAACCCCGTGAGCTCTTATCTTGTGCAGTAATCTTTTATGTGGCACCTTATCGAATGCCTTCTGGAAATCCAAATACACTACATCTACTGGGTCCCCTTTATCCATCCTGCTCATTACATCCTCAAAGAACTCTAGTAAATTTGTCAAACACGATTTTCCTTTCATAAAACCATGTTGACTCTGCTTGATTGTATTATGATTTTCTAAATGTCCTGCTATTACTTCTTTAATAATGGATTCCAGCATTTTCCCAATGACAGATGTTAGGCTAACTGGCCTATAGTTTCCTGCTTTTTGCTTCCTCCATTCTTGAATAGGGGTGTTACATTTGCAGTTTTTCAATCCGCTGGGACCTCTCCAGAATCCAGGGAATTTTGGTAGATTACAACCAACGCATCCACTATCTCTGCTGCCTCCCCACCTGGCATTATCTTCCACCACTTGCCCGTCCAGGTTGCTGCAGTGGCAATATGGCCCATCTCACCAAATAACACCTTGGTCTGTTCTGCTACTCCTCTGGCACCTTCTCCTCCTTTGAACATCTCACCTTGTTCTACCCCTCTCCTTTAAAATCATCATTCTCTACCGCCCACTCAAGTACCACGCCCTGTTTCTTACCGAGATATCTTCACTGCTTTCCTCCCTCAGCCTCTGCACTGAGCGACTTCTCATCCTCGGTGATTTCAAGCTCCATCTTGACACATCTCTCTCCTCTGAGTTCACTGCCCTTCATCTATCCATACCCATACTCATGGCCACCCCTCGACCTTGCCATCTCATGTGACCTCTCTACTCCCATAGCGCCAATCACAGATCAGGCCATCTTTGATCACTTCCTTGTATCGTTCTCCACCCACATCTCCTTTACCCCTCTCAAACACACTTCCTTCTGTGTCCGCCCCTGAAAAAAACTCTGCCGCAAGTGGATATGGGGGTGGTGATAGAAGATTGGAGGATTTCAAATGTTAGAGACAATAATCCGGGGCAAAATTAATTAGCATTTAGAAAATTATGGGCTAATAAATGAAAGTCAGCACGGATTTGTTAAGGGAAAATCACGTTTGACTAAATTGATTGAGTCCTTTGATGAAAGAACGGATAGAGTTGATGAGGATGTTGTGTATATGGACTTTCAAAAGGCATTTGACAAAGAACCACCTAATATACTTGTTAGAAAAGTAAAAGTAAAAGTAAAAGTAAAAGCCCATGGGATAAAAGGGACAGTAGCAGCGTGGGTACAAAATTGGCTGAGGGACAGAAAGCAGAGAGTAGTGGTGAACGGTTGTTTTTCAGACTGGTCAGAAGTGTGCAGTGGTGTTCCCCAGGGGTCGGTATTGGGACCACTGCTCTTTTTGAGATATATTAATGACCTGGACTTGGGTATAAAGACCACAATTGCAAAGTTTGCAGATAACACGACACTCGGAAATGTAGTAAACAATGAGGCAGATAGTAACAGACTTCAGAAGGACTAATGAAAATGAAGTTTACTCATAAACTTCCACACAGAGTTAGAAAGCACTTAAATATGACCTGAGGATTATATTGAAGAACAAGTGAAATGGGCAGACACACGGCAGGTGAAATTTAACACAGGCAAGTGTGAAGTGATTGATTTTGGTAGGAGGAATGAGGAGAGGCAACATAAACTAAATGGTACAATTTTAAATGGGTGCTGGGACTGAGAGTCCTGGGGGTGTATGTACACAAATCTTTGAAGGTGGCAGGACAAGTTGAGAAGGCTGTTAAAAAATGGGATCCTTGGGTTTATTAATAGAGGAATAGAGTACAAAAGCAAGGAAGTTATGCTAAACCTTTATAAAACACTGGTTAGGCCTCAGCTGGAGTATTGTGTTCAATTCTGGACACCACACTTTAGGAAGGATGTCAGGGCCTTGCAGAGGGTGCAGAAGAGATTTACTGGAATGGTACCAGGGATGAGGGACTTCAGTTATGTGGAGAGTCTGGAGAAGCTGGGGTTGTTCTTCTTACAGCAGAGAAGGTTAAGAGGAGATTTGATAGAGGTGTTCAAAATCATGAATGGTTTTATAGAGTAAATAAGGAGAAACTGCTTCCAGTGCCAGAAGTGTCGGTGACCAGAGGGCACAGATTGAAGGTGATTGGCAAAAGAACCAGAGGTGACATGTGGAAATGTTGTTTTACACAGTAAGTTGTTGTGATCTGGAATGCACTGCCTGGAAGGGTGGTGGAAGCAGATTCCAAAGAGAATTAGATAAATATTTGAAGGGAAAACATTTACAGGTCTATGGGAAAAAGCAGGGGAGTGGGATTAATTGAATAGCTCTACCAAAGAGCCGGCACAGGCACAATGGGCCGAATGGCCTCCTTCTGTGCTGTTATCATTCGATGATTCTATGATGTCATTTACAATGGCACTTTCAAATTCCCAACTGTTTAACCTTTGGCTCTCCATTCACCACAACATTTCTGCAGCTACCAATCTGCTTAATCACACCATCCTCTCCACCTTTGATGCCCTTGCCCCATTAAAACCATTACTCTCTCTAACCCTGGTCAGTCTCACTGGTATGGCACTCATCTCTGTTCCCTTAAGTCCAAGGAACGCAGACTTGAGCGTTTATGGCAGACAACTGGTTTAGCCATTCATCGCCAGATCTGGCTGGCCCACATAACGCACTATTGGGCCCTGCTCTCCTCTGCCAAAACTGCTCACTATTGCAAGATCATCCTGGAATGCAAAGATAACCCTCGGCTTCTCTTCTGCACTACAAACCATCTACTAAAACCCCACTCCCCTGCCTCCTCCACCCTCACCTCCAACAACAAGTGCAAGGAGTTCATGGACTCCTTTGTCACTAAAATCGAGACCATCCGATCAGCTGGCTCTGCTGCTTCCTCCTTCCCCCTAGCCCACCGGACCAAACTTCCTGTCTGGTTCCCCCCGCCCCCGCCCTAGCCCAGAGCTCACATCTTTCTCTAGTTTCTCTCCTATCTCCCCTCATGCCCTCTCTGAGCTCATCTTGTCCATGAGACCCACCTCCTGCTCCCTCAACCCTAATCCCACCAAACTGCTGACCACCCAACTTCCCTTCCTGGTCCCCATGTCAGTTGATATTGTTAATGGTTCGCTCTCCTCAGGTACTGTCCCCCTCCCCTTCAAATCTACCGTCATCACCTCTCTCCTCAAAAAGCCTACCCTCCTTGCAAACTACCGCCCTATCTCCAACCTCCCTTTCCTCTCCAAAGTCCTTGAACATGTTGTTGCCTCCCAAATCCATGCCCATCTTTCCCACAACTCCATGTTTGAATCCCTCCAATCAGGTTTCCACCCCACCACGGTACCGAAATGGGCCTTATTAAAGTCACAAATGACATCCTATGTGGCTGTGACCATGGTAAATTATCCCTCCTCATCCTTCTCATCCTGTCTGCAGCCTTTGACATGGTTGACCACACCATCCTCCTCCAATGCCTCTCCTCCGTCGCCCACCTGGGTGTGACTGCCCTCGCCTTGTTCCATTCTTACCTAACCAGTCACAGCCAGAGAATCATCTGCAATGGCTTCTCTTCCCACTCCCACACTATTACCCCTGGGGTCCCCCTTGGCCCCCTCTATTTCTCATCTACCTGCTACCCCTCAACGAGATCATCCGAAAACACAATGTTAAGCTCCACATGTGAGCTGACAACACCCAACTCGACCTCACCACCACCTCCCTCGACCCCTCCACTGTCTCTGATTTGTCACTGCTTGTCCAACATCCAGTACTGGATGAACAGAGATTTCCTCCAACTAAATATTGAGAAGACCGAAGACATTGGGCTGTATTTTTAGCTGTGAGTGGGTTCGGGACTGGGGGAGCCGTGTAGTGGGTCCCTATCCCAAACTTTCCCTCAGCGTGCTCTCCACTATGTGTTTAACTTAACTCAATCACTTGACTGAGTCATGTGGGTTTCTCAGCCAATTAACTGGAGCGGGTCTGATGACATCACAGATGACTCGCCTTCAGCTCGCCTATTTAAATGCGAGCCTTGCACACATCAGAGTTGAAGGTTGTTGTAGGAGCATTTGAGGTGGTTGTGGGAGGTGCCTGTCGCTGTTACATCCAATACTTTGACTGTGAGCATTTATAGCCAACGATGCAGTGTCAGCGCCAGAAGGCTGCACCCAGGTTTTCAGATTCCTCCCTGGAAATCCTGCTCCAGGGAGTGAGAGCACGCAAGGAGGTCCTCTTCCCTGGTGACGGGAGGAAGAGGCCAGCCAGTGAAACAAAGAGGGCATGGCTAGAGATCGCCCACGAAGTGAGCAGCAGGGGTGTTGTCAGCCACTCCTGGATCCAGTGTAGAAAGAGATTTAATGACCTCATGAGGTCAGGAAAGGTGAGTACAATGCCACATTCAACTACATCCTGATGTGCATCTCACCCCAATCCCATCACTCTGCCTTCTCAAGCCTACTCCTGCACGTCACTCCTCACACCAACTTGCAGGTCCACCCAGCCCTCTCTGTCTATGTACCTACTCCCCATCTGATTATCCATCACTGACACTCACCCTCATCCTAGTGCGATCATAGAAAGTAACACCACAGAGGAGACCATTTGGCAATATCACGCCACTCCCTCATAGTCACCCGCTACAGATATAACCCATCCATCCCCTACACTCATTCCATCAGACTCACTCAAAGTTCTCTTTTTTCCCTCCTTGCAGGAGAAGAGAGCCCAGAACATCACGGAGAGACAGAGAACCAGAGGTGGCCCTCCAAGTTACAGTGCATTGACGCCAGCAGAGGAGGAGGCACTGGAATTAAGTGGAGTGGCAGATCTGCTGCCGATGGGAGATGGAGATAGGGGAACCTCCCAGCAACCTGGTGATGGAATTAAATATCTTACAGCCACATGGCACATAACGGTCATTGTGACTTGATGTCCACCTCAGATTAATCTTCCTCCAAGGAGACTCTGTGTTCTGCGCCTTGCTCCTGCTGCAGCTCCAATCCTTGCTGCTGAGCTATGTTGTGCAGCGCGCAGCAAACGATGATCATTCTGGAGACCTTAGCTGGTACGTACTGAAGGGCTCCTCCAGATCTGTCAAGGTATCTGAAGCACATCTTCAGCATGCTGATTTGCTTGTCCTATTGCACATCTGGTTGTGATGTGGCTTTAATTATAGCACTCCTCGGCCTCATTGCTTGGCCTCCTCAAGGGTGTCATCAGCCACGTCTTCAGTGGATAGCCCTTGTCTCCAAGCAGCAGCTGGTAAGTCTGGTCGGAGGTGCGAAGAGCTGAGAGAGGGCGGACTGGTGCAGGATGAAAGAGTCATGACAGCTCACTGGGAATCTGGAACACACAGGCATGATGATCTTCTTGTCGCTGCAGATGAGCTGCACATTGAGGGAGTGGAAGCCTTTCGGTTCACGAACACTCCTGGGTGATCTGGGGGTGCCTTGATGGGCAGGTATGTAGTCGATGATGCCTTGAACCTGTGGGAAGCCAACCAGAGCCGCAAAGCCGAGCGCCCATTCAGTTACACTGGCTTCATCAGTGGCAAAATGTACATAAGTGCCTGACTTGTGAAACATGGCATCGGCCGACGGCGAGATCAGCAAATGTCTGCTGCAGATCCCTGAAAGGAGCCTGAGGCGAAGAAATTGAGGGTGGTGGTGACTTTGACAGGAGTGTCCACTAGGTCCACTTGGCAGCAGGTCTTGTTCCAGCAAGCTTCAAATGTCTGCCATGACCTGGCGCGAAAGTCTGAGCCTCCTGAAGCACTGCTGTTCAGTCATGTCCAGGAATCCTCTGCCTATATACCCTGTGTTGGGGGTATCGCCTCTGGCGAGGTGCACGCTTGTGCTGGCCCCCTCTCTCGGTGAGGAGAAGGCTGCTGCTGCTGGTGTTGTTGCTGCTGGGGCTCATCTTGGTCCAAATCTGAGGTCCAAGGTGATACAGCATAAGCAGCACCCATGCTGATCTGATAGATGCCAAGTAAAGTAAAGATCAGAGGCGCAATCCTCCAATGTAATGACAGTGACTTGCAATGTAGTGAGCGTGGCTTCTGAGGTTGCAGAAATCAACTGCAAACTCCTCAAAGCAAAATCTCTGCACAAAATGTTGTCAGCAGGAGCCTTTCCCTTAGGCAAGGAAGCAGGTGTAAGGTGTCTGTATTTATGTGCATTTTCCAGCTGTCACTCAATGAACTCGCACAATGGCCGGTCACTTCTCGCCTTGCCTTCACTGGCAAGCTTCAGGAAGTCCGTGAATCCCATGCTCAAGCAGTAAAAACTGAAACCTCAGGTTAAAAGGCCTCTAAGGGTCTCTCAACGAGCTGTTAAATACTTCAATGAAGTCGCCTGCCTCTCCCGAGCGGATCTGTGGCGCACTGGGAAAGGCGCCCGAGTTAAAGGCGGAAGTTGGCGGGATGAGGGCGGTTTCCCGACGCACTGTCAATTTCAGCGCTCTTAACTGCCGACTCACTCGCAAACCCGCACTCTCTTCAATGTAAATATTCCACCCATTGTCTTCGGTCCCCACCACCAACTCCGTTCCCGAGCCACCAACGCAATCCCTCTGCCTGGCCACTGTCGCATTTGATCCTGAGATGAGTTTCTGACCACACATGTGTGCTCCATCAACAAGACCGCTTACTTCTACCTCCGTAACATCGCCCGACTCCGCCCCTGCCTCGGCTCATCTGCTGCTGAAAATCTCATCCATTCCTTTGTTACCTCTAGACTTGACTATTCCAACGCTCTCCTGGTCGACCTCCCATCTTCCACCCTACATAAACTTGAGTTATTCCAAAACTCTGCTGCCCGTATCCTAACTCGCACCAAGTCCCATTCACCCATCACCTTTGTGCTCACTGAACTACATTGGCTCCCAGTCCGGCAATGCCTCGATTTTAAAATTCAGTCTTGTTTTCAAATCTCTCCATGGCCTCGCCCCTCCCTATCTCTGTCACTTCCTCCAGCCCTACAACCCTCCAAGATCACTGCGTTCCTCCAATTTTGGCCTCTTGTGTATCCCTGATTTTAATCGCTCCGCCATTGGCGGCCAAGGCCTAGGCCCCAAGCTCTGGAATTCCCTCCGTAAACCTCTCTACCTCACTACCTCTCTCCCCTCCTTAAAACCTACCTTTTTGACCAAGCATTTTGTCATCTGTCCTAATATCTCCTTATGTGACTCTGTGTCAAATTTTGTTTGATAACACTCCTGTGAAGCACCTTGGGACTTTTTGCTACGTTAAACGCACTATATAAATACACGTTATTGTTGTTGTAAAAATGGTTTATTAACTGTAGAATCATAATTAGCAATGACCAAACTTAAACATCTAGTATGCAAATAATAAATAGTTAACCAATGAAATGAATAACAGCGGTTGTAAGGCGACTTCAGTTATATCACAGTAATTCAGCATTTACTGGGTTGCTGATTAACAATTTACAGTCGAGATTAGTGTTTGAGATTGATATAAAATGGTGCGATTAATTTAGGCTAATGCTCCTTAGATGCTGACAAGTTAATAGCATTAGATAGCCAGTCTGTTGGATAGATTAGAGTCTAAATGCTGGTAATTGGTAATGATTCCAGAACTTGAATGACCTCACTCTTAGAAGCTGCAAGATTGAGCTGCTTGCTGATCTTCTCCTGGGACTGTGGTGTTGGTTCCTGGGACGTTGGGGTGATGATCCTCCTTCTGAAGAGACATTATCCATTCCTCTTGGATCCTCTGCTCCTGGATAAACCCACCTCCCGCATTGGTAACTGTAACCATCCTAGCTGGTTTAAACCTCAACTCCCTTGATCTCAGGAAAACAAAGTGCCACGCTTGTACCTGCCTGTAACTGGCTGGTATAAGTATACAATCTGACTTCCGTAGCCTCACACTCTCTGTCAGAGATACACTCCCTGCCTTTTACAGAGATACTCTTCCACGTGCATTAGAAAGAAACTCCAAAAGAATGAGAACTAAAACAAGAAACAAAGAGAAGTAAGGAAGACTAAATGTGTCAAAACCAGTGGGGGACTTGGAACTGGTCAAAACCAGTGGAGGATAGGTCAAAGCCAACAGTGGTCTGGTCAAAACCAGTGGGGGACTGGTCAAAACCAGTGGGGGACTTGGAACTGGTCAAAACCAGTGGGGGACTGGTCAAAACCAGTGGGGGACTGGTCAAAGCCAGTGGGGGACTGGTCAAAGCCAGTGGGGGACTGGTCAAAACCAGTGAGGAACTGGCTTCCTAAAAGGGCATGGAAATTCTCATGTAAAATAGGGGCACCTTTTACATAGAAACATAGAAAAATAGGAGCAGGAGTAGGCCATTCGGCCCTTTGAGCCTGCTCCACCATTCAATATGATCATGGCTGATCCTCTATCTCAATACAATATTCCCACTCTCTCCCCATACCCCTTGATGCCTTTTGTGTCGAGAAATCTATCTATCTCCTCCTTAAATATATTCAGTGACTTGGCCTCCACAGCCTTCTGTGGTAGAGAATTCCACAGGTTCACCACCCTCTGAGTGAAGAAATTTCTCCTCATCTCAGTCCTAAATGTCCTACCCAGTATTCTGAGACTGTGACCCCTCGTTCTAGACCCCCCAGCCAGGTGAAACATCCTCCCTGCATCCAGTCTGTCTAGCCCTGTCAGATTTTTATATGTTTCAATGAGATCCCCTCTCATTCTACTAAACTCTAGTGAATACAGGCCTAGTCGACCCAATCTCTTCTCATACGACAGTCCTGCCATCCCAGGAATCAGTCTGGTGAACCTTCGCAAGTATACCCTTTCTTAGGTAAGGAGACTAAAACTGCACACAGTACTCCAGGTGTGGTCTCACCAAGGCCCTGTACAACTGTAGTAAGACATCCTTGCTCCTGTACTCAAATCCTCTTGCAATGAAGGCCAACATACCATTTGCCTTCCTAACTGTTTGCTGCACCTGCATGTTTGCTTTCAGTGACTGGTGTACAAGGACACCCAGGTCCCTTTGTACATCAACATTTCCCAATCTATCACCATTTAAATAATACTCTGCCTTTCTGTTTTTTCTACTGAAGTGGATAACTTCACATTTATCCACGTTATACTGCATCTGCCATGTATTTGCCCACTCACTCAACTTGTCTAAATCGCCTTGAAGCCTCTTTGCATCCTTCTCACAACTCACAATCCCTCCTAGTTTCATGTCATCAGCAAACTTGGAAATATTACATTTGGTTCCCTCATCCAAATCATTGATATATATTGTGAATAGCTGGGGCCCAAGCACTGATCCCTGCAGTACCCCACTAGTCACCGCCTGCCACCCCGAAAAAGACCCATTTATTCCTACTCACTTTTTCCTGTCTGTTAACCAATTTTCAATCCATGCCAGTATAAGGGGGTCACCATTATGCCAAAAGACAGAAACGAGTGCAGCTCTTAATTGTAGATCCTTATTAAAGGTGCACTAGGTTCAGGCCTTTGTATTTGGTTAAAACACTACTACTCTTGTGAATGGATTAAATTGAGAGATGTCAACCTTTAAGCATTGAAATCAGTGAAATAGCCTCTACAAAACTTGCCTGGGCTGGGAGTTTGCTCCAGGATCCCAGTGGGGTCCAGGTGGTGAAGCCCTGGTGGGGACTCGGGTAAATTCCCCTGTCGTTCTTGGATTTTAAGCATATTTGAAGCAAAAAAATAGCTTTTCTTGCAAGATAAGGCTATTTGGACAAGCTTCCCTGAAATTGTTTTTTTGAAAAGATGGAATGTACGTGGAGCATTTTTCTAGATGGAGGAGGATAAAGATACATCAGTTTACTCACTGAACGTACAAAATATGAATCCAAGAATAACAGAATTTATCAAATTCATGAACATTTATTCAACCATTCATCATCATAAATCAATTCTAATTTATCAGCTTGATATTTGGGTGCAGCATCACCTTAACATGTTGGCAAACCTTGTCATTGAGTCATAACGGCATAGAAGGAGGCCATTCGGCCCATCGAGTCCATGCCAGCTCTCTGTAGATCAATCCAGTCAGTCCCATTCCCCCACTCTATCCCCTAGCCCTGCAAGTTTATTTCTCTCAAGTGCCTATCCAGTCTCCCCTTGAAAACATTGAGTGTGTCCGCTTCCACCACTTCCATCGGCAGTAAATTCCAGGTCCTCACCACTCGCTGCGTAAAAACGTTTTTCCTCACATCCCCCCTGTATCTCTTGCCCAAAATCTTAAATAGGTGTCCCCTAGTCCTTGTACCATCAACTAGTGAGAACATCCTTTCCCCGTCTAGCCTATCCAAACCCGTCATAATCTTGTACACCTCTATCAAATCACCCCTCAACCTCCTTTGCTCTAATGAAAACAACTCCAGCTTCTCCAACCTGTCCTTGTAGCTAAGATCCCCCATCCCCGGAACCATTCTGGTAAATCTCCTCTGCACCCTCTCAAGGGTCTTCACATCCTTCTTAAAGTGTGGTGACCAGAACTGGACGCAATACTCCAGTTGTGGCCTAACCAGCGCTTTATAAAGATTCAGCATAACTTCTCTACTTTTGTACTCAATACCTCTATTTATGAAACCCAAGATCCCATATGCTTTGCTAACCACTCTCTCAATATGTCCCGTCACCTTCAGGGACCTATGCACATTAACTCTCAGGTCCCTCTTTCCCTGCACACTCTTTAAAACTGTGCCATTAAGTGTATATTGCCTCTCCCTGTTCCTTCTGCCAAAATCCATCACCTCATACTTCTCTGTATTAAATTCCATCTGCCACTTGTCTGCCCATTCTGCTAGCCTTTCTATGTCCTGTTGCAGTCGATTGGTATCATCATCACTGTTTGCCACAACCCCAAGTTTGGTATCATCAGCAAATTTAGAAATTCAGTGTAAGAGTAACTCCAGTGTAGCCTGTTTGGGATGAAATGCCATTTCTGAAAGGAGAGTATAGCTCAAGAAACAAGAGAGGTGTTTGGATTCGGTTTTTTGCTCATGAAAGAACATGAAATGAGCTGTGTTCCATTTTACTTATTTTTTGATTACTTCCATAAATCTGATCATTTGATTCTAAGCTTCCAGTTGGACTTGACTTTCTCTGAAAAATAACTAATTTTGTAACTTTTTAATAAGCAGAATTTCAAAAATCCTTGACACAGTTTTCTAAAGAACAATACAGTTCTGCATAGAAGTTATGAAGCTGCTTTATATGAAGATTAACCTATACTCACTTCCATCCTTACACATTCACTTGTCACTCTTGAGCTTGGCTGGATTCCCTTGTTGCTTCTTTTGCTGATGCAAGAAGGTCCTTTGAGAGTTCAAACTTATTTTGATTTTATTCGTTCATGGCATGTGGGCGTCGCTGGCAAGGCCAGCTTTTATTGCCCATCCTTAATTGCCCTTGAGAAGGTGGTGGTGAGCCGCCTTCTTGAACCGCTGCAGTCCACGAGGTGAAGGTACTCCCACAGTGCTGTTAGGTAGAGAGTTCCAGGATTTTGACCGAGCGACAATGAAGTCAGGATGGTGTGTGACTTGGAGGGGAAATTGGAGGTGGTGGTATTCCCATGCGCCTGTTGCCCTTGTCTTTCTAGGTGGAAGAGGTCGCAAGTTTGGGAGATGCTGCCGAAGAAGCCTTGGTGAGTTGCTGCCTTGCATCTTGTAGATGGTACACACTGCAGCCACAGTACGCCAGTGGTGGAGGGAGTGAATGTTTAAGGTGGTGGATGGGATGCTAATCAAGCTGGCGGCTTTATCTTGGATGGTGTCGAGCTTCTTGAGTGTTGTTGGAGCTGCACTCATCCAGGCAAGTGGAGAGTATTCCATCACACTCCTTGCTGGTCCAGTTAATTTTCTGGTCAATGGTGACCCCCAGGATGTTGATGGTGGGGGATTCAGTGATGGTCATGCCATTGAATGTCAAGGGGCGGTGGTTAGACTCTCGCTTGTTGGAGATAGCCATTGCTTGGCACTTCGGTGTCGCAAATGTTACCTGCCACTTTTCAGCCCAAGCCTGAACGTCGTCCAGATCTTGTTGCATGCGGGCATGGACTGCTTCATTATCTGAGGAGTTGTGAATGGCGCTGAACACTGTGCAGTCATCAGCGAACATCCTCATTTCTGACCTTATGTTGGAGGTAAGGTCATTGATGAAGCAGCTGAAGATGGTTGGGCCTAGGAGACTGCCCTGAGGAATTCCTGCAGCGATGCCCTGGGACTGTGATGATTGACTTTCAACCACCACAACCATCTTCCTTTGTGCTAGGTATGACTCCAGCCAGTGGAGAGTTTTCCCCCCGATTCCCATTGACTTTAGTTTTACTAGGGCTCCTTGATGCCACACTTGGTCAAATGCTACCTTGATGTCTAGCGCAGTCACTCTCACCTCACCTCTGGAATTTAGCTCTTATGTCCATGTTTGGACCAAGGCTGTAATGAGGTCTGGAGCCGAGTGGCCCTGGCAGAACCCAAACTGAGCATCGGTGAGCAGGTTATTGGCGAGTAAGTGCCGCTTGATCGCACTGTTGACGATACCTTCCATCACTTTGCTGATGATTGAGAGTGGACTGATGGGCTGGTAATTGGCTGGATTGGATTTGTCCTGCTTTTTGTGGACAGGACATACCTGGGCAGTTTTCCACATTGTCGGGTCGATGCCAGTGTTGTAGCTGTACTGGAACAGCTTGGCTAGAGGTGCGGCTGGTATTGGAGCACAAGTCTTCAGCACGATAGCCGGGATGTTGTCGGGGCCCATAGCCTTTGCTGTATCCAGTGCGCTCAGCTGTTTCTTGATATCACGTGGAGTGAATCGAATTGGCTGAAGACTGGCTTCTGTGGTGGTGGGGACCTCAGGAGGAGGCCGATATGGATCATCCACTCGGCACTTCTGGCTGAAGATGGTTGCGAACACTTCAGCCTTGTCTTTTGCACTCACGTGCTGGGCTCCACCATCATTGAGGATGGGGATATTCATGGAGCCTCCTCCTCCCGTTAGTTGTTTAAATATTCACCACCATTCATGACTGGATGTGGCAGGACTGCAGAGCTTTGATCTAATCCGTTGATTGTGGGATCGCTTAGTCCTGTCTATAACATGCTGTTTCCACTTTTTAGCATGCATGTAGTCCTGTGTTGCAGCTTCCCCAGGTTGGCACCTCATTTTTAGGTACGCCTGGTGCTGCTCCTGGCATGCTCTTCCACACTCCTTATTGAACCAGTGTTGGTCCCCTGGCTTGATGGTAATGGTAGAGTGAGGGATATGCTGGGCCATGAGGTTACAGATTGTGGTGGAATACAATTCTGCTGCTGCTGATGGCCCACAGCGCCTCATGGATGCCCAGTTTTGAGCTGCTAGATCTGTTCTGAATCTATCCCATTTAGCACGGTGGTAGTGCCACACAACACGATGGAGAGTGTCCTCAGTGTGAAGACTTTGTCTCCACAAGGACTGTGCAGTGGTCATATGTAGGGATCGGGCCATTTTTGTAGGAACTCTACCCCCAGTGTTTCCTCAGGGGCCAGGTTTAGCCTGAAGGGGGCTTGTTTTTCTCAATCATGGAGAAGCCCCTCTTTTCAGCAGTATTGAAGTGCAGCATAGTTAAAACTAGTTGAGCAACCTGACTAAGCGGAGATAGCAGGGGCCTGCCACCTGAGGTACTCATGGTACCAAGGTATTCCCATACGAAGTTCATTGAATAGAGGTTTACTTTTCCTGATTTGGAAGAATGATCAACAACTACTGCAGCCTTTTCCAATATATCAGTGGGTACATCAGTGGGCTGGGATCTACCTCCTCTTTTCTTCCACCACATTCCCAGGCCACTGGAGCCTACTCCGCTTTGCCAGATTGTTCATGCTTCTCTCCCCTTGTGCTATTCTGCATTAACCATTCATACATCCTCTGGGTCTCCTATATATCTTTCATTTCTCTGATTTCTCTCATTGTTGCTTCCTTTTATTTTGCATTATGATCACTTCTGTCATTGAATCTTCTTCTGTTCTCGATCTAATCACTTTGTAAATCATTTCTTCTTCTTTTGTGTTAGTGCTCACGTTTTCTCCCTTCTCCCCTATCCTTACTCTGCTCCTCCTGGTAAGCTGTTCATCTGTAACATCTTATGTTGTGATAATATATTCTCTGTAATTCTATGTAATCTTCCGATTCTAACAAAGGGTCATCGATTGGAAACGTTTAATCTTACATTTTCCTTTCTCCACAGATGCTGTCTGACCTGCTGAGTGTTTCCAGCATTTTCTGTTCTTATTTCACTATTTCCTTTGGAGGTTTGTTCAGAAGACAAACAACCCCCACAGTACTTCAGTAAATTCTCGCTCACATGTACATCATCGCCATTGTACATCCCAATCAAAGTTGACATGCTTGAAATCCTCCATGATCATATATGAAGACTTAACAATCATCCATTTTATAGCCATCCACAGTACACCTACCTTCATCAGATTGTTTGATGGGCTGTAGCATATTCCCAGCACCAATTTCCCCCCTAAATCTCACAGAAAAGACTCAGTACCATTTCCCAAATCCTTTTTTTCAGTTACAACAACAACAACTTGTATTTATATAGTGCCTTTAACATCGTAAAATGTCCCAATGCACTTCACAGGAGTATTATAAGACAAAAATTTGAGAAATTACATACAATCTCTCCCTGGAAAATAGTGCTACCCACCTCTCTTCCTTTGTCCTTCCTAAAGCTCACCTAATTCTGCAGGCTCATTCCACATTCCCCTCTATAGCCATGCTCAGTTACTCTTCTGCTGTCTAGTGAACCCTACTTAACATCACTTCCAGCTGCTCCAATTTGTCGGCTTCTTTGACTAATGGTTAATGAATGCCCATACGGGGCCCCAACGTGCTCCGAGGCCGGAGTATTCGTGCACGTCATCGAAAGAGGAAGTTCTCATTCCCTGTCAATATTCATGCCGCAATTTGTAACTTGTACAGGTATTCATATAAACAGAACTTAAGTCAACCTTCATGATCCTTAGTCTACCTTTCTTATTCTTCCTTAGCTGGTGGTCTGCTCTCCTTTTATAAAAAAAATGTTCGTTATTAAAGCACTAGATGCCCTCCTCCCCCAATCCTAACACCCAGAAGCTAAGATCAAACAAGCTACTCCATCTCCTCCCCAAACAACCCACATTATTCCCAGTCCAAGCACAGTCATGCCAAAAAACCTGGATTCTTTTCTCCCAAAAGCACTTTGCAATCAAAAAATTCAGTGACTTCATAAAATATGTATGGGAGTGTACACCCAAATGTACATTGGCTTCAAAAAATAGAAAAACATACCCTTAAATATACAATGGCTCCAGAAAATATGTCTGAATGTATACCTGTATGTACAATAGATACGTTTAAATATAGAGTCTCCTTTCTAGGCCAGTTTCAGCTCTTGTTATAGATACAGGGAGAGTTGAAAACATATTTTTTTCTGTCAGAACTTAAACCCAGAAGTTATTGCAGTAATAATGAAAGAAGGCAGCCACGCTGACTTTCTGACACTCTTGTACAGTAAGGATGAGAGCTGTGAGCTGATCTACAATCCCAGGCAGGCTGGGTCAGCATGTCTGCCCATTACTCTGGCCAGCAGAATAATCGCCTTGTGGTCCATGATCAGGTCCCAGCCTCCATCTTCCACCATGACATTTACCATTTGTTCATTCCTTGCCTGACCTGGTTACGGCCATTAATGTCTCCACACAGTTTACACACACATCTCTACTTCTAGATGTTTGAGGTTCAGCTGAGAACTCTCTCTGCTTCCATTCACAATCCTTGGGCAGGAGTACATTGACGGAGGAGCTGAGATGGAGGAGCAGGCGCTGAATAACTGAGGATACAATTTGACTACAGCATCTGCAGACTCAGACTTGATCACCATCTCATGCAGAGCACACATGGCCGGGGATTGGAGAGTTGGATAGTGTGTCACATTCTCACTGACAGGACATCGTCTCCTTCCCCAAACAGAAAGTGTTTGTTCAGTTTGTCCAGCAGCTCTCTCACTGCACTCATGGCCAATTCTGTCTCCTCTGCCAGTGACCGCCATACGTCGCTGAGGTCCTTGTCCAAAGGAACGGGGTAGGTGTGGAGACAGGAAACAACTGTCAGTGTGTTGTGCGAGGACAGAATGGCAATGCTACACAGAACTGAAAGGTTCACCTCTCTGTAAGGGATTGGGTGCAATTAAATCCTTGGCACTTCAGCTCAGGTGTCAGCTGTGGCTCAATGGGCAGCACTCTCATCTCTGAGTCAAAAGGTTGTGGGTTTAAGTCACACTCCAGAGACTTGAGCACATAGTCTAGGCTGACACTCCAGTGCAGTACTGATGGAGTGCTGCACTGCCTTTCAGATGAGACGTTAAACTGAGTCCCTGTCTGTCCTCTCGGGTGGATGTAAAAGATCCCATGGCACTATTTCGAAGAAGTGTAGGGGAGTTCTCCCCGCAGCCCTGGCCAATATTTATCCCTCAACCAACATAAGAAAAACAGATCATCTGGTCATTATCACACTGCTATTTGCGGGAGCTTGCTGTGCGCAAATTGGCTGTCGAGTTTCCTACATTACAACAGTGACTACACTTCAAAAATACTTCATTGGCTGTAAAGCACTTTGGGACGTCCTGAGGTCGTGAAAGGTGCGATAGAAGTTCTTTCTTTTTCTCTGAGACCCGATTCCGAAGCCCAGCAGCGCGTCTTTTGATAATAGTTTCCATGAGGATAGCGGCTGCACTGGAACAGCTGGGTGTTGGTCGGCCCGTCCTTTGAAGGCCAGGAAGACCAAGTTGCCCATCTGGTCATGAGGCAAACACTGTGAAATTGCATCTGCAATCTGGCAGCATGTTGTAAGGAAGACTGAACTGTCAGGGTTAACTAACTCGATAGCAAAATACTGCGGATGCTGGAAATCCGAAATAACAACAGAAAACGCTGGAAAAACTCAGCAGGCCAGACAACATCCGTGGAGAGAGAAAGAGAGTTAACGTTTCAGGTCGATGGATGTCAAGGGGCATACAGGGTAGGATAAGGCAAAAAAGGGAAGTTTATGTCAGATACAGAGAGCTAAATACTGCAGAAAGCCTAGAGGAGTATAGAAAGTGCAGGGGTGAGGTTAAAAAGAACATTAGGAATGCAAAGAGAGGGCATAAAAATATTGGCAAGTAAAGTCAAGGAAAACCCAAAGATGTTTTATAAATACATAAAGAGCAAGAGAATAACTAAGGTAAGAGTAGGGCCTATTAGAGGCCTAAAAGATAACTTGTGTGTGGCGGCGGAAGACGTGGGTATGTTTCTTAATGAATACTTTGCATCTGTCTTCACAAAAGAGAGGGGCGATGCAGACATTGTAGTTAAGGAGGAGGAGTGTGAAATATTAGATGAGATAAACATAGTGAGAGAGAAGTATTAAGGGGTTCAGCATCTTTGAAAGTAGATAAATCACCAGGCCTGGATGAAATGTATCCCAGGCTGTTAAGAGAAGCAAGGGAGGAAATAGCAGAGGCTCTGACCATCATTTTCCAATCCTCTCTGGCTGCAGGTGTGGTATTGGAGGACGGTTAACATTATGCCATTGTTTAAAAAGGGAGAAAGGGATAGACTGAGTAATTACAGGCCAGTCAGCCTAACCTCAATGGTGGGCAAATTATTGGAAAAAAATTCTGAGGGAAAGTATTAATTGTCATTTATAATGGCACGGATTAATCAAGGGCAGTCAGCATGGATTTGTTAAGGGAAGGTCGTGTCTGACTAATTTTATTGAATTTTTTGAGGAGGTGACAAGGCGGGTTGATGAGGGTAGTGCGTTTGATGTAGACTACATGGATTTTAGCAAGGCCTTTGACAAGGTCCCACATGACAGACTGGTCAGAAAAGTAAAAGCCCATGGGATCCAAGGGAAAGTAGTTGGATCCAAAATTGGCTCAGTGGTAGGAAACAAAGGGTAATGGGTCGAAGGGTGTTTTTGTGACTGGAAGGCTGTTTCCAATGGGGTTCTGCAGGGCTCAGTACTAGGTCCCTTGCTTTTTGTGGTATATATCAATGATTTAGACTTCAATGTAGGGGGCATGATTAAGAAGTTTGCAGATGATACAAAAATTGGCCGTGTGGTTGATAGTGAGGAAGAAAGCTGTAGACTGCAGGAAGATATCAATGGACTGGTCAGGTGGGCAGAAAAGTGGCAAATGGAATTCGATCCGGAGAAGTGTGAGGTAATGCAGTTGGGGAGGGCTGACAAGGCAAGGGAATACGCAATTAATGGTAGGATACTGAGAAGTGTAGAGGAACAGAGGGACCTGGAGTGTATGCCCACAGATCCCTGAAGGTAGTAGGACAGGTAGGTAAGGTGGTTAAGAAGGCATACGGGATACTTTCCTTTATTAGTCGAGGCATAGAATATAAGAGCAGGGGGGTTATGCTTGAAAGGTATAAAACACTAGTTAGGCCACAGCTAGAGGACTGCGTACATTTCTGGTCACCACATTAAGGAAAGATGTGATTGCACTAGAGAGAGTACAGAGGAAATTTACAAGGATGTTGCCAGGACTGGAGAATTTTAGCTATGACGAAAGATTGGATAGGCTGGGTTGTTTTCTTTGGAACAGAGGAGGCTGAGGGGAGACTTGATTGAGGTGTATAAAATTATGACGGGCCTAGATAGAGTGTGTAGGAAGGACCTATTTCCCCTAGCAGAGAGGTAAATAACCTGAGGGCATAGATTTAAAGTAATTGGTAGAAGGATTTGAGGGGAGTTGAGGAGAACTTATTTCACCCAGAGGGTGGTGGAGGTCTGGAACTCACTGCCTGAAAGGGTGGTAGAGGCAGAGACCCTCATCACATTTAAAAAGTACTTGGATATGCACTTGAACTGCCGTAACCTACAGGGCTACGCACCAAGAGCTGGAAAGTGGGATTAGGCTGGATAGCCCTTTTTCACCAGGCACAGACACGGTGGGTCAAATGGCCTCTTCCTGTGCTGTAAATTTCTATGATTCTATGATTGAGCTTCTCCAAGTAAAATTTCAACATATCTATGGTGGTTTCCATAGCGCTCTCTCATTCATGCTAAAGGGCAGTTAGAAAGATTAACTGTAGTCGTCTGGCATTGTTCTCTGACTATTTATGCTGTGCCCATATGTATTTCTTCACTTCACCTGACGAAGGGGCAGCGCTCAGAAAGCTTGTGATTTCAAATACAGCTGTTGGACTATAACCTGGTGTTGTGCGACTTCTCACTTTTGTCCACCCCAGTCCAACACCGGCATCTCCGCATCATGCTACTTTGTTGACATGATCCATTCTTCTATCTGCATGAATATGGTCTGAAACCCTCAGGAGACAGATGCTGAAGTAATATATGCTTCAGAAGGGCAGGGCTGTCATGCTTTCTGTGTCGAGTGTCTAAGTCTCTTTGGCGTTAACATTTGTGTCTTCGTCCTTGGCCGGTTCTGAAAGGACCGACACTGAAAACATTGGCAATGCAGGTTTGAATTCATTGTCAGCTTGATTTGATTCAGAGTGTAGTTGTACGAGATGCAGGCGTTCATGGCTAACTGTCAAACAGGGCTCTGCAGCAGCTCTGGTGCCTCAGCTCTGGTGAGGCCCAGCTTGTATGTCAGCCGCTCCCTCTTTCTGCTCAAGTTGAAGGAAACTTTCGGGCGATTAGACTGCCTATCTTGCTTGAGGGTTGCCCCAGTGTCATCATCAGAAAAACAATCTGCCAAGTGCCCTCTTATGTTCAGGAGGCACAACTAAGAGAATAATTTAGACACATCTTTAGTATGAACAGAACAAAAGGAAACTCATCATCTAAATCATAATATTGTCTGTGTCTCCGAGACACTATTTCCTGTGATGACCACCGGTCACGGAGGCCCCAAGTGTACCTGTGGACTCCAGGGCCAACCGGGCATGGAGAAGACCGTGGAAGAGGTGCAGGCAGCCAGCGCAACCCTCCCTCTGGGTCGTGCACATTCTGGCCATGTGAATAGCCATTTTCATCAGGCCCAGGAGCAGTCCCACACAAGGTCCACTGACTTGTCCGACCCCCCGCCCCCTTTCGTACCGGGTGGTCAAAGATCAAGAGCGTCGGGCTAAAATGTAGTCAAAAATCAAGAAGCAGCCCCCTCAAATAATTAAATAGGGGCTGCAACCTCTCACACACCACTCAAGTATGAAACACAGGTTTATCCAGGCCGCAGAAGTTGAAAGCAGCCTGGGTATAGGGATCTGGCGCTCAGACTATCAGTCTGAGCTTCACTTTGGGATCTCTGGATTCACACTTTATCCACAGCTGGCAGAATGTGCGCCGCTATACTGTACACAACTAGGTCCTCGGGTGCGCAGAGTGCCAAGTTCCCATAGTACAGAACCAGCGTGCTCTTAGCTTTATCCACATCCAGATCAGGCTCGTCCCTAATAATATTGAAGAAACTTTTAGTATTCTTAAAGCTTTTTGAGTTAGCAAACTCCTCCAGGCTACTGAAGGTATCATCAAAGTGGGTCATGTCACAGAAACCAATGGCAGCTGCTACACTCCCTCTCTCGGAGCTCGAACTGTGCTGCACACTCCTCCTCTGTTTTTACTGCGGGACTGATGTAGCTCTATACCAAGAGATTTATACAGAGACCCCTTCCCTTGTGGGGAATGATGGTCAGTGTGGATCTGTTTATCTACACTGACCATCGTCCAATCCTCGTCGTCAATGGTATTCAGAGCTCTGGACAAGAGCAGCAACAGTGTCTCTTCCCATTCTAGTTGGGGCAGAAACTCCCCTGAATTCTCCAGTAACTAGTCAACTAATGACAGAAGCTCCTTTTCCCACTCCCTCACTGTTGCTGGGTGAATAGTGAAGCTCAGGAATAAAAACAGAAAATGCTGGAAATACTCAGCAGGTCAGGCAGCATCTGTGAAGAGAGAAACATAATTAATGTTTCAGGTCGATGACATTGATGCTGATGACATCGACCTGAAACGTTAACTCTGTTTCTCTCTCCACAGATGCTGCCTGACCTGCTGAGTATTTCCAGCATTTTCTGTTTTTATTTCAGATTTCCAGCATCTGCAGTATTTTGCTGTTGTATTGAAGCTCAGGACTTGCACTCGGCTCAGTGCAGCTCCTCGGCTTCCTCCCCAATGTGGGCAACAAGACACCATGAGAAGTCAGCTCAGCATGAGGGGCCTGAGGGTTAGGGAGATCGGCATCTTCATTGTAAGTAAGGAAGAATTGCCGGCTTGCAGTTTCCTTTTTCCCCAAGAGGTGCAAAACAATTGCAGATTGTTGTTGAAGTCTTGGGGGGAAAAATTCAGTTGGTTGCGCCTCCCGTTAGCACCTTAAGAGGGTGCTAATGGGGCGCAAAGCAACTAGCGCCCGGGCGCGACGATGTTTGCTTCGCTCGCGAAATTAACTAGACATTTTGCGGCGGCGCTAAACACTACCGCCATGATCTACTGTGCCGGCAGATCGTGACATCAGTTGAGTGCGCAACGCCCCGGTAGTGCCCCGGAGCGGATATTGAGTGGCGCCTTCTGCCTTACCACCTGCCGCTAACAACGACAGGTTGAGGGGAGCGTTTTGCAGTCAGGAACGGACTGGGGGAGCGCTATTTAAAGGCGACCGCTTCCTGCCTTTTTTTGTTGGCGACATTTTTGAACCACGCATTCTGAGAGAGAGAGAGAGAGAGAGAGAGACTTCTGGAGAGATTCAATGCTGTGTGAAGGAGTTTTGGATACTGAGCAGTACTTTGCAGGTTCATTTTGATTTGTGCTTCCTTGTATCGATTTAGAAGAGACTGTGAGGGCTGCACTCTGAGCTCTTTCCCTGGGCCTCTCCATTGTTCTTTCCAGCAGATTTGATGTACAGGTCTCTCCAGGCCGAGATTCAAGGCTGCAATGAGCAGGATGTGGATGGAAAGCAAGATCAACCCTTCCCTTTAAGAACTGGCCGGGGCCATTGTGTCTGTGTTCCATTGCTGACTGACATCACATGAGCTTCGCCAGCGCTGAGTTAGCGCCTCGCTCCTCGGCCTTTGCGCCTTAAGACAGATGTGTAGCGCCTGATTTAGCGCTCCAATCACCTCCAGGGGCGATAAAAGTCAAGTTTGCAGTCGGAGGCGATAATTAGCGCCAGGCGCTAATCTTTGTGCCCGGCCGATAATTGCGCCCCAAACGGGGCGATACTGAATTTTTCCCCCTTGGTGTACTGTGTCATGGTGGCAAACACCAGTAAGAATGGCCAAAGAATGTGCAAAGCATTGTTTCACACATTGTGACTAAGTCCTCATCCATATTTGATCTAGATGATGATTGGGTGTTATCGGATCCCTGAATCAATGAGTACTGCAAACTGTCGGACGAGAAATTCTACCTTTCCTGCCTCCAACTAACCTTGCTGGGCTATGACACATATTTCCATGGCAATTAACGTCTTCTGCTGATTGATGTTCTTGTCTAGAAGCACACATTTTATGCTGGCCACAATCTGAGACTCCTTACTCCTTCAGGGGTCGAGTTTGAGTTTTAGACGGCCAATTGGCGGAGCGCGCTGGCCGGCCGCTTGTTCTAGCAGCGAAGAGACGGCCGCAATTTTGGGGCCCTGGCCTCATTTGAATTTGGCAGAGGAGCTGCGGTCGCCAAACAGGGGTCTTGATGCAGCTCGGGGTTCTTGGACCTCAGAAACACCGGGCGGCTGGGACCCACAGGTAGGTACTCCATGTGGGGGGTGGAGGGGCAAGGGAGGGTGCGATACCAAGGCAGGGTGAGGCCGGACTCACAGTATTTTTGTGGAGTCAGGAGGAGGACCACTGATCCTCCGGCTCCACAAAGAAAAAAAATCTAATTTAAAGATGTTTTCTGGCTGTTTCCTGATTGGAACACCATAGATGTGGGCGGAGCATTCACGTCACAAGCTCGGTCATGTGTCCCTTAAAATTGCAATTGGGCTTCCTAACTATATCATTGGGACGCTGGCTCACATTGGAACGAGGCCGACTGCTTGTTTCAGGCAGGCCCTTCAGCCTCTCAGCAGTCAGCCTCTGTGAAGGTTACAGGGGTCGGTCATCGGGGTTAATGGTGCAGCAAGGTTACCGACCCTATTGTGAAGCCCTCACCGCCCCATTAACGCTGATCTTCCCCAAGAGAAATTCAGTCCCTAAGTGTGAGGAGACTGAGCTGATTAGGTGCCTCACTACACTCACTGTTCCTATGCTCATTAGTTGATTGTTGCTCTCTCTCCTAACATGGGTAGAAGATATTTGACAACTGAGTCTGCATAAGCCGGGGACAGAACTGTGAAAAGGCAAAGGATCTCTCTGTAGTTCTTCACAGCAAGATGATTATTAAAATCCACTGAAACACAAATCTGCTAGGGGAGATTGTTAAGTAGACTGTCCATTGTCTTTTTAGTCCTAGACTCCTCATGGACATGGCAACATCCAGTGCACGGCACAGACACTCTGGCCATGATTTTTCCGGTCGATGTAGCTTGGGGGTGGGACAGCTGCCTTCCGGGTTCCAGTCCCGCCCCCAACGACGTCCGACGCACAGACGCGATTTTGCGTCAATTGGCCTTGTTAAGCCCGCCCTGCGGGTTTGCCGGCCAATTAAGAGAAAGCCGGTGTCAGATGATGTCAGTTGATGATACGTCATCTGCTGGTTTTCTTAAAGGGGCCACACACAATTTTTTTTGACAGCTGATTTTTCAGTGTTTGACAGCATTGAGGTGCTGCAAACACTGACAATCACTGTACAAAGGTGAGCCCTTGCACCCAGGCTCTCCAGTGACTCCCTCCTTAGGCTAGAACAGATGGCAGCTGCAGGTGAGGTTACAGAAGCGATCTGTCACTGGTGAGAGAGGTTCTCCCAATGAGGTGGGACGACACAAACAATTCAAAACTTGTCACCTACAGAAATTGTCTAAATACATTCAAAATGATTTCCCCAACATTTTCTTACCTCTGAAACTCACCAGTTCACCATTGGATCCTTCACACCACTTCTACAGCTGTCATCAATACAGAAACATTACAGCAGACTCACAGCACACCACACTTACCTGGCGTGGTGTCCGGATGTCGGGAAGCCCGCAATAGACCTGTCAAAATTGCAAAAAGCCTCTTAACTGCCTGTTAACAACCTGTTAACAAGCAGTTAAGTGCCTATAATTCTCTTTCCACCGCTAAGTGTCGGGTCCCTGTGCAAATCTGGGACCCAACACCTGGGAAGATTGTTTGGAGGCGGGTTGACAGCGGGTTTCCGACCCGCTGTCAATCTTTGCGATTTTGCCGGATGTCCCGCCTCCAAACCTGCCCCCTGAGCGCCGGCAAAATTCCCCCCCTCTGTGATGGAAAAGTGACTAGAATGTTTCTTGTAGGGAGAAAGGGGGCTGAACCTTAATGCCAAAGAATGGATGCGATGGGGGCACGTCACAGGTTAAAATGCAAAAAATCTGGAACAGGAACCGAACCAGCCTCGAACCTTCCCACTTCCGGTTTTAACGGAGGTGGGGTGAGGGGCGGGCGACCAATCTGCTCGCGGGAAGCGGGTTGGTCATTTAAATATTACAATGAGGCTGCCTACCTTCATTCTAACAGTCATTCTAGTTTTAACCAGAGGTGGCCGGGTTTCCCAGGCCTCGAGAAACCTGGCAGCTTAAAGGAGGTGAGAAGGGCTGAATCCATAAGGTAAGTGCCTTTACAGCACTGCTTGTGGACCAGGAGGAGCCCAGCAAACAAGTCAGTAAACCCCCACCCACCCACCCCCCCGGCAATCTGTCTGCTCCCCCCATGACCACCATCTGCCCCACAGACCACCATCGGAACTCCCCACAATCAGGAGCCCCCAGACCACCATCGGACCCCCCCCCCCACAATCGGGACCCCCCCCCAGACCACCATCAGAACCCCCCACAATCAGGAGCCCCCAGACCACCATCGGACCCCCCCCCCACAATCGGGACCCCCCCCAGACCACCATCGGAAACCCCACAATCAGGAGCCCCCAGACCACCATCAGAAACCCCCACAATCAGGAGCCCCCAGACCACCATCAGACCCCCCCCCACAATCGGGACCCCCCCCCCAGACCACCATCGGAACCCCCCACAATCAGGAGCCCCCAGACCACCATCGGAACCCCCCCACAATCAGGACTCCCCCCAGACCACCATCAGAAACCCCTACAATCAGGAGCCCCCAGACCACCATCGGACCCCCCCCCCACAATCGGGACCCCCCCCAGACCACCATCGGAACCCCCCACAATCAGGAGCCCCCAGACCACCATCGGACCCCCCCCCACAATCAGGACTCCCCCCAGACCACCATCAGAAACCCCCACAATCAGGAGCCCCCAGACCACCATCGGACCCCCCCCCCCACAATCAGGACTCCCCCCAGACCACCATCAGAAACCCCCACAATCAGGAGCCCCCAGACCACCATCGGACCCCCCCCCCCCACAATCGGGACCCCCCCCCAAGACCACCATCGGAACCCCCCACAATCAGGAGCCCCCAGACCACCATCGGACCCCCCCCCCCCCACAATCGGGACCCCCAAGACCACTATCGGACCCCCCCCCTCCCCAATTGGGACCAACAGTCCCAACACCTTACCGTCGCTCTGATATAGACCATCACAGTGTCCTCTTGGCCGCAATGCTGAAATGAAAGCCATCACAAAACAAAAACATTCCAAGTCAACTTTATACATCAATCCATCCATGTCTTCCGTATGCCTTTGCCTGTTCTAGTGCTCCTACGAAGTGCTGCCCCAGTGGCTGCAACATGGTTGGAGGAAGACTGCTGACTTTCAGTGGGGGAGACTGCAGACAGCCTTGCAGGATGATCTCGAGCAGCTCTGGGCCTAGAAGGCCTGGCTTCAGGCTGCACCATCTCGGCATGGATGGCAGCAGTCTGGGCTGGCAGGCTGACAGGCAACAGCAAGGGCACTGGTTGGAGAACGAATGCTGTCATCCTGAGAGAGGACAGCAGGTTCATGCTCTACGGAGCCACTGCCACTCCCCCGGGGCGGCGCCTCAGCATTCCTAGTAATCTGTTAGAGGACAGTTTGCTGGACTGCTGTGACACTCTGCAAGCCCCTTTCCACACTGGGAAACACAGCGATGATGGCAGCAGCCTTTGCTTACGTGGCAGCAAGCTGAGCTTCCACTGCAGCACTCAGATGTTGGGTCACTTCTGCTTCTGCAGCTTTGGAAGCTTAAAAATCGGCGATCAGACCCTTCATCATGGTGGGGTCTACAAGTGCGGTAATGGAGTTGGCCATCAATTCCATGCTGGAAATCCTGGGCTCCAAGCTTTCTGCACAAAGCTCATGCTCCTTGACAATACCCCAAGCTTTCTGGCAGGCCTGCCAATGCACCAAGCATTTCATTGTGCATACCCATCGAAGGCTTAGCTGAGTCCTCTGCAGCAGAACCTGTGTGCAACCTCGCCCTCTGGGGGGCTGGCACCTGCGCTACCCTTCTCCCCTGCCCTGGCTGCAGGCCACTCGTGCCCAGTGACTCACCACGTGCAGATCCCGCGTCTAACCTATCCTCTAAAGTACGCGCAGTGACAGTATCTGAGCTGGTGGCTGGGAGTGTGAGAACGAGTGATGCTGTGTCTTCAGCATCAGTTTCTGCCTGCTCCTCCATCAGTGCCTGTCCAGGTGGCAGTTCATGACAAGCTGAAAGGAGAAAGGCACAAGGTTGTGGTTATGGGAGGAGGGGAAAGCATGAGGTGCATGCTTACACAATCTTCAGCTTATAAGTCAGCGAGATAGTGGGATGAGGGAGAAGTGGGATGTGAGGATGAGGATTAGGTATGAGGATACCGTCATCTTGGGTACCTTCAGACCCACCGCCAGTCACGGGCTCAGCGAGTGTCCTGCCAAGAATGGCCAGCACCATCTTCACCGGGGAGGGTGAGATTATGCAAGCAGTCTGTGCCCCTTCAGGTAGCCCCTGCTGGCTCTGGTTGTGAGCCACCTTGTTCTGCAAGAGAAAGGGAAGTGTGTTAGTGAGTGTGGTGCAATGTGTTTGGATGATGTGCCTGTCATTGTTGAAATAGCTGACAATGTGTGCAAGCTGTGAGATGTGGGTGTGAGGCTTGCAGCAGTAGTAAGTGTGTGAGGGTGAGGTGAAGCTATGAATATGAGGTATGAGTCGTGATTGGTAGCGATTGTTGGTAGATGAGTAATGGAGGTGGTGAATTGAGCAGTATCTGAGGCTAGTGGTGCAGATGGTGGAATATGGCATTTGAAGATTAATTCACTGGCCTTGACCACTCGAGTGATGTCATTAACCTTCTTCATGCACTGCAGCCAGCTCCTCGGTGTGACACTGATGGCATTGACAGCTATGGCTATCTGCTCCCATTGGCGTTTTCGAGTTTGCCTGGAGGGAATCCTGGCCCCTTGTAGAAACAGGACCTCTCTGCTCCTGTCCACCTCCTGCACCATGGCCTCCGGCATTGCATCAGGGACCTTGGTGCATGCTCTCTCCCCTGTTGTGACATTTGCACCGTCTCCCCCAACCAGTTGCATGAGTTGCTGCAGGCAGAATGTACCTCCCCTTTAAGAGGTGCAGACTGCCTTTAAGAAGTGCAGGCTAGCTGGCCTCGCACGAACTTGGGCCCCCTGCTGAGCATTCAGCCACTCAGCAGCGCGTTCAACACTGGGCTGAACACTACAATCATTATAATTAGCAGGCAGCACGAAGATCGCCTGCTGCCCGCATTCCTTTCAATGGGCGCGGGGCCCATTTTCAGGAGTAATCCAATTTTAAGCCCACAATCCCTAAAATAGATTTCAGTAAAGACACCATATTCCATGCACATTTTCTGTCAAGCTCTTCACCATGTACACATGTGGGAAGTGCCCTTGTTTGAAATTCTCCATCGTCGACTGGACAACTTAATAAATGTGAAGCTCATGGTAAACAAGAGATTGCACACAGCTTCCTGGCTTTCAACATGTGCTCCTGTTGACATTGTCATTTACAGTGAAGCCAAAGAGGTAACTTTCTGAGCTGGGGCTTGGCTAATTTGGTCTCTGATACTACAATACTCTGTTTGGCATGGCGGCACAGGTAGTTCTGGAGGTCATTAACACTATTTCTGGGTGGTGACATCTCAGTTCATGTCGTGCATTTGATATTTTCTGTTGAGAACTTTCATCTTTATCCACAGCCAGCTTCACAAGGGCAACTGAGAATGATTCCATGTTGCAATACATTGTCCACAGCCTGAGATTCAAAAGCTATAATTCCTCACTTCAGTATTACAGAGATTATTACTGCACTCTAATTAAGGCCGTCTCCTCTCAGAAATGAAACCCTGAGCTGTTTCATTTGCTCTCAGCTGCTCGCTCCTGGATTTTGCTCGAAGTTTGAAGTACTGCTCTTCAGTCTGAAGAAACTTCTGAACCAAATCAATTCTGTGGCTAATTATCAACTAACTCAAAGTCTGAAATCAAATCTCTCCTTAGATGCCTCTACCACTTTACTCTTCGACTGGTCTTTCTCCCCGATGTTTAACGCTGTTTCTATACACAGTATTTCCATTCCGCTCTCCAGTGATCCTCCCAGGTTTAGATGGATTTGATGAACTCACTCGTTTTTAAGCTGCGTCCTTTCTTGTTTCTCTCACACGTATTGCACCACTTTTCTGTGTTTTGCCCACCCCTCCTTCCTGTCTCTGGGTTGTCATGGTTATCATTGTGAGGCCAGGTGACATAACCCCTCAGTTGTGATGGGGGCCCTGGGTCATGTGCCCATATAAATCCTGCCAGCTGTTTGTGGCAGTTTAAGGTGGGTGCTGGGGGTTAAGGCACAGATCAGAGATACAGACATACTGACAAGGCAGCAATTCCAACCCTTGACAACCACATTGGTTTTTTACAGCTGTTTGTTCCTAATATAGACCCTACTGTACCATAGGCTTTCACAGTACTCATGGCAAAATATCTCGAAATGGGATTGTAGGACAGACATTTCTAGTAAAACACCCCAAAATTGAGATGTTCATGTGACTAAAATCAATTTTATAAATAAATACATTAGAAATAAAGATCTGGCCTTTCACAGGTTAGAATGTAAAAGCATCATTTCCAGCCCCATGTAATATGGGGGAACAATGGCGTCCTTCACTCCAATAGCATCGTCTCAGTATCAGGGAACGGGTCAGATGCCATTTGTATTTGATGAGAAAGGATGGCTTTATAACTCCTGAGTAACACAATCTTGGTTTGTACATACACCGCAGGCTAAACACATGATTCCCACTGTTTTTATTTCTGTTCTGACTGGAAGTAAACTCCAAAGGGATTGAAGCTGCTTCATGATGTGAGGAAGTTGCTATGACATCAGAGTGGTTTGTTGTGATATCAGAAAGAATGTCCTCTGCCCATTCTTGAGTTTCGAACTGAGAAATTCAGAGGAGGACACACGAGGGACAATTTTCCTCGGCTGTTCCCAAGTGTTTCTATTTTTGTGGCACAAAGCGGAGGAAAAGTAGGCGTGGATCTGATAGACGAGGTCTCTGCCCCGATTGTCCTCCCGCTGTACTTACGGGTGTGTGCGCTGGGAGCCCCTTCCTTGCCCCTCTCAGAGATGTTGTGGTTCAAATGATACAATAGGAGTCAAATGACTTCACAGTGACCTGTGACCAGCGTTCCCATGTTTCCGCTGGTTGCAGGCCAGGGCAGGCTGTGCCCATAAAGGGCGAAGAGTTCTGGGAAAGCGCTTTACTGTGGGCTGGTGAACATCGTGACTCCAGGCCTAGGGTTTGTTGACACTTCAGCACATTTTTCGTTGCATTAGGAGAGCACTATGAGCAAAAGTGGGGGAGCGGAGTTGCTAGAGGAGCTGAGCAACAACCTCGGAAAATCCATCCCAGCAAACATCAACTCAGGCATCCGGAGGAATCAGTTCGAGCCAGGACTGCCTGATGCAGGAGGATTCAGTGCTCAGTCTGAATTGGCTGCAGTTTATACAGAATAATTTTCCCAACTCCTTCGATGGAGTAAAGAAGAGAGGTAAGGATGGCAAGAAGGAGGAGAAAACATGGAGCAACTTCTATGACACAAAGATCCTCCGGCTCCGATTGGGGGAAGGGGCAGCTTCAGCCAGAGTGATGATTCAATATACAACTCCTTTAATCAGGACACTGCCCAAACTGCATGATCGATGTGTACAGTCTCCAGATCAGGCAGGGTCATGTCACCGCTCGACATGCAACATGGTAGATTCTCCATTACCCATCAGCTTCGTAAGGTTCCCGCTCTGGTGTGGTAAATGGGTTAATCTATAAAAATCTATCCATCGGCAATGGAAAGTCTTCAGCCAGCAGTGTGTCCTCACTGTGATCAACCCAAGAGAGGGGGCCGAACAACACCCCAGGGAAGAAGTTACAGAGTGGTCCTGCTCAGCTGCTGATCGGAGACATTTATCACGCACACTGTTCGATGTGACAGATTCTATTTAGAGTGCATATGACCTATTTTCAAAAAATGAAGATTTTAAGGAGCTTTTTTTAAACATTTCTTCCAGCCCACCAAAGCAGTCGAATCTCCCTTGCAGCTGTCAATGTGACTGGGATATATGGAAGTAGTTTACATTAGGACTGGCTGGGAGTGAGTGCTAAAGCCGTGATTAGCTGACTATAGATCCCACTGTGTCTGTAGGACAGCTCTCTGTGGAGGGGCAGGGAGATTTAGGGGTCCAAGTACAGAAATCACTAAAAGCTAGTGGACAGGTACGAAAAATAATTAAAAATGCTAATGGAATATTGGCCTTTATCTCAAGGGGGCTGGAAATCAAAGGGGTGGAAGTTATGCTACAGTTGTATAAAGCTCTGGTCAGACCCCATCTGGAGCACTGCGTTCAGTTTTGGGCACCACACCTCAGCAAGGACATATTGGTCCTGGAGAGGGTGCAGCGCAGGTTCACCAGATTGAGTAGATTGGGCCTATACTCTCTGGAGTTTAGAAGAATGTGAGGTGATCTCATTGAAACATATAAGATTCTGAGGGGGATTGACAGGGTAGATGCTGAGAGGTTGTTTCCCCTGGCTGGAGAGTCTAGAACTAGGGGGCTTAGTCTCAGGATAAGGAGTCGGCCATTTAAGACCGAGATGAGGAGAAATTTCTTCACTCAGAGGGTTGTGAATCTTTGGAATTCTCTGCCCCAAAGAGCTGTGGATGCTGAATCGTTGAGTAGATTCAAGGCTGAGATAGATAGATTTTTGGACTCTAGGGGAATCAAAGGGTATGGAGATTGCATGGGGAAGTGGAGTTGAGGTCGAAGGTCAGCCATGTTTTTATTGAATGGCGGAGCAGGCTCGAGGGCCGTATGGTCTACTCCTGCTCCTAATTCTTATGTTCTTATCTTCTTATGTTCTTATACCAGTGCTAAACTGGTTAAATTATGAGGAGAGATTGTATAGACTAGGCTTGTATTCCCTTGAGAAAAGAAGGTTATGGGGTGATCTCATTGAGGTGATTAAAGGAGTTGATAGTGAAAAACTTTTTCCTCTGGTGGGAAGTCCAGAACAAGGGGGAATAACCTTAAAATGAGAGCTAGGCTGTTCAGGGGAGATGTCAGGAAGCACTTCTTCACACACACGGTAGTGGAAATCTGGAACTCTCTCCCCCAAAAGGTTGTTGAGTCTAGGTCAATTGAAAATTTCAAAACTGAGGTTGATAGATTTTTGTTAGGTAAGGGTATTAAGGGATATGGAACCAAGGCAGGTAAATAAAGATCAGCCATGATCTAATTGAATGTCGGAACAGGCTTGAGGGGCTGAATGGCCCACTCCTGTTCCTATGTTCCTGTCTGTGACTCCAGATCCCACTGTACATATTAAGGAGCATCAAACCACAGTGGGAGAGAAAGTCACAACTGGGAAAATAAACAGAGTGGGGAATGGTAAGAGAGGGAAAGATCCGAAAAAAAGGGACAGGGACACACAAGAGAGCAATACTCTGAGAAAGAGAGCAAAGTGGAAAGAAAGAAAATAACAGTCAGTAGGCACAGGGGTGGGGATGGAGCAAGAGGTTTGAGAGATACACTATAAAGCTGGGAAATAGTTTGAGTGCCAGCATTGGCAGGTGGGTGGTATAACCTACTGGGTCCGGGCACCTACTGTGAACCAGACACGCCGCGATCTGACAATAGCGCCAGCTCCAGCCTCCAACTGTGAAACTTAATTAGTGGTCAGACCACTTTCCCTCCTAATCCACTTAGTTCACATAGTGTGCTCCCTGTAGCCGGGGGGAGGGGCTTCTCCCAGCTCCGAGTGGCATGAAACATCCTCGGGCCCTGATAATAGCTTCTTACAGTCTTCAATCCCTGTCACTTCAGACCCATTAGCTCGGCTTTCATTTCATTGAGGCCACTGTTAAAAGTGTTAGTGTGGCAATAATGTAATATTCAGAATCAAATGAATTGGAAAGAGCACTTCAGGTCTGCTCTTGTGGTTCTCTACCAATTTAACACTTTTTTACTCACCGGTAACCTGCTGCTGAAGTGACAACGAGCGGTCTACAATCATCGTCCCAGGATGGAAAGGAAGGGTTGGGGTTAGATAGAAACATAGAACAGTACAGCACAGTACAGGCCCTTCGGCCCTCGATGTTGTGCCGAGCATTGTCCGAGACCAAGATCAAGCTATCCCACTCCCTATCACTCTGGTGTGCTCCATGTGCTTATCCAATAACCGCTTGAAAGTTCCTAAAGTGTCCGACTCCACTATCACAGCAGGCAGTCCATTCCACACCCCAACCACTCTCTGAGTAAAGAATCTACCTCGGACATCCCTTCTATATCTCCCCCCATGCACCTTATAGTTATGCCCCCTTGTAACAGCTGCCTCTACCCGAGGAAATAGTCTCTGAACATCCACTCTATCTATCCCCCTCATCATCTTATAAACCTCTATTAAGTCGCCTCTTATCCTCCTCCGCTCTAAAGAGAAAAGCCCCAACTCCCTCAATCTTTCCTCATAAGACCTCCCCCCCAAACCAGGCAGCATCCTGGTAAATCTCCTTTGCACTCTCTCCAATGCTTCCACGTCCTTCCTATAGTGAGGTGACCAGAACTGCACACAATATTCCAAATGTGGTCTCACCAAGGTCCTGTACAGTTGCAGCATAACCTCACGGTTCTTAAGCTCAAACCCTCTGTTAATAAATGCCAACACACCATAGGCCTTCTTTACTGCTCTATGCACTTGAGTGGCAACCTTCAGAGATCTGTGGCTATGAACCCCCAGATCCCTCTGTTCCTCCACGTTCCTCAGAACCCTGCCGTTGACCCTGTAATCCTTATTCAAATTTGCCCTACCAAAATGAATCACCTCGCACTTCTCAGGGTTAAATTCCATCTGCCATTTTTCGGCCCAGCTCTGCATCCTATCAATGTCTCTTTGCAGCCTACAACAGCCCTCCACCTCATCCACTACTCCACCAATCTTGGTGTCATCAGCAAATTTACTGATCCACCCTTCAGTCCCCTCCTCCAAGTCATTGATAAAAATCACAAACAGCAGAGGACCCAGCACCGACCCCTGTGGCACACCGCTGGTAACCGGTCTCCAGTCCGAAAATTTTCCATCCACCACCACCCTCTGCCTTCTATGAGATAGCCAGTTACTTATCCAATCGGCCAAATTTCCCTCTATCCCACAACTCCTTACTTTCTTCATAAGCCGACCATGGGGAACCTTATCAAACGCCTTACTAAAATCCATGTATACGACATCAACTGCTCTACCTTCATCTACACACTTAGTTACCTCCTCAAAGAATTCAATCAAATTTGTTAGGCAAGACTTAACCTTCACGAATCCGTGTTGACTATCCCGGATTAAGTTGCATCTTTCCAAATGGTCATAAATCCTATCCCTCAGGACCTTTTCCAGTACCTTACCAACCACCGAAGTAAGACTAACCGGCCTATAATTACCAGGGTCATTCCTATTTCCTTTCTTGAAGAGAGGAACAACATTCGCCACTCTCCAGTCCTCTGGCACCATCCCCGTGGACAGTGAGGACCCAAAGATCAAAGCCAGAGGCTCTGCAATCTCCTCCCTTGCCTCCCAAAGAATCCTAGGATATATCCCATCTGGCCCAGGGGACTTATCGACCCTCAGGTTCTTCAAAATTGCTAAAACATCTTCCCTCAGAACATCTACCACCTCCAGCCTATCCACCTTTATCACACTCTCATCCTCAAGAACATGGCCCCTCTCCTCGGTGAACACTGACGAAAAGTATTCATTCATCACCTCTCCTATCTCTTCTGACTCCATGCACAAGTCCTTGACCGGCCCTACCCTCACCCTGGTCATTCTTTTATTTCTCACATAAGAGTAAAAAGCCTTGGGGTTTTTCTTGATCCGACCCGCCAAGGACTTCTCATGCCCCCTCCTAGCTCTCCTAAGCTCTTTTTTTTAGCTCATTCCTTGCTACCTTGTACCCCTCAATCGACCCAACTGAACCTTGTTTTCTCATCCTTACATACGCTTCCTTTTTCCTCTTGACTAGACATTCAACCTCTTTTGTGAACCATGGTTCTCTCACTCGGCCATTTCCTCCCTGCCTGACAGGGACATACCTATCAAGGACACGCAGTAATTGCTCCATGAAAAAGCTCCACTTTTCGTTTGTGCCTTTCCCTGATAGTTTCCGTTCCCATCTTATGCTCCCTAATTCTTGCCTAATCGCATCATAATTACCCCTCCCCCAATTATAAACCCTGCCCTGCCGTATGGCCCTATCCCTCTCCATTGCAATAGTGAAAGTTACCGAATTGTGGTCACTATCTCCAAAGTGCTCTCCCACATACAAATCAAACACTTGGCCCGGTTCATTACCCAGTACCAAATCCAATGTGGCCCCACCTCTTGTCGGCCTATCCACATATTGCGTCAGGAAACCCTCCTGCACACACTGTGCAAAAACTATCTCATCCGAACTGTTTGACCTATAAAGGTTCCAATCAATATTTAGAAAGTTGAAGTCACCCATGACAACTACTCTGTGACCTCCACACCTATTCATAATCTGCTTTGCAATTTCTTCCTCCACATCTCTATTACTATTTGGGGGCCTGTAGAAAACGCCTAACAACGTGACCGCTCCTTTCCTATTTCTAACTTCAGCCCATATTACCTCAGACGGCAGATCCCCCTCGATTGGGTTGGGGGGATCCAATGAGTTCCTGATCCTAGTAACTATCAAGTGACCCGCTATTCCCCCCCCACCTCACTCACTACCCCCCGCCCCCCAACAACCATTTGTAAACACAGACCTGGACATCTGGTGGGGACAGATCACCCTTGGCTGTGATGGTGTCTGCTTCACATGGTCAAATAGCCTGCTGGGATTCACCGTGTAGACTCACCGGGTGAAGATGTGTCATTTGGCTAAAGTTTCTGAGGGAAGCTGGGGCCTGTGGAATGTATTCCTACAAGAGTCAGCCCATCCAGGAGAGAGGGGGGTGAAAAAGTAGTTAAAAAATACTGTGTCCCTTCAAGTTCTATATTGTGGGCATCCTCAAATGGTAACTGCAACACAGCAGTGATTAAACAGAGTCGGAGAGAATTGCCTGCTGTGTATGTGATAGACACAGTAACGGACATCTCTAAGACAGTTAGAGGCAGCACTCAATCTCAGAGTTCAGATAGAAAGTAGTTCAAGGCATTTTTTTAAAATTCGCTTTTGGGATCTGGATGTCACTGGCAAGGCCAGCATTTATTGCCCATCCCTAGTTGTCCTTGAGAAGGTGGTGGTGAGCCGCCTTCTTGAACCGCTGTAGTCCATGTGGTGAAGGTACTCCCACAGTGCTGTTAGGGAGGGAGTTCCAGGATTTTGACCCAGCGACGATGAAGGATCGGCGATATACTTCTAAGTCAGGATGGTGTGTGACTTGGAGGGGAACTTGGAGGTGGTGGTGTTCCCATGCGCCTGCTGCCCTTGTCCTTCTAGATGGAAGAGGTCGCGGGTTTGGGAGGTGCTGCCGAAGAAGCCTTGGCGAGTTGCTGCAGTGCATCTTGTAGATGTGACACACTGCAGCCACGGTACGCCGGTGGTGGAGGGAGTGAATGTTTAAGGTGGTGGATAGGGTGCCAATCAAACGGGCTGCTTTGTCATGGATGGTGTTGAGCTTCTTGAGTGTTGTTGGAGCTGCACTCATCCAGGCAAGTATTCCATCACACTCCTTACTTGTGCCTTGTAGATGGTGGAAAGGCTTTGGGGAGTCAGGAGGTGAGACCTGCTCTTGTTGCCACAGTATTTATGTGGCTGGTCCAGTTAAGTTTCTGGTCAATGGTGACCCCCAGGACGTTGATGGTGGGGGAATCGGTGATGGTAATGCCGTTGAATGTCAAGGGGAGGTGGTTAGACTCTCGCTTGTTGGAGATAGTCATTGCCTGGCACTTCTGTGGCGCGAATGTTACCTGCCACTTATCAGCCCAAGCCTGAACGTCATCCAGGTCTTGTTGCATGCGGGCATGGACTGCTTCATTATCTGTGGAGTTGTGAATGGCACTGAACACTGTGCAGTCATCAGCGAACATCCCCATTTCTGACCTTATGTTGGAGGAAAGGTCATTGATGAAGCAGCTGAAGATGGTTGGGCCTAGGACACTGCCCTGAGGAACTCCTGCAGCGATGTCCTGGGGCTGTGATGATTGACCTTCAACCACCACAACCATCTTCCTTTGTGCTAGGTATGACTCCAGCCAGTGGAGCGTTTTCCCCCTGATTCTCATTGACTTCAGTTTTACTAGGGCTCCTTGATGCCACACTTGGTCAAATGCTGCCTTGATGTCAAGGGCTGTCACTTTCACCTCACCTCTGGAATTCAGCTCCTTTGTCCATGTCTGGGCCAAGGCTGTAATGAGGTCGGGAGCCGAGTGGTCCTGGCGGAACCCAAACTGGGCATCAGTGAGCAGGTTATTGTGAGTAAGTGCCGCTTGATAGCACTGTTGATGTCTTTGCTGTATCCAGTGTGCTCAGGCGTTTCTTGATATCACGTGGAGTGAATCGAATTGGCTGAAGACTGGCATCTGTGTTGGTGGGGACCTCAGGAGGAGGCCGATATGGATCATCCACTCGGCACTTCTGGCTGAAGATGGTTGCAAACGCTTCAGCCTTGTCTTTTGCACTCACGTGCTGGGCTCCACCATCATTGAGGATGGGGATATTCATGGAGCCTCCTCCTCCCGTTAGTTGTTTAATGGTCCACCACCATTCACGACTGGATGTGGTAGGACTGCAGAGCTTTGATCTGATCGGTTGATTGTGGGATCGCTTAGCCCTGTCTATAGCATGCTGCTTCCACTTTTTAGCATGCATGCAGTCCAGATTGGCACCTCATTTTTAGGTACACCTGGTGCTGCTCCTGGCATGCTCTTCTACACTCCTTATTGAACCAGGGTTGGTCCCCTGGCTTGGTGGTAATGGTAGAGTGAGGGATATGCCAGGCCATGAGGTTACAGATTGTGGTGGAATACAATTCTGCTGCTGCTGATGGCCCACAGCGCATCATGGATGCCCAGTTGTGAGCTGCTAGATCTGTTCTGAATCTATCCCATTTAGCACGGTGGTAGTGCCACACAACACGATGGAGGGTGTTCTCAGTGTGAAGACGGGACTTCATCTCCACAATGACTGTGCGGTGGTCACTGCTACCAATGCTGTCATGGACAGATGCATCTGCGACAGGTAGATTAGTGAGGACAAGGTCAAGTAGGTTTTTCCCTCGTGTTGGTTCTCCCACCACCTGTCGCAGGCCCAGACATTACTTGAATTCCTGATCAGATTACTGCTGCACAGTTCATTGAGAACCATAGAGTCCATTGGAGTTTACAGCCATTCGACCCATTGTGTCTGTGCTGGCTCTTCATTGGCTGAAAAGCGCTTTGGGTTGTCTGGTGGTCGTGAAAGGCGCTATATATATGCATGCATCGGGTACGGTAGCATAGTGGTTCTGTTACTGGACTAGTAATACAGAGGCCTGCACTAATGATCTAGAGACGTGAGTTTAAATCCCACCACAGGCAGCTGGGGAATTTAAATTCAATTAAAAACTAGTATCAGTAATGGTGATCATGAAACTTACGGATTGTCGTAAAAACCCATCTGGTTCACTAATGTCCTTTAGGGAAGGAAATCTGCCGTCCTTACCCGGTCTGGCCTATATGTGACTCCAGACCCACACCAACGTGGTTGACTCTTAACTGCCCTCTGTGGTTCCAGTAGGCGGCTCACCACCACCTTCTCAAGGGCAATTAGGGATGGGCAATAAATGCCGACCTTGCCAGCGATGCCCACATCCCATGAATGAATTAAAAAATATATAAATGCAAGTCTTTCTTTGCTAGAGCGATCCAAAACTAATCCCACTGCTCTGCTCTTCCCCGTCGTGCCATACCTTCCTCTGCTTAAATTATCTATCCAGTTTTTTCTTTCCAGAGGCAGTGGTCTCTGCCTCAGCCATTCGCTGTGGCAGAGTTTTCCATGCTCCAATAAAGAAATGTCTGCTAACCACATTCCTCATTGTCTTAGTGACTGTTTTAAATCGATAACCTTTGTCACTGACTCCCTAACTACAGGAAATAGTCTTTCCCTGTTCAATCGAACAAAGTACTTTATAACTAAAAATAAATCTCAATTAGATCCCCCTCTTGGCCTTCTCTGCTCCAGTGGGAATAGTCCCAGTGCCTCAAGTGTCACCTCGTATCGATCATTTCCCATCCTTAGCATCATCAGTGCTGTGTGCTCTCTCTGGATTTAATGTTCTTTCTATAACGGGGCACCCAAAACTGCACACAGTGCTCTAACTGGAGCCTAACCATTGCCTTGTACAAATTTATTATGGCTTCTTATTTTTGTACTCTATGTCCCCATTTAAAACCCACTCAAACTGCTATCTATACAATATACACAAGACTCTTCCACTGGAATTCATCAGAACTCAAAAGCAGAAATTCTTATTAACCCTTATCTGAGCAACATCGTCATCAAACCAGCGGACAAAGGAGGAGCCATCGTCATACAGAACAGAATGGACTATTGCAAAGAAGCATACCGACAACTGGACAACCAGGAACACTACAGACAGCTACCCGCAGATCCGACCAAAGAACACACCCGCCAACTCAATAGACTGATCAAGACCTTCGATCCAGACCTTCAAAACATCCTACGCGCTCTCATCCCACGTACTCCCCGCGTAGGAGACTTTTACTGCCTCCCAAAGATACACAAAGCCAACACACCCGGACGTCCTATCGTATCAGGCAACGGAACCCTGTGTGAAAACCTCTCTGGGTACGTCGAGGGCATCCTGAAACCCATCGTACAGGGAACCCCCAGCTTCTGTCGCGACACTACAGACTTCTTGTAGAAACTCAGCACCCATGGACCAGTTGAACCAGGAACACTCCTTGTCACAATGGACGTATCGGCACTCTACACCAATATCCCCCACAATGACGGCATCGCTGCGACAGCCTCAGTACTCAACACCAACAACAGCCAATCTCCGGACGCCATCCTACAACTCATCCGCTTCATCCTTGACCACAATGTCTTCACCTTCGACAACCATTTTTTTACCCAAACACACGGAACAGCCATGGGGACCAAATTCACACCCCAATATGCCAACATCTTCATGCACAAGTTCGAGCAAGACTTCTTCGCTGCACAGGACCTCCAACCAACGCTGTACACCAGATACATCGACGACATCTTCTTCCTTTGGACCCACGGCGAAGGATCACTGAAAGGACTACACGATAGCATCAACAGGTTCCATCCCACCATCAAACTCACCATGGACTACTCCTCAGAATCGGTTTCATTCTTGGACACACGAATCTCCATCAAAGACGGACGCCTCAGCACTTCACTCTACCGCAAGCCCACGGACAACCTCACGATGCTCCACTTCTCCAGCTTCCACCCTAACCACGTTAAAGAAGCCATCCCCTATGGACAAGCCCTGCGAATACACAGGATCTGCTCAGACGAGGAGGAACGCGATGGACACCTACGGACACTGAAAGACGCCCTCGTAAGAACGGGATATGACGCTCGACTCGTCGATCGACAGTTCCGACGGGCCACAGCGAAAAACCGCATAGACCTCCTCAGAAGACGAACACGGGACACAACCAACAGAGTACCCTACGTCGTCCAGTACTTCCCCGGAGCGGAAAAACTACACCATGTTCTTCGCAGCCTTCAACATGTCATCGATGACGACGAACACCTTGCTAAGGCCATCCCCACGCCTCCACTACTCGCCTTCAAGCAGCCGCCTAACCTCAAAAGTACCATCGTTCGCAGCAGATTACCCATCTTTCAGGCGAACAGCAACCAAGACACCACACAACCCTGCCACGGCAACCTCTGCAAGACATGCCAAATCATGGACACAGATACCATCATCACACGTGAGGACACTACCCACCAGGTACACGGTACATACTCATGTGACTCGGCCAACGTTGTCTACCTGATACGTTGCAGTAAAGGATGCTCCAGAGCATGGTACATCGGCGAGACCATGCAGACACTGAGACAACGTATGAACGGACACCGCGCAACAATCGCCAGGCAGGAGGGTTGCCTCCCAGTCGGGGAACACTTCAGCAGCCAGGGGCATTCAGCCTCGGATATGCGGGTAAGCGTTCTCCAAGGCGGCCTTCGAAATACACGACAGCGCAAAATCATAGAGCAGAAACTGATAGCCAAGTTCCGCACTCATGAGGAGGGACTCAATCGCGATATCGGGTTCATGTCACGATACAGAACGTGAATTGACATCATGGCCGGTCTTCCCAGGCGGTTTTTTTTTTAAAAAGGCTAACACAAGAACCTACACAGATTGACAGGATATGCAGCCAGCAGGTGGTTTGACACGTTGGACCCCCTGGGACACATCTCATTGTCTTGGCTATGCTCTTTGATGTGGGAAAGATTTGAATATATTTTGTCTGTGTTTAAATTGTGAATTCTGGGAGATTCTCTCACTGCTAAACTTACCTGACGAAGGAGCGAACTGCTCCGAAAGCTTGTAAAATTAAATAAATCTGTTGGACTATAACCTGGTGTTGTGCGACTTCTCATTTTTATCTGAGGCAAGCAGCAGGACCAGCAGTGAAAACATGAATCAAGCCTCTGAAGTCACAGAATCAATCTCATCTGTGCTCTGCTGCTAACTGTGATTAGTATCAATTGTTTTTTTTATTTCTGCCAGTCGCCAAAAGTCCAGCCGGTGGAGAGTGAATATAAAGACTGCGATCTAATCGGGAGGCTCAGATGACGTCAAGAAGTGGAGATTTTATGTCCCATTTCACTAAACCCCTCAGTTATAATCACCACAAGTGCCAATAATTTTATATGCTATTTGATAGTTTAATCAGATCTCTTTAATGTCTGAATGTTCTCCCAGAGTTTGTTTATAGTTACAGTTGGACCGAACTCTGAAAAAGTTGTCTAAATCCTCTGTCATTTGCGAGTTCAAACATTTAGTAGAATCTAGGTAGACAACACTGATCTTTTCTCTTCAGAGCCCCGGAAACGTTCCCGGTTTCTCATCACACAGTCCCGGAACCATTCCCAGTAATTCTTCAGAATTCCAGAATCATTCCTGGTTTCTCTTCACAGAGTCCCAGAATCGTTCCCAGTCATTCTTCAGAGACCCGGAATCGTACCCAGTTTCTCTTCAGCGTTCTGGAATCATTCCTGATTTCTATTCACATAGTCCCAGCAACATTCCCAGTTTCTCTTCACAGAGTCCCAGAATCATTCCCAGTCACTTTTCAGAGTCCCGGAATCATTCCCAGTTCCTCCCCAACACAACTAAAGTGTTAAAAACACAACCTTTTCGATATGGCCTCAGAAGTGATGGACACAGCGTTAGTAGTGCTGGGTCACATTGATAAATTCCTTGGAAACTGATCCGAGTCTTTGCCGCAGCTTACTTCACATTTACACGGATTTTTTCCCCACTGTGTTGAACTTCACTCACACATCTTCAATCAACTTGAAACGGAAAAGTGATCTGGTGCCAAAGTGGAATTTTAGCCCTCTTCTGGAATGACATTGCGGATGGCAATTTCTAACCCTGCATTTTAAGAGTTTAGAAACAGCGAATGTTTAATATGTACAGCAGGTTGATCAGCATGTAAAATAGGACAAGACTGGTGATTGTTTTACAATTACTAAAGGCGTTTGACAGTAAGGCCCAGTGAGAATCAATCACTTCTGAGGCCATCTTTAAAAAATCATGTGCGCTTAGCACCGAACCTCAAACAAACTCTGTGGGGAGAGTGAGCGGGAATGACGTCGGGACTCTGTGGGGAGAGTGAGCGGGAATGACTCCGGGACTCTATAGGGAGAGTGAGCGGGAATGACTCCGGGACTCTGTGGGGAGAGTGAGCGGGAATGACTCCGGGACTCTGTGGGGAGAGTGAGCGGGAATGACTCCGGGACTCTGTGGGGAGAGTGAGCGGGAATGACTCCGGGACTCTGTGGGGAGAGTGAGCGGGAATGACTCCGGGACTCTGTGGGGAGAGTGAGCGGGAATGACTCCGGGACTCTGTGGGGAGAGTGAGCGGGAATGACTCCGGGACTCTGTGGGGAGAGTGAGCGGGAATGACTCCGGGACTCTGTGGGGAGAGTGAGCGGGAATGACTCCGGGACTCTGTGGGGAGAGTGAGCGGGAATGACTCCGGGACTCTGTGGGGAGAGTGAGCGGGAATGACTCCGGGACTCTGTGGGGAGAGTGAGCGGGAATGACTCCGGGACTCTGTGGGGAGAGTGAGCGGGAATGACTCCGGGACTCTATCGGGAGAGTGAGCGGGAATGACTCCGGGACTCTATAGGGAGAGTGAGCGGGAATGACTCCGGGACTCTGTGGGGAGAGTGAGCGGGAATGACTCCGGGACTCTGTGGGGAGAGTGAGCGGGAATGACTCCGGGACTCTGTGGGGAGAGTGAGCGGGAATGTCACCGGGACTCTGTGGGGAGAGTGAGCGGGAATGACTCCGGGACTCTGTGGGGAGAGTGAGCGGGAATGACTCCGGGACTCTGTGGGGAGAGTGAGCGGGAATGACTCCGGGGCTCTATAGGGAGAGTGAGCGGGAATGACTCCGGGACTCTGTGGGGAGAGTGAGCGGGAATGACTCCGGGACTCTATCGGGAGAGTGAGCGGGAATGACTCCGGGACTCTGTGGGGAGAGTGAGCGGGAATGACTCCGGGACTCTGTGGGGAGAGTGAGCGGGAATGACTCCGGGACTCTGTGGGGAGAGTGAGCGGGAATGACTCCGGGGCTCTATCGGGAGAGTGAGCGGGAATGACTTCGGGACTCTGTGGGGAGAGTGAGCGGGAATGACTCCGGGACTCTATCGGGAGAGTGAGCGGGAATGACTTCGGGACTCTGTGGGGAGAGTGAGCGGGAATGACTCCGGGGCTCTATCGGGAGAGTGAGCGGGAATGACTTCGGGACTCTGTGGGGAGAGTGAGCGGGAATGACTCCGGGACTCTGTGGGGAGAGTGAGCGGGAATGACTCCGGGGCTCTATCGGGAGAGTGAGCGGGAATGACTTCGGGACTCTGTGGGGAGAGTGAGCGGGAATGACTCCGGGACTCTATAGGGAGAGTGAGCGGGAATGACTCCGGGACTCTATAGGGAGAGTGAGCGGGAATGACTCCGGGACTCTATAGGGAGAGTGAGCGGGAATGACTCTGGGACTCTGTGGGGAGAGTGAGCGGGAATGACTCCGGGACTCTGTGGGGAGAGTGAGCGGGAATGACTCCGGGACTCTGTGGGGAGAGTGAGCGGGAATGACTCCGGGATTCTGTGGGGATTAGGGAATGACTCCGGGACTCTATCGGGAGAGTAAGCGGGAATGACTCCGGGACTCTGTGGGGAGAGTGAGCGGGAGTGACTCCGGGACTCTGTGGGGAGAGTGAGCGGGAATGACTCCGGGACTCTATCAGGAGAGTGAGCGGGAATGACTTCGGGACTTTGTGGGGAGAGTGAGCGGGAGTGACTCCGGGACTCTGTGGGGAGAGTGAGCGGGAATGACTCCGGGACTCTGTGGGGAGAGTGAGCAGGAATGGCTCCGGGACTCTGTGGGGAGAGTGAGCGGGAATGACTCCAGGTCTTTATAGGGAGAGTGAGCGAGAATGACTCCGGGACTCAGTAGGGAGAGTGAGCGGAAATGACTACGGGACTCTATAGTGAGAGTGATCGGGAATGACTCCGGGACTCTATCCGGAGAGTGAGCAGGAATGACTCCGGGACTCTATAGTGAGAGTGAGCGAGAATGACTCTGGGACTCTATCTGGTGAGTGAGCGGGAATGACTCCTGTAGGGGGTGGTGTTTTGTGCACGCAACAGACTGAGTACCCACTTCTTTGTTATATTTACTTTCTTGAACACATAAGAGGAAATCCTCCCTTCCATCTTAGTTTCTTCCTCAAAAACAGTGTCCACAGCATCACATCCCTTTTGCCAAGCTCATGCCACGGTCGCCATTATGTAGAGGGTGGTGTTTTGTGTCAGCTTCACCTCTGACTTCTGAGTGGTTTGAATCGCTCCCACTCCCTTGGTTCTAGACTTGGACTTATTTAGGGGTTGTGATAAAAAGGTGCAGCAGACAACTGAGTTTGATGAAAGAACTTCGATCTTTATTCAAGAAAGTAAAACACAACACAAACACTCTTAACACTCTAAAAGTGGGGAACACTTCGGTACAAGCGAGGGAAATAACATTAGGAGAATGCTTCACCCCTCCCAATCCCACTTCACTAGCTAGGTTGGACTCCAGAGAACCAGGGATAATGCTCACCAAACAAATCCTTGACATTTGAGAGTTTGGGTTTAGAATCTTTTGAGTAAAAAGTTTCGTAAGGCCCTTGTTGCCGCGAGGTGTCCGATGGTCACTGAGGCGATCACTCTGGTTTCTTCTTGCATGTCGGCCTGCTTCTGGAGCTGTTGGCCTTCTTTGTTGAACTTCTTTCTGTTGAACTCTGCCTCTGTTTAAACTGTCTTCTTCTGAGTTGTGGAACTGCCTTCTTGCAGAACTGTAACTGTTGTGCTGGAGAACTGGAGAACTCCCTTCTTACTGTCTTCTTTAACTGCCCAACTTGCTTCTCCTGAACTCTGTAACTCCAGCACTGACTTCTGCTGAAAACAGGCTTTCAATTGAACTCGAAACTGCAGACCTGCCTTCTGTTGAACTTGAACTGTTGTTACTGGAGAACTGCCTTCTTGAGAAAACAGCCTTTCAATTTGAGGCCTCGTTAACAGTAACGACTTTACTAGCGTGTTAACTGGTTTTGTAAATGTGTGAAGTGGTTTCAGGATAGCTCCATCCTGTCGATCTGTTGTTTAATCGGAGTTTGAATTGTCCTCATGTTTTGGGATTCTTGACTGGGCCTAGGTCTTCTATAGAATATTTGCTTTATGCATGTCTTTAATGGGTTCTGTAATCGGTTTGATGGGACCTATTGTTTTGGGTGGGACTGTCTTCTCCCAGGGTCTATTGTCAAAATGTTAACGCTTGCTGGGGCTTTGAGTGAGGTCATCCCGGTTCCCCAGACAATGCAATTAACTGCAATACCCAAAACTGCTTTTACAGAGGTTGAACCCACCTTTTTGTTCCTTTACAGGCCCAGACATAGTTTTAAAATGCCAAAACTTTGTTTTTGGTCTTACAGTCTCTTAGGTTAGGCTCAAATACAATATTATCACTCTGAGGTAGTTCCAAAGTCCTTTTTCCTTAGGTTTTGGGGATCTGCAAATTTTGGAAACCTTACAGTCCCTCCTGCGATACTTTAATTCACTACAGTATCGTTGTGGGTGGACACAATTCCTGATCCTCGAAAACCAACCTTCCCCTGTATTACCTAAACTAAAACCCAAAAACAAACATTCCCCTTTTTGGTGTAGTGTTCCAATACATACAGTTAAGAATCCATCATACATACACATCCAAGCACGGAGGGGGTCCAACTCCCCTACACCACTTGGAAAAAACCCAAAAATACATACATAGAAAGAAAATAACACGATCACAAAACTTTATTCATTTTAATGAAAACAATTAAGGCTCTCCCTAAACCTGGCCATAGGCTTTATTGTAATGCTGGTCCCATGCTTTCTCATATCGGGATCGGCATGCCGATTTCCTCTCTGTAGGGACACACAAAACAGATAGCCATGTCCCTAGAAGGTTCTCTGGCTTGACAGGTGATCGATTCTTGAGGACTTTAAACTTACTTACTAAAATCCTTAAAACTAGAATTCTTAAAATCCTAAAACTACCAAAACTGTAAAACACCTAAAATACATTAAAACTCTGTACATTCGCCGCCCTTCTCTGGATGGCCAGGTCAATCCCTGCATGGCCTCTGCCTTGGGCAGCTTCTGAGCAGCCTGTACGCCTGGGCGTAAGGTGGCCTGTACCGCAGGACCCTGAGAGTCCTTCTTAGATCAACTGAGGGTTTCCCTGAATCCCTAACAATCCCGGGAGTGTCCCCTCCTGTGCTACAGCACACCACCCCCTTTGGTGTGGCTGCTGAGTCCCTGTCCTGTCCTGTGGGTTCCTCGCAGCCTGAGGCTGCAGGCTGGGGATCCCTAACTTTTAAACGCTCCCTGGTCTTGGGCACTCCTTTTTGGGTTGCAGCCCCCTTTGGGCTGACCCACTGATGTACCGGTGACCACGGCAGTTTAGGCTGTGGTGTGCGAGGAGACCTTCTCAGGACTCTGGCCACTGGGGGTGTGCCTGTGTCCCACATAATCGGTGGAGTATACCCTCCTGTGATACAAGCCACTGTCCCCGCCGCTGCAGCCTGTGAGTCTGCCAGAGCTGCTGGCCGGGGATTTCTAGCTTTGGGGTGGTCCACCTTTGCTGACTGTTCCCCTTTAGGTTTAAACAGCTTAGACTGGTTAATCTCCCACTCGTGGGTTCTCTGGGGTTCTAACGGCAGCCGATTTTTCTGGTGCTGGCTCCCCAGGTTACTGGCTGCTTGCCAGTGAATCTGTTTTAAAATCTCATCCGCTGCCCTGAACGGACCTTCTATGGACTCCCCATTCTCTCTCTTTACCAGGACGGCCTTAAGGACAGGATCCTGGGCTTGGACCTGCTTTAAGTCCGGGGGCAAAGCTACCCCCTGTGTGCCTCCCTTGTTCCGGATTGCGGCTACCGGACCTGCTTTATAGGGATCCCAGAACTCTCCTTCCCTGGCCCCCTGCTTGGCCGACTTGTCGGCCTTTTGGTTACCCTCCCACGTGGTATGGAGGGATCCAAATCTATGTCCAAAGGTTTGGACATTGCCCCAGCCTGCTCGTTCTCTGTGAATCCCATTAGGCTAAATGGGACCTGGTTAGACCTGGGTGAATTGGTTGGGTCTTCCGAATGGACCACCGTGCTGGAAGCTCCGGTGTCCACCAAATATCTCCCCTGCACCGTCTCCACCCCCATCTTAACATCGTATCCCGGGGAACACAGGTAGACAGGCTGCGCTGGTTCTAGTCATAAGTCTGCGTTAGGGGGGGGCAGATGGGGTTAGAGCACCAGTGGCGGTGGCTACTCTCCCTGGGCCGTTGACTAGAGCTCGGATCGCAGCCACGACCGAGTCTAACGTGTGGGGAGAGGTCGGGGTTTCTACCTTTGGAGCAGGGGCTGGGGAATTCTTTCCTAGATTATCCTTCCATGGATTCCTACAGTCCTTCCTCTAATGCCCACTCTTCCCGCACCCGAAACAGTTACGCTTCGTGTCGGAAGGGTTACCCCCTTCCTGGTGCCACTCTTTCCTTTTGCTCGGCCTTATTTCATGTACCTTTCCCTTAGGTGGGTGCTCTTCTGTCCCTCTACCGTTCCGGTAAGCCAGGGTCAGTTGTCTGACCACTGTCTCCTCGGTGACCCGGGGGTCTTTCGGGTCAAACCACAGCTCAGCCTTGGCTCTGATCCGTGGCAAGCTGTTTGTCACCAGACTTCGGGGCCAGTGGGCCAGCTCATCCTGATTCAGGTGAGCCCGGTCGAGAGCCCCATTACAAGCACTCCTGTACACAGGCCACAGTCGGTCTGCGAAAGCCTGTGTGGCCTCCCCTGCTAGCTGTGTCGTCCTCTCCACCCGGGAGAAGGGACTACCATCATTCATACCCATGGCCTCCAGAACTCCCTCACGGATAGCAGCGTATACACCCTGCCCTCTTTTACTCTCTGCGGAGAGGGACTGGTAGATTTTGCTATCTAGGGAGAACAGGAGCATTTTAGCCATCTCGGCATCATCGCAGTCGTTGATGCCCGCTACCTGTTCCACTTCCATGAAGTGGACCGAGGGGTCCCCTTCTTGAGTGAGCTTACTCAGGTGGCTTACCATAGCCCTAAGCTGTTGGGTGCCGTGGGGAGCCACGAATTGGCTTTCAAGGAGTCCTTGACCCCCACCACCGCCGGGCGGGCCAAACTTTTACTGCCGGACCGGGCACATCGGCCCCGGCTCCGACCTCTCCTGCATTGGCTCGCTCACCTCTGCCTGCTGCCAAATCGAGTCAAAACCCGACGCCACAGGTGGTGGTGTGCACTCCCTGCCAGCCTCACAAATCGCCCTTCCTTCCTGCTGCCCAACCGGGTCGTTCCCCGGCGCCACAGGTGGCATTTGAACAGTTTCCCCCTGCACTTCCAGGTCCACCCGGGCCATACCCGGGCTTAACAGGCATACCATGCCTTTGGCTCTGGACAGAGCAAGGTTCAAACTTTCTATTTGTTTCTGGCAGGGGCCGTGCTCTCCCGCTTCATACCCCCTTGTGCTTGCTACCTTGTAAGCTGCCTGGACATCTCTTAACCTCTCCTCTAGTTCCTTTACTTGCCTGGCAAGGCAGGTGTTCTCTTCCCTCAACACTAGTTCACTGGTTTTTGCTTCGGTGACCTGACACTGAAAATACTCTTGACTGTTCCTGTGCGTTTCCACTAACTGCATCCTTTCCTGATCCGGGGCTGTTAGTTCATTCAGTAATGTTTCCCCTGCTAGGGCCCTTGCTTGAGACAGCTGAGCAGACTCCTGCAGTTCTGCTTTGACTAACGTTTGTCTAACAATTGGATCTGTCGTTGGGAGCAGATTAACCAGAAGGCCTTTTCCACAGATTTCCTGCGGTCTTTGCTCTCAGTCCAGTTAGCTACAGCGTCTATCGGACGCTCAGCACGCAACAGACTGAGTACCCACTTCTTTGTTATATTTACTTTCTTGAACACATAAGAGGAAATCTTCCCTTCCATCTTAGTTTCTTCCTCAAAAACAGTGTCCACAGCATCACATCCCTTTTGCCAAGCTTCTGCCACGGTCGCCATTATGTAGGGGGTGGTGTTTTGTGTCAGCTTCACCTCTGACTTCTGAGTGGTTCAAATCGCTCCCACTCCCTTGGTTCTAGACCTTGGACTTATTTAGGGGTTGTGATAAAAAGGTGCAGCAGACAACTGAGTTTGATGAAAGAACTTCGATCTTTATTCAAGAAAGTAAAACACAACACAAACACTCTTAACACTCTAAAAGTGGGGAACACTTCGGTACAAGCGAGGGAAATAACATTAGGAGAATGCTTCACCCCTCCCAATCCCACTTCACTCGCTAGGTTGGACTCCAGAGAACCAGGGATAATGCTCACCAAACGAATCCTTGACATTTGAGAGTTAGGGTTTAGAATCTTTTGAGTAAAAAGTTTCGTAAGGCCCTTGTTGCCGTGAGGTGTCCGATGGTCACTGAGGTGGTCGCTCTGGTTTCTTTTTGTGTGTCGGCCTGCTTCTGGAGCTGTTGGCCTTCTTTGTTGAACTTCTTTCTGTTAAACTCTGCCTCTGTTTAAACTGTCGACTTCCGAGCTGTGGAACTGCCTTCTTGCAGAACTGTAACTGATGTGCTGGAGAACTGGAGAACTCCCTTCTTACTGAACTGTCTTCTTTAACTGCCCAACTTGCTTCTCCTGAACTCTGTAACTCCAGCACTGACTTCTGCTGAAAACAGGCTTTCAATTGAACTCGAAACTGCAGACCTGCCTTCTGTTGAACTTGAACTGTTGTTACTGGAGAACTGCCTTCTTGAGAAAACAGCCTTTCAATTTGAGGCCTCGTTAACAGTAACGACTTTACTAGCGTGTTAACTGGTTTTGTAAATGTGTGAAGTGTTTTCAGGATAGCTCCATCCTGTCGATCTGTTGTTTAATCGGAGTTTGAATTGTCCTCATGTTTTGGGTTTCTTGACTGGGCCTAGGACTTCTAAAGAATATTTGCTTTATGCATATCTTTAATGGGTTCTGTAATCGGTTTTGATGGGACCTGTTGTTTTGGGTGGGACTGTCTTCTCCCAGGGTCTATTGTTCAAATGTTAATGCTTGCTGGGGCTTTGAGTGAGGTCATCCCGGTTCCCCAGACAATGCAATTAACTGCAATACCCAAAACTGCTTTTACAGAGGTTGAACCCACCTTTTTGTTCCATTACAGGCCCAGACATAGTTTTAAAATGCCAAAACTTGGTTTTTGGTCTTACAGTCTCTTAGGTTAGGCTCAAATACAATAGTATCACTCTGAGGTAGTTCCAAAGTCCTTTTTCCTTAGGTTTTGGGAATCTGTAAATTTTGGAAACCTTACACTCCGGGACTCTGTGGGGAGAGTGAGCGGGAATGACTCTGGGGCTCTATAGGGTGAGTGAGCGGGAATGAGTCCGGGACTCTGTGGGGAGAGTGAGCGGGAATGATCTGGGATTCTATGGGGAGAGCGAGTGGGAATGATCTGGGGTTCTATGGGGAGAGCGAGTGGGAATGATCTGGGGTTCTGTGGGGAGAGTGAGTGGGAATGATCCAGGATTCTGTGGGGGTAGCAGTCCCCAATCGTCACACGTGGTCAATTTGAAACCCAGCAAATATGTATTACATTTCTCTGTCCCCTATTTTAATGGAGTAATTTACACATTTGCACCTCTTAAAATAGAAGACTTGGTGTCATATGGGCTCAGTAAGCATTCATCCTCTGATATCATCAACAGTAATTGTTCTGCTCTCAGTCTTGTCAAAAAGATGTTTTCTGGAACACTGGAGTTTAAAAACACTGCACACTCCAATCAATAAACAAAGTATCACGCACAAGAGTGGAGTTTGCTGAAACAGATGTGGAGCAGAATGTTATGCTCTCAGATGGGCTCACTGGGGCCGTTACAATCTATTATTTTGTTGAAGAGAGAAAAGCCGAGGAAAAAGAGACACAGGCATAGAGAGAGAGAGGGGAAAGAGAAAGAAAGAAAAACAAAGGGGAAAGATAGAGACTAGGGGAAGAGAAACAAACACAGGACAGAGAGAAAGACACACACACACACACTGGTGGGAGCAAAAAGTGAAACTGAGGGAGAAAAGAGGGGTAAGAAAGAGAACAAAGGGAGAGAGGGAATCTTTAGCCCATTTTCCAGGCTCTGTTCAGCCAGCTCTCAACCATCAGGGGATAATGTTTGAGCTCATTGCATCTACTATTTGCATTTTAAATTGGTTCTAATCAATCTCCTATTCAATTTATCCCATCTGCCACCTCCTGAAGGCATTGAGTCCTTGGGTACGAGTCTATGGCTATTGGTGACCCTCCAGTACCTCACCCACATGACCATTACTCATGCTTGTTCCTTGAGCGTGAACATGAGTGACAATTTGGGTCCAGGACACTACAGCTGAGTTTAAATATATCCTCCAGCAAGTGATTCCAGCAGAAGTCATCAGGCTAAGTATAGAAAGTTCAGAGGAGAGTGAAAAAGAAAATAAGAGAGGCAAAGAGAGGGTATGAGAATAGAATGGCAGCTAACATAAAAGTTAATCCAAAAGTCTTCTATAGGCATATAAATAGTAAACGGGTAGTAAGAGGAGGGGTGGGGCCGATTAGGGACCAAAACGGAGACCTACGCATGGAGGTAGAGGATATGGCTGAGGTACTAAATGAATATTTTGCATCTGTCTTCACCACGGAAGAAGATGCTGCCAAAGTCACAGTGAAAGAGGAGGTAGTTGAGATACTGGATGGGCTAAAAATTGATAAAGACGAGGTACTAGAAAGGCTGGCTTTACTTAAAGTAGATAAGTCACCAGGACCGGATGGCTTGCATTCTAGGACGCTGAGGGAAGTGAAAGAAGAAATCACGGAGGTACTGGCCTTAATCTTCCAATCCTCCTTAGATACGGGGGTGGTGCCAGTGGACTGGAGAATTGCAAATGTGAAACCCTTGTTCAAAAAAGGGTGTAAAGATAAACCCAGCAACTGCAGGTCAGTCAGTTTAATTGTGGTAGTGGGGAAGCTTTTAGAAACAATAATCATGGACAAAATTAACAGTCACTTGGACAAGTGTGGATTAATAAAGGAAAGCCAGCATGGATTTGTTAAAGGCAAATCGTGTTTAACAAACTTGATCAAGTTTTTTGATGAGGTAACAGAGAGGGTTGATGAGGGCAATCCGGTTGACGTGGTGTACATGGATTTCCAAAAGGCGTTCGACAAAGTGCCACATAATAGGCTTACCAGCAAAGTTGAAGCCCATGGAATAAAAGGGACAGTGGCAGCATGGATACGAAATTGGCTAAGTGACAGGAAACAGAGAGTAGTGGTGAATGGTTGTTTTTCGGATTGGTTGAAGGTATACAGTGGTGTTCCCCAGAGGTCAGTAATAGGACCACTGCTTTTCTTGATATATATTAATGACTTGGATGTGGGTGTACAGGGCACAATTTCAAAATTTGCAGATGACACAAAACTTGGAAGTATAGTGAACAGTGAGTAGGATAGTGATAGACTTCAAGAGGACACATACAGGCTGGTGGAATGAGCGGACACATGGCAGATGAAATTTAACGTAGAAAAGTGCAAAGTGATACATTTTGGTAAAAAGAATGAGAAGAGGCAATATAAACTAAAGGGTACAATCCTAAAGGGGGTGCATGAACAGAGAAACCTAGGGGTATATGTGCACAAATCATTGAAGGTGGCAGGGCAGGTTGAGAAAGCAGTTAAAAGAGCTTATGGGATCCTGGGCTTCATAAATAGAGGCATATAGTACAAAAGCAAGGAAGTTATGATGAACATGGGCAACACGGTGGCATAGTGGTTAGCACTGGTGCCTCACAGCGCCAGAGACCCGGGTTCGAATCTGACCTCGGGTGACTGTCTGTGTGGAGTTTGCACATTCTCCTCGTGTCTGCGTGGGTTTCCTCCGGGTACTCCGGTTTCCTCCCACAGTCCAAAAATGTGTGGGTTAGGTTGATTTGGCTATGATAAATTGACCCTTAGTGTTAGGGGGGATTAAATATGTGGGGTTATGGGGATAGGATGGGATATGTTAGGGGGAATTAAATACATGGGGTTATGGGGGTAGGGTGGGATATGTGTACTGTGGGGATTAAAGCAGGGACAGTGTACTGGATTTGGATGATCAGCCATGATCGTATTGAATGGCGGAGCAGGCTCGACGGGCCGAATGGCCTACTCCTGCTCCTAGATTCTATGTTTCTATGTTTCTATGAACCTGTATAAAACACTGGTTCGGCCTCAACTGGAGTACAGTGTCCAATTCTGGGCACCGCACTTTAGGAATGATGTGAAGGCCTTAGAGAGGATGCAGAAAAGATTTACGAGAATGATTCCAGGGATGAGGGACTTCAGTTACGTGGATAGACTGGAGAAGCTGGGGTTGTTCTCCTTAGAGCAGAGAAGGTTGAGAGGAGATTTGATAGAGGTGTTCAAAATCATGAGGGGTTTGGACAGAATAGATAGAGAGAAACTGTTCCCATTGTCAGAGAACCAGAGGATACAAATTTAAGGTGATTGGCAGAAGAATCAAAGGTGACACGAGGAAAAACTTTTTTACTCAGCGAGTGGTTAGGATCTGGAATGCACTGCCTGAAAGGGTGGTGGAGGCAGTCTCAATCACAGCTTTCAAAAGGGAATTGGATAAGTACCTGACGGAAATTATTTTACAGGGCTACGGGGAAAGGGCGGGGGAGTGGGACTAGCTGAAGTGCTCTTGCAGAGAATCGGCACGGGCTCGAAGGGCTGAATGGCCTTCTTCCGTGCTGTAACCATTCTATGATTCTATGATACCAGAAGTGGTTTCCCCTTTCAAAGCTCAGGCACTGAATCCTGGCCGAGATCAAGTCACTGGGCACAAGCCGAGGATTGAACCTCGGAACATCTTGCTCTGAAAATGTCTCCAACTACTCACTGGTAAAACTTGCTGAGCCATCTGCATCGAGGGAGTTAATCCACCCTTCAGGCCTTTGATAGAATGTGGCTGCTTTCCATCGCCTGTAGCTACTCCTTTGTTCTGTATCCAGATGGCCCATTACACAGCGCCTGATCATGAAGACAGCCGTTAATGTGTTTGCTGGAGTTGCAGTAATGGAGTCATGCTTCACTAATTAGTTTCGGAATAATCTTAATTGCCTCAGTGCCTGTGTGTAAAAAAAAGCTTACATGTCAACAAAATCTGTGGAGCTCTCAAGTCTTTAGATAGCTTTTACCTTCCATTGGTGCCCGATTCAATGGTGCGCTGATCTTTGCTCTGTCAAATGGCGTTTATCTGAAGAGAGGGAAAATCCAACAGGCTTCTGTTTGGCAGCATGCTTAGAGATTGATCATATCATCCGTCATTGTCTAATTGGTGTTACGGATCCAATTAGTTTTTTGTTGTAAGGATTTGTTGTTATATTCTAATTGAGGTGCTGAATTTCCTTACGGATTCTCCTGCTCGTTTCCTGTAATTTCAGTGAAAGAACAGAAACCCCGTAAAAACAGCATAAATGTGAATTACAACAGATGAGCGGGCGAACATCCGCGGAATTTTGAACTCATTGTTTATTTCTGTCAGAGACTTAAGATAGGAACATAGGAACAGGAGTAGGCCATTCAGCTCCTCGAGCCTGTTCCACCATTCAATTAGATCATGGCTAATCTGTATCTTAACTCCATCTATCCGCCTTGGTTCTATAACCCTTAATACCCTTCCCGAACAAAAATCTATCAATCTCAGTTTTGACATTTTCAATTGACATCCAGCCTCAACAGCTTTTTGAGAAGAGTTTCATATTCTCACTACCCTTTATGTGAAGAAGTGCTTTCTCATATCACCCCTGAACTGCCTAGCTCTAATACCCCTTTGTTCTAGACTCGCCAACAAGAGGAAATAGATTCTCTATATCTACCGGACTAAATCCTTTAATATCTTGATGAGATAAATACTGACGAGGCAGGCCATTTAACTCATCCATCGAGAAGGACCTTACTGTACCCCTTTCCCCATCACAGCATACAACATGATCAGAAATTTCACTATTCAGAAGCCCAATCCACGTGCTCATTATTAGTATTGTGGAGAAGAACTTCCTCACATTGGTCCTAATAAAAGGCCATCAACCTGAAACGTTAATTCTGTTTCTCTCTCCATAGATGTTGCCTGGCTAGTTGAGCATTTCCAGCAGTTTCTGTTTTTATTTCAGATTTCCAGCACCCACAGTTTTTTGCTTTTGTCCTAAATTTACCTTTTCCTAGCTTCTGCCTGTCTTCCTTCTCCTATTATTAGTTTCAAGTAATGTTCTAGATTTACCTTTCCTTTCCCATTCAGTCAACTCTAGAGAGGCTGAGGAGCACAGTTTTCTCAAGTCTTTCCATGTTCCTCTGTCCTCGGAAAGTAGGGATCAGCCTTGTGGCTCTTTTCAGCTTCACCCCTCCCTCCTCCCCCAGGACTTCAATGTCTCCCTTGTGTCTCAGTGACCAGAAGTGGACACCACCTTCGAGGTTTGTTCTGTCCACAGCACCGTACAGTCTGGTCATGACTTCCTCCTACTTGTATTTTACTGTTTTGGCTGTGTGCTTCTGTATTCTGATTGCTGCTCCATGGTGATGAGATTCCAGAACACGTATTCCAAGAATTAGAGTCAAAACTATTTGCCTCTGAATGTCAAAACAAAATCAAAGAAGTTTATTTCAGTCTACCAGTCAGGGTTTTAAAATAATCTACTAAATGTTGACATTTCCACTTTTCCCTGTACAATTTCCCACGGGTTTGGTTTCTGTGTTCATAATAAACTGTCATGTTGATCACTGCACCCTTCCCTCTTTATAATATAACGTCAGGTTTCCAGAATGAACCATCTGCTGCACCATCCTTAGTTCAAAGGATGCCTCTCATCTAGAATCAGAACCCTTGTCAAACAGTCTCTGAAGGATTTTGTTCTGAGGATTTATTCTATGATCTTTTACGAGTAGGCACCGACTGAAGCTGTGTGATACTGGGGGAGTTTTCACCAAGCCTGCCCATCGGGAAACTGATGGGATCGGGTGCAATGCTGGTTATACACCTGCCCATTGAAGTCAATGGGGAGGAATATTGAGCCGGGTGTAAATCCGGCGTTCCAGCCAATCCCATGGGTTTACCGCCCGGCGAGTTAGGTTAAAATTACCCTCATTGCTTCGAAGGCTGTTTCCAGTGTGTAGTCTACCGCGGGTGGCTGTCGTACGAGTGGAGCAAATGTTAGTCTGAGGCGCAATGCATTCATCAATTGAGGCTGCTTCAAACTGGCATTAAAATCTGACCAATTATTTGAAATTGTACACGCCAGAAAGTAGGATTGACCATAGCTTTGATAAAGACGTTTTAGGGAAAAGGGCTAAAAAGTGACAAATGAAGTTTAATGTCAGTAAATGTTAAGTGATAATGATATTTTGGTAAAATAAAGTAACAGCTATAAGTATACTCTGAATGGAAGTAGGATCGATGCAGAGGAATTTGGGGGTACAGGTGCACAGGACATCAAAGGCAGCATCTTAGGTTGATAAAACTAATGGAATTTAAGGTTTTATCTTAAGAGGTATAGGGGGAAAAATTCAGTTGGGTTGCACCTCCCGTTAGCGCCTTAAGAGGGCGCTAATGGGGCGCAAAGCAACTAGCGCCCTGGCGCAGCGATCTTTGCGCCGCTCACAAAATGAACTAGACATTTTGCGGCGGCGCTAAACACTACCGCCACGATCTCCTGTGCCGGCCGATCGTGACATCAGTCGAGAGTGCAATGCCCCGGTAGCGCCCCGGACCGGATATTGAGTGGCGCCCCCTGTCTTACCGCCTGCCGCTAGCAATGACAGGTTGAGGGGAGCGTTTTGCAGTCAGGAAGGGACTGGGGGAGCGCTATTTAAAGGCGACCGCTTCCTGCCTTTTTTTGTCACCGAAATATTTGCACCACGCATTCTGAGTGAGAGAGAGATTCTGCAGGAGATAGTCAAAGCTGTGTTGAGGAGTTTTGGGTACTGAGCAGCACTTTGCAGGTTCTTTCTGGTTTGATCTTCCTTGCATCGATTTAGAAGAGAATATGGGGGCTGCAGTCTGAGCTCTTATCTCTGGGCCTCTCCATTGTTCTTTCCAATAGATTTGATGTACAGGTCTCTCCAGGCCGAGATTCAAGGCTGCAATGAGCAGGGTGTGGAGGTAGAGCAAGATTGACCCTCCCCTTTAAGAACTAGCCGGCGCCAGTGTGTCTGTGTTTCATTGCTGACTGACATCACATGAGCTTCGCCAGCGCTCTGAGGTAGCGCCTCGCTCCTCGGCCTTTGCGCCTTAAGACAGATGTGTAGTGCCTGATTTAGCGCTCCAATCACCTCCAGGGGCGATAAAAGTCAAGTTTGCAGTCGGAGGCGATAATTAGCGCCAGGCGCTAAACTTTGCGCACAGCCGATAATGGCGCCCCAAACGGGGCGATACCGAATTTTTCACCCATAGAATATAAAAGCCATGAAGCAATGATGAGGCTATATAAAACTTTAATAAGACCTTAATTGCAGTACTGTTGTCTCCACACTATAGGAAGGATATTGAGGCCTTAGAGAGTGTACAACACAGAATTACGAGGATGCTGCCTAATGTGAGGCAATAAAGATGCAAAGAAAGATTTGGAAAATTGGGGATGTTCTTGTTAAAACAATGCAGATTACGGGGTGCTATGAAAGAAGTGGACTTGGGTATTCAGGGCATAATTTCAAAGTTTGCAAATGACGTAAAACTTGGAAATGTAGTAAACAATGAGGAGGATAGCAACAGACTTCAGGAGGACATAGACTGGCTGGTGAAATGGCCAGTCACATGGCAGAGGCAATTTAAAGCAGAGATGTGTGAAGTGATTCATTTTAGGGAAGAATGATGAGGGGCAATGTAAACTAAATAGTACAATTTGGAAGGGGTTGGAGGAACAGAGAGACCTGGGGGTGTATGGCCACAAATCTTTGAAGGTGGCAGGACAAGTTAATAAAGCTGTTAAAAAATCATATGGGATCCTAGACCTTATAAATAGAGGCATAGGGCTGGATTTTATCAGCAGTGTCGGGATGGTGGCCGGAGAGCTGGTTTCCGGGTTCCGGTCCCGCTCTCAGCTACAGCTGCTCTGTCAAAGGGATTTTCCCTTGCTTGGCCTTGTTAAGCTTGCCCTGCAGGCTTCCCGGCCTATTAACAGGAAGTGGGTCTGATGACATCATTTGATGACACGTCATCAGCCGGTTTCCTTAAAGGGACCACTGATTTTGACAGTTGTTCTGTCAGTGTTCGACAACATTGAGGTGCTGCAAACACTGACAAGCACTGCACAAAGGTGGACGGTTGCACCCAGGCTCTCCATGACTCCCTCCATATGCTTATGGAGGGAGTTACAGCATGCAGGGAGGTTCTCTTCCCTTCCAAGGGTGAAAGAGACCTCCCCAGGACACCAACGCAGCCTGGTTGCACATTGCACAGGAGGGCAAAAGCAGGGATGTTGTCAGGGGTTCCTGGCTGCAGTGGCACCAACCTTTCAATGATCTCAGTGGATCACGAAATGTTACTGCAAAGCCACACTCAAACTCACCCTGCTGTGCCACTCATCGCATCCCCATCACTCTGCCTTCCATACCCTTCTCCTGCACATCCTTACTCACAACAACTTACCTTGCACCTCCACCCATCCCTCTCTATCTACATTATCACTTCCCCATCTCACTAGCTACCCCTCACACTCACCCTCATCCTACTGCAAGCATACCAACTAACAACACACAAGGATAGGCACTTGAGAGGTTCAGCCAATGTCCATGTGAAGTTTCTGGTAATGTGTTGTCATACAGTGAAATCTATATTTTCAACACTGCCCCTTATTGGACAGATCTGTGCGCACCTTGAGAAGTGTCTTACTGAGTTCCAGTGAATGTTGAGACATAACTTCCGCACCCCCCCCCACCCCGCTATATAGTGATGAGTGTGCATGGAATGGCTTGGACATTAAAGGGATGCTTTACGTTGATGGTGTGGGATGATGTCAACCAGGGTTTACAGCATCAAGTGAAGTAAATCTGGCCATGGTGATGCCATCGCTGGCCTCCCGGGCAGCAATGTTGTCAGGGGCTGATGCCCTGTGTCCTGTGCAGCATCAGGTGATGGTGGAGAAGGTTGGTGATGCTGTTGGTGATGTTGGTGTGCCTGGTGATGTTGGTGTTGGGGCTGATCGTGGAAGGATTCAGAGGACCAAGGTCTGATTTTTTTTCAAGGGCACCGATGTTGCTGCAATAGATGGCAGCTGCAGGTGAGATGACAGAAGCGATCTGTCAATGGTGAGAGAGGTTGTTCCAATGAGGTGGCACTGGACATACAGTTGGCTCTAAACACTTTCAAGCTAAATAAATCTCTATAAGTATTACAAATGAAGTAACCAACAGTTTCTGCGCTCTGAAACTGACCATCTGCAACATGGCATCCTTTACACCACATCTGCAGCTGTCAGCTTATCAGAAACATCAGAGCAGACTCACATCACACCAGGTTGAGCTGGCGTGTTTCCCAAGCAGCGGGTAACCCGTGGGGGAGAACATAAAATTGGAAGGAAGCCTCAAAATACCATTAAATTGGCTTTTAACAACCCATTTAATGATCTCAATTGTCTCCTCCGCCGCTTGGTGTCGGGTCAGTTCTGCATAGACAGACCCAACACCTGGGAGACTCGCGTGGAGGTGGGTTGACAGTGAGTTTCCTACCTGCTGTCAATCTTTGCTTTTTTGACAGCGGACCCACCTCCAAATCCGTACTCTGAGCGCTGGCAAAATTCTGGCCATAGAGTACAAAAGCAAGGAAGTTATGCTAAACCTTTATAAATCACTGGTTAGGCCTCAGCTGGAGTATTGTGTCCAATTCTGGCACCAAACTTTAGGAAGGATGTTAGGACCTTGGAGGGTGCAGAGGAGATTTACCAGAATTAAACCAGGGATGAGGAACTTCAGTTATGTGGAGAGACTAGAGAAGCTGGCATTGTTCTCCTTAAAGCAGAGAAGGTTATGAGGAGATTTAAAAGAGGTGTTCAAACTTATGAGGGGTTTTAATAGAGTATATAGGGAGAAACTGTTTCCACTGGCAAGAGGGTCAGTAACCAGAGGACACAGAGTGAAGATAACTGGCAAAAGAACTAGAGGCGAGATGAAGAGAATGTTTTTTATGCAACGATTTGTTATGATCTGGAATGCACTGTCTGAAAGGGTGGTGGAAGCAGATTCAATAATAACTTTCAAAAGGGAATTTGATATATACTTGAAAAGTAGAAATTTGCAGGACTATGGGAAGTGGGACTAATTGGATAGCTCTTTCAAAGAGCTGGCACAGACACGATGGGCTGAATGGCCTCCTTCTGTGTTGTATAATTCTATGATTCTATGATTTTCCTATCTAACTTTATTGACACATTCTACGAGACTTCAGTAAGAGTTAAATGAAAATAAAATCTTGGGATCATGTAAGTTTTGACCATTCTGTGTTGGTTTTTGACTCCCCTTCTAAATTATTCAAACCCTTGGCCTGCCTTCAATTCCACTCATGGAACAGTTTTAGCCCCCATATAACATTCTGAATGTTTGAGGGTAATGTAACCTACTGCTCCTTTATTCAGTAACCAAAAAGCCTTGGAGTAATATAGGACTGTATCAAATGAAACCCCACAGTCATCTATGTAGATTTCTGGACCAATTTTCCAGGGTTAAAACAAGGAATCAAGAGCGATGTTAAATCTTACAGGCCAAAGAGGGGCTTCCTGATTCTTAATTTCAAGTGGATTCATTTTAAATCTTCCTGTCCAATAGGAACTTAGGAACAGGAGTAGGCATTCAGCCCCTTGAGCCTGTTCCACCATTCAATGAGATCATGGCTCATCTGGATCTTAACTCCATCTACCCGCCTTTGTTCCATAACTGTTAATACCCTTGCCTAACAAAAATCTATCAATATCAGTTTTGAAATTTTCAATTGACCCCCAGCCGCAACAGCTTTTTGGGGAGAGAGTTCCAGATTTCCACTACCCTTTATGTGAAGAAGTGCTTCCTGACATTATCCCGAGCTGTAATTTTAAGATTAAGCCCCCTTATCCCCCCACCAGAGGAAATAGTTTCCCTCTATCTACCCTATCAACTCCATTAACTATCTTATACAGCTCAATTAGAACACCCCTTAATCTTCTATATCAAGGAAATATAAGCCTAGCCTATACAACCCGTCCTCATAATTTAACCCTTTTAATCATTCTGGTGAATCTGCACTGCATCCCCTCCAAGGCCAATATATCCTTCTTGAGGTGCGGTGCCCAGAGCTGAATGCAGTCCTCTAAATGGGGTCGAACCACAGCACAACTAATGTTCGTAAAGGAATTGCTCATTTAAATTGGCGTGAATTTCATAACCTTGACTTAAAACGTTCTGGATAGTACAGTGTAAAGTCCCAGGGGGTTATTTTGGCCAGAGGGTGAAAACAGACACTAAATAGGTGCAGTGCTAATAAGACAGGCCTGATTGAAAGCCTGGATTTAGCAGACATTTTTGGTCCTAATTGCTGATTATCATAATTTGAACTTGCCTGGAGGCGCTAACTTGAAACTGGCAGGTTTAGCACTCAAGTGCTCATTAGATGCAATTCTCGTGGAGCAGCATGTGTGAGCTCCTTATGCCCACTTCCTCTGAAGGTGTGGAGTGCTCTGGCTGGCACACAGTGGCACGTTGCAGGATGGTTCAGGGACGGAGGGAGAGGACGCACAGGTTCTCGGACGGGGCACTTGAGGTCCTGGTGGAGGAGGTCCAGAGTCCTGTGCCTCTCTCCACCTCGCCCTCCTTTCCCTCCTGTCCCTCTATTCTGCAGCCGATGGTGCTACTCTGCTTGGGCTCATGTCCTCTTCCCATTCCTCGTCCAGACCAAGGGGGACCCCTAGCAAGATTCCCATGACCAAGCACTCCCTTTCTCCTGGTGACTCCTAGAAGGTGTCCAATAAGGTGGAGCAGCACAGCATTTACTTTTTGGCCTAGAAATTGACTCATTTACCACCATGAGCTTTCGCCGCGATCCAGTCAAAAAATGGCGGCTGCCAATCTAGCGCCCTTCTCTGGCGTGCGACTCAGCGGCCGCCATTTTGGTGAGGGCCTTAGCGCTGTCAATAGCAGCACTAGCCCTGGAAATGTAACTGAAGAGAGGGTGACGTCCACGCCGACTTAACATCACCTTAGTGCTGAGTTCAGTGCTGAGTCCTAAGCTCACCATGAAAACCCAGCGTTCAGCAGACTGACAGGCGCTGTCAGCACCTCTTAAAGGGACACACACATCTTTCAGGTAAGTTTGCATTTAAAGTATTGGACTGGATTTTTAAAATTATATTGAAGTCACCCCTGTGCTCGCTGACTTAAGCAATGCCTCGATTTCAAAATTCTCATCCCTGTTTTCAAATCCCTTCATGGCCTTGCCCCTCCCTATCTCTGTGATCTCCTTCAACCCCACATCCCCCCAAGATATCTGCGCTCCTCTAATTCTGCCCTCTTGAGCATCCCTGATTATAATCGCTCGACCATTGGTGGTCGTGGCTTCTGTAGCCTAGGCCCTAAGCTCTGGAATTCCCTGCCTAAACCTCTCCGCCTCGCTACCTCTATTTCCTCCTCTAAGACGCTCCTTAAAACCTACCTGTTTGACCAAGCTTTTGGTCACCTGCCCTAATTTCTCCTTATGTGGCTCAGTGTCAAATTTTTTGTCTTATAATACTCCTGTGAAGCATCTTGGGACGTTTTACTACGTTAAAGGTGCTATATAATTACAAGTTGTTGTTGTTGTAGTGGCTTGGTGCAATATAGGTTAAAAGTTTTTAAGTGTCAGGAAGGGCAGGGAGTGCAGGGAGTGCTGCTGGATGCTTCCAAGGCCTCAGGTGGTAAAGGAAGGCCTCTGAGAAGACAGAAAATGCTGGAAATACTCAGCAGGTCAGACAGCATCCATGGAGAGAGAAACAGTGTTCACAGCTCAGGTCAAGATGCTGCCTGACCTGCTGAGTATTTCCAGTATTTTATGCTTTCGTTTCAGATTTACAGCATCAACTCGCAGAGGGAAGAGGAAGACGCAGAAGAAGAAGACATAGAAGAGGAAGATGCAGAAGAGGAGGAAGGAACCCAGACAGTCCCTTTCTGGCGGGGATATCCAGGATGAAATCATCCACCTGTGGTACCAGTGACCATAACCCCAATTCTCCTTTCAAAATTTGGCCCACATCTTACCTTCCCTCTGTTACTGACCATCACAGCGTCCTCTTGGCCACAATGCTGAAATAAAAGCCACCACAAAGCAAACTTTCCAATCAAACTTTATACATCTCTCCATCCAATATGACATCAAGAAATCAACTCATCACCCTTATGCATTCCCTTAGTGACTGTCTTGTGTGCGCCTTTGCCTATCCTACTGATGTCACACTGTGCTACCCCAGTGCCTGCAGCATGACTGGTGGAAAGCTGCTGACTTTCAGTGTGGGACACTGCAAATGGCCTTGCTGGTCGACCTTGAGGAGCTGGTGGTTGGGAGTGTCAAATCAAATGACGGTGTTTCTTCTTCTTCTTCACTCTCCTCTCCCTCTTCTCGGTCACCCACTGGCTGGGCAGGCTGCATTTCTTGGGTGTGTGAAATGATGAAAGCACAAGGGTGGAGTTGTGGTGAGGGGAGGGCAGGAAAGCAAGAGGTGCATGTGCGAAGTAGGATAACATATGAGGATACCAGCATCTTGTATCCTATCAGCCCCACCGCTGGCCAAGGGCTCAGCCATGCCCTGCCAAGAATGGCCTGCACCGTCTCCTCCAAAGGGTTGAGGTAAAGCTAGGAATGGGAGATGTGCTTCGTGATTGGTACAGATTGTTGGTAGGTGAGTGATTGGGCGGGGCGGGGTGGAGTTGTGCATTGAGCAGTGTGGGAGGCTGGTGGTGCAGTTGAAAGGAGACGGTTTTTGAAGATGCATTCACTGACCTTACCACTGGTCTTTGGGCACTGGAGCCAGGTCATGAAGACGACAATGCTGGCAGTTACGGCCTTGGTGATCTGGTCCCACATTGTTCTTTCTGGAGGGCCTCCTGGCCCCTGTGGGTAGAGGACCTCTCTTGCAGAGTTGACCCCCTGCACAAAGCAATGTGTGAGACCCTGGGTGCCCCTTCCCTGGCCTGATGAGCCATGTGTGTTAGTGCTGAAGCACTTTTCCCATTTTTTTAGGTGTGGAAGGGAATTCAGCTTTAAGAGCTGTAGATTCCCATTTGGGACTTCTTTTTAATGTTATTTTTTTTCGGGAAGCAGTTGAGCTGTAAGATCTAAAAACTGCCTATTTTTTCATCAGTTTTATTTTTTTCATTTCAGAAGGTAGTGCCCCTTTAAAAATCCCACAATGCTTTCTGAAATCACAGCCTCGCTTTCAGAGAAGGCTGTTCTAGCTGCAATGACGCTATGGCCATGTTACATTGGAGCCTCCTGCCGGGACCAATGCCACCAGGATGGTGTTCCACGGTGAGTTAAGCGCTGGACTAATGTTAATTAGTCCCCAGCGCCAATTTTTCAGTCCTGCCAGCGCCACCATTTTCAGCGGCCATTAACACTCGGCCGCGGTGGCACCGGCAGCTTTTGTGGCGGTCACGAATTTCTAGGCCTTACTAGGTGACATCCTCAGAGAATTTCCAGAATAAATGTTGCTCCAGTCTTGGCAAAGTCTCCGCGAAAGTCTCCCGATGTGTTTCAGAGGTCCTCTTCACCGCTCCAGCAGCAATGAACATGAAATGGCGAGTATCCCTTTAAGTGGTGAGCATCCTTTAAGTCGCGCTTGAAATCGACATCAACGTCGTGTTTACTCCCAAACAGCTGGTCGCTGTTAGGAGAGGGCATTAGTTGAAGCGCTAGCCACCAAAATGCCACGAGTGCTAGCAGGCATTTTAAGTGGCAATCAACTGTTTAACAAGCCTCCGGGCTGCCATTCCTAGCGCAGGCTTCAACTCCTTTACCAAGATGGTGTCTTGCGCCAAACCCAGGCTAAACCGGCGTTTCAGCTCAAGACACCATCTTGGACACCTCGGAGAATCGTTAGCGCCTGAACGCACTGCCGAAAATCGCCTCCCATATTGCTACAGTTGTGGAGTTGTAGATTTTTTTTTTACAATGACCACAAACTTCCTCCTAAACTCAAGAGATTTACTTAGTTAATGAAGTACTTAATGTATTTGTATTGATTTACTTTGTTAACCATTTACTCTGTTCATTTACCCTTGGCCTTACTGAAGAGATCGCAAAGTCTCTGTTTGAAGAATGGACTCAGTCGAGAATATTTTGTGGACTTTATAGGATTTTTCTGAGGGTATTTTCCTTGTGATGGTATCACCCTGTGCAGATATGTGAAAAACTGGTTTGTTAAAACTCCAGAGAATGCATGGCAGTTGGCTGTGACAAAAGAACTGTCAGTCATCCCAAATGTATAGGTTCGCCCGACAGTCCTGGAAAAGGGAAGGGGGCCATTGACACGTTGAACTTGAACCTGTTAGAAAGCCACTCTAATATGCAAAAGCACTTCTCACCTCCATCTCAGAAGAGAAGCAGAACAATGAACCCACTAGCCTAGCCAGCCGAAGAGGAGCCAGTTTTTCCCAACACAAAGACCGAAATACGTCCCAGACTTAGGGCCATGAGTCCAATCACGGAATACTCATGGATCTGAGGATGACCTTCACTGATTAAGCACCGGAGTGCTTAGAAACAAAAGGATTTTAAAGACTGGCCGGGAAAGATAGGGGTAGCGAGACTCCTATAAAGATAGATCCTTTCCCACCATTCTCTCTCTCTCTCGCTCTCGCTCCAACAAGATCGACCTAACAAGAAGTACCAGAGGAGCTGCCGAGCGGAGCGATCAAAACCGACTGCGTGTGGGGGTAAGCATGGTCTCGAGTGTCCCAAGCCGGTAACCCAATATCCCAGGCGAGCTGGGTGAGCTGTAAGGGCTCAGAGTTTTCCCAAAAGTGAAGTTGTTGGTCTATTCCGAGGGTGGGAGCTTTGTTTGGTTCAGCCAGGCGAAGGGGCTTAGGCGACTGGGTAATTCGTTGGTAGGGGTGGAATTAGAGTCCACCATAGCAACAAGGGAATTATTGCTTGTCATAGTCCCCAGTTGGGTACTGTATGTATGTTGTTTGTAACCTGGATTTTATTCTCCACAGAGACAGTGATTTCTTTTAGTAGTGCATGTTTTAGCCAGTGTATGTTAGACCAAATAAATATAAGTTTGATTTTTCACCGAGGCATTCCTGTCCATGACTTATTTCATTTACACTCTGAATAATAATCCCCGGGTATAGAACTTTCATAAGGCGGTGGCGATTCGAACCGTCCGTCTAGCAGTTGGGCTAGGATCAAAAACCGCTTACATTACCCAGGGTTACCAACTCTGGTTGGACATATTCCTGGTGGTTTCGTCACCTTGCTGCCCTCACACTCTCACCACTGGTCGCCCAACATGTCCATTCTCATGATGCACTCTCTTCCCATGCCAACCCAATTGGATGAGTATTTTTCCCCCATGTCCAATATTTTTATAACTAATAAACAAAAGTGTTCAAAGAAAGTTGAAAAAAACACCATTTTTTCATGCCCTATGATTCTTCTCCTGGGTTGCTCAAAGCAATGTCCTGAAGATTAATCTTTAATCCCTGGAGACACCAGAGCAATCCTAGTGAGCTGGCAACCCTAGCCCGCCTGGCTGCTCACGATCACATGCAGCGAGGGAGTTTCGGCGGGTTCTGTATTTTAGCCTGCAGTTAGAAAAGCTAGCACTGGAAATGTCACTTCACTAGTTAGAGAACTGGTGAGAAGATTTCTTTCAGGCACTAACACAAATGATCTGGAGAATATGGTTTTACAGATATTAGCAATGAAAATGTAATATCATTTGATATATAAGGTGTCACTGGTATGGTCTTAGTACAATCAGCAGTTTCTGCTCTGGGCAATGTTTGACCAAACAAAAACAGGGTCCATTTAACTGGAAGGATTTCAGTGATGAGAGAGGTAATTTTCTTCGAGAATCATCAAAAAATATAGAACGGTTGTTTAGAACTTAGTGAACAACAACAATAACTTGTATTTATGTAGCACCTTTAACGTAGTACAATGTCCCAAGGCCCTTCACAGGAGTGCTATAGGACAAAAATTTGACAGCTGTATAAAACTTTACAAGGAAACTCTAGAGCAGAATATAACATTCTGAGATACTGAGAGGTTGTTTCCCCTGGCTGGAGAGTCTCGAACTAGAGTCATAGTCAAAGGATAAGGGGTCGTCCATTTCGGACCGAGATGAGGAGCAATTTCTTCACTCAGAGGGTTGTGAATCTTTGGAATTCTTTACCCCAGAGGGCTGTGGATGCTGAGTCATCTCAAGACTGAGATCAATAGATTTGTGGCTCTAAGGGAATCAGGAATATGGGGAAAGGGCGTGAAAGTGGATTTGAGGTCAAAGATCAGCCATGATCTTATTGAATGGCGGAGCAGGCTCGAGGGGCCGTATGGCCGACTCCTGTTCCTATTTCTTATGTTCTTATTCAGTAAATAAACCACAGGTTAACTGTATTTAGTCTTCACCAACCAGTATATTCATACTTTAACAAAAAAAAATCTAAAGATGCTCCTGCCCTCAATAATCAGAACTGGAACATGTTAGAGATTTAACAGTTTTTAAGTAAGCAGTGAGCCAGAGAAAAAGCGAGGTGGTGGGAAAAAACAAAAGGCAAGGTCCGTGATAGGGTGGAAGGCAGCAATCATTAAATGACAAAAGGGATGATGGTGCAAGGTAAAAGGAGGTGGTAATGGGACAAGTAAAGAAACAGATAATGGGTCCAAAGGTGTAAATGGAAACAGCAGAATTATTACCAACACCTGCTGTCTGAGAAAATGGGAGCAGTGGTTAAGATCTAAAGGTGTTAAACTCAATGGTAAGGCTGGAAGGGTGTAAAATGCTTAATAAAAAGATGATGTGCTACTCCTCAAGATTGCATTACATAGAAACATAGAATCTAGGAGCAGGAGTAGGCCATTCGGCCCGTCGAGCCTGCTCCACCATTCAATACGATCATGGCTGATCATCCAAATCCAGTACCCTGTCCCTGCTTTAATCCCCACAGTACACATATCCCACCCTACCCCCATTGAGCTTTATTAGAACAGTGTAGGAGGCCGAGGACAAGAGGTCAGAGTGGGAGTGGGTTGGAGTTCCAGTTCTGATAAAAGACCATCGACCTGAGACATTGGCCGCGATTTACCCTACCTCAGCGGGTCCATGGTGGGCAATATCGCTGGTGGGTCCTGGCCCTGCTGCTGGCTCCTTCCCGGCCTCCAAAATGACTTTCCGATGATTGGGCTTGTTAAGCCCACCCAGCGGCCAATTGAAGGAAGCGGGTCTGATGACATCATTTATGACGCGCCATCAGCCGGTTTCCTCAAAGGGACCACGGCCAACTTTAGTTTGACATTTGTGCTGTCAGTGTTCTACAGCATTGCGGTGCTGAAAACACCGAAAATGACTGCATACGCTTATGGAGGGAGTCACAGCACGCAGGGAGGTCCTCTTCCCTTCCCATGTCATAGAGTCATAGAGTTATACAGCACAGAAAGAGGCTCTTCGGCCCATCGTGTCCGCGCCGGCCATCAAGTCCTGTCTATTCTAATCCCATTTTCCAGCACTTGGTCCATAGCCTTGTATGCTATGGCATTTCAAGTGCTCATCTAAATGCTTCTTGAATGTTGTGAGGGTTCCTGCCTCTACCACCCTTTCAGGCAGTGAGTTCCAGATTCCAACCACCCTTTGGATATTGTTGAGGGGGATGACTCACCAGGGGAGAGCGGCAGCAGCCAACTTCCTGGCACCAGGGTTGCTTCTGCTGCTCAGAAAGGGAGGAAAAAGAGTGGGAGAGCAATAGTGGTAGGGGATTCTATCATAAGGGGAACAGATAGGCGTTTCTGTGGCAGTAAACGTGACTCCAGGATGGTTTGTTGCCTCCCTGGGGCCAGGGTCATGGATGTCACTGAGCGGCTACAGGGCATTCTTAAGGGGGAGGGTGAGCAGGCAGAGGTCGTGGTTCACATTGGGACCAACGACATAGGTAGGAAGGGGGATGAGGTCCTGCATCAAGAATTTAGGGAGCTAGGCAGCAGATTAAAGAGCAGGACCTCAAAGGTTGTAATCTCTGGATTACTCCCAGTGCCACATGCTAGTGAGTATAGGAATAGGAGGATAGAACAGATGAATGCGTGGCTAAAGAGTTGGTGCAGGAGGGAGGGTTTTAGTTTCCTGGATCACTGGGCCTGCTTCTGGGGAAGGTGGGACTTCTACAAGTCGGACGGTTTGCACCTGAACCAGAGCGGGGCAAATATCCTTGCGGGGAGGTTTGCTAGCACTGTTGGGGGGGGTTTAAACTAACTTGGCAGGGGGATGGGATAGAGAGTGGAGCTACAATAGGGGGTGATGTACAGTCAAATATAGAGAAAAAAACAAGTCAGCTTGGAAGACAGGGCAAACATGTAAGAGCAAGGCTGGAAGGCATCTATTTTAATGCAAGGAGTCTGGCGAATAAGGTGGATGAACTGAAGGTGTTGATAAACACATGGGAGTATGATATTGTTGCTATCACGGAGACATGGTTGAGGGAGGGGCAAGACTGGCAGCTCAATATTCCGGGGTACAGAATCTTCAGGCGAGACAGAGAGGGAGGTATAAGAGGAGGGGGTGTAGCAATATTAATTAAGGAATCAATTACTGCCATAAGGAGGGATGATATATTAGCAGGTTCCTCCAATGAGGCTATATGGGTGGAGCTTAAAAACAAAAAGGGGGCAAGCACTTTGCTGGGAGCGTACTATAGGCCCCCAAACAGTCAGGGGGAGATAGAGGAACAGATATGTCGGCAAATCTCAGAGAAATGTGCAAATAATAGGGTAATAATAATGGGGGATTTCAACTTCCCCAATATTAACTGGGATAGTCAGAGTGTGAAAGGCTTAGAGGGTTCAAAATTCTTAAAGTGCATCCAGGAGAGCTTTTTGAGCCAGCATGTAGAAAGTCCTACAAGGGAGGGGGTGGTACTGGACCTAATTCTAGGGAATGTGGCCGGCCAAGTGGAAGAAGTGCTAGTAGGTGAGCACTTTGGTGACAGTGACCATAATACGGTGAGATTTAAGGTGGTCATGGAAAAGGACAGGGATGGGCCGGAAATAAAGGTTCTAAATTGGGGGAAGGCCGATTTTAATAAGATAAGGCAGGATCTGGCCAAAATGGACTGGGATCAGCTGATTGTAGGAAAACCCGTATCGGAGCAATGGGATTCTTTCAGAAGGGCGATTGAGATCATATAATGGCAGCATGTTCCCGTAAAGGTCAAGGGTGGTTCCAAAAACCCCAGGGAACCTTGGATGTCAGGGGATATACGAGAATGGATCAGGAAAAAAAGGAGGGCTTTTGGCAGATACAAAATGCTAAAGACGGAGGAAGCCCGAGAGGAGTACAAAAAGTGCAGGGGGATACTTAAAAAAGAAATTAGGAGATCAAGGAGGGGCCATGAAATAACACTGGCTAGCAAAATAAAGGAAAATCCTAAGATGTTTTATAAGTATATTAAGGGTAAGAGGATAACTAGGGAAAAAATAGGGCCCATTAGGGACAAAAGTGGCAATCTGTGTGTGGAGCCAGAAGATGTAGGTGGGGTTCTAAATTAATTTTTTGCATCTGTTTTCACTATGGAGAAGGACGATGCAGACATAAAATTAGGGCAGGGGGACTGTGATATACTCGAACATTTTAACATCGAGAGGGAGGAGGTATTGGCGGTTTTAGCAGGTCTAAAAATGGATAAATCTCCAGGTCCGGACGAAATGTATCCCACGCTGCTGTGGGAGGCAAAGGAGGAGATTGCGGGGGCTCTAACACATATATTCAGAACCTCTCTGGCCACAGGGGATGTGCCAGAGGACTGGACAACCGCTAATGTAGTACCATTATTCAAGAAAGGGAGTAGGGAAAAACCGGGGAACTACAGGCCAGTGAGCCTAACATCAGTGGTAGGAAAATTATTGGAAAAAATTCTGAGGGACAAAATTAGTCTCCACTTGGAGAGGCAAGGATTAATCAGGGTTAGCCAACATGGCTTTGTCAAGGGAAGATCATGTCTGACTAATTTGATTGAATTTTTTGAGGGGGTGACTAGGTGTGTGGATGAGGGTAACGCAGTGGATGTGGTATACATGGATTTCAGTAAGGCCTTCGATAAAGTCCCGCACAGGAGACTGGTCAAGAAGGTAAGAGCCCATGGAATCCAGGGTGCCTTGGCACATTGGATACAAAACTGGCTCAGTGGCAGAAGGCAGAGGGTGATGGTTGAAGGTTGTTTTTGTGACTGGAAGCCTGTGGCCAGTGGGGTACCATAGGGATCGGTGCTGGGTCCCTTGCTGTTTGTGGTCTACATTAACGACTTGGATATGAATGTAAAAGGTATGATCAGTAAGTTCGCGGATGATACAAAAATTGGTGGGGTGGTAAATAGCGAGGAGGGTAGCCTCAGTCTGCAGGACGATATAGATGGGTTGGTCAGATGGGCGGAACAGTGGCAAATGGAATTTAATCCGGAAAAGTGCGAGGTGATGCACTTTGGAGGGACTAACAAGGCAAGGGAATACACAATGAATGGTAAGACCCTAGGCAAGACGGAGGGTCAGAGGGATCTTGGTGTGCAAGTACACAGATCCCTGAAGGCGGCGGAACAGGTGGATATGGTGGTAAAAAAGGCATATGGGATACTTGCATTCATTAGCCGAGGCATAGAATATAAGAGCAAGGAGGTTATGATGGAGCTGTATAAAACACTGGTTAGGCCACATCTGGAATACTGTGTGCAGTTCTGGTCGCCACACTACAGGAAGGATGTGATAGCTTTGGAGAGGGTGCAGAGGAGATTCACCAGAATGTTACCCGGGCTGGAGTGCTTCAGCTATGAAGAGAGACTGGACAGATTGGGTTTGTTTTCCTTGGAGCAGAGGAGGCTGAGGGGGGACATGATTGAGGTGTACAAAATTATGAGGGGCATAGATAGGATGGATACTAAGGAGCTTTTTCCCTTAGTAGAGGGGTCTATAACAAGGGGGCATAGATTCAAGGTAAAGGGCGGGAGGTTTAGAAGGGATTTGAGAAAGAACTTTTTCACCCAGAGGGTGGTTGGAGTCTGGAACTCACTGCCTGAAAGGGTTGTGGAGGCAGGAACCCTCACAACATTCAAGAAGCATTTGGATGAGCACTTGAAATGCCATAGCATACAAGGCTACGGACCAAATGCTGGAATATGGGATTAGATTAGACAGGGCTTGATGGCCGGCGCGGACACAATGGGCCGAAGGGCCTCTATCCGTGCTGTATAACTCTATGACACTATGACCCTCTGGGTGAAAAAGTTTTTCCTCAAAACCACTCTAAACCTCCTGCCCCCTACCTTCAAACTATGCCCCCTGGTTATTGACTCCTCTACTAAGGGGAAAAGTTCCTTTCTATCTATCCTATCTATGCCCCTCATAATTTTGTACACCTCAATCAGGTCCCCCCTCAGCCTTCTCTGCTCTAAGGAAAACAACCCCAGCCTGTCCAGTCTCTCTTCATAGCTGAAGCGCTCCAGCCCAGGTAACATCCTGGTGAATCTCCTCTGCACCCTCTCCAATGCAATCACATCCTTCCTATAGTGTGGCGACCAGAACTGCACACAGTATTCCAGCTGTGGCCTAACTAGCATTTTGTACAGCTCCATCATAACCTCCCTGCTCTTATATTCTATGCCTCGGCTAATGAAGGCAAGTATCCCATATGCCTTTTTAACCACCTTATCTACCTGTTCTGCTGCCTTCAGGATCTATGTACATGCACACCAAGGTCCCTCTGATCCTCTGTCCTTCCTAGGGTCCTACCATTCATTGTGTATTCCCTTGCCTTGTTAGTCCTCCCAAAATGCATCACCTCACACTTTTCAGGGTTAAATTCCATTTGCCACTGTTCTGCCCATCTGACCAACCCATCTATATCATCCTGTAGCCTGAGGCTTCCCTCCTTGCTATTTACCACTCCAACAATTTTTGTGTCATCTGCGAACTTACTGATCATACCTCCTACATTCATAACTAAATCATTAATGTACACTACAAACAGTAAGGGACCCAGCACCGATCCCTGCGGTACACCAGTGGACACAGGCTTCCAGTCACAAAAACAACCTTCGACCATCACCCTCTGCCTCCTGCCACTAAGCCAATTTTGGATCCAATGTGCCAAATTGCCCTGGATCCCATGGGCTCTTACCTTCTTGACCAGTCTCCCATGTGGGACTTTGTCAAAAGCCTTACTGAAGTCCATGTAGACTATATCAACTGCACTACCCTCATCCACACACCTAGTCACCCCCTCGAAAAATTCAATCAAATTGGTTAGACATGATCTCCTCCTGACAAAGCCATCCTTGATTAATCCTTGCCTCTCCAAGTGGAGACTAATGCTGTCCCTCAGAATTTTTTCCAATAATTTCCCTTCCACTGATGTTAGGCTCACTGGCCTGTAATTCCCTGGTTTATCCCTACTACCCTTCTTGAATAATGGTACTACAGTCCAAAAGATGTGTGGGTTAGGTTGATTTGGCTATGATAAATTGACCCTTAGTGTTAGGGGGATTAAATACGTGGGGTTACGGGGATAGGGTGGGATATGTGTCGGTGCAGGCTCGATGGGCCGAAATGGCCTCTATCTGCACTGTGGGGATTCTGTGATTCTGTGATACATTCGCTGTCCTCCAGTCCTCTGGCACCTCCCCTGTGACCAGAGAGGTTCTGAAAGTTTGTGTCAGAGCCCCTGCAATCTCCTCCCTTGCCTCACACAGCAGCCTGGGATACATCTCGTCTGGGCCTGGGGATTTATCCACTTTTAAGCCCGCTGAAACCGCTAGTACCTCCTCCCTCTCAATGCTAATTTGTTCAAGTATATCACAATCCCCCTGCCTGATTTCTATGCCTACATCGTCCTTCTCCATAGTGAACACAGATGCAAAATATTCATTTAAAACCTCACCTACATCTTCCGGCTCTACACACAGATTGCCATTTTGGTCCCTAATGGGCCCTATTCTTTCCCTGGTTATCCTCTTGCCCTTAATATACTTATAAAACACCTTGGGATTTTCCTTTATTTTGCCTGCCAGTGTTTTTTCATGCCCCCTCTTCACTCTCCTAATCTCTTTTTTAAGTACCCCTCTGCACTTTCTATACTCCTCTAGGGCTTCCACTGTTTTTAGTTGTTTGTATTTGCCAAAAGCCTCCCTTTTTTTCCTAATCCATTCTTGTATATCCCTTGACATCCAGGGTTCCCTGGACTTGTTGGTCCCACCCTTGATCTTTACAGGAACATGTTGGCGCTGTACTCTCTCTATTTCTTTTCTGAATGACTCCCATTGCTCTGATGTGGATTTTCCTACAAGTAGCTGATCCCAGTCCACTTTGGCCAGATCCTGCCCTATCATTTAAAAATCGGCCTTCCCCCAATTTAGAACCTTTATTTCCGGTCCATCTTTGTCCTTTTCCATGACTACCTTAAATCTCACCGAATTATGGTCACTGTCACCAAAATGCTCTCCTACTGACACTTCTAACACTTGGCCGGCCACATTCCCTAGAATTAGGTCCAGTACCGCCCCCTCTCTTGTTGGACTTTCTACATGCTGGCTCAAAAAGCTCTCCTGGATGCACTTTAAGAATTCCGCACCCTCTAAGCCTTTCACACTCTGACTATCCCAGTTAATATTGGGGAAGTTGAAATCCCCTACTATTATTACCCTATTATTTCTACACTTCTCTGAGATTTTCCTACATACCTGTTCCTCTATCTCTCCCTGACTGTTTAGGGGCCTATAGTACACTCCCAGCAAAGTGCTTGCCCCCTTTTTGTTTTTAAGTTCTACCCATATGGCCTCATTAGAGGAACCTGCTAAGATATCATCCCTCCTTACTGCAGTAATTGACTCCTTGATTAATATTGCGACACCCCCACCTCTTTTACACCCCCCTCTGTCTTGCCTGAAGATTCTATACCCCACAATATTGAGCTGCCAGTCCTGCCCCTCCCTCAACCATGTCTCTGTGATAGCAACAATATCATATTCCTATGTGTTCATCAACACCTTCAATTCATCTGCCTTACTCGCAAGACTCCTTGCATTAAAATAAATGCCATCCAGCCTTGCCATACTCCCTTGTGCCGTTACATATTTGCTCTGCCTTCCAGACTGACTTGTTTTTTCCTCTATATTTGGCTGTGCATCACCCCCTACTATACCTCCACTCCGTATCCCATCCCCCTGCCAAGTTAGTTTAAACCCCCCCCCCCACCCCCAACAGCACTAGCAAACCTCCCCGCAAGGATGTTGGTCCCGTTCTGGTTCAGGTGCAACCCGTCCGACTTGTACAGGTCCCACCTTCCCCAGAAACAGACCCAGTGATCCAGGAAACTAAAGCTCTCCCTCCTGCACCAACTCTTTAGCCACGCATTCATTTGCTCTATCCTCCTATTCCTATACTCACTAGCACGTGGCACCGGGAGTAATCCCAAGATTACAACCTTTGAGGTCCTGCTTTTTAATCTGCTACCTAGCTCCCTAAATTCTTGTTGCAGGACCTCATCCCTCTTTCTACCCATGTCGTTGGTGGAAGAGACCTCCCCAGGAGACCAACGAAGCCTAGTTGCACATTGCACAGGAGGGCACAAACAGGGATGTCGTCAGGAGGACCAAGCTGCAGTGGCGCAAACCTTTCAATGATCTCAGTAGATCACGAAACGTTACTGCAAAGCCACACTCAACCTCATCCTGCTGTGCCACTCTTCACATCCCCATCACTCTGCCTTCCCTACCCTACTCCTGCACATTCTCACACCAACTAACCTTGCACCTCCACCCATCCCTCTCTCTCTATCTACATTATCACTTCCCCATCTCACTAGCCACCCTTCACACTCACCCTCATCCGAGTGCAATCATACCCACTAACAACACACAAGGGTAGGCACTTGGGTGGTTTAGCCAATGTTTATGTGAAGTTTCTGTTAATGTGCTGTCAAACATTGAAATCTTTATTTTCAACACTTTGCGTCCTTGGACAGATTTGTGTGCACCTTTGGAAGTGGCTTAGTGAGTTGCAGTGAATGGTGAGACATAAGGGTACCCCCCCGCCACCCCGTAATGGTGATGAGTGTGAAAGGAATGGCTTGGGCTTTGTAGGGATGCTTTATGGTGTTGGTGTGGGGTGGTGTCACCCTGGCGCATCATGTGGCAGCCAGGGTGTACAGCGTCAAGTGATGTAAATCTTGCCATGGTGAGGACATCCCTGGCCTCCCAGGCAGCAATGTGCTCGGGTGCTGATGCCCTGTGTCCTGTGCAGCATCAGGTGATTACGGAGAAGGTTGGTGTTGTTGTTGGTGCTGCTGGTGTGCCTTTTTAAAAAATTTGTTTATGGGATGTGAGCGTCGCTGGCAAGGCTGGTGTTGGGGCTGATCATGGTGGGAATCTGAGGACCAAGGTGAGAGAGTTTCAAGGGCGCCCATGCAGATGGAATAGATGGCAGGTGAAGTAGAGATGACAGAAGTGATCTGTCAATAGTGGGAGAGGTCAGACTGGATGGAGACTTGTGTAAAAACTTGCAGCATCCTGAATCTGTAGTGGAAATGCAGTTTAGAGAAGCTAGTGGTTCAGGGAACATTTCTCAATCAGCTGGGAGCTTTGACTTGACATTGGAAGCTGTCAACTCATCAGCTGATTCAATGGCCACTGACCTCCCGCCTCAGCTTCACAGACAAGGTCTGGGCACAGCAGAAAACCGGTGGGCGATCTGTCAAACCCAAAAACCTGGGAAAAAACCATTGATAAGTGGCGGTAAACAAGCCACTAATGATTTTAATTGCCTCCCCCGCCGCTGCCTGTTAGGTCTGCTCAGCGCTGGCAGACCCGACATCGGGAAATTCCAGTGTGCACGTTTTGACAGGGGGTTCCTGACCCGCTGTCAATCATTTTAAATTTAACAGCTGACCTACCACCAATCCCGTCCACTGAGTGCCGGCAAAATTCCAGCCGTTAACTCCTTTGTTTTAGTTCCTATGATCCGAGACGCATGCTTCCAACAGGTGTGCCTCACCTGCAGCTCGAGCCCGTCTCTCTATCTTTGCTTGTTCTTCTTTGTATAACGCCGCTTGTAGCCAATCCGCGTGTCCCGAGGAGAGGGGGAGCTCTCCGGGAAACAATGGGAAGGGCACGCCATAACCAGGTGTTTAGAACAGGCTCGTGGGGCTCCGCAGGTGGAAGGCGAGAAAGATCCAGAAACTTCTATTACGTGTTCGCAGGGTCAAAAAATAATAATGTTTTCACATTAAAACCTAACTGATTTTCGGTTTCATTAGCTCCCTTCTCTCTTCGGTCGAATGGTATTGATTGTAATGTGTAAAGAGGTCGGAACTGAGAAGGGATTTTCCCTGTGAGCTAAGAGCACGTTCAAATGAGACCCTGTGATGCATGTGAAATCTACGCAACTCATGCAATGTCCGTGAGAGTTGACATGTCTTCTAATTGGGTTAAAGCACAGGATCGCCAACTAGGCAAGTCTCAATTAAGTTAATATTCAAATACCCAGTCTGGGTCACAATGGGCTTTTTATCCACCTTAGCTCCCCAGAATAAGTATAATATCTTAATGGGTGGGTGGCTAACTAACTTATTACCAGGTGCAGCTATCGCATGCTGACAGTGTCTGATCGGACCTCATCTGAGCCAGGATGGATATCATTATTTTCTCTCTCCATATTTTATTTTATCAAAGTGTTCTAACCTCCATCACCAGCAGGAAGACTTTTATTTTTATTCGTTTTTATGGGCTGTGGGCGTCGCTGGCAAGGCCAGCATTTATTGCCCATCCCTAATTGCCCTTGAGAAGGTGGTGGTGAACTACCTTCTTGAACCGTGTGGTGAAGGTGCTCCTATAGTGCTGTTAGGTAGGGAGTTCCAGGATTTTGACCCAGCGACGATGAAGGAATGGCGATATACTTCTAAATCAGGGTGGTGTGTGACTTGGAGGGGAACTTGGAGGTGGTGGTGTTCCCATGCGCCTGCTGCCCTTGTCCTTATAGGTGGAAGAGGTCACGGATTTGGGAGGTGCTGCCGAAGAAGCCTTGGCGAGTTGCTGCAGTGCATCTTGTAGATGGTACACACTGCAGCCACGGTACACCGGTGGTGGAGGGAGTGAATGTTTAAGATGGTGGATGGGGTGCCAATCAAGTGGGCTGCTTTGTCCTGGATGGTGTCAAGCTTCTTGAGTGTTGTTGGAGCTGCGCTCATCCAGGCAAGTGGAGAGTATTCCATTACACTCCTGACTTGTGCCTTGTAGATGGTGGAAAGGCTTTGGGGAGTGAGGAGGTGAGACACTTGTCACAGAATACCCAGCCTCTGACCTGCTCTTGTTGGCGCAGTATTTATGTGGCTGGTCCAGTTAAGTTTCTGGTCAATGGTGGCCCCCAGGATGTTGATGGTGGGGGATTCGGTGATGGTAATGCCGTTGAATGTCAAGGGGAGGTGGTTAGACTCTCGCTTGTTGGAGATAGTCATTGCCTGGCACTTCTGTGGTGCGAATGTTACCTACCATTTATCAGCCCAAGCCTGAACGTCATCCAGGTCTTGTTGCATGCGGGCATGGACTGCTTCATTATCTGAGGAGTTGTGAATAGCGCTGAACACTGTGCAGTCATCAGCAAACATCCCCATTTCTGACCTTATGTTGGAGGGAAGGTCATTGATGAAGCAGCTAAAGATGGTTGGGCCTAGGACTCTGCCCTGAGGAACTCCTGCAGCGATGTCCTGGGGCTGTGATGATTGACCTTCAACCACCACAACCATCTTCCTTTGTGCTAGGTATGACTCAAGCCAGTGGAGAGTTTTCCCCCGATTCCCATTGACTTCAGTTTTACTAGGGCTCCTTGATGCCACACTTGGTCAAATGCTGCCTTGATGTCAAGGGCAGTCACTCTCACCTCACCTCTGGAATTCAGCTTGTTTGTCCTTGTTTGGACCAAGGCTGTAAGTAGGTCGGGAGCCGAGTGGTCTTGGCAGAACCGAAACTGGACATCAGTGAGCAGGTTATTGGTGATTAGTTGCACTAATCCATGCAAGTCAACATCATGATCCAGAACTCACACCAAAAGAGGATCATGGAGTTAGGGGTTAGTGGGACCAACCACTTCGCCATCAGGGACCAAGCAGAGATCTGACTAACTATTGCCAAGAAACCCTTAAAAGAGACATAGTCCATTGATTGCGAGTTTGCTAAGTACCTGTAGATCTCTTTTAACTTTGCCCTTAGCAGCTTCAACATCATTCATGGATTACTAATGCCCCCATTTTTTAATCCTATGTGCATTACAGGCGGTTGTGCGGTCTGGCTCTGTGATGTGAGTTCTATGATTACTGAAGTTTCAGGTGAACAATATCACAGTGCTAGCACCATGTGGCTCCAAAGCCTCTTGCTGGGTGAATTCTGAAAAGTGACTGATTGTAATGAACAGAAAACCACTGTTTCCTTTTCTCTGCTTCGCACTGACTCATTTCTAAAGCTTTGTGAGAGACATCAGAAATGGGTTAGAAACCATTGGTTGTGGAATATTTAAAAAGGAAATAAAAAAACAAAAAGAGAAAAAGGATAAAAACAGTTCGTCGCTCTTGCAGACAGTGGCAAAAACTGCTGAGGTAAGCTCTTAAATAACATTGAAGGTTGTGCTGCTGAACTAATAATATTTGGAATAGATTTCAAATTAACAAATTCCTAAAGCCATCTCCTAGGCAACTCAAATTACAGGAAGTCTGATGCCCCTAATAAGAAGTCTATCTTTGGACAGGGTTGCCAACCCTGCCTGGAATCTCCAGGAATTAAAGATTAATGTCCTGGACACTGCTGCAAGCAAACTGGGAGAAGAATAATAGGGGCATTATAAAAAATAGGGTTTTTTTCTCATTTTCTTTGAACGCTTTTGTTTATAAGTTATAAAAATATAGTCAATGGGTAAAAGGCAGTTTTGCATGGCTGTGCAGTTGTAGGCAGGAAGTATTCATAGAATCATAGAATGGTTACAGCACCGAAGGAGGCCATTCGGCCCGTCGAGCCCATGCCGGCTCTCTGCAAGAGCACTTCAGCTAGTCCCACTCCCCCGCCCTTTCCCCGTAGCTCTGCAAATTTTTTTCCTTCAGGTACTTATCCAATTCCCTTTTGAAAGTCACGATTGAATCTGCCTCCACCACCCTCTCAGGCAGGTCATTCCAGATCCTAACCACTCGCTGCGTAAAAAGGTATTTTCTCATGTCGCCTTTGGTTCTTCTGCCAATCACCTTAAATCTGTGTCCTCTGGTTCTCGACCCTTCTGACAATGGGAACAGTTTCTCTCTATCTACTCTGTCTAGACCCCTCATGATTTTGAACACCTCTATCAAATCTCCTCTCAAGCTTCTCTGCTCTAAGGAGAACAGCCCCAGCTTCTCCAGTCTATCCACGTAACTGAAGTCCCTCATCCCTGGAATCATTCTCGTAAATCTTTTCTGCATCCTCTCTAAGGCCTTCACATCCTTCCTAAAGTGCGGTGCCCAGAATTGGACACAATACTCCAGTTGAGGCCGAACCAGTGTTTTATAAAGGTTCATCATAACATCGCTTTTGTACCCTATGGGCTGGATTTTCAATGACCCGTGGAGTCGGGTTTGGAGGCGGGGGTGGGGGGGGGGGGGGTTAAAGTTGCAGATTTGGGGGTCCCGACCCCATCCCGACTCCAACCCGCCTCCATGCCAGTTTCTCTGGCGGCGAGTACCCGACCTGGTCTGAGACCCGACTCCCCGAGGCGGGAAGGGATTAGTGACAATTAACTGCCTGTTAACAGGTAGTTAATAGGCAGTTTTTTGCATAATCCCTATTTTAAAAAGAAAAGTGTGGGCTTCCCGACAGGTGGCAACCACTCCAAGTTATCGGGTCGGGCCGTGGGTCTGCAGGGGTTGGAGGGGTCGATATGTCCGGTAGGCAGGTGAGTGATGGGTGCATGTGTGCAGAGGTAAGTGTGTAAGGTAAGTGCTAAGTGTTAGAAAAAGTTTTACTTGCCTTAACTTCCTCCTGCAGGTGTCAGCCCTTCAGTTCTCAGGAGTTAGAAATCTCACCGGCACAGAAAGCAGGAAAGCCGTGGACCTGTCAAAAACGGCAGCCTTCTGTTTTCTGTGCTGGAATGATTTCTAACTCAGCCTGAAAGGAAGGACTGAAGTTAGAAATCATATTGTGAGTGCTTGACAGCTTCACAGAGCTGTCAAACGCTGATATTTCATCTGTCAAAAGCTCTTGACAGATGAAATGTCAGTCTGTGACGTCACCTGTTGCCGGGTGGCCCTTAATTGGCCTGCTGAGCCCACTGGGCGGGCTCAACAAGGTCAATCAAAGGAAAATACAGTGGGTTGGCCACATCTCGATGGAGGCGGGTTCACAAGCCAGACTGTGTGATTTCCGACCCCAACCCGACTCCAACTTCAAAATCCAGCCGTCTCTATTTATGAAGCCCAGAATCCGGGAATGCTTTTTTAACCACTTTCTCAACCTGCCCTGCCACCTTCAATGATTTGTGCACATATATCCCCAGGTCTCTCTGTTCATGCACCCCCTTTAGGATTGTACCCTTTAGTTTATATTGCCTCTCCTCATTCTTCCTACCAAAATGAATCACTTTGTATTTTTCTGCGTTAAATTTCATCTGCCATGTGTCCATCGATTCCACCAGCCTGTCTATGTCCTCTTGAAGTCTATCACTATCCTCCTCACTGTTCACCATACTTCCAAGTTTTGTGTCATCTGCAAATTTTGAAATTGTGCCCTGTACACCCAAGTCCAAGTCATTTATATCAAGAAAAGCAGTGGTCCTAGTACCGCCCCCTGGTGAACACCACTGTATACCTTCCTCCAGTCCAAAAAACAACCGTTCACCACTACTAATGTGATGAAACCTCCAGGAATATGTCCAACAGAGTTGGAAACCCTACCTTTGGAATTAATCTTTGGAGTTTATCTCTAGAAATTAGACATGACTTTCATCAACTGTGTGAAGAGGAAGATTCACTCCCAGTTGTAACCCTAGAGTCTATTCCATTCCTTGGCAAAGTCTGATGAAGGTCTAATGCCTGTAAAGTCACATCCTGCCTTTTCTCTTTGCAGGAGCTGACTGGCCTACTGGGCATTTCCACCATTTCTCCATATTTATTTCAGAATTTTTGCATTTTTTGCTTTTATATTTCACTTCAGCTCCATCACTGGCGGCCGTGTCTTCAGCTGCCTAAGCCCTAAGCTCTGGAATTCTCTCCTGGAATGGTAGCATAGTGGTTATGTTACTGGACTAGTAATCCAGAGGCCTGGACTAATGATCCGAGACATGAGTTTAAATCCCACCATGACAGCTGGGAAATTTAAATTCAGTTAATTAAATAAATAAATAATCTGGAATAAAAAGCTAGTTACCATGAAACTACAGGATTGTCATAAAAACCCATCTGGTTCACTAATGTCTTTAGAGAAGGAAATCTGCCGTCCTTACCTGGTCTGGCCTATATGTGACTCCAGACCCACAGCAATGTGGTTGACTCTTAACTGCCCTCTGAGTTGTACCAAACCGCTACAGGGAAGTATCACCACACGGACTGCAACGATTCAAGAAGATGGCTCACCTCCACCTTCTCAAGGGCAATTAGGGATGGGCAATAAATGCTGGCCTTGCCAGCGACGCCCACATCCCATGAATGAATAATAAAAATAAAAGATAGTCACCAATAAATCTCTGCACCTCTCTACCTTTCACTCCTCCTTTAAGACACTCCTTAACACCTACCTCTGTGACCAATGTCCTGATATCTCCTTCTGTGGCTCGGAATCAACTTTTGTCTGATAACGCTCCTGTGAAACGCCTTGGGATATTTTACTTGGTAAAGGCGCTATATAAATGCAAGTTGTTGTTTAGTGCGTCTGGTGGTCCTCTCCAGACATGGCTTGCTGAGCGTAGATGCGATTCAAGAAATAAGGTTGTCGACTAATCAGGTCTTGCAGTTGTGCAACTGAAAAGGTCATCAGCTGAACTACAAGCTCAGCCAAGCTGGATGTGAGTTGTGGTGGATGCCAAGGAGATGTGGTCCAGCCACAAGCCAGTTAATCATTCAAAAGGCGGACTTATCATTAGCAACATCTGGACTGACATGGGCAATGGCTGAAGAGATGTGTTAATTTGAAATCTATCACACTTTTAGCAGACTTGCTTTTTGCTGTTATTTATAAGCTTGACTCAGTAGTTATTGTCACTTCTGTAGATTCCCTCTGTAAAGATCTATGAGCCATCAAGTTTTACCTTTGTATCTTGAGTTTATTTTATCTTGTTTTGCCCTTGTGTATTCTCTTATCGTATAAGTGGTTTAACCCATTTTTAATTTCTCTCTTTCACAGTAATCCTTGCCGAGCAACTTATAATGCATGCACTTGTATAATGCTTTTTCATGCTGAAATGGTAATATACTCCACACAATAAATTACGTTTGAAATGCAAAGCTTGTTCTTATGAAGGCAAATTACATTATGAAATCATCTTTACAGAGCTATTTTATGACTTGCACAATGCCAGAGCTAATTACAGTACTAACATGTTATTTTTCCTCACTGCACTCCCACCCCCTCCCACAGCTCCCATACAGTCATGGTAAATACTTACAATACAACCATGAGATTGAACAACAAAGGCTAGAAGTTAGGAATACTCTACTCCTTCCTGGACTGAGTGAGAATAAGGAACCAGATTCTGATGGGGAAGGGCGATGATGTGAGTGAAGTAGAGGGAAGCAGAGAGGGTTATGTAGGCTCTGTTAAGACAAGGAGACTGAGTGAGTACATAAGAACATAAGAAACATAAGAAATAGGAGCAGGAGTTGGCCAATCGGCCCCTCGAGCCTGCTCCGCCATTCAATAATATCATGGCTGATCTGATCCTAACCTCAAATCTAAAGAACACAAGAAGTAGGAGCAGGACCCGGCCACTCAGCCCCTGGGCCCGCTCCGCCACCCACAGGGCCTTGACCGATCCGAACTCAGCCTCATGTCCAATTTCCTGCCCGCTCCCCGTAACCCCTAATTCCCTTTACTTCTAGGAAACTGTCTATTTTTGTTTTAAATTTATTTAATGATGTAGCTTCCACAGCTTCCTGGGGCAGCAAATTCCACAGACCTACTACCCTCTGAGTGAAGAAGTTTCTCCTCATCTCAGTTTTGAAAGAGCAGCCCCTTATTCTAAGATTATGTCCCCTAGTTCTAGTTTCACCCATCCTTGGGAACATCCTCACCGCATCCACCCAATCAAGCCCCTTCACAATCTCATATGTTTCAATAAGATCGCCTCTCATTCTTCTGAACTCCAATGAGTAGAGTCCCAATCTACTCAACCTCTCCTCATATGTCCACCCCCTCATCCCGGGGATTAACCGAGTGAACCTTCTTTGTACTGCCTCGAGAGCAAGTATGTCTTTTCTTAAGTATGGACACCAAAACTGTATGCAGTATTCCAGGTGCGGTCTCACCAATACCTTATATAACTGCAGCAATACCTCCCTGTTTTTATAATCTATCCCCCTAGCAATAAAAGCCAACATTCCGTTGGCCTTCTTGATCACCTGCTGCACCTGCATACTAACTTTTTGATTTTCTTGCACTAGGACCCCCAGATCCCTTTGTACTGCAGTACTTTCCAGTTTCTCACCATTAAGATAATGGCCCAAAAATTGATCCCGGTGCGCGAGAGTACGCACTGCGTACTCTCGCGTATTCCCTCTGCAATTGCCGGTTTTCTGCATGCCCTGCGCATGCGCTGAAAACCGGCAATTGCTCTTTTGAAAAGGGGGCGGTTCCTCGGTGCATTGCGTGCGCGCTACAGGCTGCGCGCACGCTGTGCACTTCATGCTTTGGACGCGCAGGTAAGTACTGAAGATTTTAGAAATGTAAAAAGGACGAGTAAGACCCACTTTTAACAAGGTAAGTAGTGAATTAAGTATTTTTTTGAATTTTTTTTTACAGGTATATCTTTTTTAGAGACTTTAAAGACAGGTAAGTTTATTTTTATAACTTTTTAAAAGATTTTAAATTTTTTCAAAAATTTTATTTTTTATTTAAAATGGATAATTTATTTAACTATACTTATTTTATTAATGTGATGGTTTTTTTAAAAATTTAATTGAGGTTTAGCTGTTATTTTGGGGGGGTGTAAGATTCATAGATTCCACAGCCGTGCTGTGAAACTTATGAATGGAAGATGGTGTGCTGCCATTGGCTCTAACTGAGTCACGTGATCCCACAGCTCGCACGAATTCACTACGCCGGTGGGATACGCAAGCACTGCCCGGCTGATGTCTGGAACATCAAGTTCGTGCGAGCTGGATCTGAAAAAGCACAAGTGAGGTGAGAGATCGCGGGGAAGGCTTACCCCCGCGGGAACAGAGCGAGATCAATTTCTGGGCCAATAACTTGCTCTTTGATTTTTCCTGCCAAAGTGCATAACCTCACATTTTCCAATATTGTATTGCATCTGCCAAATCTCCGCCCACTCACCCAGCCTGTCTATATCCCCTTGTAGGTTTTTTATGTCCTCCTCACTTTCTACTTTCCCTCCCATCTTTGTATCATCTGCAAACTTTGATATGTTACACTCGGTTCCCTCCTCCAAATCGTTAATATAGATTGTAAAGAGTTGGGGACCCAGCACCGACCCCTGAGGAACACCACTGGCCACTGGTTGCCAGTCCGAGAATGAACCATTTATCCCAACTCTCTGCTTCCTGTTAGATAACCAATCCTCCACCCATGCCAGAATATTACCCCCAATCCAGTGATTTTTTATCTTGAGCAATAATCTTTTATGTGGCACCTTGTCGAATGCCTTCTGGAAGTCTAAATACACTACGTCCACTGGTTCCCCTTTATCCACCCTGTACGTTATGTCCTCAAAGAACACAAGCAAATTTGTCAGACATGACTTCCCCTTCATAAAGCCATGCTGACTTTGTCCTATTAAATTATGTTTATCTAAATGTTCCGTTACTGTCTCCTTAATAATAGACTCCAAAATTTTACCCACCACAGATGTTAGGCTAACTGGTCTATAATTTCCAGCCTTCTGCCTACTACCCTTTTTAAATAAGGGTGTTACATTAGCAGTTTTCCAATCTGCCGGGACCTTTGCTGAGTCCAGGGAATTTTGGAAAATTATTACCAAAGCATCCACAATCCCTACTGCCACTTCCCTCAAGACCCTAGGATGTAAGCCATCAGGTCCAGGGGATTTATCCGCCTTGAGTCCCATTATTTTACTGAGTACCAATTCCTTAGTGATTTTAATCATATTTAACTCCTCCCCCCCTAGAGCCCCCTGTTTGTCCAGTGTTGGGATATTCTTAGTGTCCTCTACCGTAAAGACTGAAACAAAATATTTGTTCAGCATTTTTGCCATCTCCATGTTTCCTACCATTAATTTCCCAGTCTCATCCTCTAAGGGACCTACGTTTGCCTTAGCCACCCTTTTTCTTTTTATATAACTATAGAAACTCTTGCTATCTGAGCATCACAAATGTAACCATTATTGGCATCCAAGATTCGAGTCAAAAATGACCTCTCTGTTCTAGCTGCTTTCAATATTTTATGCTCCCCTCAGCCAGGTCCAATAATCTCTAGAAGTCGACTTCTCAAAGCATTCACCAGGAATTTGGGCAATTGGAGAACAGGCATAACCCTCATATGGAGTTCATTAAACAATACCTATCTCAGATTGGTGGACTTTGACCATTCTCTGGTGGAGGTCATAAGTCAAACTGGCAATGCTCTTCAATGAGTTGATAAACATCCATCCCCCATTAGTACGCAAATCTTCTCAATTGTTTACCAATACGTTCCCCGAAGAAAGTGACATCTGAAGACCTCAACGCTCCAGCTACTGTATCGTTGCAGGCAGCTGATCAGACAAGGCGATTACATCTGCGGGCAATTGTGGGAACTCCTGTCTCTGCTGTATATCCACGCAGCCTGGACATCACTTCTTTACGAAAGAGCCCCTATTTAAGCTGTCCAAGAAGGGTTTAATAAAATAAACAAAAGTATCAATGATGCATTGGACCGGACTGTGACAGAAATTATGACAGAGAATTGCAGTATCAACTTATTGGATGGTAAGGTTCCTCCAGGGCTCATGACTGAGATCATATGGAAATATTATTGAGGTTGTTTAAGTTAACTGAACACAAGGAGATTACTGAGTGTATAAGGTAGAAACAGGAGAATTGTACCACCAACTGGGGCCAAATGTCATTGCCCGAGAGGATTCTGCATCACATTGGTGACAGTAGTTTTATAATAACCCAAACTGAGGGATTAGGGGAAAGACATGTGAGGGCAGCCACGAGAAACATAAATCACCTGTGCACAGCCCACCAAAAGATATCAATCTAGAACCAATACACAATCTAGAAAAGGTCAGGAAAGTGTAGTTAAGAATAGTTCATTGCTGGAGGAAAGAACAAAAGGGAAGGTCGCGATAGAGTGGAAGGCAGAAAAGATTAAATGGAAGAAGGGATGATGGTGCAAGGAAAAAGGAGATGGTAATGGGACAAGTAAAGAAACAAAAGATGGGTCTAGAGGAGGTGTGAATGGAAACAGTAGATCCATTATCAACAGCTGCTGTCGAAAAAATGGGGGCAGAGGTTATGACCTGAAATTGTTGAACTCAGTGTTGAGTCCGGAAGGCTGTAAAGTGCCTAATCGAAAGACGAGGTGCTGTTCCTCAAGCTTGCGTTGCGCTTCATTGGAACAGTGTAGGAGGCCAAGGACAGAAAGGTCAGAGTGGGACTGGGATGCAGAATTAAAATGACAGGCGACCAGAAGCTCAGGGTCACGCTTGCTGAACGGAGGTGTTCCGCAAAGCGGTCACCCACTCTGCAACGTAGCAAATACAGTATACTAAACTGAAAGAAGTACAAGTAAATCGCTGTTTCACTGGAAGGAATGTTAAGGCCCCTGGATGGTGGAAAGGGACAAGATCTTAAAATTAGAGGTTGGCCATTTAGTAATGAAATCAGGGAGCACTTTTTCACACAAAGTGTAGTGGAAATCTGGAATTCTCTGCCCCCCCCTCCCCAAAGCCTGAGGATGCTGGAACAATTGGAGCTTTCAAGACTGAGATTGATCGATTTTTTTAGATCAGGATATCTAGGAAATGGAGCTAAGGCAGTTAAATGGGAGTTGAGGTACAGGTCAGCCATGATCTAATTAAATGACTGAGCAGGCTCGAGGGGCTGAATGGCCTACTCCTGTTCCTATGTTCATAATAAGAAAAAAAACATTTTCTTTAGCATCTCATCATGTATCCCAAAGTGCTTTACAACCAATGCTTTGCTGCAGTGTCACAAAAAAACTCCATCAATTCACCAGTAGGGGCAGGTGAGCTTGTATTGAGGTACTGTCCCAGTGAGTACTGTCATGGTCTCTTTCTTCTTACCCATGCATTCCCACACTTTCTCTCCACCTTCCCATGAATGCCCATGATACTGCACTGTGCACTTTCCCTCACCTCTCTTCTCACACAACCCCCTCCAGCAGAGGCTGCCCTCCATAACCCGTGGCCAGTTCCTTTAATGCCCACCACTTGCATGCTGCACCTTCCCATCTTCGCAATACCTACAGAGACCCCTCTTCACACATGGACATAGGGAGAGTCCAGAATCTATGCACGCTCCTTCCCTTTCCATCTCTGACTCCATTTGAGGAGTGGGCCCTTCAAATTTAGGGCTGAGATTTGAAGGAAGAGGAGGGAGGGAAATGGAGAAGCAAGAGGCATGGACTGAACTCAGGGTCAGTACAACACTTAACCTTCCTTTACAATCCATCCTATTCAGTCACACAACCGCAGACACACAAGTTTCCCGAGATCAGCAGCTCCATGTCAGCTGTTTGTCGAAGGTTACTTATCAGTAACTTGTTCTGAGGACGTGCTCCTAAAACGTTTCCTCTTTCAACATCTGCGGGTATGACAGAAGAAGCTGTTGAGGGCTCTCACAGCGGAACACTCATTGCACCTCACCTGGCATCCTGTCCCCCAATCTCACCAACACAGATCCATCCACCCCAGGGGATTTCCCTCACCATTTGAGCACAGCACACTGGATGATCCACAGAGCGCAGCAGTGGAGGTGATCCAAGAGTAGCAGGAGGAACCTGGCCAGAGGGCCGGATCGCCTCCATCCACAGCTCCTGAGAGCAGGAATTGTGATCTCCGAGGCCCAGCTTTTAAAAGAAGGATGCTCTCAAAGGATGGGAGGTTGTTGGAGTCACTGGGGATTCACCGAGGGGCTTTCAGCACACGGCGGCTGGTGTGGAGAATTCCACAGTCCACATGCACACCAAAGAAAGCATGGTCAGCCTGGGGCAGTTCCAGGGAGAGCTGCAGCGTACCCTCTCATGGAAGAGGCTGGTTTGCCAGATTTTGCATCTCTCCTGAACGGTGAAACTGCTTCCATACAGGCTTCGGGCTGCAACCTCACCTCCACGGATGGAGCAGCTGATCCAAATGAGCCAGTAATGTTGTGACAAAAGCAAAATACCGCGGATGCCGGAAATCTGAAACACAGTTCTGACGAAGGGTCATCGACCTGAAACGTTGACTCGGTTTCTCTCTCCACAGATGCTGCCTGACCCGCTGAGTGTTTGCAGCATTTTCTGTTTTTATTTCAGTCATGTTGTTGCTGTGGGGTCTGTCGGCCCACAGATCAGCAGGTCATGGTGTCACAGAGTACGGGAGCAGGGGCAGATTGGACATCGCCGTGGAGGATGATGTCGTTTCTCACCATGACAACACTGCAACACCAGTGTGCTACTGTCCTCTGATGACTTCATGGGTGCTAGAAGGTAGACAAGGCCAGGTTAGTGTCCCCCCCGCCCCCCCTCGCCCCCCGGTCCCCCTCAGTGGAAGAGCAGCAGCCTGAAGCAGGCCCACCTCAGGCCCAGACTTACACAAGCTGTGAGCTATCTCGACCCCAGGAGCCTCTCCCAGGTGAACAGCTGACAGGTTTCTCACAGGCTGCAGCCATGTGGATTGCACTGAAAAGAAGCACCTAGTTAGGTTCTCAGTCAAAACACACACCCACTGATAGGAAGAAGGACCTCCATGGTCGGTAACCCATGCTGTACCTAGCCGAGCTATGCGGACGGACCTTTTCCTTAAATCTAACCTGTGCTGTATCTAAAATAAAAACAGAAAATGCTGGAAATACTCAGCAGGTCAGGCAGCATCTGTGGAGAGAGAAACAGAGCTAACGGCTGGAATTTTCTGGGGTGGTAGTGGACGTGATCGGTGGCGGGTCGGGTGGGAAAGTTGTTATTTTTGACAGCGGGTGGGGAACCCGCCATCATCCCGCCCCCACCCACCTTTCCCCCAGGCGCGTCAGTCATCGCGGAGCCGACATGACTGGCAGCGGCGGGCAACCCAATTGAAATTAACAGAAACTTTACATGAACATTGGATAAAACACCCAAGTGGCCTCCTTGTGTGTTGTTAGTTGGTATGATTGCAGTAGGATGAGGGTGAGTGTGAGGGGTGGCTAGTGAGATGGGGATGTGATAATGTAGATAGAGAGAGGGCTGGGTGGAGGTGCAAGGTAAGTTGGTGTGAGTAAGGATGTGCAGGAGTAGGGTTGGGAAGGCAGAGTGATGAGGATGTAATGAGAGGCACAGCAGGATGAGGTTGACTGTGGCTTTGTACTAGCGCTTCCTGATCTAATGAGATCGTTCAAAGGTTTGCGGCACTGCACCCAGATCCTCCTGAACACATCCCTGCTTGTGACCTTCTCCGCAATCTGCAACCAGGCTGTCTTGGTCTCCTGGGGAGGTCTCTTCCGCCCATTGGAAGGGAAGAGGACCTCCCTGCGTGCTGTGACTCGGAGAACCTGGGTGCAGCCCTCTACCTCTATGCAGTTATTGTCAGTGTTTGCAGCACTCCAATGCTGTATGTTAGATTAAGCTTCAAATCTAATGTGGCCATGGTCCCTTTAAAGATCCTGGCTGAAAACGCGTCATGAATGATGTCACCAGACCCGCTCCATCTCATTGGGCCGGGTGACGCGCTGAGCGGGCTTAATAGGCCCCATTAAGGTAAGTTCATTTTCAACAGCGGGATGGAGCCAGCAGCGGGGTCATGACCCCCCACGGACACCGCCCACACCGGAGCCACCGAGGTAGGCAAAATCCGGGCCAACGTTTCAGGTCGAGGACCTTTCATCATTTTGATCAGATGCCCCATCCATAGAGATCCATAGGGGTAAAAATTCACTTGGTTGCGCCTCCCGTTAGCGCCTTAAGAGGGCGCTAATGGGGCGTTAAGCCGCTAACGCCCGGGCGCAGCGGTGTTTGCGCCGCTCGAGAACTTAACTTGAGATTGTGCGGCGGCGCTAAAACTTACCGCTGCGACCACCTGCGCGCGCAGATTGTGACGTCATTCCATGGTGCAACGCCCTTGGGGCGCCCCGGAGCGGAAATTGAGTGGCGCCCCCTGCCTTACCGCCTGGCGCTTCCAACGACCGGAAGACTGGAACGTTATCAATCGGTGTGGGGCTGGGGGGGGCGCTATTTAAAGGGGGCCTCTTCCTGTCTTTTTCTGTGGTCGACATTTATGCACCACTCGTTCTGAGAGAGAGAGAGAGATTCGGAGAGAGAGAGAGAGAGACTTCTACATTGACTCAACGCTTTGTGAGGTAGTTTTGCCTAGTTCATCCTAACTTTGTTGCTACTTTAGTTGCTGTACCTCATTACTTTTCTGGCAAAGAGAATATGGGGGCTGCAATGATTGGGGGCGTCGTCCTGCTCCAGCTGAATCGGAGGATACTGAGACGCAGACAGAGAGTGGCAATGATGGCAAGACGGAGGAGGGCCATCAGGCGCATGTACAGGAGAGCTTACCCTCCCAGGGTATATCGTGAACAGCTCTCCTACATCCATATGTCCGAGGAGCTGTGTTTGCGAAGGCTGCGATTCAGCAAGGAGGTGGTCACTGAGCTCTGCCACCTGCTGCAGCCAGATCTGCAGCCTCAGCTGAGGTCCAGGACGTCTCTGTCGGTGGCAGTGAAGGTCACAGTGGCTTTGAACTTCTACGCCACTGGCTCATTCCAAGCTGCTGTTGGGGACCTCGCCAATATCTCCCAGTTTGCGGTGCATCGCTGCATCCGGTAGGTCACCAATGCCCTCTTCAGAAGGAGACGAGACTTCATCTCTTTCCCTATGACCCCAGACAAGCAGCGTGACCGTGCTCTGGGCTTTGCGAGGGTAGCAGGCTTCCCCATGGTGCAGGGCGCTATTGACTGCACGCATGTGGCTTTGCGTGCTCCGCGAGAGAATGCAGAGGAATTCAGGAACAGAAAGGGGTTCCATTCCTTGAATGTGCAGTTGGTGTGTGACCACAGACAGGTGATACTCGCTGTCAATGCCCACTATCCGGGCAGCTGCCACGATGCTTTCATCCTGCGCCAGACTACTGTGGCAGAAGTTTTCGAGGCACCGCATCAGCCAGTTGGTTGGCTTCTGGGGGACAAGGGGTACGTATTGAGCACCTGGCTGATGACACCGCTCCGTACGCCAAACACCCCTGCTGAGCTGCGGTACAATGAAAGCCATCAAGCAACCAGGAACATTATTGAGCGCACAATCGGCGTGCTGAAACAACGGTTCCGCTGTCTGGACCATTCCGGAGGAGCCCTGCAGTACTCGCCTGAGCAAGTTTCGAACTTCGTAGTCGTGTGCTGCATGTTGCACAACATGGCAATCCTCAGGACCCAGCCAATGCCACCAGGCCTTGTAGCACCACCAGAGGAGGAGGAGGAAGAGGAGGAACAGGACGAGGACGATGATCATCAGCAGCACCAAGGCAGGAGGGCGGCCCACAATGGTCAAACTGCAAGGGCCGTCCGTCAACGACTAATAGCAAGCCGCTTCTAGGGCCCCTGCCATTGCTACAAACACTAATCAACCCAGCACGCAACCCCTAAGCCGGCCAAGGCACCAACAATTCCAACCACCAGCCATGTATATTTTGAATACAGAAACTTATTTATTTTACAAACTCTGTGTGTGTCAATTCCTCATGACAAACTCATAGAAATAAACACAAAAAAACAGTCAATAACATAACTGGTTCTCACAACCTGGAGATAATGTCCAAAACACTAAACAAAAGTTGGACCATGAACCTCGGCCTTTAATAAAAAAATGACCAGCATTTTGGCACACCTCCTACTTTTTGCCCTTCGAGGGTGATCTCCTTCCCTTGCGCACTTCCCCCCTTCTAACCCTACTGCTCCTCCGTAATGGGACCTCAGTGGCTGCAGCAAGGCTGGTGGAAGGCTGCTGCTCGTCAGACCCTGACACTGCAGATGCCCCTGAAGGACGGCCTCGACCACTTCTGAGCCTGGAGGGCCCGGCTGCAGACTGCACCAACTCTGCATGGGCGGCAGCAGTCTGTCCTACAGGCGGTGGCAAGTGCAGTGGAGAAGTGACAGTGTTGGCAGCAGGAATGCTGTCATCGTGAGAGAGGCCAGCAACTCCCTGCTCGCCCGACACACTGGCACTCCCACGGGGCAGCACTTCAGCATCCGGAGCAATTTGCCGGAGAACAGATTGCTGGCCTGCTGCGGCGCGGTGACAGCCCCGGGGACATGTGCACGAACCATCGAGGTTGGCAGCAGTCTGTGCTCGCGTGGCCTCCATCTGAGTCTGTATGAGAGCAGTCAGAGGTGGGATCACGGCAGCCAGTGACTGAATTGCAGCACTAAGCGTTAGTGTGGCATCCGCCTGTGCTACAGCGAAGTGCTCCACACTCCTTGCCAGTGACTCAATGCAATCGGGCACCCTTCCCACTGCACCCATGAGCTCAGTGTGCATGCCCACCGCCTGGGTGTTTATTTCTGCAATCAGCCGCTCCTCCTCTGCGTCCATTGCAGTAGGAGTGTCTGGCATACTCTCCCTCTGGGGAGAAGGCCCCCGTTCTTCCCTACCCCCCCCATGGCGTTGCTGCAGCCCGCTGGGTCCTGGAGCTTCACCATCATCAGCCCCTTCCCCCCTGCTCCCCTCCGGGGAAGGCGTGTTCCCAGTGTGGGCATGGGCTTCCTCGGGAGAGGGTGGCACTGATGCTCCGGCTTCCTCTTCCTCCTCAGCTGCAGCATCACTCCCAGTGGCAGCTTCAGGGCCCGTCTCCTCAGCTGGTGAATCACCATCTGAAAGCAGGGAGGTACAAGAGTGGCTTTAGCGTGAGGACAGGGTGGCAGTAAGGGAGGAATAAGTGCAGCGAGTTAGCAAGTTGGATTGAAAGTGTCAAAGGCTGGTATTGTGAGGGACAAGTGGAAGGACAGAGGACAAAAAGGTGATGACCTTACCATTGCTGTCCACAACGGGGTCGGCGTCTCCAGTGGCGACAGGACCGATCACCCGGCTTGCCACAATCCTGTGGACGCGCTCCTCCAGATCGCTGAGGGGTTGCAGCTGAAGCCGCCCTCCACCCGTCCGTTGCTGCTGTCTCCGATTATGAGCCAGCTTAGCCTGCAAGAAAAAGGACAGCATCTGAGTAAATATACAGCCATGGTCTTGCCTGATGTGCCTCCCATAGGTGAATAGCCCTTACAATATACAGCCATGGTCTTGCCTGATGTGCCTCCCATAGGTGAATAGCCCTTACAATATACAGCCATGGTCTTGCCTGATGTGCCTCCCATAGGTGAATAGCCCTTACAATATACAGCCATGGTCTTGCCTGATGTGCCTCCCATAGGTGAATAGCCCTTACTGTATGCAAAGTGTGGAATGTGTGTGTGTGTTTGATGAAAGGGCCATAGGTGTTGGATGAGTGTTGTGCATTGGGGTTTTAAGACCCTCTGGCCATAGAGTGAGGTTGAGATGGAGGGATGGAGAGGTATTGAGAAAAAGCCACTCACCCTGACGACCCGAGTGAGGTCGTTGAACTTTTTGCGGCATTGAGTATGGGTCCTGGGCACCATGCTCCTGGAGGAGACGCTCTGAGCCACCTCCCTCCACACTCTTCTGAACTCGCGTGGCAAAGGCCTCCTGCCACTCTCCGGGAACAGCATGCATCGTCTGCGCTCCACTGCGTCAACCAGAGCATCCAAGGCCCGCTCGGTGAAGCGATGAGCGCGTTCTCTCACCCTCGCCATGCTTGGCAGCAAAATGGATTACAGGTCTCTCCAGGCTGAGATTCAAGGCTGCAATGAGCAGGGTGTGGCTGGGGAGCAAGTGGCCCCCCCCCGCTTTAAGAAGTGTCCGGCGCCAGTGTGTCTGTGTTCCCTCGGTAACTGGCAGCAGCTGCGCTGCGCTCGTGCGCTGAGTTAGCGCCTCACTCCTTGGCCTTTGCGCCTTAAGAGAGGTGTGCAGCGCCTACTTTAGCGCTCCACTCACCTCCCGGGGCGGTAAAAGTGAAGTATCCTGTCAGTGCCGATAATTAGCGCCAGGCGCTAATATTTGCGTCCGGACGATATTTGCGCCCCAAATGGGGCGCGACCTAATTTCTACCCCATAGAGTCATAGGGGGAAAAATTCAGTTGGTTGCGTCTCCCGTTAGTGCCTTAAGAGGGTACTAATGGGGCGCAAAGCGGCTAGCACCCGGGCGCGGCGATGTTTGCGCCGCTCGCGAAATTAACTAAACATTTTGCGGCGGCGCTAAACACTACCGCCACGATCTCCTGCGCCGGCAGATCATGACGTCAGTCGAGTGCGCAACGCCCCGGTAGCGCCCCGGAGTGGATATTGAGTGGCGCCCCCTGCCTTACCGCCTGCCGCTAGCAATGACAGGTTGAGGGGAGCGTTTTGCAGTCAGGAAGAGACTGGGGGAGCGCTATTTAAAGGTGACCGCTTCCTGCCTTTTATTGTTGGTGACATTTTAGAACCATGCATTCTGAGAGAGAGAGAGAGAGACTTCTGGAGAGATTCAACGCTGTGTGAAGGAGTTTTGGGTACTGACCAGCACTTTGCAGGTTCATTTTGATTTGCCCTTCCTTGTAACGATTTAGAAGAGACTGTGAGGGCTGCACTCTGAGCTCTTTCCCATTGTTCTTTCCAGCAGATTTGATGTGCAGGTCTCTCCAGGCCGAGATTCAAGGCTGCAATGAGCAGGATGTGGATGGAAAGCAAGATCAACCCTCCCCTTTAAGAACTGGCCCGCGCCATTGTGTCTGTGTTCCATTGCTGACTGACATCACATGAGCTTCGCCAGCGCTCTGACGTAGCGCCTCGCTCCTCGGCCTTTGCGCCTTAAGACAGGTGTGAAGCGCCTGATTTAGCGCTCCAATCACCTCCAGGGGCGATAAAAGTCAAGTTTGCAGTCGGTGGCGATAATTAGCGCCAGGCGCTAATCTTTGCGCCCGGACGATAATTGCACCCCAAATGAGGCGATACTGAATTTCTCCCCCATAGTGTCATAGTGTCATAGAGTCATAGATTTATACAGCACAGAAAGAGGCCCTTCGGCCCATCGTGTCCACGCCGGCCATCAAGCCCTGTCTATTCTAATCCCATTTTCCAGCACTTGGTCCGTAGTCTTGTATGCTATGGCGTTTCAAGTGCTCATCTAAATGCTTCTTGAATGTTGTGAGGGTTCCTGCCTCTACCACCCTTTCAGGCAGTGAGTTCCAGATTCCAACCACCCTCTGGGTGAAAAAGTTTTCCTCAAATCCCCTCTAAACCTCCTGCCCCTTACCTTGAAACTCTGCCCCCTAGTTATTGACCCCTCTACTAAGGGGAAAAGTTCCTTTCTATCTACTCTATCTATGCCCCTCATAATTTTGTACACCTCAATCAGGTCCCCCCTCAGCCTTCTCTGCTCTAAGGAAAACAACCCCAGCATGTCCAGTCTCTCTTCATAGCTGAAGAGTTCCAGCCCAGGTAACATCCTGGTGAATCTCCTCTGCACTCTCTCCAATGCAATCACATCCTTCCTATAGTGTGGCGACCAGAACTGCACACAGTATTCCAGCTGTGGCCTAACTAGCGTTTTGTACAGCTCCATTATAACCTCCACCTAGCCTGTCTATGCAGAGGGAACTTTTCCTTATATCTAGCCCATGCTGTACCTAGCCTGGCTATTCAGAGGGAACTTCTCCTTATATCAAACCTGTGTTGTAACTAGCCTGGCAGTGCTTAATGGGATAATGTAGAAGTAACTGTACCCTCCATCTAGCGTTTTGGGTTTTGCCAATTATGAACAGAATTATGTGAGTTTATAATGTTTCTTATAATGTTAAATGCAACATTTTTATCTCAACATTAACCTGCAGACATGAAAAGATGTTGGTTGCCGTGGTAATTTGAATGTTAATTGGTATTCAAAGAGGTGATCATTGTGTATAATCTTGAGCATTACACACCATTGTAATGACATTTTTTCTATATGAAACCTAAATGTCTATGGATTCAATGCACCAGCAGGCATTTAGCTAAACAGATATTTGAGTGCCTAGGTTCCCATATCATTGATGAACTAAGTGATGGGCCGAACCCTCCCCCTACCTCACACTCTTAAGGGGATGTTTTTTTCAGAATGGGTGTGTGAACTGGAGTGTAACAGAAAATACTGGGCCTGCTAGTCTGGGAATAGCTGGCTTGAAACTGGTTTTGAGCTGAGAATGTCTTTGTTAGTTTTTCAAATAATTGATCAGGATAGAGAAGTGACGATCTCACTCTGTAAACTGTATTTTGTTCATTCATGCATTTTATGTAAAATAAACTAATTTATTGGTTTGAAATCGTGCCTTGTATCACAAGTGTTCATTTTAGTCTGTCGTCTGTAAGGACAGGACAATGCACATAGTGACATGTGGGATAATACAGTTGCTGGTGTATGCAGCAAGTGTTCCTTTTTATGGTCCCAGGGTCACATTATTGTTTAATTAGACATTGGGCAGAAAAGGGGCCACTCCAGATCATAGGGGACATGAGGTGCACTTATTGGAACGACCAAAGACATGTACCCGAGGGAATATCTAGCACATGACTCAAAGGCTCAAAAAAACGATATAAAACACTAGTCCGGCCCCAGCTGGAGTATTGTGTCCAATTCTGGGCACCACACTTTAGGAAGGACATGAAGGCTTTGGAGGGGGTACAGAAGAGATTTACTGGAATGGTTCCAGGGATGAAGGATTACAGTTACGTGAATAGACTGGAGAAGCTGGGGTTGTTCTCCTTGGAGCAGAGAAGGCTAAGAGGAGATTTGATAGAGGTGTTTAAAACCATGAAGGGTTTAGGTAGAATAAATAAAGAGAAACTGTTTCCAATGGCAGAGGGGTCGATAACCAGAGGGCACAGATTTAAGGTGGCTGCTCCTCTGTAATGTGGCCCCAGTGGCTGCAGCAAGGCTGGCGGAAGGCTGCTGACAATTGGATCCAGAGACTGCAGATGGCCTTGAGGACGCCCTCGACCAGCTCTGGGCCTGGAGGGCCCAGCTGCAGACTGCACCAACTCTGCATGGGCGGCAGCAGTCTGGGCTGGTTGGGTTACAGGCTGTGGCAAGTTCAATGGGGAAGTGCCAGTGGTGGGAGCAGGAATGCTGTCATCCTGAGAGAGGACAGCACCTTCCTGCTCGACCGACACACTGCCACTCCCCCGGGGCAGAACCTCAGCATCCGGAGCAAACTGCTCGAGCACAGATTGCTGGCCTGCTGCGGCACTGTGAGATCCTCGGTGGACAGTGGTCGACCCAGCGACGATGGCAGCAGTCAGTGCTTGCGTGGCATCAAACTGAGACTGCATGAGAGCAGTCTGAGACTGGATGGCACCAGCCAATGGCACAATTGCAGCACTAAGCTGTTGCGTTGCATCAGCCTGTGCTGCAATGGATTCTGCCACCTCACCCATTACACGCGGCATTGGCTCTGGTTCCCCACGGTCTCTCTGCAATTCAACCATCCTCTGCAACGAGGCAAGGATGGGTTCAAGGGTTTGCGCACAGATGACAGCTGTGCTAGCTGCGGACTCCTCCACGCTCCTAGCCAGTCCATCCATGCTGTCGGGCACCCTTGCCATTGCACCCATGAGCTCAGTGTGCATGCTCAAGGCCTGGGGATTCATGGCTGCGATGTTGAGGTCCTCATCTGAGTCCTGTGCAGCAGAACTCGTGCGCGCACTCACCCTCAGGGGAGATGACCCCCGAGCTTCCCTTCCCCCACGGCGTTGCCTCAGCCCGCTGGGTCCAGGAGCTTCGCCCTCATCAGACCCTAACCCCCTGCTCCCCTCCAGGGAAGGTGAGGCCCCAGTGTTGGATGTGTCACCCTCGGGACACACAGGCGTTGAGGCTCCGGCTTCCTCTTCCTCCTCGTCTGGCGTGTTGCTGCCACTGGCAGGTTGAGGGACAGGCTGGTCAGCTGGTGGCTCACTATCTGAAAGCAGGACCGTATAAGCGTGGCTTTAGCGTGAGGACTGGAAACAGTTAGTTGGATTGAAAGTGTAAAAGGCTGGTGTTGTGAGGGGCAAGTGATATGCGAAAGGAGAGAAAGCTGATGAACATACCATTGCTGCCCCCAAGGGGGTTGACCTCTCCAGCGGCCACGGCACTCTGTCCTCCAACTCAGTCAGCGGGTGTAGGTCCGCCGGTCCTCCTCCTGTGCGTTGCTGCTCCCATTTGTTATGAGAGAGCTTGGCCTGCAAGAAAAAGGACAGCGTCTGAGTGAATATGCAGCCATGTGTTTAGCTGATGTGCCTCCCATAGTTGAATAGCCCTTAGTGTGTGCAGCCATGTGTTTGGCTGATGTGCCTCCCATAGTTGAATAGCTGTTAATGTGTGCAGCCATGTGTTTGGCTGATGTGCCTCCCATAGTTGAATAACCCTTAATGTGTGCAGCCATGTGTTTGGCTGATGTGCCTCCCATAGTTGAATAGCCCTTAGTGTGTGCAGCCATGTGTTTGGCTGATGTGCCTCCCATAGTTGAATAGCTGTTAATGTGTGCAGCCATGTGTTTGGCTGATGTGCCTCCCATAGTTGAATAACCCTTAATGTGTGCAGCCATGTGTTTGGTTGATGTGCCTCCCATAGTTGAATAGCCCTTAATGTGTGCAAGGAGGTTAAGGATGGTATCAAATTGAAAACAAAGGCATACAATGTTGCGAAGATTAGTGGTAGGCCAGAGGATTGGGAAAGGAAACCAGCAAAGGACGACTAAAAAAATAATAAAGAGGGAGAAGATAGATTATGAGAGTAAACTATCAAGAAATATAAAAACAGACAGTAAGAGCTTCTACAGGTATATAAAAAGGAAGAGAGTAACTAAAGTAAACATTGGTCCCTTAGAGGATGAGACTGGGGAATTAATAATGGGAAACAGGGAAATGGCAGAGACTTTGAACAAATATTTTGTATCGGTCTTCACGGTAGAAGGCACTAAAAGCATCCCAATAATAACAGATAATCAAGGGGCTATAGGGAGGGAGGAACTTAAAACAATCACTATCACTAGAGAAAAAGTACTAGCCAAACTAATGGGACTAAAAGTGAACAAGTCCCCTGGACCTGATGGCCTGCATTCTAGGGTCTTAAAAGAAGTGGCTGCAGAGATAGTGGCTGTAATCTACCAAAATTCCCTGGATTCTGGAGAGGTCCGAGCGGATTGGAAAACCGCAAATGTAACACCCCTATTCAAGAAAGGAGGGAGTCAGAAAGCAGGAAACTATAGACCAGTTGGCCTAACATCTGTCATTGAGAAAATGCTGGAATCCATTATTAAGGAAGTAATAGCAGGACATTTAGAAAATCATAATACAATCAAGCAGAGTCAACATGGTTTTGGAAACGGAAATCATGTTTGACAAATTTGCTAGAGTTCTTTGAGGAGGTAACGAGCAGGGTGGATAAAGGGGAACCAGTAGAGATGTGGTGTATTTAGATTTCCAGAAGGCATTCGATACGGTGCCACATAAAAGGTTACTGCACAAGATAAGAGCTCACGGGGTTGGGGGTAAAATATTAACATGGATAGAGGATTGGCTAACTAACAGAAAACAGAGAGTCGGGATAAATGGGTCATTTTCAGGTTGGCAAACTGTAACTAGTGGGGTGCCACAGGGATCAGTGCTGGGGCCTCAACTATTTACAATCTATATTAATGACTTGGATGAAGGGACCGAGTGTAATGTAGCCAAATTTGCTGATGATACAAAGATAGGTGGGAAAGCAAGTTGTGAGGAGGACACAAAGAATCTGCAAAGGGATATAGATAGGTTAAGTAAGTGGGCAAAAATTTGGCAGATGGAGTATAATGTGGGAAAATGTGAGGTTATCCACTTTGGTAGGAAGAATAAAAAGCAATTTATTATTTAAATGGAGAGAGATTACAAAATGCTGCGGTACAGAGGAATCTGGGGGTCCTTGTACATGAAACACAAAAAGTTAGCATGCAGGTACAGCAAGTAATTAGGAAGACTAATGGAATGTTGGCCTTTATTGCAAGGGGAATGGAGTATAAAAGTAGGGAAGTCTTGCTTTACTGTACAGAGCATTGGTGAGACCACACCTGGAGGACTGTGTGTAGTTTTGGTCTCTTTATTTAATTAGGGATACACCTGCATTGGAGGCAGTTCAGAGAAGGTTCACGAGGTTGATTCCTGAGATGAAGGGGTTGTCTTATGAAGAAAGGTTGAGCAGGTTGGGTCTATACTCATTGGAGTTTAGAAGAATGAGGGGTGATCTTATTGAAACATATAAGATTCTGAGGGGGCTTGACAGGGTAGATGCAGGGAGGATGTTTCCCCTCATGGGGGAATCTAGAACTAGGGGGCATAGTTTCAGAATAAGGGGTCACCCATTTAAAATGGAGATGAGGAGGAATTTCTTCTCTCAGAGGGTTGTGAATCTTTGGAATTCTCTTCCCCAGAGAGCTGTGGAGGCTGGTTCATTGAATATATTTAAGGTGGAGATAGACAGATTTTTGAACTATAGGGGAGTCAAGGGTTATGGGGAGCGGGCAGGAAAGTGGAGTTGAGGCCAAGATCAGATCAGCCATGATCTTATTGAATGGCAGAGCAGGCTCAAGGGGCCGAATGGCCTACTCCTGCTCCTATTTCTTATGTAAGGTGTGGAATGTGCATGTGTCTTTTAAGAGATGGCCATAGGTCTTGGATGAGTGTTGGGCATTTGGATTTTTAAACCCGCTGGGCACAGAGTGAAGTTGAGATGGAGGGATGTAGAGGTACTGAAAAGCAGTCACTCACCCTGACCACCCGAGTGAGGTCGTTGAACTTCTTCCTACACTGAGTGTGAGTCCTCGGCACCAGGCTCCTTGAGGAGACGTGCTGGGCCACCTCCCTCCAGACTCTTCGGAACCCCCGGGGCAATGGCCTCCTGCCACTCTTTGGGAACAGCACTGCCCTTCACTGCTCGACAGCGCCAACCCGAGCCACCAAGGCCTGGTCACTAAAGCGCCGATCTCTCACCCTGGGTCTATCCATCAGTCCTCTCAGCACAATGGTGGTTTAGGTCTTTTCAGCACCAGAGTCAATGCTGCAATGAGCAGGGTGTGGCTGGCCAGCAAGATGGACCCTTCCCTTTTAAGAACTGGCCGGCGCCAGTCTGTCTGGCTTCCATGGTAACTGACATCGCCTGAGCTTCGGTAGCGTTCTGAGCTAGTGCCTCGCTCCCCGACGTTAGTACCTTAAGAGAGGTGTGTAGTGCCTGATTTAGCACTCAAATCACCTCCAGGGGCGATAGAGGCCAATTCTGCAGTCGGAGGCGATAATTAGCACCGGGCGCAAAACTTTGTGCCCGGCCGATATTAGCGCCCCAAACGGGGCGATACCGAATTTCTCCCCCACTATGTTAATATAAGTTGTTGTGGTTATTGCTGAGTGAGTGGAGAGCTACAGACCTCTATCTGAATATGTGCTGCATAATGGTACGACATCAATCATTGATCAGTGAAATCAGACTGATGGGTTTTTGTTGGGTGAGGTTATGAAGGCATATGGAGCAACGGTGGGTGAATGGAGTTGAGGCACAGATCAGCCAGGATCTCATTGCAGGGTGGAGAACACCCAAGGGGTGGAATGGTCTCCTTCTGTTCCTATCTTCCTGTAAGAGTTTTTTGCAGGGGTGGACACAGATGGAAACAAGGTTGGAAGGTGGTAGGGGGTTACGGGTGATAAAATGAATGGTCAGAGATGGGCTTGTCAGTGAGGACAGGAGAGACGGCAAAGTAGAGGGGTGGACGTGATGGGTAGGGGTGCTAAAGGGACAACAGAAGGGCAGTAAAATCAGAGGAGAAAGGACAAGGAGAGTTGAGATGGAGATTGAAATCACCGAGGATGAAGAGTGACTGCGTGTAAAGGCTGAACAAGGATAGCAGGGAGGATATGTGGGTGAGAAATCTGGGGCAGTGAGCAATAGACAACAAGGATTTTAAAGGAGACAAGAGTGGAACAAATGTCACAACAGGCCGCTCTGATGTCACAACAGGCCACTCTGATGTCACAACAGGCCACTCTGATGTCACAACAGGCCGCTCTGATGTCACAACAGGCCGCTCTGATGTCACAACAGATCGCTCTGATGTCACAACAGGCCACTCTGATGTCACAACAGGCCGCTCTGATGTCACAACAGGCCACTCTGATGTCACAACAGGCCGCTCTGATGTCACAACAGGCCGCTCTGATGTCACAACAGGCCGCTCTGATGTCACAACAGATCGCTCTGATGTCACAACAGGCCACTCTGATGTCACAACAGGCCGCTCTGATGTCACAACAGGCCGCTCTGATGTCACAACAGGCCGCTCTGATGTCACAACAGATCACTCTGATGTCACAACAGGCCACTCTGATGTCACAACGGACCGCTCTGATGTCACAACGGACCACTCTGATGTCACAACGGACCACTCTGATGTCACAACAGGCCACTCCGATGTCACAACGGACCACTCTGATGTCACAACGGACCGCTCTGATGTCACAACAGGCCACTCTGATGTCACAACGGACCGCTCTGATGTCACAACGGACCGCTCTGATGTCACAACGGACCACTCTGATGTCACAACAACTTCCTGATGACATCATTAAGCAGCTTCAATCCCTGACACATGAAGATCCCAATTTGTGACAATTCTACTAGAAATGTCTGTCCTACACTCACATTTCCACATCTTTTGTCACAAGTACTTTGAGTGTCTGTGGTGCGGTGGGTTCTTTATTAGGAACAAACAGCTGCTCAGTCCAATATGGTGGCCAAGGGTTGGGAATGTTGCCTTGTCCGTATGGTCTGTATCTCAGGTCTGGGCCTCAACCTCCAGCACCCACCTTAAACTGCCACAAAGAGCCGGCAGGACTTATATGGGTACATGACCCAGGGCCACATCACAACTGAGGATTTATGTAACCTGGCCTCACAATGCAAACCGTGACAACACAGAAACCCAGGGCTAGACAAAATACAGCAAAGTGGTACAAACTGCATTTCTGCATGAGATGGATGTTGTGACAGAGATGTCTTGGGCTAAAATCACAAATGGACAACCTGCTTAACAAGCTCCACCAGCAGATTGGTGTTTCACTGGAGTCTACTGATGATCTTGCTGTGAAGAACCAGACTGAGATCCTTCACTGTTTCAGAGTTCTGGCCCCAGCTTATGCAGACAAAATGGTGGAATTTCTCCGATCTCAGTTAGAGAACGCTGACCAACAAATGAGAGTAGGAACACTGACTGTACTAAAGCACCTCATCACATCGGTCGCATCGCACTTGGAGAGGAAGAAGGCTCAGATTGTGGCTGCAATAAAACCAGTCCTTCTAGAGAAGAGCAGCAATCAAGAGAAGAAGCTCATTGCCCAGGTAATATGTGTCATGGCCCAGCATGGTTACCTTGAGCCGGAGGGAGGAAAGGCAATGGTGCAATTCCTCATCCAACAGTGTGCTGCACCCATTGGTTCAGGGACCCTGGTACCACCCAATCATCAGCCAGACCCAGTAACAGATGAAGAATTAGTCACACTGTGTGAAAGAGTGATGTGTTTAATCACAACTGCAGTGAGGATGGAGGATGTCCTTTGGCCATCCTTACTGGAGTTTGTCACTATGACCCAGTACACCAAGGCTTTAACAATAATCTGCAGTTGTTCAGCACATATTGGGAAAAAGAAACTGTGAGCCGATAGTGAAAGCCTTTACCTTACTTACAATGAAGATGCCAATCTCCCTAAAGCCCAGGCACTGCTGACCCGGCTCCTCGTTGTGTCTTGTTGCCCATATCAGGGAGGAGGCCGAGGAGCTGCAGCACTGAGTCTACTGAAAGTCCTGAGTCTCAATGTCCACTCACAATCAGTGAGGTGGTGGGAAGACGAGCTGGCACCATTAGTTGACAATTTACTGGAAAATTCAGAGGAGTCTCTGTCCCAATCGGAATGGGAGAATAAATTATTGGCGGTCTTGTGCCTAGCTTTAAATACAATTGATGACGAGGAATGGACATGTCAGCTCGCTGATGAAATATCAAAACAACTCAACACCAACCATCATTCCCCACAAGAGAAGGGCTTTCTATATAAATCTCTTGGATCAGTGCTCTGCTAGACCCGCACTAAGAACGTAAGGGAGGAGCATCACCAAATGCTACAGAGTGTGCAGCACAGTGAGAGTGCGGAGCGAGAGGGAGCAGCCCTCGCCATTAGTTTTTGTGCCAAGGCACATTTTGATGATACGCACAGTAGCCTGGAGGAGTTTGCTAACGCCAATAGATTTAGGGACAAGGCTGAGGAGGAATCGGATCAAGTCAAGAGCACACTGGTTCATGGGAACATGGCGGTCTGCACACCTGAGGAACTGCTGTTCACAATCGAGAGCTACATTCTGCCAGCTCTTAGTCATTTAATTACAAGATAAAGGCTGAATCCAGGGATCTCACACTAAAGCTCAGCCTAATACAGACCGTGACTCAGATAGCCAGATCCCTATATATAAATCGCTGGAGACTTCCCATCAACTTTATTAGAAACAGGGTGCTGCTGACATACATGCAGGATCTTATCGAGGCCGAGCCACCAGAGCTGCTGAAGAGCCCTGTTCGACAGTTAGCCATGGACGCCTGCATGCATCTCATGAAACTACACAGTGAATGAATCCAAGCTGACACCTGCCAATTAATTCAAAGCTGCCTGATAAGTACTTTTGGCTTGGTACCTCCAGAACTAAACAATGACGAGGACACAAATGATAATACAAAGGAGACGGCCACGCTTTATACCCAAACCACAGATTCTCTGCAAAATCTGCTGAAACAAGTATCACTTCAGGACCTGTCCCCTCAAGGACTTGAGGCCATTTTCAAACATGTAGAAGCCTGGATCAGATCAACAAAAGGCTATGAACGAGAGAGGGCCATGGAAATGACCTTGGAGCTTCCGAACCTTTACTGGAGGAAGCTCAATGTTAGTAATGTAGTGCCTGGGAATAACACAGGGACCCATCGCTTCCTGTTCGACAGATGGCCCTGGACTCTTTGTACATAATCCTGGCCATTTATTTGTCATGTGAAGACACCAATCTAGTTCAGCAAATGGAGCAGTTAGAGGGACTGAAAAGAGTCAGAGAACAGCTCGTTAACCCTGACAATTCAGTCCTCTTTAACTCATGCTCTCAAATCACAGAGGTCATTTCCAAATGTTTGCCCCATGACCAGCTGGGCAACTTACTCTTCATGGTCTTCAAAGGACTGTCCGACCAACACCCCAGCTGTTCCAATGCAGCCGCTGTTCTCATACAAACCACCATTAAACTACGAGGCAGTGAACTTGGGGACCAGATCTCGGAGATCATTGACGCGCTGAGACTTGAATTGCAATCAGTTCCTTACGAGCAGGTGAACCTTTCAGTTCTCCGTAGTGTAGCCATTCTGGCCTCACACAACACAGTAACAGTTGTGTCCTGTCTCCTCACCTACCCTGTCCCTTTGGACAAGTATGTCAGTGACATGTGGCGATCACTGGCTGAGGACACAGAATGTGCCATGAGAACAATGGGAGAGCTGCTGGAGACACTGAAAAAGCAGTTGCCATTTGGGATGAGCAGAACCTGTCCCGTCAGTGAGAACGCGCCAGAGTATTCAACCCTTGAATCCCTGGCTGCCGTCTGTGGGCTGCGACAGATGATCACTAAGCCCGAGTTGGTAAAGACGGTGACTGCATTATTCCTGCAGTTATTCAGCACCCTGCTCATTCATTGCAACTCTTCCATTCATGTTTCTCTGCTCAATAGTTTTGCTCCTGGTGATAAATTCAACCACAGACAATTGTCAGCTGCGTTTGAAACATCTAAATGTAGAGATCTGTGTGTGAACTGTGTGAGGACACTAAAGGACCTGCTAGCTTGGACAAACAATAAAGAAGTAGCTACTTACATGGTGAACAGTGGAGGGTGGGACCAGATGAAGAACCTTCACATATTTGACAAGGGGGTTGTCTTGCTGGCCAGAGCAATGGTGCGATTTGCTGGCAACCGCCTGCCTGGCATTGTGGGAGAGCTGGCAGCTCAGATCCATACCATCCAAGAGTGTCAGGCAGTCACCATGGCTTCCTTCTTTGGAGAGCTCTTAAAATCTCCACTGGTTTCACAGCTGCAGCTCACAGACACTCTGGTGAGCACATTGCTACGGTATTTGCGTGATGCTTGTCCAGTTGCCCAGTTGCTGTGTGTCAGGGGCCTGGGCAACATTACAATTGGAGCCCATTACTGGTCTCATCCAGTGATGGGCACAATGCTGAGTCTGCTGGGGACCAAGGAGAACCAGGAGGAAGTGCTAACGTTTGAGGTGCTGTCGTGCCTCTCCAAGAACATAACTAAATTGAGAGGGAGCGCCATCCAACCCTTTGTAAAGAAAATCCTCACCAGCATTCAACCACTCTTTGACGTCGAGTGTGATCTAGTGCGGGCTGAAGCGATCAGCATGTTGGGGAACTTGACCAAATGTGGAATCGGAGGTTCCAGATCCTTCTACTACCGACAGATCCATTCCAACCTTGTGCGTTTGTTGCTGCACCTGGACAGAAAGAGTGAGGAGGTCACCAGGTCTTGCAGTTCGACACTGCAACTGGTTGTCCCCCTCATTGGATCGGCCAAGGCTTCCTCATTAATCAAGAACTATCCAGGGGAGCCTAACGGGAACTACATGGATCTCCTAAGGAACCTTTCACGACAGTTGGTTGAGATTTCCCCAACAGGATCACTTCCTACGTCGTGGATTGCCAGTCCTTCCTCCACAACCCCCAGGAGCAGCTCTGAGC